>CM060934.1:7623324-9058034 GCA_030765085.1 Allium cepa | reverse complement strand
GTCCATTCGGCGATTCGAAGGAACAAGCTCATTCGGCAGTGATGGTCCATCCGGAGTACCTTTTCATCCGGCTATACAAGCCTATTAGCTCATTCGGCACTCCAAGTGTGAAGGTCCATTCGGCATGAGTCCATTCGGCATCTCCAATTCATGCCGAACCGAAGGCCATTCGGTCATCCCCACATCCGGTCCAACCATAACCGAACCAACCCTCTCCTTTCCCCTGCCGGTCCACATGCACACCTACCACCGGTCCAAGCTCATAGCCGAATGAAGCCTTGCCGAACCAGAAGATTGCCAGTCCAGATTGCTTCAGCCCGGGCCCACCAGCAGCTATATGCTTCCAAGGCCCCTGCCCTCAACCTCATTCTATAAATAGAGGGGCAGGGGTACAACAATGGCAGACAAGTTTGAGAGCTCAAGCAAGGAAGGAACTTTCAAACTACTTTCATACACTTGTATACAAAGTATTGTACTTGTAATCTGGAAGAAGAAAGATAATAACATATAAAGTGGACGTAGGCACATTCTGGCCGAACCACTATAAATCTGCGTGTCTTTTACATTTCAGCCCTTACTTTTCTCATATTCACATACTCATCTAAAATCATTGAAAATCACACATACTCAACTAAAATAATACGACTTGGAGGTGTTTGTCCATTTTTTGTGCAAACATTTTTGGTGCTTTCACTGAGAACTGAACTCAAACTTCATCTTCTCCCACTCAACCTTTTTCCTAACGACATCACTCGTTGCTTAGAAATCATGCCTTCCAAACAGAGAAGGGATGTTAACAAAGGAAAGAACATCGCAACTAGCAGCCTTCCAGATCCAGCAATCACAGATCAGCCCACTTCAACAGCAGTACCAGATGAAAATCAGGAAAATCCAACTGGTCCCGCAACGGAACAACCAATCACTAGGGCAGATCTGGACAGGGTTGTGGCTGAAGTAACTAACCGCTTCACATCCCAACAAGAAACTTTGGTGGACCAACTCATGACACGCTTAAGGGACGCTGAAGAGTCCAACCGCAACACTGAATCATGGGGTGAATCCCAATCCGGAGGATCCCGGAGGCAACAAAGGTCTTCACTCTTCGAACAAGCTATCAACAGGAAAAACAATGATAGGGGCCGCGCCCGGACTCAGCCCGAATTCCGACTCGAGGAAGCCCTTGGAACCGAACCTAGCGGGGGAGGCACCAGGCGAGGGTCGGATGTAGCTGAGCCAGTCATGCCACCTAATCATAGAAACCCCGCTGAACGGAGCCGAGCTAGAACCCAGCCCGAAGTTGACCCCATGGATGTGCTCGAAACAGAACCCCACAGGGGAAGATCAAGGCAGGGGGCAACTGTAGCTGGTCCTAGCGTGCATCCAAGCAGCCAAAGACAACCACTAGATAATGCTAGAGGTGATAGATTGTACCATCCCTACAGGTCATCTGGACGAGATAGATCCCGCAGGGAAGAACCGAGCTCATTTTTGTCCGCTCCAAGTTCTGACGAGCGGATGGCACGATTATTCAGAGAATGTGTCCAACGGGAGCAAAGGGACCGGGGAATAGGCGCTAGGGTCACCAGTCCCTTTACCCGAAATATCGAAACTGCCATCACTCCCCGGGAATGGAAAATGCCAACCATGGAACCTTACAAAGGAACTTCCGACCCCATCGTACACCTGCAGAGATACACCCAGCATATGCTCATGAGTGGAGCAACAGAAGGAGTATTATGTAAATGCTTTCCGCTATTCCTATCAGATCTAGCTACCTCCTGGTTCTGCCATCTACCCCAAGGATCCATCAACTCATGGGAGATGTTAAAAGAAAGGTTTATTAGCCAGTTCCGCATCCATGTGGAACAACCCAGGGATGCTTATTCTCTATCCAGTGTCAAACAGAAAACCGGAGAGACGCTACAACAATATCTAACACGGTTCAACGCCGCAGCGGCAGCAGTTCAAGATGCCGATGAAAAACTCACTCTAATGGCCCTCTGTAGTGGTGTGCATCCAGACACCAAGTTTGCCAGAAGATTAACTAAGGAAAAACCAGTTACCTTGCCTGATTTCTTCCATGAAGCTGGAAAGTATATGAGACTTGAAGACGCTGCTACGGAGAGGCAGCCAGGGCAACAAGGCAAGATAATTCAGGACAAGGTTCCCACTGCAGCTAAGGACGCTCGAAGAAATGAATCTAGAGACAATGCTGGGGGCAGAAAGGGTGAGAAGCGCCAATATCGACCAGGGCCAAGATTTGACTCCTACACTCCTTTGAATGAAACAATCGAAAACATCTACCTAGCCACTCAGGGCGAACTCGGATACAAGCGCCCCCCGCACAAGAAAGAATCAGATAACGCACTCAAGTCCGGAAAGTTCTGTCGCTTCCACGAATCCCACGGACATGACACCAATGAATGCCACCATCTTCGGGACTTGATCGAAGAACACATTAGAAGAAGAAGACTGGAACGTTATGTGAAAAGTCAGAACAGGACTCCAACTCCTGCCAATGAGAACTCAAAGCAACCCCTCCCAGAAGTAGGCGGAGGGAGTCGCAACAATCACAACACCAGTGGCTCTAGTCAAGAGAAGATAGTAGTCCTTACCATCTCAGGAGGACCACACATTGCCGACAGAAGTTGGGCAGAGATGGAAAGGTACGGCAAGTCGCTTAGAAATACCGAAGGATACGTTAACTCCGTCACAGAAGAACGCCAACCGAAACGAAAAGAGAGCGACGACATCATATTCAGTAGACGCGATTTGGAAGGAAGACAGTACCCACATATGGATCCTATGGTCATCTCTGCCTGGTTCGGCCCTGCTAAAGTTTTTCGGATTCTAATAGACACGGGAAGCTCCGTAAACATCTTGTTCAAACATGCTCTCGACAAAATGAAGTTATCAATGAAGGATGTGTCTCCCTGCGACAAACCACTGCACGGTTTCACTGGAGATGCAAAAATGCCCCTCGGGCAACTTGACCTCTTCGTCGAAATAGGAAGTCATCCCCGCTCCGTGGTGCGAAAACAAACGTTCGTGCTAATAGAGAACCACTCGGCTTACAACGCCTTCTTGGGGAGACCAGCCTTGTCTGACTTCCAAATTGTCCTAGCCCCCTGGTGCCTGAAGATGAAATTCCCGACAGACAACGGAATAGGAGAAGTAGAAGGAGATCAAGACGCTGCCCGAGACTGCTATGTAACTGAGCTTCGCAACAACCGCAGAAAGAATAAAGGAAAAGATGCAGAGACTACTCTCTGCATGAAAAGCTTGGAGGCATAGCAACTAAAGAAAGCCCCTCCTCTTCGATACACAAGCGATCCCTTCAATGAACTAGACCCCCGGGATAAAGAGGAGGAGGCTACCGCCGAGCCTGCAGAGGCTATGGAATTCGTATCTGTAGATAAGCATGATTCAAGTAGACTATTAAAAATCGGATCTCAGCTGAAAACGGAATTGAAGGATCGACTCATTGACTTTCTCCGCCACAACTTAGATGTATTTGCGTGGACCCATGCCGATATGACAGGAATCTCCCCAGACGTAGCATGCCACATGTTGAACATCGATCCCACCAAGGTACCAGTAAAGCAGAAAAAGAGGAGCATGGGGGCAGAGCGATCAGCAGCCCTTGATGAGGAAGTAAAAAATCTACTTGCTAATGACTTCATACGGGAAGTCATCTACCCAGAATGGATCGCTAACCCAGTGCTAGTAAAAAAGGCCAATGGAAAGTGGCGAACATGTATTGACTTCTCCAATCTGAATGACGCTTGCCCGAAAGACTGCTTCCCACTTCCCCGAATTGACCAACTCGTGGACAGCACAGCTGGGCACGAACTCCTATCTTTTATGGATGCATACTCCGGATATAACCAGATCCCCATGCACGCTCCCGATCAGGACCACACTAGCTTCATCACCGACCGCGGATTATATTGTTACAAAGTCATGCCTTTTGGACTCAAAAATGCTGGAGCTACCTATCAACGCCTCGTCAACAAAATGTTCGCAGAACTGATAGGACGTACTATGGAAGTATATGTGGATGACATGTTGGTGAAGTCCAGGAAAGCCAACGACCATGTAAGCCATCTGGACGATATGTTTCGGGTACTTCGCCGATATGGAATGAAGCTGAATCCTCTAAAGTGCTCCTTCGGAGTATCATCGGGAAAATTCTTAGGATTCATCGTCCACGCCAGAGGAATCGAAGCAAACCCTGAACAAATCCGAGCTTTAAAAGAAATAAGGATACCTTCCACTCGAAAAGAAATGCAGAGCCTAAACGGAAAGGTGGCCGCCCTAAGCAGATTCATTTCCAAGGCAACTGACAAGTGTGTCCCTTTCTTCGAAGCACTCAAGAAAGACAAAGGGAGGTTCGAGTGGACCGACGAATGCTTAAAAGCCTTCCTCAACCTAATCGAACACCTTCAGAGACCACCAGTACTCTCAACTCCAAATGAAGGTGAAGTGTTATACCTATACCTCGCTGTATCATCTCATGCTCTAAGCGCCGCCTTGGTAAGAGAAGAAGACCGCACACAACGTCCGGTTTACTTTGTAAGCAAGAGATTTACGGGGGCAGAAGCCAGATATCCTAAACTTGAGAAGTTAGCATATTGTTTATTGATCGCGTCACGGAAACTGCGACACTACTTCCAGTCTCACTCCATCAGGGTTCTAACCGATCAACCACTAAGACAAGTGCTCCATCGTCCTGACACTTCTGGGCGACTCCTCAAATGGTGCATCGAACTAAGTCAGTATGATATCACCTACCATCCCCGCACCGCTATCAAAGGACAAGCCATGGCTGATTTCATTGCCGAATTCACTACCAACGAAGGCAAGGAACAATCCGAAGTAGCAAAAAACATCAAGTGGAACCTCTTTGCAGACGGAGCATCGAACGAACAAGGCTCGGGGGCAGGTATTGTGATCGTCACCCCCAGGGGAAGAAAGTTGTACTATGCATTAAGATTGGAGTTCACGGCCACTAACAACGATGCTGAATATGAAGCAGTAATAGCGGGATTGGAACTGGCCCTAGAAATTGGGATCAATTCCTTATGTATTCATAGTGATTCTCAGCTTATCGTAAACCAGGTACTAGGAGAATTCCAGACTCGAGGAGAACGGCTCACAGCATACCTAAAGAAAACCAGACTGCTGCTCGATCGATTGGACCATTATCTAATCAAACACATTCCTCGAGAAGAAAACCAAGAGGCAGATGAACTTGCAAAGCAAGCTAGTATGAAGGACAGCACCATTCCCGGAGCACTAGTAATCTCAAGGCAGCTAGCCCCAAGTTTCGAACAAGTAAATCTGATAACTGCAATCGAAGAAGGAACCTGGATGACTCCTATCCGGAAATATTTGCAAGATGGCATACTACCCGACAGGCGTGACGAAGCCAAGAAGATCTTGAGAAAAGTTCCCCACTACACAATACAAGAAGGCATCCTCTACCGGCGTGGCTTCTCTAGCCCCTTATTAAGATGCGTCGCCGGAAGGGAAGCCAAGGAGATATTAACAAACATCCATCAGGGAGGATGCGGAGATCACACTGGAGGACAGACTTTGGCAAGAAAGATACTCCGATATGGATATTACTGGCCCACACTAAACAAAGATACCCTAGACTTCGTTAAGAAATGCGACAGATGTCAGAAGTTCGCCAAGATCCCTCGACTGCCCACAAACGAAATTACTCAAATGACCAGCCCTTGGCCCTTTGCTGTATGGGGAATTGACTTAATTGGCGAACTGCCAACGGGCCGAGGCGGAGCCAAATATGCTATAGTGGCAGTCGATTATTTCACCAAATGGGTGGAAGCGGAACCTTTAAATAAAATATCTTCAGCAAAAATTATTAACTTCTTGATCAAAAACATTCTGTGCAGGTATGGAGTCCCCCTCAAGATCGTATCAGACAACGGACTCCAATTTGACAGCGAAGAATTTGCCGACTGGTGCCAAGAGCATGGAATTCATAAAAGCTTCTCATCAGTAGCTTACCCTCAGGCAAACGGACAAGTTGAAGCTGTCAACAAAATTCTCAAAACCCTAATCAAGAAGAAACTTGAAAAGTCAAAAGGCGCTTGGGTGGACGAACTTCCTACGGCACTATGGGCATACCGCACATCTTTCAGAACATCAACGGGACATACTCCTTTCTCTTTGGCATATGGATCGGAGGCAATGCTCCCAGTTGAGACTATTGTGCCTTCCCACCGTAGGATCCACTACAACCCAGAAGAAAACGAAGAACTCCTCCTCATGTCTTTGGAACTGATTGAGGAAAGGAGAAACGATGCAGCACTCAAAGCAGCAGCTCACAAACAAAAAGTGGCAGCACTATACAATTCCAAAGTCAAGCATCGCAGCTTACAAGAAGGAGATCTTGTCCTCAGGCGAATCTTTCCGCGCCCCGGGGCACTGGACCCCATCTGGGACGGACCATATGTAATTCACAAAGATCTCCACAACGGAGCTTACATTTTGTCAACAGTGGACGGAGAGGTGTTCCAGAGGGCATGGAACATCCGACACCTCCGTCGATACTTTTCTTAACTTGTACTGCCCATATGAAGTGAATTAACAAAGAGAACCAGTGGACGTAGGCATTTTCGTGCCGAACCACTTTAAAAAATCTTGTCTCTTTTTAACTTGTTCCTTTATGTCTTGGCTACTTGTTAAGTTTTATCCCTTTCTGTTGAACAAAATCCTATGGCATCTCCACTCAAGACGCACCGCGGCCTCATCTAGACTAGGCCTAACAGGTACGCCACGATTCTATGCACTCGCCAATGAGACTCTTTTGCTCCAGCATCCCTCTGCTGCGGGTTAACTCATTGCGCGCCTGCCCTCAAAGCCAACTGTAATGAGCCGATTATAAGTCATCATAAAGGCCGACTATAGCCGATGGCAGCTCATTACGGCGTTCGGCTCGTCGGTAACCGTGAACCTACTTTAAGCCCCAACATAAGGTGTGGCCAGCCAGGGGTAGTTCACGGCCAACGGCACCCACGCTAGCCGGCCACGGTAAATCGAATAATACCCACGATTACGGACCATAACGGTTCGGGTAGTTACCGTGCGCGATCTCGGCTCCGATGTGTCTTAAGTGCGGCTGTGGTAAAAAAGAAAACTCCCCGCGGAGGCGTAAGATGGGTGACAAATGTCTCCAAGACCCACAGCTAGGGAAAGTGACTACAAAACCCGTTTGCCACGAACTTAAGCACATCGACGGCCTTCCGTGACTGGAAGTTTTACTTTTACTATATTTCCATTTCATTTAAATATTTTTCTCCTATCCTGTATAACAAACTCTAAAGTACAGGAAACCAAATAGGAAACATTCACTCATGAGGCTCTAAGCCTGCGTGCTGGGTAGCAGGGCGCTCTGCTATACCCGTGAACAGTTACACAAGACACTCAAAGCTACCGCCTGCGAATAAAACATAAAGGGCGGTACTCTCTTCTCTTGTACATAAATGCGTAACTATAACTTATTCATACACTGACATTGCAAAACGTGAAATTATATTTCAAGCAAAAACTTAACATCAAACACAAGTGGAATCACAGGCATATACATAATTATACTTCTCACACAGCACATAAAGATAGCAACAACATTTAAACATGACAAAATCAGCTTATATTATAAGATCACACGAAGTTATTCTTTGCAAATAATTTTATTACAGTTGCATATCAAAGACTAACATGAACAGTGATAAAAAAGAAACAAAAAGATGGCAGATGCATCCACACTCCATCACCAACTCCCCCAGCCTACTTAGCCGCAGGATCGGAGCCCCCAGCACGTGGATCTGAAGTCCCACCTGTCCAGATCGGAAGAGGAATTCATTAAACGAACGATCAAGTTATGAAAACACGGAAAGAAAAGAAAGGGAAAAGAATAACTCACCAGCATCCGCCGCTTGATCCTCATCATCCAACTGCACGCCCGCTTCCTCCGCAGCAAGCAGCCGCATCCCCTCCTTCACCGCCGCTTGCTCCTCCTTTGAGAACTGAGCAGTAACCGCACTCAAGTTGAAAGCCTCTCCGCCTTCCTTACCCGCGTTCACCCTGGCCTCCTCTAAAGCCTGTAGATACACCTTGGCCATGACCCGAGGGTAATCGTCCATCCAAGACAAGCCGCCCTCTTTCCAAGTATGGAAGTACATATCCTGAAGCATCTCATCCATCATCCCCTCATTTTCCTCAAACTCCCTCACCCGAGCCTCGGAAGCTTGCAACTTAGCGACGGCGACGTCCCTCTCTGATTGGTATCTCAAGCAGTCAGCCTGGAGTGACCTCCTCATTTCCTCCTCCTTCAACCTAAGGGACCTCCTCATCTCCTCCATCTCCTCCTTCAACTCAGCCTGAGCCATCTCCGCAGCCTCGAGTCTCCCCGACAACTCCTCTACCCGCTCGAGATCCGCATTTCGAACCTCATCCACCGTTGTAATGGCCATGTTAATCCGCTCCCTGCAGGTAACCTCCATCTTCCGTAACTCCGCCCTACTGGCCTTCTCCATGGTCTCTTTCAGACGCTGGGAGGCTTCCTCATGCTGGGAGATCTGGATGGCTTGGTCGGCAAGCTGCTTGGCCTGATCGGCAACCTTTAGCCTTAACCGAATATTGGCACTCCCAATCTCCTCCCCGGCCTTGACCAATCGAGCATGATGCTCCATTAACTTCTTAGTCTCTTCGGCCACCCGGTCAATATTAGCCTTGGCCTCGTCCCCCATAGTAACTACCCGAGTAGTAAGCAGATCAAGATCTAGGGACTTGGCCTCATCCAGCACACGTACCATGGGGTTGCGGGGAAGTAGGTGCTCGCCCGTGGTCTCATCAAATGAAATGTCCCGAAAACTTGGGTCTAAATCAGGATGACCGGCAAAAGGGTCACGAGGCACGGGGCGAGGCACATCGGGACGCCTTATATGAATGACAGTAGATCTCTTGGAAGGAGGAGGAGGGGGGCAGGGCTCCGTGCTCTCCTCCGTAGTATCACGAGGAGGCTGAGTAGGGGGAGACAGAGTAGGAAGCTGCGAAGCAGAAGAAGACTCAAATAAGGAACGGCTCCGCTTCCTTTTCTGAATGCCCTCTTCGATGACCCCAAGAAGAGGGCGGTACTTGACTACGTCCCCAGTGCGATCAGTAGAAGGTTTCGCGGAAGCTCTCCTCGACTTAAATTGTTCGAGGCGGTGTCGAACATCCGACGTTTTACCCGCCTGGCCTGCCCCTGGAATAAAGAACAAGTGTTACGAACATACAATAATCCGCAATTCAAAAAATGTGCTAAGTTAAAAAGAAAGAAAAGTGAGGAGACACATCTGTTATACAAACCCGGCGGAGGAGTGGGATACTGCAATAAGTCCTGGATCTCATTCCAGGACGGAAGTGAACCGTAAAAAATTTCTAAGTCCCTATCGAAAATGGAATCGGCAGAAGACAAAAGTTCACCTTGCATCGCCGGGGTCACCCTAGCTGAGGAACCCGTAGAGGATGGGTCAGTGCTAACCACAGCTTTGCCGGTTTCCTCTGCCCTCTCCGTTTCCTTCTCTGTTTCCGACTCCCCCTCTGACTCCCCGAAGGCCCGACGGAGAGCCTCATCCAGTTCGAGGTCCTGCTCAGAGGTTAGAGCAGCAACACCGCTACCACCCTGACCATCGCCATCTCCTCCACCCTCCGACCCTTCTCCAACTTCACCTCCTTCCTCCTCTTCTACACCTTCCTCCTCCGGGACATCCGGGCAAGTACTTGGAGAAGGGCCATCGGACTCCTTGAGCTTCTTGCCTCCTACGACTGGATGTTGTGCAAAGGGCTTCCTCTTGCCACCCTTCGCTGTCACCCCACCTTTAGGCTGGGCAGCCTTCTCTTCTGCCGTGTCCCTCTGTTTGACTACGGACTGATGTGGGAGGATCAAATTATACGACAAGAGCCTGGCATTCCTAATCAGATAAGCAGCCGATCTGTCTCTCCCGGAAATAGCTTCAATTTCAGCTGCCATCTGAACCAAGCGATCATCTTCCACAACCGCAAAACCACCTGTCGCTAGCAAGAAATAAAAGCGCATAAGAGAGAGAATTACAGCCAAGACAGGAATTATGAGTAGAGTTTTGACTTACATCCGGAGGTAAATCGGCGAATAGAGACGGAGTCATCCCTAACAAAGAACCATTCCTTCTTGAACATGCTATACTTCGAGTATAAATCCAAAACCGGCTTGAAGGAAACGGCTGACTCCAAGCTAATATATGGGGACCCCTTCCTGTACCCCCTCAGATTGTACAGATATCGTATTTCCCGGTTGGAGGGGGCACGCCCGTATCTCTTCTGGAAGATCGCATACAAGCAAACCAGAATGGCATAAGAGTTGGGCTGGAGCTGGAATGGAGCCACCTTCAGATAAGTGACGAAGCTTAATATCCAGGCGTTGACTGGAGGAATAGCCCCGCACATACAATGGTAACGGCTGTAAGCGAAGTACCCCTCAGGGGGATCATATGGCATGACCCCCTCCCCCGGTAACAGCATAAGAGCCCTGTCTATCCCAAAGGAACGGGATATAACGTCAAGTTGCTCCTCCTTTAGGGAGCTAGGAAAGCAGTCGGGAGGGGAGACCAGAAGTTCCTGTGGACCATGTCCGTCCACCAACGACCTCGGAACAGGTCGATGTTGCCCGGATCCTGGTTGGGCTGGGGGCACAGAAGAAGACTCTCCTCCATCCTTGGATTTCCGTCTGTCTGATCGTGTTTCCGCCTTGCGAGACATTTATCTGCATACACAAAAGTGAAAAACATGATGTTAGAACAAGAATACAAGCAAGCATACATAAGTCCAGAATTCCACCCAAAGACCGAATACAAAGTTCATTCGGCACTAGGGTCTTATGCTCATTCGGCACTAGGGACTTAAGTTCATTCGGCAATGGGGTCATAAGTCCATTCGGCACTAAAAAACACATCCGGTATACATATCATTCGGTAAAACAAAACCCTTCGTGTGCATTCGGCAATCATATTCATTCGGTGATAAAAAACTATTCGGCAAAAGAATATATACCTAATTCGGTATAAGCTTGGTTCGGCAGAAGTTTGGTTCGGCTAAAAATTGATTCGGCTCTCTTTGGTTCGGTAAGGGAAAACTAAGGGGGGTAGCCTCTATATATGGGCAAACTCAGGATTGCCGAACCAGCTGGTTCGGCCTACCGGACCAACATACCGGACCAGCGTACCGGTCCAACCAACAACCGAATAAAACTGTCTCTACCAGCAGAAACCAGAAACAGGGGGCACGCAAGGCGCTTCACTCAGATAAGTACCGAACTCCAGAACTAACTAATAAAATAAGATTATGACAACGATGAATAAGTCGTAAAACTCCCACTAGCATGAATTAAATCGTTCACACGTGTACGCGACCACGAATGGTCCATAGGCACGCTCTGAATGGTCATTAACCCTATCATCGTGGGAATTTACACTTTGACACGCATTTTTAAGCCCATCGGTCAAATGGATATTTGATAATTGTGAAATGGCTAAGCTACTTACACATGTACGGGGTCGCGAACGATCCCTAGGCATGCTCTGAGCTGGCGATAAGCCACCTTGGCAAACGACCCAGGGGCCCACTCTAACGTGAACCTGGCATCGACGATGCTAAGCCCCTTCGGGGCACACTTGCTCGTCCCGAGCGACACAGTTCACTTCATCTCAAATATTTCGATCATGAACGGTCGTTATTTGAAACCACACTAAAACTGTAAATTCCTTTGCAGGACATCAGCAGGATACGAACGTCCAGCCCATGGCGTTACGAAACAAGCCTTTCTATCACCGGGAAACAAAGCGCGACACGTGCAAGCACGCGCCCCACTTTGGGGGGCAAATGTTGGGCGAATTCTCACCCAGAAGATCTCGAGACCAAGAAGTGTCAGTTTCACCCGGGTTTGCAACCTCCATTCCATCAGCTCCTATGTCCATTCGGCGATTCGAAGGAACAAGCTCATTCGGCAGTGATGGTCCATCCGGAGTACCTTTTCATCCGGCTATACAAGCCTATTAGCTCATTCGGCACTCCAAGTGTGAAGGTCCATTCGGCATGAGTCCATTCGGCATCTCCAATTCATGCCGAACCGAAGGCCATTCGGTCATCCCCACATCCGGTCCAACCATAACCGAACCAACCCTCTCCTTTCCCCTGCCGGTCCACATGCACACCTACCACCGGTCCAAGCTCATAGCCGAATGAAGCCTTGCCGAACCAGAAGATTGCCAGTCCAGATTGCTTCAGCCCGGGCCCACCAGCAGCTATATGCTTCCAAGGCCCCTGCCCTCAACCTCATTCTATAAATAGAGGGGCAGGGGTACAACAATGGCAGACAAGTTTGAGAGCTCAAGCAAGGAAGGAACTTTCAAACTACTTTCATACACTTGTATACAAAGTATTGTACTTGTAATCTGGAAGAAGAAAGATAATAACATATAAAGTGGACGTAGGCACATTCTGGCCGAACCACTATAAATCTGCGTGTCTTTTACATTTCAGCCCTTACTTTTCTCATATTCACATACTCATCTAAAATCATTGAAAATCACACATACTCAACTAAAATAATACGACTTGGAGGTGTTTGTCCATTTTTTGTGCAAACAGCTTCGAACCATATCGATTCGAACGAACCCATAGGATCGATTCGAAGCAACCAGCATGACGAAAATCCCCATCTTGAATCCATCATATCTCTCAATCCTCATAGACTGAATGAGCCGGTCATGTGTGACAGTGACGAAGATCCTCGTCGTTCCAGGCTCTTGAGAAAGTCGGTCCGCCACTGATGGCGTTTATCACCAATCTCCCGCAAGGACCATTGGAGTCCTCATGCCTCAGTCGATCGGGTTCATTGTTTTGATTTGATGGACCTGCTTCCCTGGGTTGCGGTGTCCGCACAAATCGATCAAGCTTCCTTTCCCTGATCAGTTTTTCAACGAGATCCTGTAAGTAACGACACTCGTTCGTATCGTGCCCGTAGCTTTCATGGAACCTGCAAAACTTTCCTGTTTGGATTTGTCTCTCTGACGACGGTCTCGGAGCAGGTTTTTCATATTGAATTGTACTACGGGTTTGTAAATACAAGTCCTCCAATGAAGTATTCAAAGGAGTATAACTGTCGAACTTCGGATTTTTGCGTTGCGGACCGCGATTTTGATCTTGTTTTTTAATTTGATTCACGCTCTCTCTTCGCCGAGCTTGTTTATTTTTAATGTTCAACTGAACTTTTCCGGAGCTCTCACCGGATTGTTTTATTGCAACATTGCTTTGGGTTCCTCCCGCGTTTGATCCTGCGTCAGTTTGCTTCCTAGACTGTTTCGCGTCCTCCCGTCTCAGGAATTGAGCTGCTTTGGCATGGAAACGGTCCAACGACGCAGGTGGTTTTCCAGCTAGCCTATTGCCGAATTCAGAATCGGGGTCGATCCCCTTAGTTAACGCCATAAGGATGGAGTTATCATTTGGATTACTATCTCCGCACATGCAGTATGGAATCTTTCTAAGTAGTGTCTGAGCGTCTCTCCGGGAGCTTTTGTGACACTAGATAGAGTGTTGACATCTTTCGGCCTCGCGACGTGCATGCGGAATTGCTCAACGAATTTTGTGGCCAGCTGGTCGAATGAGGAGACGGATCGAGGAGGCAATCGGGTGAACCACATGGTGGCGATGCCCCCTAGGAATATGGGGAAACTACGACATTTCACAGCGTCGTCGGCTCTGGCAGCCGTCATCGACCATTCATATTTTAGAATATGTTGATTGGGATCGGAGTTTCCCTCATACATGGGCAGAGTGGGCATTCGGAATCGCCGTGGGGGTTCAGCATTAAGAATGTCGTCCGTAAAGGGAGTGTGACTTCGGGAAACTCCCCAATCATCGTTTGTGAATCCCTGACTCTCACGAATCATCTGTCGTATCATAGTTGATAGATCCGGCATTTGCGCCGGAGTATGGTCACGTTCCATACTTTGGGTTTGAACCGGATATCGTTGACGGTTCGAATCTCGCCTTCTCGGCTCATAGTCCTCTGGGACGTACGGTTCAGGAGTATGACCGCTTTGTCGACGGTCCGGGTCCGACTGATCTCGAGCGTCGACCCCTGGTTCAGCTGCAACGCTAGCGGTGCGGTATTCAGCGGCGTGGTGAGGAATGGCACCCCCTCGGGAGGAGGGTCCGGTTTGGAAACTGGCTGACGGACCAACTCTTATTTGTCCAACGGTCAATATCAGTTGGTTTCCAGCGGATGGCATACGACCCTCATCTAACCGGGGTCGTGGAGGTCGGTTATGATAATCAGAAGATGAAGAACTTTCGCTAGAAGAGCGATAAGCACGATCTCTCGTGGATCGTTTTCGTTTCTGGCGATCCAGCTGGTTGATTAGCTCAGCGTTGGCGCGTAGCTGTTCTTCTAGTTGTCGCCGACTCTGGGTCAGCTCTTGAAGTAACAACTGCAATTCTTGTCGGGTAACCGGACCCGACGGTTCTGAGTGCCCAGCGGCATCTTGATTAGGTGGAGGCAGAGGGGCAGGATTCTGTCTATCCTGTCCTTCTTGATTGACGGCGTTCGAGGTGGTTCTTGTGCTAACCATTTTTACAGTTGAGTTCCTTTCCTAGACTTTATGCAAATCTGAATAGAAGGGAAGGAAGTTGGATTTAACAATCTGGATCTCTCTCTTAGATTTATTCAATTCGATATCGATGACAGATCCAACGAGCAGGAGAAAATCTGGGTTTTCTCGGTGAAAGCACCAAAGTGTTTGTGTCAAAATTGGGCACAACACTCTTCGGGAGTCGTTGAAGAGATAATAGTCAAGAATGCAAGTGCAAAACAGATATTATCCAACAAAAACTCCAATCAACAGTAAAATAAATGCGTAGACAAGCGATTTATAGTGGTTCGGCGTGTTGCCTACATCCACTGTGAAGTTTTTTGATGTTTTATTGATTCTCTTTCAATGATTACAAGTTGTTATAGCGATCCACAGCAAGTTACAACTGGAAATTCGAAATCAACAATAGAATTATGATGTAGGATGATGGAGATCTAGATCCGGCAGAGTCTCGGCGCTTCAGAGTCAGAAGCCCCCTTTTCTGTTGGCCCTGGGGCTCTATTTATAGGCGTAGGCTGCTGATATTTCGCTGAAAACTCGGGAGACTACTTCTGGCACGTGAGGGGGCCCACGCGTACGGTCTCGGGAAGTTTGGGCCCACTTTGGCATCGGTTCGAACTCCATTCGAACCGATCAAGAATTCATCCAATCGAGGTGAAATTTGGCGTGGACATTCTTCAACATGTATGCAAACATCTGTGAAAATTTCGTGGCATTTGGATCAGTAGATTAGGAGATATGATTGGTTCGAAATAGGGTTCACGGCACGGCTGTCTGGTTCGAACCCCTGCATTCGAAACGATGGTTTCGAACCCATCATGGCACGCGACTTCGTGGTGACGTGGAGCGCAAACTTCGAATCGATCCGGACTTCACTCCGTGTTGACCGCTTCGACTCCGTGTATCTCGGTGATTTCGAACCGATGGAAGACACGTGGGTTGACCCAGTGGGTTCGAACAAGGCAACACAGGATGGGTTCGAAGAAGGCCTTTGTGATGGGTTCGAAGCATGGCTCTATGATGGGTTCGAACATGACTTCAGGGATGGGTTCGAACGAAGCTTATGGATGGGTTCGAAGCATGCATGTCCGATGGTTTCGAAATGAGGCAGCCGAGTATGGATTCGAATCAGCTACTCTCTGATGGGTTCGAGGTCGAGGCATCCCGAGGGTTTCGAAGGTGATGGTTTCGAACTTGATGGGTTCGAAGTGATGGTTTCGAACTGGGGCGTGACGATGGATTCGAAGACAACCATCATTATGGGTTCGAAATCAGTGTGTTCCCTCCAAGTTGCCTCGATCATAACTTGAGCATACGAACTCGGATCGACTTGAAATTTGAAATGCTGACTCCTGTGGCCTTTCTTGCAGTGTCCCATCAATTGTAGCTCATTCTGGACTCGGATAAAATTCAGTGATATCCATGGCGAAAGAAAATACGATCAACCTCTGAGGCGAACTGTCCTTCCTTTTCAATCGCTCTTTTAGTATCGCGGCTTTGCCAAAAAGCGGGATAACATATTACTTATTGAATCAAAAGATATGAAATAATTTCAATGATTCAATAAGCAATTAAAATAATTGAGAGCTTTTAGAATGCAGGAGTATGTAGAAAGTAAGATCAGAGATTAGAGTAAAAAGCATATACAATCATGTTGTTTTAATCAACGATTTAGATGAGTTTATATAGAGAAGAATGGTTGTAACTCTTTGTGAGCAATTTCCATTAAGAGATATGATCTTTGATGAAAGGTAAGAGATGCAACCTATGGAGAAAAGAAGTGTCTTTTGGAAAAATTGCTTTCTGTTTAAAAATGGTCGACATGTTAAAAAGTGACCAGTAGACAGGAATTCAAATATATATACGTTATGTGCATGTGTGCACGTTCAGTGTGCAAATTATGCAGGAACGGTCGACCGCATATATTATGACCGGTCGACCGGTCCCTGTAAAGTTGCACACTGAATGTGCAACTACAATTTAGTCGTACATATATTGATTTCCTTGAAATGCATGATTATTTGAGGATAGATTTTAACAAGTTTATCACTATTATAATATCAAATAATCAACCTACAATCTAGAGTACCATATGTAGCTCTTTATAGACATAATGACCTTGTTTTGTCGATCGCCTTTATTTATTTGTCAGAAATCAAAACCTTCATAGAACTTGTGACTCCACATTCTCCCCCTTTTTGATTGATGACAATATATATCTGCAAATCTGAATCTCCCCCTGAGTATGTGATCTCTCTCTTTGAATTCTTATATATGTACGTTCCTGCAAACATTTGTTAGCCCTTTCTCCCCCTTTGTCATCGACAAAAAGGAGTAACAGATACGCAATTGCTCATATCGCCTTTGCCGATGATATAACCTTTTGAATTGTCTCCAAAAGTGACGGCGCCACTATCTGAGTATGTAATATTTGTTAATAAGCTCTTGCCTCCCGTCATGTGCTTTGAGCAACCACTATCCAATATCCACTTTACTCTTTTCTTAAGTGGGACCTGCAAAAAATAGAATTAAGTCCATGGTACCCACTTTTTATAGGGTCCTAAGAGTTAGGTCTTAGGAGTCCAAACCCATATGGGTCCGGTATCCCCTTTATATATATAATTATTATTAAAATGCACAGTGTTCATGAATTGCTGAATGTATTTGTTCCTAATCAAATTGTTATTTGTTTTAAGAACCCATATTTTGATAGTCTTGACATTTTTCTTTTGAAATTTCACAACTGGTTTTGGTTTGAAATATAATAAACTATGATTTTTCTTAGCTTCAGTTTTTTGTACTTTCTTCTTCCTTTTATTTCCAAGATGTTTCTTGGTTTCTTGTTTGTTATATCCCAATCCTTGTTTGTCTGAAATAGATTGTGAACTTTCAATGATTTTTGTCAAATTTTCTCGACCTTTGTTAAAGTTAGAAATGTTTTGAGTAATGTCATCAAACTTTGTTTGTAAGCTAGCTTTTTCTGGGTCTAGAATTTTGACTTTTGCTTTAAGCTCATGATTTTCAGTAGTGAGAGCATTATTTTTCTCTTTTTGAGCTTCTATTTCTTGACTCAAAAGAGATATTTGAGAGTCAACATTAGATGATGATTCTTGAATATTTTCAAGTTCCTCTTCTAATATTTTCTTCTCATCTTTTAACATATCTCGTTCAAACTCTGCTCTACTTAAATCTGCTTTGACTACTTTTAATTGACGTTTTATGTCTTTATATTTGACTATCAATTCAGCATTAATATCAAGTAATTCATCAAATGTAGGAATTGTACCTCATCTTCTGTTGCCATAAAACAAACATTAGCTTGTTCATTCTCTGAACCACTTTTACTTTCTGATGAAGATGACTCTGAATCATCCCATGTTACTGAGAAGGCTTGTTTCTTAGATTTGTCCTTCTTATATTTGAATTTGTCATTTTCTGACTTCTTCTTTTGTTCTGGACAATCCTTCTGCATGTGTCCCTTTTTGTGGCAGTTGAAACATTCTATAGCAGATGAAGATGGTTTATTTGATCCAGGTTTCCTTTTATTGTAACGACTGGCTTTTCGATATTTTAGGAATTTTTTGAATCCTTTCGCAATGAATGCCAAATCTTCGTCTTCAGAATCTGATTCATTTTCATCTTTCTCAACATGAAATGCTACATTTTTCTTTTCTTCTTTCTGTTCTTTTCTAGCCTGCAAATTTGCTTCATATGTGACGACCGCCCATGACTCCCGCACCAAAACAAGGAAATAATGCGCTGAAGGGTGTGCCAGGCAGCCATGGACGATAGTCAGGGTAAAACAAAACAAAAGAATCTCTATCGCATAACTCACAGCGCATGGATAAAATACAATAGAGAAATATAATATAGTGAAGCTCCATAGAACAGAAACATCATCATATAAGCATCACAGTAGTTTTATACAATCTTCTACACAAATCCATACATGAAAGCCTCACTACAAATCACTCAACCAAATACAGCAGCGGATACCCAGTACATATAGTAAGAAAACTAATATGCAAAGCCTCCTGCTCGTCTTCGTCATCTTCAGCGTAGAACTCCTAGCACAGCACCTGTCACCTGCTACCTAGTCTGCCCATCCCAAACATGGATGAACAGCCCAAGGTAATAAGAGGAGACATAAAACCTTGAGTCAGACAAAGTCTTAGTGAGCAGTAAATTAACTATCAAACATACCAAAAGAGCATAAAGGATAAAAGGAATAGGAACCAAACCATCCCACTCCACCTCTTTCTACAGTGATAGCCCCAGACTTACACTAAGGAGAAGCAAGCATAACAACATAGACAATTAAGGTAAAGCGAATACCACTCGAGTCAAGGACGATGTTTTCCAAATACAAACCCCCAAGGCCTAAACCAAGATCAGATAAGCACCCAGAAAACACCGCTCTTGAAGCCGAATGATAATACAACCAAACATCCATGACTCTGGCTATCACTGTCATCCTTGCCTCGATTTCACCGTTAGTTGAATGACCATCTGTCAAGGGCTAATGGTAACCCCGGTTCTAACCATAACTCCGCACACTGCCTTGTGCCTAGGACTTATCTACTTTGCCCAGAGTACTCAACTACCTACCTGTAGTCTTTTGGGTGTCCCGACTACCTACCTGTAGTCGTTATGGGCGCCCCATGTACTCTTGCTTTTGAGCATGCTAGAACCTTCAACAACGACGAGATCCAAGCCTCCTAGCCATCCTTCTTGACGACTATCCTCATACAAGCTCAAGCTACCTCTTGAACAATCCATTATCAACCAACTTGAACTACTCTTCAAGTTATCAACATGCTTGGAATGATCCCTGCTTGGATTAAGCCAAGACTCACATCATACTTCGCTTCATCGCATCAAAGCAAAGTCTCAACTCAACAACATGGTTTGCCTCATCAAATCATGGCAAAGTCCCATCTCAACATCATCCAATCTATACATATGAGCTTCAACATCCGCTACATATGCCTTAAGCAGCTTTCACCATTCAAGAGCCTTCTTCCATAGCTTTTGAATCCTCTTTCATCATCTTGTTCCAAATCAACTACTAGCTAATCTTGGAAACAATCAAATCAATCATACATTCAAATAATCAATCATTCAAACAAGATCTATTAAGCAATTTAAGCAATATCAACTATAATGGGAATTTCGTAAATAAACGAGCAAAAGTCCAACATATGTGAAATCATGGTTTTTAGCATAGATCTATCAATTATAAAACATGGGTTTTGTCTCTAATGCTTATTAAACTAACTTGCATAAGTAAACATCTTCAAAAAAAACCATGGATCTAGACTTCGATCTAAGAAAAATGCATGAAATCTCTAACTTTAACACTCAAACAAGCCACCAATCCAATATACTCCCTTGGATCCGCGTGAGAGATAACTACCACTCACCAAATCACCCAAACACTACAAAAACTACACACTTCAGATCTGGACAGCGAAGATCAAGGTTTGATCCGGCAATATCTCGCTCCAATCGATGAATTCTAGCTCGAACGGATGAAGATCTTCAACTTTGGCACTTGGATCTTCGATCTCGATCTTCGATCTTGGATGGATGTTAGAATTAGATTGGAATGGAGAAAAGAAGATGAAGAAATGTTGTAGTCGAGTCTTCAAAATGGCAGCACTTCGTCGCTTCGAAATCTGGTGCCAAAAAGTGAGCCGAACCCCTCTATTTATAGGCTGGAACCTCCCTGAGTCGTCGCCCCATGAGTCGGTCCCGACTCATCATGAGTCGTCCACGACTCATCTCCTGCCGACTCACGACCTAGCACAGCCGACCCTGCGACTTAACTATACAACATATACTGCCGACTTAACACTAACCCAGATGCCGACTTAAATTCTACCGACTCAAAGACCTAACGACTCAACACAGCAAGAAGGTCACACGACTTAAGACACATACGACTTATCCCGGCCGACCTAAGCCTAATCCTTATCCCACGAGACACGACTCAAAAGCCTAAGTCCCCAACGACTTATCCACTAAGTCGGCCCACCGACCTAAGCCTTAGATCTTATAGACCGTTAACCCCTATAAGCCGCTACAACCTTAAGTCGTCTAAGCCCCTTGAGTCGGTCCCTATGAGTCGGTCACGACTCATCACCTAACTTGCTAACTCGCACAAGCCTATAGGTCGTTACCCCTCTTAACTCGTTAGCTCCTTAGGTCGTATAACTTCCTGGGTTGGCCAAAGCCTTAAGTCGTTACTTCCACTAACTCGTACACGACCTAACCACTATCCCACTAAGTCGTGTATGACTTAGACCCTAGGCCCACTGAGTCGTTATCTCGTATATTTCCTTAACCCGTTAGCTACCTTGCACACAGTTGACTCGTGCCCAAGCTAACTCGCTAACGACTCATAGTTTCTTAACTCGGCAACCCTATGAGTCGGTCACGACTCAAGCTAGAGGCAACACAATCAACACTATCGACCTGCAAATTCTACGATTTATCGACACGTAAAATACGGGTCGTTACATTCTCTCCCCCTTAGGAATTTCGCCCCCGAAATTCCAAGCAAACAATAGCAATCACAATTATTCCGCATGCCTACCATCCATAGCAATCAACAAACCATGCATCCAATTCTAACCTAGCATGCAGAATTCTATGACTTAGAACAAGCTACAAATTCATGAGATGTCACGACACTTTAGGGCCATACCTCGAAGAGTTCGGGATGAGCTGCCTTCATCCTCTCTTCCTCCTCCCACGTACAGTCGTTAACATCATCACTCCATTGTACCTTGAGCAACGTAATCGTCTTCCTCCTAAGCTGTTTCGTATCGGTTTCAACAATACGAAGCGGCTTACGAGGTCTCGAAACAACAGGATCAACCTCCAAGTCTTCACAGCTATCAGCAGAAACCACCGTAGTTGGGTCGTGCATATACTTCCGTAGATAAGATACATGAAAAACACTGTGCACACCCGCCATCTTTTCCGGTAACTCCAATCTATAAGCGAGCTTTCCAATATGCTCGATAATCGGGAATGGTCCAACAAATCTCGGAGTTAACTTTCCTTTCTTCCCGAATCTAATGACACTCTTCAGAGGAGAAATCTTCACAAAAACCATATCACCTACGTCGAATTCCAAATCCTTACGACGATTATCGGCATAACTTTTCTGACGATCTTGGGCTGCCTTCATTCGTTGCCGAATGATCTCTATACAATCTGAAGTCTGTCGAATCATCTCTGGCCCAAGTATCAGCTTTTCTCCAGTTTCCAACCAACATGTCGGTGAGTTACACGGTCTTCCATATAATGCCTCATATGGTGCCATACCAATACTCGACTGATAACTGTTATTATAAGCAAACTCCACCAAATGAAGGTGATCTTCCCATGATCCTCCGAAGTCCAAAACACATGCTCTAAGAAGATCTTCCAAAACTCGGTTGACTCTCTCAGTCTGACCATCTGTTTGAGGGTGATAAGATGTACTCAAACACAACTCAGTTCCCAAAACTTCCTGGAAGCTCTTCCAAAATCTACTAGTGAACAATGGATCTCGATCGCTCACTATACTCTTCGGAACACCATGGAAACGAACTATCCACTTCACATATAATTCAGCCAACTTCGATGCAGTCCTAGTCGATCGAACAGGAATGAACCTTGCACTCTTGGTCAAACGATCTACAATGACCCAAATCCCTTCATTCCCTGCTCTTGTCCTAGGTAGACCATCAATAAAATCCATCGACACTTGCTCCCACTTCCATGTAGGAACCTCCAATGGCTGAAGCAATCCACTGGGCTTCTTCTGCTCAGCTTTCACCAACTGGCAATTCATACACTTGGAAATAAAATTTCCAACATCCTTCTTCATACCTTCCCAGTAGTAGGTTCTCTTCATATCCCGATACATCTTATTTCCACCTGGATGAATTGTCAACTTCGAGTGATGACTCTCCCTCAGAACTTCATCTCTCAATCCATCTACATCGGGAACAACTAGTCGCCCTTGCTTTCGAAGCCAACCCTCTCGATCGACCTCGAATCCCTTATCCTTCTCCGGGTCCAATCCAGATTCCAAATCACAGATAATCTTGACAAGCTTATCATCTCCCCTTTGCCTCTCACCAATTCTTTCCACAAGAGTAGGCCTTATCGATAAGTTTGCCAACATCTCAGGTTCCAATTCACATCTAGCCCTGAAATCAAATCCAGCCAAATACTCAAGACTCTTCCATTCCGAAAACATGGCTCCCAATCCTGCATGTCTTCGACTTAACGCATCAGCCACTGCGTTACCTTTCCCTGGAGTATAGGCTATACCAAAATCATACGATGCTAAGAACTCTAGCCACCGTTGCTGTCGAAGATTCAAATCCTTTTGGGAAAACAGATACTTCAACGACTTATGATCTGTAAACAGCTCAAATCTAACTCCCAATAGATAGTGTCTCCACATCTTCAAAGCAAACACAATCGCCGCTAACTCCAAATCATGAGTCGGATAATTCCTTTCATGCGGCTTCAGTTGTCGACTTGCATACGCAACAACTTTATCCTTCTGCATTAGCACCGCTCCTAGTCCAGTGCCACATGCATCGGTGTAAACCACCATCTCATCATTCCCACTTGGAATAGTCAAAACAGGAGCACTCGTCAATCGCTCTTTCAGGATTACAAAAGCTTGCTCACACTTATCATCCCATCTGAACACCTGGTTCTTCTTTGTCAATCCTGTTAACGGTGCAGCTATCTTGGAAAAGTCTTTGATAAACCGACGATAATATCCTGCTAATCCAAGAAAACTTCTCACATCAGATGCATTCTTAGGTCTAACCCAATCCTGGATCACTGCCACCTTAGCGGGGTCAACCGCTATTCCATTTCCAGAGATAACATGGCCTAAGAACCTCACTTCACTCTTCCAGAAGTGACACTTCGAAAACTTAGCCTTCAGCTGATGTTTCCGCAAAATTTCCAAAACAATCCTCAAGTGCGTCTTGTGCTCTCCCTCAGTTCTGGAATAAATCAGAATATCATCCACGAACACAAGCACGAACTTATTCGACTGATCTCTGAACACTCTATTCATAAGATCCACAAAATATGCTGGCGCGTTAGTCAACCCAAACGGCATTACCAGCCACTCATAAAACCCGGATGGTGTCCTGAAAGCAGTCTTCGGCACACTATCCTTCGCCACTCTCAACTGGTGAAATCCCGTTGCCAAATCCATCTGAGAAAACACCTTAGCCTCGTGAAGCTGATCAAACAAGTCATCTATTCTCGGCAATGGATACTTGTTCTTCCTAGTCACCTTATTCAGCTCACGATAATCAACACACAACCTCAACGATCCATCCGTTTTGGTTGCGAACACAACGGGCGCACCCCATTCGGACACACTTCTCCGAATGAATCCTTTCCGCAAAAGGTCATCAACTTGCACCTTCAGCTCTTGCTGCTCCCTCGGTGCCATTCGCCTAAGAGGCATCACAACAGGTCTGGCTCCCTCAATTAGATCGATACGAAACTCGATCTCCCTATGCGGCGGTAACCCTTTGACTTCCTCAAAGACATCACCAAACTCATTCACAATAGGCACCAATGACAGTCCATCCCGTGGAACAACTAGCGAATACATGAAGCTCATGAAGACGCCTTCTTCATGCTTACATCGTATCACAACCTTTCGCCCTTCCACATTCCCGACTGTCACCTCAAGCCTCTCACAATCAATCCTAGCCGCATACTTCCTAAGCCAGTCCATACCCAAAATAATTCCGAACCCCGCAAAGTTCAGAACAAAGCAATCACAAACAAACGAGCAATCATGACTCGACACAACTAGACCACGACATAACATACACAAACATGACGAACCCCCTACCGGATTAGTCACAACCAATGGCCTATCAACAATATCCGGTTTCATACCTAACCGGCTTACCAAATCATCACAAACAAAAGAATGCGACGCTCCAGTATCAAACAAAACTCTAACTGGAACACCACAAATAGAAAGAGTACCTTGAACAACCACACTCTTCCCCTTCTCTTCAGCAGTAGGAGCTTTCGAAGACGATGGAACAGCCCCCAAAGCATAGGCTTGCACAACCTGCCTATCTTTCCTCGGTTCTGGACAATCCTTCTTGATATGTCCCAGCTTATCACAGTTGTAACACTTTCCCGGCACTTTGGGATTCTTACAATCTTTGTAAAGATGGCCCTTCTGCTGGCAGTTATAGCAAGTCACTTCACTTTTCGGCTTCTTCTGGCCATCCCTACCCCTCTGTTGCTGTTGTTTCCTCTTCTTATTGCCACTCTGCTGTGGTTTAGATCCTTCCCTAGCTACAGCAATAACAGAACTTTCCCTAGGAAACAAACTCTCATGCCTAAGAGCTTTTTCCACAAGCTTCTCAAATGGATCGTCCAGATGATCCACTAACTGCCTCCCAAGATAAGCATCCAGACCAGTCACAAACTTTTCATTCTTCTGGTAGGGAGAATCAATATATGATCTGGCATACTTAGACAAAGCTTCAAACTCAGAAATGTACTCAAGAACAGGCCTTCCCCCTTGCTTGAGCTCCACAAACCTCTTAAACAAGACAGATTTCTGGGAAGTAGAGATGAACTTAGCTTCAAATCTAACTTGGAATTGCTCCCAAGTAATCTCTTCTTCTGGAGTATCGATGGTGATAGAATTCCACCAATCAGCAGCTCTTCCCTGAAGCTGTCTCGATGCAAGCTTCCTCTTAGTTGCATCCTCAATCCCTAAGTCACCAAAGATTCTTTTGCAAGCATCAATCCATCTCTGCACCTCAATAGTCGACTCCGTCCCCAAGAAAACTTTCCCTCCAAGAGCAGTATAATCCTTGCAAAGCTTGGCAAAATCCACCGGTCTCGGAGCTTGGACTTGAACTCCCACATCCACAGATGATCCTGAAGCTGGTATTCTCCTCATGATTGAAGTCATCATGGCCTCAAACATAGGAGCATAATCAACAGCTTCCTTAGCATCACGGCTACCCCTCGCAGCTTGTCTCTCACTTCGACTCATCCTTAATATCTGTAAATAAGAATGATTAGAACACCTTAAGAAACAACTGCATAAGGAGTTCAAACCCTTCTAAACTACTATATTATATATAGTAATCATCCATCAAATTACAATTACGTCTCTCTTACGTAGTTACATCAGCGAGCGTTGGCTAAAATCGATTAACCAAAGCTCTGATACCAAATGTGACGACCGCCCATGACTCCCGCACCAAAACAAGGAAATAATGCGCTGAAGGGTGTGCCAGGCAGCCATGGACGATAGTCAGGGTAAAACAAAACAAAAGAATCTCTATCGCATAACTCACAGCGCATGGATAAAATACAATAGAGAAATATAATATAGTGAAGCTCCATAGAACAGAAACATCATCATATAAGCATCACAGTAGTTTTATACAATCTTCTACACAAATCCATACATGAAAGCCTCACTACAAATCACTCAACCAAATACAGCAGCGGATACCCAGTACATATAGTAAGAAAACTAATATGCAAAGCCTCCTGCTCGTCTTCGTCATCTTCAGCGTAGAACTCCTAGCACAGCACCTGTCACCTGCTACCTAGTCTGCCCATCCCAAACATGGATGAACAGCCCAAGGTAATAAGAGGAGACATAAAACCTTGAGTCAGACAAAGTCTTAGTGAGCAGTAAATTAACTATCAAACATACCAAAAGAGCATAAAGGATAAAAGGAATAGGAACCAAACCATCCCACTCCACCTCTTTCTACAGTGATAGCCCCAGACTTACACTAAGGAGAAGCAAGCATAACAACATAGACAATTAAGGTAAAGCGAATACCACTCGAGTCAAGGACGATGTTTTCCAAATACAAACCCCCAAGGCCTAAACCAAGATCAGATAAGCACCCAGAAAACACCGCTCTTGAAGCCGAATGATAATACAACCAAACATCCATGACTCTGGCTATCACTGTCATCCTTGCCTCGATTTCACCGTTAGTTGAATGACCATCTGTCAAGGGCTAATGGTAACCCCGGTTCTAACCATAACTCCGCACACTGCCTTGTGCCTAGGACTTATCTACTTTGCCCAGAGTACTCAACTACCTACCTGTAGTCTTTTGGGTGTCCCGACTACCTACCTGTAGTCGTTATGGGCGCCCCATGTACTCTTGCTTTTGAGCATGCTAGAACCTTCAACAACGACGAGATCCAAGCCTCCTAGCCATCCTTCTTGACGACTATCCTCATACAAGCTCAAGCTACCTCTTGAACAATCCATTATCAACCAACTTGAACTACTCTTCAAGTTATCAACATGCTTGGAATGATCCCTGCTTGGATTAAGCCAAGACTCACATCATACTTCGCTTCATCGCATCAAAGCAAAGTCTCAACTCAACAACATGGTTTGCCTCATCAAATCATGGCAAAGTCCCATCTCAACATCATCCAATCTATACATATGAGCTTCAACATCCGCTACATATGCCTTAAGCAGCTTTCACCATTCAAGAGCCTTCTTCCATAGCTTTTGAATCCTCTTTCATCATCTTGTTCCAAATCAACTACTAGCTAATCTTGGAAACAATCAAATCAATCATACATTCAAATAATCAATCATTCAAACAAGATCTATTAAGCAATTTAAGCAATATCAACTATAATGGGAATTTCGTAAATAAACGAGCAAAAGTCCAACATATGTGAAATCATGGTTTTTAGCATAGATCTATCAATTATAAAACATGGGTTTTGTCTCTAATGCTTATTAAACTAACTTGCATAAGTAAACATCTTCAAAAAAAACCATGGATCTAGACTTCGATCTAAGAAAAATGCATGAAATCTCTAACTTTAACACTCAAACAAGCCACCAATCCAATATACTCCCTTGGATCCGCGTGAGAGATAACTACCACTCACCAAATCACCCAAACACTACAAAAACTACACACTTCAGATCTGGACAGCGAAGATCAAGGTTTGATCCGGCAATATCTCGCTCCAATCGATGAATTCTAGCTCGAACGGATGAAGATCTTCAACTTTGGCACTTGGATCTTCGATCTCGATCTTCGATCTTGGATGGATGTTAGAATTAGATTGGAATGGAGAAAAGAAGATGAAGAAATGTTGTAGTCGAGTCTTCAAAATGGCAGCACTTCGTCGCTTCGAAATCTGGTGCCAAAAAGTGAGCCGAACCCCTCTATTTATAGGCTGGAACCTCCCTGAGTCGTCGCCCCATGAGTCGGTCCCGACTCATCATGAGTCGTCCACGACTCATCTCCTGCCGACTCACGACCTAGCACAGCCGACCCTGCGACTTAACTATACAACATATACTGCCGACTTAACACTAACCCAGATGCCGACTTAAATTCTACCGACTCAAAGACCTAACGACTCAACACAGCAAGAAGGTCACACGACTTAAGACACATACGACTTATCCCGGCCGACCTAAGCCTAATCCTTATCCCACGAGACACGACTCAAAAGCCTAAGTCCCCAACGACTTATCCACTAAGTCGGCCCACCGACCTAAGCCTTAGATCTTATAGACCGTTAACCCCTATAAGCCGCTACAACCTTAAGTCGTCTAAGCCCCTTGAGTCGGTCCCTATGAGTCGGTCACGACTCATCACCTAACTTGCTAACTCGCACAAGCCTATAGGTCGTTACCCCTCTTAACTCGTTAGCTCCTTAGGTCGTATAACTTCCTGGGTTGGCCAAAGCCTTAAGTCGTTACTTCCACTAACTCGTACACGACCTAACCACTATCCCACTAAGTCGTGTATGACTTAGACCCTAGGCCCACTGAGTCGTTATCTCGTATATTTCCTTAACCCGTTAGCTACCTTGCACACAGTTGACTCGTGCCCAAGCTAACTCGCTAACGACTCATAGTTTCTTAACTCGGCAACCCTATGAGTCGGTCACGACTCAAGCTAGAGGCAACACAATCAACACTATCGACCTGCAAATTCTACGATTTATCGACACGTAAAATACGGGTCGTTACATCATAGGACATTAAATTTCCTATCAATTCATCTGGCTTCATGACGGAAAGGTCATTAGCTTCTTCAATTGCTAATACTTTTCCTTCCCATTCACTAGTCAGAGAATGTAGGACTGTTGAAACAACATCGAAATTAGAATACTTTTGTCCTAAGCCAATAAGTGCATGGTGAATAGTTTGAAACCGTGAATACATGTCATTGATTGTCTCATTTGGTTTCATTTTGAAATTTTGAAATTGACTTTTCAGCATGGCTTTTTTGGCTTGTTTAACCTTGTTAGTACCTTCATGAGTGATTTTTAGTGTTTGCCAAATTTGATATGCAGTAGTGCAGATACTAACACGGTTATATTCATTTTGGTCTAATGCACAGAACAACATATTTATTGCTCTTGCATTTACGGCTGCTGCCGTTTTCTCAGCTGCAGTCCATTCTGAATAATCAGTTGTTGGATTCACTATTTCTCTTTGAGCGGCATTCCAAGCATCATAGCTATTTGATTGCATAAAGAATGACATACGTGTTGCCCAATAACTATAGTTAAGACCATTGAAAAATGGAGGTCTTTGTCTCGATTGACCCTCCGTGTAAGTGGTGTTTTGAGTGCTAGTACTTACGTTATTTGCCATATTACTATAATATATAAAATAACTGTGTTACGGTTATATGATGACCGTGCTCCGATACCAAATGAAAGTGCGGTGTGTATACGAATGCACGTGCTAATATAGTACACACGGATCGTGTAATATGGACTATAATATAAATGCGGAAAATAGATGATAGTAGCAAAGTAAAAATAACAATAGAAAATCACACCAGAGATTTTTATACTGGTTTGGAGCACCGTCCTACGTCCAGTCCCAGACTTCTATCTGGATTTTCACTATTAACTACCTCGCTTCACCCGGAGGAACAGGTTTACAATACCCGAGCAAACTAACGGGATTTCACGCCTCTAATACACTGAGGACTTCAACACTTGCCTCTTACAACACCGAGGACTTCAACACTTGCCTCTTACAACATAGAGGACTTCAACAACATTGAATATAATTGTTTGTCGATGGTATGTGTTCTTGATAACACAGTTTTGTCACTTGTAGTACAAATTTCCTATAATCTTATCCTCAAAATATACGAATGATGTTTTGTGAAGATTAAGGAAAGTATACTACTTATTGAATCAAAAGATATGAAATAATTTCAATGATTCAATAAGCAATTAAAATAATTGAGAGCTTTTAGAATGCAGGAGTATGTAGAAAGTAAGATCAGAGATTAGAGTAAAAAGCATATACAATCATGTTGTGTTAATCAACGATTTAGATGAGTTTATATAGAGAAGAATGGTTGTAACTCTTTGTGAGCAGTTGCCATTAAGAGATATGATCTTTGATGAAAGGTAAGAGATGCAACCTTTGGAGAAAAGAAGTGTCTTTTGGAAAAATTGCTTTCTGTTTAAAAACGGTCGACAGGTTAAAAAGTGACCAGTAGACAGGAATTCAAATATATATATACGTTATGTGCATGTGTGCACGTTCAGTGTGCAAATTATGCAGGAAGGGCCGACCGCATATATTATGACCGGTCGACCAGTCCCTGTAAAGTTGCACACTGAATGTGCAACTACAATTTAGTCGTATATATATTGATTTCCTTGAAATGCATGATTATTTGAGGATAGATTTTAACAAGTTTATCAGTATTATAATATCAAATAATCAACCTACAATCTAGAGTACCATATTTAGCTCTTTATAGCCATAATGACCTTGTTTTGTCGATCGCCTTTACTCATTTGTCAGAAATCAAAACCTTCATAGAACTTGTGACTCAACATCGTAAAAATCCGGTGTCGAAAAAGCGAAGGGTAAAAAACTTACGAGACTCGATTGAGATTCAGGTTGTCCTTTTTGGGCATTAATCTATCCGTTGACGGCTGAAAGCTGTCAAAGTCGTAGAACTCATCGTGGCCTTCGTTTTGACAGGTTATGGCTCCCGTTACTCTAAACGAGCCCGAAGTTATGCACGTCCGAATAATCGATATCTACATGGTGCGACATTCGCGGCGCAAGGTGCAACATCCGTCCGAAATGGCGAAACAGTGTCATACAACTTTTAGACATGCGTGCATGGATTTGAAACGGAACAATACCATGGAGCACCACTCCCCATCGATGGTAAATCGAAGACGAGGCACAGTAATCCCGTTTTACCGTAAAAATCCGGTGTCGAAAAAACGAAGGGTAAAAAACTTATGAGACCCGATTGAGATTCGGGTTGTCCTTTTTGGGATTTAATCTATCCTTTGACGGCTGAAAGCTGTCAAAGCCGTAGAACTCATTGTGGCCTTCGTTTTGACAGGTTATGACTCCCGTACCTCTAAACGAGCCAGAAGTTATGGCCGTCCGAATAATTGATATCTACAGGGTGCAACATCTGCGGTGCAAGGTGCAACATCCGTCTGAAATGGCGAAACAGTGCCGAACGACTTTTAGAAAAGCATTCATGGATTTGAAACGGAGCAGTACCATGGTGCATCACTCTCCAGCGATGGTAAATCGAAGGCGAGGTACGGTAATCCCGTTTTACCGTAAAAATCCGGTGTCTAAAAAACGAAGGGTAAAAAACTTACGAGACCCGATTGAGATTCGGGTTGTCCTTTTTGGGTATTAATCTATCCGTTGACGGTTGAAAGATGTCAAAGCCGTAGAACTCATCGTGGCCTTCATTTTGATAGGTTATGGCTCCCGTAACTCTAAACGAGCCAGAAGTTATGACCGTCCGAATAATCGATATCTACAGGGTGCAACATCTGCGGTGCAAGGTGCAACATCCGTCCGAAATGGCGAAACAGTGCCGTACGACTTTTACAAATGCATGCATGGATTTGAAACGGAACAGTCCCATGGTGCACCACTCTCCAGCGATGGTGAATCGATGACGAGCCACGAAAATCCCGTTTTACCGTAAAAATCTGGTGTCAAAAAAACGAAGGGTAAAAAACTTACGAACCCCAATTGAGATTCGGGTTGTCCTTTTCGGGCATTAATCTATCCATTTATGGCTGAAAGCTGTCAAAGCTGTAGAACTCACCGTGGCCTTCGTTTTGACAGGTTATGTCTCCCGTAAATCTAAACGAGCCAGAAGTTATGCCTGTCCGAATAATCGATATATACAGGGTGCAACATCCGCGGTGCAAGGTGCAACATCCGTCCGAAATGGCGAAACAGTGTCGTACGACTTTTAGAAATGCGTGCATGGATTTGAAATGGAATAGTACCATGGTGCACCATTCTCTAGCGATGGTAAATCGAAGACGAGCCACGGTAAGACCGTTTTACCGTAAAAATACGGTGTCGAAAAAACGAAGGGTAAAAAACTTACGAACCCCAATTGAGATTCGGGTTGTCCTTTTCGGGCATTAATCTATCCGGTTATGGATGAAAGCTGTCAAAGCTGTAGAACTCACCGTGGCCTTCGTTTTGACAGGTTATGGCTCCCGTAACTCTAAACGAGCCAGAAGTTATGACCGTCCGAATAATCAATATCTACAGGGTGCAACATCCGCATTGCAAGGTGCAACATCCGTCCGAAATGGCGAAACAGTGTCGTACGACTTTTAGAAATGCATGCATGGATTTGAAATGGAATAGTACCATGGAGCACCACTCTCCAGCGATGGTAAATCAAAGACGAGGCACGGTAATCCCGTTTTACCGTAAAAATCCGGTGTCGAAAAAACGAAGGGCAAAAAACTTACGCGACCCGATTGAGATTCGGGTTGTCTTTTTTGGGCATTAATCTATCCGTTGACGGCTGAAAGTGGTCAAAGATGTAGAACTCACCGTGGCCTTCGTTTAAAAAGGTTATGGCTCCCGTAACTATAAACGAGCCAAAAGTTATGGCCGTCCGAACAATCGATATCTACAGGGTGCAACATCCGCGGTGCAAGGTGCAACATCCGTCCGAAATGGCGAAACAGTGCCGTACGACTTTTAAAAATGCATGCATGGGTTTGAAACGGAACAGTACCATCGTGCACCACTCTCCGGCGATGGTAAATCAAAGACGAGCCACGGTAATCCCGTTTTACCGTAAAAATCCGGTGTCGAAAAAATGAAGGGTAAAAAACTTACGAGACCCGATTGAGATTCGTGTTGTCCTTTTTGGGCATTAATCTATCCGTTGATGGCTGAAAGCTATCAAAGCCGTAGAACTCAACGTGGCCTTCGTTTTGACAGGTTATGGCTCCCGTAACTCTAAACGAGCCAGAAGTTATGGCCATCCGAATAATCGATACCGACAGGGTGCAACATCCGCGGTGCAAGGTGCAACATCCGTCTGAAATGGCGAAACAGTGCCGTACGACTTTTAGAAATGCGTGCATGGATTTGAAACGGAACATTACCATGGTGCACCACTCTCCAGCGATGGTAAATCGAAGGCGAGGCACGGTAATCCCGTTTTACCGTAAAAATCCGGTGTCGAAAAAACGAAGGGTAAAAAACTTACGAGACCCGATTGAGATTCGGGTTGTCCTTTTGGGCATTAATCTATCCGTTGACGGCTGAAAGCTGTCAAACCCATAGAACTCATCATGACCTTCGTTTTGACAGGTTATGGCTCCCGTAAATCTAAACGAGCCAGAAGTTATGGCCGTCCGAATAATCCATATCTACAGGGTGCAACATCCGCGGCGCAAGGTGCAACATCCGTCCGAAATGGCGAAACAGTGCCGTACGACTTTTAGAAATGTGTGCATGGATTCAAAATGGAACATTACCATGGTGGACCACTCTCCAGCGATGGTAAATCGAAGTCGAGGCACGGTAATCCCGTTTTGCCGTAAAAATCCGGTGTCGAAAAAACTAAGGGTAAAAAACTTACGAGACTCGATTGAGATTCGGGTTGTCCTTTTTGGGCATTAATCTATCCGTTGACGGCTGAAAGCTGTCAAAGCCGTAGAACTCATCGTGGCATTCGTTTTGACATGTTATGGCTCCCGTAACTCTAAACGAGCCAGAAGTTATGGCCGTCCGAATAATCGATATCGACAGGGTGCAACATCCGCGGTGCAAGGTGCAACATCCGTCTGAAATGGCGAAACAGTGCCGTACGACTTTTAGAAATGCGTGCTTGGATTTGAAACGGAACATTACCATGGTGCACCACTCTCCAGCGATGGTAAATCGAAGGCGAGGCACGGTAATCCCGTTTTACCGTAAAAATCCGGTGTCGAAAAAACGAAGGGTAAAAAACTTACGACCCCCGATTGAGATTCGGGTTGTCCTTTTGGGCATTAATCTATCCGTTGATGGCTGAAAGCTATCAAACCCGTAGAACTCATCGTGGCCTTCATTTTGACAGGTTATGGCTCCCGTAACTCTAAACGAGCCAGAAGTTTTGGCCGTCCGAATAATCGATATCTAAAGGGTGCAACATCCGCGGTGCAAGGTGCAACATCCGTCCGAAATGGCGAAACAGTGCCGTACGACTTTTAGAAATGCGTGCATGGATTCAAAACGGAACATTACCATGGTGCGCCACTCTCAAGCGATGGTAAATCGAAGGTGAGGCACGGTAATCCCGTTTTACCGTAAAAATCCGGTGTCGAAAAAACGATGGGTACAAAACTTACGAGACTCGATTGAGATTCGGGTTGTCCTTTTTGGGCATTAATCTATCCGTTGACGGCTGAAAGCTGTCAAAGCCGTAGAACTCATCGTGGCCTTCGTTTTGACATGTTATGGCTCCCGTTACTCTAAACGAGCCAGAAGTTATACCCGTTCGAATAATCGATATCTACAGGGTGCAACATCCGCGGTGCAAGGTGCAACATCCGTCTGAAATGGCGAAACAGTGTCGTACGACTTTTAGAAATGCGTGCATGGATTTGAAACGGAACAGTACCATGGTGTACCACTCTCCAGCGATGGTAAATCGAAGGCGAGGCACGGTAATCCCGTTTTACCGTAAAAATCCGGTGTCGAAAAAACGAAGGGTAAAAAACTTACGCGACTCGATTGAGATTCGGGGTTGTCCTTTTCGGGCATTAATCTATCCGTTGACGGCTGAAAGCGGTCAAAGCCGTAGAACTCATCGTTTCCTTCGTTTTGACAGGTTATCGCTCCCGTAACACTAAACGAGCCAGAAGTTATGGCCGTCCAAATAATCGATATCTACAGGGTGCAACATCGGCGGTGCAAGGTCAACATCCGTTCGAAATGGCGAAACAGTGCCTTTCGACTTTTAGAAATGCGTGCATGGATTTGAAACTGAACAGTACCATGGTGCACCACTCTCCAGCAATGGTAAATCGAAGACGAGGCACAGTAATCCCGTTTTACCGTAAAAATCCGGTGTCGAAAAAACGAAGGGTAAAAAATTTATGAGACCCGATTGAGATTCGGGTTGTCCTTTTTGGGATTTAATCTATCCGTTGACGGCTGAAAGTTGTCAAAGCCGTAGAACTCATTGTGGCCTTCGTTTTGACAGGTTATGACTCCCGTAAATCTAAACGAGCCAGAAGTTATGGCCGTTCGAATAATCGATATCTACAGGGTGCAACATCCGCGGTGCAAGGTGCAACATGCGTCTGAAATGGCGAAACAGTGCCGTACGACTTTTAGAAAAACATTCATGGATTTGAAACGGAATAGTACCATGGTGCATCACTCTCCAGCGATGGTAAGTCGAAGGCGAGGTACGGTAATCCCGTTTTACCGTAAAAATCCGGTGTCGAAAAAACGAAGGGTAAAAAACTTACGAGACCCGATTGAGATTCGGGTTGTTCTTTTTGGGCATTAATCTATCCGTTGACGGCTGAAATATGTCAATGCCGTAGAACTCATCGTGGGCTTCGTTTTGACAGGTTATGGCTCCCGTAACTCTAAACGAGCCAGAAGTTATGACCATCCGAATAATCGATATCTACAGGGTGCAACATCCGCGGTGCAAGGTGCAACATCCGTCCGAAATGGCGAAACAGTGCCATATGACTTTTAGAAATGCGTGCATGGATTTGAAACGGAACAGTCCCATGGTGCAACACTCTCCAGCGATGGTGAATCGATGACGAGCCACGGAAATCCCGTTTTACCGTAAAAATCCGGTGTCAAAAAAACGAAGGGTAAAAAACTTACGAACCCCGATTGAGATTCGGGTTGTCCTTTTTGGGCATTAATCTATCCATTGACGGCTGAAAGCTGTCAAAGCTGTAGAAATCACCGTGGCCTTCGTTTTGACAGGTTATGGCTCCCGTAAATCTAAACGAGCCAGAAGTTATGCCTGTCCAAATAATCGATATATACAGGGTGCAACATCCGCGGTGCAAGGTGCAACATCCGAAATGGCGAAATAGTGCCGTACGACTTTTAGAAATGTGTGCATGGATTTGAAACGGAACAGTACCATGGTGCACCACTCTCCAGCGATGGTATATCGAAGACGAGCCACGGTAAGACCGTTTTAACGTAAAAATCCGGTGTCGAAAAAACGAAGGGTAAAAAACTTACGAACCTCAATTGAGATTCGGGTTGTCCTTTTCGGGCATTAATCTATCCGGTTATGGCTGAAAGCTGTCAAAGCTGTAGAACTCACCGTGGCCTTCGTTTTGACAGGTTATGGCTCCCGTAACTCTAAACGAACCAGAAATTATGACCGTCCGAATAATCGATATCTACAGGGTGCAACATCCGTGTTGCAAGGTGCAACATCCGTCCGAAATGGCGAAACAGTGTCGTACGACTTTTAGAAATGCGTGCATGGATTTGAAACGGAATAGTACCATGGAGCACCACTCTCTAGCGATGGTAAATCAAAGACGAGGCATGGTATTCCCGTTTTACCGTAAAAATCCGGTGTCGAAAAAACGAAGGGTAAAAAACTTACGAGACCTGATTGAGATTCGGGTTGTCCTTTTTAGGCATTAATCTATCCGTTGACGGCTGAAAGTGGTCAAAGCCGTTGAACTCACCGTGGCCTTCGTTTAGACAGGTTATGGCTCCCGTAACTATAAACGAGCAAAAAGCTATGGCCATCCGAATAATCGATATCTACAGGGTGCAACATCCGCGGTGCAAGGTGCAACATCCGTCCGAAATGGCGAAACAGTGCCGTACGACTTTTAGAAATGCATGCATGGATTTGAAACGGAACAGTACCATGGTGCACCACTCTCCATCGATGGTACATCGAAGACGAGCCACGGTAATCCCGTTTTACCGTAAAAATCCGGTGTCAAAAAAACGAAGGGTAAAAAACTTACGAGACCCGATTGAGATTCGGGTTGTCCTTTTTGGGCATTAATCTATGTGTTGACGGCTGAAAGCTGTCAAAGCCGTAGAACTCAACGTGGCCTTCATTTTGACAGGTTATGGCTCCCGTAACTCTAAACGAGCCAGAAGTTATGGCCGTCCGAATAATCGATATCTACTGGGTGCAACATCCGCGGTGCAAGGTGCAACATCCGTCTAAATGGAGAAACAGTGCCGTACGACTTTTAGAAATGCGTGCATGGATTTGAAACGGAACATTACCATGGTGCACCACTCTCTAGCGATGGTAAATCGAAGGCGAGGCACGGTAATCCCGTTTAACCGTAAAAATCCGGTGTCGAAAAAACGAAGGGTAAAAAACTTACGAGACCCAATTGAGATTCGGGTTGTCCTTTTGGGCATTAATCTGTCTGTTGATGGCTGAAAGCTGTCAAACCCGTAGAACTCATCGTGGCCTTCGTTTTGATAGGTTATGGCTCCCGTAACTCTAAACGAGACAGAAGTTATGGCCGTCCGAATAATCGATATCTATAGGGTGCAACATCCGCGGTGCAAGGTGCAACATCCGTCCGAAATGGCGAAACAATGCCGTACGACTTTTAGAAATGCGTGCATGGATTCGAAACGGAACATTAACAAGGTGCACCACTCTCCAGCGATGGTAAATCAAAGGCGAGGCATGGTAATCCCGTTTTGCCGTAAAATTCCGGTGTCGAAAAAACGAAGGGTAAAAAACTTACGAGACTCGATGGAGATTCGGGTTGTCCTTTTTGGGCATTAATCTATCCGTTGACGGCTAAAAGCTGTCAAAGCCGTAGTACTCATCGTGGCCTTCGTTTTGACATGTTATGGCTCCCGTTACTCTAAACGAGCCATAAGTTATGCCCGTCCGAATAATCGATATCTACAGGGTGCAACATCCGCGGTGCAAGGTGCAACATCTGTCCGAAATGGAGAAACAGTGTCGTACGACTTTTAGAAATGCGTGCATGGATTTGAAACGGAACAGTACCATGGTGTACCACTCTCCAGCGATGGTAAATCGAAGGCGAGGCACGGTAATCCCGTTTTACCGTAAAAATCCGGGGTCGAAAAAACGAAGGGTAAAAAACTTACGAGACTCGATTGAGATTCGGGTTGTCCTTTTCGGGCATTAATCTATCCGTTGACGGCTGAAAGCGGTCAAAGCCGTAGAACTCATTGTTTCCTTCGTTTTGACAGGTTATGGCTCCTGTAACTCTAAACGAGCCAGAAGTTATGGTCGTCCGAATAATCGATATCTACAGGGTGCAACATCCGCGGTGCAAGGTGCAACATCCGTTCGAAATGGCGAAACAGTGCCTTACGACTTTTAGAAATGCGTGCATGGATTTGAAACGGAACAGTACCATTGTGTACCACTCTCCAGCGATGGTAAATCGAAGGCGAGGCACGGTAATCCCGTTTTACCGTAAAAATCCGGTGTCGAAAAAACGAAGGGTAAAAAACTTACGAGACTCGATTGAGATTCGGGTTGTCCTTTTCGGGCATTAATCTATCCGTTGATGGCTGAAAGCCGTCAAAGCCGTAGAACTCATCGTTTCCTTCGTTTTGACAGGTTATGGCTCCCGTAACTCTAAACGAGCCAGAAGTTATGGCCGTCCGAATAATCGATATCTACAGGGTGCAACATCCGCGGTGCAAGGTGCAACATCCGTTCGAAATGGCGAAACAGTGCCTTACGACTTTTAGAAATGCGTGCATGGATTTGAAACGGAACAGTACCATGGTGCACCACTCTCCATCGATGGTAAATCGAAGACGAGGCACGGTAATCCCGTTTTACCGTAAAAATCCGGTGTCGAAAAAACGAAGGGTAAAAAACTTACGAGACCCGATTGAGATTCGGGTTGTCCTTTTTGGGCATTAATCTATCCGTTGACGGCTGAAAGCGGTCAAAGCCGTAGAACTCACCGTGGCCTTCGTTTAGACAGGTTATGGATGCCGTTACTCTAAACGAGCCAGAAGTTATGGCCGTCCGAATAATCGATATCTACATGGTGCAACATCCGCGGTGCAAGGTGCAACATCCGTCCGAATTGGCGAAACATTGCCGTACGACTTTTAGAAATGCGTGCATGGATTTGAAACGGAACATTACCATGGTGCACCACTCTCCAGCGATGGTAAATCGAAGACGAGCCACGGTAATCCCGTTTTACCGTAAAAATCCGGTGTCGAAAAAACGAAGGGTAAAAACTTACGAACCCAGATTGAGATTCGGGTGTCCTTTTCTGGCATTAATCTATCCGTTGACGGCTGAAAGCTGTCAAAGCTATAGAACTCACCGTGGCCTTCGTTTTGACAGGTTATGGCTCCCGTAAATCTAAACGAGCCAGAAGGTATGGCTGTCCGAATAATCGATATATATAGGGTGCAACATCCGCGGTGCAAGGTGCAACATCCGTCCGAAATGGCGAAACAGTGCCCTATGACTTTTAGAAATGCATGCATGGATTTGAAACGGAACAGTACCATGGTGCACCTCTCTCCAGCGATGGTAAATCGAAGACGAGCCACGGTAATCCCGTTTTACCGTAAAAATCCGGTGTCGAAAAAACGAAGGGTAAAAAACTTACGAACCCCGATTGAGATTCGGGTTGTTCTTTTCGAGCATAAATCTATCCGTTGACCGTTGGAAGATGTCAAAGCTGTAGAACTCACCGTGGCCTTCGTTTTGATAGGTTATGGCTCCCGTAACTCTAAACGAGCCAGAAATAATCGATATCTACAGGGTGCAACATCTGCGGTGCAAGGTGCAACATCCGTCTGAAATGGCGAAACAGTGTCGTACAACTTTTAGGAATGCGTGCATGGATTTGAAACAGAACAGTGCCATGGTGCACCACTCTCCAGTGATGGTAAATCGAAGGCGAGGCACGGTAATCCCGTTTTACCGTAAAAATCCGGTGTCGAAAAAACGAAGGGTAAAAAACTTACGAGACTCGATTGAGATTCGGGTTGTCCTTTTTGAGCATTAATCTATCCGTTGACGACTGAAAGCAGCCAAAGACGTAGAACTCATCTTGGCCTTCGTTTTGACAGGTTATGGCTCCCGTTACTCTAAACGAGCCAGAAGTTATGCCCGTCCGAATAATCGATATCTACAGGGTGCGACATCCGCGGTGCAAGGTGCAACATCCGTCCCAAATGGCGAAACAGTGTCGTACGACTTTTAGAAATGCGTGCATGGATTTGAAACGGAACAGTACCATAGTGCACCACTCTCCAGCGATGGTAAATCCAAGACGAGGCATGGTAATCCCGTTTTACCGTAAAAATCCGGCGTCGAAAAAACGAAGGGTAAAAAACTTACGAGACCCAATTGAGATTCGGGTTGTCCTTTTTGGGATTTAATCTATCCGTTGACGGCTAAAAGCTGTCAAAGCTGTAGAACTCATTGTGGCCTTCGTTTTGACAGGTTATGACTCCCATAACTCTAAACGAGCCAGAAGTTATGGCCGTCCGAATAATCGATATCTACAGGGTGCAACATCCGCGGTGCAAGGTGCAACATCCGTCTGAAATGGCGTAACAGTGCCGTACGACTTTTAGAAAAGCATGCATGGATTTGAAACGGAACAATACCATGGTAAATCACTCTCCAGCGATGGTAAATCGAAGGCGAGGCACGGTAATCCCGTTTTACCGTACAAATCCGGTGTCGAAAAAACGAAGGGTAAAAAACTTACGAGACCCGATTGAGATTCGGGTTGTCCTTTTTGGGAATTAATCTATCCGTTGACGACTGAAAGATGTCAAAGCCGTAGAACTCACCGTGGCCTTCGTTTTGACAGGTTATGGCTCCCGAAAATCTAAACGAGCCAGAAGTTATGACCGTTCGAATAATCGATATCTACAGGGTGCAACATCCGCGGTGCAAGGTGCAACATCCGTCCGAAATGGCGAAACAGTGCCGTACGACTTTTAGAAATGCGTGCATGGATTTGAAACGGAACAGTCCCGTGGTGCACCAATCTCCAGCGATGGTGAATCGAAGACGAGCAACGGTAATCCCGTTTTACCGTAAAAATCCGGTGTCAAAAAAACGAAGGGTAAAAAACTTACGAACCACGATTGAGATTCGGGTTGTCCTTTTCGGGCATTAATCTATTCGTTGATGGCTGAAAGCTGTCAAAGCTGTAGAACTCACCGTGGCCTTCGTTTTGACAAGGTATGGCTCCCGTAACTCTAAACGAGCCAGAAGTTATGACCGTCCGAATAATCGATATCTACAAGGTGCAACATCTGCGGTGCAAGGTACAACATCCGTGTGAAATGGCGAAACAGTGTCGTACGACTTTTAGAAATGCGTGCATGGATTTGAAACGGAACAGTACCATGGTGCACCACTCTCCAGCGAAGGTAAATCGAAGACGAGGCACGGTAATCCCGTTTTACCGTAAAAATCCGGTGTCGAAAAAACGAAGGGTAAAAAACTTACGACACCCGATTGAGATTCGGGTTGTCCTTTTTGGGTATTAATCTATCCGTTGACGGCTGAAAGCGGTCAAAGCCGTAGAACTCACCGTGGCCTTCGTTTACACAGGTTATGACACCCGTAAATCTAAACGAGCCAAAAGTTATAGCCGTCCGAATAATCGATATCTACAGGGTGCAACATCCGCGGTGTAAGGTGCAACATCCGTCCGAAATGGCGAAACAGTGCCGTACGACTTTTAGAAATGCGTGCATGGATTTGAAACGGAACAGTACCATGGTGCACCACTCTCCAGCGATGGTAAATCGAAGAGGAGCCACGATAAGACCGTTTTACCGTAAAAATCCGGTGTCGAAAAAACGAAGGGTGAAAAACTTACGAACCCCGATTGAGATTCGAGTTGTCCTTTTTGGGCATTAATCTATCCGCTGATGGCTGAAAGCTTTCAAAGCTGTAGAACTCGCCGTGGCCTTCGTTTTGAGAAGTTATGGCTCCCGTAACTCTAAATGAGCCAGAAGTTATGACCGTCCGAATAATCGATATCTACAGGGTGCGACATCCGCGGTGCAAGGTGCAACATCCGTCCGAAATGGCGAAACAGTGCCGTACAACTCTTAGAAATGCATGCATGGATTTGAAACGGAACAGTACCATGGTGCACCACTCTCCAGCGATGGTAAATCGAAGACGAGTCACGGTAATCCCGTTTTACCATAAAAATCCGTTGTCGAAAAAACGAAGGGTAAAAAAATTACGAGACACGATTGAGATTCGGGTTGTCCTTTTTGGGCATTAATCTATCCGTTGATGGCCGAAAGAGGTCAAAGCCGTAGAACTCACCGTGGCCTTCGTTTAGACAGGTTATGGCTCCCGTAACTCTAAACGAGCCAAAAGTTATGGCCGTTTGAATAATCGATATCTACAGGGTGCAACATCCGCGGTGCAAGGTGCAACATCCGTCCGAAATGGCGAAACAGTGCCGTACGACTTTTAGAAATGCATGCATGGATTTGAAACGAACAGTACCATGGTGCACCACTCTCCAGCGATGGGAAGTCGAAGACGGGTGTGACGACCGCCCATGACTTCCGCACCAAAACAAGGAAATAATGCGCTGAAAGGTGTGCCAGGCAGCCATGGACGATAGTCTGGGTAAAACAAAACAGAAGAATCTTCTATCGCATAACTCACAGCGCATGGATAAAATACAATAGAGAAATATAATATAGTGAAGCTCCATAGAACAGAACATCATCATATAAGCATCACAGTAGTTTCATACAATCATCTACTCAAATCCATACATGAAAGCCTCACTACAAATCACTCAACCAAATACAGCAGCGGATACCCAGTACATATAGTAAGAAAACTAATATGCAAAGCCTCCTGCTCGTCTTCGTCATCTTTAGCGTAGAACTCCTAGCACAGCACCTGTCACCTGCTACCTAGTCTGCCCATCCCGACATGGATGAACAGCCCAAGGTAATAAGAGGAGACATAAAACCTTGAGTCAGACAAAGTCTTAGTGAGCAGTAAATCAACTATCAAGCATACCAAAAGAGCATAAAGGATAAAAGGAATAGGAACCAAACCATCCCACTCCACCTCTTTCTACAGTGATAGCCCCAGACATACACTAAGGAGAAGCAAGCATAACAACATAGACAATTAAGGTAAAGCGAATACCACTCGAGTCAAGGACGATGTTTTCCAAATACAAACCCCCAAGGCCTAAACCAAGATCAGATAAGCACCCAGAAAACACCGCTCTTGAAGCCAAATGATAATACAACCAAACATCCATGACTCTGGCTATCACTGTTATCCTTGCCTCGATTTCACCGTTAGTTGAATGACCATCTGTCAAGGGCTAATGGTAACCCCGGTTCTAACCATAACTCCGCACACTGCCTTGTGCCTAGGACTTATCTACTTTGCCCAGAGTACTCAACTACCTACCTGTAGTCTTTTGGGTGTCCCGACTACCTACCTGTAGTCGTTATGGGCGCCCCATGTACTCTTGCTTTTGAGCATGCTAGAACCTTCAACAACGACGAGATCCAAGCCTCCTAGCCATCCTTCTTGACGACTATCCTCATACAAGCTCAAGCTACCTCTTGAACAATCCATTATCAACCAACTTGAACTACCCTTCAAGTTATCAACATGCTTGGAATGATCCCTGCTTGGATTAAGCCAAAACTCACATCATACTTCGCTTCATCGCATCAAAGCAAAGTCTCATCTCAACAACATGGTTTGCCTCATCAAATCATGGCAAAGTCCCATCTCAACATCATCCAATCTATACATATGAGCTTCAACATCCGCTACATATGCCTTAAGCAGCTTTCACCATTCAAGAGCCTTCTTCCATAGCTTTTGAATCCTCTTCCATCCTCTTGTTCCAAATCAACTACTAGCTAACTTGGAAACAATCAAATCAATCATACATTCAAATATCAATCATTCAAACAAGATCTAACAAGCAATATAAGCAATATCAACTATAATGGCAATTTCGTAAATAAGTGAGCAAAAGTCCAACATATGTGAAATCATGGTTTTTAGCATAGATCTATCAATTATAAAACATGGGATTTGTCTCTAATGCTTATTAAACAAACTTGCATAAGTAAACATCTTCAAAAACCATGGATCTAGACTTCGATCTAAGAAAAATGCATGAAATCTCTAACTTTAACACCCAAACATGCCACCAATCCAATATACTCCTTTGGATCCGCGTGAGAGATAACTACCACTCACCAAATCACCCAAACACTACAAAAACTACACACTTCAGATCTGGACAGCGAAGATCAAGGTTTGATCCGGCAATATCTCGCTCCAATCGATGAATTCTAGCTCGAACGGATGAAGATCTTCAACTTTGGCACTTGGATCTTCGATCTCGATCTTCGATCTTGGATGGATGTTAGAATTAGATTGGAATGGAGAAAAGAAGATGAAGAAATGTTGTAGTCGAGTCTTCAAAATGGCAGCACTTCGTCGCTTCAAAAACCGGTGCCAAAAAGTGAGCCAAACCCCTCTATTTATAGGCTGAATCAACCATGAGTCGTCGCTCTTAGGTCGTCGCCGACCCAACTCCTGAGTCGTCCCCGACTCATCCACATGCTGACTTACCATAAGCCACTCACACGACTCAACAACCCTGCCGACCTACGACTTAATACCAGAGCCGACCTAACTAATCAACGACTCAACACCAAGCTGCCTAACGACTTACGACTCATCGTTAAGTCGTGCCTACCGACTCAGTTGCAAACGACCTAACAACACAGCCTTATGGCCGACCTAAGTCCTAGCCGACTCAACATAAGTCGGTCACGATTTAACTATGACACAAACGACTCAACCTATCCCTAACTCGGTCAAACGACTCACGACCCAAGGCCTCACCGACTCAACTACCCACGACCTAAGCCCTAAGTCGGTTTTTCTTAAGTCGGTCACCAACCCTTAAACCGCTATCTCGTGAGTCGGTCACCATCTTATGAAGCTAACTCCAATTAGGTCGGTCATTATGAGTCGGTCATATCCTTAAGTCGCCTAAACCCCTTGAGTCGGTCCCTATGAGTCGGTCACGACTCATCACCTAACTTAGCTATGCCTATGAGTCGGTCACGACTCATCACTTGCACTCGGGTCAACTCCTAAACGACTCAAGCTAGAAGCAACACAAACAACACTAACAACCTGTAAATTCTACGATTTATCGACACGTAAAAATACGGGTCGTTACATTCTCTCCCCCTTAGGAATTTCGCCCCCGAAATTCCAAGCAAACAACAGCAATCAAAATTATTCCGCATGCCTATCATCCATGGCAATCAACAATCCATGCAACCAATTCTAACCTAGCATGCAGAATTCTAAGACTTAGAACAAGCTACAAATTCATGAGATGTCACGACACTTTAGGGCCATACCTCGAAGAGTTCGGGATGAGCTGCCTTCATCCTCTCTTCCTCCTCCCACGTACAGTCGTTAACATCATCACTCCATTGTACCTTGAGCAACGTAATCGTCTTCCTCCTAAGCTGTTTCGTATCGGTTTCAACAATACGAAGCGGCTTACGAGGTCTCGAAACAACTGGATCAACCTCCAAGTCTTCACAGCTATCAGCAGAAACCACCGTAGTTGGGTCGTGCATATACTTCCGTAGATAAGATACATGAAAAACACTGTGCACACCCGCCATCTTTTCCGGTAACTCCAATCTATAAGCGAGCTTTCCAATACGCTCGATAATCGGGAATGGTCCAACAAATCTCGGAGTTAACTTTCCTTTCTTCCCGAATCTAATGACACTCTTCAGAGGAGAAATCTTCACAAAAACCATATCACCTACGTCGAATTCCAAATCCTTACGACGATTATCGGCATAACTTTTCTGACGATCTTGGGCTGCCTTCATTCGTTGCCGAATGATCTCTATACAATCTGAAGTCTGTCGAATCATCTCTGGCCCAAGTATCAGCTTTTCTCCAGTTTCCAACCAACATGTCGGAGAGTTACACGGTCTTCCATATAATGCCTCATATGGTGTCATACCAATACTCGACTGATAACTGTTATTATAAGCAAACTCCACCAAATGAAGGTGATCTTCCCATGATCCTCCGAAGTCCAAAACACATGCTCTAAGAAGATCTTCCAAAACTCGGTTGACTCTCTCAGTCTGACCATCTGTTTGAGGGTGATAAGCTGTACTCAAACACAACTCAGTTCCCAAAACTTCCTGGAAGCTCTTCCAAAATCTACTAGTGAACAATGGATCTCGATCGCTCACTATACTCTTCGGAACACCATGGAAACGAACTATCCACTTCACATATAATTCAGCCAACTTCGATGCAGTCCTAGTCGATCGAACAGGAATGAACCTTGCACTCTTGGTCAAACGATCTACTATGACCCAAATCCCTTCATTCCCTGCTCTTGTCCTAGGTAGACCATCGATAAAGTCCATCGACACTTGCTCCCACTTCCATGTAGGAACCTCTAATGGCTGAAGCAATCCACTGGGCTTCTTCTGCTCAGCTTTCACCAACTGGCAATTCATACACTTGGAAATAAAATTTCCAACATCCTTCTTCATACCTTCCCAGTAGTAGGTTCTCTTCATATCCCGATACATCTTATTTCCACCTGGATGAATTGTCAACTTCGAGTGATGACTCTCCCTTAGAACTTCATCTCTCAATCCATCTACATCGGGAACAACTAGTCGCCCTTGCTTTCGAAGCCAACCCTCTCGATCGACTTCAAATCCTTTATCCTTTTCTGGATCCAATCCGGATTCCAAATCACGGATAATCTTGATAAGCTTATCATCTCTCCTTTGCCTCTCGCCAATTCTTTCCACAAGAGTAGGCCTTATCGATAAGTTTGCCAACATCTCAGGTTCCAATTCACATCTAGGCCTGAAATCAAATCCAGCCAAATACTCAAGACTCTTCCATTCCGAAAACATGGCTCCCAATCCTGCATGTCTTCGACTTAACGCATCAGCCACTGCGTTACCTTTCCCTGGAGTATAGGCTATACCAAAATCATACGATGCTAAGAACTCTAGCCACCTTTGCTGTCGAAGATTCAAATCCTTTTGGGAAAACAGATACTTCAACGACTTATGATCTGTAAACAGCTCGAATCTAACTCCCAATAGATAGTGTCTCCACATCTTCAAAGCAAACACAATCGCCGCTAACTCCAAATCATGAGTCGGATAATTCCTTTCATGCGGCTTTAGTTGTCGACTAGCATACGCAACAACTTTATGCTTCTGCATTAGCACCGCTCCTAGTCCAGTGCCACATGCATCGGTGTAAACCACCATCTCATCATTCCCACTTGGAATAGTCAAAACAGGAGCGCTCGTCAGTCGCTCTTTCAGGATTACGAAAGCTTGCTCACACTTATCATCCCATCTGAACACTTGGTTCTTCTTCGTCAATCCTGTCAACGGTGCAGCTATCTTGGAAAAGTCTTTGATAAACCGACGATAATATCCTGCTAATCCAAGAAAACTTCTCACATCAGATGCATTCTTAGGCCTAACCCAATCCTGGATCGCTGCCACCTTAGCGGGATCAACCGCTATTCCATTTCCAGAAATAACATGACCTAAGAACCTCACTTCATTCTTCCAGAAGTGACACTTCGAAAACTTAGCCTTCAGCTGATGTTTCCGTAAGATTCCTAAAACAATCCTCAAGTGCGTCTTGTGCTCTTCCTCAGTTCTGGAATAAACCAAAATATCATCCACGAACACAAGCACGAACTTATTCAACTGATCTCTGAACACTCTATTCATAAGATCCACAAAATATGCTGGCGCGTTAGTCAACCCAAACGGCATTACCAGCCACTCATAAAACCCGGATGGTGTCCTGAAAGCAGTCTTCGGCACACTATCCTTCGCCACTCTCAACTGGTGAAATCCCGTTGCCAAATCCATCTGAGAAAACACCTTAGCCTCGTGAAGCTGATCAAACAAGTCATCTATTCTCGGCAATGGATACTTGTTCTTCCTAGTCACCTTATTCAGCTCACGATAATCAACACACAACCTCAACGATCCATCCGTTTTGGTTGCGAACACAACGGGCGCACCCCATTCGGACACACTTCTCCGAATGAATCCTTTCCGCAAAAGGTCATCAACTTGCACCTTCAGCTCTTGCTGCTCCCTCGGTGCCATCCGCCTAAGAGGCATCACAACAGGTCTGGCTCCCTCAACTAGATCGATACGAAACTCGATCTCCCTATGCGGCGGCAACCCTTTGACTTTGTCAAAGACGTCCTCAAATCCATTCACAATAGGCACCGATGACAGTCCATTCCGTGGAAAAACCAGCGAATACATGAAGCTCATGAAGACGCCTTCCTCATGCTTACATCGTATCACAACCTTTCGCCCTTCCACATTCCCGACTGTCACCTCAAGCCTTTCACAATCAATCCTTGCCGCATACTTCCTAAGCCAGTCCATACCCAAAATAATTCCGAACCCCGCAAAGTTCAGAACAAAGCAATCACAAACAAACGAGCAATCATAACTCGACACAACTAGACCACGGCATATCATACACAAACATGACGAACCCCCCACTGGATTAGTCACAACCAATGGCCTATCAACAATATCCGGTTTCAAACCTAACCGGCCTACCAAATCATCACAAACAAAAGAATGCGATGCTCCAGTATCAAACAACACTCTGACTGGAACACCACAAATGGAAAGAGTACCTTGAACCACCACACTCTTCCCCTTCTCTTCAACAGTAGGAACTCTTGAAGACGACGGCACAGCTTCCAAAGCATAAGCTTGCACAACCTGCCTATCTTTCCTCGGCTCTGGACAGTCCTTCTTGATATGTCCCAGCTTATCACAGTTGTGGCACTTCAACTGCACCTTTGGATTCTTGCAATCCCGGGAGAGATGACCCTTCTGTCGGCAGTTGTAGCAGGTCACTTCACCTCTCGGCTTCTTCTGGCCATCCTTACCTTTCTGTTGCTGCTGCTTCCTCTTCCTATTTCCACTCTGCTGTGGTTTAGATCCTTCCCTGGTTACAGCAACAACAGAACTTTCCTTAGGGAATAAACTCTCATGCCTAAGAGCTTTCTCCACAAGCTTCTCAAATGGATCGTCCAGATGATCCACTAACTGCCTCCCAAGATAAGCATCCAGACCAGTCACAAACTTTTCATTCTTCTGGTAGGGAGAATCAGTATATGATCTGGCATACTTAGACAAAGCTTCGAACTCAGAAATATACTCAAGAACAGGCCTCCCACCCTGCTTGAGCTCCACAAACCTCTTAAACAAGACCGATTTCTGAGCAGTAGAGATGAACTTAGCTTCAAATCTAACTTGGAATTGCTCCCAAGTAATCTCTTCTTCTGGGGTATCTATAGTGATAGAATTCCACCAATCAACAGCTCTTCCCTGAAGCTGTCTCGATGCAAGCTTCCTCTTAGTTGCATCCTCAATCCCTAAGTCACCAAAGATCCTTCGACAAGCATCAATCCATCTCTGCACTTCAATAGTCGACTCCGTCCCTAAGAAGACCTTCCCTCCAAGAGCAGTATAATCCTTACAGAGCTTGGCAAAATCCACTAGTCTTGGAGCTTGGACCTGAACTCCCACATCCACAGATGATCCTGAAGCTGGTATCCTCCTCATGATTGAAGTCATCATGGCCTCAAACATAGGAGCATAATCAACAGCTTCTCTAGCAGCACGGCTATCCCTCGCAGCTTGTCTCTCACTTCTACTCATCCTTAATATCTGTAAAAAGGAATGATTAGAACACCTTAAGAAACAACTGCATAAGGAGTTCAAATCCTTCTAAGCTACTATATTATATATAGTAATCATCCATCAAAATACAATTACGTCTCTCTTACGTAGTTACATCAGCGAGCGTTGGCTAAAATCGATTAACCAAAGCTCTGATACCAAATGTGACGACCGCCCATGACTTCCGCACCAAAACAAGGAAATAATGCGCTGAAAGGTGTGCCAGGCAGCCATGGACGATAGTCTGGGTAAAACAAAACAGAAGAATCTTCTATCGCATAACTCACAGCGCATGGATAAAATACAATAGAGAAATATAATATAGTGAAGCTCCATAGAACAGAACATCATCATATAAGCATCACAGTAGTTTCATACAATCATCTACTCAAATCCATACATGAAAGCCTCACTACAAATCACTCAACCAAATACAGCAGCGGATACCCAGTACATATAGTAAGAAAACTAATATGCAAAGCCTCCTGCTCGTCTTCGTCATCTTTAGCGTAGAACTCCTAGCACAGCACCTGTCACCTGCTACCTAGTCTGCCCATCCCGACATGGATGAACAGCCCAAGGTAATAAGAGGAGACATAAAACCTTGAGTCAGACAAAGTCTTAGTGAGCAGTAAATCAACTATCAAGCATACCAAAAGAGCATAAAGGATAAAAGGAATAGGAACCAAACCATCCCACTCCACCTCTTTCTACAGTGATAGCCCCAGACATACACTAAGGAGAAGCAAGCATAACAACATAGACAATTAAGGTAAAGCGAATACCACTCGAGTCAAGGACGATGTTTTCCAAATACAAACCCCCAAGGCCTAAACCAAGATCAGATAAGCACCCAGAAAACACCGCTCTTGAAGCCGAATGATAATACAACCAAACATCCATGACTCTGGCTATCACTGTTATCCTTGCCTCGATTTCACCGTTAGTTGAATGACCATCTGTCAAGGGCTAATGGTAACCCCGGTTCTAACCATAACTCCGCACACTGCCTTGTGCCTAGGACTTATCTACTTTGCCCAGAGTACTCAACTACCTACCTGTAGTCTTTTGGGTGTCCCGACTACCTACCTGTAGTCGTTATGGGCGCCCCATGTACTCTTGCTTTTGAGCATGCTAGAACCTTCAACAACGACGAGATCCAAGCCTCCTAGCCATCCTTCTTGACGACTATCCTCATACAAGCTCAAGCTACCTCTTGAACAATCCATTATCAACCAACTTGAACTACCCTTCAAGTTATCAACATGCTTGGAATGATCCCTGCTTGGATTAAGCCAAAACTCACATCATACTTCGCTTCATCGCATCAAAGAAAAGTCTCATCTCAACAACATGGTTTGCCTCATCAAATCATGGCAAAGTCCCATCTCAACATCATCCAATCTATACATATGAGCTTCAACATCCGCTACATATGCCTTAAGCAGCTTTCACCATTCAAGAGCCTTCTTCCATAGCTTTTGAATCCTCTTCCATCCTCTTGTTCCAAATCAACTACTAGCTAACTTGGAAACAATCAAATCAATCATACATTCAAATATCAATCATTCAAACAAGATCTAACAAGCAATATAAGCAATATCAACTATAATGGCAATTTCGTAAATAAGTGAGCGAAAGTCCAACATATGTGAAATCATGGTTTTTAGCATAGATCTATCAATTATAAAACATGGGATTTGTCTCTAATGCTTATTAAACAAACTTGCATAAGTAAACATCTTCAAAAACCATGGATCTAGACTTCGATCTAAGAAAAATGCATGAAATCTCTAACTTTAACACCCAAACATGCCACCAATCCAATATACTCCTTTGGATCCGCGTGAGAGATAACTACCACTCACCAAATCACCCAAACACTACAAAAACTACACACTTCAGATCTGGACAGCGAAGATCAAGGTTTGATCCGGCAATATCTCGCTCCAATCGATGAATTCTAGCTCGAACGGATGAAGATCTTCAACTTTGGCACTTGGATCTTCGATCTCGATCTTCGATCTTGGATGGATGTTAGAATTAGATTGGAATGGAGAAAAGAAGATGAAGAAATGTTGTAGTCGAGTCTTCAAAATGGCAGCACTTCGTCGCTTCAAAAACCGGTGCCAAAAAGTGAGCCAAACCCCTCTATTTATAGGCTGAATCAACCATGAGTCGTCGCTCTTAGGTCGTCGCCGACCCAACTCCTGAGTCGTCCCCGACTCATCCACATGCTGACTTACCATAAGCCACTCACACGACTCAACAACCCTGCCGACCTACGACTTAATACCAGAGCCGACCTAACTAATCAACGACTCAACACCAAGCTGCCTAACGACTTACGACTCATCGTTAAGTCGTGCCTACCGACTCAGTTGCAAACGACCTAACAACACAGCCTTATGGCCGACCTAAGTCCTAGCCGACTCAACATAAGTCGGTCACGATTTAACTATGACACAAACGACTCAACCTATCCCTAACTCGGTCAAACGACTCACGACCCAAGGCCTCACCGACTCAACTACCCACGACCTAAGCCCTAAGTCGGTTTTTCTTAAGTCGGTCACCAACCCTTAAACCGCTATCTCGTGAGTCGGTCACCATCTTATGAAGCTAACTCCAATTAGGTCGGTCATTATGAGTCGGTCATATCCTTAAGTCGCCTAAACCCCTTGAGTCGGTCCCTATGAGTCGGTCACGACTCATCACCTAACTTAGCTATGCCTATGAGTCGGTCACGACTCATCACTTGCACTCGGGTCAACTCCTAAACGACTCAAGCTAGAAGCAACACAAACAACACTAACAACCTGTAAATTCTACGATTTATCGACACGTAAAAATACGGGTCGTTACAACGGGCCATGTTAATCCCGTTTTACCGTAAAAATCCGGTGTCGAAAAAACGAAGGGTAAAAAACTTACGAGACCCGATTGAGATTCGGGTTGTCCTTTTTGGGAATTAATCTATCCGTTGATGGCTGAAAGCTATCAAAGCCGTAGAACTCAATGTGGCCTTCGTTTTGACAGGTTATGGCTCCCGTATCTCTAAACGAGACAGAAGTTATGACCGTCCGAATTATCGATCACTACAGGGTGCAACATCCGCGGTGCAAGGTGCAACATCCGTCTGAAATGGCGAAACAGTGCCGTACGACCTTTAGAAATGCATTCATGGATTTGAAACGGAACAGTACCATGGTGCACCACTCTCCAGCGATGGTAAATCGAAGGCAAGGCACGGTAATCCCGTTTTACCGTAAAAATCTGATGTGGAAAAAACGAAGGGTAAAAAACTTACGAGACCCGATTGAGATTCGGGTTGTTCTTTTGGGCATTAATCTATCCGTTGACGGCTGAAAGCTGTCAAAGCCGTAGAACTCATCGTGGCCTTCGTTTTGACAGGTTATGCCTCCCGTAACTCTAAACGAGCCAGAAGTTATGGCCGCCCGAATAATCGATATCTACAGGGTGCAACATCCGCGGTGCAAGGTGCAACATCCGTCCGAAATGGCGAAACAGTGCCGTACGACTTTTAGAAATGCGTGCATGGATTCGAAACGGAACATTACCATGGTGCAACACTCTCCAGCGATGGTAAATCGAAGGCGAGGCACGGTAATCCCGTTTTCCGTAAAAATCCGGTGTCGAAAAAACGAAGGGTAAAAAACTTGCGAGACTCGATTGAGATTCGGGTTGTCCTTTTTAGGCATTAATCTATCCGTCGACGGTTGAAAGCTATCAAAGCCGTAGAACTCATCGTGGCCTTCGTTTTGACAGGTTATGGCTCCCGTTACTCTAAACGAGCCAGAAGTTATGCCGTCCGAATAATAGATATCTACATGGTGCAACATCCGCATTGCATGGTGCAGCATCCGTCCGAAATGGCGAAACCGTGTCGTACGACTTTTAGAAATGCGTGCATGGATTTGAAACATAACAATACCATGGTGCACCACTCTCCAGCGAAGGTAAATCGAAGACGAGGCACGGTAATCCCGTTTTACCGTAAAAATCCGGTGTCGAAAAAACGAAGGGTAAAAAACTTACGAGACCCGATTGAGATTCGGGTTGTCCTTTTTGGGTATTAATCTATCCGTTGACGGCTGAAAGCGGTCAAAGCCGTAGAACTCACCGTGGCCTTCGTTTAGACAGGTTATGACTCCCGTAACTCTAAAAGAGCAAAAAGTTATAGCCGTCCGAATAATCGATATCTACAGGGTGCAACATCCGCGGTGTAAGGTGCAACATCCGTCCGAAATGGCGAAACAGTGCCGTACGACTTTTAGAAATGCGTGCATGGATTTGAAACGGAACAGTACCATGGTGCACCACTCTCCAGCGATGGTAAATCGAAGACGAGCCACGATAAGACCGTTTTACCGTAAAAATCCGGTGTCGAAAGAACGAAGGGTAAAAAACTTACGAACCCCGATTGAGATTCGGGTTGTCCTTTTTGGGCATTAATCTATCCGTTGACGGCTGAAAGCTGTCAAAGCTGTAGAACTCACCGTGGCCTTCGTTTTGACAAGTTATGGCTCCCGTAACTCTAAATGAGCCAGAAGTTATGACCGTCCGAATAATCGATATCTACAGGGTGCAACATCCACGGTGCAAGGTGCAACATCCGTCCGAAATGGCGAAACAGTGCCGTACAACTTTTAGAAATGCATGCATGGATTTGAAACGGAACAGTACCATGGTGCACCACTCTCCAGCGATGGTAAATCGAAGACGAGGCACGGTAAGCCCGTTTTACCATAAAAATCCGTTGTCGAAAAAACGAAGGGTAAAAAAATTACGAGACCCGATTGAGATTCGGGTTGTCCTTTTTGGGCATTAATCTATCCGTTGATGGCCGAAAGCGGTCAAAGCCGTAGAACTCACCGTGGCCTTCGTTTAGACAGGTTATGGCTCCCGTAACTCTAAACGAACCAAAAGTTATGGACGTCCGAATAACCGATATCTACAGGGTGCAACATCCGCGGTGCAAGGTGCAACATCCGTCCGAAATGGCGAAACAGTGCCGTACGACTTTTAGAAATGCATGCATGGATTTGAAACGAACAGTACCATGGTGCGCCACTCTCCAGCGATGGGAAGTCGATGACAGGCCACGTTAATCCCGTTTTACCGTAAAAATCCGGTGTCGAAAAAACGAAGGGTAAAAAACTTACGAGACCCGATTGAGATTCAGGTTGTCCTTTTTGGGAATTAATCTATCCGTTGATGGCTGAAAGCTGTCAAAGCCGTAGAACTCAATGTGGCCTTCGTTTTGACAGGTTATGGCTCCCGTATCTCTAAACGAGACAGAAGTTATGGCCGTCCGAATAATCGATATCTACAGGGTGCAACATCCGCGGTGCAAGGTGCAACATCCGTCTGAAATGGCGAAACAGTGTCGTATGACTTTTGGAAATGCATTCATGGATTTGAAACGGAACAGTACCATGTTGCACCACTCTCCAGCGATGGTAAATCGAAGGCAAGGCACGGTAATCCCGTTTTACCGTAAAAATCCGATGTCGAAAAAACGAAGGGTAAAAAACTTACGGGACCCGATTGAGATTCGGGTTGTTCTTTTGGGCATTAATCTGTCCGTTGACGGCTGAAAGCTGTCAAAGCCGTAGAACTCATCGTGGCCTTCGTTTTGACAGGTTATGCCTCCCGTAACTCTAAACGAGCCAGAAGTTATGGCCGTCCGAATAATCGATATCTACAGGGTGCAACATCCGCGGTGCAAGGTGCAACATCCGTCCGAAATGGCGAAACAGTGTCGTACGACTTTTAGAAATGCGTGCATGGATTCGAAATGGAACATTACCATGGTGCAACACTCTACAGCGATGGTAAATCGAAGGCGAGGCACCGTAATCCCGTTTTCCGTAAAAATCCGGTGTCGAAAAAACGAAGGGTAAAAAACTTGCGAGACTCGATTGAGATTCGGGTTGTCCTTTTTGGGCATTAATCTATCTGTCGACGGTTGAAAGCTATCAAAGCCGTAGAACTCATCGTGGCCTTCGTTTTGACAGGTTATGGCTCCCGTTACTCTAAACGAGCCAGAAGTTATGCCGTCCGAATAATAGATATCTACATGGTGCAACATCCGCATTGCAAGGTGCAACATCCGTCCGAAATGGCGAAACCGTGTCGTACGACTTTTAGAAATGCGTGCATGGATTTGAAACGGAACAATACCATGGTGCACCACTCTCCAGCGATGGTAAATCGAAGACGAGGCACGGTAATCTCGTTTTACCGTAAAAATCCGTTGTCGAAAAAACGAAGGGTAAAAAACTTACGAGACCCGATTGAGATTCGGGTTGTCCTTTTTGGGCATTAATCTATCCGTTGACGGCTGAAAGCTGTCAAAGCTGTAGAACTCATCGTGGCCTTCGTTTTGACAGGTTATGGCGCCCGTAACTCTAAACGAGCCAGAAGTTATTGCCGTCCGAATAATCGATATATACAGGGTGCAACATTCGCGGTGCAAGGTGCAACATCCGTCTGAAATGGCGAAACAGTGCCGTATGACTTTTAGAAATGCGTGCAGGGATTTGAAACGGAACAGAATCATGGTGCACCACTCTCCAGCGATGGTATATCGAAGGTGAGGCAGGGTAATCCCGTTTTACCATAAAAATCCTGTGTCGAAAAAACGAAGGGTAAAAAACTTACGAGACCCGATTAAGATTCGGGTTTCCTTTTTGGGCATTAATCTATCCGTTGACGGTTGAAAGCTGTCAAAGCCGTAGAACTCATCATGGCCTTTTTTTTGACAGGTTATGGCTCCCGTGACTATAAACGAGCCAAAAGTTATGGCCGTCCGAATAGCCGATATCTACAGGGTCTAACATCCGCGGTGCAAGGTGCAACATCCGTCCGAAATGTCGAAACAGTGTCATACGACTTTTAAAAATGCATGCATGGATTTGAAACAGAACAGTACCATGGTGCACCACTCTCCAATGATGGTAAATCGAAGACGAAGCACGGTAATCCCGTTTTACCGTAAAAATCCGGTGTCGAATAAACGAAGGGTAAAAAACTTACGAGACCTGATTGAGATTCGGGTTGTCCTTTTTGGGCATTAATCTATCCGTTGACGGCTGAAAGAAGTCAAAGCCATAGAACTCATCGTGGTCATCGTTTGGACAGGTTATGGTTCCCGTAACTCTAAACGAGGCAGAAGTTATGGCCGTCCGAATAATCGATATCTATAGGGTGCAACATCCGCGGTGCAAGGTGCAACATCCGTCCGAAATGGCGAAACAGTATCATACGACTTTTAGAAATGCGTGCATGGATTTGAAACGGAACAGTGCCATGGTGCACCACTCTCCAGCGATGGTAAATCGAAGGCGAGGCACGGTAATCCCGTTTTACCGTAAAAATCCGGTGTCGAAAAAACGAAGGGTAAAAAACTTACGAGACTCGATTGAGATTCGGGTTGTCCTTTTCGGGCATTAATCTATCCGTTGACGGCTGAAAGCTGTCACAACTGTATAACTCATCGTTTCCTTCGTTTTGACAGGTTATGGCTCCCGTAACTCTAAACGAGCCAGAAGTTATGGCGGTCCGAATAATCGATATCTACAGGGTGCAACATCAGTGGTGCAAGGTGCAACATCCGTCCGAAATGGCGAAACAGTGCCTTACGACTTTTAGAAATGCGTGCATGGATTTGAAACGGAACAGTACCATGGTGCACCACTCTCCAGCGATGGTAAATCGAAGATGAGGCACGGTAATCCCGTTTTACCGTAAAATCCGGTGTCGAAAAAACGAAGGGTAAAAAACTTACGAGACCCGATTGAGATTCGGGTTGTCCTTTTTGGGCGTTAATCTATCTGTTGACGGCTGAAAGCAGTCAAAGCCGTAGAACTCACCGTGGCCTTTGTTTAGACAGGTTATGGCTCCGGTAACTCTAAACGAGCCAGAAGTTATGGCCGTCCGAATAATCGATATGTACAGGGTGGAATATCCGCGGTGCAATGTGCAACATCCGTCCGAATTGGCGAAACAGTGCCGTACGACTTTTAGAAATGCGTGCATGGATTTGAAACGGAACATTACCATGGTGCACCACTCTCCAGTGATGGTAAATCGAAGACGAGCCACGGTAATCCCGTTTTACCGTAAAAATCCGGTGTCGAAAAAACGAAGGGTAAAAACTTACGAACCCAGATTGAGATTCGGGCCGTCCTTTTCTGGCATTAATCTATCCGTTGACGGCTGAAAGCTGTCAAAGCTGTAGAACTTACTGTGGCCTTCGTTTTGACAGGTTATGGCTCCCGTAAATCTAAACGAGCCAGAAGTTATGGTTGTCCGAATAATCGATATATACAGGGTGCAACATCCGCGGTGCAAGGTGCAACATCCATCCGAAATGGCAAAACAGTGACGTACGACTTTTAGAAATGCGTGCATGGATTTGAAACGGAACAGTACCATGAGGCACCACTCTCCAGCGATGGTAAATCGAAGACGAGCCACGGTAATCCCGTTTTACCGTAAAAATCCGGTGTCGAAAAAACGAAGGGTAAAAAACTTACGAACTCCGATTGAGATTCGGGTGGTCCTTTTCGGGCATAAATCTATCCGTTGACGGTTGAAAGATGTCAAAGCTGTAGAACTCACCATGGCCTTCGTTTTGATAGGTTATGGCTCACGTAACTCTAAACGAGCCAGAAGTTATGACCGTCCGAATAATCGATATCTACAGGGTGCAACATCTGCGGTGCAAGGTGCAACATCCGTCCGAAATGGCGAAACTGGGCCGTGCGACTTTTAGAAATGCGTGCATGGATTTGAAACGGAACAGTGCCATGGTGCACCACTCTCCAGCGATGGTAAATCGAAGGCGAGGCACGGTAATCCCGTTTTACCGTAAAAATCCGGTGTCGAAAAAACGAAGGGTAAAAAACTTACGAGAGTCGATTGAGATTCGGGTTGTCCTTTTTGGGCATTAATCTATCCGTTGACGGCTGAAAGCTGTCAAAGCCGTAGAACTCATCGTGGCCTTCGTTTTGACAGGTTATGGCTCCCATTAATCTAAACGAGCCAGAAGTTATGCCCGTCCGAATAATTGATATCTACAGGGTGCGACATCCGCGGTGCAAGGTGCACATCCGTCCGAAATGGCGAAACAGTGTCGTACGACTTTTAGAAATGCGTGCATGGATTTGAAACAGAACAGTACCATGGTGCACCACGCTCCAGCGATGGTAAATCGAAGACGAGGCACGGTAATCCCGTTTTACCGTAAAAATCTGGTGTCGAAAAAACGAAGGGTAAAAAACTTACGAGACCCGATTGAGATTCGGGTTGTCCTTTTTGGGATTTAATCCATCCATTGACGGCTGAAAGCTGTCAAAGCCGTAGAACTTATTGTGGCCTTCGTTTTGACAGGTTATGACTCCCGTAACTCTAAACGAGCCAGAAGTTATGGCCGTCCGATCAATCGATATCTACAGGGTGCAACATCCGCGGTGCAAGGTGCAACATCTGTCTGAAATGGCGAAAAAGTGCCTACGACTTTTAGAAAAGCATGCATGAATTTGAAACGGAACAGTACCATGGTGCATCACTCTCCAGCGATGGTAAATCGAAGGCGAGGCACGGTAACCCCGTTTTACCGTAAAAATCCGGTGTCGAAAAAACGTAGGGTAAAAAACTTCCGAGACCCGATTTAGATTCGGTTTGTTCTTTTTGGGCATTAATCTATCCGTTGACGGCTGAAATATGTCAAAGCCATATAACTCATCATTGCCTTCGTTTTGACAGGTTATGGCTCCCATAACTCTAAACGAGCCAGAAGTTATGACCGTCCGAATAATCGATATCTACAGGGTGCAACATCCGCGGTGCAAGGTGCAACATCCGTCCGAAATGGCGAAACAGTGCCGTACGACTTTTAGAAATGCGTGCATGGATTTGAAACGGAACAGTCCCATGGTGCACCACCCTCTAGCGACGGTGAGTCGAAGACGAGCCACGGTAAGACCGTTTTACCGTAAAAATCCGGTGTCGAAAAAACGAAGGGTAAAAAACTTACGAACCGCGATTGAGATTCGGGTCGTCCTTTTCGGACATTAATCTATCCGTTGACGGCTGAAAGCGGTCAATGCCGTAGAACTCACCGTGGCCTTCGTTTTGACAGGTTATGGCTCCCGTAACTCTAAACGAGCCAGAAGTTAAGGCCGTCCAAATAATCGATATCTACAGTGTGCAACATCCACGGTGCAAGGTGCAACATCCGTCTGAAATGGCGAAACAGTGTCGTACGACTCTTAGAAATGCGTGCATGGATTTGAAACAGAACAGTCCCATTGTGCACCACTCTCCAGCGATGGTAAATCGAAGGCGAGGCACGGTAATCCCGTTTTACCATAATAATCCGGTATCGAAAAAACGAAAGGTAAAAAACTTACGAGACCCGATTGAGATTTGGGTTGTCCTTTTTGGGCATTAGTCTATCCGTTGACGGCTGAAAGCCGTCAAAGCCGTAGAACTCATCGTGGCCTTCGTTTTCACAGGTTATGGCTCCCTTAACTCTAAATGAGCCAGAAGTTACGGCCGTCCGAATAATCGATATCTACAGGGTGCAACATCCGCGGTGCAAGGTGGAACATCCGTCCAAAATGGCGAAACAGTGTCGTACGACTTCTAGAAATGCGTGCATGGATTTGAAACGGAATAGTGCCATGGTGCACCACTCTCCAGCGATGGTAAATCGAAGACGAGGCACGGTAATCCCGTTTTACCGCAAAAATCCGGTGTCGAAAAAACGACGGGTACAAAACTTACGAGACCCGATTGAGATTTGGGTTGTCCTTTTTGGGCATTAATCTATCCGTTGACGGCTGAAACTTGTCAAAGCCGTAGAACTCATTGTGGCCTTCGTTTTGACAGGTTATGACTCCCGTAAGTCTAAACGAGCCAGAAGTTATGGTCGTCCGAATAATCGATATCTATAGGGTGCAACATCCGCGGTGCAAGGTGCAACATCCGTCTGAAATGGCGAAACAGTGCCGTACGACTTTTAGAAAAGCGTGCTTGGATTTGAAACGGAACATTACCATGGTGCATCACTCTCAAGCGATAGTAAATCGAAGGCGAGGCACGGTAATCCCGTTTTACCGTAAAAATCCGGTGTCGAAAAAACGAAGGGTAAAAAACTTACGAGACCCGATAGTGATTCAGGTGGTCCTTTTTGGGCATTAACCTATCCGTTGACGGCTGAAAGCTGTGAAAGCTGTAGAACACACCGTGGCCTTCGTTTTGACAGGTTATGGCTCCCATAAATCTAAACGAGCCAGAAGTTATGGCTGTCCGAATAATCGATATATACAGGGTGCAACATCCGCGGTGCAAGGTGCAACATCCGTCCGAAATGGCGAAACAGTGTCGTACGACTTTTAGAAATGCGTGCATGGATTTGAAACGTAACAGTACCTTGGTGCACCACTCTCCAGCGATGGTAAATCGAAGACGAGCCACGGTAATCCCGTTTTACCGTAAAAATCCGGCGTCGAAAAAACAAAGGGTAAAAAACTTACGAGCCCCGAATGAGATTCGGGTTGTCCTTTTCGGGCATAAATCTATCCGTCGACGGTTGGAAGATGTCAAAGCCGTAGAACTCATCGTGGCATTTGTTTTGACAGGTTATGGCTCCCGTTACTCTAAACGAGCCAGAAGTTATGCCCGTTCGAATAATCGATATCTACTGGGTGCGACATCCGGGTTCAAGGTGCGACATCCGTCCGAAATGGCGAAACAGTGTCGTACGACTTTTAGAAATGCGTTCACGGATTTGAAACAGAACAGTACCTTGGTGCACCACTCTCCAGCGATGGTAAATCGAAGATGAGGCACGGTAATCCCGTTTTACCGTAAAAATCCGGTGTCGAAAAAACGAAGGGTAAAAAACTTACGAGACCCGATTGAGATCCGGGTTGTCCTTTTTGGGATTTAATCTATCCGTTGACGGCTGAAAGATGTCAAAGCCGTAGAACTCATCGTGGCCTTCGTTTTGACAGGTTATGGCTCTCATAACTCTAAACGAGCCAGAAGTTATGGCCGTCCGAATAATCGATATCTACAGGGTGCAAAATCCGCGGTGCAAGGTGCAACATCCGTCTGAAATGGCGAAACAGTGCCGTACGACTTTTAGAAAAGCATGCACGAATTTGAAACGGAAAAGTACCATGGTGCATTACTCTCCAGCGATGGTAAATCGAAGGCGAGGCACGGTAATCATGTTTTACCGTAAAAATCCGGTGTCGAAAAAACGAAGGGTAAAAAACTTACGAGACCCGATTGAGATTTGGGTTGTCCTTTTTGGGCATCAATCTATCCGTTGACGGCTGAAAGATGTCAAAGCCGTAGAACTCATCGTGGCCTTCGTTTTGACAAGTTATGGCTCTCATAACTCTAAACGAGCCAGAAGTTATGATCGTCCGAATAATCGATATCTACAGGGTGCAACATCCGCGGTGCAAGGTGCAACATCCGTCCGAAATGGCGAAACAGTGCCGTACGACTTTTAGAAATGCGTGCATGGATTTGAAACGGAACAGTCCCATGGTACACCACTCTCCAGCGATGGTGAATCGAAGATGAGCCACGGTAATCCCGTTTTACCGTAAAAATCCGGTGTCAAAAAAATGAAGGGTAAAAAACTTACGAACCCCGATTGAGATTCGGGTTGTGCTTTTCGGGCATTAATCTATCCATTGACGGCTGAAAGCTGTAGAATTCACCGTGGCCTTCGTTTTGGAAGGTTTTGGCTCCCGTAAATCTAAATGAGCCAGAAGTTATGCCTGTCCGAATAATCGATATATACAGGGTACAACATCCGCGGTGCAAGGTGCAACATCCGTCTGAAATGGCGAAACAGTGCCGTACGACTTTTAGAAATGCGTGCATGGATTTGAAACGGAACAGTACCATGGTGCACCACTCTCCAGCGATGGTAAATCGAAGACGAGCCACGATCAGACCGTTTTACCGTAAAAATCCGGTGTCGAAAAAACGAAGGGTAAAAAACTTACGAACCCCGATTGAGATTCGGGTTGCCTTTTCGGGCATTAACCTATCCGTTGACGGCTGAAAGCTGTCAAAGCTGTAGAACTCACCGTAGCCTTCGTTTTGACAGGTTATGGCTCCCGTAACTCTAAACGAGCCAGAAGTTATGACCGTCCGAATAATCGATATATACAGGGTGCAACATCCGCGGTGCAAGGTGCAACATCCGTCCGAAATGGCGAAACAGTGTCGTACGACTTTTAGAAATGCGTGCATGGATTTGAAATGGAACAGTACCATGGTGCACCACTCTCCAGCGCTGGTAAATCGAAGACGAGGCACAGTAATCCCGTTTTACCGTAAAAATCCAGTGTCGAAAAAAGGAAGGGTAAAAAACTTACGGGACCCGATTGAGATTCAGGTTGTCCTTTTTGGGCATTAATCTATCCGTTGACGGTTGAAAGCGGTCAAAGCCGTAGAACTCACCGTGGCCTTCGTTTAGACAGGTTATGGCTCCCGTAACTCTAAACGAGCCAAAAGTTATGGCCGTCCGAATAATCGATATCTACAGGGTGCAACATCCGCGATGCAAGGTGCAACATCCGTCTGAAATGGCGAAACAGTGTCGTACGACTTTTAGAAATGCATGCATGGATTTGAAACGTAACAATACCATGGTACACCACTCTCCAGCGATGGTAAATCGAAGACGAGCCACGGTTATCCCGTTTTACCGTAAAAATCCGGTGTCGAAAAAACGAAGGGTAAAAAACTTACGGGACCCGATTGAGATTCGGGTTGTCCTTTTTTGGAATTAATCTATCCGTTGACGGTTGAAAGCTGACAAAGCCGTAGAACTCAACGCGGCCTTCGTTTTGACAGGTTATGGCTCCCGTAACTCTAAACGAGCCAGAAGTTATGGCCGTCCGAATAATCGATATCTACAGGGTGCAACATCCGCGGTGCAAGGTGCAACATCCGTCTGAAATGGAGAAACAGTGCCGTAAGACTTTTAGAAATACGTGCATGAATTTGAAATGGAATAGTACCATGGTGCACCACTCTCTAGCGATGGTAAATCGAAGGCGAGGCACGGTAATCCCGTTTTACCATAAAAATCCGGTGTCGAAAAAACGAAGGGTAAAAAACTTACGAGACCCGATTGAGATTCGGGTTGTCCTTTTGGGCATCAATCTATCCGTTGACGGATGAAAGCTGTCAAAGCCGTAGAACTCATCGTGGCCTTCGTTTTGACAGGTTATGGCTCCCATTACTCTAAACGAGCAATAAGTTATGCCCGTCCGAATAATCGATATCTACAGGGTGCAACATCCGCGGTGCAAGGTGCAACATCCGTCCGAAATGGCGAAACAGTGCCGTACGACTTTTAGAAATGCGGGCATGGATTTGAAACGGAACAGTACCATGGTGCACCACTCTCCAGCGATGGTAAATCGAAGGCGAGGCACGGTAATCCCGTTTTACCGTAAAAATCAGGTGTCGAAAAAACAAAGGGTAAAAAACTTACGAGACTCGATTGAGATTCGGGTTGTCCTTTTCGGGCATTAATCTATCCGTTGACGGCTGAAAGATGTCAAAGCCGTAGAACTCACCGTGGCCTTCGTTTTGACAGGTTATGGCTCCCGTAACTCTAAACGAGCCAGAAGTTATGACCGTCCGAATAATCGATATCTACAAGGTGCAACATCCGCGGTGCAAGGTGCAACATCCGTCCGAAATGGCGAAACAGTGCCGTACGACTTTTAGAAATGCATGCATGGATTTGAAACGTAACAGTACCATGGTGCACCACTCTCCAGCGATGGTAAATTGAAGACGAGCCAAGGTAATCCCGTTTTACTGTAAAAATCCGGTGTCGAAAAAACGAAGGGTAAAAAACTTACGGGACCCGATTGAGATTCGGGTTGTCCTTTTTTGGCATTAATATAGCCGTTGACGGCTGAAAGCTGACAAAGCCGTAGAACTCAACGTGGCCTTCGTTTTGACAGGTTATGGCTCCCGTAACTCTTAACGAGCCAGAAGTTATGGCCGTCCGAATAATCGATATCTCCAGGGTGCAACATCCGCGGTGCAAGGTGCAACATCCGTCTGAAATGGCGAAACAGTGCCGTAAGACTTTTAGAAATGCGTGCATGAATTTGAAACGGAACAGTACCATGGTGCACCACTCTCCAGCGATGGTAAATCGAAGGCGAGGCACGGTAATCCCGTTTTACCATAAAAATCCGGTGTCGAAAAAACGAAGGGTAAAAAACTTACGAGACCCGATTGAGATTCGGGTTGCCCTTTTGGGCATTAATCTATCCGTTGACGGCTGAAAGCTGTCAAAGCCGTAGAACTCATCGTGGCCTTCGTTTTGACAGGTTATGGCTCCCGTTACTCTAAACGAGCCAGAAGTTATGCCCGTCCGAATAATCGATATCTACAGGGTGCAACATCCACGGTGCAAGGTGCAACATCCTTCCGAAATGGCGAAACAGTGGCGTACAACTTTTAGAAATGCATGCATGGATTTGAAACGAAACAGTACCATGGTGCACCACTCTCCAGCGATGGTAAATCGAAGGCGAGGCACGGTAATCCCGTTTTACCGTAAAAATCCGGTGTCGAAAAAACGAAGGGTAAACAACTTACGAGACTCGATTGAGATTCGGGTTGTCCTTTTTGGGCATTAATCTATCCATTGACGATCCAAAGCTGTCAAAGCCGTAGAACTCATCGTGGCCTTTATTTTGAGAGGTTATGGCTCCCATTACTCTAAGCGAGCCAGAAGTTATGCCCGTCCGAATAATCGATATCTACCGGGTGCGACATCCGCGGTGCAAGGTGCAACATCCGTCCGAAATGGCGAAACAGTGTCACACGACTTTTAGAAATGCATGCATGGATTTGAAACGGAATAGTACCATAGTGCACCACTCTCCAGCGATGGTAAATCGAAGACGAGGCATGGTAATGCCGTTTTACCGTAAAAATCCGGTTCGAAAAAACGAAGGGTAAAAAACATACGAGACCCGATAGAGATTCGGGTTGTCCTTTTTGGGATTTATTCTATCCGTTGACGGCTGAAAGCTGTCAAACCCGTAGAACTCATTGTGGCCTTCGTTTTGACAGGTTATGACTCCAGTAACTCTAAACGAGCCAGAAGTTATGGCCGTCCGAATAATCGATATCTACAGGGTGCAACATCCGCGGTGCAAGGTGCAACATCCGTCTGAAATGGAGAAACAGTGTCGTACGACTTTTAGAAAAGCATGCATGGATTTGAAACGGAACAGTACCATGGTGCATCACTCTCCAGCGATGGTAAATCGAAGGCGAGGCACAGTAATCCCGTTTTCCCGTAAAAATCCGGTGTCGAAAAAACGAAGGTTAAAAAACTTACGAGACCTGATTGAGATTCAGGTTGTTCTTTTTGGGCATTAATCTATCCGTTGACGGCTGAAAGATGTCAAAGCCGTAGAACTCATCGTGGCCTTCGTTTTGACAGGATATGGCTCCCGTAACTCTAAACGAGCCAGAAGTTATGACCGTTCGAATAATCGATATCTACAGGGTGCAACATCCGCGGTGCAAGGTGTAACATCCGTCCGAAATGGCGAAACAGTACCGTACGACTTTTAGAAATGCGTGAATGGATTTGAAACGGAACAGTCCCATGGTGCACCACTCTCCAGCGATGGTGAATCGAAGACGAGCCATGGTAATCCCGTTTTACCGTAAAAATCCGGTGTCAAAAAAACGAAGGGTAAAAAACTTACGAACCCCGATTGAGATTCGGGTTGTCCTTTTCGGGCATTAATCTATCCATTGACGGCTGAAAGCTGTCAAAGTTGTAGAACTCACCATGGCCTTCGTTTTGACAGGTTATGGCTCCCGTAAATCTAAACGAGCCAGAAGTTATGCCTGCCCGAATAATCGATATATACAGGGTGCAACATCCGGTGCAAGGTGCAACATCCGTCCGAAATGGCGAAACAGTGCCGTACGACTTTTAGAAATGCGTGCATGGATTTGAAATGGAACAGTTCCATGGTGCACCACTCTCCAGCGGTGGCAAATCGAAGACGAGCCACGGTAAACCGTTTTACCGTAAAAATCCGGTGTCGAAAAAACGAAGGGTAAAAAACTTACGGGACCCGATTGAGATTCGGGTTGTCCTTTTTTGGCATTAATATATCCGTTGACGGCTAAAAGCTGACAAAGCCGTAGAACTCAACGTGGCCTTCGTTTTGACAGGTTATGGCTCCCGTAACTCGAAACGAGCTAGAAGTTATGGCCGTCCGAATAATCGATATCTCCAGGGTGCAACATCCGCGTTGCAAGGTGCAACATCCGTCTGAAATGGCGAAACAGTGCCGTAAGACTTTTAGAAATGCGTGCATGAATTTGAAACGGAACAGTACCATGGTGCACCACTCTCCAGCGATGGTAAATCGAAGGCGAGGCACGGTAATCCCGTTTTACCATAAAAATCCGGTGTCGAAAAAACGAAGGGTAAAAAACTTATGAGACCCGATTGAGATTCGGGTTGCCCTTTTGGGCATTAATCTATCCGTTGACGGCTGAAAGCTGTCAAAGCCGTAGAACTCATCGTGGCCTTCGTTTTGACAGGTTATGGCTCCCGTTACTCTAAACAAGCCAGAAGTTATGCCCGTCCGAATAATCGATATCTACAGGGTGCAACATCCACGGTGCAAGGTGCAACATCCGTCCGAAATGGCGAAACAGTGGCGTACAACTTTTAGAAATGCGTGCATGGAATTGAAACGAAACAGTACCATGGTGCACCACTCTCCAGCGATTGTAAATCGAAGGCGAGGCACGGTAATCCCGTTTTACCGTAAAAATCCGGTATCGAAAAAACGAAGGGTAAACAACTTACGAGACTCGATTGAGATTCGGGTTGTCCTTTTTGGGCATTAATCTATCCATTGACGATCGAAAGCTGTCAAAGCTGTAGAAATCATCGTGGCCTTCATTTTGAGAGGTTATGGCTCCCATTACTCTAAACGAGCCAGAAGTTATGCCCGTCCGAATAATCGATATCTACAGGGTGCGACATCCGCGGTGCAAGGTGCAACATCCGTCCGAAATGGCGAAACAGTATCGTACGACTTTTAGAAATGCGTGCATGGATTTGAAACGGAATAGTACCATAGTGACCCACTCTCCAGCGATGGTAAATCAAAGACGAGGCATAGTAATGCCGTTTTACCGTAAAAATCCGGTTCGAAAAAACGAAGGGAAAAAAACTTACGAGACCCGATAGAGATTCGGGTTGTCCTTTTTGGGATTTATTCTATCCGTTGACGGCTGAAAGCTATCAAACCCGTAGGACTCATTGTGGCCTTCGTTTTGACAGGTTATGACTCCCGTAACTCTAAACGAGCCAGAAGTTATGGCCGTCCGAATAATCGATATCTACAGGGTGCAACATCCGCGGTGCAAGGTGCAACATTCGTCTGAAATGGCGAAACAGTGCCGTACGACTTTTAGAAAAGCATGCATGGATTTGAAATGGAACAGTAGCATGGTGCATCACTCTCCAACGATGGTAAACCGAAGGCCAGGCACGGTAATCCCGTTTTCCCGTAAAACTACGGTGTCGAAAAAACGAAGGGTAAAAAACTTACGAGACCTGATTGAGATTCGGGTTGTTCTTTTTGGGCATTAATCTATCCGTTGACGGCTGAAAGATGTCAAAGCCGTAGAACTCATCGTGGCCTTCGTTTTGACAGGTTATGGCTCCCGTAACTCTAAACGAGCCAGAAGTTATGACCGTCCGAATAATCGATATTTACAGGGTGCAACATCCGCGGTGCATGGTGTAACATCCGTCCGAAATGGCGAAACAGTACCGTATGACTTTTAGAAATGCGTGCATGGATTTGAAACGGAACAGTCCCATGGTGCACCACTCTCCAGCGATGGTGAATCGAAGACGAGCCATGGTAATCCCGTTTTACCGTAAAAATACGGTGTCAAAAAAACGAAGGGTAAAAAACTTACGAACCCCGATTGAGATTCGGGTTGTCCTTTTCGGGCATTAATCTATCCATTGATGGCTGAAAGCTGTCAAAGCTGTAGAACTCACCATGGCCTTCGTTTTGACAGGTTATGGCTCCCGTAAATCTAAACGAGCTAGAAGTTATGCCTGTCCGAATAATCGATATATACAGGGTGCAACATCCGCGGTGCAAGGTGCAACATCCGTCCGAAATGGAGAAACAGTGCCGTACGACTTTTAGAAATACGTGCATGGATTTGAAATGGAACAGTGCCATGGTGCACTACTCTCCAGCGATGGTTAATCGAAGACGAGCCACGGTAAGACCGTTTTACCGTAAAAATCCGGTGTCGAAAAAACGGAGGGTAAAAAACTTACGAACCCCGATTGAGATTCGGGTTTTCCTTTTCGGGCATTAATCTATCCGTTGACGGCTGAAAGCTGTCAAAGCTGAAGAACTCACTATGGCCTTCGTTTTGACAGGTTATGGCTCCCGTATCTATAAACGAGCCAGAAGTTATGACCGTCCGAATAATCGATATCTACAGGGTGCAACATCCACGGTGCAAGGTGCAACATCCGTCCGAAATGGAGAAACAGTGTCGTACGACTTTTAGAAATACGTGCATGGATTTGAAACGGAACAATACCATGGTGCACCACTCTCCAGCGAAGGTAAATCGAAGACGAGGCACGGTAATCCCGTTTTACCGTAAAAATTCGGTGTCGAAAAAACGAAGGGTAAAAAACTTACGAGACCCGATTGAGATTCGGGTTGTCCTTTTTGGGCATTAATCTATCCGTTGACTGCTGAAAGTGGTCAAAGCCATAAAAGTCACCGTGGTCTTCGTTTAGACATGTTATGGCTCCCGTAACTCTAAACGAGCCAAAAGTTATGGCCATCCAAATAATCGATATCTACAGGGTGCAACATCCGCGGTGCAAGGTGCAATATCCGTCCGAAATGGCGAAACAGTGCTGTACGACTTTTAGAAATGCATGCATGGATTTGAAACGGAACAGTACCATGGTGCACCACACTCCAGCGATGGTAAATCGAAGACGAGCCACGGTAATCCCGTTTTACCGTAAAAATCCGGTGTCGAAAAAACAAAGGGTAAAAAACTTACGAGACCCGATTGAGATTCGGGTTGTCCTTTTTGGGCATTAATCTATCCGTTGACGGCTGAAAGCTGTCAAAGCCGTAGAACTCAACGTGGCCTTCGTTTTGACAGGTTATGGCTCCCGTAACTCTAAACGAGCCAGAAGTTATGGCCGTCCGAATAATCGATATCTACAGGGTGCAACATCCACGGTGCAAGGTGCAACATCCGTCCGAAATGGCGAAACAGTGCCGTACGACATTTAGAAATGCGTGCATGGATTTGAAACGGAACAGTACCATGGTACACCACTCTCCAGCGCTGGTAAGTCGAAGACGGGCCACGGTAATCCTGTTTTACCGCAAAAATCCACGTGTCGAAAAATCGAAGGGTAAAAAACTTACGAGACCCGATTGAGATTCAGGTTGTCCTTTTCGGGCATTAATCTATCCATTGACGGTTGAAAGCTATCAAAGATGTAGAACTCAACGTGGCCTTCGTTTTGACAGGTTATGGCTCCCGTAACTCTAAACGAGCCAGAAGTTATGGCCGTCCGAATAATCGATATCTACAGGGTGCAACATCCGCGGTGCAAGGTGTAACATCCGTCTGAAATGGCGAAACAGTGACGTACGACTTTTAGAAATGCGTGCATCCATTTGAAATGGAACAGTACCATGGTGCACCACTCTCCAGCGATGGTAAATCGAAGGCGAGGCACGGTAATCCCGTTTTACCATAAAAATCCGGTGTCGAAAAAACGAAGGGTAAAAAACTTACGAGACCCGATTGAGATTCGGTTGTCCTTTTGGGCATTCATCTATCCATTGACGGCTGAAAGCTGTCAAAGCCGTAGAACTCATCGTGGCCTTCGTTTTGACAGGTTATGGCTCCCGTAACTCTAAACGAGCCAGAAGTTATGGCCGTCCGAATAATCGATATCTACAGGGTGCAACATCCGCGGTGCAAGGTGCAACATCCGTCCGAAATGGCAAAACAGTGTCGTACAACTTTTAGAAATGCGTGCATGGATTCGAAACGAAACATTACCATGGTGCACCACTCTCCAGCGATGGTAAATCGAAGGCGAGGCACGGTAATCCTGTTTTACCGTAAAAATCCGGTGTCGAAAAAACGAAGGTTAAAAAATTTACGAGACTCGATTGAGATTCGGGTTGTCCTTTTTGGGCATTAATCTATCCGTTGACGGCTGAAAGCTGTCAAAGCCGTAGAAATCATCGAGGCCTTCGTTTTGGCAGGTTATGGCTCCCGTAACTCTAAACGAGCCAGAAGTTATGGCCGTCCGAATAATCGATATCTATAGGGTGCAACATCCACGGTGCAAGGTGCAACATCCATCCGAAATGGCGAAACAGTGCCGTACGACCTTTAGAAATGCGTTCATGGATTTGAAATGGAACAGTACCATGGTGCACCACTCTCTAGCGATGGTAAATCGAAGACGAGGCACGATAATCTCGTTTTACCGTAAAAATCCGTTGTCGAAAAAACGAAGGGTAAAAAACTTACGAGACCCGATTGAGATTCGAGTTGTCCTTTTTGGGCATTAATCTATCCGTTGGCGGCTGAAAACTGTCAAAGCCGTTGAACTCATCATGCCTTCGTTTTGACAGGTTATGGCTCCCGTAACTCTAAACGAGCCAGAAGTTATTGCCGTCCGAATAATCGATATATACAGGTGCAACATCCGCGGTGCAAGGTGCAACATCCATCTGAAATGACGAAACAGTGCCGTACGACTTTTGGAAATGCATGCATGGATTTTAAACGGAACAGTATCATGGTGCACCACTCTCCAGTGATGGTAAATCGAAGGCGAGGCACGGTAATCCCGTTTTACCATAAAAATCCTGTGTCGAAAAAACGAAGGGTAAAAAAATTACGAGACCCGATTGAGATTCGGGTTTCGTTTTTGGGCATTAATCTATCCGTTGACGGTTGAAAGCTATCAAAGTGGTAGAACTCATCGTGGCCTTCGTTTTGACAGGTAATGGCTCCCGGAACTCTAAACGAGCCAGAAGTAATGGCCGTTCGAATAACCGATATCTACAGGGTGCAACATCCGCGGTGCAAGGTGCAACATCCGACCGAAATGGCGAAACAGTGTCTTATGACTTTTAGAAATGCGTGCATGGATTTGAAACGGAACGGTACCATGGTGCACCACTCTCCAGCGATGGTAAATCGAAGACGAGGCACGGTAATCCAATTTTACCGTAAAAATCCGGTGTCGAAAAAACAAAGGGTAGAAAACTTACGAGACCCGATTGAGATTTGGGTTGTCCTTTTTGGGCATTAATCTATCCGTTGACGGCTGAAAACGGTCAAAGCCGTAGAACTCATCGTGGCCTTCGTTTGGACAGGTTATGGTTCCCGTAACTCTAAACGAGCCAGAAGTTATGGCCGTCCGAATAATCGATATCTACAGGGTGCAACATCCGCGGTGCAAGGTGCAACATCCGTCCGAAATGGCGAAACAGCATCATACGACTTTTAGAAATGCGTGCATGGATTTGAAAAGGAACAGTGCCATGGTGCACCACTCTCCAGCGATGGTAAATCAAAGGCGAGGCACGGTAATCCCGTTTTACTGTAAAAATCCGGTGTCAAAAAAACGAAGGGTAAAAAACTTACGAGACTCGATTGAGATTCGGGTTGTCCTTTTCGGCATTAATCTATCCGTTGACGGCTGAAAGCTGTCAAAGCCGTAGAACTCATCGTTTCCTTCGTTTTGATAGGTTATGGCTCGCGTAACTCTAAACGAGCCAGAAGTTATGGCCGTCCGAATAAATCGATACCTACAGGGTGCAACATCCGCGGTTAAGGTGCAACATCCGTCCGAAATGGCGAAATAGTGCCTTACGACTTTTATAAATGCGTGCATGGATTTGAAACGGAACAGTACCATGGTACACCGCTCTCCAGCGATGGTAAATCGAAGACGAGGCACGGTAATCCCGTTTTACCGTAAAAATCCGGTGTCGAAAATACGAAGGGTAAAAACTTACGAGACCCGACTGAGATTCGGGTTGTCCTTTTGGGCATTAATCTATCCGTTGACGGCTGAAAGCGGTCAAAGCCGTAGAACTCACCGTGGCCTTCGTTTAGACAGGTTATGGCTCCCGTAACTCTAAACGATCCAGAAGTTATGGCCGTCCGAATAATCGATATCTACAGGGTGCAACATCCGCGGTGCAAGGTGCAACATCCGTCCGAATTGGCGAAACAGTGTCGTACGACTTATAGAAATGCGTGCATGGATTTGAAACGGAACATTACCATGGAGCACCACTCTCCAGTGATGGTAAATCGAAGATGAGCCACGGTAATCCCGTTTTACCGTAAAAATCCGGTGTCGAAAAAACGAAGGGCAAAAACTTACGAACCCAGATTGAGATTCGGGTTTTCCTTTTCTGGCATTAATTTATCCGTTGAAGGCTGAAAGCTGTCAAAGTTGTAGAACTCACCATGGCCTTCGTTTTGACAGGTTATGGCTCCCGTAAATCTAAACGAGCCAGAAATTATGGCTGTCCGAATAATCGATATATACAGGGTACAACATCCGCGGTGCAAGGTGCAACATCCGTCCGAAATGGCGAAACAGTGCCGTACGACTTTTAGAAATGCGTGCATGGATTTGAAACGGAACAGTGCCATGGTGAACCACTCTCCAGCGATGGTAAATCTAAGACGAGCCACGGTAATCCCATTTTACCGTAAAAATCCGGTGTCGAAAAAACGAAGGGTAAAAAACTTACAAACCCCGATTGAGATTCGGGTTGTCCTTTTCGGGTATAAATCTATCCGTTAACGGTTGGAAGATGTCAAAGCTGTAGAATTCACCGTGGCCTTCATTTTGATAGGTTACGGCTCCCGTAACTCTAAACAAGCCAGAAGTTATGACCGTCCGAATAATCGATATCCACAGGGTGCAACATCTGCGGTGCAAGGTGCAACATCCGTCCGAAATAGCAAAACAGTGCCGTACGAATTTTAGAAATGCGTGCATGGATTTGAAACGGAACAGTGCCATGGTGCACCACTCTCCAACGATGGTAAATCGAAGGCGAGGCAAGGTAATCCCGTTTTACCGTAAAAATCCGGTGTCGAAAAAACGAAGGGTAAAAAACCACGAGGCCCAATTGAGATTCGGGTTGTCCTTTTTGGGCATTAGTCTATCTGTTGACGGCTGAAAGGTGTCAAAGCCGTAGAACTCATCGTGACCTTCGTTTTGACTGGTTGTGGCTCCCTTAACTCTAAACGAGCCAGAAGTTATGGCCGTCCGAACAATCGATATCTACAGGGTGCAACATCCGCGGTGCAAGGTGCAACATCCGTCCGAAATGGCGAAACAGTGTCGTACGACTTGTAGAAATGCGTGCATGGATTTTAAACGGAACAGTGCCATGGTGCACCACTCTCCAGCGATGGTAAATTGAAGACGAGGCACGGTAATCCCGTTTTACCATAAAAATCTGGTGTCGAAAAAACGAAGGGTACAAAACTTACTAGACCCGATTGAGATTCGAGTTGTACTTTTTGGGCATTAATCTATCCGTTGACGGTTGAAACTTGTCAAAGCCGTAGAACTCATTATGGCCTTCGTTTTGACAGGTTATGACTCCCGTAACTCTAAACGAGCGAAAAGTTATGGTCGTCCGAATAATCAATATCTACAGGGTGCAACATCCGCGGTGCAAGGTGCAACATCCGTCCGAAATGGCGAAACAATGCCTTACGACTTTTAGAAATGCGTGCATGGATTTGAAACGGAACATTAACATGGTGCATCACACTCTCCAGCGATGGTAAATCGAAGGCGAGGCATGGTAATCCCGTTTTACAGTAAAAATCCGGTGTCGAAAAAACGAAGGGTAAAAAACTTACGAGACCCGATTGAGAATCGGGTTGTCCTTTTTGGGCATTAATCTATCCGTTGACGGCTGAAAGCTGTCAAAGCCGTAGAACTCATCGTGGCCTTCATTTAGACAGGTTATGGCTCCCGTAACTCGAAACGAGCCAGAAGTTATGACCGTCCGAATAATCAATATCTACAGGGTGCAACATCCGCGGTGCAAGGTGCAACATCCGTCCGAAATGGCGAAACAGTGTCGTACGACTTTTAGAAATGCGTGCATGGATTTGAAACGGAACAGTACCATGGTGCACCACTCTCCAGCGATGGTAAATCGAAGACGAGCCACGGTAATCCCGTTTTATCGTAAAAATCCAGTGCCAAAAAAACGAAGGGTAAAAACTTACGAACCCAGATTGAGATTCGGGTTGTCCTTTTCGGGCATTAATGTATCCATTGACGGCTGAAAGCTTTCAAAGCTGTAGAACTCACCATGGCCTTCGTTTTGACAGGTTATGGCTCCCGTAAATCTAAACGAGCCAGAAGTTATGCCTATCCGAATAATCGATATATACAGGGTGCAACATCCGCGGTGCAAGGTGCAACATCCGTCCGAAATGGCGAAACAGTGCCGTACGACTATTAGAAATGCGTGCATGGATTTGAAACGGAACAGTACCATGTGCACCACTCTCCAGCGATGGTAAATCGAAGACGAGCCACGGTAAGACCGTTTTACCGTAAAAATCCGGTGTCGAAAAAACTAAGGGTAAAAAACTTTAGAACCCCGATTGAGATTCGGGTTTTCCTTTTCGGGCATTAATCTATCCGTTGACGGCTGAAAGCTGTCAAAGCTGTAGAACTCACCATGGCCTTCGTTTTGACAGGTTATGGCTCCCGTATCTCTAAACGAGCCAGAAGTTATGACCGTCCGAATAATCGATATCTACAGGGTGCAACATCCACGGTGCAAGGTGCAACATCCGTCCGAAATGGCGAAACAGTGTCGTACGACTTTTAGAAATACGTGCATGGATTTGAAACGGAACAGTACCATGGTGCACCACTCTCCAGCGAAGGTAAATCAAAGACGAGGCACGGTAATCCCGTTTTACCGTAAAAATCCGGTGTCGAAAAAACGAAGGGTAAAAAACTTACGAGACCCGATTGAAATTCGGGTTGTCCTTTTTGGGCATTAATCTATCCATTGACGGCTGAGAGCGGTCAAAGCCGTAGAACTCACCGTGGCCTTCGTTTAGACATGTTATGGCTCCCGTAACTCTAAAGGAGCCAAAAGTTATGGCCGTCCGAATAATCGATATCTACAGGGTGCAACATCCGCGGTGCAAGGTGCAACATCCGTCCGAAATGGCGAAACAGTGCCGTACGACCTTTAGAAATGCGTGCATGGATTTGAAACGGAACAGTACCATGGTGCACCACTCTCCAGAGATGGTAAATCAAAGACGAGGCACGATAATCTCGTTTTACCGTAAAAATCCGTTGTCGAAAAAACGAAGGGTAAAAAACTTACGAGACCCGATTGAGATTCGGGTTGTCCTTTTTGGGCATTAATCTATCCATCGACGGCTGAAAGCTGTCAAAGCCGTAGAACTCATTATGGCCTTCGTTTTGACAGGTTATGGCTCCCGTAACTCTAAACGAGCCAGAAGTTATTGCCGTCCGAATAATCGATATATACAGGGTGCAATATCCGCGGTGCAAGGTGCAACATCCATCTGAAATGGCGAAACAGTGCCGTACGACTTTCAAAAATGCATGCATGGATTTGAAACGGAACGGTATCATGGTGCACCACTCTGCAGCGATGGTAAATCGAAGGCGAGGCACGGTAATCCCGTTTTACCGTAAAAATCCTGTGTCGAAAAAACGAAGGGTAAAAAAATTACGAGACCCGATTGAGATTCGGGTTTCCTTTTTGGGCATTAATCTATCCGTTGACGGTTGAAAGCTGTCAAAGTCGTAGAACTCATCGTGGCCTTCATTTTGACTGGTTATGGCTCCCGGAACTCTAAACGAGCCAGAAGTTATGGTCGTCCGAATAACCGATATCTACAGGGTGTAACATCCGCGGTGCAAGGTGCAACATCCGACTGAAATGGCGAAACAGTGCCTTACGACTTTTAGAAATGCGTGCATGGATTTGAAACGGAATAGTACCATGGTGCACCACTCTCTAACGATGGTAAATCGAAGACGAGGCATGGTAATCCCATTTTACCGTAAAAATCCGGTGTCGAAAAAACGAAGGGTAAAAAACTTACGAGACCCGATTGAGATTTGGGTTGTCCTTTTTGGGCATTAATCTATCTGTTGACGGCTGAAAGCTGTCATAGCCGTAGAACTCATCGTGGCCTTCGTTTGGACAGGTTATGGTTCCCATAACTCTAAACGAGCCAGAAGTTAAGGCCGTCCGAATAATCGATATCTACAGGGTGCAACATCCGCGGTGCAAGGTGCAACCTCCGTCCGAAATGGCGAAACAGTATCATACGACTTTTAGAAACGCGCGCATGGATTTGAAACGGAATAGTGCCATGGTGCACCACTCTCCAGCGATGGTAAATAGAAGGCGAGGCGCGGTAATCCCGTTTTACTGTAAAATCCGGTGTCGAAAAAACGAAGGGTAAAAAACTTACGAGACTCGATTGAGATTCGGGTTGTCCTTTTCGGGCATTAATCTATCCGTTGATGGCTGAAAGCTGTCAAAGCTGTAGAACTCATCGTTTTCTTCGTTTTGATAGGTTATGGCTCCCGTAACTCTAAACGAGCCAGAAGTTATGGCCGTCCGAATAAGTCGATACCTACAGGGTGCAACATCCGCGGTGCAAGGTGCAACATCCGTCCGAAATGGCGAAACAGTGCCTTACGACTTTTAGAAATGCGTGCATGGATTTGAAACGGAACAGTACCATGGTACACCGCTCTCCAGCGATGGTAAATCGAAGACGAGGAACGGTAATCCCGTTTTACCGTAAAAATCCGGTGTCGAAAAAACGAAGGGTAAAAACTTACGAGACCCGATTGAGATTCGGGTTGTCCTTTTGGGCATTAATCTATCCGTTGACGGCTGAAAGCGGTCAAAGCCGTAGAAATCACCGTGGCCTTCGTTTAGACAGGTTATGGCTCCCGTAACTCTAAACGATCCAGAAGTTATGGCCATCCGAATAATCGATATCTACTGGGTGCAACATCCGCGGTGCAAGGTGCAACATCCGTCCGAATTAGCGAAACAGTGTCGTACGACTTATAGAAATGCGTGCATGGATTTGAAACGGAACATTACCATGGTGCACCACTCTCCAGTGATGGTAAATCGAAGACGAGCCACGGTAATCCCGTTTTTCCGTAAAAATCCGGATAATCTATCCAGATTAAGAACTTACGAACCACGAAGGGTAAGAACTTACGAACCCAGATTAAGATTCGGGTAGTCCTTTTCTGGCATTAATCTATCCGTTGACGGCTGAAAGCTGTCAAAGTTGTAGAACTCACTGTGGCCTTCGTTTTGACAGGTTATGGCTCCCGTAAATCTAGACGAGCCAGAAATTATGGCTGTCCGAATAATCGATATATACAGGGTGCAACATCCGCGGTGCAAGGTGCAACATCCGTCCGAAATGGCGAAACAGTGCCGTACGACTTTTAGAAATGCGTGCATGGATTTGAAACGGAACAGTGCCATGGTGCACCGCTCTCCAGCGATGGTAAATCTAAGACGAGCCACGGTAATCCCGTTTAACCGTAAAAATCCGGTGTCGAAAAAACGAAGGGTAAAAAACTTACGAACCCCGATTGAGATTCGGGTTGTCCTTTTCGGGTATAAATCTATCCGTTGACGGTTGGAAGATGTCAAAGCTGTAGAATTCACCGTGGCCTTCGTTTTGATAGGTTGTGGCTCCCGTAACTCTAAACGAGCCAGAAGTTATGACCGTCCGAATAATCGATATCCACAGGGTGCAACATCTGCGGTGCAAGGTGCAACATCCGTCCGAAATAGCGAAACAGTGCCGTGCGACTTTTAGAAATACGTGCATGGATTTGAAACGGAACAGTGCCATGTTGCACCACTCTCCAGCGATGGTAAATCGAAGGCGAAGCACGGTAATCCCGATTTACCGTAAAAATCCAGTGTCGAAAAAACGAAGGGTAAAAAATTACGAGACTCGATTGAGATTTTTTTTGGGCATTAATCTATCCGTTGACGGCTGAAAACTGTCAAAGCCGTAGAACTCATCGTGGCCTTCGTTTTGACAGGTTATGGCTCCCGTTAATCTAAACGGGCCAGAAGTTATTCCCGTCCGAATAATCGTACAGGGTGCGACATCCGCGGTGCAAGGTGCAACATCCGTCCGAAATGGCGAAACAGTGTCTTACGACTTTTAGAAATACGTGCATGGATTTGAAACGGAACAGTACCATGGTGCACCACTCTCCAGCGATGGTAAATCGAAGACGAGGCATGGTAATCCCGTTTTACCGTAAAAATCCGGTGTCGAAAAAACGAAGGGTAAAAAACTTACGAGACCCGTTTGAGATTCGGGTTGTCCTTTTGGGGCATTAATCTATCGGTTGATGGCTGAAAGCGGTCAAAGCCGTAGAACTCACCGTGGCCTTCGTTTTGACAGGTTATGGCTTCCGTAACTCTAAACGAGCCAGAAATTACGGCCGTCTGAATAATCGATATCTACAGGGTGCAACATCCGTCTGAAATGGCAAAACAGTGTCGTACGACTCTTAGAAATGCGTGCATGGATTTGAAATGGAGCAGTACCATTGTGCACCACTCTCCAGCGATGGTAAATCAAAGGCGAGGCACTGTAATCCCGTTTTACCGTAAAAATCCGGTGTCGAAAAAACGAAAGGTAAAAAACTTACGAGGCCCGATTGAGATTTGGGTTGTCCTTTTTGGGCATTATTCTATCCGTTGACGGCTGAAAGCTGTAAAGCCGTAGAACTCATCGTGGCCTTCATTTTGACAGGTTATGGCTACCTTAACTCTAAACGAGCCAGAAGTTATGGTCGTCCGAATAATCGATATCTACAGGGTGCAACATCCGCGGTGCAAGGTGCAACATCCGTCCGAAATAGCGAAACAGTGTCGTACGACTTTTAGAAATGCGTGCATGGATTTGAAACGGAACAGTGCCATGGCGCACCACTCTCCAGCGATGGTAAATCGAAGACGAGGCACGGTAATCCTGTTTTACCGTAAAAATCCGGTTCGAAAAAACGAAGGGTACAAAACTTACGAGACCCGATTGAGATTCGGGTTGTACTTTTTGGGCATTAATCTATACATTGACGGCTTAAACTTGTCAAAGCCGTAGAAATCACTGTGGCCTTCGTTTTGACAGGTTATCACTCCCGTAACTCTAAACGAGCCAGAAGTTATGGTCGTCCGAATAATCGATATCTACAAGGTGCAACATCCGCGGTGCAAGGTGCAACATCCGTCCGAAATGGCGAAACAGTGCCGTACGACTTTTAGAAATGCGTGCATGGATTTGAAACGGAACAGTACAATGGTGCACCACTCTCCAGCGATGGTAAATCGAAGACGAGCCACGGTAATCCCGTTTTATCGTAAAAATCCGGTGCCAAAAAAACGAAGGGTAAAAAACTTACGAACCCCGATTGAGATTCGGGTTGTCCTTTTCGGGCATTAATCTATCCGTTGATGGCTGAAAGCTGTAAAAGCTGTAGAACTCACCGTGGACTTCGTTTTGACAGTTTATGGCTCCCGTAAATCTTAACGAGCCAGAAGTTATGGCTATCCGAATAATCGATATATATACAGGGTGCAACATCCGCGGTGCAAGGTGCAACATCCGTCCGAAATGTCGAAACAGTGTCGTACGACTTTAAGAAATGCGTGCATGGATTTGAAACGGAACAGTACCATAGTGCACCACTCTCCAGCGATGGTAAATCGAAGACGAGCCACGGTAATCCCGTTTTACCGTAAAAATACGGTGTCGAAAAAACGAAGGGTAAAAAACTTACGAGACCCGATTGAGATTCGGGTTGTCCTTTTTGGGCATTAATCTATCCGTTGACGGCTGAAAGCTGTCAAAGCCGTAGAACTCATCGTGGCCTTCGTTTTGATAGGTTATGACTTCCGTAACTCTAAACGAGCCAGAAGTTATGCCCGTCCGAATAATCGATATCTACAGGATGCGACATCCGCGGTGCAAGGTGCAACATCCGTCCGAAATGGCGAAACAGTGTCGTACGACTTTTAGAAATGCGTGCATGGATTTGAAACGGAACAGTACCATGCTGCACCACTCTCCAGCGATGGTAAATCGAAGACGAGGCACGGTAATCCCGTTTTACCGTAAAAATCCGGTGTCGAAAAAACGAAGGGTAAAAAACTTACGAGACCCGATTGAGATTCGGGTTGTCCTTTTTGGGAATTAATCTATCCGTTGACGGGTGAAAGCTGTCAAAGCCATATAAATCAACGTGGCCTTCGTTTTGTCAGGTTATGGCTCCCGTAACTCTAAACGAGCCAGATGTTATTGTCGTCCGAATAATCGATATCTACAGGGTGCAACATCCGCGGTGCAAGGTGCAACATCCGTCCGAAATGGCGAAACAGTGTCGTATGACTTTTAGAAATGCGTGCATGGATTTGAAACGGAACAGTACCACGGTGCACACTCTCCAGCGATGGTAAATCGAAGACGAGGCACGCAAATACCATTTTACCGTAAAAATCCGGTGTCAAAAAAACGAAGGGTAAAAAACTTACGGGACCCGATTGAGATTCGGGTTGTCCTTTTTGGGCATTAATCGATCCATTGACGGCTGAAACTTGACAAAGATGTAGAACTCATCTTGGCCTTCGTTTTGACAGGTTATGGCTCCCGTAACTCTAAACGAGCCAGAAGTTATGGCCGTCCGAATAATCGATATCTACAGGGTGCAACATCCGCGGTGCAAGGTGCAACATCCGTCCGAAATGGCGAAACAGTGTCGTACGACTTTTAGAAATGCGTGCATGGATTTGAAATGGAACAGTGCCATGGTGCACCACTCTCCAGCGATGGTAAATAGAAGACGAGGCACGGTAATCCCGTTTTACCGTAAAAATCCGGTGTCGAAAAAACGAAGGGTACAAAACTTACGAGACCCGATTGAGATTCGGGTTGTACTTTTTGGGCATTAATCTATTCGTTGACGGCTGAAACTTGTCAAAGCCGTAGAACTCATTGTGGCCTTCGTTTTGACAGATTATGGCTCCCGTAACTCTAAAGGAGCCAGAAGTTATGGTCGTCCGAATAATCGATATCTACAGTGTGCAACATCCGCGGTGCAAGGTGCAACATCCGTCTGAAATGGCGAAACAGTGTCGTACGACTTTTAGAAAAGCGTGCTTGGATTTGAAACGGAACATTACCATGGTGTATCACTCTCCAGCGATGGTAAATTGAAGGCGAGGCACGGTAATCCTGTTTTACCGTAAAAATCCGATGTCGAAAAAACGAAGGGTAAAAAACTTACGAGACCCGATTGAGATTCCGGTTGTCCTTTTTGGGCATTAATCTATCCGTTGATGGATGAAAGCTGTCAAAGTCGTAGAAATCATCGTGGCCTTCATTTGGATAGGTTATGGCTCCCGTAACTCGAAACGAGCCAGAAGTTATGACCGTCCGAATAATCAATATCTACAGGGTGCAACATCGACGGTGCAAGGTGCAACATCCGTCCGAAATGGCGAAACAGTGCCGTACGACTTTTAGGAATGCGTGCATGGATTTGAAACGGAACAGTACCATAGTCCACCACTCTCCAGCGATGGTAAATCGAAGACGAGCCATCGTAATCTCGTTTTATCGTAAAAATTCGGTGCCAAAAAAACGAAGGGTAAAAAACTTACGAACCCCGATTGAGATTCAGGTTGTCCTTTTCGGGCATTAATCTATCCGTTGACGGCTGAAAGCTGTCAAAGCTGTAGAACTCACCGTGGTCTTCGTTTTGACAGGTTATGGCTCCCGTAAATCTAAACGAGCCAGAAGTTATGGCTGTCCGAATAATAGATATATATACAGGGTGCAACATCCGTGGTGCAAGGTGCAACATCCGTCCGAAATGTCGAAACAGTGTCGTACGGCTTTAAGTAATGCGTGCATGGAATTGAAACGGAACAGTACCATGGTGCACCACTCTCCAGCGATGGTGAATCGAAGACGAGCCACGGTAATCCCGTTTTACCGTAAAAATCCAGTGTCGAAAAAACGAAGGGTAAAAAACTTACGAACCCCGATTAAGATTTGGGTTGTCCTTTTCGGGCATTAATCTATCCATTGACGGCTGAAAGCGGTCAAAGCTGTAGAACTCACCGTGGCCTTCGTTTTGACTGGTTATGGCTCCCGTAACTCTAAACGAGCCAGAAGTTATGCCCGTTCGAATAATCGATATCTAAAGGATGCGACATCCGCGGTGCAAGGTGCAACATCCGTCCGAAATGGCGAAACAGTGCCGTACGACTTTTAGAAATGCATGCATGGATTTGAAACCGAACAGTACCATGGTGCACCACTCTCCAGCGATGGTAAATCGAAGACGAGGCACGGTAATCCCATTTTACCGTAAAAATCCGGTGTCAAAAAAACGAAGGGTAAAAAACTTACGAGACCCGATTGAGATTCGGGTTGTCCTTTTTGGGCATTAATCTATCCGTTGTCGGCTGAAAGTGGTCAAACCCGTAGAACTCATCGTGGCCTTCGTTTTGACAGGTTATGGCTCCCATAACTCTAAACGAGCCAGAAGTTATGGCCGTCCGAATAATCGATATCTACAGGGTGCAACATCCACGGTGCAAGGTGCAACATCCGTCCAAAATGGCAAAACAGTGCCGTACGACTTTTAGAAATGCGTGCATGGATTTGAAACGGAACAGTACCATGGTGCACCACTATCCAGCGTGGTAAATCGAAGACTAGGCGCGGTAATCCCGTTTTGCCGTAAAAATCCGGTGTCGAAAAAACGAAGGGTAAAAATCTTACGAGACCCGATTGAGATTCGGGTTGTCCTTTTCGGGCATTAATCAATCCGTTGACGGCTGAAAGCTGTCAAAGCCGTAGAACTCAACGTGGCCTTCGTTTTGACAGGTTATGGCTCCCGAACTCTAAACGAGCCAGAAGTTATTGCCGTCCGAATAATCGATATCTACAGGGTGCAACATCCGCGGTGCAAGGTGCAACATCCGTCCGAAATGGCGAAACAGTACCGTACGACTTTTAGAAATGCGTGCATGGATTTGAAACGGAACAGAACCATGGTGCGCCACTCTCCAGCGATGGTAAATCGAAGACGAGGCACGGTAAACGCGTTTTACCGTAAAAATCCGGTGCCGAAAAAACGAAGGGTAAAAAACTTACGAGACCCGATTGAGATTCGGGTTGTCCTTTTTGGGCATTAATCTATCCGTTGATGGTTGAAAGCCGTCAAAGCCGTAGAACTCACCGTGGCCTTCGTTTAGACAGGTTATGGCTCCCGTAATTCTAAACGAACCAGAAGTTATGGCCGTCCGAATAATCGATATCTACAGGGTGCAACATCCGCGGTGCAAGGTGCAACATCCGTCCGAAATGGCGAAACAGTGCCGTACGACTTTTAGAAATGCGTGCATGGATTTGAAACGGAATAGTACCATTGTGCACCACTCTCCAGCGATGGTAAATCGAAGAGGGGGCACGGTAATCCCGTTTTACCGTAAAAATCCGGTGTCGAAAAAACGAAGGGTAAAAAACTTACGAGACCCGATTGAGATTCGGGTTGACCTTTTTGGGCATTAATCTATCCGTTGACGGCTGAAAGCGGTCGAAGACATAGAACTCATCGTGGCCTTAGTTTTGACAGGTTATGGCTCCCGTAACTCTAAAAGCGCCAGAAGTTATGGCCGTCCGAATAATCAATATCTACAGGGTGCCACATCCACGGTGCAAGGTGCAACATCCGTCCGAAATGGCAAAACAGTGTCGTACGACTTTTAGAAATGCGTGCATGGATTTGAAATGGATCAGTACCATGGTGCACCACTCTCCAGCGATGGTAAATCGAAGACGAGGCACGGTAATCCCGTTTTACCGTAAAAATCCGGTGTCGAAAAAACGAAGGGTAAAAAACTTACGAGACCCGATTGAGATTCGGGTTGTTCTTTTTGGGCATTAATCTATCCGTTGACGGCTGAAAGCCGTCAAAGCCGTAGAACTCATCGTGGCCTTCGTTTTGAAAGGTTATGGCTCCCGTAAGTCTTAATGAGCCAGAAGTTATGGCCGTCCGAATAATCGATATCTACAGGGTGCAACATCCGCGGTGCAAGGTGCAACATCCGTCCGAAATGGCGAAACAGAGTCGTACGTCTTTTAAAAATGCGTGCGTGGATTCGAAACGGAACGTTACCATGGTGCACCACTCTCCAGCGATGGTAAATCGAAGACGAGCCACGGTAATTTTGTTTTGCCGTAAAAATCCTGTGTCGAAAAAACGAAGGGTAAAAAACTTACGAACCCAGATTGAGATTCGGGTTGTCCTTTTCGGGCATTAATCTATCCGTTGATGGTTGAAAGCTATCAAAGATGTAGAACTCACCGTGGCCTTCGTTTTGACGAGTTATGGCTTCCGTAACTCTAAACGAGCCAGAAGTTATGACCGTCCGAATAATCGATATCTACAGGGTGCAACATCCGCGGTGCAAGGTGCAACATCCGTCCGAAATGGCGAAACAGTGACGTACGACTTTTAGAAATACGTGCATGCATTTCAAACGTAACAGTGCCATGGTGCACCACTCTCCAGCGATGGTAAATCGAAGAAGAGGCACGGTAAACGCGTTTTACCGTAAAAATCCGGTGCCGAAAAAACGAAGGGTAAAAATCTTACGAGACCCGATTGAGATTCGGGTTGTCCTTTTCGGGCATTAATCTATCCGTTGACGGCTGAAAGCTGTCAAAGCCGTAGAACTCAACGTGGCCTTCGTTTTGACAGGTTATGGCTCCCGAACTCTAAACGAGCCAGAAGTTATTGCCGTCCGAATAATCGATATCTACAGGGTGCAACATCCGCGGTGCAAGGTGCAACATCCGTCCGAAATGGCGAAACAGTGCCGTACGACTTTTAGAAATGCGTGCATGGATTTGAAACGGAACAGAACCATGGTGCGCCACTCTCCAGCGATGGTAAATCGAAGAAGAGGCACGGTAAACGCGTTTTACCGTAAAAATCCGGTGCCGAAAAAACGAAGGGTAAAAAACTTACGAGACCTGATTGAGATTCGGGTTGTCCTTTTTGGGCATTAATCTATCCGTTGACGGCTGAAAGCCGTCAAAGCCGTAGAACTCACCGGGGCCTTCGTTTAGATAGGTTATGGCTCCCGTAATTCTAAACGAACCAGAAGTTATGGCCGTCCGAATAATCGATATCTACAGGGTGCAACATCCGCGGTGCAAGGTGCAACATCCGTCCGAAATGGCGAAACAGTGCCGTACGACTTTTAGAAATGCGTGCATGGATTTGAAACGGAACAGTACCATGGTGCACCACTCTCCAGCGATGGTAAATCGAAGAGGGGGCACGGTAATCCCGTTTTACCGTAAAAATCCGGTGTCGAAAAAACGAAGGGTAAAAAACTTACGAGACCCGATTGAGATTCGGGTTGACCTTTTTGGACATTAATCTATCCGTTGACGGCTGAAAGCGGTCGAAGCCATAGAACTCATCGTGGCCTTAGTTTGGAAAGGTTATGGCTCCCGTAACTCTAAACGAGCCAGAAGTTATGGCCGTCCAAATAATCGATATCTACAGGGTGCAACATCCGCGGTGCAAGGTGCAACATCCGTCTGAAATGCCAAAACAGTGCCGTACGACTTTTAGAAATGCATGCATGGATTTGAAACGGAACAGTACCATGGTGCACCACTCTCTAAATCGAAGGCGAGGCACGGTAATCCCGTTTTACCGTAAAAATCCGGTGTCGATAAAACGAAGGGTAAAAAACTTACGAGACACGATTGAGATTCGGTTTGTCCTTGTTGGGCATTAATCTATCCGTTGATGGCTGAAAGCAGACAAAGCTGTAGAACTCATCGTGGCCTTCGTTTTGATAGGTTATGGATCCCGTAACTCTAAACGAGCCAGAAGTTATGGCCGTCCGAATAATCGATATCTATAGGGTGCGACATCCGCGGTGCAAGGTGCAACATCCGTCCGAAATGGCGAAACAGTGTCGTACGACTTTTAGAAATGCATGCATGGATTTGAAACGGAACAGTACCATGGTGCACCACTCTCCAGCGATGGTAAATCGAAGAAGAGGAACGGTAATCCGTTTACCGTAAAAATCCAGTGTCGAAAAAACGAAGAGTAAAAAACTTACAGGACCCGATTGAGATTCGGGTTGTCCTTTTTGGGCATTAATCTATCAGTTGACGGCTGAAAGCTGTCAAAGCTGTAGAACTCATCGTGGCATTCGTTTTGATAGGTTATGGCTTCCGTAACTCTAAACGAGCCAGAAGTTATGCCCGTCCGAATAATCGATATCTCCAGGATGCGACATCCGCGGTGCAAGGTGCAACATCCGTACGAAATGGCGAAATAGTGCCGTACGACTTTTAGAAATGCGTGCATGGATTTGAAACGGAACAGTACCATGCTGCACCACTCTCCAGCGATGGTAAATCGAAGACGAGGCACGGTAATCCCGTTTTACCGTAAAAATCCGGTGTCGAAAAAACGAAGGGTAAAAAACTTACGAGACCCGATTGAGATTCGGGTTGTCCTTTTTGGAAATTAATCTATCCGTTGACGGCTGAAAGCTGTCAAAACCGTATAACTCAACGTGGCCTTCGTTTTGTCAGGTTATGGCTCCCGTAACTCTAAACGAGCCAGAAGTTATTGCCGTCCGAATAATCGATATCTACAGGGTGCAACATCCGCGGTGCAAGATGCAACATCCGTCCGAAATGGCGAAACAGTGTCGTAGGACTTTTAGAAATGCGTGCATGGATTTGAAACGGAACAGTACCATGGTGCACACTCTCCAGCGATGGTAAATCGAAGACGAGGCACGCAAATACTGTTTTACCTTAAAAATCCGGTGTCAAAAAAACGAAGGGTAAAAAACTTACGGGACCCGATTGAGATTCGGGTTGTCCTTTTTGGGCATTAATCGAACCGTTGACAGCTGAAACTTGACAAAGACATAGAACTCATCGTGGCCTTCGTTTTGACAGGTTATGGCTCCCGTAACTCTAAACGAGCCAGAAGTTATGGTCGTCCGAATAATCGATATCTACAGGGTGCAACATCCGCAGTGCAAGGTGCAACATCCGTCCGAAATGGCGAAACAGTGTCGTACGACTTTTAGAAATGCGTGCATGGATTTGAAATGGAACAGTGCCATGGTGCACCACTCTCCAGCGATGGTAAATAGAAGACGAGGCACGTTAATCCCATTTTACCGTAAAAATCCGGTGTCGAAAAAACGAAGGGTACAAAACTTACGAGACCCGATTGAGATTCAGGTTGTACTTTTTGGGCATTAATCTATCCGTTGACGGCTGAAACTTGTCAAAGCCATAGAACTCATTGTGGCCTTCGTTTTGACAGATTATGACTCCCGTAACTCTAAAGGAGCCAGAAGTTATGGTCGTCCGAATAATCGATAACTACAGGGTGCAACATCCGCGGTGCAAGGTGCAACATCCGTCTAAAATGGCGAAACAGTGCCGTACGACTTTTAGAAAAGCGTGCTTGAATTTGAAACGGAACAATACCATGGTGCATCACTCTCCAGCGATGGTAAATTGAAGGCGAGGCACGGTAATCCTGTTTTACCGTAAAAATCCGATGTTGAATAAACGAAGGGTAAAAAACTTACGAGACCCGATTGAGATTCGGGTTGTCCTTTTTGGGCATTAATCTATCCGTTGACGGATGAAAGCTGTCAAAGTCGTAGAACTCATCGCGGCCTTCATTTGGATAGGTTATGGCTCCCGTAACTCGAAACGAGCCAGAAGTTATGACCGTCCGAATAATCAATATCTACAGGGTGCAACATCCACGGTGCAAGGTGCAACATCCGTCCGAAATGGCGAAACAGTGCCGTACGACTTTTAGGAATGCGTGCATGGATTTGAAACGGAACAGTACCATGGTGCACCGCTCTCCAGCGATGGTAAATCGAAGACGAGCCATGGTAATCCCGTTTTATCGTAAAAATTCGGTGCCAAAAAAACGAAGGGTAAAAAACATACGAACCCCGATTGAGATTCGGGTTGTCCTTTTCGGGCATTAATCTATCCGTTGACGGCTGAAAGCTGTCAAAGCTGTAGAACTCACCGTGGCCTTCGTTTTGACAGGTTATGGCTCCCGTAAATCTAAACGAGCCAGAAGTTATGGCTGTCCGAATAATCGATATATATACAGGGTGCAACATCCGTGGTGCAAGGTGCAACATCCGTCCGAAATGTCGAAACAGTGTCGTACGGCTTTAAGTAATGCGTGCATGGAATTGAAACGGAACAGTACCATGGTGCACCACTCTCCAGCGATGGTGAATCGAAGACGAGCCACGGTAATCCCATTTTACCGTAAAAATCCGGTGTCGAAAAAACGAAGGGTAAAAAACTTACGAACCCCGATTAAGATTTGGGTTGTCCTTTTCGGGCATTAATCTATCCGTTGACGGCTGAAAGCTGTCAAAGCTGTAGAACTCACCGTGGCCTTCGTTTTGACTGGTTATGGCTCCCGTAATTCTAAACGAGCCAGAAGTTATGCCCGTTCGAATAATCGATATCTACAGGATGTGACATCCGCGGTGCAAGGTGCAACATCCGTCCGAAATGGCGAATCAGTGCCGTACGACTTTTAGAAATGCGTGCATGGATTTGAAACGGAACAGTACCATGGTGCACCACTCTCCAGCGATGGTAAATCGAAGACGAGGCACGGTAATCCCATTTTACCGTAAAAATCCGGTGTCAAAAAATGAAGGGTAAAAAACTTACGAGACCCGATTGAGATTCGGGTTGTCCTTTTTGGGCATTAATCTATCCGTTGTCGGCTGAAAGTGGTCAAACCCGTAGAACTCATCGTGGCCTTCGTTTTGACAGGTTATGGCTCCCATAACTCTAAACGAGCCAGAAGTTATGGCCGTCCGAATAATCGATATCTACAGGGTGCAACATCCACGGTGCAAGGTGCAACATCCGTCCGAAATGGCAAAACAATTCCGTACGACTTTTAGAAATGCGTGCATGGATTTGAAACGGAACAGTACCATGGTGCACCACTCTCCAGCGATGGTAAATCGAAGACGAGGCACGGTAATCCCGTTTTACCGTAAAAATCCGGTGTCGAAAAAACGAAGGGTAAAAATCTTACGAGACCCGATGGAGATTCGGGTTGTCCTTTTCGGGCATTAATCTATCCGTTGACGGCTGAAAGCTGTCAAAGCCGTAGAACTCAACGTGGCCTTCATTTTGACAGGTTATGGCTCCCGAACTCTAAACGAGCCAGAAGTTATTGTCGTCCGAATAATCGATATCTACAGGGTGCAACATCCGCGGTGCAAGGTGCAACATCCGTCCGAAATGGCGAAACAGTGCCGTACGACTTTTAGAAATGCGTGCATGGATTTGAAGCGGAACAGAACCATGGTGCACCACTCTCCAGCGATGGTAAATCGAAGACGAGGCACGGTAAACCCGTTTTACCGTAAAAATCCGGTGCCGAAAAAACGAAGGGTAAAAAACTTACGAGACCCGATTGAGATTCGGGTTGTCCTTTTTGGGCATTAATCTATCCGTTGACGGCAGAAAGCCGTCAAAGCCGTGGAACTCACTGTGGCCTTCGTTTAGACAGGTTATGGCTCCCGTAACTCTAAACGAACCAGAAGTTATGGCCGTCCGAATAATCGATATCTACTGGGTGCAACATCCGCGGTGCAAGGTGCAACATCCGTCCGAAATGGCGAAACAGTGCCGTACGACTTTTAGAAATGCGTGCATGGATTTGAAACGGAACAGTACCATGGTGCACCACTCTCCAGTGATGGTAAATCGAAGAGGGGGCACGGTAATCCCGTTTTACCGTAAAAATCCGGTGTCGAATACACGAAGGGTAAAAAACTTACGAGACCCGATTGAGATTCGGCTTGACCTTTTTGGGCATTAATCTATCCGTTGACGGCTGAAAACAGTCAAAGCCATAGAACTCATCGTGGCCTTAGTTTTGACAGGTTATGGCTCCCGTAACTCTAAACGCGCCAGAAGTTATGGCCGTCCGAATAATCGATATCTACAGGGTGCAACATCCATGGTGCAAGGTGCAACATCCGTCCGAAATGGCCAAACAGTGCCGTACGACTTTTAGAAATGCGTGCATGGATTTGAAACGGAACAGTACCATGGTGCACCACTCTCCAGCGATGGTAAATCGAAGACGAGGCACGGTAATCCCGTTTTACCGCAAAAATCCGGTGTCGAAAAAACGAAGGGTAAAAAACTTACGAGACCCGATTGAGATTCGGGTTGTTCTTTTTGGGCATTAATCTATCCGTTGACGGCTGAAAGCCGACAAAGCCGTAGAACTCATCGTGGCCTTCGTTTTGACAGGTTATGGCTCCCGTAATTCTTAATGAGCCAGAAGTTATGGCCGTCCGAATAATCGATATCTACAGGGTGCAACATCCGCGGTGCAAGGTGCAACATCCGTCCGAAATGGCGAAACAGAGTCGTACGACTTTTAAGAATGCGTGCACGGATTTGAAACGGAACATTACCATGGTGTACCACTCTCCAGCGATGGTAAATCGAAGACGAGCCACGGTAATTCTGTTTTGCCGTAAAAATCCTGTGTCGAAAAAACGAAGGGTAGAAAACATACGAACCCAGATTGAGATTCGGGTTGTCCTTTTCGGGCATTAATCTATCCGTTGACGGTTGAAAGCTATCAAAGATGTAGAACTCACCGTGGCCTTCGTTTTGACGGGTTATGGCTCCCTTAACTCTAAACGAGCCAGAAGTTATGACCGTCCGAATAATCGATATCTACAGGGTGCAACATCCGCGGTGCAAGGTGCAACATCCGTCCGAAATGGCGAAATAGTGACGTACGACTATTAGAAATGCATGCATGGATTTCAAACGTAACAGTGCCGTTGTGCACCACTCTCCAGCGACGGTAAATCGAAGGCGAGGCACGGTAATCCCGTTTTACCGTAAAAATCCGGTGTCGAAAAAACGAAGGGTAAAAAACTTACGGGACTCGATTGAGATTCGGGTTGTCCTTTTCGGGCATTAATCTATCCGTTGATGGCTGAATGCTGTCAAAGCTGTAGAACTCACCGTGGTCTTCATTTTGACAGGTTATGGCTCCCGTAACTCTAAACGAGCCAGAAGTTATGGCTGTCCGAATAATCGATATATACAAGGTGCAGCATCCGCGGTGCAAGGTGCAACATCTGTCCGAAATGGCGAAACAGTGTCGCACGACTTTTACAAATGCGTGCATGGATTTGAAACGGGACAGTACCATGGTGCATCACTCTCCAGCGATGGTAAATCGAAGACGAGCCACGGTAATCCCGTTTTACCGTACAAATCCGGTGTCGAAAAAACGAAGGGTAAAAAATTTACAAACCCCGATTGAGATTCGGGTTGTCCTTTTCGGGCATTAATCTATCCATTGATGGATGAAAGCTGTCAAAGCTGTAGAACTCACCGTGGCCTTCGTTTTGACAGGTTATGGCTCCCGTAATTCTAAACGAGCCAGAAGTTATGGCCGTCCGAATAATCGATATCTACAGGGTGCAACATCCGCGGTGCAAGGTGCAACATCCGTCCGAAATGGCGAAACAGTGTCGTACGACTTTTAGAAATGCGTGCATGGATTTGAAACGGAACAATGGTGCACCACTCTCCAGCGATGGTAAATCGAAGATGAGGCACGGTAATCCCGCATTACCGTAAAAATCCGGTGTCGAAAAAACGAAGGGTAAAAAACTAACGAGACCCGATTGAGATTCGGGTTGTCCTCTTTGGGCATTAATCTATCCGTTTGCGCCTGGAAGCGGTCAAAGCCGTAGAACTCACCGTGGCCTTCGTTTTGATAGTTTATGGCTCCCGTAACTCTAAATGAGCCAGAAGTTATGGCCGTCCGAATAATCGATATCTCCAGGGTGCAACATCCGCGGTGCAAGGTGCAACATCCGTCCGAAATGGCGAAACAGTGCAGTACGACTTTTAGAAATGCACGCATGGATTTGAAATGGAACAGTACCATGGTGCACCACTCCCCAGTGATGGTAAATCGAAGACGAGCCACGGTAATCCGGTTTTACCGTAAAAATACGGTGTCGAAAAAATAAAGGGTAAAAAACTTACGACACCCGATTGAGATTCGGTTTGTCCTTTTTGGGCATTAATCTATACGTTGACGGCTGAAAGCTGTCAAAGCCGTAGAACTCATCGTGGCCTTCGTTTTGACAGGTTATGGCTCCCGTAACTCTAAACGAGCCAGAAGTTATGGCCGTCCGAATAATCGATATCTACAGGGTGCAACATCCGCGGTGCAAGGTGCAACATCCGTCTTAAATGCAAAAACAGTGCCGTACGACTTTTAGAAATGCGTGCATGGATTTGAAACGGAACAGTACCATGGTGCACCACTCTCCAGCGATGGTAAGTCGAAGGCGAGGCACGGTAATCCCGTTTTACCGTAAAAATCAGGTGTCGATAAAACGAAGGGTAAAAAACTTACGAGACCCGATTGAGATTCGGGTTGTCCTTTTGGGGCATTAATCTATCCGTTGATGGCTGAAAGCTGACAAAGCTGTAGAACTCATCGTGGCCTTCGTTTTGATAGGTTATGGATCCCGTAACTCTAAACGAGCCAGAAGTTATGGCCGTCCGAATAATCGATATCTATAGGGTGCAACATCCGCGGTGCAAGGTGCAACATCCGTCCGTAATGGCGAAACAGTGTCGTACGACTTTTAGAAATGCGTGCATGGATTTGAAATAGAACAGTACCATGGTGCACCACTCTCCAGCGATGGTAAATCGAAGACGAGGAACGGTAATCCCGTTTACCGTAAAAATCCAGTGTCGAAAAAACGAAGAGTAAAAAATTTACGGGACCCGATTGAGATTCGGGCTGTCCCTTTTGGGCATTAATCTATCGGTTGACGGCTGAAAGCTGTCAAAGCCGTAGAACTCATCGTGGCCTTCGTTTTGATAGGTTATGGCTCCCGTAACTCTAAACGAGCCAGAAGTTATGGTCGTCCGAATAATCGATATCTACATGGTGCAACATCCGCGATGCAAGGTGCAACATCCATCCGAAATGGCGAAACAGTGGCGTACGACTTTTAGAAATGCGTGCATGGATTTGAAACGGAACAGTACCACGGTGCACCACTCTCCAGCGATGGTAAATCGAAGGCGTGGCACGGTAATCACGTTTTACCGTAAAAATCCGGTGTCGAAAAAACGAAGGGTAAAAAACTTACAAGACCCGATTGAGATTCGGATTGTCCTCTTTGGGCATTAATCTTCTCGTTGACGGCTGAAAGCAGTCAAAGCCGTAGAACTCATCGTGGCCTTCGTTTTGACAGGTTATGGCTCCCGTAACTCTAAACGAGCCAGAAGTTATGGCCGTCCGAATAATCGATATCTTCTGGGTGCAACATCCGCGGTGCAAGGTGCAACATCCGTCCGAAATGGCAAAACTGTGCCGTACGACTTTTAGAAAAGCGTGCATGGATTTGAAACGGAACAGTACCATGGTCCACCACTCTCCCGCGATGGTAAATCGAAGGCGAGGCACGGTAATCCCGTTTTACCGTAAAAATCCGATGTCGAGAAAACGAAGGGTAAAAAACTTACGAGACGCGATTGAGATTCGGGTTGTCCTTTTTGGACATTAATCTTTCCGTTGACGGCTGAAAGCTGTCAAAGCCGTAGAACTCATCGTGGCCTTCGTTTTCACAGGTTATGGCTCCCGTAACTCTAAATGAGCCAGAAGTTATGGCCGTCCGAATAATCGATATCTACAGGGTGCAACATCCACGGTGCAAGGTGCAACATCCGTCCGAAATGGCGAAACAGTGATGTGCGACTTTTAGAAATGCGTGCATGGATTTGAAACGGAACGGTTCCATGGTGCACCACTCTCCAGGGATGGTAAATCGAAGGCCAGCCACCGTAATCCCGTTTTACCGTAAAAATCCACGTGTCGAAAAAATGAAGGGTAAAAAACTAACGAGTCCCGATTGAGGTTCGGGTTGTGCTTTTTGGGCATTAATCTATCCGTTGACGGCTGAAAGATGTCAACGCTATTGAACTCATCGTGGCCTTCGTTTTGACAGGTTATGGCTCCCGTAACTCTTAACGAGCCAGAAGTTATGGTCGTCCGAATAATCGATATCTACATGGTTTAACATCTGCGATGCAAGGTGCAACATCCATCCGAAATGGCGAAACAGTGGCGTACGACTTTTAGAAATGCATGCATGGATTTGAAACGGAACAGTACCATGGTGCACCACTCTCCAGCGATGGTAATTCGAAGGCGAGGCACCGTAATCCCGTTTACCGTAAAAATCCGGTGTCGAAAAAACGATGGGTAAAAAACTTACGAGACCCGATTGAAATTCGGGTTATCCTTTTCGGGCATTAATCTACCCGTTGACGGCTGAAAGCCGTCAAAGCCGTAGAAATCACCGTGGCCTTCGTTTTGACAGGTTATTTCTCCCGTAACTCTAAACGAGACAGAAGTTATGGCTGTCCGAATAATCGATATATACAGGGTGCAACATCCGCGGTGCAAGGTGCAACATCCGTCCGAAATAGTGCCGTACGGCTTTTAGAAATGCGTGCATGGATTTGAAACGGAACAGTACCATGGTGCACCACTCTCCAGTGATGGTAAATCGTAGACGAGCCACGGTAATCCCGTTTTACCGTAAAAATCCGGTGTCGAAAAAACGAAGGGTAAAAAACGTACGAACCCATATTGAGATTCGAGTTGTCCTTTTCGGGCATTAATCTATTCGTTGACGGCTGAAAGTTGTCAAAGTTGTAGAACTCACCGTGGCCTTCGTTTTGACAGGTTATGGCTCCCTTAAATCTAAACGAGCCAGAGGTTATGGCTGTCCGAATAATCGATATATACAACGTGCAACATCCGCGGTGCAAGGTGCAGCATCCGTCCGAAATGGCGAAACAGTGTCGTACGGCTTTTAGAAATGCGTGGATGGATTTGAAACGGAACAGTACCATGGTGCACCACTCTGCAGCGATGGTAAATCGAAGACGAGCCACGGTAATCTCGTTTTACCGTAAAAATCCGGTGTCGAAAAAACGAACGGTAAAAAACTTACGAACCCCGATTGAGATTCGGGTTGTCCTTTTCGGGCATTAATCTATCCGTTGATGGCTGAAAGCTGTCAAAGCTGTAGAACTCACCGTGGCCTTCGTTTTGACAGGTTATGACTCCCGTAATTCTAAACGAGCCAGAAGTTATGAACGTCCGAATAATCGATATCTACAGGGTGCAACATCCGCGGTGCAAGGTGCAACATCCGTCCGAAATGGCGAAACAGTGCCGTACGACTTTTAGAAATGCGTGCATGGATTTGACACGGAACACTACCATGGTGCACCACTCTCCAGCGATGGTGAATCGAAGACAAGGCACGGTAAACCCGTTTTACCGTAAAAATCCGGTGCCGAAAAAACGAAGGGTAAAAAATTTACGAGACCCGATTGAGATTCGGGTTGTCCTTTTTGGGCATTAATCTAACCGTTGACGGCTAAAAGCCATCAAAGCCGTAGAACTCACCGTGGCCTTCGTTTAGACAGGTTATGGCTCCCGTAACTCTAAACGAGCCAGAAGTTATGACCATCCGAATAATCGATATCTACAGGGTGCAACATTCGCGGTGCAACGTGCAACATCCGTCCGAAATGGCGAAACAGTGTCGTACGACTTTTATAAATGCGTGCATGGATTTGAAATGGAACATTACCATGGTGCACCACTCTCCAGCGATTGTAAATCGAAGACGAGCCATGGTAATCCCGTTTTACCGTAAAAATCCGGTGTCGAAAAAACGAAGGGTAAAAAACTTACGAACCCAGATTGAGATTCGGGTTGTCCTTTTCGGGCATTAATCTATCCGTTGACGGTTGAACGCTGTCAAAGCTGTAGAACTCACTGTGGCCTTCGTTTTGACAGGTTATGGCTCCCGTAACTCTAAACGAGCCAGAAGTTATGACCGTTCGAATAATCGTTATCTACATGGTGCAACATCCGCGGTGCAATGTGCAACATCCATCCGAAATGGCGAAACAGTGCCGTACGACCTTTAGAAATGCGTGCATGGATTTCAAACGGAACAGTGCCATGGCGCACCATGAAAGTGCGGTGTGTATACAATTATATGTGCTAATATAGTATACACGGATCGTGTAATATGGATTACAATACAAATGCAGAAATAGATGATAATAGCATTGTAAATAAAAAATAGAAAAATCACACCAGAGATTTTTATACTGGTTCGGAGCACCGTCCTACGTCCAGTCCCAGACTACTATCTGGATTTTCACTAATTACAGCCTCGCTTCACCCGGAGGAACAGGTTTACAATTACCCGAACAGCCGAACGGGATTTCACGCCTCTACAACACTGAGGGCTTCAACACTTGCCTCTTACAATACTGAGGACTTCAACAAAAACAATTACAATTGTTGTTGACAACTTGTGCTCTTGTAAACACGGATTTGTCACTTGTAGTACACTCTTCCTATAATCTTATCCTCAAATTGTGAATGATGTTTGTGAAGATTATGGAATTTATATTGCTTATTGAATCAAAATATATGAGATAGTGTCAATGATTCAATAAGGAATGAAAGTAGTTTAGAGCTTTTTGAATGCAAGTGAATTCAAAGAATAGATAGAGAGCATATATAATCTTAATAAAACTTATTGTTTTAATCAATGATATTGATGTGTATTTATAGAGAGAAAATAGTTATAACCCTTGGTGAAAAGTTGCAGTCAAAAGTTATGATCATTGATGAAGAAGAAGAGACGCAACCATTGAAGAAAGATGTGTCTTTTGGAAGAAGTTGCTCTCTGTTTAAAAACGGTCGACAGGTCAAAAACTAACCGGTAGACAGGTTTTTAAAAATATAGTCGTTATGTGCATGTGTGCACGTTTATTGTGCACATTCAACAGGAACGGTCGACCGTTCATTTTTGGACCGGTCGACCGGTCTCTGTTAAGTTGCACAATAAAGTGCACAACCTATATAAATGTGTATATATATATATATTATATTTTGTGCATGATTATTTGAGGATAGATTTTGACAATTTTATTACTATTATAACATCAAATAATCAACCTATAATCTAGAGTATCATATGTAGGTCTTGATTTGTCGATCGCTTTAATATTGTTGTCAGCAATCAAAATCTTCATAGAAGCTGTGACTCAACATTCTCCCCCTTTTTGATTGATGACAATATAAAAACTCAAGTATAGGATCTCCCCCTGAATATGTGATTTCCTGCAGACAATTATTAGCTTCTTTCATCCTACAAACAATTATTAGCACCTTTCTCCCCCTTTGTCATCGACAAAAAGGAGTAAACAATAGAAAATATAAACCAAAGAGAACAAATCATACATTCAAACACAGGATGTTTTGATGAAGTACAATGCAAGTCATAGTCTACTACGAATAAAAAGATGGACACTATTTAGTACAAGTGCCATATATGTTTTTAAAGAAATGAAAAGAAAAATAAACTAACTTCATTCCGACTGAATCTCTTCCTCATCATCATCATCATCATCGTCGTCGTCGTCATCGTCATCGTCATCATCATCGTCATTGTCCCCACGACCTTGTCCGCTTGTACCACCGGATTCCTCGGATGTCGACCAAGTAAAAGTTGGAGGAGCCGGACGTTTTCCGGGGTCTTGATGTTGGGTCGAGACGGATGTGCTACATGATATAGCATCCCATATAGCGCCGAAGAATGACTTTACCTTATTGAATCGTCTATCAATTTTCGAATCCATTCGTTTTAGTCTTGATTCAAGTAAAAATTGATTCCGAGCGATGGTTTCAAGAGATTCTCTTGTAGATGATTTAGATTTCAATAATCTAACATCTTCAGAACGACGACGAGGTGGTGGAGCTTGTTGTTCTTGAGTATCGCGTTGTTGCCATTGTTCGAATGGCATAATATGAACATATGGAGGAGGAAACTTCATCCGTTTGATAGTAGTGGAGTCAATACACTTTGGTGTAGAATATGCCGAATCCGGGGGTGTGACTCCACATGCAAGCAACATACGCATAATATACTCGTTATAGAAGAAATGTGGACGAGTAGAGTTATTTACCTTAAGAATTTCATCGAAAATCATGTGAACCCAATTTATTTCGATATCATCGTAGATAGCATAAAGAGCCTTGAAATTCTCTTTGTAAACGGCATCATAGTTTCCTAATCGAGGAAATAGAGAGTGCATTAGGACATGGTGTAACAACCTTGCAGTCGGTCGTAGCCCAATCGATTTGGTGCCGTTACTATCATCTTCTATAAATTTATGACTCGTACTATTCCGGGTGAAAACTTCACAAAATGTTGATGAAAACTCTTCACCCCTATTCGGTATTCCCAAAATAGAAGCAATTCTATCATAAGTGAGATAGATTCGTTTGCCACATACTACTGACCAAATAACTCCATTTGGATTATCCGGAGTATATTCCTCTAAATTCATATTCGCATAAAATAGCTTAATCATCAAATGATTAATTTGTACGCTATTTACAGAAAAATCAATAAGAGGAGAGATACGAGATCTATTTGCTAATCTTTGAATACCGTATGCAGTGAAATCGTCGAATTTGATGAATGAGCCCGGATGGAACTTGTAATTTGTCATTTGATTCCATCTAGTTACTGCAACCGGAGATTCTAGCAATTTTCTAGTAGAGAGAGTAAGAGAAGAAGTTTCTAATGTTGCTCTTTTCTTTGATTTCTTCTGAGGAGGAGCCATTGAAGAGAATTTGTGAGTTTGTGAAGCTTGAGAATATGAACTAGGGTTTGGAAATGGGAAAATTTTCAGTAGAGAGTAGAAAGTAAAGAGGGTTGGTGGCAAAATATATACGTGAAGTATAAAAAAAAAAAATAACTGCCGACCGGTCGACCGCCTGCATATTGCCGGTCGACCGTTTTCAACCCGAGAGCAAAACGGTCGACCGGTCATATTTCAGGCTGTCGACCGATTTGGCTCTGTGTGTAAAAATGCAGAATTTTGGCAAAAAATTTTGAAAACGAGTTGAATGAATATATTATATATTATGTTATTATTGCAAAAATATACTGTATTACAAGAATTATATATGAAAGCAAAATAATATACATTATGGAATTCTAATGAGAAGGTGAGTTGTTATTAGAATTCTTGTCGTTTTCAATGCGTTTAGCCCACGGACTCCACTTATATCGAGCTCCTTCATTCTGGTTATAGTTTTTATCCCAAGAGTTTGGAGTTGTTGAAGTCGATGGTCTTGACGGCATTGGTTCATGAACATCGTGTTTGTTTGAACCGCAGAAGAATGAAGCCATTCGTTCTAAAGCGGATAAACGAGTTGAAGTACGTTGTTGTTCATGGTATAGTAGGTTTTGACCATAATGTAGTTGTCGTTGAAGATCGATTTGATGCTTTTGGTAGTGATGAATCTCATCGATTTGCGCCTTCGTGCGCGGAGAGCAGAATAGTGCTTTCTTTGCACGCTTGGATGTTGGAGTATGGCCAGGTGTGTGAAAACAATGGTGAGGGCATTCCGGCCTTTGTTTCGGTGTAATCGGAGAGTATTGTTCCTCCGACTCCGAGCTTGTGATAGAAATATGAGATTCCTCTGCGCATTTGTCGCAAATGTGTGCCATGGTAACTTGTTTAAGGTGATTTATAATTTTCAGCAAGAAGGTGAATGAATGAAAGTGTATTTTTCAAACGTTTATATAGAAAAAAGTTTGCCAATGAACTTGAGGATAGGATTTGTTAGAGATAATTAGCCGTAAACAAAAACAATGATGCATAAAAAAGTTATAAAAATAGGTATAGTTTGTTATAGGCTGAAATTTAAGAATTATTTGAAAAATATATAGCCTAAGTTTGAAGGTTACTTATTCTATTCTAGATCTTTCCGAGATACTAAGCCAAGCTCTCTTCGTAGTTTAATAAAACTAGATTCAAGTAATGGTTTAGTGAAAATATCGGCTATTTGATTGTCAGTGTGAACATATTCAAGATGTATATTACCTTTTTCAATATTATCTCTAAGGAAATGATGACGGATATCAATATGTTTGGTTCTAGAATGATTTACTGGATTTTTAGAGAGATTTATTGCACTCGTGTTATCACAGTATATAATAGAATTCGATAAATGTATATCGAAATCTTGAAGTGTTTGTTGCATATATAGTACTTGAGTACAAGCGAGAGCCGCTGATATATATTCAGCTTCACATGTTGATAGTGAAACACAATTCTGTTTCTTACTAAACCAAGAGACAAGTGATTTTCCAATAAAATGGCACGTACCACTTGTACTTTTTCTATCCGTCCGTGAGCCACCAAAATCAGCATCACTATATGATACTAATTCAAATGGACATTCTTTTGGATAGAAAAGACCAAAATCTTTGGTATTATTAAGATAACGAATTATACGTTTCACTGCTCGTAAATGTGATTCCTTTGGATCGGCTTGAAAACGAGCACATAAACAAACACTCATTAATATATCTGGACGACTAGCTGTAAGATAAAGAAGAGAACCAATCATGCTTCGATATAATTTCTGGTCAACATTCTTACCACTTTCATCTTTTTCAAGATGTGTAGTTGTACTCATAGGAGTTGGTTTACCAGATGTATTTTGTAATCCGAAGCGTTTGATAAGATTTTCACAGTATTTTTCTTGATTGATAAAAATACCGTTTGAAAGTTGTTTGATTTGAAGTCCAAGAAAATAAGATAGTTCTCCCATATGAGACATTTCGAATTCTTTGGTCATAATACTTGCAAATTCCTTGCAGAGTTTATCGTTTGTTGAACCAAAGATGATATCGTCTACATATATTTGGATAACCAGAATATCATTTCGAGAATGTTTAATAAACAAAGTTTGATCGACTTTGCCTATTTCAAATCCTGAATTAATAAGATAGCTACGTAAACGTTCATACCAAGCACGAGGTGCTTGTTTTAAACCATACAGAGCTTTCTTAAGTTTGAACACATGGTCAGGATATTTTTCATGTACGAATAAAGGTGGTTGTTCGACATAGACATTCTCTTTGATAAATCCATTGAGAAAAGCACTTTTAACATCCATCTGATAAAGTTTGAAATTATGATAACAAGCAAAAGATAATAGAATTCTAATAGCTTCTAGTCGAGCAACTGGTGCAAAAGTTTCTTCATAATCGATACCTTCTTCCTGATTGTATCCTTGTGCTACTAATCTTGCTTTATTTTTGGTGATATTTCCTTGTTCGTCAGCCTTATTTTTATAGACCCATTTAGTACCAATTACTGACTGATCAGTTGGTCTCGGAACAAGTTCCCAAACGTCATTGCGCTCAAACTGATTTAGTTCTTCCTGCATGGCAATGATCCAGTAATCATCTGTAGCAGCTTCTTTTGAATTCTTGGGTTCGATATTTGAGAGAAAAGCGACATGACCCATTTGATTGAGTTGACTCCTTGTTCTGACATGTGATGTTATTTCACCTATTATATTTTGGGCCGGATGGTCTCTTAATATTCTTGGTGGTGATTGTAATTCACATATTTGAGGAGTATTCTCAATAATTACTTCTGAGTCAGAATCAGTATTTGAGATGATTGGATTATTAATGACTATTGATTCGTCATCATCTGATATTGTGTGAGGATGCTGATAGATTTCATCAAAAGATACATGAAGTGATTCTTCAATAGTTTTGGTTCGTTTATTAAATATTCGATAGGCCTTACTTCGTTCCGAATAACCGACAAATATTCCTTCATCGGCTTTTGGATCGAATTTTCCAAGCTGGTCTTTCGTATTTAAAATAAAGCACTTAGAACCAAAAACTTTGAAGTATGAGATTTTGGGCTTTCTTTTGTTAAACAATTCATAAGGAGTATTCTTGGTAAGAGGTCTTATGGACACACGATTTAAAACATAACAGGCAGTTGCAACAGCTTCTGCCCAGAAGTGTTTTGGTAAGGTGGTTCCATTTAATAATGTTCTTGCACATTCTTGTAAAGTTCGGTTCTTTCGTTCTACTACTCCGTTCTGTTGTGGAGTTCTGGGAAACGAAAAATTATGATATATACCTTTCTTTGTACAAAAATGTTCAAATTCATTATTTTCAAACTCTCCGCCATGATCACTTCTTATATTTTTAACTTTAATCCCTTTTGATTTTTGAATTCTTTTGACGAAAGATTTGAAATGATCGAAAGTATCACTTTTATTTTTTAAGAAAATTGTCCATGTATAACGAGAGAAATCATCAACAATTACAAGCACATATTGACTGTGATTTATTGATTGAACTCTAGTAGGTCCAAATAAATCCATGTGCAGTAACTCAAGCGGTTGTAATGTTGATATGACTTTCTTGGATTTAAACGATGATTTGGTCAATTTTCCTAATTGACATGCATCACAAATGTTGTTAACTTTAAAACTCATTTGGGTAGTCCTCTAACTAGATTGTTTTTGGCTAGCTTGTCAATAGTTCTGAAGTTTATATGACAGAAACGTTTGTGCCATAGCCATGGATCATTGTCATTAGCCATAAGACACATATCTGAATTATGATTAATATTCATATTTAGAATATATATATTTCTGTCTCTATAACCTTCAAAAACCAAATTATGGTCTTTATCTAAAATACTACACTTATTATTTGAAAAGGAAATTATAAAACCCTTGTCACATAACTGACTAATACTAAGTAAATTGTGTTTTAAATTTCTAACTAGCATGACATTAGTAATAAGAGGTAAGTTAGATGTACCACAATTGCTCACATCGCCTTTGCCGATGATATAACCTTTTGAATTGTCTCCAAAAGTGACTGAGCCACCATCTGAGTATTTAATATTTGTTAGTAAGCTCTTGTCTCCCGTCATATGCTTTGAGCAACCACTGTCCAATATCCACTTTCCTCTTTTCTTCAGTGGGACCTGCAAACATAGAATTAAGTTCATGGTACCCACTTTTTATAGGGTCCTAAGAGTTAGGTCTTAGGAGTCCAAACCCATTTGGGTCCGGTATCCCCTTTATATATATAATTGTTATTAAAATGTACATTATTCATGAATTGCTGAATGTATTTGTTCCTAATCAAGTTATTATTTGTTTTAGGAACCCATATTTTGATAGTCTTGATATTTCTCTTTTGAAATTTCACAACTGGTTTTGGTTTGAAATATAATAAACTAAGATTTTTCTTAGCTTCAGTTTTTTGTACTTTCTTCTTCCTTTTATTTCTAAGATGTTTTTTAGTTTCATGTTTGTTATATCCCAAACCTTGTTTATCTGAAATAGATTGTGAACTTTTAATGATTTTAGTCAAATTTTCTCGACCTTTGTTAAAGTTAGAAACATTTTGAGTAATGTCATCAAATTTTGTTTGTAAACTAGCTTTTTCTAGGTCTAGAATTTTGACTTTTGCTTTAAGTTCATGATTTTCAGTAGTGAGAGCATTATTTTTCTCTTTTTGAGCTTCTATTTCTTGACTCAAAAGAGATATTTGAGAGTCAACATTAGATGATGATTCTTGAATATTTTCAAGTTCTTCTTCTAATATTTTCTTCTCATCTTTTAACATATCTCGTTCAAACTCTGCTTTACTTAAATCTGCTTTGACTACTTTTAATTGACGTTTTAAGTCTTTATATTTGACTATCAATTCAGCATTAATATCAAGTAATTCATCAAATGTAGGAATTTGTACCTCATCTTCTGTTGCCATAAAACAAACATTAGCTTGTTCATTCTCCGAATCACTTTCACTTTCTGATGAAGATGACTCTGAATCATCCCATGTTACTGAGAAGGCTCGTTTCTTTGATTTGTCCTTCTTATATTTGAATTTGTCATTTTCTGACTTTTTCTTTTGTTCTGGACAATCCTTCTGCATGTGTCCCTTTTTATGGCAGTTGAAACATTCTATAGCAGATGAAGATGGTTTATTTGATCCAGGTTTCCTTTTATTGTAGCGACTGGCTTTTCGATATTTTAGGAATTTTTTGAAACCTTTAGCAATGAACGCCAAATCTTCATCTTCAGAATCTGATTCATTTTCATCTTTCTCAACATGAAATGCTACATTTTTCTTTTCTTCTTTCTGTTCTTTTCTAGCCTGCAAATTTGTTTCATAGGACATTAAATTTCCTATCAATTCATCTGGCTTCATGACGGAAAGATCATTAGCTTCTTCAATTGCTAATACTTTTCCTTCCCATTCATTAGTCAGAGAATGTAGGACTGTTGAAACAACATCAAAATCAGAATACTTTTGTCCTAACCCAATAAGTGCATGGTGAATAGTTTGAAACCGTGAATACATGTCATTGATTGTTTCATTTGGTTTCATTTTGAAATTTTGAAATTGACTTTTCAGCATGGCTATTTTGGCTTGTTTAACCTTGTTAGTACCTTCATGAGTGATTTTTAGCGTTTGCCAAATTTGATATGCAGTAGTGCAGATACTAACACGATTATATTCATTTTGGTCTAATGCACAGAACAACATATTTATTGCTCTTGCATTTACGGCTGCTGCCGTTTTCTCAGCCACAGTCCATTCTGAATAATCAGTTGTTGGATTCACTATTTCTCTTTAAGTAGCATTCCAAGCATCATAGCTACTTGATTGCATAAAGAATGACATACGTGTTGCCCAATAACTATAGTTAAGACCATTGAAAAATGGAGGTCTTTGTGTCGATTGCCCTTCTGTGTAAGTGGTGTTTTGAGTGCTAGTACTTGCGTTATTTGCCATATTACAAGAATATATCAAATAACTGTGTTACGGTTATATGATGACCTGGCTCTGATACCAAATGAAAGTGCGGTGTGTATACAATTATATGTGCTAATATAGTATACACGGATCGTGTAATATGGATTACAATACAAATGCAGAAATAGATGATAATAGCATTGTAAATAAAAAATAGAAAAATCACACCAGAGATTTTTATACTGGTTCGGAGCACCGTCCTACGTCCAGTCCCAGACTACTATCTGGATTTTCACTAATTACAGCCTCGCTTCACCCGGAGGAACATGTTTACAATTACCCGAACAGCCGAACGGGATTTCACGCCTCTACAACACTGAGGGCTTCAACACTTGCCTCTTACAATACTGAGGACTTCAACAAAAACAATTACAATTGTTGTTGACAACTTGTGCTCTTGTAAACACGGATTTGTCACTTGTAGTACACTCTTCCTATAATCTTATCCTCAAATTGTGAATGATGTTTGTGAAGATTATGGAATTTATATTGCTTATTGAATCAAAATATATGAGATAGTGTCAATGATTCAATAAGGAATGAAAGTAGTTTAGAGCTTTTTGAATGCAAGTGAATTCAAAGAATAGATAGAGAGCATATATAATCTTAATAAAACTTATTGTTTTAATCAATGATATTGATGTGTATTTATAGAGAGAAAATAGTTATAACCCTTGGTGAAAAGTTGCAGTCAAAAGTTATGATCATTGATGAAGAAGAAGAGACGCAACCATTGAAGAAAGATGTGTCTTTTGGAAGAAGTTGCTCTCTGTTTAAAAACGGTCGACAGGTCAAAAACTAACCGGTAGACAGGTTTTTAAAAATATAGTCGTTATGTGCATGTGTGCACGTTTATTGTGCACATTCAACAGGAACGGTCGACCGTTCATTTTTGGACCGGTCGACCGGTCTCTGTTAAGTTGCACAATAAAGTGCACAACCTATATAAATGTGTATATATATATATTATATTTTGTGCATGATTATTTGAGGATAGATTTTGACAATTTTATTACTATTATAACATCAAATAATCAACCTATAATCTAGAGTATCATATGTAGGTCTTGATTTGTCGATCGCTTTAATATTGTTGTCAGCAATCAAAATCTTCATAGAAGCTGTGACTCAACACACCACTCTCCAGCGATGGTAAATCGAAGGCGAGGCACGGTAATCCCGTTTTACCGTAAAAATCTGGTGTCGAAAAAACGAAGGGTAAAAAACTTACGAGACTCGATTGAGATTCGGGTTGTCCTTTTCGGGCATTAATCTATCCGTTGATGGCTGAAAGCTGTCAAAGCCGTAGAACTCACCGTGGCCTTCGTTTTGACAGGTTATGCTCCCGTAACTCTAAACGAGCCATAAGTTATGGCTGTCAGAATAATCGATATATACAGGGTGCAACATCCGCGGTGCAAGGTGCAACATCTGTCCGAAATGGCGAAACAGTGTCGCACGACTTTTACAAATGCGTGCATGGATTTGAAACGGAACAGTACCATGGTGCACCACTCTCCAGCGATGGTAAATCGAAGACGAGCCACGGTAATCCCGTTTTACCATACAAATCCGGTGTCGAAAAAACGAAGGGTAAAAAATTTACGAACCCCGATTGAGATTCGGGTTGTCCATTTCGGGCATTAATCTATCAGTTGATGGCTGAAAGCTGTCAAAGCTGTAGAACTCACCGTGGCCTTCGTTTTGACAGGTTATGGCTCCCGTAACTCTAAACGAGCCAGAAGTTATGGCCGTCCGAATAATCGATATCTACAGGGTGCAACATCCGCGGTGCAAGGTGCAACATCCGTCCGAAATGGCGAAACAGTGTCGTACGACTTTTAGAAATGCGTGCATGGATTTGAAACGGAACAGTACCATGGTGCACCACTCTCGAGCGATGGGAAGTCAAAGACGGGCCACGGTAATCCTGTTTTACCGTAAAAATCCACGTGTCGAAAAAACGAAGGGTAAAAAACTTAGGAGACCCGATTGAGATTCGGGTTGTCCTTTTTGGGCATTAATCTATCAGTTGGCAGCTGAAAGCTGTCAAAGCCGTAGAACTCATCGAGGCCTTCGTTTTGACAGGTTATGGCTCCCGTAACTCTAAACGAGACAGAAGCTATGTCCGTCCGAATAATCGATATCTACAGGGTGCAACATCCACGGTGCAAGGTGCAACATCCGTCCGAAATGGCGAAACAGTGTCGTACGACTTTCAGAAATGCGTGCATTGATTTGAAATGGAACAGTTCCATGGTGCACCACTCTCCAGCGATGGTAAATCGAAGGCCAGCCACCGTAATCCCGTTTTACCGTAAAAATCCACGTGTCGAAAAAACGAAGGGTAAAAAACTTACGAGTCCCGATTGAGATTCGGGTTGTCCTTTTCGGGCATTAATCTATCCGTTGACGGCTGAAAGCTGTCAAAGCTGTAGAACTCACCGTGGCCTTCGTTTTGACAGGTTATGGCTTCCGTAACTCTAAACGAGCCAGAAGTTATGACCGTCCGAATAATCGATATCTACAGGGTGCACCATCCGCGGTGCAAGGTGCAACATCCATCCGAAATGGCGAAACAATGCCATACGACTTTTAGAAATGCGTGCATGGATTTGAAACGGAACAGTACCATGGTGCACCACTCTCCATCTATGGTAAATCGAAGACGAGGCACGGTAAAGCCGTTTTACCGTAAAAATCCGGTGCCGAAAAAACGAAGGGTAGAAAACTTACGAGACCCGATTGAGATTCGGGTTGTCCTTTTTGGGCATTAATCTATCCGTTGACGGCTGAGAGTGGTCAAAGCCGTAGAGCTCATCGAGGCCTTCGTTTTGACAGGTTATGGCTCCCGTAACTCTAAACGAGCCAGAAGTTATGGCCATCTGAATAATCGATATCTACAGGGTGCAACATCCGCGGTGCAAGGTGCAACATCCGTCCGAAATGGCGAAACTGTGCCGTACGACTTTTAGAAAAGCGTGCATGGATTTGAAATGGAACAGTGCCATGGTGCACCACTCTCCAGCGATGGTAAATCGAAGGCGAGGCACGGTAATCCCGTTTTACCGTAAAAATCCGGTGTCGAAAAAACGAAGGGTAAAAAACTTACGAGACGCGATAGAGATTCGGTTTGTCCTTTTTGGGCATTAATCTTTCCTTTGACGGCTGAAAGCTGTCAAAGCCGTAGAACTCATCGAGGCGTTCGTTTTGACAGGTTATGGCTCCCGTAACTCTAAACGCGCCAGAAGTTATGGCCGTCTGAATAATCGATATCTACAGGTGCAACATCCGTGGTGCAAGGTGCAACATCCGTCCGAAATGGCGAAACAGTGTCGTATGACTTTTGTAAATGCGTGCATGGATTTGAAACAGAACAGTACCATGGTGCACCACTCTCCAGCGATGCTAAATCGAAGGCGAGGCACCGTAATCCCGTTTACTGTAAATATCCAGTGTCGAAAAAACGATGGGTAAAAAACTTACGAGACCCGATTGAAATTCGGGTTGTCCTTTTCGGGCATTAATCTACCCGTTGACGGCTGAAAGCCGTCAAAGCCGTAGAAATCACCGTGGCCTTCGTTTTGACAGGTTATTTCTCCCGTAACTCTAAACGAGCCAGAAGTTATGGCAGTCCGAATAATCGATATATACAGGGTGCAACATCCACGGTGCAAGGTGCAACATCCGTCCGAAATAGTGCCGTACGACTTTTAGAAATGCGTGCATGGATTTGAAACGGAACAGTACCATGGTGCACCACTCTCCAGCGATGGTAAATCGTAGACGAGCCACGGTAATCCCGTTTTACCGTAAAAATCCGGTGTCGAAAAAACGAAGGGTAAAAAACGTACGAACCCCGATTGAGATTCGAGTTGTCCTTTTCGGGCATTAATCTATTCGTTGACGGCTGAAAGTTGTCAAAGTTGTAGAACTCACCATGGCCTTCGTTTTGACAGGTTATGGCTCCCTTAAATCTAAACGAGCCAGAGGTTATGGCTGTCCGAATAATCGATATATACAACGTGCAACATCCGCGGTGCAAGGTGCAGCATCCGTCCGAAATGGCGAAACAGTGTCGTACGACTTTTAGAAATGCGTGGATGGATTTGAAACGGAACAGTACCATGGTGCACCACTCTGCAGCGATGGTAAATCGAAGACGAGCCATGGTAATCCCGTTTTACCGTAAAAATCTGGTGTCGAAAAAACGAACGGTAAAAAACTTACGAACCCCGATTGAGATTCGGGTTGTCCTTTTCGGGCATTAATCTATCCGTTGATGGCTGAAAGCTGTCACAGCTGTAGAACTAACCGTGGCCTTCGTTTTGACAGGTTATGACTCCGGCAATTCTAAACGAGCCAGAAGTTATGAACGTCCGAATAATCGATATCTACAGGGTGCAACATCCGCGGTGCAAGGTGCAACATCCGTCCGAAATGGCGAAACAGTGCCGTACGACTTTTAGAAATGCGTGCATGGATTTGAAACGGAACACTACCATGGTGCACCACTCTCCAGCGATGGTAAATCGAAGACAAGGCACGGTAAACCCGTTTTACCGTAAAAATCCGGTGCCGAAAAAACGAAGGGTAAAAAATTTACGAGACCCGATTGAGATTCGGGTTGTCCTTTTTGGGCATTAATCTAACCGTTGACGGCTGAAAGCCGTCAAAGCCGTAGAACTCACCGTGGCCTTCGTTTAGACAGGTTATGGCTCCCGTAACTCTAAACGAGCCAGAAGTTATGACCATCCGAATAATCGATATCTACAGGGTGCAACATTCGCGGTGCAAGGTGCAACATCCATCCGAAATGGCGAAACAGTGTCGTACGACTTTTAGAAATGCGTGCATGGATTTGAGATGGAACATTACCTTGGTGCACCACTCTCCAGCGATGGTAAATCGAAGACGAGCCATGGTAATCCTGTTTTACCGTAAAAATCCGGTGTCGAAAAAACGAAGGGTAAAAAACTTACGAACCCAGATTGAGATTCGGGTTGTCCTTTTCGGGCATTAATCTATCCGTTGACGGTTGAAAGCTGTCAAAGCTGTAGAACTCACCGTGGCCTTCGTTTTGACAGGTTATGGCTCCCGTAACTCTAAATGAGCCAGAAGTTATGACCGTCCGAATAATCGATATCTACATGGTGCAACATCCGCGGTGCAATGTGCAACATCCGTCCGAAATGGCGAAACAGTGCCGTACGACCTTTAGAAATGCGTGCATGGATTTCAAACGGAACAGTGCCATGGCGCACCACTCTCCAGCGATGGTAAATCGAAGGCGAGGCACGGTAATCCCGTTTTACCGTAAAAATCCGGTGTCGAAAAAACGAAGGGTAAAAAACTTACGAGACTCGATTGAGATTCGGGTTGTCCTTTTCACGCATTAATCTATCCGTTGATGGCTGAAAGCTGTCAAAGCCGTAGAACTCACCGTGGCCTTCGTTTTGACAGGTTATGCTCCCGTAACTCTAAACGAGCGAGAAGTTATGGCTGTCAGAATAATCGATATATACAGGGTGCAACATCCGCGGTGCAAGGTGCAACATCTGTCCGAAATGGCGAAACAGTGTCGCACGACTTTTACAAATGCGTGCATGGATTTGAAACGGAACAGTACCATGGTGCACCACTCTCCAGCGATGGTAAATCGAAGACCAGCCACCATATTCCCGTTTTAACGTAAAAATCCACGTGTCGAAAAAACAAAGGGTAAAAAACTTACGAGACCCGATTGAGATTCGGGTTGTCCTTTTCGGGCATTAATCTATCCGTTGACGGCCGAAAGCCGTCAAAGCTGTAGAACTCACCGTGGCCTTCGTTTTGACAGGTTATGGCTTCCGTAACTCTAAACGAGCCAGAAGTTATGACCGTCCGAATAATCGATATCTACAGGGTGCACCATCCGCGGTGCAAGGTGCAACATCCATCCGAAATGGCGAAACAATGCCATACGACTTTTAGAAATGCGTGCATGGATTTGAAACGGAACAGTACCATGGTGCACCACTCTCCATCTATGGTAAATCGAAGACGAGGCACGGTAAACCCGTTTTACCGTAAAAATCCGGTGCCGAAAAAACGAAGGGTAGAAAACTTACGAGACCCGATTGAGATTCGGGTTGTCCTTTTTGGGTATCAATCTATCCGTTGACGGCTGAAAGCTGTCAAAGCCGTAAAGCTCATCGAGGCCTTCGTTTTGACAGGTTATGGCTCCCGTAACTCTAAACGAGCCAGAAGTTATGGCCTTCTGAATAATCGATATCTACAGGGTGCAACATCCGCGGTGCAAGGTGCAACATCCGTCCGAAATGGCGAAACTGTGCCGTACGACTTTTAGAAAAGCGTGCATGGATTTGAAACGGAACAGTACCATGGTGCACCACTCTCCAGCGATGGTAAATCGAAGGCGAGGCACGGTAATACCGTTTTACCGTAAAAATCCGGTGTCGAAAAAACGAAGGGTAAAAAACTTACGAGACGCGATAGAGATTCGGGTTGTCCTTTTTGGGCATTAATCTTTCCGTTGACGGCTGAAAGCTGTCAAAGCCGTAGAACTCACCGAGGCGTTCGTTTTGACAGGTTATGGCTCCCGTAACTCTAAACGCGCCAGAAGTTATGGCCGTCTGAATAATCGATATCTACAGGTGCAACATCCGCGGTGCAAGGTGCAACATCCGCGGTGCAAGGTGCAACATCCGTCCGAAATGGCGAAACAGTGTCGTATGACTTTTGTAAATGCGTGCATGGATTTGAAACGGAACAGTACCATGGTGCACCACTCTCCAGCGATGGTAAATCGAAGGCGAGGCACCGTAATCCCGTTTACCGTAAAAATCCGGTGTCGAAAAAACGATGGGTAAAAAACTTACGAGACCCGATTGAAATTCGGGTTGTCCTTTTCGGGCATTAATCTACCCGTTGACGGCTGAAAGCCGTCAAAGCCGTAGAAATCACCGTGGCCTTCGTTTTGACAGGTTATTTCTCCCGTAACTCTAAACGAGCCAGAAGTTATGGCTGTCCGAATAATCGATATATACAGGGTGCAACATCCATGGTGCAAGGTGCAACATCCGTCCGAAATAGTGCCGTACGACTTTTAGAAATGCGTGCATGGATTTGAAACGGAACAGTACAATGGTGCACCACTCTCCAGCGATGGTAAATCGTAGACGAGCTACGGTAATCCCGTTTTACCGTAAAAATCCGGTGTCGAAAAAACGAAGGGTAAAAAACGTACGAACCCCGATTGAGATTCGAGTTGTCCTTTTCGGGCATTAATCTATTCGTTGATGGCTGAAAGTTGTCAAAGTTGTAGAACTCACCGTGGCCTTCGTTTTGACAGGTTATGGCTCCCTTAAATCTAAACGAGCCAGAGGTTATGGCTGTCCGAATAATTGATATATACAACGTGCAACATCCGCGGTGCAAGGTGCAGCATCCGTCCGAAATGGCGAAACAGTGTCGTACGACTTTTAGAAATGCGTGGATGGATTTGAAACGAAACTGTACCATGGTGCACCACTCTGCAGCGATGGTAAATCGAAGACGAGCCACGGTAATCCCGTTTTACCGTAAAAATCCGCTGTCGAAAAAACGAACGGTAAAAAACTTACGAACCCCGATTGAGATTCGGGTTGTCCTTTTCGGGCATTAATCTATCCGTTGATGGCTGAAAGCTGTCACAGCTGTAGAACTCACCGTGGCCTTCGTTTTGACAGGTTATGACTCCCGCAATTCTAAACGAGCCAGAAGTTATGAACGTCCGAATAATCGATATCTACAGTGTGCAACTTCCGCGGTGCAAGGTGCAACATCCGTCCGAAATAGCGAAACAGTGCCGTACGACTTTTAGAAATGCGTGCATGGATTTGAAACGGAACACTACCATGGTGCACCACTCTCCAGCGATGGTAAATCGAAGACAAGGCACGGTAAACCCGTTTTACCGTAAAAATCCGGTGCCGAAAAAACGAAGGGTAAAAAATTTACGAGACCCGATTGAGATTCGGGTTGTCCTTTTTGGGCATTAATCTAACCGTTGACGGCTGAAAGCCGTCAAAGCTGTAGAACTCACCATGGCCTTCGTTTAGACAGGTTATGGCTCCCGTAACTCTAAACGAGCCAGAAGTTATGACCATCCGAATAATCGATATCTACAGGGTGCAACATCCGCGGTGCAAGGTGCAACATCCGTCCGAAATGGCGAAACAGTGTCGTACGACTTTTAGAAATGCGTGCATGGATTTGAAATGGAACATTACCATGGTGCACCACTCTCCAGCGATGGTAAATCGAGGACGAGCCATGGTAATCCCGTTTTACCGTAAAAATCCGGTGTCGAAAAAACGAAGGGTAAAAAACTTACGAACCCAGATTGAGATTCGGGTTGTCCTTTTCGGGCATTAATCTATCCGTTGACGGTTGAAAGCTGTCAAAGCTGTAGAACTCACCGTGGCCTTCGTTTTGACAGGTTATGGCTCCCGTAACTCTAAACGAGCCAGAAGTTATGACCGTCCGAATAATCGATATCTACATGGTGCAACATCCGCGGTGCAATGTGCAACATCCGTCCGAAATGGCGAAACAGTGCCGTACGACCTTTAGAAATGCGTGCATGGATTTCAAACGGAACAGTGCCATGGTGCACCACTCTCCAGCGATGGTAAATCGAAGGCGAGGCACGGTAATCCCGTTTTACCGTAAAAATCCGGTGTCGAAAAAACGAAGGGTAAAAAACTTACGAGACTCGATTGAGATTCGGGTTGTCCTTTTCACGCATTAATCTATCCGTTGATGGCTGAAAGCTGTCAAAGCCGTAGAACTCACCGTGGCCTTCGTTTTGACAGGTTATGCTCCCGTAACTCTAAACGAGCCAGAAGTTATGGCTGTCAGAATAATCGATATATACAGGGTGCAACATCCGCGGTGCAAGGTGCAACATCTGTCCGAAATGGCGAAACAATGTCGCACGACTTTTACAAATGCGTGCATGGATTCGAAACGGAACATGTTGGGCGGATTCTCACCCAGAAGGTCTCGAGACCGAGAAGCGTAAATTTCACCCGGGCTGGCAACCCCCATTCCACCCAGTAAGGAGTTCATTCAACACTCATGTCCAAAGTTCCATTCGGCATCCCCATGCGAGGTTCATTCGGCATCTCCATGTACTCAAGTGCTAAAGCCCATCCGACATCCCCTTGGCAGCAGTTCCATTCGGCACGAAGGCCACCGGACCAACCCCCCACATCTCCATGCCGGTCCAAACCAAGGCCCAACTACCGAATGAGATCATGCCAAACCAAAGCCTCGCCTCCACACCACCGAACCAGATGATGAGGTACCACTACCGGACCACCCCTCAGCCGAACCAAAGCTTCTCCTCCACTACCGAACGAGAACCAACACCGGTCCAAACTCCATCTCCACACTACCACCGGACCACGCCTACCACCGGACCAAGCTCCATGCCGAATGTCCTCCGCCGAACCAGACAACTGCCAGTCCAGATCGCTTCAGCCCGGGCCCACCAGCAGTTATATACTTCCAAGACCCCTGCCCCCTACCTCACTCTATAAATAGAGGGGCAGGGGTACAACAATGGCAGACAAGTTTGAGAGCTCAAGCAAGGAAGGAACTTTCAAACTACTTTCATATACTCATATACGAAGCATTGTACTTGTAATCTGAAGGAAAGAAGATAATAACATATAAAGTGGACGTAGGCACATTCTGGCCGAACCACTATAAATCCGCGTGTCATTTACATTTCAGCCCCTACTTCTTTTATATTTATATACTCATCTAAAATCATTGAAAATCACATATAATCAACTAAATAATACGACTTGGAGGTGTTTGTCCATTTTTTGTGCAAACATTTTTGGTGCTTTCACTGAGAACTAGAACTCAAGCTTCATCTTCTCCCACTCAACCTTCTTCCTAACAACATCACTCGTTGCTTAGAAATCATGCCTTCCAAACAGAGAAGGGATGTTAACAAAGGAAAGAACATCGCAACTAGCAGCCTTCCAGATCCAGCAATCACAGATCAGCCCACTTCAACAGCAGTACCAGATGAAAATCAGGAAAATCCAACTGGTCCCGCAACGGAACAACCAATCACTAGGGCAGATCTGGACAGGGTTGTGGCTGAAGTAACTAACCGCTTCACATCCCAACAAGAAACTTTGGTGGACCAACTCATGACACGCTTAAGGGATGCTGAAGAGTCCAACCGCAACACTGAATCATGGGGTGAATCCCAATCCGGAGGATCCCGGAGGCAACAAAGGTCTTCACTCTTCGAACAAGCTATCAACAGGAAAAACGATGATAGGGGCCGCGCCCGGACTCAGCCCGAATTCCGACTCGAGGAAGCCCTTGGAACCGAACCTAGCGGGGGAGGCACCAGGCGAGGGTCGGATGTAGCTGAGCCAGTCATGCCACCTAATCATAGAAACCCCGCTGAACGGAGCCGAGCTAGAACCCAGCCCGAAGTTGACCCCATGGATGTGCTCGAAACAGAACCCCACAGGGAAAGATCAAGGCAGGGGGCAACTGTAGCTGGTCCTAGCGTGCATCCAAGCAGCCAAAGACAACCACTGGATAATGCTAGAGGTGATAGACTGTACCATCCCTACAGGTCATCTGGACGAGATAGATCCCGCAGGGAAGAACCGAGCTCATTTTTGTCCGCTCCAAGTTCTGACGAGCGGATGGCACGATTATTCAGAGAATGTGTCCAACGGGAGCAAAGGGACCGGGGAATAGGCGCTAGGGTCACCAGTCCCTTTACCCGAAATATCGAAACTGCCATCACTCCCCGGGAATGGAAAATGCCAACCATGGAACCTTACAAAGGAACTTCTGACCCCATCGTACACCTGCAGAGATACACCCAGCATATGCTCATGAGTGGAGCAACAGAAGGAGTATTATGTAAATGCTTTCCGCTATTCCTATCAGATCTAGCTACCTCCTGGTTCTGCCATCTACCCCAAGGATCCATCGGCTCATGGGAGATGTTAAAAGAAAGGTTTATTAGCCAGTTCCGCATCCATGTGAAACAACCCAAGGATGCTTATTCTCTATCCAATGTCAAACAGAAATCCGGAGAAACGCTGCAACAATATCTAACACGGTTCAACGCCGCAGCGGCAGCAGTTCAAGATGCCGATGAAAAACTCACTCTAATGGCCCTCTGTAGTGGTGTACATCCAGACACCAAGTTTGCCAGAAGATTAACTAAAGAAAAACCAGCTACCTTGCCTGATTTCTTCCATGAGGCTGGAAAGTATATGAGACTTGAAGACGCTGCTACGGAGAGGCAATCAGGACAACAAGGTAAGACAGTTCAGGACAAGGTTCCCGCTGCAGCTAGGGACGCTCGAAGAAATGAATCTAGAGACAATGCTGGGGGCAGAAAGGTTGAAAAGCGCCAATATCGCCCAGGGCCAAGATTTGACTCCTACACTCCTTTGAATGAAACAATCGAAAACATCTACCTAGCCACTCAGGGCGAACTCGGATACAAGCGCCCCCCGCACAAGAAAGAATCAGATAACGCACTCAAGTCCGGAAAGTTCTGTCGCTTCCACGAATCCCACGGACATGACACCAATGAATGCCACCATCTTCGGGACTTGATCGAAGAACACATTAGAAGAAGAAGGCTGGAACGTTATGTGAAAGGTCAGAACAGGACTCCAACTCCTGCCAATGAGAACTCAAAGCAACCCCTCCCAGAAGTAGGCGGAGGGAATCGCAACAATCACAACACCAGTGGCTCTAGTCAAGAGAAGATAGTGGTCCTTACCATCTCAGGAGGACCACACATCGCCGACAGAAGTTGGGCAGAGATGGAAAGGTACGGCAAGTCGCTTAGAAATGCCGCAGGATATGTTAACTCCATTACGGAGGAACGCCACCCGAAACGAAAAGAAAACAATGACATTGTATTCAGTAGGCATGATTTGGAAGGAAGACAGTACCCACATATGGATCCCATGGTCATCTCTGCCTGGTTTGGTCCAGCTAAAGTTTTTCGGATTCTAATAGACACGGGAAGCTCCGTAAATATCCTGTTCAAACATGCTTTCGACAAAATGAAATTATCAATGAAGGATGTATCCCCCTGTGACAAACCACTGCACGGTTTCACTGGAGATGCAAAAATGCCCCTCGGGCAACTTGACCTCTTCGTCGAAATAGGAAGTCATCCCCGCTCCGTTGTGCGAAAACAAACGTTCGTGCTAATAGAGAACCACTCGGCTTACAACGCCTTCTTGGGGAGACCAGCCTTGTCTGACTTCCAAATTGTCCTAGCCCCCTGGTGCCTGAAGATGAAATTCCCGACAGACAACGGAATAGGAGAAGTAGAAGGAGATCAAGACGCTGCCCGAGACTGCTATGTAACTGAGCTTCGCAACAACCGCAGAAAGAATAAAGGAAAAGATGCAGAGACTACTCTCTGCATGAAAAGCTTGGAGGCATAGCAACTAAAGAAAGCCCCTCCTCTTCGATACACAAGCGATCCCTTCAATGAACTAGACCCCCGGGATAAAGAGGAGGAGGCTACCGCCGAGCCTGCAGAGGCTATGGAATTCGTATCTGTAGATAAGCATGATTCAAGTAGACTATTAAAAATCGGATCTCAGCTGAAAACGGAATTGAAGGATCGACTCATTGACTTTCTCCGCCACAACTTAGATGTATTTGCGTGGACCCATGCCGATATGACAGGAATCTCTCCAGACATAGCGTGCCACATGTTGAACATCGATCCCACCAAGGTACCAGTAAAGCAGAAAAAGAGAAGCATGGGGGCAGAGCGATCGGCAGCCCTTGATGAGGAAGTAAAGAATCTACTTGCTAATGGCTTCATACGAGAAGCCATCTACCCAGAATGGATCGCTAACCCAGTGCTAGTAAAAAAGGCCAATGGAAAGTGGCGAACATGTATTGACTTCTCCAATCTGAATGACGCTTGCCCGAAAGACTGCTTCCCACTTCCCCGAATTGACCAACTCGTAGACAGCACAGCTGGGCACGAACTCCTATCTTTTATGGATGCATACTCCGGATATAACCAGATCCCCATGCACGCTCCCGATCAGGACCACACTAGCTTCATCACCGACCGTGGATTATATTGTTACAAAGTCATGCCTTTTGGACTCAAAAATGCTGGAGCTACCTATCAACGCCTCGTCAACAAAATGTTCGCAGAACTGATAGGACGAACTATGGAAGTATATGTGGATGACATGTTGGTAAAGTCCAGGAAAGCCAACGACCACGTAAGCCATCTGGACGATATGTTTCGGGTACTTCGCCGATATGGAATGAAGCTGAATCCTCTAAAGTGCTCCTTCGGAGTATCATCGGGAAAATTCTTAGGATTCATCGTCCACGCCAGAGGAATCGAAGCAAACCCTGAACAAATCCGAGCTTTAAAAGAAATAAGGATACCTTCCACTCGAAAAGAAATGCAGAGCCTAAACGGAAAGGTGGCCGCCCTAAGCAGATTCATTTCCAAGGCAACTGACAAGTGTGTCCCTTTCTTCGAAGCACTCAAGAAAGACAAAGGGAGGTTCGAGTGGACCGACGAATGCTTAAAAGCCTTCCTCAACCTAATCGAACACCTTCAGAGACCACCAGTACTCTCAACTCCAAATGAAGGTGAAGTGTTATACCTATACCTCGCTGTATCATCTCATGCTCTAAGCGCCGCCTTGGTAAGAGAAGAAGACCGTACCCAACGCCCGGTTTACTTTGTAAGTAAGAGATTTACAGGGGCAGAGGCCAGATATCCTAAACTTGAGAAATTAGCATATTGTTTATTGATCGCGTCACGAAAACTGCGACACTACTTCCAGTCTCACTCCATCAGGGTTCTAACCGATCAACCACTAAGACAAGTGCTCCATCGTCCTGACACTTCTGGGCGACTCCTCAAATGGTGCATCGAACTAAGTCAGTATGATATCACCTACCATCCCCGCACCGCTATCAAAGGACAAGCCATGGCTGATTTCATTGCCGAATTCACTACCAACGAAGGCAAGGAACAATCCGAAGTAGCAAAAAACATCAAGTGGAACCTCTTTGCAGACGGAGCATCGAACGAACAAGGCTCGGGGGCAGGTATTGTGATCATCACCCCCAGGGGAAGAAAGTTGTACTATGCATTAAGATTGGAGTTCACGGCCACTAACAACGATGCTGAATATGAAGCAGTAATAGCGGGATTGGAACTGGCCCTAGAAATTGGGATCAATTCCTTATGTATTCATAGTGATTCTCAGCTTATCGTAAACCAGGTACTAGGAGAATTCCAGACTCGAGGAGAACGGCTCACAGCATACCTAAAGAAAACCAGACTGCTGCTCGATCGATTGGACCATTATCTAATCAAACACATTCCTCGAGAAGAAAACCAAGAGGCAGATGAACTTGCAAAGCAAGCTAGTATGAAGGACAGCACCATTCCCGGAGCACTAGTAATCTCAAGGCAGCTAGCCCCAAGTTTCGAACAAGTAAATCTGATAACTGCAATCGAAGAAGGAACCTGGATGACTCCTATCCGGAAATATTTGCAAGATGGCATACTACCCGACAGGCGTGACGAAGCCAAGAAGATCTTGAGAAAAGTTCCCCACTACACAATACAAGAAGGCATCCTCTACCGGCGTGGCTTCTCTAGCCCCTTATTAAGATGCGTCGCCGGAAGGGAAGCCAAGGAGATATTAACAAACATCCATCAGGGAGGATGCGGAGATCACACTGGAGGACAGACTTTGGCAAGAAAGATACTCCGATATGGATATTACTGGCCCACACTAAACAAAGATACCCTAGACTTCGTTAAGAAATGCGACAGATGTCAGAAGTTCGCCAAGATCCCTCGACTGCCCACAAACGAAATTACTCAAATGACCAGCCCTTGGCCCTTTGCTGTATGGGGAATTGACTTAATTGGCGAACTGCCAACGGGCCGAGGCGGAGCCAAATATGCTATAGTGGCAGTCGATTATTTCACCAAATGGGTGGAAGCGGAACCTTTAAATAAAATATCTTCAGCAAAAATTATTAACTTCTTGATCAAAAACATTCTGTGCAGGTATGGAGTCCCCCTCAAGATCGTATCAGACAACGGACTCCAATTTGACAGCGAAGAATTTGCCGACTGGTGCCAAGAGCATGGAATTCATAAAAGCTTCTCATCAGTAGCTTACCCTCAGGCAAACGGACAAGTTGAAGCTGTCAACAAAATTCTCAAAACCCTAATCAAGAAGAAACTTGAAAAGTCAAAAGGCGCTTGGGTGGACGAACTTCCTACGGCACTATGGGCATACCGCACATCTTTCAGAACATCAACGGGACATACTCCTTTCTCTTTGGCATATGGATCGGAGGCATTGCTCCCAGTTGAGACTATTGTGCCTTCTCACCGTAGGATCCACTACAACCCAGAAGAAAACGAAGAACTCCTCCTCATGTCTTTGGATCTGATTGAGGAAAGGAGGAATGATGCAGCACTCAAAGCAGCAGCTCACAGACAAAAAGTGGCAGCACTACACAATTCCAAAGTCAAGCATCGCAGCTTACAAGAAGGAGATCTTGTCCTCAGGCGAATCTTTCCGCGCCCCGGGGCGCTGGACCCCGTCTGGGACGGACCATATGTAATTCACAAAGATCTCCACAACGGAGCTTACATTTTGTCAACAGTGGACGGAGAGGTGTTCCAGAGGGCATGGAACATCCGACACCTCCGTCGATACTTTTCTTAACTTGTACTGCCCATATGAAGTGAATTAACAAAGAGAATCAGTGGACGTAGGCATTTTCATGCCGAACCACTTTAAAAAATCTTGTCTCTTTTTAACTTGTTCCTTTATGTCTTGGCTACTTGTTAAGTTTTATCCCTTTCTGTTGAACAAAATCCTATGGCACCTCCACTCAAGACGCACCGCGGCCTCATCTGGACTAGGCCTAACAGGTACGCTACGATTCTATGCACTCGCCAATGAGACTCTTTTGCTCCAGCATCCCTCTGCTGCGGGTTAACTCATTGCGCGCCTGCCCTCAAAGCCAACTGTAATGAGCCGATTATAAGTCATCATAAAGGCCGACTATAGCCGATGGCAGCTCATTACGGCGTTCGGCTCGCCGGTAACTGTGAACCTACTTTAAGCCCCAACATAAGGTGTGGCCAGCCAGGGGTAGTTCACGGCCAACGGCACCCACGCTAGCCGGCCACGGTAAATCGAATAATACCCACGATTACGGACCATAATGGTTCGGGTAGTTACCGTGCGCGATCTCGGCTCCGATGTGTCTTAAGTGCGGCTGTGGTAAAAAAGAGAACTCCCCGCGGAGGCGTAAGATGGGTGACAAATGTCTCCAAGACCCACAGCTAGGGAAAGTGACTACAAAACCCGTTTGCCACGAACTTAAGCACATCGACGGCCTTCCGTGACTGGAAGTTTTACTTTTACTACATTTCCATTCCATTTAAATATTTTTCTTCTATCCTGTATAACAAACTCTAAAGTGCAGGAAATCGAATAGGAAGCATTCACTCATGAGAATCTAAGCCTGCGTATTGGACGGCAGGGTACTCAGCTATATCCGTGAACAGTTACACATGACACTCAACGCTACCTCCTGCGAATAAAACATGAAGGGCGGTACTCTCTTCTCTTGTACATAAATGCGTAACTATAGCTTATTCGTACACTGGCATCGCAAAACGTGAAATTATATTTCAAGCAAAAACTTAACATCAAACACAACTAGAATCACAGGCATATACATAATTATACTTCTCACACGGCACATAAAGATAGCAACAACATTTGAACATGGCAAAATCAGCTTATATTATAAGATCACACGAAGTTATTCTTTGCAGATAATTTTATTACAGTTGCATATCAAAGACTAACATAAACAGTGAAAAAAAAAAAAAAAAGAAACAAAAAGATGGCAGATGCATCCACACTCCATCACCAACTCCCCCAGCCTACTTAGCCGCAGGATCAGAGCCCCCAGCGTGTGGATCTGAAGTCCCACCTGTTCAGATCAGAAGAGGAATTCATTAAACGAACGATCAAGTTATGAAAACACGGAAAGAAAAGAAAGGGAAAAGAATAACTCACCAGCATCCGCCGCTTGATCCTCATCATCCAACTGCACGCCCGCTTCCTCCGCAGCAAGCAGCCGCATCCCCTCCTTCACCGCCGCTTGCTCCTCCTTTGAGAACTGAGCAGTAACCGCACTCAAGTTGAAAGCCTCTCCGCCTTCCTTACCCGCGTTCACCCTGGCCTCCTCTAAAGCCTGGAGATACACCTTGGCCATGACCCGAGGGTAATCGTCCATCCAAGACAAGCCGCCCTCTTTCCAAGTATGGAAGTACATATCCTGAAGCATCTCATCCATCATCCCCTCATTTTCCTCAAACTCCCTCACCCGAGCCTCGGAAGCTTGCAACTTAGCGACGGCGACGTCCCTCTCTGATTGGTATCTCAAGCAGTCAGCCTGGAGTGACCTCCTCATTTCCTCCTCCTTCAACTTGAGGGACCTCCTCATCTCCTCCAGCTCCTCCTTCAACTCGGCCTGAGCCATCTCCGCAGCCTCGAGCCTCCCTGACAACTCCTCTACCCGCTCGAGATCCGCATTTCGGACCTCATCCACCGTTGCGATAGCTATGTTAATCCGTTCCCTGCAAGCGACCTCCATCTTCCGTAATTCCGCCCTACTGGCCTTCTCCATGGTCTCTTTCAGACGCTTGGAGGCTTCCTCATGCTGGGAAATCTGGATGGCTTGGTCGGCGAGTTGCTTGGCCTGATCGGCAACCTTTAACCTCAACCGAATGTTAGCACTCCCGATCTCTTCCCCGGCCTTGACCAACTTAGCATGATGCTCCATTAACTTCTTGGTCTCTGCGGCCACCCGGTCGATATTAGCCTTGGCCTCATCCCCCATGGTGACTACCCGTGTAGTAAGTAAATCAAGATCTAAAGATTTGGCCTCGTCCAGCACTCTTACCATGGGGTTGCGGGGAAGGAGGTGCTCGCCCGTGGTCTCATCGAATGAAATGTCCCGAAAACTTGGGTCTAAATCAGGATGGCCGGCAAAAGGGTCACGAGGCACGGGGCGAGGCACATCGGGACGCCTTATATGAATGACAGTAGAACTCTTGGAAGGAGGAGGAGGGGGGCAGGGCTCCGTGCTCTCCTCCGTAGTATCACGAGGAGGCTGAGTAGGGGGAGGCAGAGTAGGAAGCTGCGAAGCAGAAGAAGACTCAAATAAGGAACGGCTCCGCTTCCTTTTCTGAATGCCCTCTTCGATGACCCCAAGAAGAGGGCGGTACTTGACTACGTCCCCAGTGCGATCAGTAGAAGGTTTCGCGGAAGCTCTCCTCGACTTAAATTGTTCAAGGCGGTGTCGAACATCCGACGTTTTACCCGCCTGGCCTGCCCCTGGAATAAAGAACAAGTGTTACGAACATACAATAATCCGCAATTCAAAAAATGTGCTAAGTTAAAAAGAAAGAAAAGTGAGGAGACACATCTATTATACAAACCCGGCGGAGGAGTGGGATACTGCAATAAGTCCTGGATCTCATTCCAGGACGGAAGTGAACCGTAAAAAATTTCTAAGTCCTTATCGAAAATAGAATCGGCAGAAGACAAAAGTTCACCTTGCATCGCCGGAATCACCCTAGCTGAGGAACCCTTAGAGGATGGGTCAGTGCCAGCCACAGCTTTGCCGGTTTCCTTTGCCTTCTCCGTTCCCTTCTCCGTTTCCGACTCTCCCTCCGACTCCCCGAAGGCCCGACGGAGAGCCTCATCCAGTTCGAGGTCTTGTTCAGAGGTTAGACCAGCAACACCACTACCACCTTGACCGTCGCCATCTCCTCCACCCTCCGACCCTTCTCCAACTTCGCCTCCTTCCTCCTCTTCTACACCTTCCTCCTCCGGGACAGTCGGGCAAGTACTTGGAGAAGGGCCATCGGACTTCCTCAGTTTCTTCCCCCCGACCACGGGACGCTCTGCGAAAGGCTCCCTCTTACCGCTCTTTACCTTATCCCCCTCCTTAGCTTTAGCAGCCTTCTCCTCAGCCGTGTCTCTTTGCTTAACCACGGACTGGTGCGGTAAGATCAAATTATACTCCAAGAGGGTTGCGTTCCTGATCAAGAAGGAGGCCGACCGGTCCCGTGCCGGAATAGCCTTTAGTTCAGCAGCCATTCGTACCAAGGAATCATCCTCCACAACTGCAATACCACCTGTCGCTAGCCAGAAATAGAAGCATGTCAGAAAAAACACTACAGTCAAAGCATGGAAAATATAAATGAAATCCATCTTACAGCCAGAAGTGAAAAGGCGGAAAGAAACAGCATCGTCCTTGATGAAGAACCACTCTTTCTTGAACATGGTAAACTTGGAATATAGGTCCAGGACTGGTTTGAAGGGCACGGCCGCTTCCAGACTAATATACGGAGACCCCTTCTTATAGCCTCTCAGGTTGTACAAGTATCGAATTTCCCGGTTAGAAGGAGGACGCCCGTACCTCCTCTGGAAGATAACAAAGAGGCTCACCAGGATGGCATAAGAATTAGGCAGAAGCTGGAAGGGAGCCACCTTCAAATATGTGGTGAAGCTAATAATCCAAGCGTTGATAGGGGGGATAGCACCGCACATACAATGGTATCTGCTAAAAGCGAAGTAGCCCTCGGGAGGATTATATGGCATCACTCCATCTCCCGGCAGCAGCATAAGGGCCCTATCTATCCCGAAGGAACGGGATATGACGTCAAGTTGCTCCTCCTTTAGGGAGCTGGGAAAGCAATCCGGAGGAGAGATCAAAAGTTCCTGTGGACCATATCCATCCACTAGAGACCTCGGGATAGGTCGATGTTGCCCGGATCCTGGTTGGACTGGGGGCAAGGAAGAAGAAGGTTCTCCTGTGCCTCGAGACTTTTTTCTGTCTGATCGTGTTTCCGCTTTGCGAGACATTTTCTGCAACACAAGGAAAGCAAGGCATTAGGACAAGGAACATAGAAAAGTAAACAAACAAATGCGTGCAAGTGTGGGATTTCATTCGCAAACTAAAGTTTTCAAGTTCACAAGTTCATTCGGTTCCCAGTTCATTCGGTTTCCATCTCATTCGGTTTCCATCTCATTCGGTTTCCATCTCATTCGGTTTCCATCTCATTCGGTTACCATCCCTTCGGTTCCCATCTCGTTCGGCCCCAAGGCCATAGTCCCATTCGGTAAAATGAAAACTTTCGTATGTATTCGGCAAAAGGGAACATACCTGGTTCGGTACTAGATTGGTCCGGCGCTTGATCGATTCGGTATTTGTTTGATCCGGTACTTAACTGGTTCGGTGCTCAATATGGTTCGGCTCTACTCGTTCGGTAAAGAAAAACAAGGGGGTACGGCCTCTATATATAGGCGAATTCACAACCACCGAACCAAACATTTTGCCCAACCGGACCAATAATACCGGACCACCATAAGCCGAATGAGAATAGCCGGACCAACCAAGAACTGAATGCAACTCTCTCTCTACCGTCCAAGACCAGGAACTAGGGGGCACGCAGGGCGCCTCACTCAGATAAGTCCCGAACTCCAGATCTTACTAATAAAATAAAGAATATGATAACAACGGATAAGTCGTGAATCTCTCACCAACGTGGGTTAATCATTTACACGTGTACGCGACCGCGAATGGTCCATAGGCACGCTCTGAATGGCTATTAACCCCGTCGCCATGAGAATTCACACTTTGACACCCCTGTTTTAAGCCCATCGGTTAGACGAATATTTGACTCTGATAATTAGAGAATGGCTAAGCTACTTACACATGTACGGGATCGCGAACGATCCCTAGGCATGCTCTGAGCTGGCGATAAACCACCTTGAAAACGATCCGGGGAACCACTCGAACGTGGACCTGGCATCGATAACGAGCTCGAACGGTCATCATTTGAAATCACACTGAAGCTATAATTTCCTTTGCAGGACATCCGAAGGATATGGACACCCAGCTTATGTCGTTTTACAAATCACGCCCACTACAGGGAAACAAAGCGCGACACATGCAAGCACGTGCCCCACTTTGGGGGGCAAATGTTGGGCGGATTCTCACCCAGAAGGTCTCGAGACCGAGAAGCGTAAATTTCACCCGGGCTGGCAACCCCCATTCCACCCAGTAAGGAGTTCATTCAACACTCATGTCCAAAGTTCCATTCGGCATCCCCATGCGAGGTTCATTCGGCATCTCCATGTACTCAAGTGCTAAAGCCCATCCGACATCCCCTTGGCAGCAGTTCCATTCGGCACGAAGGCCACCGGACCAACCCCCCACATCTCCATGCCGGTCCAAACCAAGGCCCAACTACCGAATGAGATCATGCCAAACCAAAGCCTCGCCTCCACACCACCGAACCAGATGATGAGGTACCACTACCGGACCACCCCTCAGCCGAACCAAAGCTTCTCCTCCACTACCGAACGAGAACCAACACCGGTCCAAACTCCATCTCCACACTACCACCGGACCACGCCTACCACCGGACCAAGCTCCATGCCGAATGTCCTCCGCCGAACCAGACAACTGCCAGTCCAGATCGCTTCAGCCCGGGCCCACCAGCAGTTATATACTTCCAAGACCCCTGCCCCCTACCTCACTCTATAAATAGAGGGGCAGGGGTACAACAATGGCAGACAAGTTTGAGAGCTCAAGCAAGGAAGGAACTTTCAAACTACTTTCATATACTCATATACGAAGCATTGTACTTGTAATCTGAAGGAAAGAAGATAATAACATATAAAGTGGACGTAGGCACATTCTGGCCGAACCACTATAAATCCGCGTGTCATTTACATTTCAGCCCCTACTTCTTTTATATTTATATACTCATCTAAAATCATTGAAAATCACATATAATCAACTAAATAATACGACTTGGAGGTGTTTGTCCATTTTTTGTGCAAACAGAACAGTACCATGGTGCACCACTCTCCAGCGATGCTAAATCGAAGACGAGCCACGGTAATCCCGTTTTACCGTACAAATCCGGTGTCGAAAAAACGAAGGGTAAAAAATTTACGAACCCCGATTGAGATTCGGGTTGTCCATTTCGGGCATTAATCTATCAGTTGATGGCTGAAAGCTGTCAAAGCTGTAGAACTCACCGTGGCTTTCGTTTTGACAGGTTATGGCTCCCGTAACTCTAAACGAGCCAAAAGTTATGGCCGTCCGAATAATCGATATCTACAGGGTGCAACATCCGCGGTGCGAGGTGCAACATCCGTCCGAAATGGCGAAACAGTGTCGTACGACTTTTAGAAATGCGTGAATGGATTTGAAACGGAACAGTACCATGGTGCACCACTCTCGAGCGATGGGAAGTCAAAGACGGGCCACGGTAATCCTGTTTTACCGTAAAAATCCACGTGTCGAAAAAACGAAGGGTAAAAAACTTAGGAGACCCGATTGAGATTCGGGTTGTCCTTTTTGGGCATTAATCTATCCGTTGGCGGCTGAAAGCTGTCAAAGCCGTAGAACTCATCGAGGCCTTCATTTTGACAGGTTATGGCTCCCGTAACTCTAAACGAGCCAGAAGCTATGTCCGTCCGAATAATCGATATCTACAGGGTGCAACATCCACGGTACAAGGTGCAACATCCGTCCGAAATGGTGAAACAGTGTCGTACGACTTTTAAAAATGCGTGCATTGATTTGAAACGTAACAGTTCCATGGTGCACCACTCTCCAGCGGTGGTAAATCGAAGGCCAGCCACCGTAATCTCGTTTTACCGTAAAAATCCACGTGTCGAAAAAACGAAGGGTAAAAAACTTACGAACCCCGATAGAGATTCGGGTTGTCCTTTTCGGGCATTAATCTATCCGTTGACGGCTGAAAGCTGTCAAAGCTGTAGAACTCACCGTGGCCTTCGTTTTCACAGGTTATGGCTTCCGTAACTCTAAACGAGCCAGAAGTTATGACCGTCCGAATAATCGATATCTACAGGGTGCACCATCCGTGGTGCAAGGTGCAACATCCGTACGAAATGGCGAAACAATGCCATACGACTTTTAGAAATGCGTGCATGGATTTGAAATGGAACAGTACCATGGTGCACCACTCTCCATCTATGGTAAATCGAAGACGAGGCACGGTAAACCCGTTTTACCGCAAAAATCCGGTGCCGAAAAAACGAAGGGTAGAAAACTTACGAGACCCGATTGAGATTCGGGTTGTCCTTTTTGGGCATTAATCTATCCGTTGATGGCTGAAAGCCGTCAAAGCCGTAGAACTCACCATGGCCTTCGTTTAGACAGGTTATGGCTCCCGTAACTCTAAACGAGCCAGAAGTTATGGCCGTCCGAATAATCGATATCTACAGGGTGCAACATCCACGGTGCAAGGTGCAACATCTGTCCGAAATGGCGAAACAGTGTCGTACGACTTTTAGAAATGCGTGCATGGATTTGAAATGGAACATTACCATGGTGCACCACTCTCCAGCGATGGTAAATCGAAGACGAGCCATGGTAATCCCGTTTTACCGTAAAAATCCGATGTCGAAAAAACGAAGGGTAAAAAACTTACGAGCCCAGATTGAGATTCGGGTTGTCCTTTTCGGGCATTAATCTATCCGTTGATGGTTGAAAGCTATCAAAGCCATAGAACTCACCGTGGCCTTCGTTTTGACTGGTTATGGCACCCGTAACTCTAAACGAGCCAGAAGTTATGACCGTCCGAATAATCGATATCTACAGGGTGCAACATCCGCGGTGCATGGTGCAACATCCGTCCGAAATGGCAAAACAGTGTCGTACGACTTTTAGAAATGCGTGCGTGGATTTCAAACGGAACAGTGCCGTGGTGCACCACTCTCCAGCGATGGTAAATCGAAGGCGAGGCACGGTAATCCCGTTTTACCGTAAAAATCCGGTGTTGAAAAAACGAAGGGTAAAAAACTTACGAGACCCGATTGAGATTCGGGTTGTCCTTTTTGGGCATTTATCTATCCGTTGACGGCTGAAAGCTGTCAAAGCCGTAGAACTCATCGAGGCCTTCGTTTTGACAGGTTATGGCTCCCGTAACTCTAAACGAGCCAGTAGTTATGGCCGTCCGAATAATCGATATCTACAGGGTGCAACATCCACGGTGCAAGATGCAACATCCGTCCGAAATGGCGAAACAGTGTCGTACGACTTTTAGAAATGCGTGCATGGATTTGAAACAGAACAATACCATGGTGCACCACTCTCCAGCGATGGGAAGCCGAAGACGGGCCACGGTTATCCCGTTTTACCGTAAAAATCCACGTGTCGAAAAAACGAAGGGTAAAAAACTTACGAGACCCGATTGAGATTCGGGTTGTCCTTTTTGGACATTAATCTATCCGTTGACGGCTGAAAGCAGTCAAACCCGTAGAACTCATCGAGGCCTTCGTTTTGACAGGTTATGGCTCCCGTAACTCTAAACGAGCCAGAAGTTATGTCCGTCCGAATAATCGATATCTACAGGGTGCAACATCTACGGTGCAATGTGCAACATCCGTCCGAAATGGCGAAACAGTGCCGTACGACTTTTAGAAATGCGTGCATGGATTTGAAACGGAACAGTTCCATGGTGCACCACTCTCCAGGGATGGTAAATCGAAGGCCAGCCACCGTAATCCCGTTTTACCGTAAAAATCCACGTGTCGAAAAAAAAGGGTAAAAAACTTACGAGCCCCGATTGAGATTCGGGTTGTCCTTTTTGGGCATTAATCTATCCATTGACGGCTGAAAGTTGTCAAAGCTATTGAACTCGTCGTGGCCTTCGTTTTGACAGGTTATGGCTCCCGTAACTCTTAACGAGCCAGAAGTTATGGCCGTCCGAATAATCGATATCTACAGGGTGCAACATCCGCGGTGCAAGGTGCAACATCCGTCTGAAATGGCGAAACAGCGCCGTACGACTTTTAGAAATAATTGCATGGATTTGAAATGGAACAGTACCATGGTGCACCACTCTCCAGCGATGGTAAATCGAAGGTGAGGCACGGTAATCCCGTTTTACCGTAAAAAAACCGGTGTCGAAAAAACGAAGGGTAAAAAACTTACAAGACCCGATTGAGATTCGGGTTGTCCTTTTTAGGCATTAATCTATCCGTTGATGGGTGAAAGCTGTCAAAGTCGTAGAACTCATCGTGGCCATCGTTTTGACAGGTTATGGCTCCCGTAACTCTAAACGAGCCAGAAGTTATGGCCGTCTGAATAATCGATATCTACAGGGTGCAACATCCGCGGTGCAAGGTGCAACATCCGTCCGAAATGGCGAAACAGTGCCGTACGACTTTTAAAAATGTGTGCATGGATTTGAAACGGAATAGTACCGTAGTGCACCACTCTCTAGCGATGGTAAATCGAAGGCGTGGCACGGTAATCCCGTTTTACCGTAAAAATCCGGTGTCGAAAAAACGAAGGTTAAAAAACTTACAAGACCCGATTGAGATTCGGGTTGTCCTCTTTGGGCATTAATCTTTCCGTTGACGGCTAAAAGCGGTCAAAGCCGTAGAACTCATCGTCTCCTTCGTTTTGACAGGTTATGGCTCCCGTAACTCTAAACGAGCCAGAAGTTATGGCCGTCCGAATAATCGATATATACAGGGTGCAACATCCACGGTGCAAGGTGCAACATCCGTCCGAAATGGCGAAACAGTGCCGTACGACCTTTAGAAATGCGTGCATGGATCTGAAACGGAACAGTACCATGGTACACCACTCTCCAGCGATGGTAAATCGAAGACGAGCCACGGTAATCCCGCTTTACCGTTAAAATCCGGTGTCGAAAAAACGAAGGGTAAAAAACTAACGAGACCCCGATTGATATTCGGGTTGTCCTTTTCGGGCATTAATCTATCTGTTGACGGCTGAATGCTGTCAAAGCTGTAAAACTCACCGTGGCCTTCGTTTCGACAGGTTATGGCTCCCGTAACTCTAAACGAGCCAGAAGTTATGACCGTCCGAATAATCGATATCTATAGGGTGCAACATCCGCGGTGTAAGGTGCTACATCCGTCCGAAATGGCGAAACAGTGCCGTACGACTTTTAGAAATGCACGCATGGATTTGAAACAGAACAGTACCATGGTGCACCACTCTCCAGCGATGGTAAATCGAAGACGAGGAACGGTAATCCCGCTTTACCGTAAAAATATGGTGTCGAAAAAACGAAGGGTAAAAAACTAACGACACCCGACTGAGATTCGGGTTGTCCTTTTTGGGCATTAATCCATCCGTTGATGGCTGAAAGCGGTCAAAGCCGTAGAACTCATCGTGGCCTTCGTTTTGACAGGTTATGGCTCCCGTAACTCTAAACGAGCCAGAAGTTATGGCCGTCCGAATAATCGATATCTACAGGGTGCAACATCCGTCCGAAATGGCGAAACAGGTTCGTACGACTTTTAGAAATGCGTGCATGGATTTGAAATGGAACAGTACCATGGTGCACCACTCTCCAACGATGGTAAATCGGAGACGAGGCATGGTAATCCCGTTTTGCCGTAAAAATCCGGTGTCGAAAAAACGAAGGGTAAAAAAACTTACGAGACCCGATTGAGATTCGGGTTGTCCTTTCTGGGCATTAATCTATCCGTTGACGGTTGAAAGCTTTCAAAGCCGTAGAACTCATCGTGGCCTTCGTTTTGACAGGTTATGGCTCCCGTAACTCTAAATGAGCCAGAAGTTATGGCCGTCCGAGTAATCGATATCTACAGCGTGCAACATCCGCGGTGCAAGGTGCAACATCCGTCCGATATGGCGAAACTGTGCCCTACGACTTTTAGAAAAGCGTGCATGGAATACAAATGGAACAGTACCATGGTGCACAACTCTCCATCGATGGTAATTCGCAGGCGAGGCACGGTAATCCCGTTCTACCGTAAAAATCCGGTGTCGAAAAAACGAAGGGTAAAAAACTTACGAGACCCGATTGAGATTCGGGTTGTCCTTTTTGGGCATTAATCTATCCTTCGACGGCTGAAAGCTGTCATAGCCGTAGAACTCATCGTGGCCTTCATTTGGACAGGTTATGGCTCCCGTAACTCTAAACGAGCAAGAAGTTATGGCCGTCCGAATAATCGATATCTACATGGTGCAACATCCGCGGTGCAAGGTGCAACATCCGTCCAAAATGGCGAAATTGTGCCGTACGACTTTTAGAAAGGGTGCATGGATTTGAAACGGAACAGTACCATGGTGCACCACTCTCCAGCGATGATAAATCGATGGCGAGGCACAGTAATCCCGTTTTACCGTAAAAATCCGATGTCGAAAAAACGAAGGGTAAAAAACTTACGAGACCCGATTGAGATTCGGGTTGTCCTTTTCGGGCATTAATCTATTCGTTGACGGCTGAAAGCTGTCATAGCCGTAGAACTCATCGTGGCCTCCGTTTTCACAGGTTATGGCTCCCGTAACTATAAACGAGCCAGAAGTTATGGTCGTCCGAATAATAATATATATATACAGAGTGCAACATCCGCGGTGCAAGGTGTAACATCTGTCCGAAATGGCGAAACAGTGTCGTACGACTTTTAGAAATGCTTGCATGGATTTGAAACGGAACAGTGCCATGGTGCACCACTCTCCAGCGATGTTAAATCGAAGACGAGCCACGGTAATCCCATTTTACCGTACAAATCCGGTGTCGAAAAAACGAGGGGTAAAAAACTTACAAGACCCGATTGAGAATCGGGTTGTCCTTTTCGGGCATTGATCTATCCATTGACGGCTGAAAGCTGTCAAAGCTGTAGAACTCACCGTGGTCTTCGTTTTGACAGGTTATGGCTCCCGTAACTCTAAACGAGCCAGAAGTTATGACCGTCTGAATAATCGATATCTACAGGGTGCAACATCCGCGGTGCAAGGTGCAACATGCGTCCGAAATGGCGAAACGGTGCTGTACCACTTTTAAAAATGCGTGCATGGATTTGAAACGGAACAGTACCATGGTGCACCACTCTCCAGCGATGGTAAATCGAAGACGAGCCACGGTAATCCCGCTTTACCGTAAAAAGGCGGCGTCGAAAAAACGAAGGGTAAAAAACATACGAGACCCGATTGAGATTCAGGTTGTCCTTTTTGGGCATTAATCTATCCGTTGACGGCTGAAAGTTATCAAAGCCGTAGAACTCTTCGTGGCCTTCGTTTTGACAAGTTATGGCTCCCGTAACTCTAAACGAGCCAGAAGTTATGGCCATCCGAATAATCGATATCTACAGGGTGCAACATCCGCGGTGCAGGGTGCAACATCCGTCCGAAATGGCGAAACAGTGCCGTATGACTTTTAGAAATGCATGCATGGATTTGAAACGGAACAGTACCATGGTACGCCACTCTCCAGCGATGGTAAATCGAAGGCGAAGCACTGTAATACCGTTTTACCGTAAAAATCCGATGTCGAAAAAACGAAGGTTAAAAAACTTACGAACCTCGATTGAGATTCAGGTTGTCCTTTTCGGGCATAAATCTATCCGTTGACGGCTGAAAGCTGTCAAAGCTGTAGAACTCACCGTGGCCTTCGTTTTGACAGGTTATGGCTCCCGTAGCTCTAAACGAGCCAGAAGTTATGGCCGTCCGAATAATCGATATCTATAGGGTGCAACATCCGCGGTGCAAGGTGCAACATCCGTCCGAAATGGCGAAGCAGTGCCGTATGACTTATAGAAATGCATGCATGGATTTGAAACGGAACAGTACCATGGTGCACCACTCTCCAGCGATGGTAAATCGAAGGCGAGGCACTGTAATACCGTTTTACCGTAAAAATCCGATGTCGAAAAAACGAAGGTTAAAAAACTTACGAACCTCGATTGAGATTCAGGTTGTCCTTTTCGGGCATAAATCTATCCGTTGACGGCTGAAAGCTGTCAAAGCTGTAGAACTCACCGTGGCCTTCGTTTTGACATGTTATGGCTCCCGTAACTCTAAACGAGCCAGAAGTTATGGCCGTCCGAATAATAGATATCTACATGGTGCAACATCCACGGTGCAAGGTGCAACATTCGTCCGAAATGGCGAAACAGTGTAGTACAACTTTTAGAAATGCGTGCATGGATTTGAAACGGAACAGTACCATGGTGCACCACTCTCTAATGATGGTAAATCGAAGACGAGGCACGGTAATCCCGTTTTACCCTAAAAATCCGGCGTCGAAAAAATGAAGGGCAAAAAACTTACGACACCCGATTGAGATTCGGGTTGTCCTTTTTGGGCATTAATCTATCCGTTGACGACTGAAAGCTGTCAAAGCTGTAGAACTCACCGTGGCCTTCGTTTTGACTAGTTATGGCTCTCGTAACTCTAAACGAGCCAGAAGTTAAGACCGTCCGAATAATCAATATCTACAGGGTGCAACATTCGCGGTGCAAGGTGCAACATCCGTCCGAAATGGCGAAACAGTGCCGTATGACTTTTAGAAATGCGTGAATGGATTTGAAACGGAACAGTACCATGGTGCGCCACTCTCCAGCGATGGTAAATCGAAGACGAGGCACGGTAATCCCGCTTTACCGTAAAAATCCGGTGTCGAAAAAACGAAGGGTAAAAAACATACGAGACCCGATTGAGATTCGGGTTGTCCTCTTTGGGCATTAATCTTTCCGTTGACGGCTGAAAGCGGTCAAAGCCGTAGAACTCACCGTGGCCTTCGTTTTAACAGGTTATGGCTCCAGTAACTCTAAACGAGCCAGAAGTTATGGCCGTCCGAATAATCGATATATACAGGGTGCAACATCCGCGGTGCAAGGTGCAACATCCATCTGAAATGGCGAAACGGTGCCGTACGACTTTTAGAAATGCGTGCATGGATTTGAAATGGAACCTTACCATGGTGCACCACTCTCCAGCGATGGTAAATCGAAGACGAGCCACGGTAATCCCGTTTTACCGTAAAAATACAGTGTCGAAAAAATGAAGGGTAAAAAACCTACGACACCCGATTGAGATTCGGTTTGTCCTTTTTGGGCATTAATCTATCCGTTGACGGCTGAAAGCGGTCAAAGCCGTAGAACTCATGTGGCCTTCATTTTGACAGGTTATGGCTCCCATAACTCTAAACGAGCCAGAAGTTAGGGCCGTCCGCATAATCGATATCTACAGGGTGCAATATCCGCGGTGCAAGGTGCGACATCGGTCCGAAATGGCAAAACTGTGCCGCACGACTTTTAGAAAAGCGTGCATGGATTTGAAATGGAACAGTACCATGGTAACCTACTCTCCAGCGATGGTAAATCGTAGACGAGCCACGGTAATCCCGTTTTACCGTAAAAATACGGTGTCGAAAAAATGAAGGGTAAAAAACTTACGACAGCCGATTGAGATTCGGTTTGTCCTTTTTGGGCATTAATCTATCTGTTGACGGCTGAAAGCTGTCAATGCCGTAGAACTCATCGTGGCCTTCGTTTTGACAGGTTATGGCTCCCGTAACTCTAAACGAGCCAGAAGTTATGGCCGTCCGAACAATCGATATCTACAGGGTGCAACATCCGCGGTGCAGGGTGCAACATCCGTCCGAAATGGCGAAACAGTGTCGTACGACTTTTAGAAATGCGTGCATGAATTTGAAACGGAACAGTACCATGGTGCACCACTCTCCGACGATGGTAAATCGAACGTGAGGCACTGTAATCCCGTTAAATTGTAAAAATCCGGTGTCGAAAAAACGAAGGTTAAAAAACTTACGAACCTCAATTGAGATTCGGATTGTCCTTTTCGGGAATAAATCTATCCGTTGATGGCTGAAAGCGGTCAAAGCTGTAGAACTCACCGTGGCCTTCGTTTTGACAGGTTATGTCTACCGTAACTCTAAACGAGCCAGAAGTTATGGCCGTTTGAATAATCGATATCTACAGGGTGCAACATCCGCGGTGCAAGGTGCAACATCCGTCCGAAATGGTGAAACAGTGTCGTACAACTTTTAGAAATGCGTGCATGGATTTGAAACGGAACAGTACTATGGTGCACCACTCTCTAACGATGGTAAATCGAAGACGAGGCACGGTAATCCCGTTTTGCCGTAAAAATCTGGTGTCGAAAAAACGAAGGGTAAAAAACTTACGAGACCCGATTGAGATTCGGGTTGTTCTTTTCGGGCATTAATCTATTCGTTGACGGCTGAAAGCGGTCAAAGCTGTAAAACTCACCGTGGCCTTCGTTTTGACAGGTTATGGCTCCCGTAACTCTAAACGATCCAGAAGTTATGACCGTCCGAATAATCAATATCTACAGGGTGCAACATTCGCGGTGCAAGGTGGAACATCCGTCCGAAATGGCGAAACAGCGGCGTACGTCTTTTAGAAATGCGTGCATGGATTTGAAACGGAACAGTACCATGGTGCACCACTCTCCAGCGATGGTAAATCGAAGGCGTGGCACGGTAATCACGTTTTACTGTAAAAATCCGGTGTCGAAAAAACGAAGGGTAAAAAACTTACGAGACCCGATTGAGATTCGGGTTGTCCTTTTCGGGCATTAATCTATCCGTTGACGGCTGAAATCAGTCAAAGCCGTAGAACACAACGTGGCCTTCGTTTTGACAGGTTATGGCTCCCGTAACTCTAAACGAGCCAGAAGTTATGGCCGTCCGAATAATCAATATCTATAGGGTGCAACATCCGCGGTGCAAGGTGCAACATCCGTCCGAAATGGCGAAACAGTGTCGTACGACTTTTAGAAATGCGTGCATGGATTTGAAACGGAACAGTACCATGGTGCACCACTTTCCAGCGATGGTAAATCGAATACGAGGCACGGTAATCCCGTTTTACCGTAAAAATCCGGTGTCGAAAAAACGAAGGGTAAAAAACTTACGAGACCCGATTGGGATTCGGGTTGTTTTTTTTAGGCATTAGTCTATCCGTTGACGGCTGAAAGCTGTCAAAGCCGTAGAACTCATCGTGGCCTTCGTTTTGACAGGTTATGGCTCCCGTAACTCTAAATGAGCCAGAAGTTATGGCCATCCGAATAATCGATATCTACAGGGTGCAACGTCCGCGGTGCAAGGGGCAACATCCATCCGAAATGGCGAAATTGTGCCGTACGACTTTCAGAAAAGCATGCATGGATTTGAAACGGAACAGTACCATGGTGCACCACTCTCCAGCGATGGTAAATCGAAGGCGAGGCACGGTAATGCCGTTTTACCGTAAAAATCCGGTGTCGAAAAAACGAAGGGTAAAAAACTTACGAGACCCGGTTGAGATTCGGGTTGTCCGATTTGGGCATTAATCTATCCGTTGACGGCTGAAAGCTGTCGTAGCCGTAGAACTCATCGTGGCCTTCGTTTTCGCAAGTTATGGCTCCCGTAACACTAAACGAGACAGAAGTTATGGCCGTCCGAATAATCGATATCTATAGGGTGCAACATCCGCGGTGCAAGGTGCAATATTCGTCCGAAATGGCGAAACAGTGTCGTACGACTTTTAGAAAAGCGTGCATGGATTTGAAATGGAACAGTACCATGGTGTACCACTCTCCAGTGATGGTAAATCGAAGGCGAGGCACGGTAATCCCGTTTTACCATAAAAATCCGGTGTCGAAAAAACTAAGGATAAAAAACTTACGAGACCCGATTGAAATTCGTGTTGTTCGTTTTGGGCATTAATCTATCCGTTGATGGTTGAAAGCTGTCATAGCCGTAGAACTCATCGTGGCCTTTGTTTTCACAAGTTATGGCTCCCGTAACTCTAAACGAGCCAGAAGTTATGGCCGTCCGAATAATCGATATCTATAGGGTGCAACATCCGCGGTGAAAGGTGCAACATCCGTCCGAAATAGCGAAACAGTGCCGTACGACTTTTAGAAATGCGTGCATGGATTTGAAACAGAAAAGTACCATGGTGCACCACTCTCCAGCGATGGTAAATCGAAGATGAGGCCCGTAATCGCGCTTTACCGTAAAATTTCGGTGTCGAAAAAACGAAGGGTAAAAAACTTACGAGACCCGATTGAGATTCGGGTTGTCCTTTTTGGGCATTAATCTATCCGTTTACGGCTGAAAGCTGTAGAACTCACCGTGGCCTTCATTTTGACAGGTTATGGCTCCCGTAACTCTAAACGAGCTAGAAGTTATGGCCGTCCGAATAATCGATATCTACAGGGTGCAACATCCGCGGTGCAAAGCGGAACATCCGTACGAAATGGCGAAACTGTGCCGTACGACTTTTAGAAAAGCGTGCATGGATTTGAAATGGAACAGTACCATGGTGCACCACTCTCCAGCGATGGTAAATCGAAGGCAAGACACGGTAATCCCATTTTACCGTAAAAATCCGGTGTCGAAAAAACAAAGGGTTAAAAACTTACGAGACCCGATTGAGATTCGGGTTGTCCTTTTTGGGCATTAATCTATCCGTTGACGGCTGAAAGTGGTCAAAGTCGTAGAACTCATCGTATCCTTCGTTTTGACAGGTTATGACTCCCGCAACTCTAAACGAGCCAGAAGTTATGGCCGTCCGAATAATCGATATCTACAGGGTGCAACATCCGAGGTGCAAGGTGCAACATCCGTCCGAAATGGCGAAACAGTGTCGTACGACTTTCACAAATGCGTGCATGGATTTGAAACAGAACAGTACCATGGTTACCACTCTCCAGCGATGGTAAATCGAAGACGAGGCACGGTTATCCCGTTTTACCGTAAAAATCAGGTGTCGAAAAAACGAAGGGTAAAAAACTTACGAGACCCGATTGAGATTCGGGTTGTCCTTTTTGGGCATTAATCTACCCGTTGACGGCTGAAAGCTGTCAAAGCCGTAGAACTCATCGTGGCCTCGTTTTGACAGGTTATGGCTCCCGTAACTCTAAACGAGCCAGAAGTTATGGCCGTCCGAATAATCGATATCTACAGGGTGCAACATCCGCGGTGCAAGGTGCAACATCCGTCCAAAATGGCGAAACAGTGTCGTACGACTTTTAGAAATGCGTGCATGGATTTGAAACGGAACAGTACCATGGTTTACCCTCTCCAGCAATGGTAAATCGAAGACGAGGCACGGTAATCCCGTTTTACCGTAAAAATCCGGTGTCGAAAAAACGAAGGGTAAAAAACTTATGAGACCCGATTGAGATTGGGGTTGTCCTTTTTGGGCATTAATCTATCCGTTGATGGCTGAAAGCGGTCAAAGACGTAGAACTCATCGTGGCCTTCGTTTTGACAGGTTATGGCTCCCGTAACTCTAAACGTGCCAGAAGTTATGGCCGTCTGAATAATCGATATCTACAGGGTGCAACATCCGCGGTGCAAGGTGCAACATCCGTCCGAAATGGCGAAACAGTGTCGTACGACTTTTAGAAATGCATGCATGGATTTGAAACGGAACAGTACCGTGGTGCACCACTCTCCAGCGATGGTAAATCGAAGACGAGGCACGGTAATCCCGTTTTACCATAAAAATCCGGTGTCGAAAAAACGAAGGGTAAAAAACTTACGAGACCTGATTGAGATTCGGGTTGTTCTTTTTGGGCATTAATCTATCCGTTGACGGCTGAAAGCTGTCAAAGCCGTAGAACTCCTCGTGGCCTTCGTTTTGACAGGTTATGGCTCTCGTAACTCTAAACGAGCAAGATGTTATGGCCGTCCAAATAATCGATATCTACAGGGGCAACATCCGCGGTGCAAGGTGCAACATCCGTCCGAAATGGCGAAACTGTGCCGTACGACTTTTAGAAAAGCGTGCATGGATTTGAAACGGAACAGTACCATGGTGCACCACTCTCCAGCGATGGTAAATCGAAGACCAGCCACCTGTTGTGTGCATTTCCACCACCGAACCAGCAAGTACAGGGACACCACCGAACCAGTGCCTCTCCCCCAACATGCCGGACCAATCGCATCTCCATGCGCACCGAACCAACTCCACCATGTCCCACCGAACGAACACACGCCAAACCAAGCCACTTCCATCTACTACCGGTCCAGCCACGTGCATCCACTAACTGAACCAGAAGCATCTCCTTTCCACACCACTACCGGTCCAACTCCATCTCCACACTGGACCGGCCCACACCGAACCGACCCTTCACCTCTACCTGCCGAACCAAACCCCCCTTTTCCATGAACAACCGAACCAACTACACTTAGCCACCACCGGACCAACGTCCCACCGGACCAACAGCACTTCCATGAACAACCTCAACCGGCACGCCTTGCTCCTACTACCGAATCAATCTTCCCCAAGCTCGGCCGAACCAAGGCATACCGAACCAGGCTACCAGGCCAGATTGTTCCAGCCCAGGACCACCAGCTATATACTTTCAAGACCCCTGCCCCCTACCTCACTCTATAAATACAGGGGCAGGGGTACAACAATGGCAGACAAGTTTGAGAGCTCAAGCGAGGAAGGAACTTTCAAACAGCTTTCTTATACTTGTACTTAAAGCTTTGTAATTGTAATCTGAAAGAAAGGAGAGAATAACATATAAAGTGGACGTAGGCACGTTCTGGCCGAACCACTATAAATCTGCGTGTCTTTTACATTTTAGTCCTTGCTTTTTACATATTTGCATAAGTAACCTAAAACCTTGAAAATAACATATAATCAACCAAATAATACGGATTGGAGGTGTTTGTCCATTTTTTGTGCAAACATTTTTGGTGCTTTCACTGAGAGCTTGGAACTCGAAGCTTCAGCTTCCCTCATTCAACCTTCTTTCCCAATAGCACCCTTCATTGCCTAGGAAACATGACTTCCAGGCCGAGAAAAGACAACAACAAGGGAAAGAACATTGCAACCAGCAGCGCTTCAGATCCAGTGGATCCCATCAAGAGAACCATCCCAGTACGACAGCAGATCAGGCAAATCCGACAGCCCTTGCCGCGGAACAACCGACAGCAATCACTAGGGCAGATCTAGACAGAGTTGTGACTGAAGTAACTAACCGCTTCTCATCCCAACAAGAAGCTTTGGTGAACCAACTCATGTCACGCTTGAGGGATGCCGAAGAATCCAACCGCAACACTGAATCATGGGGTGAGTCTCAATCTGGAGGATCTCAGAGACAGCAAAGGTCTTCCCTCTTCGAAGAACCTATCAACAGGAACAACAGTGATAGGGGCCACGCTCGGACTCAGCCCGAACTCCGACTCGAGGAAGCACTTGGAATCGAACCCAATGTGGGAGGCACCAGGCGAGGGTTGGATGTAGCTGAGCCGGTCATGCTACCTAATCATAGAAACCCCGCTGAACGGAGCCGAGCTAGAACCCAGCCCGAAGTTGACCCCATGGAAATGCTCGAAACAGAACCCCACAGGGGAAGATCAAGGCAGGGGGCAACTATAGCTGGTCCTAGCATGCGTCCGAGTAGCCAAAGATAGCCACTGGATAATGTCAGAAGTGATAGGCTATACCATCCCTACAGGTCATCCGGACGGGATCGATCCCACAGGGAAGAACCAAGCTCATTCTTGTCCGCTCCAAATTCTTATGAAAGAATGGCACGATTATTCATGGAATGCGTCTGACGGAAGCAAAGGGAGCGAGGGATAGGCGCTAGGTTAACCAGCCCTTTCACCCGCGACATCGAAACCGCCATCACCCCTCGAGAGTGGAAAATGCCGACGATGGAACCGTACAAGGGAACTTCCGACCCCGTTGTACACTTGCAGAGATACACACAGCATTTGCTTATGAGCGGGGCAACAGAAGGAGTATTATGCAAATGCTTTCCACTATTTTTAGCAGATCTAGCTACCTCCTGGTTCTGCCATCTACCCCAAGGATCCATCAGTTCATGGGAAATGTTGAAGGAAAAGTTCATTAGCCAGTTCCGCATTCATGTGGAACAACCCAAGGATGCTTATTCTCTATCCAATGTCAAACAGAAATCCAGAGAGACACTGCAACAATATCTAACCCGGTTCAACGCCGCAGCGGCCGCAGTCCAACATGCCGATGAGAAACTCACCCTAATGGCCCTCTGTAGTGGTGTGCACCCAGATACCAATTTTGCTAGAAGACTAACTAAAGAAAAACCAGCTACATTGCCCGATTTCTTTCATGAGGCTGGGAAGTACATGAGACTCGAAGAGGCTGGCACTGAAAGGCAGACAAGACCACAGTCCAGAACGGCCCATGGAAACGCCCCTGCTGCAACGAAAGACATTCGGAGAAACGACTCCAGAGACAATGCAGGGGGCAAGAAGGGAGAAAAGCGCTTGTACCGACTAGGACCGAGATTTGACGCTTACACTCCCTTGAATGAAACAGTCGAGAACATCTTCCTGGCCACCCAGGACGAACTCACATACAAGCGCCCCCGTACAAGAAAGCGTCAGATTACGCAATCCAGTCCGGAAAATTCTACCGTTTCCACGAGTCTCATGGGCACGATACCAATGAATGCCGCCATCTCCGAGACCTAATTGAAGAACACATCAGGAGAAAGAAATTAGAACGGTATGTGAAGGGACAGGACATGACCCCAGCTCCTACCAAGGAAAACCCAGGGCAGCTCCACCCAGAGACAGGCGGAGGAAATCGCAACACCAGTGGTTCCAGCCAAGAGAAGATAGTGGTCCATACAATATCAGGAGGGCCACACATCGCTGACAAGAGCTGGGCTGAAATGGAAAGATATGGAAACTCACTCAGAAGCGAGGGAGACTGCGTCAATTCTGTTATGGAAGAACGCCACCCTAAGCGGAAGGAAAGTAATGATATCACATTCAGCGGGCGCGACCTAGAAGGAAGGCAATACCCTCATATGGATCCTATGGTCATCTCTGCCTGGTTCGGTCCAGCCAAAGTTTTCCGAATCTTAATAGACACTGGAAGTTCAGTAAATATCCTATTCAAGCATGCTTTCGACAAAATGAAGCTGTCAATGAAGGATGTATCCCCCTGTAACAAACCACTACACGGTTTCACTGGAGAAGCAAAGATGCCCCTCGGACAATTGGATCTCTTTGTTGAATTGGGAAGTCATCCCCGCTCCGCCGTTCGGAAACAAACATTCGGGCTAATAAACAACCACTCGGCCTACAATGCCTTTTTAGGAAGGCCAGCCTTGTCCGACTTCCAAATTGTCCTTGCCCCATGGTGCCTGAAGATGAAGTTCCCAACGGATAATGGAGTGGGAGAAGTAGAAGGAGATCAAGACGCCGCTCGGGACTGCTATGTAACCGAACTTCGCAATAACCGCAAGAAAGATGAAGGAAAGAATGCAGAGACTACTCTCTGCATGAAAAGCTTGGAAGCATAGCAACTAAAGAAAGCCCCTCCTCTTCGATATACAAGTGATCCCTTCAACGAACTAGATCCCAGGGACGGAGAGGAGGAGGCCACCGCCGAGCCTGCAGAGGCTATGGAATTCCTATCTGTAGACAAACACGACCTAAGTAAACTGCTGAGAGTCGGATCTCTGCTAAAAAGAGAATTGAAGAATCAACTCATTGATTTTCTTCGCCACAACATGGATGTATTTGCATGGACGCACGCTGATATGACCGGAATCTCCCCGGACATAGCATGCCACGCACTAAACATCGATCCTACCAAGGTACCGGTAAAGCAAAAGAAGAGAAGTATGGGGGCAGAACGATCAGCAGCCCTCGTGGAAGAAGTAAAGAACTTACTTGCCAATGACTTCATATGTGAAGCCATTTACCCGGAGTGGATCGCCAACCCGGTACTGGTAAAGAAAGCTAATGGGAATTGGCGAACATGCATCGATTTCTCCAACTTAAATGACGCCTGCCCGAAAGACTGCTTCCCACTCCCCCGAATCGACCAACTCGTGGACAGCACTGCTGGACACGAACTCTTATCCTTTATGGACGCATACTCAGGATATAACCAGATCCCTATGCACGCCCCCGATCAAGACCACACTAGCTTCATCACTGACCGAGGATTGTACTGCTACAAGGTAATGCCGTTTGGACTTAAAAACGCCGGAGCTACTTATCAGCGCCTCGTCAACAAGATGTTTGCAGAACTGATAGGACGAACTATGGAAGTTTATGTGGATGACATGCTGGTAAAATCAAGAAAAGACAACGATCATGTAAGCCACCTGGACGAGATGTTCCAAGTACTCCGCCAATATGGAATAAAGCTGAACCCTCTAAAGTGCTCCTTCGGAGTGTCATCAGGAAAGTTCTTGGGATTCATCGTCCATGCCAGAGGGATCGAAGCAAACCCCGAACAAGTCCGAGCCTTGCGAGATATCAAAATACCATCCACTCGGAAAGAAATGCAAAGCCTAAACGGGAAGGTGGTCGCCCTAAGCCGATTCATCTCTAAAGCAACCGACAAATGCATCCCTTTCTTTGAAGCACTGAAGAGAGACAAAGGAAAATTCGAGTGGACCGACGAATGTTCAGCAGCTTTCCTTAACCTAATCGAGCACCTCCAACGGCCACCAGTACTCTCAACGCCAAATGAAGGCGAAGAACTATACCTATATCTTGCGGTGTCATCCCATGCCCTAAGCGCCGCTTTGGTAAGAGAAGAAAACCGCACACAACGGCCAGTGTACTTCATAAGCAAAAGGTTCACGGGAGCAGAAACCCGGTATCCCAAACTCGAGAAACTGTCGTACTGTCTACTAATCACATCAAGGAAGCTGCGACACTATTTCCAATCTCATCCCGTCAGAGTCCTAACCGACCAGCCATTGAGGCAAGTGCTCCATCGTCCCGACACCTCTGGGCGACTGCTCAAGTGGTGCATCGAGCTGAGCCAATATGATATCACTTACCATCCTCGCACCGCTATCAAGGGACAAGCCATAGCTGATTTCATTGCCGAATTCACTACTGGCAAAGGTAAGGACCAATCTGAAATAGCAGAAGATATCAAGTGGAATCTCTTCGTAGATGGAGCGTCAAACGAACAAGACTCGGGGGCAGGTGTTGTGATAATCACCCCCAAGGGAAAGAAGCTGCGCAACGCCCTAAGATTGAAATTCGCTACCACCAACAATGACGCAGAATACGAAGCAGTGATAGCCGGATTAGAACTTGCACTGGAAATCGAAGTCAGTTCTTTATATCTCCATAGTGATTCTCAACTTATTGTGAATCAAATACTAGGAGAGTTCCAGACTCGAGGAGAACGACTCACAGCATACCTAAAGAGGACCAAGCTGCTACATAACCAACTGGATCGCTATTTGATCAGACACATTCCTCGAGAGGAAAATCGAGAGGCCGATGAGCTGGCAAAGCAAGCTAGTATGGGAAATGACACGGCTTCTGGAGCGATAACTGTCTCAAGGCTGCTAACCCCGAGTTTCGAACAAGTACACCTGATAGCTGCAACCAAAGAAGAAACATGGATGACCCCTATCCGAGAATACTTACAAAACGACACCCTACCAGACGGGCGAAATGAAGTTAAGAAAATTCTAAGGAAAGCTTCCCGCTACACAATGCAAGAAGGCATCCTCTATCGGCGCGGCTTTTATAATCCCTTATTGAGGTGCGTTGTAGGGAGAGAAGCCCGGAAAATTCTATCCAATATCCATCAGGGAATTTGTGGAGACCACACCAGAGGGCAGACTCTGGCCAAAAAGATACTCCGATATGGATATTTCTGGCCTGCCTTGAACAAAGACGCCTTAGACTTCGTCAAAAAATGTGAAAGATGTCAGAAATTTGTCAAAATCCCTCGGCTATCAACCAATGAAATTACTCAGATGACCAGCCCTTGGCCCTTCGCAATATAGGGGATTGACTTAATCGACGAACTACCAACGGGCCAAGGCGGAGCCAAATATGCTATAGTGGCAGTTGACTACTTCACCAAATGGGTGGAGGCGGAACCTCTAAATAAAATATCTTCGACAAAAGTTATCAACTTCTTGATCAAAAATATTCTTTGCAAGTACGGAATCCCACTCAAGATCATATCAGACAACGGACTTCAGTTTGACAGCGAAAAATTCACCGACTGGTGCCAAGAGCACGGGATTCGCAAAAGCTTCTCATCCATGGCTTATCCCCAGGCAAACGACCAAATAGAAGCTATCAACAAAATTCTCAAAACCTTAATCAAGAAGAAACTTGAAAAGTCGAAAGGCGCTTGGGTGGACGAACTTTCTACGGCACTTTGGGCCCATCGCACATCTTACAGAACTTCAACAGGGCATACTCCCTTCTCTTTGGCATACGGATCGGAGGCTATGCTTCCAGTTGAAACTATAGTGCCCTCTCACCGTAGGATCCACTACAACCCGGAAGAAAATGAACAACTCCTCCACATGTCTTTGGATCTAATTGAGGAGAGAAGAAATGATGCAGCACTCAAAGCAGCAACTCACAGACAAAAAGTGGCAGCACTATACAACTCCAAAGTCAAACATCGCAGCTTACAAGAAGGAGACCTTGTCGTTAAGAGAATCTTTCCGCGCCCTGGGGCACTGGACCCCATCTGGGACGGACCATATGTAATTCATAAAGATCTCCACAACGGAGCTTATATTTTGTCAACAGTGGACGGAGAGGTGTTCCAGAGGGCATGGAACATCCGACACCTCCGTCGATACTTTTCTTAACTTGTACTGCCCATATGAAGTGAATTATCAAAGAGAATCAGTGGACGTAGGCATTTTCATGCCGAACCACTTTAAAAAACGTGGCTCTTGTTAGCTTGTTCCTTTATATCTTGGCTACTTGTTAAGCTTTATCCTTTGCTGTTGAACAAAATCCTTTGCAGATGACATTTCAATCTAGAACTTCACAACACAACTCCACCTGGAAAAAATCTAACAGGTACGCTGCGCTCCTATGCCCTTGCCAATGAGACTCTTTGCTCCGGTATCCCTCTACCGCGAGTTAACTCATGTTTGCCTCGGTCCTTAAATCCGACTGTAATAAGCCGAGTATAAGTCATCATAAAAAAGGCCGACTATAGCCGATGGCAGCTCATTACAGCGATTCAGCTCGCCGGCGACTGTAAACCGATCATAAGCCCCAACATAAAGTGTGGCCAGCCAGGGGCAGTTCACAGTTGACGATCGGCCCCCACGCTAGCCGGCCACAGTAAATCGAATAATACCCACGATTACGGGCTATAATGGCCCGGGTAGTTACTGTGCGCGATCGGCTCCGATGTGTCTTAAGTGCGGCTGTGGTAAAAAAGAAAAATCCCCGCAGTAGGCGTAAGATGGGTGACAAATGTCTCCAAGACCCACAGCTAGGGAAAGTGACTACAAAACCCGTTTGCCACGAACTTAAGCACATCGACGGCCTTCCATGACTGGAAGTTTTACTTTTCATATATTTCAATTTCATTTAAAACTTTTCTCCTATTCTCTGTAACGGTGCTTGAAAGTACAGGACATAAAATAGGGAACGTTCGCTAATGGGAACAGAAACTTACAATCAGATGACGAGACACTCAATAGAATTCCGTGCTTAGTCTTACTGGATGCACGAAATTGCCGTCTATGGCCAAAACATGAAGGGCGGTACCTTCTACTTTTATACATTAATGCATAGCTGCAGTTCGTATTTACACATCACATTTACATTGCAAAATGAGAAAATTATGCTTTAAGAAAAAACTTGGCATCAGGCACAGTCAAGTCACTAGTAATATGCATAGTTACATCACTTACACAACACGGCAAAATAGCAATAACATTCCAACATAAAGGAATCAGCTTATATTATGAAATTACAAAACGTCATTCATCACAAACAATATTATTACAGTTACGTCAATGTTTTGGACTAACATGAACAGCAGTAAAAAAAGAAATCAAAAGGTGACCAGCTGCGTTCACGCTTCGCCCTCATCCTACCAACTCTCCAAGCCTACTTAGCCGCAGGGTCGGAGCTCCCAGCATGGTGACCAGAAGTCCCACCTGTCCAATTCAGAAGGGGAATTCATTAAGCGAACAGTAAACGATCAAGTTATGAAAATCTAAAGAGAAAAGAGAAAAAGAAGATAGACTCACCAACGTCCGCTGCTTGATCCTCATCCGCCAACTGCACACCCGCTTCCTTCGCAGCAAGCAGCCGCATCCCCTCCTTCACTGCTACCTTCTCCTCCATCGAGAACTGGGCGGTTACCACGTCCATCCTGAATGACGCTCCACCTTCCTTATCCGCATCAGCCTTAGCCTCCTCCAAAGCCCGGAGATATATCCTAGCCATAACCCGGGGGTAGTCATCCATCCAGGATAGGTTGCCCTGCTTCCAAGTACGGAAGTACATATCCTGCAACATCTCATCCATCATCCCCTCATTCTCCTCAAACTCCCTCACCCGGGCCTCGGAGGACAGCAACGTAGCGACGACAACATCCCTCTCCTATCGATATCTCAAGCGGTCAGCCTGGAGAGACCTCCTCATTTCCTCCATCTCTTCCTTTAGCTTGGCCTGAGCAAGCTCTGCGGCCTCAAGCCTCCCAGACAACTCTTCAATCCGCTCAAGATCCGCATTCCGAACCTCATCCACCATCGCAATGGCCATATCAATCCGCCCCTTGCAAGCAGCCTCCATTTTTCGCAATTCTGCCCTACTGGCCTTTTCCAGATTCTCCTTCAACTGCCTGGAGGCTGCCTCGTGCTGAGAGATCTGAATAGCCTGATCGGCAAGCTGTTTGGCCTGATCAGAAACCTGTAGCCGCAGCCGGATGTTAGCACTCCCAATTTCCTCCCCAGCCATAGCCAGCCGAGCATGATGCTCCATCAATTTCTTGACCTCCTCCGCGACCCGGTCAATGTTGGCTTTGGCTTCGTCCCCCATGGCAGCTATCCGAGTAGTGAGCAGATCCAGATCTAGACACTTAGCCTCATCAAGAATCCGAACCATGGGATTGTGGGGAAGAAGATGCTCGCCCGTGGCCTCGTCAAATAATATGTCTTGGGAACTGGGGTCTAAATCCGGGCGGCCGGCAAAGGGATTGCGAGGCACGTCGGGGCGCCTTATGCGGATAATGGTAGGATTTTCAGACGGATGCGGGGAGGGAGTATGCTCAGCGTCCTCCTCCGTGATATCATGAATAGGTTGAGGAGGAAGCTGCGGACCGGGTGAAGATTCAAATAAGAAACGCCTCCTCTTCCTCTATTGGATACCTTCCTCAATGACTCCAAGAAGAGGACGATATTTAGCTACATCCCCGGAACGGCCAGTTGGCGGCTTCGGCTTAGTAGTAGCTCTCATCAACTTGAATTGCTCAAGGCGGTGTCGAACGTCTGAAGTTTTGGCCACCTCGCCTGCCCTGTAATAAAGAACAAGTGTTACGAACATACAAGGGTCCATAATTCAAGAAATATGTTAACTTAAAAAGAATGAGAAGGCACGTCTGTTATACAAACCCTGCGGAGAAGGAGAATACTACAATAAGTCCTGAATCTCAGTCCAGGACGGAAGCGAACCATAAAATATTCCTAAGTCCCTATCATAAATGGAGTCTGCAGAAGTCAAAAGTTCACCTTGAATCGCTGGAGCCGCCTCAGCTGAAGAACTCTTAGGGAATGGATCGGCACCAACCCCAGCCTTGTCACCCTCCTTTGCCTTCTTCACCGAGGCTGATTCTTCCTCCAACCCTTCAAAAGCTTGGCGGAAGGCGTCATCCGTCCACTCCTGGATCTCCCCTGCCTGCTCAGAAGACAAAGGGCCGACACCACTACCACCCTGTCCTTCACCTTCTCCATCTCCTCCGCTCTCCTCTTCGTCTCTTTCCTCCTCTCCACCTTCCTCCTCTGGAATGTCTGGACATGTACTAGGAGAGGGTCCATCGGACTTCTTAAGCTTCTTTCCCCCAACGGCTGGAGGCACCGAGAAAGGTCTCTTCTTGCTACTCTTTGCAGTGGCCCCATCCTTGGCTTAGCCACCCTCTCCTCGGTTGTATCTCTCTGTTTAACCACAGATTGACGTGGCAGAATCAAGTTATACTCCAGGAGAGTGGCATTCCTGATCAAGTAAGAAGCCGACCGATCCCGTGTCGAAATGGCTCTTATTTCCGCAGCCGTCCGAACCAAGGAATCATTCTCCACGACCGCAAAACCACCTGTCGCTAGCAAGAAATGAAAGCATATAAGAATAAGCATTGTGATCGGGACAAGGAAAATATAAATGGAGTTCAACTTACAGCCGGAAGTGAAAAGGTGGAAAGAAACAGAGTCATCCCTAATAAAAAACCATTCCTTCTTGAACATACTGAGCTTCGAGTACAGATCCAGAACAGGCTTGAAGGGCACGGCCGCTTCCAAACTGATATATGGAGACCCCTTCTTGTAGCCTCTCAAGTTGTACAGATACCGGATCTCCCGGTTGGAAGGGGGACGCCCATATCTCCTCTGAAAGATGACGAAAAGACCCACAAGAATGGCGTAGGAGTTAGGCTGAAGCTGGAATGGAGCCACCTTCAGATATGTGACAAAGCTAACTATCCAGGCATTGAGAGGCGGGATAGCACCAAACATGCAATGATATCTGCTGTAAGCAAAGTAGCCTTCGGGGGGGTCATACGGCATCACTCTGTTCCCCGGCAACCGCATAAGCGCTCTATCTATCCCAAAGTAACGAGCTATAACATCAAGTTGCTCCTCCTTTAAGGAGTTAGGAAAGCAATCGGGAGGGGAGACCAGAAGTTCCCGGGGACCATACCCATCCACTAGCGACCTTGGGGCAGGTCCATGTCGCGCCGGTTCTGTTTGGGCTGGGGGCACGGAAGAAGACCCTTCTCTATCCTTGGACTTCTTACTATCTGATTGAGTTTCCGCTTTGCGAGACATTTTATCTGCATACACAATAGAGAAAGATGTGTTGTTAGTACAAGGAGTATAGAGATATAAGCAAACAAGTGTATAAAGCAAGCCAGCATGTGTAAATCTAGGGTTATCACTCAAAACTCAAATATGATAGCTCATTCGGCGTAGCCCATTCGGCATAAAGTTCATCCGGTAAAATAAATAATAAGTTTCATTCGGTACGCGAGGCCCCGAGCTCATTCGGTGATTGGATATAAAGATCGTTCGGCAGGATAGATCCTCACTGTTTTGGCAAAGATTTTGATCCGGCTAAACACGTATGATTCGGCACAACTAGGTGATTCGGCACTTATATGGTTCGGCTGTCTCAAATGGTAGAGGATGAACGAAGGCCTGAAGCCCATATTTATAGGCGAAACCTATCGACCGGACCAACCGGTTCGGCACACCCAGGACCGAACGACTGCAGGAAAACAAAGCACGCCATGTGCATACACATGCCCAACTTTGGGGGGTAAGTGTTGTGTGCATTTCCACCACTGAACCAGCAAGCACAGGGACACCACCGAACCAGTGCCTCTCCTCCTACATGCCGGACCAATCGCATCTCCATGCGCACCGAACCAACTCCACCATGTCCCACCGAACGAACACACGCCGAACCAAGCCACTTCCATCTACTACCGGTCCAGCCACGTGCATCCACTAACCGTACCAGAAGCATCTCCTTTCCACACCACTACCGGTCCAACTCCATCTCCACACCGGACCGGCCCACACCGAACCAACCCTTCACCTCTACCTGCCGAACCAAACCCCCCTTTTCCATGAACAACCGAACCAACTACACTTAGCCACCACCGGACCAATGTCCCACCGGACCAACAACACTTCCATGAACAACCTCAACCGGCCCGCCTTGCTCCTACTACCGAATCAATCTTGCCCAAGCTCGGCCGAACCAAGGCATACCGAACCAGGCTACCAGGCCAGATTGCTCCAGCCCAGGACCACCAGCAGCTACATACTTTCAAGACCCCTGCCTCCAACCTCACTCTATAAATAGAGGGGCAGGGGTACAACAATGGCAGACAAGTTTGAGAGCTCAAGCAAGGAAGGAACTTTCAAACAACTTTCTTATACTTGTACTTAAAGCTTTGTACTTGTAATCTGAAAGAAAAAGGAGAATAACATATAAAGTGGACGTAGGCACGTTCTGGTCGAACCACTATAAATCTGTGTGTCTTTTACAGTTTAGCCCCCGCTTTTTACATATTTGCACAAGTAACCTAAAACATTGAAAATAACATATAATCAACTAAATTATACAGATTGGAGGTGTGTGTCCATTTTTTGCGCAAACACCACCGTAATCCCGTTTTACCGTAAAAATCCACGTGTCGAAAAACGAAGGGTAAAAAACTTAGGAGACTCGATTGAGATTCGGGTTGTCCTTTTTGGGCATTAATCTATCCGTTGACGGTTGAAAGCAGTCAAAGCCGTAGAACTCATCGAGGCCTTCGTTTTGACAGGTTATGCCTCCCGTAACTCTAAACGAGCTAGAAGTTATGGCCGTCCGAATAATCGATATCTACAGGGTGCAACATCCGCGGTGCAAGGTGCAACATCCGTCCGAAATGGCGAAATAGTGTCGTACGACTTTTAGAAATGCATGCATGGATTTGAAAGGGAACAGTACCATGGTGCAACACTCTCCAGCGATGGTAAATCGAAGACGAGGCACGGTAATCCCGTTTTACCGTAAAAATCCAGTGTCGAAAAAATGAAGGGTAAAAAAGCTACGAGTCCCGATTGAGATTTGGGTTGTCCTTTTTGGGGATTAATCTATCCATTGACGGCTGAAAGCTATCAAAGCCGTATAACTCATCGTGGACTTCGTTTTGACAGGTTATGGCTCCCGTAACTCTTAACGAGCCAGAAGTTATGGCCGTCCGAATAATCGATATCCACCGGGTGCAACATCCGCGGTGCAAGGTGCAACATCCGTCCGAAATGGCGAAACTGTGCCGTACGACTTTTAGAAAAGCGTGCATGGATTTGAAACGGAACATTACCATGGTGCACCACTCTCCAGCGATGGTAAATTGAAGGTGAGGCACGGTAATCCTGTTTTACCGTAAAAATCCGGTGTCGAAAAAACGAAGGGTAAAAAACTTACGAGACCCGATTGAGATTCGGGTTGTCCGTTTTGGGCATTAATCTATCCGCTGACGGCTGAAAGATGTCATCGCCGTAGAACTCATCGTGGCCTCCATTTTCAAAAGTTATGGCTCCCGTAACTCTAAACGAGTCAGAAGTTATGGCCATCCGAATAATCGATATCTACAGGGTGCAACATCCGCGGTGCAAGGTGCAACATTCGTCCGAAATGGCGAGACAGGTCGTACGACTTTTAGAACTGCGTGCATGGATTTGAAACGAAACAGTACCATGGTGCACCACTCTCCAGCGACGGTACATCGAAGACGAGCCACGGTAATCCCGTTTTACCGTAAAAATCCGGTGTCAAAAAAAACGAAGGGTAAAAAACTTACGAACCCCGATTGAGATTCGGGTTGTCCTTTTCGGGCATTAATCTATCCATTGACAGCTAAAAGCTGTCAAAGTTGTAGAAATCACCGTGGCCTTCGTTTTGACAGGTTACGGCTCCGTAACTCTAAACGAACCAGAAGTTATGGCTGTCCGAATAATCAATATATACAGGGTGCAACATCCGCGGTGCAAGGTGCAACATCTGTCCGAAATGGCGAAACAGTGTCGTACGACTTTTAGAAATGCGTGCATGGATTTGAAACGGAACAGTAACATGGTGCACCACTCTCCAGCGATGGTAAATCGAAGACGAGCCACGGTAATCCCGTTTTACCGTACAAATCCGGTGTCGAAAAAACGAAGGGTAAAAAACTTACGAGACCCAATTGAGATTCGGGTTGTCCTTTTCGGGCATTAATCTATTCGTTGGCGGCTGAATGCTGTCAAAGCTGTAGAACTCACCGTGGCCTTTGTTTTGACAAGTTATGCCTCCCATAACTCTAAACGAGCCAGAAGTTATGACCGTCCGAATAATCGATATCTACAGGGTGCAACATCCGCGGTGCAAGGTGCAACATCCGTCCGAAATGGCGAAACAGTGTCGTACGACTTTTAGAAATGCGTGTATGGATTTGAAACGGAATAGTCCCATGGTGCACCACTCTCCAGCGATGGGAAGTCGAAGACGGGCCACGGTAATCCTGTTTTACCGTAAAAATCCACGTGTCGAAAAAACGAAGGGTAAAAAACTTACGAGACCCGATTGGGATTCGGGTTGTCTTTTTCGGGCATTAATCTATCCATTGATGGCTGAAAGCTGTCAAAGCCGTAGAACTCATCGAGGCCTTCGTTTTGACAGGATATGGATCCCGTAACTCTAAACGAGCCAGAAGTTATGGCCGTTTGAATAATCGATATCTACAGGGTGCAACATCCACGGTGCATGGTGCAACATCCGTCCGAAATGGCGAAACAGTACTGTACGACTTTTAGAAATGCGTGCATGGATTTGAAACGGAACAGTACCATGGTGCACCACTCTCCAGCGATGGGAAGTCGAAGACGGGCCACGGTAATCCCGTTTTACCATAGAAATCCACATGTCGGAAAAACGAAGGGTAAAAAACTTACGAGACCCGATTGAGATTCGGGTTGTCCTTTTTGGGCATTAATCTATCCGTTGACAGCTGAAAGCTTTCAGAGCCATAGAACTCATCGAGGCCTTCGTTTGGACAGGTTATGGCTCCCGTAACTCTAAACGAGCCAGAAGTTATGGCCGTTTGAATAATCGATATCAACAGGGTGCAACATCCGCGGTGCAAGGTGCAACATCCGTTCGAAATGGCGAAACAGTGCGTACGACTTTTAGAAATGCGTGTATGGATTTGAAACAGAACAGTACCATGGTGCACCACTCTCCAGCGATGGGAAGTTAAAGACGGGCCACGGTAATCCTGTTTTACCGTAAAAATCAACGTGTCGAAAAAACGAAGGGTAAAAAACTTACGAGACCCGATTGATATTCGGGTTGTCCTTTTCGAGCATTAATCCATCCGTTGACAGCTGAAAGCTGTCAAAGCCGTAGAACTCATCGAGGCCTTCGTTTTGACAGGTTATGGCTCCCGTAACTCTAAACGAGCCAGAAGTTAAGGCCGTCCGAATAATCGATATCTACAGGGTGCAACATCCGCGGTGCGTGGTGCAACATCCGTCCAAAATGGCGAAACAGTGGCGTACGACTTTTAGAAATGCGTGCATGGATTTGAAACGGAACAGTACCAAGGTGCACCACTCTCCAGCGATGGGAAGTCGAAGACGGGCCACGGTAATCCCGTTTTACCGTAAAAATCCACATGTCGAAAAAACGAAGGGTAAAAAACTTACGAGACCCGATTGAGATTCGAGTTGTCCTTTTTGGGCATTAATCTATCCGTTGATGGTTGAAAGCTTTCAAAGCCGTAGAACTCACCGAGGCCTTCGTTTTGACAGGTTATGGCTCCCGTAACTCTAAACGAGCCAGAAGTTATGGCCGTTTGAATAATCGATATCAACAGGGTGCAACATCCACGGTGCAAGGTGCAACAACCGTCCGAAATGGTGAAACAGTGTCGTACGACTTTTAAAAATACGTGCATGGATTTGAAACGGAACAATACCATGGTGCACCACTCTCAAGCGAAGGGAAGTCGAAGACGGGCCACGGTAATCCCGTTTTACCGTAAAAATCCACGTGTCGAAAAAACGAAGGGTAAAAAACTTACGAGACCCGATTGAGATTCGGGTTGTCCTTTTTGGGCATTAATACATCCGTTGACGGCTAAAAGCTGTCAAAGCCATAGAACTCATAGAGGCCTTCGTTTTGACAGGTTATGGGTCCCGTAACTCTAAACGAGCCAGAAGTTATGGCCGTCCGAATAATCGATATCCACAGGGTGCAACATCCACGGTGCAAGGTGCAACATTCGTCCGAAATGGCGAAACAGTGCCGTACGACTTTTAAAAATGCGTGCATGGATTTGAAATGGAACAGTACCAAGGTGCACCACTCTCAAGCGATGGGAAGTCGAAGACGGGCCACGGTAATCCCGTTTTACCGTAAAAATCCACGTGTCGAAAAAACGAAGGGTAAAAAACTTACGAGACCCGATTGAGATTCGGGTTGTCCTTTTTGGGCATTAATCTATCCGTTGACGAATGAAAGCTATCAAAGCCGTAGAACTCATCGAGGCCTTCGTTTTGACCGGTTATGGCTCCCGTAACTCTAAACAAGCCAGAAGTTATGGTCGTCCGAATAATCGATATCTACAGTGTGCAACATCCACGGTGCAAGGTGCAACATCCGTCCGAAATGGCGAAACTGTGACGTACGACTTTTAGAAATGCATGCATAGATTTGAAACGGAACAGTACCATGGTTCACCACTCTCCAGCGATGGTAAATCGAAGGCCAGCCACGGTAATCCTGTTTTACCGTAAAAATTCACGTGTCGAAAAAACGAAGGGTAAAAAACTTACGAGACACGATTGAGATTCGGGTTGTCCTTTTTGGGCATTAATCTATCCATTGACGGCTGAACGCTGTCAAAGCCGAAGAACTCAGCGAGGCCTTCGTTTTGATAGGTTATGGCTCCCGTAACTCTAAACGAGCCAGAAGTTATGGCCGTCCGAATAATCAATATCTACAAGGTGCAACATCCACGGTGCAAGGTGCAACATCCGTCCGAAATGGCGAAACAGTGCCGTACGACTTTTAGAAATGCGTGCATGGATTTGAGATGGAACAGTACCATGGTGCACCACTCTCCAGCGTTGGAGAGTCGAAGACGGGCCACGGTAATCCTGTTTTACCGTAAAAATCCACGTTTCGAAAAAACGAAGGGTAAAAATCTTACGAGACCCGATTGAGATTCGGGTTGTCCTTTTTCTGCATTAGTCTATCCGTTGATGGCTAAAAGCTGTCAAAGCCGTAGAACTCATCGAGGTCTTCGTTTTGACAGGTTATGATTACCGTAACTCTAAACGAGCCAGAAGCTATGGCCGTCCGAATAATCGAAATCTACAGGGTGCAACATCCACGTTGCAAGTTGCAACATCCGTCCGAAATGGCGAAACAGTGCCGTACGACTTTTAGAAATGCGTGTATGGATTTGAAACGGAACAGTACCATGGTGCACCACTCTCCAGCTATGGGAAGTCGAAGACGGGCCACAGTAATCCTGTTTTACCGTAAAAATCAACGTGTCGAAAAAACAAAGGGTAAAAAACTTACGAGGCCCGATTGAGATTCGGGTTGTCTTTTTAGGGCATTAATCTATCCATTGACGGCTGAAAGCTGTCAAAGCCGAAGAACTCGTCGAGGCCTTCATTTTGACATGATATGGATCCCGTAAATCTAAACGAGCCAAAAGTTATGGCCGTTTGAATAATCGATATCTACAGGGTGCAACATCCACGGTGCATGGTGCAACATCCGTCCGTAATGGCGAAACAGTGTCGTACGATTTTTAGAAATGCGTGCATGGATTTGAAACGGAATAGTACCATGGTGCACCACTCTCCAGCGATGCGAAGTCGAAGACGGGCCACGGTAATCCCGTTTTACCGTATGTTTGCACAAAAAATGGACAAACACCTCCAAGTCGTATTATTTAGTTGATTATATGTAATTTTCAATGATTTTAGATGAGTATGTAAATATGAGAAAAGTAGGGGCTGAAATGTAAAAGACACACAGATTTATAGTGGTTCGGCCAGAATGTGCCTACGTCCACTTTATATGTTATTATCTTCTTTCTTTCAGGTTACAAGTACAATGCGTTGTATACAAGTGTATGAAAGTAGTTTGAAAGTTCCTTCCTTGCTTGAGCTCTCAAACTTGTCTGCCATTGTTGTACCCCTGCCCCTCTATTTATAGAATGAGGTAGGGGGCAGGGGTCTTGGAAGTATATAACTGCTGGTGGGCCCGGGCTGAAGCAATTTGGCCTGGCACTTCTGGTTCGGCGAGGCTTCATTCGGTAGAGCTTGGACTGGTGATGGTGGTGTGTGAAGTGGATTGCTGAAGCCTTGATTCGGTGGTAGTGTTGGAGTGGCAGTGGAGTTGATTCGGTCGTGGTTGGTTTGGTGGTAGGGTATTGGAGTTGGTCCGGTGGAGATGTGATGGGAAGGTGGTTCGGCAATAGTGTGGTCCGGTGGAGATGTGATGGGAAGGTGGTTCGGCAATAGTGTGGTCCGGTGGTGGTATTCGGCGGGACATGGACCGGCTATGCCGAATGGAAAGGGGCTGGTCATGCCGGATGGACATGGCTCGTGCTGCCGAATGGAGCTTCCATGCCGAATGGACTTGTGCTCGTGCTGCCGAATGAAGCTTCATGCGTGAGTGCCGAGTGTTCCTTGGCCTTGGTGAATGAACTGGAGGTTATTCATGTCGAATGAGCTATGGCTTGCATTGTCGAATGGTAAAGAGGCCGGTCATGCTGAATGAAGTGGTGACTGCGAACCCGGGTGAAACAGACGCTTCGTTGTCTCAAGATCTTCTGGGTGAGAATTCGCCCAACATTTGCCCCCCAAAGTGGGGCACGTGCTTGCATGTGTCGCGCTTTGTTTCCCTGCGGCAAGAAGGCGTGTTTTGTAATGTCATGGGCTGGATGTTCATATCCTGTTGAGGTCCTGCAAAGGGATTTACAGTTTTAGTATGATTTCAAACGATGACCGTTCGTGGTCGAAACGTTCGGGATGAAGTGAATTGCGCCGTTCGAGGCGAGTTGGTGTGCCCCGAGGGGGCTTTGCATTATCGATGCCAGGTTCACGTTAGAGTGATTCCCTGGATCGTTTGTCAAGGTGGTTTATCGCCAGCTCAGGGCATGCCTAGGGATCGTTCGTGATCCCGTACATGTGTAAGTAGCTTAGCCATTTCGTAATTATCAGAGTCAACTATCCGTCTCACCTATGAGTTTAAAAAGACGTGTCAAAGTGTAAATTCCCACGATGATAGGGTTAATGACCATTCAGAGCGTGCCTATGGACCATTCGTGGTCGCGTACACGTGTGAACGATTTAATTCATGCTAGTGGGAGTTTTACGACTTATTCATCGTTGTCATAATCTTATTTTATTAGTTAGTTCTGGAGTTCGGTACTTATCTGAGTGAAGCGCCCTGCGTGCCCCCAGTTCCTGGTCTTGGACGGTAGATAGAGGGTTCCATTCGGTTCTTGGTTGGTCCGGCTATTCTCATCCGGCTTCTGGTGGTCCGGTATCATTGGTCCGGTTGGGCGAGACATCTGGTTCGGTGGTTGTGAGTTTGCCTATATATAGAGGCCGTACCCCCCTTGTTTTTCTTTACCGAACGAGTAGAGCCGAATCACTCCATTGCCGAATCAAGTGTTTGCCGAACCAACCTTATACCGAACCAGGTATATACTTATTACCGAATACACACGTATGTCCTTGCTTCACCGAATGGGACTACTGCCTTGGAGCCGAATGAGATGAAAACCGAATGGGGTTGAAACCGAATGAACTTGGAAACCGAATGAACTTGGAAACCGAATGAACTTGGAAGCCGAATGAACATGGAAACCGAATGAACTTGTGATCTGGAAGACTTCAGCTTGCGAATGAAATTCCACACTTGCACGCACTTGTTTGTTTACTTTTCTATTTTCCTTGTTCTAATATTAGGTTTTTCTTGTGCTGCAGAAAATGTCTCGCAAAGCGGAAACACGATCAGACAGAAAGAAGTCTAGAGGCACAGGAGAGCCTTCTTCTTCCTCGCCCCCAGTCCAATCAGGATCCGGGCAACACCGACCTATTCCGAAGTCTCTAGTGGACGGATGTGGTCCACAGGAACTTTTGAACTCTCCCCCTGACTGCTTCCCAAGCTCCTTAAAGGAGGAGCAACTTGACGTTATATCCCGTTCCTTTGGGATAGACAGGGCTCTTATGTTGTTACCCGGGGGAAGGGGTCATGCCATATGATCCCCCTGAGGGGTACTTCGCTTATAGCCGGTACCATTGCATGTGCGGGGCTATTCCTCCAATCAACGCCTGGATACTAAGCTTCGTCACTTATCTGAAGGTGGCTCCATTCCAGCTTCAGCCCAACTCTTATGCCATTCTGGTATGCTTATATGCTATCTTCCAGAAGAGATATGGGCGCGCCCCCTCCAACCGGGAAATACGATATCTGTACAATCTGAGGGGGTACAGGAAGGGGTCCCCATATATTAGCTTGGAGTCAGCCGTTTCCTTCAAGCCTGTTTTGGATTTATACTCGAAGTATAGCATGTTCAAGAAGGAATGGTTCTTTGTCAGGGATGACTCCGTCTCTATTCGCCGATTTACCTCCGGATGTAAGTAAAAACTCTACTCATAATTCCTGTCTTGGCTGTAATTCACTCTCTTATGCGCTTTTATTTCTTGCTAGCGACAGGTGGTTTTGCGGTTGTGGAAGATGATCGCTTGGTTCGGATGGCAGCAGAAATTGAAGCTATTTCCGGGAGAGACAGATCGGCTGCTTATCTGATTAGGAATGCCAGGCTCTTGTCGTATAATTTGATCCTCCCACATCAGTCCGTAGTCAAACAGAGGGACACGGCAGAAGAGAAGGCTGCCCAGCCTAAAGGTGGGGTGACAGCGAAGGGTGGCAAGAGGAAGCCCTTTGCACAACGTCCAGTCGTAGGAGGCAAGAAGCTCAAGGAGTCCGATGGCCCTTCTCCAAGTACTTGCCCGGATGTCCCGGAGGAGGAAGGTGTAGAAGAGGAGGAAGGAGGTGAAGTTGGAGAAGGGTCGGAGGGTGGAGGAGATGGCGATGGTCAGGGTGGTAGCGGTGTTGCTGCTCTAACCTCTGAGCAGGACCTCGAACTGGATGAGGCTCTCCGTCGGGCCTTCGGGGAGTCAGAGGGGGAGTCGGAAACAGAGAAGGAAACGGAGAAGGCAGAGGAAACCGGCAAAGCTGTGGTTAGCACTGACCCATCCTCTAAGGGTTCCTCAGCTAGGGTGACCCCGGCGATGCAAGGTGAACTTTTGTCTTCTGCCGATTCCATTTTCGATAGGGACTTAGAAATTTTTTACGGTTCACTTCCGTCCTGGAATGAGATCCAGGACTTATTGCAGTATCCCACTCCTCCGCCGGGTTTGTATAATAGATGTGTCTTCTCACTTTTCTTTCTTTTTAACTTAGCACATTTTCATGAACTGCGGATTATTGTATGTTCGTAACACTCGTTCGTTATCCCAGGGGCAGGCCAGGTGGTTAAAACTTCAGATATTCGACACCGCCTCGAACACTTCAAGTCGAGAAGGGCTTCTGCGAAGCCTCCCACTGGTCGTACTGGGGACGTGGTTAGGTATCGTCCTCTTCTCGGGGTCATTGAAGAGAGTATTCAGAAAAGGAAGCGGAGCCGTTCCCTATTTGAGTCTTCTTCTGCTTCGCAGCTTCCTATTCAGCCTCCTCCTACTCAGCCTCCTCTTGATACTACGGAGGAGAGCATGGAGCCCGGCCCCCCTCCTCCTCCTTCCAAGAGTCCTACTATCCTTCGCATAAGGCGTCCCGATATGCCTCACCCCGTGCCTCGTGACCCCTTTTCCGGTCATCCCGATTTAGACCCAAGCTCTCAAGACATTTCATTTGATGAGGCCACGGGCGAGCACCTTCTTCCCCGCAACCCCATGGTAAGAGTGCTGGATGAGGCCAAGTCCCTAGATCTTGATCTGCTTACTACCCGAGTAGTTACTATGGGGGACGAGGCCAAGGCTAATATTGATCGGGTGGCCGAAGAGACTAAGAAGTTAATGGAGCATCATGCTCGATTGGTCAAGGCCGGGGAGGAGATTGGGAGTGCTAACATTCGGTTAAGGCTAAAGGTTGCCGATCAGGCCAAGCAGCTTGCCGACCAAGCCATCCAGATCTCCCAGCATGAGGAAGCTTCCCAGCGTCTGAAAGAGACCATGGAGAAGGCAAGTAGGGCGGAGTTACGGAAAATGGAGGTCACCTGCAGGGAGCGGATTAACATGGCTATTACAACGGTGGATGAGGTTCGAAATGCGGATCTCGAGCGGGTAGAGGAGTTGTCCGGGAGGCTCGAGGCTGCGGAGATGGCCCAGGCCGAGTTGAAGGAGGAGATGGAGGAGATGAGGAGGTCCCTCAAGTTGAAGGAGGAGGAAATGAGGAGGAAGTTCCAGGCTGACTGCTTAAGGTACCAATCAGAGAGGGATGCCGCCGTTGCCAAGCTGCAAGCTTCTGAAGCCCGGGTGAGGGAGTTTGAGGAGAACGAGGGGATGATGGATGAGATGCTGCAGGACATGTACTTCCAAACTTGGAAGGAGGGTGGCTTGTCTTGGATGGACGACTATCCTCGGGTCATGGCCAAGGTATATCTTCAAGCTTTGGAGGAGGCCAGGGTTAATGCGGGTAAGAAAGGCGGAGAGGCTTTCAACTTGAGTGCGGTTACCGCTCAGTTCTCCAAGGAGGAGCAAGCGGCGGTGAAGGAGGGGATGCGGCTGCTTGCTGCAGAGGAAGCGGGTGTACAGCTGGATGATGAGGATCAAGCGGCGGGTGCTGGTGAGTTATTCTTTTCCCTTTCTTTTCCTTCCGTGTTTTCATAACTTGATCGTTCATTTAATGAATTCCTCTTCTGATTCGGACAGGTGGGACTTCAGATCCACATGCTGGGGGCCCTGATCCTGCGGCTAAGTAGGCTGGGGGAGTTGGTGACGGAGTGTGGATGCATCCGCCATCCTTTCGTTTCTTTTTTTTTTTCACTGTTTATGTCAGTCTAAAAAATTCAAGTGTTGTAATAATATTATTTGTGACGAATAATTTCATGTAGTTATGTTGTGACATCAGACAGCCTTTGTGTAGTTCTATAATACGTGTTGATCTCTTTATGTTAATACGTTATCACTATCTTGTTGTGCTGTGATTATCTAGATACGTTGTTGGAGAAGTATAGCTATGTATATGCCTGTGATTCTAGTTGTGTTTGATGCTAAGTTTTTTGCTTGAAATATAATTTCACGTGTTGCAGTGTCAGTGTATGAATAAGCTATAGTTACGCATTTATGTGCAAGAAAAGAGAGTACCGCCCTTCATGTTTTATTCGCAGGCGGTAGCTTTGAGTGTCTCGTGTAACTGTTCACGGGTATAGCTGAGCACCCTGCCACCCAGTACGCAGGCTTAGAGCCTCATGAGTGAATGCTTCCTATTTGGTTTCCTGTACTTTAGAGTTTGTTATACAGGATAGGAGAAAAATATTTAAATGAAATGGAAATATAGTAAAAGTAAAACTTCCAGTCACGGAAGGCCGTCGATGTGCTTAAGTTCGTGGCAAACGGGTTTTGTAGTCACTTTCCCTAGCTGTGGGTCTTGGAGACATTTGTCACCCATCTTACGCCTCCGCGGGGAGTTTTCTTTTTTACCACAGCCGCACTTAAGACACATCGGAGCCGAGATCGCGCACGGTAACTACCCGAACCATTATGGTCCGTAATCGTGGGTATTATTCGATTTACCGTGGCCGGCTAGCGTGGGTGCCGTTGGCCGTGAACTACCCCTGGCTGGCCACACCTTATGTTGGGGCTTAAAGTAGGTTCACAGTTACCGACGAGCCGAACGCCGTAATGAGCTGCCATCGGCTATAGTCGGCCTTTATGATGACTTATAATCGGCTCATTACAGTTGGCTTTGAGGGCAGGCGCGCAATGAGTTAACCCGCAGCAGAGGGATGCCGGGGCAAAAGAGTCTCATTGGCGAGTGCATAGAATCGTAGCGTACCTGTTAGGCCTAGTCCAGATGAGGCCGCGGTGCGTCTTGAGTGGAGATGCCATAGAATTTTGTTCAACAGAAAGGGATAACGCTTAACAAGTAGCCAAGACATAAAGGAACAAGTTAAAAAGAGACAAGATTTTTTAAAGTGGTTCGGCACGAAAATGCCTACGTCCACTGATTCTCTTTGTTAATTCACTTCATATGGGCAGTACAAGTTAAGAAAAGTATCGACGGAGGTGTCGGATGTTCCATGCCCTCTGGAACACCTCTCCGTCCACTGTTGACAAAATGTAAGCTCCGTTGTGGAGATCTTTGTGAATTACATATGGTCCGTCCCAGATGGGGTCCAGTGCCCCGGGGCGCGGAAAGATTCGCCTGAGGACAAGATCTCCTTCTTGTAAGCTGCGATGCTTGACTTTGGAATTGTATAGTGCTGCCACTTTTTGTTTGTGAGCTGCTGCTTTGAGTGCTGCATCGTTTCTCCTTTCCTCAATCAGATCCAAAGACATGAGGAGGAGTTCTTCGTTTTCTTCTGGGTTGTAGTGGATCCTACGGTGGGAAGGCACAATAGTCTCAACTGGGAGCATTGCCTCCGATCCATATGCCAAAGAGAAAGGAGTATGTCCCGTTGATGTTCTGAAAGATGTGCGGTATGCCCATAGTGCCGTAGGAAGTTCGTCCACCCAAGCGCCTTTTGACTTTTCAAGTTTCTTCTTGATTAGGGTTTTGAGAATTTTGTTGACAGCTTCAACTTGTCCGTTTGCCTGAGGGTAAGCTACTGATGAGAAGCTTTTATGAATTCCATGCTCTTGGCACCAGTCGGCAAATTCTTCGCTGTCAAATTGGAGTCCGTTGTCTGATACGATCTTGAGGGGGACTCCATACCTGCACAGAATGTTTTTGATCAAGAAGTTGATAACTTTTGCTGAAGATATTTTATTTAAAGGTTCCGCTTCCACCCATTTGGTGAAATAATCGACTGCCACTATAGCATATTTGGCTCCGCCTCGGCCCGTTGGCAGTTCGCCAATTAAGTCAATTCCCCATACGGCAAAGGGCCAAGGGCTGGTCATTTGAGTAATTTCGTTTGTGGGTAGTCGAGGGATCTTGGCGAACTTCTGACATCTGTCGCATTTCTTAACGAAGTCTAGGGCATCTTTGTTTAGTGTGGGCCAGTAATATCCATATCGGAGTATCTTTCTTGCCAAAGTCTGTCCTCCAGTGTGATCTCCGCATCCTCCCTGATGGATGTTTGTTAATATCTCCTTGGCTTCCCTTCCGGCGACGCATCTTAATAGGGGGCTAGAGAAACCACGCCGGTAGAGGATGCCTTCTTGCATTGTGTAGTGGGGAACTTTCCTCAAGATCTTCTTGGCTTCGTCACGCCTGTCGGGTAGTATGCCATCTTGCAAATATTTCCGGATAGGAGTCATCCAGGTTCCTTCTTCGATTGCAGTTATCAGATTCGCTTGTTCGAAACTCGGGGCTAGCTGCCTTGAGATTACTAGTGCTCCGGGAATGGTGCTGTCCTTCATACTAGCTTGCTTTGCAAGTTCATCTGCCTCTTGGTTTTCTTCTCGAGGAATGTGTTTGATTAGATAATGGTCCAATCGATCGAGCAGCAGTCTGGTTTTCTTTAGGTATGCTGTGAGCCGTTCTCCTCGAGTCTGGAATTCTCCTAGTACCTGGTTTACGATAAGCTGAGAATCACTATGAATACATAAGGAATTGATCCCAATTTCTAGGGCCAGTTCCAATCCCGCTATTACTGCTTCATATTCAGCATCGTTGTTAGTGGCCGTGAACTCCAATCTTAATGCATAGTACAACTTTCTTCCCCTGGGGGTGACGATCACAATACCTGCCCCCGAGCCTTGTTCGTTCGATGCTCCGTCTACAAAGAGGTTCCACTTGATGTTTTTTTGCTACTTCGGATTGTTCCTTGCCTTCGTTGGTAGTGAATTCGGCAATGAAATCAGCCATGGCTTGTCCTTTGATAGCGGTGCGGGGATGGTAGGTGATATCATACTGACTTAGTTCGATGCACCATTTGAGGAGTCGCCCAGAAGTGTCAGGACGATGGAGCACTTGTCTTAGTGGTTGATCGGTTAGAACCCTGATGGAGTGAGACTGGAAGTAGTGTCGCAGTTTCCGTGACGCGATCAATAAACAATATGCTAACTTCTCAAGTTTAGGATATCTGGCTTCTGCCCCCGTAAATCTCTTGCTTACAAAGTAAACCGGACGTTGTGTGCGGTCTTCTTCTCTTACCAAGGCGGCGCTTAGAGCATGAGATGATACAGCGAGGTATAGGTATAACACTTCACCTTCATTTGGAGTTGAGAGTACTGGTGGTCTCTGAAGGTGTTCGATTAGGTTGAGGAAGGCTTTTAAGCATTCGTCGGTCCACTCGAACCTCCCTTTGTCTTTCTTGAGTGCTTCGAAGAAAGGGACACACTTGTCAGTTGCCTTGGAAATGAATCTGCTTAGGGCGGCCACCTTTCCGTTTAGGCTCTGCATTTCTTTCCGAGTGGAAGGTATCCTTATTTCTTTTAAAGCTCGGATTTGTTCAGGGTTTGCTTCGATTCCTCTGGCGTGGACGATGAATCCTAAGAATTTTCCCGATGATACTCCGAAGGAGCATTTTAGAGGATTCAGCTTCATTCCATATCGGCGAAGTACCCGAAACATATCGTCCAGATGGCTTACATGGTCGTTGGCTTTCCTGGACTTCACCAACATGTCATCCACATATACTTCCATAGTACGTCCTATCAGTTCTGCGAACATTTTGTTGACGAGGCGTTGATAGGTAGCTCCAGCATTTTTGAGTCCAAAAGGCATGACTTTGTAACAATATAATCCGCGGTCGGTGATGAAGCTAGTGTGGTCCTGATCGGGAGCGTGCATGGGGATCTGGTTATATCCGGAGTATGCATCCATAAAAGATAGGAGTTCGTGCCCAGCTGTGCTGTCCACGAGTTGGTCAATTCGGGGAAGTGGGAAGCAGTCTTTCGGGCAAGCGTCATTCAGATTGGAGAAGTCAATACATGTTCGCCACTTTCCATTGGCCTTTTTTACTAGCACTGGGTTAGCGATCCATTCTGGGTAGATGGCTTCCCGTATGAAGTCATTAGCAAGTAGATTTTTTACTTCCTCATCAAGGGCTGCTGATCGCTCTGCCCCCATGCTCCTCTTTTTCTGCTTTACTGGTACCTTGGTGGGATCGATGTTCAACATGTGGCACGCTACGTCTGGAGAGATTCCTGTCATATCGGCGTGGGTCCACGCAAATACATCTAAGTTGTGGCGGAGAAAGTCAATGAGTTGACCCTTTAATTCCGTTTTCAGCTGAGATCCGATTTTTAATAGTTTACTTGAATCGTGCTTATCTACAGATACGAATTCCATAGCCTCTGCAGGCTCGGCGGTAGCCTCCTCCTCTTTATCCCGGGGGTCTAGTTCATTGAAGGGATCGCTTGTGTATCGAAGAGGAGGGGCTTTCTTTAGTTGCTATGCCTCCAAGCTTTTCATGCAGAGAGTAGTCTCTGCATCTTTTCCTTTATTCTTTCTGCGGTTGTTGCGAAGCTCAGTTACATAGCAGTCTCGGGCAGCGTCTTGATCTCCTTCTACTTCTCCTATTCCGTTGTCTGTCGGGAATTTCATCTTCAGGCACCAGGGGGCTAGGACAATTTGGAAGTCAGACAAGGCTGGTCTCCCCAAGAAGGCGTTGTAAGCCGAGTGGTTCTCTATTAGCACGAACGTTTGTTTTCGCACCACGGAGCGGGGATGACTTCCTATTTCGACGAAGAGGTCAAGTTGCCCGAGGGGCATTTTTGCATCTCCAGTGAAACCGTGCAGTGGTTTGTCGCAGGGAGACACATCCTTCATTGATAACTTCATTTTGTCGAAAGCATGTTTGAACAAGATGTTTACGGAGCTTCCCGTGTCTATTAGAATCCGAAAAACTTTAGCAGGGCCGAACCAGGCAGAGATGACCATAGGATCCATATGTGGGTACTGTCTTCCTTCCAAATCGCGTCTACTGAATATGATGTCGTCGCTCTCTTTTCGTTTCGGTTGGCGTTCTTCTGTGACGGAGTTAACGTATCCTTCGGCATTTCTAAGCGACTTGCCGTACCTTTCCATCTCTGCCCAACTTCTGTCGGCAATGTGTGGTCCTCCTGAGATGGTAAGGACTACTATCTTCTCTTGACTAGAGCCACTGGTGTTGTGATTGTTGCGACTCCCTCCGCCTACTTCTGGGAGGGGTTGCTTTGAGTTCTCATTGGCAGGAGTTGGAGTCCTGTTCTGACTTTTCACATAACGTTCCAGTCTTCTTCTTCTAATGTGTTCTTCGATCAAGTCCCGAAGATGGTGGCATTCATTGGTGTCATGTCCGTGGGATTCGTGGAAGCGACAGAACTTTCCGGACTTGAGTGCGTTATCTGATTCTTTCTTGTGCGGGGGGCGCTTGTATCCGAGTTCGCCCTGAGTGGCTAGGTAGATGTTTTCGATTGTTTCATTCAAAGGAGTGTAGGAGTCAAATCTTGGCCCTGGTCGATATTGGCGCTTCTCACCCTTTCTGCCCCCAGCATTGTCTCTAGATTCATTTCTTCGAGCGTCCTTAGCTGCAGTGGGAACCTTGTCCTGAATTATCTTGCCTTGTTGCCCTGGCTGCCTCTCCGTAGCAGCGTCTTCAAGTCTCATATACTTTCCAGCTTCATGGAAGAAATCAGGCAAGGTAACTGGTTTTTCCTTAGTTAATCTTCTGGCAAACTTGGTGTCTGGATGCACACCACTACAGAGGGCCATTAGAGTGAGTTTTTCATCGGCATCTTGAACTGCTGCCGCTGCGGCGTTGAACCGTGTTAGATATTGTTGTAGCGTCTCTCCGGTTTTCTGTTTGACATTGGATAGAGAATAAGCATCCCTGGGTTGTTCCACATGGATGCGGAACTGGCTAATAAACCTTTCTTTTAACATCTCCCATGAGTTGATGGATCCTTGGGGTAGATGGCAGAACCAGGAGGTAGCTAGATCTGATAGGAATAGCGGAAAGCATTTACATAATACTCCTTCTGTTGCTCCACTCATGAGCATATGCTGGGTGTATCTCTGCAGGTGTACGATGGGGTCGGAAGTTCCTTTGTAAGGTTCCATGGTTGGCATTTTCCATTCCCGGGGAGTGATGGCAGTTTCGATATTTCGGGTAAAGGGACTGGTGACCCTAGCGCCTATTCCCCGGTCCCTTTGCTCCCGTTGGACACATTCTCTGAATAATCGTGCCATCCGCTCGTCAGAACTTGGAGCGGACAAAAATGAGCTCGGTTCTTCCCTGCGGGATCTATCTCGCCCAGATGACCTGTAGGGATGGTACAGTCTATCACCTCTAGCATTATCCAGTGGTTGTCTTTGGCTGCTTGGATGCACGCTAGGACCAGCTACAGTTGCCCCCTGCCTTGATCTTCCCCTGTGGGGTTCTGTTTCGAGCACATCCATGGGGTCAACTTCGGGCTGGGTTCTAGCTCGGCTCCGTTCAGCGGGGTTTCTATGATTAGGTGGCATGACTGGCTCAGCTACATCCGACCCTCGCCTGGTGCCTCCCCCGCTAGGTTCGGTTCCAAGGGCTTCCTCGAGTCGGAATTCGGGCTGAGTCCGGGCGCGGCCCCTATCATCGTTTTTCCTGTTGATAGCTTGTTCGAAGAGTGAAGACCTTTGTTGCCTCCGGGATCCTCCGGATTGGGATTCACCCCATGATTCAGTGTTGCGGTTGGACTCTTCAGCGTCCCTTAAGCGTGTCATGAGTTGGTCCACCAAAGTTTCTTGTTGGGATGTGAAGCGGTTAGTTACTTCAGCCACAACCCTGTCCAGATCTGCCCTAGTGATTGGTTGTTCCGTTGCGGGACCAGTTGGATTTTCCTGATTTTCATCTGGTACTGCTGTTGAAGTGGGCTGATCTGTGATTGCTGGATCTGGAAGGCTGCTAGTTGCGATGTTCTTTCCTTTGTTAACATCCCTTCTCTGTTTGGAAGGCATGATTTCTAAGCAACGAGTGATGTCGTTAGGAAAAAGGTTGAGTGGGAGAAGATGAAGTTTGAGTTCAGCTCTCAATGAAAGCACCAAAAATGTTTGCACAAAAAATGGACAAACACCTCCAAGTCGTATTATTTAGTTGATTATATGTAATTTTCAATGATTTTAGATGAGTATGTAAATATGAGAAAAGTAGGGGCTGAAATGTAAAAGACACACAGATTTATAGTGGTTCGGCCAGAATGTGCCTACGTCCACTTTATATGTTATTATCTTCTTTCTTTCAGGTTACAAGTACAATGCGTTGTATACAAGTGTATGAAAGTAGTTTGAAAGTTCCTTCCTTGCTTGAGCTCTCAAACTTGTCTGCCATTGTTGTACCCCTGCCCCTCTATTTATAGAATGAGGTAGGGGGCAGGGGTCTTGGAAGTATATAACTGCTGGTGGGCCCGGGCTGAAGCAATTTGGCCTGGCACTTCTGGTTCGGCGAGGCTTCATTCGGTAGAGCTTGGACTGGTGATGGTGGTGTGTGAAGTGGATTGCTGAAGCCTTGATTCGGTGGTAGTGTTGGAGTGGCAGTGGAGTTGATTCGGTCGTGGTTGGTTTGGTGGTAGGGTATTGGAGTTGGTCCGGTGGAGATGTGATGGGAAGGTGGTTCGGCAATAGTGTGGTCCGGTGGAGATGTGATGGGAAGGTGGTTCGGCAATAGTGTGGTCCGGTGGTGGTATTCGGCGGGACATGGACCGGCTATGCCGAATGGAAAGGGGCTGGTCATGCCGGATGGACATGGCTCGTGCTGCCGAATGGAGCTTCCATGCCGAATGGACTTGTGCTCGTGCTGCCGAATGAAGCTTCATGCGTGAGTGCCGAGTGTTCCTTGGCCTTGGTGAATGAACTGGAGGTTATTCATGTCGAATGAGCTATGGCTTGCATTGTCGAATGGTAAAGAGGCCGGTCATGCTGAATGAAGTGGTGACTGCGAACCCGGGTGAAACAGACGCTTCGTTGTCTCAAGATCTTCTGGGTGAGAATTCGCCCAACACCGTAAAAATCCACATGTCGGAAAAACGAAGGGTAAAAAACTTACGAGACCCGATTGAGATTCCGGTTGTCCTTTTTGGGCATTAATCTATCCATTGACGGCTGAAAGCTTTCAAAGCCGTAGAACTCATCGAGGCCTTCGTTTTGACAGGTTATGGCTCCCGTAAATCTAAACGAGCCAGAAGATATGGTCGTTTGAATAATCGATATCAACAGGGTGCAACATCCGCGGTGCAAGGTGCAACATCCGTTCGAAATGGCGAAACAGTGCCGTACGACTTTTAGAAATGCGTGTATGGATTTGAAACAGAACAGTACCATGGTGCACCACTCTCCAGCGATGGGAAGTCGAAGACGGGCCACGGTAATCCTGTTTTACCGTAAAAATCAACGTGTCGAAAAAACGAAGGGTAAAAAACTTACGAGACCCGATTGATATTCGGGTTGTCCTTTTCGGGCATTAATCCATCCGTTGACGACTGAAAGCTGTCAAAGCCGTAGAACTCATCGAGGCCTTCGTTTTGACAGGTTATGGCTCCCGTTACTCTAAACGAGCCAGAAGTTATGGCCGTTTGAATAATCGATATCTACAGGGTGCAACATCCACGGTGCATGGTGCAACATCCATCCGAAATGGTGAAACAGTGTCGTACGACTTTTAGAAATGCGTGCATGGATTTGAAACGGAACTGTACCATGGTGCACCACTCTCCAGCGATGCGAAGTCGAAGACGGGCCACGGTAATCCCGTTTTACCGTAAAAATCCACGTGTCGAAAAAACGAAGGGTAAAAAACTTACGAGACCCGATTGAGATTCGGGTTGTCCTTTTTGGGCATTAGTCTATCGTTGACGGCTGAAAGCTTTCAAAGCCGTAGAACTCATCGAGGCCTTCGTTTTGACAGGTTATGGCTCCCGTAACTCTAAACGAGCCAGAAGTTATGGCCGTTTGAATAATCGATATCAACAGGGTGCAACATCCACGGTGCAAGGTGCAACATCCGTCCGAAATGGTGAAACAGTGCCGTACGACTTTTAGAAATGCATGCATGGATTTGAAACGGAACAATACCATGGTGCACCACTCTCAAGCGATGGGAAGTCAAAGACGGGCCACGGTAATCCCGTTTTACCGTAAAAATCCACGTGTCGAAAAAACGAAGGGTAAAAAACTTACGAGACCCGATTGAGATTCGGGTTGTCCTTTTTGGGCGTTAATCCATCCATTGACGGCTGGAAGCTGTCAAAGCCGTAGAACTCATAGAGGCCTTCGTTTTGACAGGTTATGGGTCCCGTAACTCTAAACGAGCCAGAAGTTATGGCCGTCCGAATAATCGATATCTACAGGGTGCAACATTCACGGTGCAAGGTGCAACATCCGTCCGAAATAGCGAAACAGTGTCGTACGACTTTTAGAAATGCGTGCATGGATTTGAAATGGAACAGTACCATGGTGCACCACTCTCAAGCGATGGGAAGTCGAAGACGGGCCACGGTAATCCCGTTTTACCGTAAAAATCCACGTGTCGAAAAAACGAAGGGTAAAAAACTTACGAGACCCGATTGAGATTCGGGTTGTCCTTTTTGGGCATTAATCTATCTGTTGACGACTGAAAGCTGTCAAAGCCGTAGAACTCATCGAGGCCTTCGTTTTGACAGGTTATGGCTCCCGTAACTCTAAACAAGCCAGAAGTTATGGCCGTCCGAATAATCGATATCTACAGGGTGCAACATCCACGGTGCAAGGTGCAACATCCGTCCGAAATGGCGAAACAGTGCCGTACGACTTTTAGAAATGCGTGCATAGATTTGAAACGGAACAGTACCATGGTGCACCACTCTCCAGCGATGGTAAATCGAAGGCCAGCCACGGTAATCTTGTTTTACCGTAAAAATTCACGTGTCGAAAAAACGAAGGGTAAAAAACTTACGAGACACGATTGAGATTCGGGTTGTCCTTTTTGGGCATTAATCTATCCGTTGACGGCTGAATGATGTCAAAGCCGAAGAACTCATCGAGGCCTTCGTTTTGATAGGTTATGGCTCCCGTAACTCTAAACGAGCCAAAAGTTATGGCCGTCCGAATAATCAATATCTACAAGGTGCAACATCCACGGTGCAAGGTGCAACATCCGTCCGAAATGGCGAAATAGTGCCGTACGACTTTTAGAAATGCGTGCATGGATTTGAAATGGAACAGTACCATGGTGCACCACTCTCTAGCGATGGAAAGTCGAAGACGGGCCACGGTAATCCTGTTTTACCATAAAAATCCACGTTTCGAAAAAACGAAGGGTAAAAATCTTACGAGACCCGATTGAGATTCGGGTTGTCCTTTTTCCGCATTAGTCTATCCGTTGACGGCTAAAAGCCGTCAAAGCCGTAGAACTCATCGAGGCCTTCGTTTTGACGGGTTATGGCTCCCGTAACTCTAAACGAGCCAGAAGCTATGGCCGTCCGAATAATCGAAATCTACAGGGTGCAACATCCACGTTGCAAGTTGCAACATCCGTCCGAAATGGCGAAACAGTGCCGTACGACTTTTAGAAATGCGTGTATGGATTTGAAACGGAACAGTACCATGGTGCACCACTCTCAAGCGATGGGAAGTCGAAGACGGGCCACGGTAATCCTGTTTTACCGTAAAAATCCACGTGTCGAAAAAACGAAGGGTAAAAAACTTATGAGAACCGATTGAGATTCGGGTTGTCTTTTTCGGGCATTAATCTATCCATTGACGGCTGAAAGCTGTCAAAGCCGTAGAACTCATCGAGGCCTTCGTTTTGACAGGACATGGATCCCGTAACTCTAAACGAGCCAAAAGTTATGGCCGTTTGAATAATCGATATCTACAGGGTGCAACATCCACGGTGCATGGTGCATCATCCGTCCGAAATGGCGAAATAGTGCCGTACGACTTTTAGAAATGCGTGCATGGATTTTAAATGGAACAGTACCATGGTGCACCACTCTCCAGCGATGGGAAGTCGAAGACGGGCCACGGTAATCCCGTTTTACCGTAAAAATCCACATGTCGGAAAAACGTAGGGTAAAAAACTTACGAGACCCGATTGAAATTTGGGTTGTCCTTTTTGGGCATTAATCTATCCGTTGACGGCTGAAGGCTTTCAAAGCCGTAGAACTCATCGAGGCCTTCGTATTGACAGGTTATGGCTCCCGTAACTCTAAACGAGCCAGAAGTTATGGCCGTTTGAATAATCGATATCAACAGGGTGCAACATCCGCGGTGCAAGGTGCAACATCCGTTCGAAATGGAGAAACAGTGTCGTACGACTTTTAGAAATGCGTGTGTGGATTTGAAACGGAACAGTACCATGGTGCACCACTCTCCAGCGATGGGAAGTCGAAGACGGGCGACGGTAATCCTGTTTTACCGTAAAAATCAACGTGTCGAAAAAACGAAGGGTAAAAAACTTACGAGACCCGATTGATATTCGGGTTGTCCTTTTCGGGCATTAATCCATCTGTTGACGACTGAAAGCTGTCAAAGCCGTAGAACTCATCGAGGCCTTCGTTTTGACAGGTTATGGCTCCTGTTACTCTAAACGAGCCAGAAGTTATGGCCGTTTGAATAATCGATATCTACAGGGTGCAACATCCACGGTGCATGGTGCAACATCCGTCCGAAATGACGAAACAGTGCCGTACGACTTTTAGAAATGCGTGCATGGATTTGAAACGGAACTGTACCATGGTGCACCACTTTCCATCGATGGGAAGTCGAAGACGGGCCACGGTAATCCCGTTTTACCGTAAAAATCCACATGTCGAAAAAACGAAGGGTAAAAAACTTACGAGACCCGATTGAGATTCGGGTTGTCCTTTTTGGGCATTAATCTATCGTTGACGGCTGAAAGCTTTCAAAGCCGTAGAACTCATCGAGGCCTTCGTTTTGACAGGTTATGGCTCCCGTAACTCTAAACGAGCCAGAAGTTATGGCCGTTTGAATAATCGATATCAACAGGGTGCAACATTCACGGTGCAAGGTGCAACATCCATCCGAAATGGTGAAACAGTGCCGTACGACTTTTAGAAATGCGTGCATGGATTTGAAACGGAAAAACACCATGGTGCACCACTCTCAAGCGATGGGAAGTCGAAGACGGGCTACGGTAATCCCGTTTTACCGTAAAAATCCACGTGTCGAAAAAACGAAGGGTAAAAAACTTACGAGACCCGATTGAGATTCGGGTTGTCCTTTTTGGGCATTAATCCATCCGTTGACGGCTGAAAGCTGTCAAAGCCGTAGAACTCATAGAGGCCTTCGTTTTGACAGGTTATGGGTCCCGTAACTCTAAACGAGCCAGAAGTTATGGCCGTCCGAATAATCGATATCTACAGGGTGCAACACCCACGGTGCAAGGTGCAACATCCGTCCGAAATGGCGAAACAGTGCCGTACGACTTTTAGAAATGCGTGCATGGATTTGAAATGGAATAGTACCATGGTGCACCACTCTCAAGCGATGGGAAGTCGAAGACGGGCCACGGTAATCCCGTTTTATCGTAAAAATCCACGTGTCGAAAAAACGAAGGGTAAAAAACTTACGAGACCCGATTGAGATTCGGGTTGTCCTTTTTGGGCATTAATCTATCCGTTGACGGCTGAAAGATGTCAAAGCCGTAGAACTCATCGAGGCCTTCGTTTTGACAGGTTATGGCTCCTGTAACTCTAAACAAGGCAGAAGTTATGGCCGTCCGAATAATCGATATCTACAGGGTGCAACATCCACGGTGCTAGGTGCAACATCCGTCCGAAATGGCGAAACAGTGCCGTACAACTTTTAGAAATGCGTGCATAGATTTGAAACGGAACAATATCATGGTGCACCACTCTCCAGCGATGGTAAATCAAAGGCAGCCACGGTAATCCTATTTTACCGTAAAAATTCACGTGTCGAAAAAACGAAGGGTAAAAAACTTACGAGACACGATTGAGATTCGTGTTGTCCTTCTTGGGCATTAATCTATCCGTTGACGGCTGAATGCTGTCAAAGCCGAAGAACTCATCGAGGCCTTCGTTTTGATAGGTTATGGCTCCCGTAACTCTAAACGAGCCAGAAGTTATGGCCGTCCGAATAATCGATATCTACAAGGTGCAACATCCACGGTGCAAGGTGCAACATCCGTCCGAAATGGCGAAACAGTGCCGTACGACTTTTAGAAATGCGTGCATGGATTTGAAATGGAACTGTACTATGGTGCACCACTCTCCAGCGATGGAAAGTCGAAGACGGGCCACGGTAATCCTGTTTTACCGTAAAAATCCACTTTTCGAAAAAACGAAGGGTAAAAATCTTACGAGACCCGATAGTGATTCGGGTTGTCCTTTTTGAGCATTAATCTATCCATTGACGGTTGAAAGCTGTCAAAGCCGTAGAACTCATCGAGGCCTTCGTTTTGACAGGTTAGGGCTCCCGTAACTCTAAACGAGCCAGAAGCTATGGTCGTCCGAATAATCGAAATCTACGGGGTGCAACATCCACGGTGCAAGTTGCAACATCCGTACGAAATGGCGAAACAGTGCCGTACGACTTTTAGAAATGCGTGTATGGATTTAAAACGGAACAGTACCATGGTGCACCACTCTCCAGCGATGGGAAGTCGAAGACGGGCCACGGTAATCCTGTTTTACCGTAAAAATCCACGTTTCGAAAAAACGAAGGGTAAAAAACTTACGAGAACCGATTGATATTCGGGTTGTCCTTTTTGGGCATTAATCCATCCGTTGACGGCTGAAAGCTGTCAAGGCCGTAGAACTCATCGAGGCCTTCGTTTTGACAGGTTATGGCTCCCGTAACTCTAAACGAGCCAGAAGTTATGGCCGTTTGAATAATCGATATCTACAGGGTGCAACATCCACGGTGCATGGTGCAACATCCGTCTGAAATGGGAAATAGTGACGTTCGACTTTTCGAAATGTGTGCATGGATTTGAAACGGAACTGTACCATGGTGCACCACTCTCCAGCGATGGAAAGTCGAAGACGGGCCACGGTAATCCCGTTTTACCGTAAATATCCACATGTCGGAAAAACGTAGGGTAAAAAACTTACGAGACCCGATTGAAATTCGGGTTGTCCTTTTTGGGCATTAATCTATCCGTTGATGGCTGAAAGCTTTCAAAGCCGTAGAACTCATCGAGGCCTTCGTATTGATAGGTTATGGCTCCCGTTACTCTAAACGAGCCAGAAGTTATGGCCGTTTGAATAATCGATATCTACAGGGTGCAACATCCACGGTGCATGGTGCAACATCCGTCCGAAATGGCGAAACAGTGCCGTATGACTTTTAGAAATGCGTGCATGGATTTGAAACGGAACTGTACCATGGTGCACAACTCTCCAGCGATGGGAATTCGAAGACGGGCCACGGTAATCCCGTTTTACCGTAAAAATCCACGTGTCGAAAAAACGAAGGGTAAAAAACTTACGAGACCCGATTGAGATTCGGGTTGTCCTTTTTGGGCATTAATCTATCGTTGACGGCTGAAAGCTTTCAAAGCCGTAGAACTCATCGAGGCCTTCGTTTTGACAGGTTATGGCTCCCGTAACTCTAAACGAGCCAGAAGTTATGGCCGTTTGAATAATCGATATCAACAGGGTGCAACATCCACGGTGCAAGGTGCAACATCCGTCCGAAATGGTGAAACAGTGCCGTACGACTTTTAGAAATGCGTGCATGGATTTGAAACGGAACAACACCATGGTGCACCACTCTCAAGCGGTGGGAAGTCGAAGACGGGCTACGGTAATCCCGTTTTACCGTAAAAATCCACAAGTCGAAAAAACGAAGGGTAAAAAACTTACGAGACCCGATTGAGATTCGGGTTGTCCTTTTTGGGCATTAATCCATCCGTTGACGGCTGAAAGCTATCAAAGCCGTAGAACTCATAGAGGCCTTCGTTTTGACAGGTTATGGGTCCCGTAACTCTAAACGAGCCATAAATTATGGCCGTCCGAATAATCGATATCTACAGGGTGCAACATCCACGGTGCAAGGTGCAACATCCGTCCGAAATGGCGAAACAGTGTCGTACGACTTTTAGAAATGCGTGCATGGATTTGAAATGGAACAGTACCATGGTGCACCACTCTCAAGCGATGGGAAGTCGAAGACGGGCCACGGTAATCCCGTTTTACCGTAAAAATCCACGTGTCGAAAAAACGAAGGGTAAAAAACTTACGAGACCCGATTGAGATTCGGGTTGTCCTTTTTGGGCATTAATCTATCCATTGACGGCTGAAAGCTGTCAAAGCCGTAGAACTCATCGAGGCCTTCATTTTGACCGGTTATGGCTCCCGTAACTCTAAACAAGGCATAAGTTATGACCGTCCAAATAATCGATATCTACAGGGTGCAACATCCACGGTGCTAGGTGCAACATCCGTCCGAAATGGCGAAACAGTGCCGTACAACTTTTAGAAATGCGTGCATAGATTTGAAACGGAACAATATCATGGTGCATCACTCTCCAGCGATGGTAAATCAAAGGCCAGCCACGGTAATCCTATTTTACCGTAAAAATTCACGTGTCGAAAAAACGAAGGGTAAAAAACTTACGAGACACGATTGAGATTCGTGTTGTCCTTCTTGGACATTAATCTATCCGTTGACGGCTGAAAGCTGTCAAAGCCATAGAAGTTATCGAGGCCTTCGTTTTGACAGGTTATGGCTCCCGTAACTCTAAACGAGCCAGAAGTTATGGCCGTCCGAATAATCGATATCTACAAGGTGCAACATCCACGGTGCAAGGTGGAACATCCGTCCGAAATGGCGAAACAGTGCCGTACGAGTTTTAGAAATGCGTGCATGGATTTGAAATGGAACTGTACCATGGTGCACCACTCTTCAGCGATGGAAAGTCGAAGACGGGCCACGGTAATCCTGTTTTACTGTAAAAATCCACTTTTCGAAAAAACGAAGGGTAAAAATCTTACGAGACCCGATAGAGATTCGGGTTGTCCTTTTTGAGCATTAATCTATACATTGACGGTTGAAAGCTGTCAAAGCCGTAGAACTCATCGAGGCCTTCGTTTTGACAGGTTATGGCTCCCGTAACTCTAAACGAGCCAGAAGCTATGGTCGTCCGAATAATCGAAATCTACAGGGTGCAACAACCACGGTGCAAGTTGCAACATCCGTACGAAATGGCGAAACAGTGCCGTACTACTTTTAGAAATGCGTGTATGGATTTAAAACGGAACAGTACCATGGTGCACCACTCTCCAGCGATGGGAAGTCGAAGACGGGCCACGGTAATCCTGTTTTACCGTAAAAATCCACGTTTCGAAAAAACGAAGGGTAAAAAACTTACAAGAACCGACTGATATTCGGGTTGTCCTTTTTGGGCATTAATCCATCCGTTGACGGCTGAAAGCTGTCAAGGCCGTAGAACTCATCGAGGCCTTCGTTTTGACAGGTTATGGCTCCCGTAACTCTAAACGAGCCAGAAGTTATGGCCGTTTGAATAATCGATATCTACGGGGTGCAACATCCACGGTGCATGGTGCAACATCCGTACGAAATGGGAAATAGTGACGTTCGACTTTTCGAAATGTGTGCATGGATTTGAAACGGAACTGTACCATGGTGCACCACTCTCCAGCGATGGAAAGTCGAAAACGGGCCACGGTAATCCCGTTTTACCGTAAAAATCCACATGTCGAAAAAACGAAGGGTAAAAAACTTACGAGACCCGATTGAGATTCGGGTTGTCCTTTTTGAGAATTAATTTATCCGTTGACGGCTGAAAGCTGTCAAAGCCGTAGAACTCATCGAGGCCTTCATTTTGACAGGTAATGGATCCCGTAATTCTAAACGAGCTAGAAGTTATGGCCGTCCGAATAATCGATATCTACAGGGTGCAACATCCACGGTGCAAGGTGCAACATCCGTCCGAAATGGCGAAACAGTGCCGTACGACTTTTAGAAATGCGTGCATGGATTTGAAACGGAACGGTACAATGGTGCACCACTCTCCAGCGATGGTAAATCGAAGGCCAGCCACGGTAATCCCGTTTTACCGTAAAAATCCACGTGTCGAAAAATCGAAGGGTAAAAAACTTACGAGACCCTATTGAGATTCGGGTTGTCCTTTTTGGGCATTAATCTATCCGTTGACAGCTGAAAGCGGTCAAAGCCGTAGAACTCATCGAGGCCTTCGTTTTGACAGGTTATGGCTCCCGTAACTCTAAACGAGCCAGAAGTTATGGCCGTTTGAATAATCGATATCTACAGGGTGCAACATCCACGGTGCATGGTGCAACATCCGTCTGAAATGGGAAATAGTGACGTTCGACTTTTCGAAATGTGTGCATGGATTTGAAACGGAACTGTACCATGGTGCACCACTCTCCAGCGATGGAAAGTCGAAAATGGGCCACGGTAATCCCGTTTTACCGTAAAAATCCACGTGTCGAAAAAACGAAGGGTAAAAAACTAACGAGACCCTGAGATTCGGGTTGTCCTTTTTGGGCATTAATCTATCCGTTGACGGCTGAAAGCCATCAAAGCCATATAACTCATCGATGCCTTCGTTTTGACAGGTTATGGCTCCCGTAACTCTAAACGAGCCAGAAGTTATGGCCATCCTAATAATCGATATCTACAGGGTGCAACATCCACGGTGCAAGGTGCAACATCCGTCCGAAATGGCGAAACAGTGCCGTACGACTTTTAGAAATGCGTGCATGGATTTGAAACGGAACAGTACCATGGTGCACCACTCTCCAGCGATGGTAAATCGAAGACCAGCCACCGTAATCCCGTTTTACCGTAAAATTCCACGTGTCGAAAAAACGAAGGGTAAAAGACTTACGAGACCCGACAGAGATTCGGGTTGTCCTTTTTGGGCATTAATCTATCCATTGACGGTTGAAAGCTTTCAAAGCCGTAGAACTCATCGAGGCCTTCGTTTTGACAGGTTATGGCTCCCGTAACTCTTAACTAGCCAGAAGTTATGGACGTCCGAACAATCGATATCTACAGGGTGCAACATCCACGGTGCAAGGTGCAACATCCGTCCGAAATGGCGAAAGAGTGCCGTACGACTTTTAGAAATGCGTGCATGGATTTGAAACGGAACAGTGACATGGTGCACCACTCTCCAGCGATGGTAAATCGAAGACCAGCTGTAACGACCCGTATTTTACGTGTCGATAAATCGTGGAATTTACCGGTCGTTAGTGTTGTTTATGTTGTCTCTAGCCTGAGTCGTATGGAGAGTAACACGTGTGTTGAAGGGTTGAGTCGTGACCGACTCATAGGTTGGAACGAGTTATGGAGTTAACTCGTGACCGAGTCATAGAGTTGCCGACTTAGTGTCTTAGGTCGTGTGGGCGAGTTAGGGAAGCCAGCGACTCAGGAGTAGACGACTTAGAGTGTGACCGAGTCATGGGATAAGTCGTGACCGACTTATAGAAGCAGCGACCTAAAGGTTAGACGACTTAGTGTTGGACCGACCTAAGAAGTGACCGACTCATGGGTTAGCGACTTAAGGGGTTAAGGCTTAGGTCGTGGGGTCTTGAGTTGGTAGGGGCTTGGGTCGGCAGGGTGTTATCTCGTTAGGAGGTTGAGTCGTTAGGGGCTTAGGTCGTTGAGTCGGCTAGGAGTTAGGTCGTATGACCCTGTGTTCTGTTAAGTCGGCAGCGACCTAAATTAGGTCGCTAGGGAAGATAGGTCGGCAGGGTTTTTAGGTCGTGTGAGTTAGGACTGAACATACTAAGTTGGTAGCGACTTAGTGATGAGTCGTAGGTCGTTAATGTTATAAGTCGTTAGGTCGGCCTTGGGCTTAAGTCGTTAGATTGTTAGGTCGTTAGGCTGCACTGTTGTGATGAGTCGTGAGCCGTTGGGTCTTGCATGCGCTTGTGTTTTAGGTCGTAGGTCGGGGTAGTTGAGTCGTGCATTGGGTTGGACATGCGCGTACTAGGTCGCAGGATGGCATGGGTCGGCAGCGACCTATGTTAGGTCGGAGATTTCTTAGGTCGGCGACGACCTAAAACTGAGCCTACGAGTTACGACCTAAGGAGTTTTCAGCCTATAAATAGAGGGGTTTGGCTCACTTTTTGGCACCGGTTTTTGAAGCGACGAAGTGCTGCCATTTTGGGAACTCGACTACAACATTTCTTCATCTTCTTTTCTCCATTCCAATCTAATTCTAACATCCATCCAAGATCGAAGATCGAGATCGAAGATCCAAGTGCCAAAGTTGAAGATCTTCATCCGTTCGAGCTAGAATTCATCGATTGGAGCGAGATATTGCCGGATCAAACCTTGATCTTCGCTGTCCAGATCTGAAGTGTGTAGTTTTTGTAGTGTTTGGGTGATTTGGTGAGTGGTAGTTATCTCTCACGCGGATCCAAAGGAGTATATTGGATTGGTGGCATGTTTGGGTGTTAAAGTTAGAGATTTCATGCATTTTTCTTAGATCGAAGTCTAGATCCATGGTTTTTGAAGATGTTTACTTATGCAAGTTAGTTTAACAAGCATTAGAGACAAAACCCATGTTTTATAATTGATAGATCTATGCTAAAAACCATGATTTCACATATGTTGGACTTTTGCTCGTTTATTTACGAAATTCCCATTATAGTTGATATTGCTTAAATTGCTTAATAGATCTTGTTTGAATGATTGATTATTTGAATGTATGATTGATTTGATTGTTTCCAAGTTAGCTAGTAGTTGATTTGGAACAAGATGATGAAAGAGGATTCAAAAGCTATGGAAGAAGGCTCTTGAATGGTGAAAGCTGCTTAAGGCATATGTAGCGGATGTTGAAGCTCATATGTATAGATTGGATGATGTTGAGATGGGACTTTGCCATGATTTGATGAGGCAAACCATGTTGTTGAGTTGAGACTTTGCTTTGATGCGATGAAGCGAAGTATGATGTGAGTCTTGGCTTAATCCAAGCAGGGATCATTCCAAGCATGTTGATAACTTGAAGAGTAGTTCAAGTTGGTTGATAATGGATTGTTCAAGAGGTAGCTTGAGCTTGTATGAGGATAGTCGTCAAGAAGGATGGCTAGGAGGCTTGGATCTCGTCGTTGTTGAAGGTTCTAGCATGCTCAAAAGCAAGAGTACATGGGGCGCCCATAACGACTACAGGTAGGTAGTCGGGACACCCAAAAGACTACAGGTAGGTAGTTGAGTACTCTGGGCAAAGTAGATAAGTCCTAGGCACAAGGCAGTGTGCGGAGTTATGGTTAGAACCGGGGTTACCATTAGCCCTTGACAGATGGTCATTCAACTAACGGTGAAATCGAGGCAAGGATAACAGTGATAGCCAGAGTCATGGATGTTTGGTTGTATTATCATTCGGCTTCAAGAGCGGTGTTTTCTGGGTGCTTATCTGATCTTGGTTTAGGCCTTGGGGGTTTGTATTTGGAAAACATCGTCCTTGACTCGAGTGGTATTCGCTTTACCTTAATTGTCTATGTTATTATGCTTGCTTCTCCTTAGTGTATGTCTGGGGCTATCACTGTAGAAAGAGGTGGAGTGGGATGGTTTGGTTCCTATTCCTTTTATCCTTTATGCTCTTTTGGTATGTTTGATAGTTAATTTACTGCTCACTAAGACTTTGTCTGACTCAAGGTTTTATGTCTCCTCTTATTACCTTGGGCTGTTCATCCATGTTTGGGATGGGCAGACTAGGTAGCAGGTGACAGGTGCTGTGCTAGGAGTTCTACGATGAAGATGACGAAGACGAGCAGGAGGCTTTGCATATTAGTTTTCTTACTATATGTACTGGGTATCCGCTGCTGTATTTGGTTGAGTGATTTGTAGTGAGGCTTTCATGTATGGATTTGAGTAGATGATTGTATGAAACTACTGTGATGCTTATATGATGATGTTCTGTTCTATGGAGCTTCACTATATTATATTTCTCTATTGTATTTTATCCATGCGCTGTGAGTTATGCGATAGAGATTCTTCTGTTTTGTTTTACCCTGACTATCGTCCATGGCTGCCTGGCACACCTTTTAGCGCATTGTTTCCTTGATTTGGTGCGGGAGTCATGGGCGGTCGTCACATTTGGTATCAGAGCTTTGGTTAATCGATTTTAGCCAACGCTCGCTGATGTAACTACGTAAGAGAGACGTAATTGTAATTTGATGGATGATTACTATATATAATATAGTAGTTTAGAAGGGTTTGAACTCCTTATGCAGTTGTTTCTTAAGGTGTTCTAATCATTCTTATTTACAGATATTAAGGATGAGTCGAAGTGAGAGACAAGCTGCGAGGGGTAGCCGTGATGCTAGGGAAGCTGTTGATTATGCTCCTATGTTTGAGGCCATGATGACTTCAATCATGAGGAGAATACCAGCTTCAGGATCATCTGTAGATGTGGGAGTTCAAGTCCAAGCTCCGAGACCGGTGGATTTTGCCAAGCTTTGCAAGGATTATACTGCTCTTGGAGGGAAAGTTTTCTTGGGGACGGAGTCGACTATTGAGGTGCAGAGATGGATTGATGCTTGCAAAAGAATCTTTGGTGACTTAGGGATTGAGGATGCAACTAAGAGGAAGCTTGCATCGAGACAGCTTCAGGGAAGAGCTGCTGATTGGTGGAATTCTATCACCATAGATACACCAGAAGAAGAGATTACTTGGGAGCAATTCCAAGTTAGATTTGAAGCTAAGTTCATCTCTACTTCCCAGAAATCTGTCTTGTTTAAGAGGTTTGTGGAGCTCAAGCAAGGGGGAAGGCCTGTTCTTGAGTATATTTCTGAGTTTGAAGCTTTGTCTAAGTATGCCAGATCGTACATTGATTCTCCCTACCAGAAGAATGAAAAGTTTGTGACTGGTCTGGATGCTTATCTTGGGAGGCAGTTAGTGGATCATCTGGACGATCCATTTGAGAAGCTTGTGGAAAAAGCTCTTAGGCATGAGAGTTTGTTTCCTAGGGAAAGTTCTGTTGTTGCCGTAACTAGGGAAGGATCTAAACCACAGCAGAGTGGCAATAGGAAGAGGAAGCAGCAGCAACAGAGGGGTAAGGATGGTCAGAAGAAGCCTAAGAGCGAAATGACTTGCTATAACTGCCAGCAGAAGGGCCATCTTTACAAAGATTGTAAGAATCCCAAAGTGCCGGGAAAGTGTTACAACTGTGATAAGCTGGGACATATCAAGAAGGATTGTCCAGAACCGAGGAAAGATAGGCAGGTTGTGCAAGCCTATGCTTTGGGGGCTGTTCCATCGTCTTCGAAAGCTCCTACTGCTGAAGAGAAGGGGAAGAGTGTGGTTGTTCAAGGTACTCTTTCTATTTGTGGTGTTCCAGTTAGAGTGTTGTTTGATACTGGAGCGTCGCATTCTTTTGTTTGTGATGATTTGGTAAGCCGGTTAGGTATGAAACCGGATATTGTTGATAGGCCATTGGTTGTGACTAATCCGGTAGGGGGTTCGTCATGTTTGTGTATGTTATGTCGTGGTCTAGTTGTGTCGAGTCATGATTGCTCGTTTGTTTGTGATTGCTTTGTTCTGAACTTTGCGGGGTTCGGAATTATTTTGGGTATGGACTGGCTTAGGAAGTATGCGGCTAGGATTGATTGTGAGAGGCTTGAGGTGACAGTCGGGAATGTGGAAGGGCGAAAGGTTGTGATACGATGTAAGCATGAAGAAGGCGTCTTCATGAGCTTCATGTATTCGCTAGTTGTTCCACGGGATGGACTGTCATCAGTGCCTATTGTGAATGAGTTTGGTGATGTCTTTGAGGAAGTCAAAGGGTTACCGCCGCATAGGGAGATCGAGTTTCGTATCGATCTAGTTGAGGGAGCCAGACCTGTTGTGATGCCTCTTAGGCGGATGGCACCGAGGGAGCAGCAAGAGCTGAAGGTGCAAGTTGATGACCTTTTGCAGAAAGGATTCATTCGGAGAAGTGTGTCCGAATGGGGTGCGCCAGTTGTGTTCGCAACCAAAACGGATGGATCGTTGAGGTTGTGTGTTGATTATCGTGAGCTGAATAAGGTGACTAAGAAGAACAAGTATCCATTGCCGAGAATAGATGACTTGTTTGATCAGCTTCACGAGGCTAAGGTGTTTTCTCAGATGGATTTGGCAACGGGATTTCACCAGTTGAGAGTGGCAAAGGATAGTGTGCCGAAGACTGCTTTCAGGACACCATCCGGGTTTTATGAGTGGCTGGTAATGCCGTTTGGATTGACTAACGCGCCAGCATATTTTGTGGATCTTATGAATAGGGTATTCAGAGATCAGTTGAATAAGTTCGTGCTTGTGTTCGTGGATGATATTTTGGTTTACTCCAGAACCGAGGAAGAGCACAAGACGCACTTGAGGATTGTTTTGGGAATTTTGTGGAAACATCAGCTGAAGGCTAAGTTTTCGAAGTGTCACTTCTGGAAGAGTGAAGTGAGGTTCTTAGGCCATGTTATCTCTGGAAATGGAATAGCGGTTGACCCCGCTAAGGTGGCAGCGATCCAGGATTGGGTTAGACCTAAGAATGCATCTGATGTGAGAAGTTTTCTTGGATTAGCAGGATATTATCGTCGGTTTATCAAAGACTTTTCCAAGATAGCTGCACCGTTGACAGGATTGACGAAGAAGAACCAAGTGTTCAGATGGGATGATAAGTGTGAGCAAGCTTTCGTAATCCTGAAAGAACGACTGACAAGTGCTCCTGTTTTGACTATTCCGAGTGGGAATGATGAGATGGTGGTTTACACCGATGCATGTGGCACTGGACTAGGAGCGGTGCTAATGCAGAAGGATAAAGTTGTTGCGTATGCTAGTCGACAACTAAAGCCGCATGAAAGGAATTATCCGACTCATGATTTGGAGTTAGCGGCGATTGTGTTTGCTTTGAAGATGTGGAGACACTATCTATTGGGAGTTAGATTCGAGCTGTTTACAGATCATAAGTCGTTGAAGTATCTGTTTTCCCAAAAGGATTTGAATCTTCGACAGCAACGGTGGCTAGAGTTCTTAGCATCGTATGATTTTGGTATAGCCTATACTCCAGGGAAAGGTAACGCAGTGGCTGATGCGTTAAGTCGAAGACATGCAGGTTTGGGAGCCATGTTTTCGGAATGGAAGAGTCTTGAGTATTTGGCTGAGTTTGATTTCAGGCCCAGATGTGAATTGGAACCTGAGATGTTGGCAAACTTATCGATAAGACCTACTCTTGTGGAAAGAATTGGCGAGAGCCAAAAGCGAGACGATAAGCTTGTCAAGATCATCCGAGATTTGGAATCTGGGTTGGACCCAGAGAAGGATAAGGGATTCGAGGTCGATCGAGAGGGTTGGCTTCGAAAGCAAGGACGACTAGTTGTTCCCGATATTGATGGACTGAGAGATGAAGTTCTGAGGGAAAGTCATCACTCGAAGTTGACAATTCATCCAGGCGGAAATAAGATGTATCGGGATATGAAAAGATCCTACTACTGGGAAGGTATGAAGAAGGATGTTGGAGATTTTATTTCCAAGTGTATGAATTGCCAGTTGGTGAAGGCTGAGCAGAAGAAGCCCAGTGGATTGCTTCAGCCATTGGAGGTTCCTACATGGAAGTGGGAGCAAGTGTCGATGGATTTTATTGATGGTCTACCTAGGACAAGAGCAGGGAATGAAGGGATTTGGGTCATTGTAGATCGTTTGACCAAGAGTGCAAGGTTTATTCCTGTTCGATCAACTAGGACTGCATCGAAGTTGGCTGAGTTGTATGTTAAGTGGATAGTTCGATTCCATGGTATTCCGAAGAGTATAGTGAGCGATCGAGACCCATTGTTCACTAGTGGATTTTGGAAGAGCTTCCAGGAAGTTTTGGGAACCGAGTTGTGTTTGAGTACAGCTTATCACCCTCAAACAGATGGTCAGACTGAGAGAGTCAACCGAGTTTTGGAAGATCTCCTTAGAGCATGTGTTTTGGACTTCGGAGGATCATGGGAAGATCATCTTCATTTGGTGGAGTTTGCTTATAATAACAGTTATCAGTCGAGTATTGGTATGGCACCATATGAAGCATTATATGGAAGACCGTGTAACTCTCCGACATGTTGGTTGGAAACGGGAGAAAAGCTGATGCTTGGGCCAGAGATGATTCGTCAAACTACGGATTGTATAGAGATCATTCGGCAACGAATGAGGGCAGCCCAGGATCGTCAGAAGAGTTATGCAGATAATCGTCGAAAGGATTTGGAATTCGATGTGGATGATATGGTTTTTGTGAAGATTTCTCCATTGAAGAATGCTATAAGGTTTGGGAAGAAAGGAAAGTTAATTCCAAGATTTGTTGGACCATTCCCGATTATCGAACGAATTGGAAAACTCGCTTACAGGTTGGAGTTACCGGAAAAGATGGCGGGTGTGCACAATGTCTTTCATGTATCTTATCTACGGAAGTATGTGCATGACCCAACTACTGTGGTTTCTGCTGATAGCTGTGAAGACTTAGAGGTTGATCCAGTGGTTACGAGACCTCGTAAGCCGCTTCGTATTGTTGAAACCGATACGAAACAGCTTAGGAGGAAGACGATTACGTTGCTCAAGATACAATGGAGTGAAGATGTCAACGACTGTACATGGGAGGAGGAAGAGAGGATGAAGGCAGCTCATCCAGAACTCTTCGAGGTATGACCCTAAGGTGTCGTGACATCTCATGAATTTGCATCTTGATTTCTATCTTAGAATTCTGCATGCTAGGCTAGAATTGGATGCATGGTTTGTTGATTGCTATGGATGGTAGGCATGCGGATTATCTTTGATTGCTGTTGTTTGCTTGGAATTTCGGGGGCGAAATTCCTAAGGGGGAGAGAATGTAACGACCCGTATTTTACGTGTCGATAAATCGTGGAATTTACCGGTCGTTAGTGTTGTTTATGTTGTCTCTAGCCTGAGTCGTATGGAGAGTAACACGTGTGTTGAAGGGTTGAGTCGTGACCGACTCATAGGTTGGAACGAGTTATGGAGTTAACTCGTGACCGAGTCATAGAGTTGCCGACTTAGTGTCTTAGGTCGTGTGGGCGAGTTAGGGAAGCCAGCGACTCAGGAGTAGAAGACTTAGAGTGTGACCGAGTCATGGGATAAGTCGTGACCGACTTATAGAAGCAGCGACCTAAAGGTTAGACGACTTAGTGTTGGACCGACCTAAGAAGTGACCGACTCATGGGTTAGCGACTTAAGGGGTTAAGGCTTAGGTCGTGGGGTCTTGAGTTGGTAGGGGCTTGGGTCGGCAGGGTGTTATCTCGTTAGGAGGTTGAGTCGTTAGGGGCTTAGGTCGTTGAGTCGGCTAGGAGTTAGGTCGTATGACCCTGTGTTCTGTTAAGTCGGCAGCGACCTAAATTAGGTCGCTAGGGAAGATAGGTCGGCAGGGTTTTTAGGTCGTGTGAGTTAGGACTGAACATACTAAGTTGGTAGCGACTTAGTGATGAGTCGTAGGTCGTTAATGTTATAAGTCGTTAGGTCGGCCTTGGGCTTAAGTCGTTAGATTGTTAGGTCGTTAGGCTGCACTATTGTGATGAGTCGTGAGCCGTTGGGTCTTGCATGCGCTTGTGTTTTAGGTCGTAGGTCGGGGTAGTTGAGTCGTGCATTGGGTTGGACATGCGCGTACTAGGTCGCAGGATGGCATGGGTCGGCAGCGACCTATGTTAGGTCGGAGATTTCTTAGGTCGGCGACGACCTAAAACTGAGCCTACGAGTTACGACCTAAGGAGTTTTCAGCCTATAAATAGAGGGGTTTGGCTCACTTTTTGGCACCGGTTTTTGAAGCGACGAAGTGCTGCCATTTTGGGAACTCGACTACAACATTTCTTCATCTTCTTTTCTCCATTCCAATCTAATTCTAACATCCATCCAAGATCGAAGATCGAGATCGAAGATCCAAGTGCCAAAGTTGAAGATCTTCATCCGTTCGAGCTAGAATTCATCGATTGGAGCGAGATATTGCCGGATCAAACCTTGATCTTCGCTGTCCAGATCTGAAGTGTGTAGTTTTTGTAGTGTTTGGGTGATTTGGTGAGTGGTAGTTATCTCTCACGCGGATCCAAAGGAGTATATTGGATTGGTGGCATGTTTGGGTGTTAAAGTTAGAGATTTCATGCATTTTTCTTAGATCGAAGTCTAGATCCATGGTTTTTGAAGATGTTTACTTATGCAAGTTAGTTTAACAAGCATTAGAGACAAAACCCATGTTTTATAATTGATAGATCTATGCTAAAAACCATGATTTCACATATGTTGGACTTTTGCTCGTTTATTTACGAAATTCCCATTATAGTTGATATTGCTTAAATTGCTTAATAGATCTTGTTTGAATGATTGATTATTTGAATGTATGATTGATTTGATTGTTTCCAAGTTAGCTAGTAGTTGATTTGGAACAAGATGATGAAAGAGGATTCAAAAGCTATGGAAGAAGGCTCTTGAATGGTGAAAGCTGCTTAAGGCATATGTAGCGGATGTTGAAGCTCATATGTATAGATTGGATGATGTTGAGATGGGACTTTGCCATGATTTGATGAGGCAAACCATGTTGTTGAGTTGAGACTTTGCTTTGATGCGATGAAGCGAAGTATGATGTGAGTCTTGGCTTAATCCAAGCAGGGATCATTCCAAGCATGTTGATAACTTGAAGAGTAGTTCAAGTTGGTTGATAATGGATTGTTCAAGAGGTAGCTTGAGCTTGTATGAGGATAGTCGTCAAGAAGGATGGCTAGGAGGCTTGGATCTCGTCGTTGTTGAAGGTTCTAGCATGCTCAAAAGCAAGAGTACATGGGGCGCCCATAACGACTACAGGTAGGTAGTCGGGACACCCAAAAGACTACAGGTAGGTAGTTGAGTACTCTGGGCAAAGTAGATAAGTCCTAGGCACAAGGCAGTGTGCGGAGTTATGGTTAGAACCGGGGTTACCATTAGCCCTTGACAGATGGTCATTCAACTAACGGTGAAATCGAGGCAAGGATAACAGTGATAGCCAGAGTCATGGATGTTTGGTTGTATTATCATTCGGCTTCAAGAGCGGTGTTTTCTGGGTGCTTATCTGATCTTGGTTTAGGCCTTGGGGGTTTGTATTTGGAAAACATCGTCCTTGACTCGAGTGGTATTCGCTTTACCTTAATTGTCTATGTTATTATGCTTGCTTCTCCTTAGTGTATGTCTGGGGCTATCACTGTAGAAAGAGGTGGAGTGGGATGGTTTGGTTCCTATTCCTTTTATCCTTTATGCTCTTTTGGTATGTTTGATAGTTAATTTACTGCTCACTAAGACTTTGTCTGACTCAAGGTTTTATGTCTCCTCTTATTACCTTGGGCTGTTCATCCATGTTTGGGATGGGCAGACTAGGTAGCAGGTGACAGGTGCTGTGCTAGGAGTTCTACGATGAAGATGACGAAGACGAGCAGGAGGCTTTGCATATTAGTTTTCTTACTATATGTACTGGGTATCCGCTGCTGTATTTGGTTGAGTGATTTGTAGTGAGGCTTTCATGTATGGATTTGAGTAGATGATTGTATGAAACTACTGTGATGCTTATATGATGATGTTCTGTTCTATGGAGCTTCACTATATTATATTTCTCTATTGTATTTTATCCATGCGCTGTGAGTTATGCGATAGAGATTCTTCTGTTTTGTTTTACCCTGACTATCGTCCATGGCTGCCTGGCACACCTTTTAGCGCATTGTTTCCTTGATTTGGTGCGGGAGTCATGGGCGGTCGTCACACCAGCCACCGTAATCCCGTTTTACCGTAAAAATCCACGTGTCGAAAAAACGAAGGGTAAAAAACTTACGAGACCCGATTGAGATTCGGGTTGTCCTTTTTGGGCATTAATCTATCCATTGACGGCTGAAAGCTGTCAATGCCGTAGAACTCATCGAGACCTTCGTTTTGACAGGTTATGGCTTTTGTAAGTCTAAACGAGCCAGAAGTTATGGCCGTCCGAATAATCGATATCTACAGGGTGCAACATCCACGATGCAAGGTGCAACATCCGTCCGAAATGGCGAAACAGTGCCGTACGACTTTTAGAAATGCGTGCATGGATTTGAAACGGAACAATACCATGGTGCACCACTCTCCAGCGATGGTAAATCGAAGACCAGCCACTGTAATCCTGTTTTACCGTAAAAATCCACGTGTCGAAAAAAACGAAGGGTAAATAACTTACGAGACCCGATTGAGATCCGGGTTGTCCTTTCTGGGCATTAATCTATCTGTTGATGGCTGAAAGCTGTCAAAGCCGTAGAACTCATCGAGGCCTTCGTTTTGATAGGTTATGGCTCCCGTAACTCTAAACGAGCCAGAAGTTATGGCCGTCCGAATAATCGATATCTACAGGGCGCAACATCCACGGTGCAAGGTGCAACATCCGTCCGAAATGGCGAAACAGTGTCGTACGACTTTTAGAAATGCATGCATGGATTTGAAACGGAACAGTACCATGGTGCACCACTCTCCAGCGATGGGAAGTCGAAGACGGGCCACGGTAATCCTGTTTTACCGTAAAAATCCACGTGTTGAGAAAACGAAGGTTAAAAAACTTACGAGACCCGATTGAGATTCGGGTTGTCCTTTTTGTGCATTAATTTATCCATTGATGGCTGAAAGCTATCAAAGCCGTAGAACTCATCGAGGCCTTCGTTTTGACAGGTTATGGCTCCCGTAACTCTAAACGAGCCAGAAGTTATGCCCGTCCGAATAATCGATATCTACAGGGTGCAACATCCATGGTGCAAGGTGCAGCATCAATCCGAAATGGCAAAATAGTGCCGTACGACTCTTAGAAATGCGTGTATGGATTTGAAACGGAATAGTACCATGGTGCACCACTCTCCAGTGATGGGAAGTCGAAGACGGGCCACGGTAATCCTGTTTTACCGTAAAAATCCACGTGTCGAAAAAACGAAGGGTAAAAAACTTACAAGACCCGATTGAGATTCGGGTTGTCCTTGTTTGGAATTAATCTATCCGTTGACGGCTAAAAGCTATCAAAGCCGTAGAACTCATCGAGGCCTTCGTTTTGACAGGTTATGGCTCACGTAACTCTAAACGAGCCAGAAGTTATGGCCGTTTGAATAATCAATATCTACAGGGTGCAACATCCACGGTGCATGGTGCAACATCCGTCCGAAATGGTGAAACAGTGCCGTAAGACTTTTAGAAATGCGTGCATGGATTTGAAACGCAACAGTACCGTGGTGCACCACTCTCCAGCGATGGGAAGTCGAAGACGGACCACGGTAATCCCGTTTTACCGTAAAAATCCACATGTCGAAAATACGAAGGGTAAAAAACTTACGAGACCCGATTGAGATTCGGGTTGTCCTTTTTGGCCATTAATCTATCCGTTGACGGCTGAAAGCCGTCAAAGCCGTAGAACTCATCGAGGCCTTCGTTTTGACAGGTTATGGCTCCCGTAACTCTAAACGAGCCAGAAGTTATGGCCGTCCGAATAATCGATATCTACAGGGTGCAACATCCACGGTGCAAGGTGCAACATCCGTCCGATATGGCGAAACAGTGCCATACGACTTTTAGAAATGCGTGCATGGATTTGAAACGGAACAGTACCATGGTGCACCACTCTCCAGCGATGGCAAATCGAAGGCCAGCCACGGTAATCCAGTTTTACCGTAAGAATCCACGTGTCGAAAAATCGAAGGGTAAAAAACTTACGAGACCCGATTGAGATTCGGGTTGTCCTTTTTGGGCATTAATCTATCCGTTGACGGCTGAAAGCGGTCAAAGCCGTAGAACTCATCGAGGCCCTCATTTTGACATGTTATGGCTCCCGTAACCCTAAACGAGCCAGAAGTTATGGCCGTTTGAATAATCGATATCTACAGGGTGCAACATCCACGGTGCAAGGTGCAACATCCGTCCGAAATGGCGAAACAGTGCCGTACGACTTTTACAAATGCGTGCATGGATTTGAAACGGAGCAGTACCATGGTGCACCACTCTCCAGCGATGGGAACTCGAAGACGGGCCACGGTAATCCCGTTTTACCGTAAAAATCCACGTGTCATAAAAACGAAGGGTAAAAACTTACGAGACCCGATTGAGATTCGGGTTGTCCTTTTTGGGCAATAATCTATCCGATGACGGCTGAAAGCTGTCAAACCCGTAGAACTCATCGAGGCCTTCGTTTTGACAGGTTATGGCTTTTGTAACTCTAACCGAGCCAGAAGTTATGGCCGTCCGAATAATCGATATCTACAGGGTGCAACTTCCACGGTGCAAGGTGCAACATCCGTCCGAAATGGCGAAACAGTACCGTACGACTTTAAGAAATGCGTGCATGGATTTGAAACGGAACAGTACCATGGTGCACCACTCTCTAGCGATGGGAAGTCGGAGACGGGCCACAGTAATCCCGTTTTACCGTAAAAATCCACGTGTCGAAAAAACGAAGGGTAAAAACTTACGAGACCCTGAGATTCGGGTTGTCCTTTTTGGGCATTAATCTATCCGTTGACGGCTGAAAGCCGTCAAAGCCATAGAACTCATCGAGGCCTTCGTTTTGACAGGTTTTGGCTCCCGTAACTCTAAACGAGCCAGAAGTTATGGTCGTCCGAATAATCGATATCTACATGGTGCAACATCCACGGTGCAAGGTGCAACATCCGTCCGAAATGGCGAAACAGTGCCGTACGACTTTTAGAAATGCGTGCATGGATTTGAAACGGAACAGTACCATGGTGCACCACTCTCCAGCGATGGTAAATCGAAGACCAGCCACCGTAATCCCGTTTTACCGTAAAATTCCACGTGTCGAAAAAACGAAGGGTAAAAGACTTACGAGACCCGATTGAGATTCGGGTTGTCCTTTTTGGGCATTAATCTATCCATTGACGGTTGAAAGCTTTCAAATCCGTAGAACTCATCGAGGCCTTCGTTTTGACAGGTTATGGCTCCCGTAACTCTAAACTAGCCAGAAGTCATGGCCGTCCGAATAATCGATATCTACATGGTGCAACATCCACGGTGCAAGGTGCAACATCCGTCCGAAATGGCGAAAGAGTGTCGTACGACTTTTAGAAATGCGTGCACGGATTTGAAACGGAACAGTGACATGGGGCACCACTCTCCAGCGATGGTAAATCGAAGACCAGCCACCGTAATCCCGTTTTAGCGTAAAAATCCACGTGTCGAAAAAACGAAGGGTAAAAAACTTACGAGACCCGATTGAGATTCGGGTTGTCCTTTTTGGGCATTAATCTATCCGTTGACGGCTGAAAGCTGTCAAAGCCGTAGAACTCATCGAGACCTTCGTTTTGACAGGTTATGGCTTTTGTAAGTCTAAACAAGCCGAAAGTTATGGCCGTCCGAATAATCGACATCTACAGGGTGCAACATCCACGATGCAATGTGCAACATCCGTCCGAAATGGCGAAACAGTGCCGTACGACTTTTAGAAATGCGTGCATGCATTTGAAATGGAACAATACCATGGTGCACCGCACTCCAGCGATGGTAAATCGAAGACCATCCACCGTAATCCTGTTTTACCGTAAAAATCCACGTGTCGAAAAAACGAAGGGTAAAAAACTTACATGACCCGATTGAGATTCGGGTTGTCCTTTTTGGGCATTAATCTATCCGTTGACGGCTGAAAGCTGTAAAAGCCGTAGAACTCATCGAGGCCTTCGTTTTGACAGGTTATGGCTCTCGTAAATCTAAACGAGCCAGAAGTTATGGCTGTCCGAATAATCGATATCTGCAGGGTGCAACATCCACGGTGCAAGGTGCAACATCCGTCCGAAATGGAGAACCAGTGTTATACGACTTTTAGAAATGCGTGCATGAATTTGAAACGGAACAGTACCATGGTGCACCACTCTCCAGTGATGGGAAGTCAAAGACGGGCCACGGTAATCCCGTTTTACCGTAAAAATCCACGTGTCGAAAAAACGAAGGGTAAAAAACTTACGAGACCCGATTGAGATTCGGGTTGTCCTTTTTGGGCATTAATCTATCCGTTGACGGCTGAAAGCTGTCAAAGCCATAGAACTCATCGAGGCCTTCGTTTTGACAGATTATGGCTCCCGTAACTCTAAACGAGCTAGAAGTTATGGCCGTCCGAATAATCGATATCTACAGGGTGCAACATCCACAGAGCAAGGTGCAAAATCCGTCCGAAATGGCGAAACCGTGCCGTACGACTTTTAGAAATGCGTGCATGGATTTGAAATGGAACAGTACCATGGTGCACCACTCTCCAGCGATGGAAAGTCGAAGGCCGGCCACGGTAATCCCGTTTTATCGTAAAAATCCACGTGTCGAAAAAACGAAGGGTAAAAAACTTACGATACCCGATTGAGATTCGGGTTGTCCTTTTTTGGCATTAATCTATCTGTTGACGGCTGAAAGCTATCAAAGCCGTAGAACTCATCGAGGCCTTCGTTTTTACAGGTTATGACTGCCGTAACTCTAAACGAGCCAGAAGTTATGGCCGTTTGAATAATCGATATCTGTAGGGTGCAACATCCACGGTGCAAGGTGCGACATCCGTCCGAAATGGCGAAACAGTGCCTTACGACTTCTAGAAATGCGTGCATGGATTTGAAACGGAACAGTACCATGGTGCACCACTCTCCAGCGATGGTAAATCGAAGACCAGCCACCGTAACCCGTTTTACCGTAAAATTCCACGTGTCGAAAAAACGAAGGGTAAAAAACTTACGAGACCAGATAGAGATTCGGGTTGTCCTTTATGGGCATTAATCTATCCGTTGACGGATGAAAGCTTTCAAAGCGGTAGAACTCATCGAGGCCTTCGTTTTGACAGGTTATGGCTCCCGTAACTCTAAACGAGGCAGAAGTTATGGCCGTCCAAATAATCGATATCTACAGGGTGGAACATCCACGGTGCAAGGTGCAACATCCGTCCGAAATGGCGAAACTGTGTCGTACGTCTTTTAGAAATGCGTGCATGGATTTGAAACGGAACAGTAACATGGTGCACCACTCTCCAGCGATGGTAAATCGAAGACCAGCCACCGTAATCCTGTTTTACCGTAAAAATCCACGTGTCGAAAAAACGAAGGGTAAAAAACTTACGAGACCCGATTGACATTCGGGTTGTCCTCTTTGGGCATTATTCTATCCGTTGATGGCTGAAAGCTGTCAAAGCCGTAGAACTCATCGAGGCCTTCATTTTGACAGGATATGGCTCCCGTAACTCTAAACGTGCCAGAAGTTACGGCCGTCCGAATAATCGATATCTACAGGGTGAAACATCCACGGTGCAAGGTGCAAAATCCGTCCGAAATGGCGAAACAGTGCCGTACGACTTTTAGAAATGCGTGCATGGATTTGAAACGAAACCATGGTGCACCACTCTCCGGCGATGGGAAGTCGAAGGCCGGCCACGGTAATCCTGTTTTACCGTAATAATCCACGTGTCGTAAAAACGAAGGGTAAAAAACTTACGATACCCGATTGAGATTCGGGTTGTCCTTTTTAGGCATTAATCTATCTGTTGACGGCTGAAAGCTTTCAAAGCCGTAGAACTCACCGAGGCCTTTGTTTTGACAGGTTATGACTCCCGTAACTCTAAACGAGCCAGAAGTTATGGTCGTTTGAATAATCGATATCTATAGGGTGCAACATCCACGGTGCAAGGTGCGACATCCGTCCGAAATGGCGAAACAGTGTCGTACGACTTTGAGAAATGCGTGCATGGATTTGAAACGGAAAAGTACCATGGTGCACCACTCTCCAGCGATGGTAAATCGAAGACCAGCCACCGTAACCCGTTTTACCGTAAAATTCCACGTGTCGAAAAAACGAAAGGTAAAAAACTTACGAGACGCGATAGAGATTCGGGTTGTCCTTTTTGGGCATTATTCTATCCGTTGACGGCTAAAAGCTTTCAAAGCCGTAGAACTCATCGAGGCCTTCGTTTTGACAGGTTATGGCTCCCGTAACTCTAAACGAGGGAGAAGTTATGGCCGTCCGAATAATCGATATCTACAGGGTGCAACATCCACGGTGCAAGGTGCAACATCCGTCCGAAATGGCGAAACAGTGTCGTACGTCTTTTAGAAATGCGTGCATGGATTTGAAACAGAACAGTACCATGGTGCACCACTCTCCAGCGATGGTAAATCGAAGACCAGCCACCGTAATCCTATTTTACCGTAAAAATCCAAGTGTCGAAAAAACGAAGGGTAAAAAACTTACGAGACCCGATTGAAATTCGAGTTGTCCTTTTTGGGCATTATTCTATCCGTTGACCGCTGAAAGCTGTCAAAGCCGTAGAACTCATCGAGGCCTTCGTTTTGACAGGTTATGGCTCCCGTAACTCTAAACGAGCCAGAAGTTACGGCCGTCCGAATAATCGATATCTACAGGGTGCAACATCCACGGTGCAAGACGCAACATCCGTCCGAAATGGCGAAACAGTGTCGTACGACTTTTAGAATGCATGCATGGATTTGAAACGGAACAGTACCATGGTGCACTACTCTCCAGCGATGGTAAATCGAAGGCCAGCTACGGTAATCCCGTTTTACCGTAAAAATCCACGTGTCGAAAAAACGAAGGGTAAAAAACTTACGAGACCTGATTGTGATTCGGGTTGTCCTTTTTGGGCATTAATCTATCCGTTGACGGCTGAAAGCTATCAAAGCCGTAGAACTCATCGAGGCCTTCGTTTTGACAGGTTATGGATCCCGTAACTCTAAACGAGCCAGAAGTTATGGCCGTTTGAATAATCGATATCTACAGGGTACAACATCCACGGTGCAAGGTGCAATATCAGTCCGAAATGGCGAAACAGTGCCGTACGACTTTTAGAAATGCGTGCATGGATTTGAATCGGAACAGTACTATGGTGCACCACTCTCCAGCGATGTTAAATCGAAGACCAGCCACCGTAATCCCGTTTTACCGTAAAATTCCACATGTCGAAAAAACGAAGGGTAAAAAAACTTATGAGACCCGATAGAGATTCGGGTTGTCCTTTTTGGGCATTAACCTATCGGTTGATGGATGAAAGCTTTCAAAGCCGTACAACTCATCGAGGCCTTCGTTTTAACAGGTTATGGCCCCCGTAACTCTAAACAAGCCAGAAGTTATGGCCCTCCGAATAATTGATATCTACAGGGTGCAACATCTACGGTGCAAAGTGCAACATCCGTCCGAAATGGCGAAACAGTGTCGTACGACTTTTAGAGATGCGTGCATGGATTTGAAACAGAACAGTGCCATGGTGCACCACTCTCCGGAGATGGTAAATCGAAGACCAACCACCGTAATCCCGTTTTACCGTAAAAATCCACGTGTCGAAAAAATGAAGGGTAAAAAACTTACGAGATCCGATTGAGATTCGGGTTGTCCTTTTTGGGCATTAATCTATCCGTTGACGGCTGAAAGTTGTCAAAGCCGTAGAACTCATCGAGGCCTTTGTTTTTACAGGTTATGGCTCCCGTAACTCTAGACGAGCCAGAAGTTATGGCCGTTTGAATAATCGATATCTACAGAGTGCAACATCCACGGTGCAAGGTGCAACATCCGCCTGAAATGGCGAAACTGTGCCGTACGACTTTTACATATGCGTGCATGGATTTGAAATGGAAAAGTACCATGGTGCACAACTCTCCAGCGATGGAAAGTCGAAGACTGGCCACGGTAATCCCGTTTTACCGTAAAAATCCACGTGTCGAAAAAACGAAGGGTAAAAAACTTACGATACCCGATTGAGATTCGGGTTGTCCTTTTTGGGAAATTATCTATCCGCTGACGGCTGAAAGCTGTCAAACCCATAGAACTCATCGAGGCCTTCGTTTTGACAGGTTATGGCTTTTGTATCTCTAAACGATCCAAAAGTTATGGCCGTCCGAATAATCGATATCTACAGGGTGCAACATCCACGGTGCAAGGTGCAACATCCGTCCGAAATGGCGAAACAGTGCCATACGACTTTTAGAAATGCGTGCATGGATTTGAAACGGAACAGTACCATGGTGCACCACTCTACAGCGATGGTAAATCGAAGACCAGCCACCGTAATCCCATTTTACCGTAAAATTCCACGTGTCGAAAAAACGAAGGGTAAAAAACTTACGTCACCCGATAGACATTCGGGTTGTCCTTTTTGGGCATTAACCTATCCGTTGATGGCTGAAAGCTTTCAAAGCCATAGAACTCATCGAGGCCTTCGTTTTGACAGGTTATGGCTCCCGTAAATCTAAACGAGCCAGAAGTTATGGCCGCCCGAATAATCGATATCTACAGGGTGCAACATCCACGGTGCAAGGTGCAACATCCGTCCGAAATGGCGAAACAGTGCCGTACGACTTTTAGAAATGCGTACATGGATTTGAAAAGGAATAGTACCATGGTGCACCACTCTCTAGCGATGGGAAGTCGAAGACGGGCCACGGTAATCCCGTTTTACCGTAAAAATCCACGTGTCGAAAAAACGAAGGGTAAAAAACTTACGAGACCCGATTGAGATTCGAGTTGTCCTTTTTGGGCATTAATCTATCCGTTGACGGCTGAAAGTGGTCAAATCCATTGAACTCATCGAGGCCTCCGTTTTGACAGGTTATTGCTCCCGTAACTCTAAACGAGCCAAAAGTTATGGTCGTCCGAATAATCGATATCTACAGGGTGCAATATCCAGGGTGCAAGGTGCAACATTCGTCCGAAATGGCGAAACAGTTCCGTATGACTTTGAGAAATGCGTGCATGGATTTGAAATGGAATAGTACTATGGTGCACCACTCTACAGCGATGGTAAATTGAAGACCAGCCACCATAATCCCGTTTTACCGTAAAATTCCACGTGTCGAAAAAACGAAGGGTAAAAAACTTACGAGACCCGATTGAGATTCGGGTTGTCCTTTTTGGGCATTAATCTATCCGTTGATGGCTGAAAGCTGTCAAAGCCGTAGAACTCACCGTGGCCTTCGTTTTGACAGGTTATGGCTCCCGTAACCCTAAACGAGCCAGAAGTTATGGCCGTCCGAATAATCGATATCTACAGGGTGCAACATCCACGGTGCATGGTGCAACATACGTCCGAAATGGCGAAACAGTGCCGTACGACTTTTAGAAATGCGTGCATGGATTTGAAATGGAACAGTACCATGGTGCACCACTCTCCAGTGATGGGAAGTCAAAGACGGGCCACGGTAATCCCGTTTTACCGTAAAAATCCACGTGTCGAAAAAACGAAGGGTAAAAAACTTACGAGACCCGATTGAGATTCGGGTTGTCCTTTTTGGGCATTAATCTATCCGTTGACGGCTGAAAGCTGCCAAAGCCATAGAACTCATCGAGGCCTTCGTTTTGACAGATTATGGCTCCCGTAACTCTAAACGAGCTAGAAGTTATGGCCGTCCGAATAATCGATATCTACAGGGTGCAACATCCACGGAGCAAGGTGCAAAATCCGTCCGAAATGGCGAAACTGTGCCGTACGACTTTTAGAAATGCGTGCATGGATTTGAAATGGAACAGTACCATGGTGCACCACTGTCCAGCGATGGAAAGTCGAAGGCCGGCCACGGTAATCCCGTTTTACCGTAAAAATCCACGTGTCGAAAAAACGAAGGGTAAAAAACTTACGATACCCGATTGAGATTCGGGTTGTCCTTTTTTGGCATTAATCTATCTGTTGACGGCTGAAAGCTATCAAAGCCGTAGAACTCATCGAGGCCTTCGTTTTGACAGGTTATGTCTGCCGTAACTCTAAACGAGCCAAAAGTTATGGCCGTTTGAATAATCGATATCTGTAGGGTGCAACATCCACGGTGCAAGGTGCGACATCCGTCCGAAATGGCGAAACAGTGCCTTACGACTTTTAGAAATGCGTGCATGGATTTGAAACGGAACAGTACCATGGTGCACCACTCTCCAGCGATGGTAAATCGAAGACCAGCCACCGTAACCCGTTTTACCGTAAAATTCCACGTGTCGAAAAAACGAAGGGTAAAAAACTTACGAGACCAGATAGAGATTCGGGTTGTCCTTTATGGGCATTAATCTATCCGTTGACGGCTGAAAGCTTTCAAAGCGTTAGAACTCATCGAGGCCTTCGTTTTGACAGGTTATGGCTCCCGTAACTCTAAACGAGGCAGAAGTTATGGCCGTCCGAATAATCGATATCTACAGGGTGGAACATCCACGGTGCAAGGTGCAACATCCGTCCGAAATGGCGAAACTGTGTCGTTCGTCTTTTACAAATGCGTGCATGGATTTGAAACGGAACAGTAACATGGTGCACCACTCTCCAGCGATGGTAAATCGAAGACCAGCCACCGTAATCCTGTTTTACCGTAAAAATCCACGTGTCGAAAAAACGAAGGGTAAAAAACTTACGAGACCCGATTGACATTCGGGTTGTCCTCTTTGGGCATTATTCTATCCGTTGATGACTGAAAGCTGTCAAAGCCGTAGAACTCATCGAGGCCTTCGTTTTGACAGGATATGGCTCCCGTAACTCTAAACGTGCCAGAAGTTACGGCCGTCCGAATAATCGATATCTACAGGGTGAAACATCCACGGTGCAAGGTGAAAAATCCGTCCGAAATGGCGAAACAGTGCCGTACGACTTTTAGAAATGCGTGCATGGATTTGAAACGAAACCATGGTGCACCACTCTCCAGCGATGGGAAGTCGAAGGTCGGCCACGGTAATCCTGTTTTACCGTAATAATCCACGTGTCGTAAAAACGAAGGGTAAAAAACTTACGATACCCGATTGAGATTCGGGTTGTCCTTTTTAGGCATTAATCTATCTGTTGATGGCTGAAAGCTTTCAAAGCCGTAGAACTCACCGAGGCCTTCGTTTTGACAGGTTATGACTCCCGTAACTCTAAACGAGCCAGAAGTTATGGCCGTTTGAATAATCGATATCTATAGGGTGCAACATTCACGGTGCAAGGTGCGACAACCGTCCGAAATGGCGAAACAGTGTCGTACGACTTTGAGAAATGCGTGCATGGAATTGAAACGGAACAGTACCATAGTGCACCACTCTCCAGCGATGGTAAATCGAAGACCAGCCACCGTAACCCGTTTTACCGTAAAATTCCACGTGTCGAAAAAACGAAGGGTAAAAAACTTACGAGACGCGATAGAGATTCGGGTTGTCCTTTTTGGGCATTAGTCTATCCGTCGATGGCTAAAAGCTTTCAAAGCCGTAGAACTCATCGAGGCCTTCGTTTTGACAGGTTATGGCTCCTGTAACTCTAAACGAGGGAGAAGTTATGGCCGTCCGAATAATCGATATCTACAGGGTGCAACATCCACGGTGCAAGGTGCAACATCCGTCCGAAATGGCGAAACAGTGTCGTACGTCTTTTAGAAATGCGTGCATGGATTTGAAACGGAACAGTACCATGGTGCACCACTCTCCAGCGATGGTAAATCGAAGACCAGCCACCGTAATCCTGTTTTACCGTAAAAATCCAAGTGTCGAAAAAACGAAGGGTAAAAAACTTACGAGACCCGATTGAAATTCGAGTTGTCCTTTTTGGGCATTATTCTATCCGTTGACCGCTGAAAGCTGTCAAAGCCGTAGAACTCATCGAGGCCTTCGTTTTGACAGGATATGGCTCCCGTAACTCTAAACGAGCCAGAAGTTACGGCCGTCCGAATAATCGATATCTACAGGGTGCAACATCCACGGTGCAAGACGCAACATCTGTCCGAAATGGCGAAACAGTGTCGTACGACTTTTAGAAATGCATGCATGGATTTGAAACGGAACAGTACCATGGTGCACCACTCTCCAGCGATGGTAAATCGAAGGCCAGCTACGATAATCCCGTTTTACTGTAAAAATCCACGTGTCGAAAAAACGAAGGGTAAAAAACTTACGAGACCCGATTGTGATTCGGGTTGTCCTTTTTGGGCATTAATGTATCCGTTGACGGCTGAAAGCTGTCAAAGCTGTAGAACTCATCGAGGCCTTCGTTTTGACAGGTTATTGATCCCGTAACTCTAAACGAGCCAGAAGTTATGGCCGTTTGAATAATCGATATCTACAGGGTACAACATCCACGGTGCAAGGTGCAACATCAGTCCGAAATGGCGAAACAGTGCCGTACGACTTTTAGAAATGCGTGCATGGATTTGAATCGGAACGGTACTATGGTGCACCACTCTCCAGCGATGTTAAATTGAAGACCAGCCACCGTAATCCCGTTTTACCGTAAAATTCCACATGTCGAAAAAACGAAGGGTAAAAAAACTTATGAGACCCGATAGAGATTCGGGTTGTCCTTTTTGGGCATTAACCTATCGGTTGATGGCTGAAAGCTTTCAAAGCCGTAGAACTCATCGAGGCCTTCGTTTTAACAGGTTATGGCCCCCGTAACTCTAAACAAGCCAGAAGTTATGGCCGTCCGAATAATTGATATCTACAGGGTGCAACATCTACGGTGCAAAGTGCAACATCCGTCCGAAATGGCGAAACAGTGCCGTACGACTTTTAGAGACGCGTGCATGGATTTGAAACAGAACAGTGCCATGGTGCACCACTCTCCGGAGATGGTAAATCGAAGACCAACCACCGTAATCCCGTTTTACCGTAAAAATCCACGTGTCGAAAAAACGAAGGGTAAAAAACTTACGAGACCCGATTGAGATTCGGGTTGTCCTTTTTGGGCATTAATCTATCCGTTGACGGCTGAAAGCTGTCAAAGCCGTAGAACTCATCGAGGCCTTTGTTTTTACAGGTTATGGCTCTCGTAACTCTAGACGAGCCAGAAGTTATGGCCGTTTGAATAATCGATATCTACAGAGTGCAACATCCACGGTGCAAGGTGCAACATCCGCCTGAAATGGCGAAACTGTGCCGTACGACTTTTACATATGCGTGCATGGATTTGAAACGGAAAAGTACCATGGTGCACCACTCTCCAGCGATGGAAAGTAGAAGACTGGCCACGGTAATCCCGTTTTACCGTAAAAATCCAAGTGTCGAAAAAACGAAGGGTAAAAAACTTACGATACCCGATTGAGATTCGGGTTGTCCTTTTTGGGAAATTATCTATCCGCTGACGGCTGAAAGCTGTCAAACCTGTAGAACTCATCGAGGCCTTCGTTTTGACAGGTTATGGCTTTTGTATCTCTAAACGATCCAAAAGTTATGGCCGTCCGAATAATCGATATCTACAGGGTGCAACATCCACGGTGCAAGGTGCAACATCCGTCCGAAATGGCGAAACAGTGCCATACGACTTTTAGAAATGCGTGCATGGATTTGAAACGGAACAGTACCATGGTGCACCACTCTACAGCGATGGTAAATCGAAGACCAGCCACCGTAATCCCGTTTTACCGTAAAATTCCACGTGTCGAAAAAACGAAGGGTAAAAAACTTACGTCACCCGATAGACATTCGGGTTGTCCTTTTTGGGCATTAACCTATCCGTTGATGGCCGAAAGCTTTCAAAGCCGTAGAACTCATCGAGGCCTTCGTTTTGACAGGTTATGGCTCCCGTAAATCTAAACGAGCCAGAAGTTATGGCCGTCCGAATAATCGATATCTACAGGGTGCAACATCCACGGTGCAAGGTGCAACATCCGTCCGAAATGGCGAAACAGTGCCGTACGACTTTTAGAAATGCGTGCATGGATTTGAAAAGGAACAGTACCATGGTGCACCACTCTCCAGCGATGGGAAGTCGAAGACGGGCCACGGTAATCCCGTTTTACCGTAAAAATCCACGTGTCGAAAAAACGAAGGGTAAAAAACTTTCGAGACCCGATTGAGATTCGAGTTGTCCTTTTTGGGCATTAATCTATCCGTTGACGGCTGAAAGCGGTCAAAGCCATTGAACTCATCGAGGCCTCCGTTTTGACAGGTTATTGCTCCCGTAACTCTAAACGAGCCAGAAGTTATGGTCGTCCGAATAATCGATATCTACAGGATGCAATATCCAGGGTGCAAGGTGCAACATTCGTCCGAAATGGCGAAACAGTTCCGTATGACTTTGAGAAATGCGTGCAAGGATTTGAAATGGAACAGTACTATGGTGCACCACTCTACAGCGATGGTAAATTGAAGACCAGCCACCGTAATCCCGTTTTACCGTAAAATTCCACGTGTCGAAAAAACGAAGGGTAAAAAACTTACGAGACCCGATTGAGATTCGGGTTGTCCTTTTTGGGCATTAATCTATCCGTTGACGGCTGAAAGCTATCGAAGCCGTAGAACTCACCGTGGCCTTCGTTTTGACAAGTTATGGCTCCCGTAACCCTAAACGAGCCAGAAGTTATGGCCGTTTGAATAATCGATATCTACAGGGTGCAACATCCACGGTGCAAGGTGCAACATCCGTCCGAAATGGCGAAACAGCGCCGTACGACTTTTACAAATGCGTGCATGGATTTGAAACGGAGCAGTACCATGGTGCACTCTCCAGCGATGGAAAGTCGAATACGGGCCACGGTAATCCTGTTTTACCGTAAAATGCCACGTGTCGAAAAAACGAAGGGTAAAAAACTTACGAGACCCGATTGAGATTCGGGTTGTCCTTTTTGGGCATTAATCTATCCGTTGACGGCTGATAGTTGTCAAAACCGTAGAACTCATCTAGGCCTTCATTTTGACAGTTATGGCTCCTGTAACTCTAAACGAGTCAGAAGTTATGGCCGTTTGAATAATCGATATCTACAGGGTGCAACATCCACCGTGCAAGGTGCAACATCCGTCCGAAATGGCGAAACGGTGCCGTACGACTTTTAGAAATGCGTGCATGGATTTGAAACGGAACAGTACAATGGTGCACCACTCTCCAGCGATGGGAAGTCAATGAAGGGCCACGGTAATCCCGTTTTACCGTAAAAATCCACGTGTCAAAAAAACGAAGGGTAAAAACTTACGAGACCCGATTGAGATTCGGGTTGTCCTTTTTGGGCATTAATCTATCCGTTGACGGCTGAAAGCTGTCAAAGCCATAGAACTCATCGAGGCCTTCGTTTTTACAGGTATGGCTCCCGTAACTCTAAACGAGCCAGAAGTTATGGCCGTTTGAATAATCGATATCTACAGGGTGCAACATCCACGGTGACAGGTGCAACATCCGTCCGAAATGGCGAAACAGTGCCGTACGACTTTTAGAAATGCATGCATGGATTTGAAACGGAACAGTACCATGGTGCACCACTCTACAGCGATGGTGAATCGAAGACCAGCCACCGTAATCCCATTTTACCGTAAAATTCCATGTGTCGAAAAAACGAAGGGTAAAAAACTTACGAGACCCGATAGAGATTCGGGTTGTCCTTTTTTGGCATTAACCTATCCGCTGATGGCTGAAAGCTTTCAAAGCCATAGAACTCATCGAGGCCTTCGTTTTGACAGGTTATGGCTCCCGTAAATCTAAACGAGCCAGAAGTTATGGCCGTTCGAATAATCGATATCTACAGGGTGCAACATCAACGGTGCAAGGTGCAACATCCGTCCGAAATGGCGAAACAGTGCCGTACGACTTTTAGAAATGCGTGCATGGATTTGAAACAAAACAGTACCATGGTGCACCACTCTCCAGCAACGGTAAATCGAAGGCCAGCCACGGTAATCCCGTTTTACCGTAAAAATCCACGTGTCGAAAAATCGAAGGGTAAAAAACTTACGAGACCCGATTGAGATTCGGGTTGTCCTTTTTGGGCATTAAGCTATCCATTGACGGCTGAAAGCGGTCAAAGCCGTAGAACTCATCCAGGCCTTCGTTTTGACAGGTTATGGCTCCCATAACTCTAAAGAGCCAGAAGTAATGGCCGTTTGAATAATCGATATCTACAAGGTGCAACATCAATGGTGCAAGGTGCAACATCCGTCCGAAATGGCGAAACAGTGCCGTACGACTTTTAGAAATGCGTGCATGGATTTGAAATGGAACAGTACCATGGTGCACCACTCTCCAGCGATGGTAAATCGAAGACCAGCCACCGTAATCCCGTTTTACCGTAAAAATCCACGTGTCGAAAAATCGAAGGGTAAAAAACTTACGAGACCCGATTGAGATTCGGGTTGTCCTTTTTGGGCATTAAGCTATCCATTGATGGCTGAAAGCGGTCAAAGCCGTAGAACTCATCCAGGCCTTCGTTCTGACAGGTTATGGCTCCCATAACTCTAAAGAGCCAGAAGTAATGGCCGTTTGAATAATCGATATCTACAGGGTGCAACATCCACGGTGCAAGGTACAACATCCGTCCGAAATGGCGAAACAGTGCCGTACGACTTTTACAAATGCGTGCATGGATTTGAAACGGAACAGTACCATGGTGCACCACTCTCAAGCGATGGGAAGTCTAAGACGGGCCACGGTAATCCCGTTTTACCGTAAAAATCCACGTGTCGAAAAAACGAAGGGTAAAAAACTTACGAGACCCGATTGAGATTCGGGTTGTCCTTTTTGGGCAATAATCTATCTGCTGACAGCTGAAAGCTGTCAAACCCGTAGAACTCATCGAGGCCTTCGTTTTGATAGGTTATGGCTTTTGTAACTCTAAACGAGCCAGAAGTTATGGCCGTCCGAATAATCGATATCTACAGGGTGCAACTTCCACGGTGCAAGGTGCAACATCCGTCCGAAATGGCGAAACAGTGCCGTATGAATTTTAGAAATGCGTGCATGGATTTGAAATGGAACAGTACCATGGTGCACCACTCTCCAACGATGGTAAATCGTAGACCAGCCACCGTAATCCCCTTTTACCGTAAAAATCCACGTGTCGAAAAAACGAAGGGTAAAAAACTTACGAGACCCGATTTAGATTTGGGTTGTCCTTTTTGGGCATTAATCTATCCGTTGACGGCTGAAAGCTTTCAAAACCGTAGAACTCATCGAGGCCTTCGTTTTGACAGGTTGTGGCTCCCGTAACTCTAAACGAGCCAGAAGTTATGGCAGTCCGAATAATCGATATCTAAAGGGTGCAACATCCACGGTGCAAGGTGCAACATCCGTCCGAAATGGCGAAACAGTGCCGTACGACTTTTTGAAATGCGTGCATGGATTTGAAATGGAACAGTACCATAGTGCACCACTATCCAGCGATGGTAAATCGAAGACCAGCCACCGTAATCCCGTTTTTCCGTAAAATTTCGCGTGTCGAAAAAACGAAGGGTAAAAAACTTACGAGACCCGATTGAGATTCGGTTTGTCCTTTTTGGGCATTAATCTATCCATTGGCGGCTGAAAGCTTTCAAAGCCGTAGAACTCATCGAGGCCTTCGTTTTGACAGGTTATGGCTCCCGTAACTCTAAACTAGCCAGAAGTTATGGCCATTCGAATAATCGATATCTACAGGGTGCAACATCCACGGTGCAAGGTGCAACATCCGTCCGAAATGGCGAAACAGTGCCGTACAACTTTTAGAAATGCGTGCATGGATTTGAAACGGAACAGTGCCATGGTGCACGACTCTCCAGCGATGGTAAATCGAAGACCAACCACCGTAATCCTGTTTTACCGTAAAAATCCACGTGTTGAAAAAACGAAGGGTAAAAAACTTAGGAGACCCGATTGAGATTCGGGTTATCCTTTTTGGGCATTAATCTATCCGTTGACGGCTGAAAACTATCAAAGCCGTAGAACTCATCGAGGCCTTCGTTTTGACAGGTTCTGGCTCTCGTAACTCTAAACGAGCAAGAAGTTATGGCTGTCCGAATAATCGATATCTACAGGGTGCAACATCCACGGTGCATGGTGCAACATCCGTCCGAAATGGCGAAACAGTGCCGTACGTCTTTTAGAAAGTGCATGGATTTGAAACGGAACAATACCATGGTGCACCACTCTCCAGCAATGGTAAATCGAAGACCAGCCACCGTAATCCTGTTTTACCGTAAAAATCCACGTGTCGAAAAAACGAAGGGTAAAAAACTTACAAGACCCGATTGAGATTGGGGCCCTTTTTGGGCATTAATCTATCCGTTGACGGCTGAAAGCTGTCAAAGCCGTAGAATTCATCGAGGCCTTCGTTTTGACAGGTTTTGGCTCTCGTAACTCTAAACGAGCAAGAAGTTATGGCTGTCCGAATAATCGATATCTGCAGGGTGCAACATCCACGTTGCAAGGTGCAACATCCGTCCGAAATGGCGAAACAGTGTTGTACGACTTTTAGAAATCCCGTTCGAAATGGTGAAACAGGGAACAGTACCATGGTGCACCACTCTCCTGCTATGGGAAGTCGAAGACGGGCCACGGTATTCCCGTTTTACCGTAAAAATCCACGTGTCGAAAAAACGAAGGGTAAAAAACTTACGAGACCCTGAGATTCGGGTTATCCTTTTTGGGTATTAATCTATCCTTTGACGGCCGAAAGCCTTCAAAGCCATAGAACTCATCGAGACCTTCGTTTTGACAGGTTATGGCTCCCGTAACTCTAAACGAGCCAGAAGTTATGGCCGTTTGAATAATCGATATCTACAGGGTGCAACATCCACGGTGCAAGGTGCAACATCCATCCGAAATGGCGAAACGGTGTCGTACGACTTTTAGAAATGCGTGTTGTTGGGCGAATTATCACCCAGAAGATCTAGGGACCAGGAAGTCGCAATGTCACCCGGGCTTGCAGCCTCCACTTCGTTCGACAGCCAAGAAGCTCAATACTAACCTAGATGTCCATCCAACGTTCAACCATCACCTCATTCGGCTCCACCACATTCGGCTCCAACTCATTCGGCTCCACTTCATTCGGCTCCACCACATTCGGTCCCCACCTCGTTCGGCTCCACCTCATTCGGCGTCCTTTATACCACCAAATCACCGGACAAGACCCTTGCCGGTCCAAAGCCCACACCTCGCTACTGCCGAACCACAATCGCCACCGGACCAACCATACTACCGAACCACCACACCTCGCCACTGCCGAACCACAATCGCCACCGGACCAACCATACTACCGAACCACCACAACACCTACATGCCGAACCACCCAACACCGGTCCAAGCCTCCATATCCACGCAACACCGAATGAGCATCGCCGAACCACATAGTTGCCAGTCCAGATCGTTTCAGCCCGGGCCCGCCAGCAGTTATATACTTCCAAGACCCCTGCCCCCTACCTCATTCTATAAATAGAGGGGCAGGGGTACAACAATGGCGGACAAGTTTGAGAGCTCAAGCAAGGAAGGAACTTTCAAACTACTTTCATACACTTGTATACAACGCATTGTACTTGTAACCTGAAAGAAAGAAGATAATAACATATAAAGTGGACGTAGGCACATTCTGGCCGAACCACTATAAATCTGTGTGTCTTTTACATTTCAGCCCCTACTTTTCTCATATTTACATACTCATCTAAAATCATTGAAAATTACATATAATCGACTAAATAACACGACTTGGAGGTGTTTGTCCATTTTTTGTGCAAACATTTTTGGTGCTTTCACTGAGACTTGAACTCAAGCTTCATCTTCTCCCACTCAACATTCTTCCTAACAACATCACTCGTTGCTTAGAAATCATGCCTTCCAAACAGAGAAGGGATGTTAACAAAGGAAAGAACATCGTAACTAGCAGCCTTCCAGATCCAGCAATCACAGATCAGCCCACTTCAACAGCAGTACCAGATGAAAATCAGGAGAATCCAACTGGTCCCGCAACGGAACAACCAATCACTAGGGCAGATCTGGACAGGGTTGTGGCTGAAGTAACTAACCGCTTCACATCCCAACAAGAAACTTTGGTGGACCAACTCATGTCACGCTTAAGGGATGCTGAAGAGTCCAACCGCAACACGGAATCATGGGGTGAATCCCAATCCGGAGGATCCCGGAGGCAACAAAGGTCTTCACTCTTCGAACAAGCTACCAACAGGAAAAACGATGATAGGGGCCGCGCCCGGACTCAGCCCGAATTTCGACTCGAGGAAGCCCTGGGAACCGAACCTAGCGGGGGAGGCACCAGGCGAGGGTCGGATGTAGCTGAGCCAGTCATGCCACCTAATCATAGAAACCCCGCTGAACGGAGCCGAGCTAGAACCCAGCCCGGAGTTGACCCCATGGATGTGCTCGAAACAGAACCCCACAGGGGAAGATCAAGGCAGGGGGCAACTGTAGCTGGTCCTAGCGTGCATCCAAGCAGCCAAAGACGACCACTGGATAATGCTAGAGGTGATAGACTGTACCATCCCTACAGGGCATCTGGACGAGATAGATCCCGCAGGGAAGAACCGAGCTCACTTTTGTCCGCTCCAAGTTCTGACGAACGAATGGCACGATTATTCAAATATGTGGTGAAGCTTACTATCCAAGCGTTGATAGGGGGGATAGCGCCGCACATGCAATGGTACCTGCTAAAAGCGAAGTAGCCCTCGGGAGGATTATATGGCATCACTCCATCTCCCGGCAGCAGCATAAGAGCCCTATCTATCCCGAAGGAACGGGATATGACGTCAAGTTGCTCCGCCTTTAGGGAGCTAGGAAAGCAATCCGGGGGAGAGATCAAAAGTTCCTGTGGACCATATCCGTCCACTAGAGACCTCGGAATAGGTCGGTGTTGCCCGGATCCTGGTTGGACTGGGGGCAAGGAAGAAGAAGGCTCTCCTGTGCCTCTAGACTTCTTTCTATCCGATCGTGTTTCCGCTTTGCGAGACATTTTCTGCAACACAAGGAAAGCAAGGCATTAGAACAGGGAACATAGAAAAGTAAACAAACAAGTGCGTGCAAGTGTGGGATTTCATTCGCAAACTCAAGTTCATTCGGTCATCAAGTTCATTCGGTCATCATGTACATTCGGTTTTCCATCTCATTCGGTCATCATGTTCATTCGGTGGTACTGTATCAGGGGCATTCGGTACGCAAGGCATTCGGCCCCAAGGCCGTAATCTCATTCGGTGAAACGAAGACGTACGTGTGTATTCGGCAATAAGTGTATACCTGGTCCGGTATAAGGTTGGTTCGGCAAAACACTTGGTTCGGCAATAGATTGATTCGGCGCTTGCTGGTTCGGTGAAGAAAAACAAGGGGGGTACGGCCTCTATATATAGGCAAACTCACAACCACCGAACCAAACGACTCGCCCAACCGGACCAATAATACCGGACCACCAGAAGCCGAATGTGAATAGCCGGACCAACCAAAAACCGAATGAAATTCTCTCTCTACCGATCAAGACCAGGAACTAGTGGCGTGCAAAGCGCCTCCCTCAGATAAGTACCGAACCCCAGAACTAACTAATAAAATAAGATTAAGATAACGATGAATAAGTCGTAAAATCCTCACCGACGTGGATTAAATCGTTTACACGTGTACGCGACCTCGAATGGTCCATAGGCACGCTCTGAATGGTTGTTAACCCTACCATCGTGGGAATTTACACTTTGACACGCATTCTTAAGCCCATCGGTCATATGGATATTTGATAATTATTATGAAATGGCTAAGCTACTTACACATGTACGGGGTTGCGAACGATCCCTAGGCATGCTCTGAGCTGGCAATAAACCATCTTCACAAACATAAACCAGGCATCGACGATGCCAAGCCCCTTCGGGGCTCACTCTATCGTCCTTAACGGCACAGTCCACTTCAACTCGAATATTTCGATCATGAACGGTCGTTATTCGAAATCACGCTAAAACTGAAAATTTCTTTGCAGGACATTAACGGAATACGAACGTCCGATCACCGGCGTTACAAAGCCAATCTCCCCGCCACAAGAAAAACAAAGCGCGACACATGCAAGCACGTGCCCCACTTTGGGGGGCAAATGTTGGGCGAATTATCACCCAGAAGATCTAGGGACCAGGAAGTCGCAATGTCACCCGGGCTTGCAGCCTCCACTTCGTTCGACAGCCAAGAAGCTCAATACTAACCTAGATGTCCATCCAACGTTCAACCATCACCTCATTCGGCTCCACCACATTCGGCTCCAACTCATTCGGCTCCACTTCATTCGGCTCCACCACATTCGGTCCCCACCTCGTTCGGCTCCACCTCATTCGGCGTCCTTTATACCACCAAATCACCGGACAAGACCCTTGCCGGTCCAAAGCCCACGCCTCGCTACTGCCGAACCACAATCGCCACCCGGACCAACCATACTACCGAACCACCACACCTCGCCACTGCCGAACCACAATCGCCACCGGACCAACCATACTACCGAACCACCACAACACCTACATGCCGAACTACCCAACACCGGTCCAAGCCTCCATATCCACGCAACACCGAATGAGCCTCGCCGAACCACATAGTTGCCAGTCCAGATCGTTTCAGCCCGGGCCCGCCAGCAGTTATATACTTCCAAGACCCCTGCCCCCTACCTCAAACTTGTCTGCCATTGTTGTACCCCTGCCCCTCTATTTATAGAATGAGGTAGGGGGCAGGGGTCTTGGAAGTATATAACTGCTGGCGGGCCCGGGCTGAAACGATCTGGACTGGCAACTATGTGGTTCGGCGAGGCTCATTCGGTGTTGCGTGGATATGGAGGCTTGGACCGGTGTTGGGTAGTTCGGCATGTAGGTGTTGTGGTGGTTCGGTAGTATGGTTGGTCCGGTGGCGATTGTGGTTCGGCAGTGGCGAGGTGTGGTGGTTCGGTAGTATGGTTGGTCCGGTGGCGATTGTGGTTCGGCAGTAGCGAGGTGTGGGCTTTGGACCGGCAAGGGTCTTGTCCGGTGATTTGGTGGTATAAAGGACGCCGAATGAGGTGGAGCCGAACGAGGTGGGGACCGAATGTGGTGGAGCCGAATGAAGTGGAGCCGAATGAGTTGGAGCCGAACGTGGTGGAGCCGAATGAGGTGATGGTTGAACGTTGGATGGACATCTAGGTTAGTATTGAGCTTCTTGGCTGTCGAACGAAGTGGAGGCTGCAAGCCCGGGTGACATTGCGACTTCCTGGTCCCTAGATCTTCTGGGTGATAATTCGCCCAACATTTGCCCCCCAAAGTGGGGCACGTGCTTGCATGTGTCGCGCTTTGTTTTTCTTGTGGCGGGGAGATCGGCTTTGTAACGCCGGTGATCGGACGTTCGTATTCCGTTAATGTCCTGCAAAGAAATGTTCAGTTTTAGCGTGATTTCGAATAACGACCGTTCATGATCGAAATATTCGAGTTGAAGTGGACTGTGCCGTTAAGGACGATAGAGTGAGCCCCGAAGGGGCTTGGCATCGTCGATGCCTGGTTTATGTTTGTGAAGATGGTTTATTGCCAGCTCAGAGCATGCCTAGGGATCGTTCGCAACCCCGTACATGTGTAAGTAGCTTAGCCATTTCATAATAATTATCAAATATCCATATGACCGATGGGCTTAAGAATGCGTGTCAAAGCGTAAATTCCCACGATGGTAGGGTTAACAACCATTCAGAGCGTGCCTATGGACCATTCGAGGTCGCGTACACGTGTAAACGATTTAATCCACGTCGGTGAGGATTTTACGACTTATTCATCGTTATCTTAATCTTATTTTATTAGTTAGTTCTGGGGTTCGGTACTTATCTGAGGGAGGCGCTTTGCACGCCACTAGTTACTGGTCTTGATCGGTAGAGAGAGAATTTCATTCGGTTTTTGGTTGGTCCGGCTATTCACATTCGGCTTCTGGTGGTCCGGTATTATTGGTCCGGTTGGGCGAGTCGTTTGGTTCGGTGGTTGTGAGTTTGCCTATATATAGAGGCCGTACCCCCCTTGTTTTTCTTCACCGAACCAGCAAGCGCCGAATCAATCTATTGCCGAACCAAGTGTTTTGCCGAACCAACCTTATACCGGACCAGGTATACACTTATTGCCGAATACACACGTACGTCTTCGTTTCACCGAATGAGATTACGGCCTTGGGGCCGAATGCCTTGCGTACCGAATGCCCCTGATACAGTACCACCGAATGAACATGATGACCGAATGAGATGGAAAACCGAATGTACATGATGACCGAATGAACTTGATGACCGAATGAACTTGAGTTTGCGAATGAAATCCCACACTTGCACGCACTTGTTTGTTTACTTTTCTATGTTCCCTGTTCTAATGCCTTGCTTTCCTTGTGTTGCAGAAAATGTCTCGCAAAGCGGAAACACGATCGGATAGAAAGAAGTCTAGAGGCACAGGAGAGCCTTCTTCTTCCTTGCCCCCAGTCCAACCAGGATCCGGGCAACACCGACCTATTCCGAGGTCTCTAGTGGACGGATATGGTCCACAGGAACTTTTGGTCTCTCCCCCGGATTGCTTTCCTAGCTCCCTAAAGGAGGAGCAACTTGACGTCATATCCCGTTCCTTCGGGATAGATAGGGCTCTTATGCTGCTGCCGGGAGATGGAGTGATGCCATATAATCCTCCCGAGGGCTACTTCGCTTTTAGCAGGTACCATTGCATGTGCGGCGCTATCCCCCCTATCAACGCTTGGATAGTAAGCTTCACCACATATTTGAAGGTGGCTCCCTTCCAGCTTCAGCCTAACTCATATGCTATCCTGGTGAGCCTCTTTGTCATCTTCCAGAGGAGGTACGGGCGTCCTCCTTCTAACCGGGAAATCCGATACTTGTACAACCTGAGAGGCTATAAGAAGGGGTCTCCGTATATTAGTCTGGAGGCGGCCGTACCCTTCAAACCAGTTCTGGACTTATATTCCAAGTTTACCATGTTCAAGAAAGAGTGGTTCTTCATCAAGGACGATGCCGTTTCTTTCCGCCTTTTCACTTCTGGCTGTAAGATGGATTTCATTTATATTTTCCATGTTTTGACTGTAGTGTTTTTTCTGACATGCTTCTATTTCTGGCTAGCGACAGGTGGTATTGCAGTTGTGGAGGATGATTCCTTGGTGCGAATGGCTGCTGAACTAAAGGCTATTCCGGCACGGGACCGGTCGGCCTCCTTCTTGATCAGGAACGCAACCCTCTTGGAGTATAATTTGATTTTACCGCACCAGTCCGTGGTTAAGCAAAGAGACACGGCTGAGGAGAAGGCTGCTAAAGCTAAGGAGGGGGATAAGGTAAAGAGCGGTAAGAGGGAGCCTTTCGTAGAGCGTCCCGTGGTCGGGGGGAAGAAACTGAGGAAGTCCGATGGCCCTTCTCCAAGTACTTGCCCGATTGTCCCGGAGGAGGAAGGTGTAGAAGAGGAGGAAGGAGGCGAAGTTGGAGAAGGGTCGGAGGGTGGAGGAGATGGCGACGGTCAAGGTGGTGGTGGTGTTGCTGCTCTAACCTCTGAACAAGACCTCGAACTGGATGAGGCTCTCCGTCGGGCCTTCGGGGAGTCGGAGGGAGAGTCGGAAACGGAGAAGGGAATGGAGAAGGCAAAGGAAACCGGCAAAGCTGTGGCTGGCACTGACCCATCCTCTAAGGGTTCCTCAGCTAGGGTGATTCCGGCGATGCAAGGTGAACTTTTGTCTTCTGCCGATTCTATTTTCGATAAGGACTTAGAAATTTTTTACGGTTCACTTCCGTCCTGGAATGAGATCCAGGACTTATTGCAGTATCCCACTCCTCCGCCGGGTTTGTATAATAGATGTGTCTCCTCACTTTTCTTTCTTTTTAACTTAGCACTTTTTTTTGAATTGCGGATTATTGTATGTTCGTAACACTTGTTCTTTATTCCAGGGGCAGGCCAGGCGGGTAAAACGTCGGATGTTCGACACCGCCTTGAGCAATTTAAGTCGAGGAGAGCTTCCGCGAAACCTTCTACTGATCGCACTGGGGACGTAGTCAAGTACCGCCCTCTTCTTGGGGTCATCGAAGAGGGCATTCAGAAAAGGAAGCGGAGCCGTTCCTTATTTGAGTCTTCTTCTGCTTCGCAGCTTCCTACTCTGCTTCCCCCTACTCAGCCTCCTCGTGATACTACGGAGGAGAGCACGGAGCCCTGCCCCCCTCCTCCTCCTTCCAAGAGTTCTACTGTCATTCATATAAGGCGTCCCGATGTGCCTCGCCCCGTGCCTCGTGACCCTTTTGCCGGCCATCCTGATTTAGACCCAAGTTTTCGGGACATTTCATTCGATGAGACCACGGGCGAGCACCTACTTCCCCGCAACCCCATGGTAAGAGTGCTGGACGAGGCCAAATCTTTAGATCTTGATTTACTTACTACACGGGTAGTCACCATGGGGGATGAGGCCAAGGCTAATATCGACCGGGTGGCCGCAGAGACCAAGAAGCTAATGGAGCATCATGCTAAGTTGGTCAAGGCCGGGGAAGAGATCGGGAGTGCTAACATTCGGTTGAGGTTAAAGGTTGCCGATCAGGCCAAGCAACTCGCCGACCAAGCCATCCAGATTTCCCAGCATGAGGAAGCCTCCAAGCGTCTGAAAGAGACCATGGAGAAGGCCAGTAGGGCGGAATTACGGAAGATGGAGGTCGCTTGCAGGGAACGGATTAACATAGCTATCGCAACGGTGGATGAGGTTCGAAATGCGGATCTCGAGCGGGTGGAGGAGTTGTCAGGGAGGCTCGAGGCTGCGGAGATGGCTCAGGCCGAGTTGAAGGAGGAGATGGAGGAGATGAGGAGGTCCCTCAAGTTGAAGGAAGAGGAAATGAGGAGGTCACTCCAGGCTGACTGCTTGAGATACCAATCAGAGAGGGACGTCGCCATCACCAAGTTGCAAGCTTCCGAGGCCCGGGTGAGGGAGTTTGAGGAAAACGAGGGGATGATGGATGAGATGTTGCAGGATATGTACTTCCACACTTGGAAGGAGGGCGGCTTGTCTTGGATGGACGATTACCCTCGGGTCATGGCCAAGGTGTATCTCCAGGCTTTAGAGGAGGCCAGGGTGAATGCGGGTAAGGAAGGCGGAGAGGCTTTCAACTTGAGTGCGGTTACTGCTCAGTTCTCAAAGGAGGAGCAAGCGGCGGTGAAGGAGGGGATGCGGCTACTCGCTGCAGAGGAAGCGGGCGTGCAGTTGGATGATGAGGATCAAGCGGCGGATGCTGGTGAGTTATTCTTTTCCCTTTCTTTTCTTTTCGTGTTTTCATAACTTGATCGTTCGTTTAATGAATTCCTCTTCTGATCTGGACAGGTGGGACTTCAGATCCACATGCTGGGGGCTCCGATCCTGCGGCTAAGTAGGCTGGGGGAGTTGGTGATGGAGTGTGGATGCATCTGCCATCTTTTTGTTTCTTTTTTTATCACTGTTCATGTTAGTCTTTGATATGCAACTGTAATAAAATTATTTGCAAAGAATAACTTCGTGTGATCTTATAATATAAGCTGATTTTGTCATGTTTAAATGTTGTTGCTATCTTTATGTGCTGTGTGAGAAGTATAATTATGTATATGCCTGTGATTCCACTTGTGTTTGATGTTAAGTTTTTTCTTGAAATATAATTTCACGTTTTGCAATGTCAGTGTATGAATAAGTTATAGTTACGCATTTATGTACAAGAGAAGAGAGTACCGCCCTTTATGTTTTATTCGCAGGCGGTAGCTTTGAGTGTCTTGTGTAACTGTTCACGGGTATAGCCGAGCGCCCTGCTACCCAGCACGCAGGCTTAGAGCCTCATGAGTGAATGCTTCCTATTTGGTTTCCTGTACTTTAGAGTTTGTTATACAGGATAGGAGAAAAATATTTAAATGAAATGGAAATATAGTAAAAGTAAAACTTCCAGTCACGGAAGGCCGTCGATGTGCTTAAGTTCGTGGCAAACGGGTTTTGTAGTCACTTTCCCTAGCTGTGGGTCTTGGAGACATTTGTCACCCATCTTACGCCTCCGCGGGGAGTTTTCTTTTTTACCACAGCCGCACTTAAGACACATCGGAGCCGAGATCGCGCACGGTAACTACCCGAACCATTATGGTCCGTAATCGTGGGTATTATTCGATTTACCGTGGCCGGCTAGCGTGGGTGCCGTCGGCCGTGAACTACCCCTGGCTGGCCACACCTTATGTTGGGGCTTAAAGTAGGTTCACAGTTACCGACGAGCCGAACGTCGTAATGAGCTGCCATCGGCTATAGTCGGCCTTTATGATGACTTATAATCGGCTCATTACAGTTGGCTTTGAGGGCAGGCGCGTAATGAGTTAACCCGCAGCAGAGGGATGCTGGGGCAAAAGAGTCTCATTGGCGAGTGCATAGAATCGTAGCGTACCTGTTAGGCCTAGTCCAGATGAGGCCGCGGTGCGTCTTGAGTGGAGATGCCATAGAATTTTGTTCAACAGAAAGGGATAACGCTTAACAAGTAGCCAAGACATAAAGGAACAAGTTAAAAAGAGACAAGATTTTTTAAAGTGGTTCGGCACGAAAATGCCTACGTCCACTGATTCTCTTTGTTAATTCACTTCATATGGGCAGTACAAGTTAAGAAAAGTATCGACGGAGGTGTCGGATGTTCCATGCCCTCTGGAACACCTCTCCGTCCACTGTTGACAAAATGTAAGCTCCGTTGTGGAGATCTTTGTGAATTACATATGGTCCGTCCCAGATGGGGTCCACTGCCCCGGGGCGCGGAAAGATTCGCCTGAGGACAAGATCTCCTTCTTGTAAGCTGCGATGCTTGACTTTGGAATTGTATAGTGCTGCCACTTTTTGTTTGTGAGCTGCTGCTTTGAGTGCTGCATCGTTTCTCCTTTCCTCAATCAGATCCAAAGACATGAGGAGGAGTTCTTCGTTTTCTTCTGGGTTGTAGTGGATCCTACGGTGGGAAGGCACAATAGTCTCAACTGGGAGCATTGCCTCCGATCCATATGCCAAAGAGAAAGGAGTATGTCCCGTTGATGTTCTGAAAGATGTGCGGTATGCCCATAGTGCCGTAGGAAGTTCGTCCACCCAAGCGCCTTTTGACTTTTCAAGTTTCTTCTTGAGTAGGGTTTTGAGAATTTTGTTGACAGCTTCAACTTGTCCGTTTGCCTGAGGGTAAGCTACTGATGAGAAGCTTTTATGAATTCCATGCTCTTGGCACCAGTCGGCAAATTCTTCGCTGTCAAATTGGAGTCCGTTGTCTGATACGATCTTGAGGGGGACTCCATACCTGCACAGAATGTTTTTGATCAAGAAGTTGATAACTTTTGCTGAAGATATTTTATTTAAAGGTTCCGCTTCCACCCATTTGGTGAAATAATCGACTGCCACTATAGCATATTTGGCTCCGCCTCGGCCCGTTGGCAGTTCGCCAATTAAGTCAATTCCCCATACAGCAAAGGGCCAAGGGCTGGTCATTTGAGTAATTTCGTTTGTGGGTAGTCGAGGGATCTTGGCGAACTTCTGACATCTGTCGCATTTCTTAACGAAGTCTAGGGCATCTTTGTTTAGTGTGGGCCAGTAATATCCATATCGGAGTATCTTTCTTGCCAAAGTCTGTCCTCCAGTGTGATCTCCGCATCCTCCCTGATGGATGTTTGTTAATATCTCCTTGGCTTCCCTTCCGGCGACGCATCTTAATAGGGGGCTAGAGAAGCCACGCCAGTAGAGGATGCCTTCTTGTATTGTGTAGTGGGGAACTTTCCTCAAGATCTTCTTGGCTTCGTCACGCCTGTCGGGTAGTATGCCATCTTGCAAATATTTCCGGATAGGAGTCATCCAGGTTCCTTCTTCGATTGCAGTTATCAGATTCGCTTGTTCGAAACTCGGGGCTAGCTGCCTTGAGATTGCTAGTGCTCCGGGAATGGTGCTGTCCTTCATACTAGCTTGCTTTGCAAGTTCATCTGCCTCTTGGTTTTCTTCTCGAGGAATGTGTTTGATTAGATAATGGTCCAATCGATCGAGCAGCAGTCTGGTTTTCTTTAGGTATGCTGTGAGCCGTTCTCCTCGAGTCTGGAATTCTCCTAGTACCTAGTTTACGATAAGCTGAGAATCACTATGAATACATAAGGAATTGATCCCAATTTCTAGGGCCAGTTCCAATCCCGCTATTACTGCTTCATATTCAGCATCGTTGTTAGTGGCCATGAACTCCAATCTTAATGCATAGTACAACTTTCTTCCCCTGGGGGTGACGATCACAATACCTGCCCCCGAGCCTTGTTCGTTCGATGCTCCGTCTACAAAGAGGTTCCACTTGATGTTTTTTGCCACTTCGGATTGTTCCTTGCCTTCGTTGGTAGTGAATTCGGCAATGAAATCAGCCATGGCTTGTCCTTTGATAGCGGTGCGGGGATGGTAGGTGATATCATACTGACTTAGTTCGATGCACCATTTGAGGAGTCGCCCAGAAGTGTCAGGACGATGGAGCACTTGTCTTAGTGGTTGATCGGTTAGAACCCTGATGGAGTGAGACTGGAAGTAGTGTCGCAGTTTCCGTGACGCGATCAATAAACAATATGCTAACTTCTCAAGTTTAGGATATCTGGCTTCTGCCCCCGTAAATCTCTTGCTTACAAAGTAAACCGGGCGTTGTGTGCGGTCTTCTTCTCTTACCAAGGCGGCGCTTAGAGCATGAGATGATACAGCGAGGTATAGGTATAACACTTCACCTTCATTTGGAGTTGAGAGTACTGGTGGTCTCTGAAGGTGTTCGATTAGGTTGAGGAAGGCTTTTAAGCATTCGTCGGTCCACTCGAACCTCCCTTTGTCTTTCTTGAGTGCTTCGAAGAAAGGGACACACTTGTCAGTTGCCTTGGAAATGAATCTGCTTAGGGCGGCCACCTTCCCGTTTAGGCTCTGCATTTCTTTTCGAGTGGAAGGTATCCTTATTTCTTTTAAAGCCCGGACTTGTTCAGGGTTTGCTTCGATTCCTCTGGCGTGGACGATGAATCCTAAGAATTTTCCCGATGAAACTCCGAAGGAGCACTTTAGAGGATTCAGCTTCATTCCATACCGGCGAAGTACCTGAAACATATCGTCCAGATGGCTTACATGGTCGTTGGCTTTCCTGGACTTTACCAACATGTCATCCACATATACTTCCATAGTTCGTCCTATCAGTCCTGCGAACATTTTGTTGACGAGGCGTTGATAGGTAGCTCCAGCATTTTTGAGTCCAAAAGGCATGACTTTGTAACAATATAATCCGCGGTCGGTGATGAAGCTAGTGTGGTCCTGATCGGGAGCGTGCATGGGGATCTGGTTGTATCCGGAGTATGCATCCATAAAAGATAGGAGTTCGTGCCCAGCTGTGCTGTCTACGAGTTGGTCAATTCGGGGAAGTGGGAAGCAGTCTTTCGGGCAAGCGTCATTCAGATTGGAGAAGTCAATACATGTTCGCCACTTTCCATTGGCCTTTTTTACTAGCACCGGGTTAGCGATCCATTCTGGGTAGATGGCTTCCCGTATGAAGCCATTAGCAAGTAGATTTTTTACTTCCTCATCAAGGGCTGCTGATCGCTCTGCCCCCATGCTCCTCTTTTTCTGCTTTACTGGTACCTTGGTGGGATCGATGTTCAACATGTGGCATGCTATGTCTGGGGAGATTCCTGTCATATCGGCATGGGTCCACGCAAATACATCTAAGTTGTGGCGGAGGAAGTCAATGAGTTGATCCTTCAATCCCGTTTTCAGCTGAGATCCGATTTTTAATAGTCTACTTGAATCATGCTTATCTACCGATACGAATTCCATAGCCTCTGCAGGCTCGGCGGTAGCCTCCTCCTCTTTATCCCTGGGGTCTAGTTCATTGAAGGGATCGCTTGTGTATCGAAGAGGAGGGGCTTTCTTTAGTTGCTATGCCTCCAAGCTTTTCATGCAGAGAGTAGTCTCTGCATCTTTTCCTTTATTCTTTCTGCGGTTATTGCGAAGTTCAGTTACGTAGCAGTCTCGGGCAGCATCTTGATCTCCTTCTACTTCTCCTACTCCGTTGTCTGTTGGAAATTTCATTTTCAGGCACCAGGGGGCTAATACAATCTGAAAGTCAGATAAGGCTGGTCTTCCCAAGAAAGCGTTGTAAGCCGAGTGGTTTTCTATTAGTACGAACGTTTGTTTTCGCACAACGGAGCGGGGATGACTTCCTATTTCGACGAAGAGGTCAAGTTGCCCGAGAGGCATCTTTGCATCTCCAGTGAAACCGTGCAGTGGTTTGTCACAGGGGGATACATCCTTCATTGATAACTTCATTTTGTCGAAAGCATGTTTGAACAGGATATTAACGGAGCTTCCCGTGTCTATTAGAATCCGAAAAACTTTAGCTGGACCAAACCAGGCAGAGATGACCATGGGATCCATATGTGGGTACTGTCTTCCTTCCAAATCATGCCTACTGAATACAATGTCATTGTTTTCTTTTCGTTTCGGGTGGCGTTCCTCCGTAATGGAGTTAACATATCCTTCGGCATTTCTAAGCGACTTGCCGTACCTTTCCATCCCTGCCCAACTTCTGTCGGCGATGTGTGGTCCTCCTGAGATGGTAAGGACCACTATCTTCTCTTGACTAGAGCCACTGGTGTTGTGATTGTTGCGATTCCCTCCGCCTACTTCTGGGAGGGGTTGCTTTGAGTTCTCGTTGGCAGGAGTTGGAGTCCTGTTCTGACCTTTCACGTAACGTTCTAGTCTTCTTCTTCTAATGTGTTCTTCGATCAAGTCCCGAAGATGGTGGCATTCATTGGTGTCATGTCCGTGGGATTCGTGGAAGCGACAGAACTTTCCGGACTTGAGTGCGTTATCTGATTCTTTCTTGTGCGGGGGGCGCTTGTATCCGAGTTCGCCCTGAGTGGCTAGGTAGATGTTTTCGATTGTTTCATTCAAAGGAGTGTAGGAGTCAAATCTTGGTCCTGGTCGATATTGGCGCTTCTCAACCTTTCTGCCCCCAGCATTGTCTCTAGATTCATTTCTTCGAGCGTCCTTAGCTGCAGTGGGAACCTTGTCCTGAACTATCTTGCCTTGTTGCCCTGACTGCCCCTCCGTAGCAGCGTCTTCAAGTCTCATATACTTTCCAGCTTCATGGAAGAAATCAGGCAAGGTAGCTGGTTTTTCCTTAGTTAACCTTCTGGCAAACTTGGTGTCTGGATGTACACCACTACAGAGGGCCATCAGAGTGAGTTTTTCATCGGCATCTTGAACTGCTGCCGCTGCGGCGTTGAACCGTGTTAGATATTGTTGCAGCGTCTCTCCGGATTTCTGTTTGACATTGGATAGAGAATAAGCATCCTTGGGTTGTTCCATATGGATGCGGAACTGGCTAATAAACCTTTCTTTTAACATCTCCCATGAGCTGATGGATCCTTGGGGTAGATGGCAGAACCAGGAGGTAGCTAGATCTGATAGGAATAGCGGAAAGCATTTACATAATACTCCTTCTGTTGCTCCACTCATGAGCATATGCTGGGTGTACCTCTGCAGGTGTACGATGGGGTCGGAAGTTCCTTTGTAAGGTTCCATGGTTGGCATTTTCCATTCCCGGGGAGTGATGGCAGTTTCGATATTTCGGGTAAAGGGACTGGTGACCCTAGCGCCTATTCCCCGGTCCCTTTGCTCCCGTTGGACACATTCTCTGAATAATCGTGCCATTCGTTCGTCAGAACTTGGAGCGGACAAAAGTGAGCTCGGTTCTTCCCTGCGGGATCTATCTCGTCCAGATGCCCTGTAGGGATGGTACAGTCTATCACCTCTAGCATTATCCAGTGGTTGTCTTTGGCTGCTTGGATGCACGCTAGGACCAGCTACAGTTGCCCCCTGCCTTGATCTTCCCCTGTGGGGTTCTGTTTCGAGCACATCCATGGGGTCAACTCCGGGCTGGGTTCTAGCTCGGCTCCGTTCAGCGGGGTTTCTATGATTAGGTGGCATGACTGGCTCAGCTACATCCGACCCTCGCTTGGTGCCTCCCCCGCTAGGTTCGGTTCCCAGGGCTTCCTCGAGTCGAAATTCGGGCTGAGTCCGGGTGCGGCCCCTATCATCGTTTTTCCTGTTGGTAGCTTGTTCGAAGAGTGAAGACCTTTGTTGCCTCCGGGATCCTCCGGATTGGGATTCACCCCATGATTCCGTGTTGCGGTTGGACTCTTCAGCATCCCTTAAGCGTGACATGAGTTGGTCCACCAAAGTTTCTTGTTGGGATGTGAAGCGGTTAGTTACTTCAGCCACAACGCTGTCCAGATCTGCCCTAGTGATTGGTTGTTCCGTTGCGGGACCAGTTGGATTCTCCTGATTTTCATCTGGTACTGCTGTTGAAGTGGGCTGATCTGTGATTGCTGGATCTGGAAGGCTGCTAGTTGCGATGTTCTTTCCTTTGTTAACATCCCTTCTCTGTTTGGAAGGCATGATTTCTAAGCAACGAGTGATGTTGTTAGGAAGAAGGTTGAGTGGGAGAAGATGAAGCTTGAGTTTAAAGGCCGACTATAGCCGATGGCAGCTCATTACGGCGTTCGGCTCGCCGGTAACTGTGAACCTACTTTAAGCCCCAACATAAGGTGTGGCCAGCCAGGGGTAGTTCACGGCCAACGGCACCCACGCTAGCCGGCCACGGTAAATCGAATAATACCCACGATTACGGACCATAATGGTTCGGGTAGTTACCGTGCGCGATCTCGGCTCCGATGTGTCTTAAGTGCGGCTGTGGTAAAAAAGAGAACTCCCCGCGGAGGCCCGTCGCTAAGTTGCAAGCTTCCGAGGCTCGGGTGAGGGAGTTTGAGGAAAATGAGGGGATGATGGATGAGATGCTTCAGGATATGTACTTCCATACTTGGAAAGAGGGCGGCTTGTCTTGGATGGACGATTACCCTCGGGTCATGGCCAAGGTGTACCTCCAGGCTTTAGAGGAGGCCAGGGTGAACGCGGGTAAGGAAGGCGGAGAGGCTTTCAACTTGAGTGCGGTTACTGCTCAGTTCTCAAAGGAGGAGCAAGCGGCGGTGAAGGAGGGGATGCGGCTGCTTGCTGCGGAGGAAGCGGGCGTGCAGTTGGATGATGAGGATCAAGCGGTGGATGCTGGTGAGTTATTCTTTTCCCTTTCTTTTCTTTCCGTGTTTTCATAACTTGATCGTTCGTTTAATGAATTCCTCTTCTGATCTGAACAGGTGGGACTTCAGATCCACACGCTGGGGGCTCTGATCCTGCGGCTAAGTAGGCTGGGGGAGTTGGTGATGGTCGGCGAGTTGCTTGGCCTGATCGGCAACCTTTAACCTCAACCGAATGTTAGCACTCCCGATCTCTTCCCCGGCCTTGACCAACTTAGCATGATGCTCCATTAACTTCTTGGTCTCTGCGGCCACCCGGTCGATATTAGCCTTGGCCTCATCCCCCATGGTGACTACCCGTGTAGTAAGTAAATCAAGATCTAAAGATTTGGCCTCGTCCAGCACTCTTACCATGGGGTTGCGGGGAAGTAGGTGCTCGCCCGTGGTCTCATCGAATGAAATGTCCCGAAAACTTGGGTCTAAATCAGGATGGCCGGCAAAAGGGTCACGAGGCACGGGGCGAGGCACATCGGGACGCCTTATATGAATGACAGTAGAACTCTTGGAAGGAGGAGGAGGGGGGCAGGGCTCCGTGCTCTCCTCCGTAGTATCACGAGGAGGCTGAGTAGGGGGAGGCAGAGTAGGAAGCTGCGAAGCAGAAGAAGACTCAAATAAGGAACGGCTCCGCTTCCTTTTCTGAATGCCCTCTTCGATGACCCCAAGAAGAGGGCGGTACTTGACTACGTCCCCAGTGCGATCAGTAGAAGGTTTCGCGGAAGCTCTCCTCGACTTAAATTGTTCAAGGCGGTGTCGAACATCCGACGTTTTACCCGCCTGGCCTGCCCCTGGAATAAAGAACAAGTGTTACGAACATACAATAATCCGCAATTCAAAAAATGTGCTAAGTTAAAAAGAAAGAAAAGTGAGGAGACACATCTGTTATACAAACCCGGCGGAGGAGTGGGATACTGCAATAAGTCCTGGATCTCATTCCAGGACGGAAGTGAACCGTAAAAAATTTCTAAGTCCTTATCGAAAATCGAATCGGCAGAAGACAAAAGTTCACCTTGCATCGCCGGAATCACCCTAGCTGAGGAACCCTTAGAGGATGGGTCAGTGCCAGCCACAGCTTTGCCGGTTTCCTTTGCCTTCTCCGTTCCCTTCTCCGTTTCCGACTCTCCCTCCGACTCCCCGAAGGCCCGACGGAGAGCCTCATCCAGTTCGAGGTCTTGTTCAGAGGTTAGAGCAGCAACACCACTACCACCTTGACCATCGCCATCTCCTCCACCCTCCGACCCTTCTCCAACTTCGCCTCCTTCCTCCTCTTCTACACCTTCCTCCTCCGGGACAATCGGGCAAGTACTTGGAGAAGGGCCATCGGACTTCCTCAGTTTCTTCCCCCCGACCACGGGACGCTCTGCGAAAGGCTCCCTCTTACCGCTCTTTACCTTATCCCCCTCCTTAGCTTTAGCAGCCTTCTCCTCAGCCGTGTCTCTTTGCTTAACCACGGACTGGTGCGGTAAGATCAAATTATACTCCAAGAGGGTTGCGTTCCTGATCAAGAAGGAGGCCGACCGGTCCCGTGCCGGAATAGCCTTTAGTTCAGCAGCCATTCGCACCAAGGAATCATCCTCCACAACTGCAATACCACCAGTCGCTAGCCAGAAATAGAAGCATGTCAGAAAAAACACTACAGTCAAAACATGGAAAATATAAATGAAATCCATCTTACAGCCAGAAGTGAAAAGGCGGAAAGAAACAGCATCGTCCTTGATGAAGAACCACTCTTTCTTGAACATGGTAAACTTGGAATATAAGTCCAGAACTGGTTTGAAGGGTACGGCCGCCTCCAGACTAATATACGGAGACCCCTTCTTATAGCCTCTCAGGTTGTACAAGTATCGGATTTCCCGGTTAGAAGGAGGACGCCCGTACCTCCTTTGGAAGATGACAAAGAGGCTCACCAGGATAGCATATGAGTTAGGCTGAAGCTGGAAGGGAGCCACCTTCAAATATGTGGTGAAGCTTACTATCCAAGCGTTGATAGGGGGGATAGCGCCGCACATGCAATGGTATCTGCTAAAAGCGAAGTAGCCCTCGGGAGGATTATATGGCATCACTCCATCTCCCGGCAGCAGCATAAGAGCCCTATCTATCCCGAAGGAACGGGATATGACGTCAAGTTGCTCCTCCTTTAGGGAGCTAGGAAAGCAATCCGGGGGAGAGACCAAAAGTTCCTATGGACCATATCCGTCCACTAGAGACCTCGGAATAGGTCGGTGTTGCCCGGATCCTGGTTGGACTGGGGGCAAGGAAGAAGAAGGCTCTCCTGTGCCTCTAGACTTCTTTCTATCCGATCGTGTTTCCGCTTTGCGAGACATTTTCTGCAACACAAGGAAAGCAAGGCATTAGAACAGGGAACATAGAAAAGTAAACAAACAAGTGCGTGCAAGTGTGGGATTTCATTCGCAAACTAAAGTTTTCAAGGTCATCGTGTTCATTCGGTTTCCATCTCATTCGGTCATCAAGTTCATTCGGTCATCATGTTCATTCGGTTTCCATCTCATTCGGTCAACAAGTTCATTTGGTCATCATGTTCATTCGGTTTTCCATCTCATTCGGTCATCATGTTCATTCGGTGGTACTGTATCAGGGGCATTCGGTACGCAAGGCATTCGGCCCCAAGGCCGTAATCTCATTCGGTGAAACGAAGACGTACGTGTGTATTCGGCAATAAGTGTATACCTGGTCCGGTATAAGGTTGGTTCGGCAAAACACTTGGTTCGGCAAAACACTTGGTTCGGCAATAGATTGATTCGGCGCTTGCTGGTTCGGTGAAGAAAAACAAGGGGGGTACGGCCTCTATATATAGGCGAACTCACAACCACCGAACCAAACGACTCGCCCAACCGGACCAATAATACCGGACCACCAGAAGCCGAATGTGAATAGCCGGACCAACCAAAAACCGAATGAAATTCTCTCTCTACCGATCAAGACCAGGAACTAGTGGCGTGCAAAGCGCCTCCCTCAGATAAGTACCGAACCCCAGAACTAACTAATAAAATAAGATTAAGATAACGATGAATAAGTCGTAAAATCCTCACCGACGTGGATTAAATCGTTTACACGTGTACGCGACCTCGAATGGTCCATAGGCACGCTCTGAATGGTTGTTAACCCTACCATCGTGGGAATTTACACTTTGACACGCATTCTTAAGCCCATCGGTCATATGGATATTTGATAATTATTATGAAATGGCTAAGCTACTTACACATGTACGGGGTTGCGAACGATCCCTAGGCATGCTCTGAGCTGGCAATAAACCATCTTCACAAACATAAACCGGGCATCGACGATGCCAAGCCCCTTCGGGGCTCACTCTATCGTCCTTAACGGCACAGTCCACTTCAACTCGAATATTTCGATCATGAACGGTCGTTATTCGAAATCACGCTAAAACTGTAAATTTCTTTGCAGGACATTAACGGAATACGAACGTCCGATCACCGGCGTTACAAAGCCAATCTCCCCGCCACAAGAAAAACAAAGCGCGACACATGCAAGCACGTGCCCCACTTTGGGGGGCAAATGTTGGGCGAATTCTCACCCAGAAGATCTAGGGACCAGGAAGTCACAATGTCACCCGGGCTTGCAGCCTCCACTTCGTTCGACAGCCAAGAAGCTCAATACTAACCTAGATGTCCATCCAACGTTCAACCATCACCTCATTCGGCTCCACCACATTCAGCTCCAACTCATTCGGCTCCACTTCATTCGGCTCCACCACATTCGGTCCCCACCTCGTTCGGCTCCACCTCATTCGGCGTCCTTTATACCACCAAACCACCGGACAAGACCCTTGCCGGTCCAAAGCCCACACCTCGCTACTGCCGAACCACAATCGCCACCGGACCAACCATACTACCGAACCACCACACCTCGCCACTGCCGAACCACAATCGCCACCGGACCAACCATACTACCGAACCACCACAACACCTACATGCCGAACTACCCAACACCGGTCCAAGCCTCCATATCCACGCAACACCGAATGAGCCTCGCCGAACCACATAGTTGCCAGTCCAGATCGTTTCAGCCCGGTCCCGCCAGCAGTTATATACTTCCAAGACCCCTGCCCCCTACCTCATTCTATAAATAGAGGGGCAGGGGTACAACAATGGCGGACAAGTTTGAGAGCTCAAGCAAGGAAGGAACTTTCAAACTACTTTCATACACTTGTATACAACGCATTGTACTTGTAACCTGAAAGAAAGAAGATAATAACATATAAAGTGGACGTAGGCACATTCTGGCCGAACCACTATAAATCTGTGTGTCTTTTACATTTCAGCCCCTACTTTTCTCATATTTACATACTCATCTAAAATCATTGAAAATTACATATAATCGACTAAATAACACGACTTGGAGGTGTTTGTCCATTTTTTGTGCAACCACGTGTATGGATTTGAAACGGAAAAGTACCATGGTGCACCACTCTCCAACGATGGTAAATCGAAGGACAGCCACGGTAATCCCGTTTTACCGTAAAAATCCACGTGTCGAAAAAACGAAGGGTAAAAAACTTACGAGACCCGATTGAGATTCGGGTTGTCCTTTTTGGGCATTAATCTATCCGTTGACGGATGAAAGCTGTCAAAGACGTAGAACTCATCGAGTCTTTCGTTTTGACAGGTTATGGCTCCCGTAACTCAAAACGAGCCAGAAGTTATGGCCGTTTGAATAATCGATATCTACAGGGTGCAACATCCACGGTGCAAGGTGCAACATCCGTCCGAAATGGCGAAACAGTGCCGTACGACTTTTTGAAATATGTGCATGGATTTGAAAGGGAACAGTACCATGGTGCACCACTCTCCAGTGATGGGAAGTCGAAGACGGGCCACGGCAATCCCGTTTTACTGTAAAAATACACGTGTCGAAAAAACGAAGGGTAAAAAACTTACGAGACCCGATTGAGATTCGGGTTGTTCTTTTGGGGCATTAATCTATCCATTGACGACTGAAAGCTGTCAAAGCCGTAGAACTCATCGAGGCCTTTGTTTTGACAGGTTATGGCTCCCGTAACTCTAAACGAGCCAGAAGTTATGGCCGTCCGAATAATCGATATCTACAGGGTGCAACATCCACGGTGCAAGGTGCAACATCCATCCGAAATGGCGAAACGGTGTCGTACGACTTTTAGAAATGCGTGCATGGATTTGAAACGGAAAAGAACCATGGTGCACCACTCTCCAGCGATGGTAAATCGAAGGCCAGCCACGGTAATCCCGTTTTACCGTAAAAATCCACGTGTCGAAAAAACGAAGGGTAAAAAACTTACGAGACCCGATTGAGATTCGGGTTGTCCTTTTTTGGCATTAATCTATCCGTTGACGGCTGGAAGCTGTCATAGCCGCAGAACTCATCGAGGCCTTCGTTTTGACTGGTTATGGCTCCCGTAACTCTAAACGAGCAAGAATTTATGGCCGTTTGAATAATCGATATCTACAGGGTGCAACATCCACGGTGCAAGGTGCAACATCCGTCCTAAATGGCGAAACAGTGCCGTACGACTTTTAGAAAAGCGTGCATGGATTTGAAACGGAACAGTACCACGGTGCACCACTCCCCAGCGATGGGAAGTCGAAGACAGGCCACGGTAATCCCGTTTTACCGTAAAAATCCACGTGTCGAAAAAACGAAAGGTAAAAAACTTACGAGACCCGATTGAGATTCGGGTTGTCCTTTTTGGGCATTAATCTATCCGTTGACGGCTGAAAGCTGTCATAGCCGTAGAACTTATCGAGGCCTTCGTTTTGACAGGTCATGACTCCCGTACCTCTAAACGAGCCAGAAGTTATGGCCGTCCGAATAATCGATATCTACTGGGTGCAACAACCACGGTGCAAGGTGCAACATCCGTCCGAAATGGCGAAACAGTGTCGTACGACTTTTAGAAATGCGTGCATGGATTTGATACGGAACAGTACCATGGTGCACCACTCTCCAGCGATGGTAAATCGAAGGCCAGCCACGGTAATCCCGTTTTACCGTAAAAATCCATGTGTCGAAAAAACGAAGGGTAAAAAACTTACGATACCCGATTGAGATTCGGGTTGTCCTTTTTGGGCATTAATCTATTCGTTGACGGCTGAAAGCTGTCAAAGCCGTAGAACTCATCGAGGCCTTCGTTTTGACAGGTTATGGCTCCCGTAACTCTAAACGAGCCAGAAGTTATGGCCGTTTGAATAATCGATATCTACAGGGTGCAACATCCACGTTGAAAGGTGCAACATCCGTCCGAAATGGCGAAACAGTGTCGTACGACTTTTAGAATTGCGTGCATGGATTTGAAACGGAACAGTACCACGATGCACCACTCTCCAATGATGGTAAATCGAAGACCAGCCATCGTAATCCCGTTTTACTATAAAATTCCTCGTGTCGAAAAAACGAAGGGTAAAAAACTTACTTGACCCGATAGAGATTCGGGTTGTCCTTTTTGGGCATTAATCTATCCATTGACGGCTGAAATCTTTCAAAGCCGTAGAACTCATCGAGGCCTTCGTTTTGACAGGTTATGGCTCCCGTAACTCTAAACGAACCAGATGTTATGGCCGTCCGAATAATCGATATCTACAGGGTGCAACATCCACGGTGCAAGGTGCAACATCCGTCCGAAACGACGAAACAGTGCCGTACATCTTTTAGAAATGCGTGCATGGATTTGAAACGGAACAGTTCCATGGTGCACCACTCTCCAGCGATGGTAAATCGAAGACCAGCCACCGTGATCCTGTTTTACCGTAAAAATCCACGTGTCGAAAAAAACGAAGGGTAAAAAACTTACGAGACCCGATTGAGATTCGGGTTGTCCTTTTTGGGTATTAATCTATCTGTTGACGGCTGAAAGCTGTCAAAGCCGTAGAACTCATCGAGGCCTTTGTTTTGACAGGTTATGGCCCCCGTAACTCTAAACGAGCTAGAAGTTATGGCCTCCCGAATAATCGATATCTACAGGGTGCAACATCCACGGTGCAAGGTGCAACATCCGTCCGAAATGGCGAAACAGTGTCGTACGACTTTTAGAAATGCGTGCATGGATTTGAAACGGAACAGTACCATGGTGCACCACTCTCTAGCGATGATAAATCGAAGGGCAGCCACGGTAATCCCGTTTTACCGTAAAAATCCACGTGTCGAAAAAACGAAGGGTAAAAAACTTACGAGACCCGATTGAGATTCGGGTTGTCCTTTTTAGGCATAAATCTATCCGTTGACGGCTGAAAGCCATCAAAGCTGTAGAACTCATCGAGGCCTTCGTTTTAACAGGTTATGGCTCCCATAACTCTAAGCGAGCCAGAAGTTATGGCCGTTTGAATAATCGATATCTACAGGGTGCAACATCCACGGTGCAAGGTGCAACATCCTTCCGAAATGGCGAAACAGTGCCATCCGACTTTTAGAAATGCGTCCATGGATTTGAAACGAAACAGTACCATGGTGCACCACTCTCCAGCGATGGTAAATCGAAGACCAGCCACCGTAATCCCGTTTTATCGTAAAATTCCACGTGTCGAAAAAACGAACGGTAAAAAACTTACGAGACCCGATAGAGATTCGGGTTGTCCTTTTTGGGCATTAATCTATCCGTTGACGGTTGAAAGCTGTCATAGCCGTAGAACTCATCGAGGCCTTCGTTTTGACAGGTTATGGCTCCCGTAACTCTAAACGACCCAGAAGTTATGGCCGTCCGAATAATCGATATCTACAGGGTGCAACATCTACGGTGCAAGGTGCAACATCCGTCTGAAATGGCGAAACAGTGTCGTACGACTTTTAGAAATGCGTGCATGGATTTGAAACAGAACAGTGCCATGGTGCACCACTCTCCAGCGATGGTAAATCGAAGACCAACCACCGTAATCCCGTTTTACCGTAAAAATCCACGTGTCGAAAAAACGAAGGGTAAAAAACTTAGGAGATCCGATTGAGATTCGGGTTGTCCTTTTTGGGCATTAATCTATCCGTTGACGGCTGAAAGCTGTCAAAGCCGTATAACTCATCGAGGCCTTCGTTTTGACAGGTTATGGCTCCCGTAACTCTAAACGAGCCAGAAGTTACGGCCATCCGAATAATCGATATCTACAGGGTGCAACATCCACGGTGCAAGGTGCAACATCCGTCCGAAATGGCGAAACAGTGCCGTACGACTTTTAGAAATGCGTGCATGAATTTGAAACGGAACAGTACCATGGTGCACCACTCTCCAACGATAGTAAATCGAAGACCAGCCACCGTAATCCCGTTTTACCATAAAAATCCACGTGTCGAAAAAACGTAGGGTAAAAAACTTACGAGACCCGATTGAGATTCGGGTTGTCCTTTTTTGGCATTAATCTATCCGTTGACGGCTGAAAGCTATCAAAGCCGTTGAACTCATCGAGACCTTCGTTTTGACAGGTTATGGCTCCCGTAACTCTAAACGAGCCAGAAGTTATGGATGTCCGAATAATCGATATCTACAAGGTGCAACATCCACGGTGCAAGGTGCAACATCCGTCCGAAATGGCGGAACAGTGCCGTACGACTTTTAGAAATGCGTGCATGGATTTGAAACGGAACAGTACCATGGTGCACCACTCTCCAACGATGGTAAATCGAAGACCAGCTGTTTGCATCAAAATTGGGCACAACACTCTTCGGGAGTCGTTGAAGAGATAATAGTTAAGAATGCAAGTTCAAAACAGATATTATCTAACAAAAACTCCAATTAACAGTAAGGAAAATGCGTAGACAATCGATTTATAGTGGTTCGGCGTGTTGCCTACGTCCACTGTGAAGTTTTTTGATATTTTATTGATTCTCTTTCAATGTTTACAAGTTGTTACAGCGATCAACAGCAAGTTACAACTGGAAATTCGAAATCAACAATCAAATTATGATATAGGATGATGGAGATATTGACCCGGCAGAGTCTGGGCGCCTCAGAGTCTGAAGATCCCTTTTCTGTTGGCCCTGGGGCTCTATTTATAGGCGTAGGCTGCTGATATTTCGCTGAAAACTCGGGAGACCACGTCTGGCACGTGAGGGGGCCCACACGCACGGTCTCAGGAAGTTTGGGCCCACTTTAGCATCGGTTCGAACTCCATTCGAACCGATCAAGAATTCATCCAATCGAGGTGAAATTTGGCGTAGACATTCTTCAACATGCATGCAAGTTTCTATGAAAATTTCATGGCATTTGGATCAGTAGGTTAGGAGATATGATGGGTTCGAAATTGGGTTTATTGCTCGGCTGTTTGTTTCGAAACCAAGGTTTCGAACCGATCCTTTCGAATCCATGGAGGCACGTGGCTTCGCGTTGACGTGGAGCGCAAACTTCGAATCGATCCGGTCTTCACTCCGTGTTGACGCTTCGACTCCATATATCTCGGCGTATTCGAACCGATGGAAGACACGTCATCATGGTTGGTTGACCCAGTGGTTTCGAATGAAGCTGCACAGTTGGGTTCGAACAAGGACTCCGTGACGGGTTCGAACAAGCACTCCGTGGTGGGTTCGAACAATGACTCCGTGATGGGTTCGAACAAGCACTCCGTGATGGGTTCGAACCAGGACTCTGTGATGGGTTCGAACAAGGAGATGGATTTGAAGTGGGTGGAGCTGAAGGTGAGGCGCTTTGATGGTTTCGAAACCGATGCATCCTGATGGGTTCGAACCTGATGGGTTCGAAGGTGGTGGAGACGAACCTGAGGTGGTTCGGTGGATTCGAATCTTATGGATTCGAACGCGATGGTTTCGAAATGTTGGTCAACAATGGATTCGAAACCTAAGCCTTGCCCTTCAAGTTGAATTGATCATAACTCGAGCATACGAACTCGGATTGACTTGAAACTTGAAATGCTGACTCCTATAGTCTTTCTTACCGTGTCCTATCAATTGTAGCTCAATCTGGACTCGGATAAAATTCAGTCATATCCATGGCGAAACCAAGTATGACCAGCCTCTGAGACGAACTGTTCTCCGTTTCTGACCGATCTTTTGGTATCGCAGCTTTGCCAAAAAGCGGGATAACATTTTGCCCCCCAAAGTACGTCTTGTGGGAACATGACGTGCTTTGAATAGCTGCAATCTCTCTCTGAACAATCATTGCTCTCTTTTTTGTTGAAACTCGTATGCTGTGTTGTTGTAACCTTGTGTTGACATGATTGATTGCTGTATAGCAGTGCTTAGCCGTTGGCTGTTGCATCAGTAACATGATGAGTGTTTGACCCATGTAAATGTTTAAAATCAATTGTTAGTTCGACTTTTATGCATATATGTTAGTTTGACCCTTGCAAACGTTGTGCGTTCACGAGTCGTTGCCAGCTTGGTTGGCTATTGAATTCCGTATTGATTCTCTCCTGAACCGATTTGGAAACTTGAGTTGAGACAACGCTTGACGGTTGTTTAGAAAAACCCCTTCGTATCGATCCTCTCCTGAATCGATATTGAAGGTTGAAGGAGTTGAATTCTGTATTGCGTGAGTGTAATGTTTCGAACCGATGCATTCGAGCATCGATGGGTTCGAAATTCACGTTTGTATGGACGCGGTATGCTTGTGCTATGATGGGTTCGAAGTCAACATTCGAACCGGTTTGAGGGAATGGATATGGAATTACTATTCGAGTCGATTCGAATTGGAAGAAGATGGGTACGAAGTCATCTGTCGTATTGATAGGCCATGGATGGATTCGAAGTGGTGGATGTGAACAAGGTCTTCGAATCGATACGCCTATAGTTCGTTTCGCATCGATGCAGCCTGTCACTCTGTAGTGCATTTCATACCGTTGAAGCACGAGGTGAACTTCGAATCGATAGGGCTTTAGGAAGATGGGTTCGAAAGCTAACTTCGAACCGATCTGGTACTTGACCGGTTGTGGCCGGTTGGGTTGGCTGGGAGAGCAATCGTCTCGGTTGCTTTCAACACCTCATATAAATAGCAGCGGTTTTCACTTTTTTCATTTTTTACTTTTACTCTTGCTTGCTTTTACTGTGCTCTTCATCGTTTCGGAGCTCCAAAAGAGGAAACACTGTGTCGCATCATCGAATCGACCAAGATTCAAGTCTTCAATCTCTCGAATTCATCGTTCAAACTAGGTAATCAGCCTCGAATTCAAACGGCGAACGACAGAGTTACTTCGAACCCGCGCCTCTCTATCAATTGGTAAAGTCAGATCTGGTCCGGCAGAGGGCTTCGAAGCCTTATGGGGACTCGTGCTCGAATCAGTTTCTTGGACGACCCTATGGGGGTGACGCTGCTTGTACCCATTGATGGGTTCGATGGGTTCACTCGAATCGATGGATTCGAACCCATCGGTTGTGGTTTCGAAGTCCACAACTTCGCATCGATACGAAGAGTATCGATGCGAACATGGATGACGTTAAGTTGGGGATTCCCCTTGTCGTTTCGAACTTGTCAAGCAATGATCGATTCGAAGTTGTCCCTTATCGATCGGTTCGAATTTGGCATCTGGTCATCGGTTCGAAGCGCGTCTAACTGCATGGGTTCGAAGCGACGTCAGGATGGATTCGAACGAAGAGATGTCCGGTTGGGTTCGAACGAAGTCTTTGTGATGGTTTCGAACCCTCTATGATGGATACCAAAGTTTGATATTTTCTAGGCATAACTCCGACGAGCTTCACTCTTGCACATTTGGACTTGAATATTAAACTGCATACATGACCGTCCTTCGAAGCTCGTCGATGGAACCATAACAATTTTTACCCGGATCAACTTCCATCATGGAAACGGATTGGTGATGACGGTCAGCGATGACGGTCATTATAGCTGGACTCCGTAGCTTTGTCGTTTGCATATTTCTTTAACTCTGCAACATTTATTCAAGTAATGCATGTCACTACACAACATACACTCATACACGCTACACTGGGGAACGCATGGGTTTTTGTCGTCTAACGATGGTTTCTCGTGAGTTAGCTAATTATGGAACCGTCAAGTTCGCACCAGCAGGAGACTCAAGTTACAGTCTCTCCGAGGCTAGAGGTTCCGGATATTGATCCTGAGATTATTGGTCCAGCCCCGGATGAACTTCCCGATGCGTCGTTCATTGCCAATCCATCAGATTCCGTTCCGTCCAATATCTCTGAAGACATGTTGGGGAGAATATGTTTGAGACACAGCCTGTCGCTGGATGATGTGCTACTGCCGGGGCCGAATGATAGACCGCATAATCCGCCGGAGGGATATACAGCATTTAACCGCCACACGTGCGCGGCCGGGACACTTCCTCCGTTCAACGAGTATATAAGGGGAGTATTGTCGTTTTTGAGGATCGCCCCATCTCAGCTACACCCGAACGAATATGCGTCGATTAATAGCTTGTTCATTGCATTTATGGAATATCTCCATCGACCACCGCTCCCAATTGAGATCAGATACTTGTTCAATTTCAAAACTCGGGGTGATTACCCCTCCTTCACATTCCTGGCAGCGGTGAGAAATTGCTAAGTGGTTACGGGTCTTGGACCAGGTTGAGCTATTATAGGACCGAATGGTTTTATGTCAGATGTCCTCCTAGATTTGCCCGACGATGGCTATTCAGACGTGAGTATAGCTGAGTTCGTAAATAATTACTACGGCAATTGCAACTGAAGTGGAACTTATATTTTATTCTTTTGTACAGCGGTGATTCAGCGACCGGAGGGCGAATACTATAAGGAGATGGGGCGAGTGCTTCGAGAAGTCCCGAGTGGAGATAGGGATATCGACGTGTTATTGACGGATAGGAATCTCCGGGCCTGCGGTTTGATCGAACAAGGGCAGAGCATAAGCTTCGAGGTGGCACTAAGGGTCGTCTCGAAAAAACGAGTCAAGCACAAGAAACCCAGAGTTACTGCAGCTGAGGAAGATGACTCTGAAAGAACCCACACCGATGATGAGCCGATGACCGGGCCTACGGACGCAGTTCCGGATGTCGCGGAGCAGAGAAAAGGCAAGGCTGCCACGGTTAAGTCAAGTAAGAAGGGGAGATGGAAATCGGTTGTCACGGCCCGTTCTGCTCCCGGAGTTAGAATCTCAGAGACGTCTCCTCCGAGAACTGAAAATCTTTTTGAAGGGCTTCCCGATCTCCCAATCCCGGACGATGTGTCTTTTCAACATGATGCCGGGTTGGAGGAATTCCATCGCACTCTAGAATTGCACAAGCCTCTTATTACTAGCGAGGTCGACACTTCCGGTTGGTCGGGGGGAATGCATATTCATACACATTTCACGACACTGCATAACCTTTGACTGTAAACTACCTGTTTTGAAAGGTGATTAATCCTGTTTTATCTTGCTTCGCAGATATCATGTCTAAGCGAGGTTCAATGCTTGGGAGTCTTCGACATTCCCGCAAGCCTTCATATTACGACTCGCGCAGACGAGAAGGGGATAGAGGTTATGATCAGGGGCGCTCTGGGCATTATGACCAGGGACGCTCTGGGTATTCTAGTCACGAGAGATATGACACGGACAGGGGCTATAAGCATCGATCGCGATCGCGTACCCCTCCTCCTTCCAGAGATCCCGTACAACCTCCTGCTCATGTCCCTCATCCTTCCGAGTCTTCTCGATATACGTCGGTTTCTCAACCTTCCCGATCTGAGGCGATGACCCCGACAGTCGCAGAGCAGCCTTCTACTGGAATCTCGGGGGAAGGGGCAATTAGACTTGCGCAACTAAAGAGGGAGTTCCCGAATATTTGCTTTGATAACTACGTCTTTCCCCCGAACCTGAAAAGAATCCCGCCGGAGGCCGAGCGGTTAGCTCTCGACTATGTGCATGACTTTTACACCCAATACAAGGCGTGGTATAGGGCAGCCGATAAGGCATCGGCGTTGGCCTTCGAACGAGCGGCTACCATTGAAAAGCTTCAAACCGAGCTGGCTCAAAAAGACCGCATCATACAAGTGCTGAATACCGAGGCTGAATCGTCTCGAAAATCAGAGATGGAGGCTCTTAAAAAGGTCGATGAAGCTCAAGCAGCCATGGATAGAATGAAAAAGGAGCACTATGTTACGGTGGAAGACATGGGCCACCGGAACACTGTCGTCACTGCTGAGTGGGATGCGGCGTTAAAAGAACTTAATGAGCTCAAGGCTAAATTTGCCGAAATTATTAAAGATAGAGATGACGCGCATAACACGGCGCAAGAAGCCTGCGAGCAAGCCGTAGCGCTTCGCACTGAAAGAGATGTGGCCGTGGCCAAAGTTCAGGCGGTCGAAGCAGAAGTGGAGGAAAAGGTTCAACAGGCAGAGGCAAGGCTAGAGGCCGATATCGTAGATTTGCTCATAACTTACAACGCCAATGTGTTAAAGCACAGAAACCTGGCCTGGCTTCAAGATTATCCAGTTCACCTTCGTAGCGCTTGGGACCGATTGGTTGAGGAGGAAGAGGAAGCGCATCCAGGTGAGTCGGTCGATCGATTCGAACTTGAGAATCGGCTGCTCACAGACGATGAGAAGAAGGTTCTTCATGACGCTATCATAGCTCATGAGAGGGAAATGATCGGTGGTCGTTCCCTGGAAGTCGGAGAGGGGTCAGGTGTTGAGCACCATTCTGCTGTCACTGAAGTCACCACACCATCTTCGTCGGTGCCTGTATCTGTGGTCAGTTTGCAACCTGTTCCTGCCTACGACCCGGAACGGCCGCGCTTATCTCCTATTCATGAGCATACTTCCGAGGCCGTTCAGCCGTCTGCGAGCCAAACTGGGGAAGGTATTCCGAAGTTATCTCAAGCGTTTTCTGAATAGAGTGTTTGTTTTGTAGCAGTTACTAATAGCTTCTTATTTTTTGCCTAGTGGCTGGAGTTGCGCCGACTGTTGTGGCTCAAGAATCAAGCAGAGGAGATAAGGCCATCGCCACCGAGACTACTGTTGTAACCGCGGTATCTGCTGAGGCGGCGCAGGGGGGATCCTTATCTGCTGACGAACAAATGGTGAGCGAACTGCTCGACGAGCAGGGTGGTTCTTTCTCTGACTTGCCATTTATCATTGTTGGTAGCCTCCCGCCGTCCGCAAGTTCTTCGACGCAGGCCGTGGATGCCCCCAGCCAAGCCCATGCGACTCGTGATGAGGAAATTTTGGCTGAGATCAACGCCGAAATAGAGGCTGCGGGGTAGAGCGGTACCGTCGGTGGCAGCACGGCGGCGCAGAGTCCAGCACCTGCTATGGTAGCACCATCGGGTGGCACTATCTCAACTTCCGTTACGGATCCAGTCCCCCCTACTCCTCCGGCGAGAAGCCCCCATTTAGACTCAAGCTCCGAGGAGGATATTGACATCATGCCTCCAGCCGAAGAGCCACCGCCGAAGAGGAGACACTCAAAACGAAGAATTTCTCTCCCTAGTGACACTGAAGATGTACCACTAGTGAGAAGGACGAAAAAGAAGAAATAAATCGGCTTCTCAAGTAGATGTTTTGGTAGATAGGTACTTGTCTTCGTTTTTTGTCAGTAGGTCGTGTATAGATGCAGGTTCGGCACTTGCTAGTAGGCATTCTTTTTTTTTTGGGAGAACTTATTTTCGTGTAAGTTCTTGTTTTAAGTTAGTTGAAATAAAATTTTATTTCTTTGTTTCAACTCTTGTTTTATTTGTGCTTAAGTACTTGCAGTGTCTTGTTTTCGGTCTGGTGCACTTGTGGTGTTTTTACCGTTTAAGTAGAGTTCGTTTCATTTGCCAAGCTTGAAAATCTTGGTCACAAGTTGTGATTGATGAATGAGTTGAACTTCGGACATTGTATCACTTCGGTTAGTGATTAATATTTAGCTTTCGTGCCCCCCAGTTTTGGGGAACAACACTTGTATTTTTGGTGGTTGATCGCACTTGTTGCAAGTCTTGAGCACACGTCCGCATTCCGGGTACTTAGAATAATTTGAGATCGATAACCTGGTTTGCATTCTAGGAGTCCGAAAGTTATCGATGCTTGTAACACGGTTCGTGCTCCGGGAACTTGGTAATGATGTTCACATTCCAACTTGCACTCTACGAACTCGGAGTTGGTATTAACACTTTAGCTCGCACTACGGGAACTTTAACTTGGTGTTCGTGCTCCAATTCACACGCCGGGAACTTGGATAAAACATGTATGTTTGGGTTCGTACTTCAGGAACCCGAAATTGACGTTTATACTCCAACTCGCACTTCGGGAATCTGGAGTTTGCACGGATGCTTCGGTTCGCGTTCTGGGAACTTGTAACTTATGTTTTATGCTCCAATTCATGTTTTGGGGATCTTGGAGTTGGTGTCGATACTTCGGTTCGCACTCTGGGAACTTTGAATTGATGTTTATACTCCAATTCACACTCTGTGGGAAGTTGGAGTCCGTTCGCACTTTGGGAACGAATTGTTAAATGTTTATACTCCAATTCGCACTCTGGGAACTTGGAGTCCGTTCGCGCTCTTGGAACGAATTATTGAATGTTTATACTCCAATTCGCACTCTGGGAACTTGGAGTCCGTTCGCACTCTGGGAACGAATTGTTAAATGTTTAAACTCCAATTCGCGCTGTGGGAAGTTGGAGTCCGTTCGCACTCCGGGAACGAATTATTAAATGTTAATACTCCAATTCGCGCTGTGGGAAGTTGGAATCCGTTCACACTCCGGGAACGAATTGTTAAATGTTAATACTCCAATTCGCGCTCTGGGAATTTGGAGTCCGTTCGCACTCTGGGAACGAATTGTTAAATGTTTATACTCCAATTCGCACTGTGGGAAGTTGGAGTCCGTTCGCACTCCGGGAACGAATTGTTAAGTGTTTATACTCCAATTCGCGCTCCGGGAATATGGAGTCCGTTCGCGCTCTGGGAACGAATTATTGAATGTTTATACTCCAATTCGCACTCTGTGAACTTGGAGTCCGTTCGCGCTCTGGGAACGAATTATGGAATGGACTGTCGTGTGTTGGTCCAGTTCAGCCTTCGATGTGTTGGCTTGCCCTCGAGCTGGGGTTTCACTTAGTGAGTGGCCGGTTGTAACGCAGTCACTCGCTATTTGAATAAATTCCATTGTTCGATGGAACTTAGCTCTTCGTGTGTCGTGATTGTTGAATGTTGTATTCGGTGAATCGTAGCTTTAGCTTGAAGAGATAGCATTTTATTTGCTGAAATGAGAAAATGTGGCAAAGTTAGTGCCTTATTACAAATTCAAAATTCAGAACGTAAAAGAAATTGTAAAGTATTCATGGATTGAAGGAGCCTGTCATGTGTGACAGTGACGAGGTTCCTCGTCGTTCCAGGCTTCTGAATGAGTAGGCCCGCCACTGATGGCGTTTATCACCAATCTCCCACGGGGACGAGTCGAGTCCTCCTGCCTCGGTCGATTGGGTTCATTGATTGGATTGGATGGGCCCGCATCTCTGGGCTGCGGTGTCCGCACAAACTGTTCCAGTTTCCCTTCCCTGACCAGTTTTTCAACAAGATCATGTAAGTGATGACACTCGTTCGTATCGTGCCCGTAGCCTTCATGGAACCTGCAAAATTTTCCCGTCTGGATTTGTCTCTCTGACGACGGTCTTGGAGCAGGTTTTTCGTATTGAATCGCATTACGGGTCCGCAAATACAAGTCCTCCAATGAAATATTCAAAGGAGTATAACTGTCGAACTTCGGATTTTTGCGTTGCGGGCCGCGATTTTGATCTTGTTTTTTAAGTTGATTCACGCTCTCTCTTCGTCGAGCTTGTTTATTTTCAATGTTCAACTGAACTTTTCTGGAGCTCTCGCCGGACTGTCTTATTGCAACATTGCTTTGGGTTCCTCCCGCATTTGGCCCTACGTCAGTTTGCTTCCTAGACTGTTTCGCATCCTCCCGTCTCAGGAATTGAGCTGCTTTGGCATGGAAACGGTCCAATGACGCAGGTGGTTTCCCAGCTAGCCAATTGCCAACTTCAGAATCGGAGTCGATCCCCTTAGTTAACGCCATAAGGATGGAGTTATCGTTTGGATTACTAATCTCCGCACATGCAGTATGGAATCTTTCTAAGTAGTGTCTGAGTGTCTCTCCGGGAGCTTGTGTGACACTAGATAGAGTGTTGACATCTTTCGGCCTTGCGACGTGCATGCGGAATTGCTCAACGAATTTTGTGGCCAGCTGGTCGAATGAGGAGATGGGTCGAGGAGGCAATCGGGTGAACCACATGGTGGCGATGCCCCCCAAGGATATGGGGAAACTACGACACTTCAAAGCGTTGTCGGCTCTGGCAGCAGTCATCGACCATTCATATTTTAGAATATGTTGGTTGGGGTCGGAGTTTCCCTCATACATGGGTAGAGTGGGCATTCGGAATCGCCGTGGGGGTTCAGCATTAGGAATATCGTCCGTAAAGGGAGTATGACTTCGGGAAATTCCCCAACCGTTGTTTGTGAACCCCTGACTCTCACGGATCATCTGACGTATCATAGTTGAAAGATCCGACATTTGCGCCGGAGTATGGTCACATTCCATACTTTGGGTTTGAACCGGATATCGTCGACGGTTCACATCTTGCCTTCTCGGCTCATAGTCCTCTGGGACGTACGGTTCAGGAGTACGACCGCTATGACGACGGTCTAGGTCCGACTGGTCTTGAGCGTCGACCCCTGGTTCAGCCGCAACGCAAGTGGTGCGGTATTCTGCGGCGTGATGAGGAACGGTGCCTCCTCGGGAGGAGGGTCCGCTTTGGAAGCTGGCTGACGGACCAACTCTTATTTGTCCAACGGTCAATGTTGGTTGGTTTCCAGCGGGTGGCATACGACTCCCATATAACCGGGGTCGTCGAGGTCGGTTATGATAATCAGAAGATGAGGAACTTTCGCTGGAAGTGCAAGAAGCATGATCTCTCATGGATCACTTTCGTTTCTGGCGATCCAGCTGGTTGATTAGCTCAGCGTTAGCGCGTAGCTGTTCTTCCAGTTGTCGCCGGCTTTGGGCAGATCTTGGAGTAACGATTGCAATTCTTGTCGGGTAACCGGACCCGACGGCTCTGAGTGCCCAGCGGCATCTTGATTAGATGGAGGTAGAGGGGTAGGATTCTGTCTATCCTGCTCTTCTTGATTGACGGCGTTTGAGGTGGTTCTTGTGCTACCATCTTTAGAGTTGAGTTCCTTTCCCAGACTTTATGCAAATCTGAATAGAAGGGAAGGAAGTTGGATTTAACGATCTGGATCTCTCTCTTAGATTTATTCAATCCGGTATCGATGACAGATCCAACGAGCAGGAGAAAATCTGGGTTTTCTCAGTGAAAGCACCAAAGTGTTTGTGTCAAAATTGGGCATAACACTCTTCGGGAGTCGTTGAAGAGATAATAGTTAAGAATGCAAGTTCAAAACAGATATTACCAAACAAAAACTCCAATCAACAGTAAGCAAAATGCGTAGACAATCGATTTATAGTGGTTCGGCGTGTTGCCTACGTCCACTGTGAAGTTTTTTGATATTTTATTGATTCTCTTTCAATGTTTACAAGTTGTTACAGCGATCAACAGCAAGTTACAACTGGAAATTCGAAATCAACAATCAAATTATGATATAGGATGATGGAGATATTGATCCGGCAGAGTCTGGGCGCCTAAGAGTACGAAGATCCCTTTTCTGTTGGCCCTGGGGCTCTATTTATAGGCGTAGGCTGCTGATATTTCGCTGAAAACTCGGGAGACCACGTATGGCACGTGAGGGGGCCCACACGCACGGTCTTAGGAAGTTTGGGCCCACTTTGGCATCGGTTCGAACTCCATTCGAACCGATCAAGAATTCATCCAATCGAGGTTAAATTTGGCGTAGACATTCTTCAACATGCATGCAAGCTTCTGTGAAAATTTCATGGCATTTGGATCAGTAGGTTGGGAGATATGATGGGTTCGAAATTGGGTTTATTGCTCGGCTGTTTGTTTGGAAACCAAGGTTTCGAACCGATCCTTTCGAATCCATGGAGGCACGTGGCTTCGTGTTGACATGGAACGCAAACTTCGAATCGATCCGGTCTTCACTCCGTGTTGACCGCTTCGACTCCATATATCTCGGCGTATTCGAACCGATGGAAGACACGTCATCATGGTTGGTTGACCCAGTGGTTTCGAATGAAGCTGCACAGTTGGGTTCGAACAAGGACTCCGTGACGGGTTCGAACAAGCACTCCGTGGTGGGTTCGAACAATGACTCCGTGATGGGTTCGAACAAGCACGCCATGATGGTTCGAACCAGGACTCCGTGATGGGTTCGAACAAGGAGATGGATTTGAAGTGGGTGGAGCTGAAGGTGAGGCGCTTTGATGGTTTCGAAACCGATGCATCCTGATGGGTTCGAACCTGATGGGTTCGAAGGTGGTGGAGACGAACCTGAGGTGGTTCGGTGGATTCGAACGCGATGGTTTCGAAATGTTGGTCAACAATGGATTCGAAACCTAAGCCTTGCCCTTCAAGTTGAATCGATCATAACTCGAGCATACGAAGTCGGATTGACTTGAAACTTGAAATGCTGACTCCTATAGTCTTTCTTACCGTGTCCTATCAATTGTAGCTCAATCTGGACTCAGATAAAATTCAGTCATATCCATGGCGAAACCAAGTATGACCAGCCTCTGAGACGAACTGTTCTCCGTTTCTGACCGATCTTTTGGTATCGCGGCTTTGCCAAAAAGCGGGATAAGACTAGCCACCGTAATCCGGTTTTACCGTAAAAATCCACGTGTCGAAAAAACGTAGGGTAAAAAACTTACGAGACCCGATTGAGATTCGGGTTGTCCTTTTTGGGCAATAATCTATCCGTTGATGGCTGAAAGCTATCAAAGCCGTTGAACTCATCGAGGCCTTCGTTTTGACAGGTTATGGCTCCCGTAACTCTAAACGAGCCAAAAGTAATGGCCGTCCGAATAATCGATATCTACAGGGTGCAACATCCACGGTGCAAGGTGCAACATCCGTCAGAAATGGCGAAACAGTGCCGTACGACTTTTAGAAATGCGTGCATGGATTTGAAACGGAACAGTACCATGGTGCACCACTATCCAGCGATGGTGAATCGAAGACCAGCCACCGTAATCCCGTTTTACCGTAAAATTCCACGTGTCAAAAAAAGGAAGGGTAAAAAACTTACGAGACCCGATTGAGATTCGGGTTGTCCATTTTGGGCATTAATCTATCCGTTGACGGCTGAAAGCGGTCAAAGCCGTAGAACTCATCGAGGCCTTCGTTTTGATAGGTTATGGCTTTTGTAACTCTAAACAACCCTGAAGTGATGGCCGTCCGAATAATCGATATCTACAGGGTGCAACATCCACGGTGCAAGGTGCAACATCCGTCCGAAATGGCGACACAGTGTCGTACGACTTATAGAAATGCGTGCATGGATTTGAAACGGTACAGTACCATGGTGCACCACTCTCCAACCACGGTAAATCGAAGACCAGCCACCGTAATCCCGTTTTACCACAAAAATCCACGTGTCGAAAAAACGTAGGGTAAAAAACTTACGAGACCCGATTGAGATTCGGGTTGTCCTTTTTTGGCATTAATCTATCCGTTGATGGCTGAAAGCTATCAAAGTCGTTGAACTCATCGAGGCCTTCGTTTTGACAGGTTATGGCTCCCGTAACTCTAAACGAGCCAGAAGTTATGGCCGTCCGAATAATCGATATCTACAGGGTGCAACATCCACGGTGCAAGATGCAACATCCGTCCGAAATGGCGAAACAGTGTCATACGACTTTTGGAAATGCGTGCATGGATTTGAAATGGAACAGTACCTTGGTGCACCACTCTCCAATGAAGGTAAATCGAAGACCAGCCACCGTAATCCCGTTTTACCGTAAAAATCCACGTGTCGAAAAAATGTAGGGTAAAAAACTTACGAGACCCGATTGAGATTCAGGTTGTCCTTTTTGGGCAATAATCAATCCGTTGACGGCTGAAAGCTATCAAATCCGTTGAACTCATCGAGGCCTTAGTTTTGACAGGTTATGGCTCCCGTAACTCTAAACGAGCCAGAAGTAATGGCCGTCCGAATAATCGATATCTATAGGGTGCAACATCCACGGTGCAAGGTGCAACATCCGTCCGAAATTGCGAAACAGTGCCGTACGACTTTTAGAAATGCGTGCATGGATTTGAAACGGAACAGTGCCATGGTGCACCACTCTCCAGCGATGGTAAATCGAAGACCAGCCACCATAATCCCGTTTTACCGTAAAATTCCACGTGTCGAAAAACGAAGGGTAAAAAACTTATGAGACCCGATTGAGATTCGGGTTGACCTTTTTGGGCATTAATCTATCCGTTGACGGCTGAAAGGCGTCAAAACCATAGAACTCATTGAGGCCTTCGTTTTGATAGGTTATGGCTCCCGTAACTCTAAACGAGCCAGAAGTTATGGCCGTCCGAATAGTCGATATTTACAGGGCGTAACATCCACGGTGCAAGGTGCAACATCCGCCCGAAATGGCAAAACAGTGCCGTACGACTTTTAGAAATGCGTGCATGGATTTGAAACGGAACAGAACCATGGTGCACCACTCTCCAGAAATGGTAAATCGAAGACCAGCAACGGTAATCCCGTTTTACCGTAAAAATACACTTGTCGAAAAAACGAAGGGTAAAAAACTTACGAGACCCGATAGAGATTCGGGTTGTCCTTTTTGGGCATTAATCTATCCGTTAACGGCTGAAAGCTGTCAAACCCGTAGAACTCATCGAGTCCTTCGTTTTGACAGGTGATGTCTCCCGTAACTCTAAACGAGCCAGAAGTTATGGCCGTCCGAATAATCGATATCTACAGGGTGCAACATACACGGTGCAAGGTACAACATCCGTTCGAAATTGCGAAACAGTGCCTTACGTCTTTTAGAAATGAGTGCATGGATTTGAAACGGAACAGTACAATGGTGCACCACTCTCCAGCGATTGTAAATCGAAGACCAACCACCGTAATCCTGTTTCACCGTAAAAATCCACGTGTCGAAAAAACGAAGGGTAAAAACTTACGAGACCCGATTGAGATTCGGGTTGTCCTATTTGGGCATTAATCTATCCGTTGACGGCTGAAAGCTGTCAAAAACGTAGAACTCATCGAGGCCTTCATTTTGACAGGTTATGGCTTCCGTAACTCTAAACGAGCCAGAAGTTATGGCCATCCGAATAATCGATATCTACAGGGTTGAACATCCACGGTGCAAGGTGCAACATCCGTCCGAAATGGCGAAACAGTGTCGTACGACTTTTAGAAATGCATGCATGGACTTGAAACGGAACAGTACCATGGTGCACCACTCTCCAGCGATGGTAAATCGAAGGCCAGCCACGGTTATCCCGTTTTACCGTAAAAATCCACGTGTCGAAAAAACGAAGGGTAAAAAACTTACGGGACCCGATTGAGATTCGGGTTGTCCTTTTTGGGCATTAATCTATCCGTTGACGGCTGAAAGCTATCAAAGCCGTAGAACTCATCGAGGCCTTCGTTTTGACAGGTTATGGCTCCCGTAACTCTAAACGAGCCAGAATTTATGGCCGTTTGAATAATCGATATCTACGGGGTGCAACATCCATGGTGCAAGATGCAACATCCGTCCGAAATGGCGAAACAGTGTCGTACGACTTTTAGAAATGCGTGCATGAATTTGAAACGGAACAGTACCCTGGTGCAACACTGTCCAGCGATGGGAAGTCGAAGACGGGCCACGGTAATCCTGTTTTACCGTAAAAATGCACGTGTCGAAAAAACTAATGGTAAGAAACTTACGAGACCCGATTGAGATTCGGGTTGTCCTTTTTGGGCATTAATCTATCCGTTGAGGCTGAAAGCGGTCAAAGCCGTAGAACTCATCGAGGCCTTCGTTTTGACAGGTTATGGCTCCCGTAACTCTAAACGAGCCAGAAGTTATGGCCGTCCGAATAATCGATATGTACAGGGTGCAACATCCACGGTGCAAGGTGCAACATCCGTCCGAAATGGCGAAACAGTGCCGTTCGACTTTTAGAAATGCGTGCATGGATTTGAAACGGAACAGTACCATGGTGCACCACTCTCCAGCGATGGGAAGTCGAAGACGGGCCATGGTAATCCTGTTTTACCGTAAAAATCGACGTGTCGAAAAAACGAAGGGTAAAAAACTTACGAGACACAATTGAGATTCGGGTTGTCGTTTTTGGGCATTAATCTATCCGTTGACGGCTGAAAGAGGTCAAAGACGTAGAACTCATCGAGTCCTTCGTTTTGCCAGGTTATGGCTCCCGTAACTCAAAACGAGCCAGAAGTTATGGCCGTTTGAATAATCGATATCTACAAGGTGCAACATCCACGATGCAAGGTGCAACATCCGTCCGAAATGTCGAAACAGTGTCGTACGACTTTTAGAAATGCGTGCATGGATTTGAAACGGAACAGTACCATGGTGCACCACTCTCCAGTGATGGGAAGTCAAAGACGGGCCACGGCAATCCCGTTTTACCGTAAAAATACACGTGTCGAAAAAACGAAGGGTAAAAAACTTACGAGACCCGATTGAGATTCGTGTTGTCATTTTAGGGCATTAATCTATCCGTTGACGACTGAAAGCTGTCAAAGCCGTAGAACTCATCGAGGCCTTCGTTTTGATAGGTTATGGCTCCCTTAACTCTAAACGAGCCAGAAGTTATGGCCGTCCGAATAATCGATATCTACAGGGTGCAACATCCACGGTGCAAGGTGCAACAACCATCCGAAATGGCGAAACAGTGTCGTACGACTTTTAGAAATGCGTGCATGGATTTGAAACGGAAAAGTACCATGGTGCACCTCTCTCCAGCGATGGTAAATCGAAGGCCAGCCACGCTAATCCCGTTTTACCATAAAAATCCACGTGTCGAAAAAACGAAGGGTAAAAAACTTACGAGACCCGATTGAGATTCGGGTTGTCCTTTTTGGGCATTAATCTATCTGTTGACGGCTGAAAGCGGTCAAAGCCGTAGAACTCATTGAGGCGTTCGTTTTGACAGGTTAAGGCTCCCATAACTCTAAACGAGCCAGAAGTTATGGCCGTCCGAATAATCGATATCTACAGGGTGCAACATCCACGGTGCAAGGTGCAACATCCGTCCGAAATGGCGAAACAGTGTCGTTCGACTTTTAGAAATGCATGCATGGATTTGAAACGGAACAGTACCATGGTGCACCACTCTCCAGCGATGGAAAGTCGAAGACGGGCCATGGTAATCCTGTTTTACCGTAAAAATCGACGTGACGAAAAAACGAAGGGTAAAAAACTTACGAGACCCGATTGAGATTCGGGTTGTCGTTTTTAGGCATTAATTTATCCGTTGATGACTGAAAGCTGTCAAAGACGTAGAACTCATCGAGTCCTTCGTTTTGACAGGTTATGCCTCCCGTAACTCAAAACGAGCCAGAAGTTATGGCCGTTTGAATAATCGATATCTACAGGGTGCAACATCCACGGTGCAAGGTGCAACATCCATCCGAAATGGCGAAACAATGCCGTACGACTTTTAGAAATGCGTGCATGGATCTGAAACGGAACAGTACCATGGTGCACCACTCTCCAGTAATGGGAAGTCGAAAACGGGCCACGGCAATCCCGTTTTACCGTAAAAATACACGTGTCGAAAAAACAAGGGGTAAAAAACTTACGAGACCCGATTGAGATTCGGGTTGTCATTTTGGGGCATTAATCTATCCGTTGACGACTGAAAGTTTTCAAAGCCGTAGAACTCATCGAGGCCTTCGTTTTGACAGGTTATGCCTCCCTTAACTCTAAATGAGCCAGAAGTTATGGCCGTCCGAATAATCGATATCTACAGGGTGCAACATCCACGGTGCAAGGTGCAACAACCATCCGAAATGGCGAAACAGTGTCGTACGACTTTTAGAAATGCGTGCATGGATTTGAAATGGAAAAGTATCATGGTGCACCACTCTCCAGCGATGGTAAATCGAAGGCCATCCACGGTAATCCCGTTTTACCATAAAAATCCACGTGTCGAAAAAACGAAGGGTAAAAAACTTACGAGACCCGATTGAGATTCGGGTTGTCCTTTTTGGGCATTAATCTATCCGTTGACGGCTGAAAGCTGTCATAGCCGTAGAACTCATCGAGGCCTTCGTTTTGACTGGTTATGGCTCCCGTAACTCTAAACGAGACAGAATTTATGGTCGTTTGAATAATCGATATCTACAGGGTGCAACATCCACGGTGCAAGGTGCAACATCCGTCCTAAATGGCGAAACAGTGCCGTATGACTTTTAGAAAAGCGTGCATGGATTTAAAACGGAACAGTGCCACGGTGTACCACTCTCCAGCGATGGGAAGTCGAAGACGGGCCACGGTAATCCCGTTTTACCGTAAAAATCCACGTGTCGAAAAAACGAAAGGTAAAAAACTTACGAGACCCGATTGAGATTCGGGTTGTCCTTTTTGGGCATTAATCTATCCGTTGATGGCTGAAAGCGGTCAAAGCCGTAGAACTAATCGAGGCCTTCGTTTTGACAGGTTATGGCTCCCGTAACTCTAAACGAGCCAGAAGTTATGGCCGTCCGAATAGTCGATATTTACAGGGTGTAACATCCACGGTGCAAGGTGCAACATCCGCCCGAAATGGCAAAACAGTGCCGTACGACTTTTAGAAATGCGTGCATGGATTTGAAACGGAACAGAACCATGGTGCACCACTCTCCAGAAATGGTAAATCGAAGACCAGCCACGGTAATCCCGTTTTACCGTAAAAATACACTTGTCGAAAAAACGAAGGGTAAAAAACTTACGAGACCCGATAGAGATTCGGGTTGTCCTTTTTGGTCATTAATATATCCGTTGACGGCTAAAAGCCGTCAAACCCGTAGAACTCATCGAGTCCTTCGTTTTGACAGGTGATGTCTCCCGTAACTCTAAACGAGCCAGAAGTTATGGCCGTCCGAATAATCGATATCTACAGAGTGCAACATACACGGTGCAAGGTACAACATCCGTTCGAAATGGTGAAACGGTGCCGTACGTCTTTTAGAAATGTGTGCAAGGATTTGAAACGGAACAGTACAATGGTGCACCACTCTCCAGCGATGGTAAATCGAAGACCAACCACCGTAATCCTGTTTCACCGTAAAAATCCACGTGTCGAAAAAACGAAGGGTAAAAAACTTACGAGACCCGATTGAGATTCGGGTTGTCCTTTTTGGGCATTAATCTATCCGTTGACGGCTGAAAGCTGTCAAAAACGTAGAACTCATCGAGGCCTTCGTTTTGACAGGTTATGGCTTCCGTAAATCTAAACGAGCCAGAAGTTATGGCCATCCGAATAATCTATATCTACAGGGTTGAACATCCACGGTGAAAGGTGCAACATCCGTCCGAAATGGCAAAACAGTGTCGTACGACTTTTAGAAATGCATGCATGGATTTGAAACGGAACAGTACCATGGTGCACCACTCTCTACCGATGGTAAATCGAAGGCCAGCCACGGTTATCCCGTTTTACCGTAAAAATCCACGTGTCGAAAAAACGAAGGGTAAAAAACTAACGAGACCCGATTGAGATTCGGGTTGTCCTTTTTGGGCATTAATCTATCCGTTGACGGCTGAAAGCTATTGAACCCGTAGAACTCATCGAGCCTTCGTTTTGATAGATTATGGCTCCCGTAACTCTAAACGAGCCAGAATTTATGGCCGTTTGAATAATCGATATCTACGGGGTGCAACATCCATGGTGCAAGATGCAACATCCGTCCGAAATGGCGAAACAGTGCCGTACGACTTTTAGAAATGCGTGCATGAATTTGAAACGGAACAGTACCCTGGTGCACCACTGTCCAGCGATGGGAAGTCGAAGACGGGCCACGGTAATCCTGTTTTACCGTAAAAATCCACGTGTCGAAAAAACGAAGGGTAAAAAACTTACGAGACCCGATTGAGATTCGGGTTGTCCTTTTTGGGCATTAATCTATCCGTTGACGGCTAAAAGCGGTCAAAGCCGTAGAACTCATCGAGGCCTTCGTTTTGACAGGTTATGGTTCACGTAACTCTAAACGAGCCAGAAGTTATGGCCGTCCGAATAATCGATATCTGCAGGGTGCAACATCCACGGTGCAAGGTGCAACATCCGTCCGAAATGGTGAAACAATGTCGTTCGACTTTTAGAAATGCATGCATGGATTTGAAACGGAACAGTACCATGGTGCACCACTCTCCAGCGATGGGAAGTCGAAGACGGGCCATGGTAATCCCGTTTTACCGTAAAATTCGACGTGTCGAAAAAACGAAGGGTAAAAATTTTACGAGACCCGATTAAGATTCGGGTTGTCGTTTTTGGGCATTAATCTATCCGTTGACGGCTGAAAGCTGTCAAAGACGCAGAACTCATCGATTCCTTCGTTTTGACAGGTTATGGCTCCCGTAACTCAAAACAAGCCAGAAGTTATGGCCGTTTGAATAATCGATATCTACAGGGTGCAACATCCAAGGTGCAAGGTGCAACATCCGTCCGAAATGGCGAAACAGTGCCGTACGACTTTTAGAAATGCGTGCATGAATTTGAAACGGAACAGTACCCTAGTGCACCACTGTCTAGCGATGGGAAGTCGAATACGGGCCACGGTAATCCTGTTTTACCGTAAAAATCCACGTGTCGAAAAAACGAAGGGTAAAAAACTTACGAGACCCGATTGAGATTCGGGTTGTCCTTTTTGGGCATTAATCTATCCGTTGACGGCTGAAAGCGGTCAAAGCCGTAGAACTCATCGAGGCCTTCGTTTTGACAGGTTATGGCTCCTGTAACTCTAAACGAGCCAGAAGTTATGGCCGTCCGAATAATCGATATCTACAGGGTGCAACATCCACGGTGCAAGGTGCAACATCCGTCCGAAATGGCGAAACAGTGCCGTTCGACTTTTAGAAATGCGTGCATGGATTTGAAACGGAACAGTCCCATGGTGTACCACTCTCCAGCGATGTGAAGTCGAAGACGGGCCATGGTAATCCTGTTTTACCGTAAAATCGACGTGTCGAAAAAACTAAGGGTAAAAAACTTACGAGACCCGATTGAGATTCGGGTTGTCGTTTTTGGGCATTAATCTATCCGTTGACGGCTGAAAGCTGTCAAATACGTAGAACTGATCGAGTCCTTCGTTTTGACAGGTTATGGCTCCCGTAACTCAAAACGAGCCAGAAGTTATGGCCGTTTGAATAATCGATATCTACAAGGTGCAACATCCACGGTGCAAGGTGCAACATCCGTCCGAAATGGCGAAACAGTGTCGTACGACTTTTAGAAATGCGTGCATGGATTTGAAACGGAACAGTACCATGGTGCACCACTCTCCAGTGATGGGAAGTCGAAGACGGGCCACGGCAATCCCGTTTTACCGTAAAAATACACGTGTCGAAAAAACGAAGGGTAAAAAACTTACGAGACCCGATTGAGATTCGTGTTGTCATTTTGGGGCATTAATCTATCCGTTGACGACTGAAAGCTGTCAAAGCCGTAGAACTCATCGAGGCCTTCGTTTTGACAGGTTATGGCTCCCTTAACTCTAAACGAGCCAGAAGTTATGGCCGTCCGAATAATCGATATCTACAGGGTGCAACATCCACGGTGCAAGGTGCAACAACCATCCGAAATGGCGAAACAGTGTCGTACGACTTTTAGAAATGCGTGCATGGATTTGAAACGGAAAAGTACCATGGTGCACCACTCTCCAGCGATGGTAAATTGAAGGCCAGCCACGGTAATCCCGTTTTACTATAAAAATCAACGTGTCGAAAAAACGAAGGGTAAAAAACTTACGAGACCCGATTGAGATTCGGGTTGTCCTTTTTGGGCATTAATCTATCCGTTGACGGCTGAAAGCGGTCAAAGCCATAGAACTCATCAAGGCGTTCGTTTTGACAGGTTAAGGCTCCCGTAACTCTAAACGAGCCAGAAGTTATGGCCGTCCGAATAATCGATATCTACAGGGTGCAACATCCACGGTGCAAGGTGCAACATCCGTCCGAAATGGCGAAACAATGCCGTTCGACTTTTAGAAATGCATGCATGGATTTGAAACGGAACAGTACCATGGTGCACCACTATCCAGCGATGGGAAGTCGAAGACGGGCCATGGTAATCCTGTTTTACCGTAAAAATCGACGTGCCGAAAAAACGAAGGGTAAAAAACTTACGAGACCCGATTGAGATTCGGGTTGTCGTTTTTGGGCATTAATCTATCCGTTGACGGCTGAAAGCTGTCAAATACGTAGAACTCATCGGGTCCTTCGTTTTGACAGGTTATGGCTCCCGTAACTCAAAACGAGCCAGAAGTTATGGCCGTTTGAATAATCGATATCTACAGGGTGCAACATCCACGGTGCAAGGTGCAACATCCGTCCGAAATGGCGAAACAGTGTCGTACGACTTTTAGAAATGCGTGCATGGATTTGAAACGGAACAGTACCATGGTGCACCACTCTCCATTAATGGGAAGTCGAAGACGGGCCACGGCAATCCCGTTTTACCGTAAAAATACACGTGTCGAAAAAACGAAGGGTAAAAAACTTACGAGACCCGATTGAGATTCGGGTTGTCATTTTGGGGCATTAATCTATCCGTTGACGACTGAAAGCTGCCAAAGCCGTAGAACTCATCGAGGCCTTAGTTTTGACAGGTTATGACTCCCTTAACTCTAAATGAGCCAGAAGTTATGGCCGTCCGAATAATCGATATCTACAGGGTGCAACATCCACGGTGCAAGGTGCAACAACCATCCGAAATGGCGAAACAGTGTCGTACGACTTTTAGAAATGCGTGCATGGATTTGAAACGGAAAAGTATCATGGTGCACCACTCTCCAGCGATGGTAAATCGAAGGCCAGCCACGGTAATCCCGTTTTACCATAAAAATCCACGTGTCGAAAAAACGAAGGGTAAAATACTTACGAGACCCGATTGAGATTTGGGTTGTCCTTTTTGGGCATTAATCTATCAGTTGACGGCTGAAAGCTGTCATAGCCGTAGAACTCATCGAGGCCTTCGTTTTGACTGGTTATGGCTCCCGTAACTCTAAACGAGACAGAATTTATGGCCGTTTGAATAATCGATATCTACAGGGTGCAACATCCACGGTGCAAGGTGCAACATCCGTCCTAAATGGCGAAACAGTGCCGTATGACTTTTAGAAAAGCATGCATGGATTTGAAACGGAACAGTGCCATGGTGTACCACTCTCCAGCGATGGGAAGTCGAAGACGGGCCAAGGTAATCCCGTTTTACCGTAAAAATCCACGTGTCGAAAAAACGAAAGGTAAAAAACTTACGAGACCCGATTGAGATTCGGGTTGTCCTTTTTGGGCATTAATCTATCCGTTGACGGCTGAAAGCTGTCATAGCCGTAGAACTCATCGAGGCCTTCGTTTTGAAAGGTTATGGCTCCCGTACCTCTAAACGAGCCAGAAGTTATGGCCGTCCGAATAATCGATATCTACAGGGTGCAACATCCACGGTGAAAGGTGCAACATCCGTCCGAAATGGAGAAACGGTGCCGTACGACTTTTAGAAATGCGTGCATGGATTTGAAATAGAACAGTACCATGGTGCACCACTCTCCAGCGATGGTAAATCGAAGGCCAGCCACGGCAATCCTGTTTTACCGTAAAAATCCACGTGTCGAAAAAATGAAGGGTAAAAAACTTACGAGACCCGATTGAGATTCGGGTTGTCCTTTTTGGGCATTAATCTATCAGTTGACGGCAGAAAGCTGTCATAGCCGTAGAACTCATCGAGGCCTTCGTTTTGACAGGTTATGGCTCCCGTTACTCTAAACGAGCCAGAAGTTATGGCCGTCCGAATAATCGATATCTACAGGGTGCAACATCCACGGTGCAAGGTGCAACATCCGTCCGAAATGGCGAAACAGTGTCGTACGACTTATAGAAATGCGTGCATGGATTTGAAATAGAACAGTACCATGGTGCACCACTCTCCAGCGATGGGAAGTCGAAGGACAGCCACGGTAATCCCGTTTTACCGTAAAAATCCACGTGTCGAAAAAACGAAGGGTAAAAAACTTACAAGACCCGATTGAGGTTCGGGTTGTCCTTTTTGGGCATTAATCTATCCGTTGACCGCTAAAAGCTGTCATAGCCGTACAACTCATCGAGGCCTTCGTTTTGACAGGTCATGGCTCCCGTATCTCTAAACGAGCCAGAAGTTATGGCCGTCCGAATAATCGATATCTACAGGGTTGAACATCCACGGTGCAAGGTGCAACATCTGTCCGAAATGGCGAAACAGTGTCGTACGACTTTTAGAAATGTGTGCATGGATTTGAAACGGAACAGTACCATGGTGCACCACTCTCCAGCGATGGTAAATCGAAGGCCAGCCACGGTTATCCCGTTTTACCGTAAAAATCCACGAGCCGAAAAAACGAAGGGTAAAAAACTTACGAGACCCGATTGAGATTCGGGTTGTCCTTTTTGGGCATTAATCTATCCGTTGACGGCTGAAAGCTATCAAGGCCGTAGAACTCATCGTGGCCTTCGTTTTGACAGGTTTGGCTCCCGTAACTCTAAACGAGCCAGAAGTTATGGCCGTCCGAATAATCGATATCTACAGGGTGCAACATCCACGGCGCAAGGTGCAACATCCGTCCGAAATGGCGAAACAGTGCCGTACGACATTTAGAAATGCGTGCATGGATTTGAAAAGGAACAGTACCATAGTGCACCTCTCTCCAGCGATAGGAAGTCAAAGACGGGCCACGGTAATCCTGTTTTAACGTAAAAATCCACGTGTCGAAAAAACGAAGGGTAAAAAACTTACGAGACCCGATTGAGATTCGGGTTGTCATTTTTGGGAATTAATCTATCCGTTGATGGCTGAAAGCTTTCAAAGCCATAGAACTCATCGAGGCCTTCGTTTTAACAGGTTATGGCTCCCGTAACTCTAAACGAGCCAGAAGTTATGGTCGTCCAAATAATCAATATCTACAGGGAGCAACATCCACGGTGCAAGGTGCAACATCCGTCCGAAATGGCGAAACAGTGCCGTACGACTTTTAGAAATGCGTGCATGGATTTGAAATGGAACAGTACCATGGTGCACCACTCTCCAGCGATGGGAAGTCGAAGACCAGCCACCGTAATCCCGAATTATCGTAAAAATCCACGTGTCGAAAAAACGAAGGGTAAAAAACTTACGAGACCCGATTGAGATTCGGGTTGTCCTTTTTGGGCATTAATCTATCCGTTGACGACTGAAAGCTTTCAAAGCCGTAGAACTCATCGGGGCCTTCGTTTTGACAGGCTATGGCTCTCGTAAGTCTAAACGAGCCAGAAGTTATGGCCGTCCGAATAATCGATATCTACAGGGTGCAACATCCACGGTGCAAGGTGCAACATCCGTCCGAAATGGCCAACCAGTGTCGTACGACTTTTAGAAATGCGTGCATGGATTTGAAACGGAACAGTACCATGGTGCACCACTCTCCAGCGATGGTTAATCGAAGGCCAGCCACGGTAATCCTGTTTAACCGTAAAAATCCACGCGTCGAAAAGAAGAAGGGTAAAAAACTTACGAGACCCGATTGAGATTCGGGTTTTCCTTTTTGGGCATTAATCTATCCGTTGACGGCTGAAAGCTGTCAAAGCCGTAGAACTCATCGATGCCTTCGTTTTGACAGGTTGTGGCTCCCGTAACTCTAAACGAGCCAGAAGTTATGGCCGTCCGTATAATCGATATCTACAGGGTGCAACATCCACGGTGCAAGGTGCAACATCCGTCCGAAATGGCGAAACAGTGCCGTACGACTTTTAGAAATGCGTGCGTGGATTTGAAATGGAACAGTACCATGGTGCACCACTCTCCAGCGATGGGAAGTCGAAGACCAGCCACCGTAATCCCGAATTATCGTAAAAATCCACGTGTCGAAAAAACGAAGGGTAAAAAACTTACGAGACCCGATTGAGATTCGGGTTGTCCTTTTTGGGCATTAATCTATCCGTTGACGACTGAAAGCTTTCAAAGCCGTAGAAATCATCGGGGCCTTCGTTTTGACAGGCTATGGCTCTCGTAAGTCTAAACGAGCCAGAAGTTATGGCCGTCCGAATAATCGATATCTACAGGGTGCAACATCCACGGTGCAAGGTGCAACATCCGTCCGAAATGGCCAACCAGTGTCGTACGACTTTTAGAAATGCGTGCATGGATTTGAAACGGAACAGTACCATGGTGCACCACTCTCCAGCGATGGTTAATCGAAGGCCAGCCACGGTAATCCTGTTTAACCGTAAAAATCCACGTGTCGAAAAGAAGAAGGGTAAAAAACTTACGAGACCCGATTGAGATTCGGGTTTTCCTTTTTGGGCATTAATCTATCCGTTGACGGCTGAAAGCTGTCAAAGCCGTAGAACTCATCGATGCCTTCGTTTTGACAGGTTGTGTCTCCCGTAACTCTAAACGAGCCAGAAGTTATGGCCGTCCGTATAATCGATATCTACAGGGTGCAACATCCACGGTGCAAGGTGCAACATCCGTCCGAAATGGCGAAACAGTGCCGTACGACTTTTAGAAATGCGTGCATGGATTTGAAACGGAAAAATACCATGGTGCACCACTCTCTAGCGATGGTAAATCGAAGGCCAGCCACGGTAATCCTGTTTTACCGTAAAAACCCACGTGTCGAAAAAACGAAGGGTAAAAAACTTACGAGACCCGATTGAGATTCGGGTTGTCCTTTTTAGGCATTAATCTATCCGTTGACGAATGAAAGCCGTCAAAGCCATTGAACTCACTAAGGCCTTCGTTTTGACAGGTTATGGCTCCCGTAAATCTAAACGAGCCAAAAGTTATGGCCTTCCAAATAATCGATATCTACATGGTGCAACATCCACGGTGCAAGGTGCAACATCCGTCCGAAATGGCGAAACAGTGTCGTACGACTTTTAAAAATGCGTGGATTGATTTGAAACGGAACACAACCCTGGTACGCCACTCTCCAGCGATGGGAAGTCGAAGACGGGCCACGGTAATCCCGTTTTACCGTAAAAATCCACGTGTCGAAAAAACGAAGGGTAAAAAACTTACGAGACCCATTGAGATTCGGGTTGTCCTTTTTGGGCAATAATCTATCCGTTGACGTCTGAAAGCTATCAAAGCCGTAGAACTCATCCCGGCCTTTGTTTTGACAGGTTATGGCTCCCGTAACTGTAAACGAGCCAAAACTTATGGTCGTCCGAATAATCGATATCTACAGGGTGCTACATCCACGGTGCAAGGTGCAATATCCGTCCGAAATGGCGAAACAGTGCCGTACGACTTTTAGAAATGCGTGCATGGATTTGAAACGGAACACTACCATGGTGCACCACTCTCCAGCGATGGGAAGTCGAAGACGGGCCACGGTAATCCCGTTTTACCGTAAAAATCCACGTGTCGAAAAAACGAGGGTAAAAAACTTACGAGACCCGATTGAGATTCCGGTTGTCCTTTTTGGGCATCAATCTACCCGTTGACGGCTAAAAGCTGTCAAAGCCATATAACTCATCGAGGCCTTCGTTTTGACAGGTTATGGCTCCCGTAATTCTAAACGAGCCAGAAGTTATGGCCGTCCGAATAATCGATATTTACAGGGTGCAACATCGACGGTGCAAGGTGCAACATCCGACCGAAGTGGCGAAACAGTGCCGTACGACTTTTAGAAATGCATGCATGGACTTGAAAGGGAATTGTACCATGGTGCACCACTCTCCAGTGATGGAAAGTCGAAGACGGGCCACGGTAATCCTGTTTTACCGTAAAAATCCACGTGTCGAAAAAACGAAGGGTAAAAAACTTACGAGACTCGATTGAGATTCGGGTTGTCCTTTTTGGGCATTAATCTATCCGTTGACGGCAGAAAGCTGTCAAAACCGTAGAACTCATCGAGGCCTTCATTTTGACAGGTTATGGCTCCTGTAACTCTAAACGAGCCAGAAGTTATGGCCGTTTGAATAATCGATATCTACAGGGTGCAACATCCACGGTGCAAGGTGCAACATCCGTCCGAAATGGTGAAACAGTGTCGTACGACTTTTAGAAATGCGTGCATGGAATTGAAACGGAACAGTAACATGGTGCACCATTCTCCAGCGATGGGAAGTCGAAGACGGGCCACGGTAATCCCGTTTTACCGTAAAAATCCACGTGTCCAAAAAACGAAGGGTAAAAAACTTACGAGACCCGATTGAGATTCGGGTTGTCCTTTTTGGGCTTTAATCTATCCGTTGATGGCTGAAAGCTGTCAAACCCATAGAACTCATCAAGTCCTTCGTTTTGACAGATTATGGCTCCCGTAACTCTAAACGAGTCAGAAGTTATGGCCGTCCGAATAATCGATATCTACAGGGTGCAACATCCACTGTGCAAGGTGCAACGTCCGTCTGAAATGGCGAAACAGTGCCGAACGACTTTTAGAAATGCGTGCATGGATCTGAAAGGAACAGTAGCATAGTGCACCACTCTCCAGCGATGGGAAGTCGAAGACGGGCAACGGTAATCCCGTTTGACCGTAAAAATCCACGTGTCGAAAAAACGAAAGGTAAAAAACTTACGAGACCCGATACAGATTCGGGTTGTCCTTTTTGGGCATTAATTTATCCGTTGATGGCTGAAAGCTGTCAATGCCGTAGAATTCATCGAGGCCTTCGTTTTGACAGGTTATGGCTCCCGTAACTCTAAACGAGCCAGAAGTTATGGCCGTCCGAATAATCGATATCTACAGGGTGCAACATCCACGGTGCAAGGTGCAACATCCGTCCGAAATGGCGAATCAGTGCCGTACGACTTTTAGAAATGCATGCATGGATTTGAAAAGGAATAGTACCATGTGCACCACTCTCCAACGAAGGGTTAAAAACTTACGAGACCCGATTGAGATTCGGGTTGTCCTTTCTGGGCATAAATCTATCCGTTGACGACTGAAAGCTGTCAAAGCCGTAGAACTCATCGAGGCGTTCGTTTTGACAGGTTATGGCTCCCGTAACTCTAAACGAGCCAGAAGTTATGGCCGTTTGAATAATCGATATCTACAGGGTGCAACATCCACGGTGCAAGGTGCAACATCCGTCCGAAATGGTGAAACAGTGTCGTACGACTTTTAGAAATGCGTGCATGGATTTGAAACGGAACAGTACCATGGTGCACCATTCTCCAGCGATGGGAAGTCGAAGACGGGCCACGGTAATCCTGTTTTACCGTAAAAATCCACGTGTCGAAAAAACGAAGGGTAAAAAACCTACGAGACCCGATTGATATTCGGGTTGTCCTTTTTGGGCATTAATCTATCCGTTGACGGCTGAAAGCTGTCAGAACCGTAGAACTCATCGAGGCCTTCGTTTTGACAGGTTATGGCTCCCGTAACTCTAAACGAGCCAGAAGTTATGGCCGTCCGAATAATCGATGTCTACAGGGTGCTACATCCACGGTGCAAGGTGCAACATCCGTCCGAAATGGCGAAACATTGCCGTACGACTTTTAGAAATACGTGCATGGATTTGCAACGGAACAGTACCATGGTGCGCCATTCTCCAGCGATTGGAAGTCGAAGACGGGCCACGGTAATCCCGTTTTACCGTAAAAATCCACGTGTCAAAAAAACGAAGGGTAAAAAACTTACGAGACCCGATTGAGATTCAGGTTGTCGTTTTTGGGCATTAATCTATCCGTTGACGGCTGAAATCTGTCAAATCCGTAGAACTCATCGAGGCCTTCGTTTTGACAGTTTATGGGTCCCGCAACTCTAAACGAGTCAGAAGTTATGGCCGTCTGAATAATCGATAACTACAGGGTGCAACATCCACGGTGCAAAGTGCAACATCCGTCCGAAATGGCGAAACAGTGCCGTACGACTTTTATAAATGCGTGCATGGATTTGAACAGAACAGTACCATGGTGCACCACTCCCCAGCGATGGTAAATCGAAGGCCAGCCACGGTAATCCTGTTTTACCGTAAAAATCCACGTGTCGAAAAAACGAAGGGTAAAAAACTTACGAGACCCGATTGAGATTCGGGTTGTCCTTTTTGGGCATTAATCTCTCCGTTGACGAATGAAAGCTATCAAAGCCGTAGAACTCATCGAGGCCTTCGTTTTGACCGGTTATGGCTTCCGTTACTCTAAACGAGCCAGAAGTTATGGCCGTCCGAATAATCGATATCTACAGGGTGCAACATCCACGGTGCAAGGTGCAACATCCGTCCGAAATGGCGAAACAGTGCCGTACGACTTTTAGAAATGCGTGCATGAATTTGAAACGGAACAGTACCATGGTGCACCACTCTCCAGCGATGGTAAATCGAAGACCAGCCACCGTAATCTTACGAGACCCGATTGAGATTCGGGCTGTCCTTTTTGGGCATTAATCTATCCGTTGACGGCTAAAAGCTGTCAAAGCTGTATAACTCACTGTGGCCTTCGTTTTGACAGGTTATGGCTCCCGTAACTCTAAACGAGCCAGAAGTTATGGCCGTCCGAATAATCGACATCTACAAGGTGCAACATCCACTGTGCAAGGTGCAACATCCGTCCGAAATGGCGAAACAGTGCCGTACGACTTTTAGAAATGCGTGCATGGAGAAACAGAACAGTAACATGGTGCACCATTCTCCAGCGATGGGAAGTCGAAGACGGGCCACGGTAATCCCGTTTTACCGTAAAAATCCACGTGTCGAAAAAACGAAGGGTAAAAAACTTACGAGACCCGATTGAGATTCGGGTTGTCCTTTTTGGGCATTAATCTATCCGTTGACGGCTAAAAGCTGTCAAGTCCGTAGAACTCATCGAGGCCTTCGTTTTGAAAGGTTATGGGTCCCGCAACTCTAAACGAGCCAGAAGTTATGGCCGTCCGAATAATCGATAACTACAGGGTGCAACATCCACGGTGCAAAGTGCAACATCCGTCCGAAATGGCGAAACAGTGCCGTACGACTTTTAGAAATGCGTGCATGGATTTGAACAGAACAGTACCATGGTGCACCACTCCCCAGCGATGGTAAATCGAAGGCCAGCCACCGTAATCCTGTTTTACCGTAAAAATCCACGTGTCGAAAAAACGAACGGTAAAAAACTTACGAGACCCGATTGAGATTCAGGCTGTCCTTTTTGGGTATTAATCTATCCATTGACGACTAAAAGCTGTCAAAGCCGTAGAACTCATCGAGGCCTTCGTTTTGACAGGTTATGGCTCCCGTTACTCTAAACGAGCCAGAAGTTATGGCCGTCCGAATAATCGATATCTACAGGGTGCAACATCCACGGTGCAAGGTGCAACATCCGTCCGAAATGGCGAAACAGTGCCGGACGACTTTTAGAAATGCGTGCATGGATTTGAAACAGAACAGTACCATGGTGCACCAATCTCCAGCGATGGTAAATCGAAGACCAGCCACCGTAATCTCGTTTTACCGTAAAAATCCACGTGTCGAAAAAATGAAGGGTTAAAAACTTACGAGACCCGATTGAGATTCGGGCCGTCCTTTTTGGGCATTAATCTATCCGTTGACGGCTAAAAGCTATCAAAGCCGTATAACTCACTATGGCCTTCGTTTTGACAGGTTATGGATCCCGTAACTCTAAACGAGCCAGAAGTTATGGCCGTCCGAATAATCGATATCTACAGGGTGTAACATCCACTGTGCAAGGTGCAACATCCGTCCGAAATGGCGAAACAGTGCCGTGCGACTTTTAGAAATGCGTGCATGGATTTGAAACAGAACAGTACCATAGTGCACTACTCTCCAGCGATGGTAAATTGAAGACCAGCCACCATAATCCTGTTTTACCATAAAAATCCACGTGTCGAAGAAACGAAGGGTTAAAAGCATACGAGACCCGATTGAGATTCGGGTTGTCCTTTTTGGGCATTAATCTATCCGTTGACGGCTGAAATCTGTCAAAGCCGTAGAACTCATCGAGGCCTTTGTTTTGACAGGTTATGGCTCCCGTAACTCTAAACGAGCCAAAAGTTATGGCCGTTTGAATAATTTATATCTACAGGGTGCAACATCAACGGTGCAAGGTGCAACATCTGTTCGAAATGGAGAAACAGTGTCGTACGACGTTTAGCAATGCGTGCATGGATTTGAAAAGAAACACTACCATGGTGCACCACTCTCCAGTGATGGGAAGTCGAAGACGGACCACGGTATAAATCCACGTGTCGAAAAAACGAAGGGTAAAAAACTTACGAGACCCGATTGAGATTCGGGTTGTCCTTTTTGCGCATTAATCTATCCGTTGACGGCCGAAAGCTGTCAAAGCCATAGAACTCATCGAGGCCTTCGTTTTGACAGGTTAAAGCTCCCGTAACTCTAAACGGCCCAGAAGTTGTGGCCGTCCGAATAATCGATATCTACAGGGTGCAACATCCACGGTGCAGGGTGCAACATCCGTCCGAAATAGCGAAACAGTTCCGTACGACTTTTAGAAATGCGTGCATGGATTTGAAATGGAACAGTACCATGGTGCACCATTCTCCAGCGATGGGAAGTCGAAGACGGGCCACGGTAATCCTGTTTTACCGTAAAAATCCACGTGTCGAAAAAACGAAGGGTAAAAAACTTACAAGACCCGATTGAGATTCGGGTTCTCCTTTTTGGGCATTAATCTATTCGTTGACGGCTGAAAGCAGTCAAAGCCTTAGAACTCATCGAGGCCTTCGTTTTGACAGGTTATGACTCCCGTAACTCTAAACGAGCCAGAAGTTATGGCCGTTTGAATAATCGATATCTACAAGGTGCAACATCCACGGTGCAAGGTGCAACATCCGTCCGAAATGGTGAAACAGTGTCGTACGACTTTTAGAAATACGTGCATGGATTTGAAACGGAACAGTACCATGGTGCACCACTCTCCAGCGATGGAAAGTCGAAGACAGTCCACGGTAAACCCGTTTTACCGTAAAAATCCACGTGTCGAAAAAACGAAGGTTAAAAAACTTACGTGACCCGATCGAGATTCGGGTTGTCCTTTTTGGGCATCAATCTATCCGTTGACGGCTAAAAGCTATGAAAGCCATAGAACTCATTGAGGCCTTCGTTTTGACAGGTTATGGCTCCCGTAACTCTAAACGAGTCAGAAGTTATGGCCGTTCGAATAATCGATATCTACAGGGTGCAACATCCACAGTGCAAGGTGCAACATCCGTCCGAAATGGCGAAACAGTGCCGTACGACTTTTAGAAATGCGTGCATGGATTTAAAACGGAACAGTACCATAGTGCACCACTCTCCAGCGATGGGAAGTCGAAGACGGGCCACGGTAATCCTGTTTTAGCGGAAAAATCCACTTGTCGAAAAAACAAAGGGTAAAAAACTTACGAGACCCGATTGAGATTCGGGTTGTCCTTTTTGGGCATTAATCTATCCGTTGACGGCTGAAAGCTGTCAAAGCCATAGAACTCATCGAGGCCTTCGTTTTGACAGGTTATGGCTCCCGTAACTCTAAACGTGCCAGAAGTTATGGCCGTCCGAATAATCCATATCTACAGGGTGCAACATCCACGGTGCAAGTTGCAACATCCGTCCGAAATGGCGAAACAGTGCCGTACGACTTTTACAAATGCATGCATGGATTTCAAACGGAATTGTACCATGGTGCACCACTCTCCAGCGATGGGAAGTCGAAGACGGGCCACGGTAATCCTGTTTTACCGTAAAAATCCACGTGTCGAAAAAACGAAGGGTAAAAAACTTACGAGACCCGATTGAGATTCGGGTTGTCCTTTTTGGGCATTAATCTATCCGTTGACGGCTGAAAGCTCTCAAAGCCGTAGAACTCATCGAGGCCTTCGTTTTGACAGGTTATGGCTCCTGTAACTCTAAACGAGCCAGAAGTTATGGCCGTCCGAATAATCGATATCTACAGGGTGCAACATCCACGGTGCAAGGTGCAACATCCGTCCGAAATGGCGAAACAGTGTCGTACGACTTTTAGAAATGCATGCATGGATTTGAAACGGAACAGTACCATAGTGCACCACTCTCCAGCGATGGAAAGTCGAAGATGGGCCACGGTATTCCTGTTTTCCCGTAAAAATCCACATGTCGAAAAAACGAAGGGTAAAAAACTTACGAGACCCGATTGTGATTCGGGTTGTCATTTTTGGGCATTAATCTATCCATTGACGTCTGAAAGCTATCAAAGCCATAAAACTCATCGAGGCCTTCGTTTTGACTGGTTATGGCTCCCGTAACTCTTAACGAGTGAGAAGTTATGGCCGTTTGAATAATCGATATCTACGGGGTGCAACATCCACGGTGCAAGGTGCAACATCCGTCCGAAATGGCGAAACAGTACCGTACGACGTTTAGAAATGCGTGCATGGATTTGAAACGGAACAGTACCATGGTGCACCACTCTCCAGCGATGTGAAGTCGAAGACGGGCCACGGTAATCCTGTTTTACCGTAAAAATCCACGTGTCGAAAAAACGAAGGGTAAAAAACTTACGAGACCCGATTGAGATTCGGGTTGTCCTTTTTGGGCATTAATCTATCCGTTGATGGCTGAAAGCTGTCAATGCCATAGAACTCGTCGAGGCCTTCATTTTGACAGGTTATGGCTCCTGTAACTCTAAACGAGCGAGAAGTTATGGCCGTCCGAATAATCGATATCTACAGGGTGCAACATCCACGGTGCAAGGTGCAACATCCGTCCGAAATGGCGAAACAGTGTCGTACGACTTTTAGAAATGCGTGCATGGATTTGAAACGGAATAGTACCATAGTGCACCACTCTCCAGCGATGGGAAGTCGAAGACGGGCCACGGTAATCCCGTTTTACCGTAAAAATCCACGTGTCGAAAAAACGAAGGGTAAAAAACTTACGAGATCCGGTTGAGATTCGGGTTGTCCTTTTTGGGCATTAATCTATCCGTTGACGGCTGAAAGCTGTCAAAGCCATAGAACTCATCGAGGCCTTCGTTTTGACAGGTTATGGCTCTCGTAACTCTAAACGAATCAGAAGTTATGGTCGTCCGAATAATCGATATCTACAGGGTGCAACATCCACGGTGCAAGGTCCAACATCCGTCTGAAATGGCGAAACAGTGCCGTACGACATTTAGAAATGTGTGCATGGATTTGAAACGGAACAGTACCATAGTGCACCACTCTCCAGCGATGGGAAGTCGAAGACGGACCACGGTAATCCTGTTTTACCGTAAAAATCCACGTGTCGAAAAAACGAAGGGTAAAAAACTTACGAGACCCGATTGAGATTCGGGTTGTCCTTTTTGGGCATTAATCTATCCGTTGACAGCTGAAAGCTATCAAAGCCATAGAACTCATCGAGCCTTCGTTTTTGACAGGTTATGGCTCTCGTAACTCTAAACGAGCCAGAATTTATGGCCGTCCGAATAATCGATATCTACAGGGTGCAACATCCACGGTGCAAGGTGCAACATCCGTCCGAAATGGCGAAACAGTGCCGTACGACTTTTAGAAATGCGTGCATGGATTTGAAACGGAACAGTACCATGGTGCATCACTCTTCAGCGATGGTAAATCGAAGTCCAGCCACGGTAATCCTGTTTTACCGTAAAAATCCACGTGTCGAAAAAACGAAAGGTAAAAAACTTACGAGACCCGATTGAGATTCGGGTTGTCCTTTTTGGTCATTAATCTATCCGTTGACTGCTGAAAGCTGTCAAAGCCGTAGATCTCATCGAGGCATTCATTTTGACAAGTTATGGCTCCCGTAACTCTAAACGAGCCAGAAGTTATGGCCGTTTGAATAATCGATATCTACAGGGTGCAGCATCCACGGTGCAAGGTGCAACATCCGTCCGAAATGGTGAAACAGTGTCGTACGACTTTTAGAAATGCGTGCATGGATTTGAAACGGAACAGTACCATGGTGCACCACTCTCCAGCGATGGGAAGTCGAAGACGGGCCAAGGTAATCCCTTTTTACCGTAAAAATCCACGTGTCGAAAAAACGATGGGTAAAAAACTTACGAGACCCGATTGAGATTCGGGTTGTCCTTTTTGGGCATTAATCTATCCGTTGACGGCTGAAAGCTGTCAAACCCATATAACTCATCGAGGCCTTTGTTTTGACAGGTTAAGGCTCACGTAACTCTAAACAAGTCAGAAGTTATGGCCGTCCGAATAATCGATATCTAAAGGGTGCAACATCCATGGTGCAAGGTGCAACATCCGTCTGAAATGGTGAAACAGTGCCGTACGACTTTTAGAAATGCGTGCATGGATTTGAAAAGGAACAGTACCATAGTGCACCACTCTCCAGCGATGGGAAGTCGAAGACGGGCCACGGTAATCCTGTTTTAACGTAAAAATCCACGTGTCGAAAAAACGAGGGGTAAAAAACTTTCGAGACCCGACTGAGATTCGGGTTGTCCTTTTTGGGCATTAATCTATCCGTTGACGGCTGAAAGCTGTCAAAGCCATAGAACTCATCGAGGCCTTCGTTTTGACAGGTTATGGCTCCCGTAACTCTTAACGAGCCCAAGTTATGGCCGTCCAAATAATCGATATCTACAGGGTGCAACATCCACGGTGCAAGGTGCAACATCCGTCCGAAATGGTGAAACAGTGTCGTATGACTTTTAGAAATGCATGCATGGATTTGAAACGGAATTGTACCATGGTGCACCACTCTCCAGCGATGGGAAGTCGAAGACGGGCCACGGTAATACTGTTTTACCGTAAAAATCCACGTGTCGAAAAAACGAAGAGTAAAAAATTTACGAGACCCGATTGAGATTCAGGTTGCGCTTTTTGGGCATTAATCTATCCGTTGACGGCAGAAAGCTGTCAAAGCCGTAGAACTCATCGAGGCCTTCTTTTTGACAGGTTATGGCTCCCGTAACTCTAAACGAGCCAGAAGTTATGGCCGTTTGAATAATCGATATCTACAGGGTGCAACATCCACGGTGCAAGGTGCAACATCCGTCCGAAATGGTGAAACAGTGTCGTACGACTTTTAGAAATGCGTGCATGGATTTGAAACGAAACAGTACCATGGTGCACCACTCTCCAGCGATGGGAAGTCGAAGACGGGCCATGGTAATCCCATTTTGCCGTAAAAATCCACGTGTTGAAAAAACGAAGGGTAAAAAACTTACGAGACCCAATTGAGAGTCGGGTTGTCCTGGGCATTCATCTATCCGTTGACGGCTGAAAGCTGTAAACCCATAGAAATCATCGAGTCCTTCGTTTTGACAGGTCCCATTTTTTGGTCAAAACTGGAATATCGACAAGGAATGATGGAGGTCGGGATTTCACTCATGGTTCAAGGATAAAACTCCATTCGGTATCAAGGGTTTAAAGTTACATTCGGTAGTGTAAAGTAAAATCACATCCGGCCTTCCCTTAGTCCATTCGGCACTCCCAAGTGAAGGTCATTCGGCATCCCCCTCTCACCACCGAACCAACTCCACTTCCCCTCCTACCGAACCAAAGCCAGCCTCCACCGGTCCAGAGCCTCACCGGACCGACCAACCATTCTCTCCCACTACCGGTCCACCCACTGCCGGTCCACCATCCATCACCGGACCGGCACTCCTCCTAGCCTACAACTACCGAACCAAGCATAGCCGAACCAGGCTACCACCGAACCAGGCTACCACCGAACCATGCTACCACCGAACCATGCTACCACCATGCTACCACCGATCCAACCTACCACCGAACCCCTATCTCCACTACCTGCCGAATCACCCATGTTACCATTCACCGCCGAACCAGAACGCTGCCAGGTCAGATTGCTTCAGCCCAGGCCCACCAGCAGCTACATACATCCAAGACCTCTGCCCCCAGCCTGACTCTATAAATAGAGGGGCAGGGGTACAACAATGGCAGACAAGTTTGAGAGCTCAAACCTGGAAGGAACTTTCAAACAACTTTCATACACTTGTACTACAAGCTTTGTACTTGTAATCGGATTGGAAAAGGAGAATAACATATAAAGTGGACGTAGGCACACTTTGGCCGAACCACTATAAATCTGTGTGTCTTTTACAGTTTAGCCCCTACTTTTTACGTATTTGCATACACCACCTAAATCAATACGAACAACATAAAATCAACTAATTCATACGACTTGGAGTTGTTTGATCATCTTTTGTGCAAACATATTTGGGTTATTTGCTGAGATCTGTAATTTGTGTTTGAATATCGCTGAATTATATTCATACACTGGTGCTTTCACGACTTTGGGTGTTTGCGGCCATTTTTTACGCAAACATTTTGGTGCTTTCACTGAGAAGAACCAGCTCCCGCTACATCGGATAGAGGTTTAGATTTGGAAGACGATGACTAGGCAAAACAGTAGAAGGCTAAGGGCTGAGAGAAGCCAACAAGGAGGAAGTCAACAAGCATCCTCCGGAGGTGAGGAAGGACCGGCTTCGATCTACATAACCCGGGATGAAATGGAAGCCATAACAAATTCACTGCAAGAGAGGTTGCTGAAAAGTCAACAGGAAATGATGCAAACTTTCTTGGAGCAAATGAGAGCTGCAGGGATGCAGAATTTAGGAGCAGCTACAACGGCTATGGATGCAGGACAAGAAGCTAGGGTTATGGAACCCAACGAAGGACAAGATACGGAGCCAGGTAGCAATCAACAAGGGCTTGGGGGCAGGCCCACGGGATTCAACACAGGAGAACCTTTGGAAGGAGTTCAACAGGCTAGAACCAACGTTGCTGCTAACGAGCCACACGAAGAGTATGTACCGGAGTTCCCTCGGGGGCAACCCCCGACAGACAACGGTGGATTGGTAGATATAATCAGGAAGACTGTGCGAGGTGGTTTGACCAACGGAGACTTGGAAGGAGTAAACAGGAGTCCGTTCACTCGGGAAATAAGGATGGCTCAGAACCCACCTAAGTTCAAGCTACCTAGCGTGGAGGTATACAATGGCAAGGGAGACCCTACGGATCACTTGATGAGATACACTAGACACATGGAGGTGCTGGGGGCATCAGAGGAGGTGATGGCCCGATGCTTCCCTTTGTACTTGACGGACTTAGCTGCGATGTGGTTCAGGCAGCTGGAAGAAGGATCTATCGGGACTTGGAGGGAATTGGTGGAAAGGTTTCTGGGACAGTTTCGGGTTCATGTCAAGAGACCGAAGAACGTGATGACATTGACATCGGTAAGGCAAAGGATGGATGAATCGCTTAGAGCTTTTCTAACTCGATTCAGTGCCGCAGTTGCTTCGGTGGATCGGCCCGATCCATCGATGGTTTTAATGGCAGCAGTATCAGGAGTCAGGGAGAACTCGGATTTCAAGGTATCTCTGATACGAGATCCCCCACGGAATCTCGACGAATTCTTTCATGAGGCAGAAAGGTTCCTTCGACAAGAAGATGCGAGTACGGATTTAAAATTGAAAAAGGTTAATGCAGTTGAAGGGGGAGGACCATCCAGCAATGGTTCGGATAAAAACAAAGGAAAAAGGAAGTTGGACGATGATTCTGGAAATGCTAGGAAGCAATGGAAGGATCCAAAGTTTTCCACATACACAGGATTGAACGAAACACTGGAACGGATATACCTGGATACTCGAAATCGCCTTCACTACCGGAGGCCGGCTAGGAGAGAACCAACAGAACGGGAAAGGACATCAGGAAGGCACTGCCTCTTCCATGATTTGGATGGACACGACACCAACAGCTGCAGGCACTTAAAGGACATAATTGAGGAACATGTAAGGAATGGACAACTGCCACAATATGTTGGACCTCGGGATGCAACGGCGAGGCAGGAGCAACTGCCGCCTACCTCAAGCTACGATGGTGGGAGGCCCAGGAATGATGGTCGGTTGATCATCCCTTGACCAGGTTAATATGAAATAAGTAGCAAACTATTGGCAAGCAACCAAGTCATTTACACATGTACGGGGACGGAGATAGCCCCTAGGCATGCTCTGAATGATAATAAATTGCGATGCTGTGGTTTGTGAAATTTATCTTTTGCTTTTGGATTGGACACTGCTTTTCTTTTTGGTTTTCGATTTTGGAGCTTCGATTGAGCTCCTGGTTTTTCTTGCTTTTTGATTTGGATTTTCCTTTGGATGATCGTTTTCGGTTTTGGATGCTGGGTTGGATTTCTGGTTTTCTGGTTTTGGATTCGGATTTTGGATTTGGATTTTGGATTTGGATTTTGGATTTGGATGTTGAATTGGATTTTGATTGGATTTTTATCTGACTTTTGATAAACGGTCGTCAGGTATGGATTATGCCTGACAAGGGGTGAGTCGCTTTGCCCGAACGTGGTAAATTGACTCATTCAGGTCGTCGAGTATGGACTATGCTCGGCAAGGGTCCGGAGTGACCAGGATTCGGCCTAGGACTTAGGCCCTATATTATCAATCGTTATTTTCAGGTCGTTGAGTATGGACTATGCTCGGCAAGGGTCCGGAGAGACCAGGATTCGGCTTAGGACTTAAGCCATGGCATTGTACAGCGCCCAGGGACACTGGGCCAAGGTCGTCAAGTGTGGATTGCGCTTGGCAAGAACCCGGAGAGGTTAGCTCAACGTCCAGGGACACTGGACCAAGATCGTCAAGTGCGAATTGCGCTTGGCAAGGACCCGGAGAGGTTAGCTTAACGTCCAGGGACACTGGACCAAGATCGTCAAGTGTGAATTACGCTCGACAAGAACACAAGGAGGCTAGCTTAACGTCCAGGGACACTGGATCACGACCGTCAAGTGTGGATTGCGCTTGGCAAGAGCCCGGAGAGGTTATAAATTTGGATATCGACCCAGAGAGGTCCTGGATTCGGTTGTTGGCTATTGGATAAGGATGGTTTGGGACTCGGTTGTCGAGTTCGGATGGACATGGAATTGGCTCAAGCTTTGGTTGTTGGATTTGGAACTGGATATCGACTCGGAGCAGTCAGGGATGATCTACTCTGGCAATATGGCTATGAACTTTGGATATTGGATTCGGAACTATTCAAAACACGCCTTGTTATCACAAGGCATGTTTTGGGGGGCAAAGTGTTATCCCATTTTTTGGTCAAAACTGGAATATCGACAAGGAATGATGGAGGTCGGGATTTCACTCATGGTTCAAGGATAAAACTCCATTCGGTATCAAGGGTTTAAAGTTACATTCGGTAGTGTAAAGTAAAATCACATCCGGCCTTCCCTTAGTCCATTCGGCACTCCCAAGTGAAGGTCATTCGGCATCCCCCTCTCACCACCGAACCAACTCCACTTCCCCTCCTACCGAACCAAAGCCAGCCTCCACCGGTCCAGAGCCTCACCGGACCGACCAACCATTCTCTCCCACTACCGGTCCACCCACTGCCGGTCCACCATCCATCACCGGACCGGCACTCCTCCTAGCCTACAACTACCGAACCAAGCATAGCCGAACCAGGCTACCACCGAACCAGGCTACCACCGAACCATGCTACCACCGAACCATGCTACCACCATGCTACCACCGATCCAACCTACCACCGAACCCCTATCTCCACTACCTGCCGAATCACCCATGTTACCATTCACCGCCGAACCAGAACGCTGCCAGGTCAGATTGCTTCAGCCCAGGCCCACCAGCAGCTACATACATCCAAGACCTCTGCCCCCAGCCTCACTCTATAAATAGAGGGGCAGGGGTACAACAATGGCAGACAAGTTTGAGAGCTCAAACCTGGAAGGAACTTTCAAACAACTTTCATACACTTGTACTACAAGCTTTGTACTTGTAATCGGATTGGAAAAGGAGAATAACATATAAAGTGGACGTAGGCACACTTTGGCCGAACCACTATAAATCTGTGTGTCTTTTACAGTTTAGCCCCTACTTTTTACGTATTTGCATACACCACCTAAATCAATACGAACAACATAAAATCAACTAATTCATACGACTTGGAGTTGTTTGATCATCTTTTGTGCAAACATATTTGGGTTATTTGCTGAGATCTGTAATTTGTGTTTGAATATCGCTGAATTATATTCATACACTGGTGCTTTCACGACTTTGGGTGTTTGCGGCCATTTTTTACGCAAACAGCTCCCATAACTCTAAACGAGTCAGAAGTTATGGCCGTCCGAATAATCGATATCTACAGGGTGCAACATCCACGGTGCAAGGTGCAACATCCGTCCGAAATGGCGAAACAGTGCCTACGACTTTTAGAAATGCGTGCATGGATTTGAAAAGGAACAGTACCTTAGTGCACCACTCTCCAGCGATGGGAAGTCGAAGACGGGACACGGTAATCCTGTTTTAACGTAAAAATCCACGTGTCGAAAAAACGAAGGGTAAAAAACTTACGAGACCCGATTGAGATTCGGGTTGTCCTTTTTGGGCATTAATCTATCCGTTGACGGCCGAAAGCTGTCAAAGCCGTTGAACTCATCGAGGCCTTCGTTTTGACAGGTTCTGGCTCCCGTAACTCTAAACGAGCCAAAAGTTATGGCCGTCCGAATAATCGATATCTACAGGGTGCAACATCCACGGTGCAAGGTGCAACATCCGTCCAAAATGGCGAAATAGTGCCGTACGAATTTTACAAATGCATGCATGGATTTGAAACGGAATTGTACCATGGTGCACCACTCTCCAGTGATGGAAAGTCGAAGACGGGCCACGGAAATCCTGTTTTACCGTAAAACTCCACGTGTCGAAAAAACGAAGGGTAAAAAACTTACGAGACCCGATTGAGATTCGGGTTGTCCTTTTTAGGCATTAATCTATCCGTCGACGGCAAAAAGCTGTGAAAGCCGTATAACTCATTGAGGCCTTCATTTTGACAGGTTATGGCTCCCGTAACTCTAAACGAGCCAGAAGTTATGGCCGTTTGAATAATGGATATCTACAGGGTGCAACATCCACGGTGCATGGTGCAACATCCGTCCAAAATGGGGAAACAGTGTCGTACGACTTTTAGAAATGCGTGCATGGATTTGAAACGGAACAGTACCATGGTGCACCACTCTCCAGCGATGGGAAGTCGAAGACGGGCCAAGGTAATCCCGTTTTACCGTAAAAATCCACGTGTCGAAAAAACGAAGGGTAAAAAACTTACGAGACCCGATTGAGATTCGGGTTGTCCTTTTTGGGCATTAATCTATCCGTTGACGGCTGAAAGCTGTCAAACCCATATAACTCATCGAGGCCTTCGTTTTGACAGGTTATGGATCCCGTAACTCTAAACGAGCCAGAAGTTATGGCCGTCCGAATAATCGATATCTACAGGGTGTAACATCCACTGTGCAAGGTGCAACATCCGTCCGAAATGGCGAAACAGTGCCGTGCGACTTTTAGAAATGCGTGCATGGATTTGAAACAGAACAGTACCATAGTGCACTACTCTCCAGCGATGGTAAATTGAAGACCAGCCACCATAATCCTGTTTTACCATAAAAATCCACGTGTCGAAGAAACGAAGGGTTAAAAGCATACGAGACCCGATTGAGATTCGGGTTGTCCTTTTTGGGCATTAATCTATCCGTTGACGGCTGAAATCTGTCAAAGCCGTAGAACTCATCGAGGCCTTTGTTTTGACAGGTTATGGCTCCCGTAACTCTAATCGAGCCAAAAGTTATGGCCGTTTGAATAATTTATATCTACAGGGTGCAACATCAACGGTGCAAGGTGCAACATCTGTTCGAAATGGAGAAACAGTGTCGTACGACGTTTAGCAATGCGTGCATGGATTTGAAAAGAAACACTACCATGGTGCACCACTCTCCAGTGATGGGAAGTCGAAGACGGACCACGGTATAAATCCACGTGTCGAAAAAACGAAGGGTAAAAAACTTACGAGACCCGATTGAGATTCGGGTTGTCCTTTTTGCGCATTAATCTATCCGTTGACGGCCGAAAGCTGTCAAAGCCATAGAACTCATCGAGGCCTTCGTTTTGACAGGTTAAAGCTCCCGTAACTCTAAACGGCCCAGAAGTTGTGGCCGTCCGAATAATCGATATCTACAGGGTGCAACATCCACGGTGCAGGGTGCAACATCCGTCCGAAATAGCGAAACAGTTCCGTACGACTTTTAGAAATGCGTGCATGGATTTGAAACGGAACAGTACCATGGTGCACCATTCTCCAGCGATGGGAAGTCGAAGACGGGCCACGGTAATCCTGTTTTACCGTAAAAATCCACGTGTCGAAAAAACGAAGGGTAAAAAACTTACGAGACCCGATTGAGATTCGGGTTCTCCTTTTTGGGCATTAATCTATTCGTTGACGGCTGAAAGCAGTCAAAGCCTTAGAACTCATCGAGGCCTTCGTTTTGACAGGTTATGACTCCCGTAACTCTAAACGAGCCAGAAGTTATGGCCGTTTGAATAATCGATATCTACAAGGTGCAACATCCACGGTGCAAGGTGCAACATCCGTCCGAAATGGTGAAACAGTGTCGTACGACTTTTAGAAATACGTGCATGGATTTGAAACGGAACAGTACCATGGTGCACCACTCTCCAGCGATGGAAAGTCGAAGACAGTCCACGGTAAACCCGTTTTACCGTAAAAATCCACGTGTCGAAAAAACGAAGGTTAAAAAACTTACGTGACCCGATCGAGATTCGGGTTGTCCTTTTTGGGCATCAATCTATCCGTTGACGGCTAAAAGCTATGAAAGCCATAGAACTCATTGAGGCCTTCGTTTTGACAGGTTATGGCTCCCGTAACTCTAAACGAGTCAGAAGTTATGGCCGTTCGAATAATCGATATCTACAGGGTGCAACATCCACAGTGCAAGGTGCAACATCCGTCCGAAATGGCGAAACAGTGCCGTACGACTTTTAGAAATGCGTGCATGGATTTAAAACGGAACAGTACCATAGTGCACCACTCTCCAGCGATGGGAAGTCGAAGACGGGCCACGGTAATCCTGTTTTAGCGGAAAAATCCACTTGTCGAAAAAACAAAGGGTAAAAAACTTACGAGACCCGATTGAGATTCGGGTTGTCCTTTTTGGGCATTAATCTATCCGTTGACGGCTGAAAGCTGTCAAAGCCATAGAACTCATCGAGGCCTTCGTTTTGACAGGTTATGGCTCCCGTAACTCTAAACGTGCCAGAAGTTATGGCCGTCCGAATAATCCATATCTACAGGGTGCAACATCCACGGTGCAAGTTGCAACATCCGTCCGAAATGGCGAAACAGTGCCGTACGACTTTTACAAATGCATGCATGGATTTCAAACGGAATTGTACCATGGTGCACCACTCTCCAGCGATGGGAAGTCGAAGACGGGCCACGGTAATCCTGTTTTACCGTAAAAATCCACGTGTCGAAAAAACGAAGGGTAAAAAACTTACGAGACCCGATTGAGATTCGGGTTGTCCTTTTTGGGCATTAATCTATCCGTTGACGGCTGAAAGCTCTCAAAGCCGTAGAACTCATCGAGGCCTTCGTTTTGACAGGTTATGGCTCCTGTAACTCTAAACGAGCCAGAAGTTATGGCCGTCCGAATAATCGATATCTACAGGGTGCAACATCCACGGTGCAAGGTGCAACATCCGTCCGAAATGGCGAAACAGTGCCGTACGACTTTTAGAAATGCATGCATGGATTTGAAACGGAACAGTACCATAGTGCACCACTCTCCAGCGATGGAAAGTCGAAGATGGGCCACGGTATTCCTGTTTTCCCGTAAAAATCCACATGTCGAAAAAACGAAGGGTAAAAAACTTACGAGACCCGATTGTGATTCGGGTTGTCATTTTTGGGCATTAATCTATCCATTGACGTCTGAAAGCTATCAAAGCCATAAAACTCATCGAGGCCTTCGTTTTGACAGGTTATGGCTCCCGTAACTCTAAACGAGTGAGAAGTTATGGCCGTTTGAATAATCGATATCTACGGGGTGCGACATCCACGGTGCAAGGTGCAACATCCGTCCGAAATGGCGAAACAGTACCGTACGACGTTTAGAAATGCGTGCATGGATTTGAAACGGAACAGTACCATGGTGCACCACTCTCCAGCGATGTGAAGTCGAAGACGGGCCACGGTAATCCTGTTTTACCGTAAAAATCCACGTGTCGAAAAAACGAAGGGTAAAAAACTTACGAGACCCGATTGAGATTCGGGTTGTCCTTTTTGGGCATTAATCTATCCGTTGACGGCTGAAAGCTGTCAATGCCATAGAACTCGTCGAGGCCTTCATTTTGACAGGTTATGGCTCCTGTAACTCTAAACGAGCGAGAAGTTATGGCCGTCCGAATAATCGATATCTACAGGGTGCAACATCCACGGTGCAAGGTGCAACATCCGTCCGAAATGGCGAAACAGTGTCGTACGACTTTTAGAAATGCGTGCATGGATTTGAAACAGAATAGTACCATAGTGCACCACTCTCCAGCGATGGGAAGTCGAAGACGGGCCACGGTAATCCCGTTTTACCGTAAAAATCCACGTGTCGAAAAAACGAAGGGTAAAAAACTTACGAGATCCGGTTGAGATTCGGGTTGTCCTTTTTGGGCATTAATCTATCCGTTGACGGCTGAAAGCTGTCAAAGCCATAGAACTCATCGAGGCCTTCGTTTTGACAGGTTATGGCTCTCGTAACTCTAAACGAATCAGAAGTTATGGTCGTCCGAATAATCGATATCTACAGGGTGCAACATCCACGGTGCAAGGTCCAACATCCGTCTGAAATGGCGAAACAGTGCCGTACGACATTTAGAAATGTGTGCATGGATTTGAAACGGAACAGTACCATAGTGCACCACTCTCCAGCGATGGGAAGTCGAAGACGGACCACGGTAATCCTGTTTTACCGTAAAAATCCACGTGTCGAAAAAACGAAGGGTAAAAAACTTACGAGACCCGATTGAGATTCGGGTTGTCCTTTTTGGGCATTAATCTATCCGTTGACAGCTGAAAGCTATCAAAGCCATAGAACTCATCGAGCCTTCGTTTTTGACAGGTTATGGCTCTCGTAACTCTAAACGAGCCAGAATTTATGGCCGTCCGAATAATCGATATCTACAGGGTGCAACATCCACGGTGCAAGGTGCAACATCCGTCCGAAATGGCGAAACAGTGCCGTACGACTTTTAGAAATGCGTGCATGGATTTGAAACGGAACAGTACCATGGTGCATCACTCTTCAGCGATGGTAAATCGAAGTCCAGCCACGGTAATCCTGTTTTACCGTAAAAATCCACGTGTCGAAAAAACGAAAGGTAAAAAACTTACGAGACCCGATTGAGATTCGGGTTGTCCTTTTTGGGCATTAATCTATCCGTTGACTGCTGAAAGCTGTCAAAGCCGTAGATCTCATCGAGGCATTCATTTTGACAAGTTATGGCTCCCGTAACTCTAAACGAGCCAGAAGTTATGGCCGTTTGAATAATCGATATCTACAGGGTGCAGCATCCACGGTGCAAGGTGCAACATCCGTCCGAAATGGTGAAACAGTGTCGTACGACTTTTAGAAATGCGTGCATGAATTTGAAACGGAACAGTACCATGGTGCACCACTCTCCAGCGATGGGAAGTCGAAGACGGGCCAAGGTAATCCCTTTTTACCGTAAAAATCCACGTGTCGAAAAAACGATGGGTAAAAAACTTACGAGACCCGATTGAGATTCGGGTTGTCCTTTTTGGGCATTAATCTATCCGTTGACGGCTGAAAGCTGTCAAACCCATATAACTCATCGAGGCCTTTGTTTTGACAGGTTAAGGCTCACGTAACTCTAAACAAGTCAGAAGTTATGGCCGTCCGAATAATCGATATCTAAAGGGTGCAACATCCATGGTGCAAGGTGCAACATCCGTCTGAAATGGTGAAACAGTGCCGTACGACTTTTAGAAATGCGTGCATGGATTTGAAAAGGAACAGTACCATAGTGCACCACTCTCCAGCGATGGGAAGTCGAAGACGGGCCACGGTAATCCTGTTTTAACGTAAAAATCCACGTGTCGAAAAAACGAGGGGTAAAAAACTTTCGAGACCCGACTGAGATTCGGGTTGTCCTTTTTGGGCATTAATCTATCCGTTGACGGCTGAAAGCTGTCAAAGCCATAGAACTCATCGAGGCCTTCGTTTTGACAGGTTATGGCTCCCGTAACTCTTAACGAGCCCAAGTTATGGCCGTCCAAATAATCGATATCTACAGGGTGCAACATCCACGGTGCAAGGTGCAACATCCGTCCGAAATGGTGAAACAGTGTCGTATGACTTTTAGAAATGCATGCATGGATTTGAAACGGAATTGTACCATGGTGCACCACTCTCCAGCGATGGGAAGTCGAAGACGGGCCACGGTAATACTGTTTTACCGTAAAAATCCACGTGTCGAAAAAACGAAGAGTAAAAAATTTACGAGACCCGATTGAGATTCAGGTTGCGCTTTTTGGGCATTAATCTATCCGTTGACGGCAGAAAGCTGTCAAAGCCGTTGAACTCATCGAGGCCTTCTTTTTGACAGGTTATGGCTCCCGTAACTCTAAACGAGCCAGAAGTTATGGCCGTTTGAATAATCGATATCTACAGGGTGCAACATCCACGGTGCAAGGTGCAACATCCGTCCGAAATGGTGAAACAGTGTCGTACGACTTTTAGAAATGCGTGCATGGATTTGAAACGAAACAGTACCATGGTGCACCACTCTCCAGCGATGGGAAGTCGAAGACGGGCCATGGTAATCCCATTTTGCCGTAAAAATCCACGTGTTGAAAAAACGAAGGGTAAAAAACTTACGAGACCCAATTGAGAGTCGGGTTGTCCTGGGCATTCATCTATCCGTTGACGGCTGAAAGCTGTAAACCCATAGAAATCATCGAGTCCTTCGTTTTGACAGGTCATGGCTCCCATAACTCTAAACGAGTCAGAAGTTATGGCCGTCCGAATAATCGATATCTACAGGGTGCAACATCCACGGTGCAAGGTGCAACATCCGTCCGAAATGGCGAAACAGTGCCTACGACTTTTAGAAATGCGTGCATGGATTTGAAAAGGAACAGTACCTTAGTGCACCACTCTCCAGCGATGGGAAGTCGAAGACGGGACACGGTAATCCTGTTTTAACGTAAAAATCCACGTGTCGAAAAAACGAAGGGTAAAAAACTTACGAGACCCGATTGAGATTCGGGTTGTCCTTTTTGGGCATTAATCTATCCGTTGACGGCCGAAAGCTGTCAAAGCCGTTGAACTCATCGAGGCCTTCGTTTTGACAGGTTCTGGCTCCCGTAACTCTAAACGAGCCAAAAGTTATGGCCGTCCGAATAATCGATATCTACAGGGTGCAACATCCACGGTGCAAGGTGCAACATCCGTCCAAAATGGCGAAATAGTGCCGTACGAATTTTACAAATGCATGCATGGATTTGAAACGGAATTGTACCATGGTGCACCACTCTCCAGCGATGGAAAGTCGAAGACGGGCCACGGAAATCCTGTTTTACCGTAAAACTCCACGTGTCGAAAAACGAAGGGTAAAAAACTTACGAGACCCGATTGAGATTCGGGTTGTCCTTTTTAGGCATTAATCTATCCGTCGACGGCAAAAAGCTGTGAAAGCCGTATAACTCATTGAGGCCTTCATTTTGACAGGTTATGGCTCCCGTAACTCTAAACGAGCCAGAAGTTATGGCCGTTTGAATAATCGATATCTACAGGGTGCAACATCCACGGTGCATGGTGCAACATCCGTCCAAAATGGGGAAACAGTGTCGTACGACTTTTAGAAATGCGTGCATGGATTTGAAACGGAACAGTACCATGGTGCACCACTCTCCAGCGATGGGAAGTCGAAGACGGGCCAAGGTAATCCCGTTTTACCGTAAAAATCCACGTGTCGAAAAAACGAAGGGTAAAAAACTTACGAGACCCGATTGAGATTCGGGTTGTCCTTTTTGGGCATTAATCTATCCGTTGACGGCTGAAAGCTGTCAAACCCATATAACTCATCGAGGCCTTCGTTTTGACAGGTTATGGCTCCCGTAACTCTAAACAAGTCATAAGTTATGGCCGTCCGAATATTCGATATCTAAAGGGTGCAACATACACGGTGCAAGGTGCAACATCCGTCTGAAATGGCGAAACAGTGTCGTACGACTTTTAGAAATGCGTGCATGGATTTTAAAAGGAACAGTACCATAGTGCACCACTCTCCAGCGATGGGAAGTCGAAGACGGGCCACGGTAATCCTGTTTTAACGTAAAAATCCGCGTGTCGAAAAAACGAAGGGTAAAAAACTTTCGAGACCCGATTGAGATTCGGTTTGTCCTTTTTAGGCATTAATCTATCCGTTCACGGCTGAAAGCTATCAAAGCCATAGAACTCATCGAGGCCTTCGTTTTGACAGGTTATGGCTCCCGTAACTCTAAACGAGCCCGAAGTTATGGCCGTTCGAATAATCGATATCTACAGGGTGCAACATCCACGGTGCAAGGTGCAACATCCGTCCGAAATGGCAAAACAGTGTCGTACGAATTTTACAAATGCATGCATGGATTTGAAACGGAATTGTACCATGGTGCACCACCCTCTAGCGATGGGAAGTCGAAGACGGGCCACGGTAATCCTGTTTTACCATAAAAATCCACGTGTCGAAAAACGAAGGGTAAAAAACTTACGAAACCCGATTGAGATTTAGGTTGTCCTTTTTGGGCATTAATCTATCCGTTGGCGGCAAAAAGCTGTCAAAGCCGTATAACTCATTGAGGCCTTCATTTTGACAGGTTATGGCTCCCGTAACTCTAAATGAGCCAGTAGTTATGGCCGTTTGAATAATCGATATCTACAGGGTGCAACATCCACGGTGCATGGTGCAACATCCGCCCGAAATGGTGAAACAGTGTCGTACGACTTTTAGAAATGCGTGCATGGATTTGAAACGGAACAGTACCATGGTGCACCACTCTCCAGCGATGGGAAGTCAAAGACGGGCCACGGTAATCCCGTTTTACAGTAAAAATCCACGTGTCGAAAAAACGAAGGGTAAAAAACTTACGAGACCCGATTGAGATTCTGGTTGTCCTTTTTGGGCATTAATCTATCCGTTGACGGCAGAAAGCTTTCAAAGCCGTAGAACTCATCGAGTCCTTCTTTTTGACAGGTTATGGCTCCCGTAACTCTAAACGAGCCAGAAGTTATGGCCGTTTGAATAATCGATATCTACAGGGTGCAACATCCACGGTGCAAGGTGCAACATCCGTCCGAAATGGTGAAACAGTGTCGTATGACTTTTAGAAATGCGTGCATGGATTTGAAACGGAACAGTACCATGGTGCACCACTCCCCAGCGATGGGAAGTCGAAGACGGGCCACGGTAATCCCGTTTTACCGTTAAAATCCACGTGTCGAAAAAACGAAGGGTAAAAAACTTACGAGACCCGATTGATAGTCGGGTTGTCCTGGGCATTCATCTATCCGTTGACGGCTGAAAGCTGTCAAACCCATAGAACTCATCGATGCCTTCGTTTTGACAGGATATGGCTCCCGTAACTCTAATCGAGTCATAAGTTATGGCCGTCCGAATAATCGATATCTACAGGGTGCAACATCCACGGTGCAAGGTGCAACATCCGTCCGAAATGGCGAAACAGTGCCGTACGACTTTTAGAAATACGTGCATGGATTTGAAAAGGAACAGTACCTTAGTGCACCACTCTCCAGCGATGGAAAGTCGAAGACGGGCCACGGTAATCCTGTTTAACGTAAAAATCCACGTGTCGGAAAAACGAAGGGTAAAAAACTTACGAGACCCGATTGAGATTCGGGTTGTCCTTTTTGGGCATTAATCAATCCGTTGACGGCCGAAAGCCGTCAAAGCCGTTGAACTCATCGATGCCTTCGATTTGACAGGTTCTGGCTCCCGTAACTCTAAACGAGCCAGAAGTTATGGCCGTCCGAATAGTCGATATCTACAGGGAGCAACATCCACGGTGCAAGGTGCAACATCCGTCCGAAATGGCGAAACAGTGTCGTACGACTTTTACAAATGCGTGCATGGATTTGAAACGGAATTGTACCATGGTGCACCACTCTCTAGCGATGGGAAGTCGAAGACGGGCCACGGTAATCCTGTTTTACCATAAAAATCCACGTGTCGAAAAACGAAGGGTAAAAAACTTACGAGACCCGATTGAGATTTAGGTTGTCCTTTTTGGGCATTAATCTATCCGTTGACGGCAAAAAGCTGTCAAAGCCGTATAACTCATTGAGGCCTTCATTTTGACAGGTTATGGCTCCCGTAACTCTAAATGAGCCAGTAGTTATGGCCGTTTGAATAATCGATATCTATAGGGTGCAACATCCACGGTGCATGGTGCAACATCCGTCCGAAATGGTGAAACAGTGTCGTACGACTTTTAGAAATGCGTGCATGGATTTGAAACGGAACAGTACCATGGTGCACCACTCTCCAGTGATGGGAAGTCGAAGACGGGCCAAGGTAATCCCGTTTTACCGTAAAAATCCACGTGTCGAAAAAACAAAGGGTAAAAAACTTACGAGACCCGATTGAGATTCGGGTTGTCCTTTTTGGGCATTAATCTATCCGTTGACGGCTGAAAGCGGTCAAACCCATAGAACTCATTGAGGCCTTCGTTTTGATAGGTTATGGCTCCCGTAACTCTAAACGAGTCAGAAGTTATGGCCGTCCGAATAATCGATATCTACAGGGTGCAACATCCACGGTGCAGGGTGCAACATCCGTCCGAAATGGCGAAACAGTGCCGTACGACTTTTAGAAATGCGTGCATGGATTTGAAAAGGAACAACACCATAGTGCACCAGTCTCCAGCGATGGGAAGTCGAAGACGGGCCACGGTAATCCTGTTTTAACGTAAAAATCCACGTGTCGAAAAAACGAAGGATAAAAAACTTACGAGACCCGATTGAGATTCGGGTTGTCCTTTTTGGGCATTGATCTATTCATTGACGGCTGAATGCTGTCAAAGCCATAGAACTCATCGAGGCCTTCGTTTTGACAGGTTATGGCTCCCGTAACTCTAAACGAGCCCGAAGTTATGGCCGTCGGAATAATCGATATCTACAGGGTGCAACATCCACGGTGCAAGGTGCAACATCCGTCCGAAATGGAGAAACAGTGCCGTACGACTTTTATAAATGCGTGCATGGATTTGAAACGGAACAGTACCATGGTGCACCACTCTCCAGCGATGGGAAGTCGAAGACGGGCGACGGTAATCCTGTTTTACCGTAAAAATCCACGTGTCGAAAAAACGAAGGGTAAAAAACTTACGAGACGCTATTGAGATTCGGTTTGTCCTTTTTCGGCATTAATCTATCCGTTGATGGCAGAAAGCTATCAAAGCCATAGAACTCATCGAGTCCTTCATTTTGACAGCTTATGGCTCCCGTAACTCTAAACAAGCCAGAAGTTATGGCCGTTTGAATAATCGATATCTACGAGGTGCAACATCCACGGTGCAAGGTGCAACATCCGTCCGAAATGGCGAAACAGTGCCGTACGACTTTTAGAAATACGTGCATGGATTTGAAATGGAACAGTACCATGGTGCACCACTCTCCAGTGATGGAAAGTCGAAGACGGGCCACGGTAATCCCGTTTTACCGTAAAAATACACGTGTCGAAAAAATGAAGGGTAAAAAACTTACGAGACCCGATTGAGATTCGGGTTGTCCTTTTTGGGCATTAATCTATCCGTTGATGCCTGAAAGCTGTCAACGCCGTAGAACTCATCGAGGCCTTCGTTTTGACAGGTTATGGCTCCCATAACTTTAAACGAGCCAGAAGTTATGGCCTTCCGAATAATCGATATCTACAGGGTGCAACATCCACGGTGCAAGGTACAACATGCGTCCGAAATGGCGAAACAGTGCCGTGCGACTTTTAGAAATGCATGCATGGATTTGAAACGGAACATTACCATGGTGCACCACTCTCCAGCGATGGTAAATAGAAGGCCAGCCACGGTAATCCTGTTTTACCGTAAAAATCCACTTGTCGAAAAAACGAAGGATAAAAAAACTTACGAGACCCGATTGAGATTAGGGTTGTCCTTTTTGGGCATTAATCTATCCGTTGACGGCTTAAATCTGTCAAAGCCGTAGAACTCATCGAGGCGTTCGTTTTGACAGGTTGTGGCTCCCGTAACTCTAAACGAGCCAGAAGTTATGGTCATCCGTATAATCGATATCTACAGGTTGCAACATCCACGGTGGAAGGTGCAACATCCGTCCGAAATGGCGAAACAGTGCCGTACGACCTTTAGAAATGCATGCATGGATTTGAAACGGAACAGTACCATGGTGCACCACTCTCCAGCGATGGTAAATCGAAGGCCAGCCACGGTAATCCTGTTTTACCGTAAAAATCCACGTGTCGAAAAAACGAAGGGTAAAAAACTTACGAGACCCGATTGAGATTCGGGTTGTCCTTTTTGGGCATTAATCTATCCGTTGACGGCTGAAATCTGTCAAAGCCGTAGAACTCATCGAGGCCTTCGTTTTGACAGGTTATGGCTCCCATTTCCCTAAACGGGCCAGATGTTATGGCCGTCCGAATAATCGATATCTACAGGGTGCAACATCAACGGTGCAAGGTGCAACATCCGTCCGAAATGGTGAAACAGTGCCGTACGACTTTTAGAAATGCGTGCATGGATTTGAAACGGAACAGTACCATGGTGCACCACTCTCCAGTGATGGTAAATCGAAGACCAGCCACAGTAATCCTGTTTTACCGTAAAAATCCACGTGTCGAAAAAACGAAGGGTAAAAAACTTACGAGACCCGATTGAGATTCGGGTTGTCCTTTTTGGCCATTAATCTATCCGTTGACGGCTGAAAGCTGTCAAAGCCGTAGAACTCATCGAGGCCTTCGTTTTGACAGGTTATGGCTCCCGTAACTCTAAACGAGCCAGAATCTATGGCCGTCCGAATAATCGATATCTACAGGGTGCAACATCCACGGTGCAGGGTGCAACATCCTTCCGAAATGGCGAAACAGTGCCGTATGACTTTTGGAAATGCTTGCATGGATTTGAAAAGGAACAGTACCATGGTGCACCACTCTCCAGCGATGGTAAATCGAAGGCCAGCCACGGTAATCCTGTTTTACCGTAAAAATCCACATGTCGAAAAAACGAAGGGTAAAAAACTTACGAGACCCGATTGAGATTCGGGCTGTCATTTTTGAGCATTAATCTATCCGTTGACGGCCGAAAATTAAACAAAGCCATAGAACTCATCGATGCCTTCGTTTTGACAGGTTATGGCTCTCGTAAGTTTAAACGAGCCAGAAGTTATGGCCGTCCGAATAATCGATATCTACATGGTGAAACATCCACGGTGCAAGGTGCAACATCCGTCCGAAATGGCGAAACAGTGCCGTACGACTTTTAGAAATGCGTGCATGGATTTGAAACGGAACACTACCATGGTGCACCACTCTCCAGCGATGGGAAGTCGAAGACGGGTCATGTTAATCCCGTTTTACCGTAAAAATCCACGTGTCGAAAACACGAAAGGTAAAAAACTTACGAGACCCGATTGAGATTCGAGTTTCCTTTTTGGGCATTAATCTATCCGTTGACGGCTGAAAGCTGTCAATGCCGTAGAACTCATCGAGGCCTTCGTTTTGACAGGTTATGGCTCCCGTAACTCTAAACGAGCCAGAAGTTATGGCCGTCCGAATAATCGATATCTACAGGGTGCAACATCCACGGTGCAAGGTGCAACATCCGTTCGAAATGGCGAAACAGTGCCGTACGACTTTTAGAAATGCGTGCATGGATTTGAAACGGAATAGTACCATAGTGCACCACTCACCAGCGATGGGAAGTCGAAGACGGGCCACGGTAATCCTATTTTACCGTAAAAATCCACGTGTCGAAAAAACGAAAGGTAAAAAACTTACGTGACCCGATTGTGATTCAGGTTGTCCTTTTTGGGAATTAATCTATCCGTTGACGGCTGAAAGCTATGAAAGCCATAGAACTCATTGAGGCCTTCGTTTTGACAGGTTGTGCCTCCCGTAACTCTAAACGAGCCAGAAGTTACGGCCGTCCGAATAATCGATATCTACAGGGTGCAGCATCCACGGTGCAAGGTGCAACATCCGTCCGAAATGGCGAAACAGTGTCGTACGACGTTTAGAAATGCATGCATTGATTTGAAACGGAACAATACCATGATGCACCACTCTCCAGCGATGGGATGTCGAAGACGGGCCACGGTAATCCTGTTTTACCGTCAAAATCCACGTGTCGAAAAAACGAAGGGTAAAAAACTTACGAGACCCGATTGAGATTCGGGTTGTCCTTTTTGGGCACTAATCTATCCGTTGACGGCTGAAAGCTGTCAAAGCCGTAGAACTCATCGAAGCCTTCATTTTGACAGGTTATGACTCCCGTAACTCTGAATGAGCCAGAAGTTATGGCCGTTTGAATAATCGATATCTACAGGGTGCAACATCCACGGTGCAACGTGCAACATCCGTCCGAAATGGCGAAACAGTGCCGTACGACTTTTAGAAATGCGTGCGTGGATTTGAAACGGAACAGTACCATGGTGCACCACTCTCCAGCGATGGGAAGTCGAAGACGGGCCACGGTAATCCTGTTTTAACGTAAAAATCCACGTGTCGTAAAAACGAAGGGTAAAAAACTTACGAGACCCGATTGAGATTCGGGTTGTCCTTTTTGGGCATTAATCTATCCATTGACGGCCGAAAGCTGTCAAACCCATATAACTCATCGAGGCCTTCATTTTGACAGGTTATGGCTCCCGTAACTCTAAACGAGTCAGAAGTTATGGTCGTCCGAATAATCGACATCTATAGGGTGCAACATCCACGGTGCAAGGTGCAACATCCGTCCGAAATGGCGAAACAGTGTCGTACGACTTTTAGAAATGCGTGCATGGATTTGAAACGGAACATTACCATGGTGCACCACTCTCCAGTGATGGGAAGTCGAAGACGGGCCACAGTGATCCCGTTTTACCGTAAAAATACACGTGCCGAAAAAACGAAGGGTAAAAAATTTACGAGACCCGATTGAAATTCGGGTTGTCCTTTTTGGGCATTAATCTATCCGTTGACGCGTGAAAGCTGTCAAAGCCGTAGAACTCATCGAGGTCTTCGTTTTGACAGGTTATGAATCCTGTAACTCTAAACGAGACAGAAGTTATGGCCGTCCGAATAATCGATATCTACAGGGTGCAACATCCACGGTGCAAGGTGCAACATCCGTCCGAAATGGCGAAACAGTGCCGTACGACTTTTAGAAATGCATGCATGGATTTGAAATGGAACAGTACCAAGGTGCACCACTCTCCAGCGATGGTAAATCGAAGGCCAGCCACGGTAATACAGTTTTACCGTAAAAATCCACGTGTCGAAAAAACGAAGGGTAAAAAACTTACGAGACCCGATTGAGATTCGGGTTGTTCTTTTTGGGCATTAATCTATCCGTTGACGGCTGAAAGCTGTCAAAGCCATAGAACTCATTGAGGCCTTCGTTTTGACAGGTTATGGCTCCCGTAACTCTTAACGAGCCAGAAGTTATGGCCGTCCGAATAATCGATATCCACAGGGTGCAACATCCACGGTGCAAGGTGCAACATCCGTCCGAAATGGCGAAACAGTGCCGTACGATTTTTAGATATGCATGCATGAATTTGAAACGGAACAGTACCATGGTGCACCACTCTCCAGCGATGGTAAATCGAAGGCCAGCCACGGTAATCCTGTTTTACCGTAAAAATCCACGTGTCGAAAAAACGAAGGATAAAAAAACTTACGAGACCCGATTGAGATTCGGGTTGTCCTTTTTGGGCATTAATCTATCCGTTGACAGCTTAAAGTTGTCAAAGCCGTAGAACTCATCAAGGCATTCGTTTTGACAGGCTGTGGCTCCCATAACTCTAAACGAGCCAGAAGTTATGGTCGTCCGTATAATCGATATCTATAGGGTGCAACATCCACGGTGCAAGGTGCAACATCCGTCCGAAATGGGGAAACAGTGCCGTAGGACTTTTAGAAATGCGTGCATGGATTTGAAACGGAACAGTACCTTGGTGCACCACTCTCCAGCGATGGTAAATCGAAGGCCAGCCACGGGAATCCTGTTTTACCGTAAAAATCCGGTGTCGAAAAAACGAAGGGTAAAAAACTTACGAGACCCGATTGAGATTCGGGTTGTCCTTTTTGGGCATTAATCTATGCGTTGACGGCTAAAAGCTGTGAAAGCCATAGAACTCATCGAGGCCTTCGTTTTGACAGGTTATGGTTCCGTAACTCTAAACGTGCCAGAAGTTATTGCCGTCCAAATAATCGATATCTACATGGTGCAACATCCACGGTGCAAGGTGCAACATCCGTCCGAAATGGAGAAACAGTGCCTTACGACTTTTAGAAATGCGTGCATGGATTTGAAATGAAACAGTACCATGGTGCACCACTCTCCAGCGATGGGAAGTCGAAGACGGGCCACGGTAATCCCATTTTACCGTAAAAATCTACGTGTCGAAAAAACGAAGGGTAAAAAACTTACGAGACCCGATTGAGATTCGGCTTGTCCTTTTTGGGCATTAATCTATCTGTTGACGGCTGAAAGCTGTCAAAGCCGTAGAACTCATCGAGGCCTTCGTTTTGACAGGTTATGGCTCCCATTTCTCTAAACGAGCCAGAAGTTATGGCCGTCCGAATAATCGATATCTACAGGGTGCAACATTAACGGTGCAAGGTGCAACATTAACGGTGCAAGGTGCAACATCCGTCCGAAATGGTGAAACAGTGCCGTACGACTTTTAGAAATGCGTGCATGGATTTGAAACGGAACAGTACCATGGTGCACTACTCTCCAGTGATGGTAAATCGAAGACCAGCCACTGTAATCCTGTTTTACCATAAAAATCCACGTGTCGAAAAAACGAAGGGTAAAAAACTTACGAGACCCGATTGAGATTCGGGTTGTCCTTTTTGGGCATTAATCTATCCGTTGACGGCTGAAAGCTGTCAAAGCCGTAGAAATCATGGAGGCCTTCGTTTTGACAGGTTATGGCTCCCGTAACTCTAAACGAGCCAGAATCTATGGCCGTCCGAATAATCGATATCTACAGGGTGCAACATCCACAGTGCAGGGTGCAACATCCGTCTGAAATGGGGAAACAGTGCCGTACGACTTTTAGAAATGCGTGCATGGATTTGAAACGGAACAGTACCATGGTGCACCACTCTCCAGCGATGGTAAATCGAAGGCCAGCCACGGTAATCCTGTTTTACCGTAAAAATCCACGTGTCGAAAAAACGAAGGGTAAAAAACTTACAAGGCCCGATTGAGATTCGAATTGTCCTTTTTGGGCATTAATCTATCCGTTGACGGCCGAAAGCTATCAAAGCCATCGAACTCATCGAGGCCTACGTTTTGACAGGTTATGGCTCCCGTAAGTCTAAACGAGCCAGAAGTTATGGCCGTCCGTATAATCGATATCTACATGGTGCAACATCCACGGTGTAAGCTGCAACATCCGTCCAAAATGGCGAAACAGTGTCGTAGGACTTTTAGAAATGCGTGCCTGGATTTGAAACGGAACACTACCATGGTGCACCACTCTCCAGCGATGGGAAGTCGAAGATGGGCCACGGTAATCCCGTTTTACCGTAAAAATCCACGTGTCGAAAACACGAAAGGTCAAAAACTTACGAGACCCGATTGAGATTCGGGTTGTCCTTTTTGGGCATTAATCTATCCGTTGACGGCTAAAAGCTGTCATTACCGTAGAACTCATCGAGGCCTTCGTTTTGACAGGTTATGGCTCCCGTAACTCTAAACGAGCCAGAAGTTATGGCCGTCCGAATAATCGATATCTACAGGGTGCAACATCCACGGTGCAAGGTGCAACATCCGTCCGAAATGGTGAAACAGTGCCGTACGACTTTTAGAAATGCGTGCATGGATATGAAACGGAACAGTACCATAGTGCACCACTCTCCAGCGATGGGAAGTCGAAGACGGGCCACGGTAATCCTATTTTACCGTAAAAATCCACGTGTCGAAAAAACGAAGGGTAAAAAACTTACGAGACCCGATTGTGATTCGGGTTGTCCTTTTTGGGAATTAATCTATCCGTTGATGGCTGAAAGCTGTGAAAGCCATAGAACTCATCGAGGCCTTCGTTTTGACAGGTTGTGGCTCCCGTAACTCTAAACGAGCCAGAAGTTACGGCCGTCCGAATAATCGATATCTACAGGGTGCAACATCCACGGTGCAAGGTGCAACATCCGTCCGAAATGGCGAAACAGTGCCGTACGACTTTTCGAAATACGTGCATGGATTTGAAACGGAACAGTACCATGGTGCACCACTCTCCAGCGATGGGAAGTCAAAGACGGGCCACGGTAATCCTGTTTTACCATAAAAATCCACGTGTCGAAAAAACGAAGGGTAAAAGACTTACGAGACCCGATTGAGATTCGGGTTGTCCTTTTTGGGCATTAATCTATCAGTTGACGGCTGAAAGCTGTCAAAGCCGTAGAACTCATCAAGGCCTTCATTTTGACAGGTTATGGCTCCCGTAACTCTAAACGAGCCAGAAGTTATGGCCGTTTGAATAATCGATATCTACAGGGTGCAACATCCACGGTGCAAGGTGCAACATCCGTCCGAAATGGAGAAACAGTGCCGTTCGACTTTTAGAAATGCGTTCATGGATTTGAAACGGAACAGTACCATGGTGCACCACTCTCCAGCGATGGGAAGTCGAAGACGGGCCACGGTAATCCTGTTTTAACGTAAAAATCCACGTGTCGTAAAAACGAAGGATAAAAAACGTACGAGACCCGATTGAGATTCGGGTTGTCCTTTTTGGGCATTAACCTATCCGTTGACGGCTGAAAGCTGTCAAACCCATATAACTCATCGAGGCCTTCGTTTTGACAGGTTATGGCTTCCGTAACTCTAAACGAGTCAGAAGTTATGGCCGTCCGAATAATCGATATCTACAGGGTGCAACATCAACGGTTCAAGGTGCAACATCCGTCCGAAATGGCGAAACAGTGCCGTACGACTTTTAGAAATGTGCACATGGATTTGAAACGGAACGGTACCATAGTGCACCACTCTCCAGCGATGGGAAGTCGAAGACGGGCCACGGTAATCCTGTTTTACCGTAAAAATCCACGTGTCGAAAAAACGAAGGGTAAAAAACTTACGAGACCCGATTGAGATTCGGCTTGTCCTTTATGGGCATTAATCTATCCGTTGACGGCTGAAAGCTTTCAAAGCCATAGAACTCATCGAGGCCTTCGTTTTGACAGGTTATGGCTCCCGTAACTCTAAACGAGCCAGAAGTTATGGCCGTCCGAATAATCGATATCTACAGGGTGCAACATCCACGGTGCAAGGTGTAACATCCGTCCGAAATGGCGAAACAGTGTCGTACGACTTTTAGAAATGCGTGCATGGACTTGAAATGGAACAGTACCATGGTGCACCACTCTCCAGCGATGGTAAATCGAAGGCCAACCACGGTAATCCTGTTTTACCGTAAAAATCCACGTGTCGAAAAAACGAAGGGTAAAAAACTTACGAGACCCGATTGAGATTCGGGTTTTCCTTTTTGGGCATTAATCTACCCGTTGATGGCTGAAAGCTGTCAAAGCCGTAGAACTCATCGAGGCCTTCATTTTGACAGGTTATGGCTCCCGTAACTCTAAACGAGCCAGAAGTTATGGCCGTTTGAATAATCGATATCTACAGGGTGCAACATCCACGGTGCAAGGTGCAATATCCGTCCGAAAAGGAGAAACAGTGTCGTACGACTTTTAGAAATGCGTGCATGGATTTGAAACGGAACAGTACCATGGTGCACCACTCTCCAGCGATGGGAAGTCAAAGACGGGCCACGGTAATCCCGTTTTACAGTACAAATCCACGTGTCGAAAAAACGAAGGGTAAAAAACTTACGAGATCCGATTGAGATTCGGGTTGTCCTTTTTGGGCATTAATCTATCCGTTGACGGCTGAAAGCTGTCAAACCCATAGAACTCATCGTGGCCTTAGTTTTGACAGGTTATGGCTACCGTAACTCTAAACGAGTCAGAAGTTATGGCCGTCCGAATAATCGATATCTACAAGGTACAACATCCACGGTGCAGGGTGCAACATCCGTCCGAAATGGCGAAACAATGCCGTACGACTTTTAGAAATGCGAGCATGGATTTGAAACGGAACAGTACCATGGTGCACCACTCTCCAGCGATGGGAAGACGAAGACGGGCCCGGGCCACGGTAATCCCGTTTTACAGTAAAAATCCACGTGTCGAAAAAACGAAGGGTAAAAAACTTGCGAGACCCGATTGAGATTCGGGTTGTCCTTTTTGTGCATTAATCTATCCGTTGACTGCTGAAAGCTGTCAAACCCATAGAACTCATCGAGGCCTTAGTTTTGACAGGTTATGGCTCCTGTAACTCTAAACGAGCCCGAAGTTATGGCCGTCCGAATAATCGATATCTACAGGGTGCAACATCCACGGTGCAAGGTGCAACATCCGTCCGAAATGGCGAAACAGTGCCGTACGACTTTTAGAAATGCATGCATGGATTTGAAACGGAATTGTACCATAGTGCACCACTCTCCAGCGATGGGAAGTCGAAGACGGGCCACGGTAATCCTGTTTTACCGTAAAAATCCACGTGTCGTAAAAACGAAGGGTAAAAAACTTACAAGGCCCGATTGAGATTCGAGTTGTCCTTTTTGGGCATTAATCTATCCGTTGACGGCTGAAAGCTGTCAAAGCCTTTGAACACATCGAGTCCTTCGTTTTGACAGGTTATGGCTCCCGTAACTCTAAACGAGCCCGAAGTTATGGCCGTCCGAATAATCGATATCTACAGGGTGCAACATCCACGGTGCAAGGTGTAACATCCGTCCGAAATGGCGAAACAGTGCCGTATGACTTTTAGAAATGCATGCATGGATTTGAAATGGAACAGTACCATGGTGCACCACTCTCCAGCGATGGTAAATCGAAGGCCAACCACGGTAATCCTATTTTACCGTAAAAATCCACGTGTCGAAAAAACGAAGGGTAAAAAACTTACGAGACCCGATTGAGATTCGGGTTGTCCTTTTTGGGCATTAATCTACCCGTTGATGGCTGAAAGCTGTCAAAGCCGTAGAACTTATCGAGGCCTTAATTTTGACAGGTTATGGCTCCCGTAACTCTAAACGAGCCAGAAGTTATGGCCGTTTGAATAATCGATATCTACAGGGTGCAACATCCACGGTGCAAGGTGCAATATCCGTCCGAAATGGAGAAACAGTGTCGTACGACTTTTAGAAATGCGTGCATGGATTTGAAACGGAACAGTACCATGGTGCACCACTCTCCAGCGATGGGAAGTCAAAGATGGGCCACGGTAATCCCGTTTTACTGTAAAAATCCACGTGTCGAAAAAACGAAGGGTAAAAAACTTACGAAACCCGATTGAGATTCGGGTTGTCCTTTTTGGGCATTAATCTATCCGTTGACGGCTGAAAGCTGTCAAACCCATAGAACTCATCGAGGCCTTAGTTTTTACAGGTTATGTCTCCCGTAACTCTAAACGAGTCAGAAGTTATGGCCGTCCGAATAATCGATATCTACAGGGTACAACATCCACGGTGCAGGGTGCAACATCCGTCCGAAATGGCGAAACAATGCCGTACGACTTTTAGAAATGCGTGCATGGATTTGAAACGGAATAGTACCATGGTGCACCACTCTCCAGCGATGGGAAGTCGAAGACGGGCCCGGGCCACGGTAATCCCGTTTTACAGTAAAAATCCACGTGTCGAAAAAACGAAGGGTAAAAAACTTACGAGACCCGATTGAGATTCGGGTTGTCCTTTTTGTGCATTAATCTATCCGTTGACGGCTGAAAGCTGTCAAACACATAGAACTCATCGAGGCCTTAGTTTTGACAGGTTATGGCTCCCGTAACTCTAAACGAGCCCGAAGTTATGGCCGTCCGAATAATCGATATCTACAGGGTGCAACATCCACGGTGCAAGGTGCAACATCCGTCCGAAATGGCGAAACAGTGCCGTATGACTTTTAGAAATGCGTGCATGGATTTGAAATGGAACAGTACCATGGTGCACCACTCTCCAGCGATGGTAAATCGAAGGCCAACCACGGTAATCCTGTTTTACCGTAAAAATCCACGTGTCGAAAAAACGAAGGGTAAAAAACTTACGAGACCCGATTGAGATTCGGGTTGTCCTTTTTGGGCATTAATCTACCCGTTGATGGCTGAAAGCTGTCAAAGCCGTAGAACTCATCGAGGCCTTCATTTTGACAGGTTATGGCTCCCGTAACTCTAAACGAGCCAGAAGTTATGGCCGTTTGAATAATCGATATCTACAGGGTGCAACATCCACGGTGCAAGGTGCAATATCCGTCCGAAATGGAGAAACAGTGTCGTACGACTTTTAGAAATGCGTGCATGGATTTGAAACGTAACAGTACCATGGTGCACCACTCTCCAGCGATGGGAAGTCAAAGACGGGCCACGGTAATCCCGTTTTACAGTAAAAATCCACGTGTCGAAAAAACGAAGGGTAAAAAACTTACGAGACCCGATTGAGATTCGGGTTGTCCTTTTTGGGCATTAATCTATCCGTTGACGGCTGAAAGCTGTCAAACCCATAGAACTCATCGAGGCCTTAGTTTTGACAGGTTATGGCTCCCGTAACTCTAAACGAGTAAGAAGTTATGGCCGTCCGAATAATCGATATCTACAGGGTACAACATCCACGGTGCAGGGTGCAACATCCGTCCGAAATGGCGAAACAATGCCGTACGACTTTTAGAAATGCATGCATGGATTTGAAATGGAACAGTACCATGGTGCACCACTCTCCAGCGATGGTAAGTCGAAGACGGGCCCGGGCCACGGTAATCCCGTTTTACAGTAAAAATCCACGTGTCGAAAAAACGAAGGGTAAAAAACTTACGAGACCTGATTGACATTCGGGTTGTCCTTTTTGTGCATTAATCTATCCGTTGACGGCTGAAAGCTGTCAAACCCATAGAACTCATCGAGGCCTTAGTTTTGACAGGTTATGGCTCTCGTAACTCTAAACAAGCCCGAAGTTATGGCCGTCCGAATAATCGATATCTACAGGGTGCAACATCCACGGTGCAAGGTGCAACATCCGTTCGAAATGGCGAAACAGTGCCGTACGACTTTTAGAAATGCATGCATGGATTTAAAATGGAATTGTACCATAGTGCACCACTCTCCAGCGATAGGAAGCCGAAGACGGGCCACGGTAGTCCTGTTTTACCGTAAAAATCCACGTGTCGAAAAAACGAAGGGTAGAAAACTTACGAGACCGAATTGAGATTCGGGTTGTCCTTCTTGGGCATTAATCTATCCGTTGACGGCAGAAAGCCGTCAAAACCGTAGAACTCATCGAGGCCTTCATTTTGACAGGTTATGGCTCTCGTAACTCTAAACGAGCCAGAAGTTATGGCCGTTTGAATAATCGATATCTACAGGGTGCAACATCCACGGGGCAAGGTGCAACATCCGTCCGAAATGGTGAAACAGTGTCGTACGACTTTTAGAAATGCGGGCATGGATTTGAAACGAAACAGTACCATGGTGCACCACTCCAGCGATGGGAAGTCGAAGACGGGCCACGGTAATCCCGTTTTACCATAAAAATCCACGTGTCGAAAAAACGAAGGGTAAAAAGCTTACGAGACCCGATTGAGATTCGGGTTGTCCTTTTTGGGCATTAATCTATCCGTTGACGGCTGAAAGCTGTCAAACCCATAGAACTCATCGAGGCCTTCGTTTTGACAGGTTATGGCTCCCGTAACTCTAAAAGAGTCAAAAGTAATGGCCGTCCGAATAATCAATATCTACAGGGTGCAACATCCACGGTGTAAGGTGCAACATCCGTCCGAAATGGCGAAACAGTGCCGTACGACTTTTAGAAATGCGTGCATGGATTTGAAACGGAACAGTACCATGGTGCACCACTCTCCAGCGATGGGAAGTCGAAGACGGGCCACGGTAATCCTGTTTTACCGTAAAAATCCACGTGTCGAAAAAACGAAGGGTAGAAAACTTACGAGACCCGATTGAGATTCGGGTTGTCCTTCTTGGGCATTAATCTATCCGTTGACGGCAGAAAGCCGTACAAACCGTAGAACTCATCGAGGCCTTCATTTTGACAGGTTATGGCTCTTGTAACACTAAACGAGCCAGAAGTTATGGCCGTTTGAATAATCGATATCTACAGGGTGCAACATCCATGGGGCAAGGTGCAACATCCGTCCGAAATGGTGAAATAGTGTCGTACGACTTTTAGAAATGCGGGCATGGATTTGAAACGAAACAGTACCATGGTGCACCACTCCAGCGATGGGAAGTCGAAGACGGGCCACGGTAATCCCGTTTTACCATAAAAATCCACGTGTCGAAAAAACGAAGGGTAAAAAGCTTACGAAACCCGATTGAGATTCGGGTTGTCCTTTTTGGGCATTAATCTATCCGTTGACGGCTGAAAGCTGTCAAACCCATAGAACTCATCGAGGCCTTCGTTTTGACAGGTTATGGCTCCCGTAACTCTAAAAGAGTCAGAAGTTATGGTCGTCCGAATAATCAATATCTACAGGGTGCAACATCCACGGTGTAAGGTGCAACATCCGTCCGAAATGGCGAAACAGTGCCGTACGACTTTTAGAAATGCGTGCATGGATTTGAAACGGAACAGTACCATGGTGCACCACTCTCCAGCGATGGGAAGTCGAAGACGGGCCACGGTAATCCTGTTTTACAGTAAAAATCCACGTGTCGAAAAAACGAAGGGTAAAAAACTTACGAGACCTGATTGAGATTCGGGTTGTCCTTTTTGTGCATTAATCTATCCGTTGACGGCTGAAAGCTGTCAAAGCCGTAGAACTCATCGAGGCCTTCATTTTGACAGGTTATGGCTCCCGTAACTCTAAACGAGCCAGAAGTTATGGCCGTCCGAATAATCGATATCTACAGGGTGCAACATCCACGGTGCAAGGTGCAACATCCGTCCGAAATGGAGAAACAGTGCCGTACGACTTTTAGAAATGCGTGCATGGATTTGAAACGGAACAGTACCACGGTGCACCACTCTCCAGCGATGGGAAGTCGAAGACGGGCCACGGTAATCCTGTTTTAACGTAAAAATCCACGTGTCGTAAAAACGAAGGGTAAAAAACTTCCTTTTTGGGCATTAATCTATCCGTTGACGGCTGAAAGCTGTCAAACCCATATAACTCATCAAGGCCTTCGTTTTGACAGGTTATGCCTCCCGTAACTCCGAACGAGTCAGAAGTTATGGCCGTCCGAATAATCGATATCTACAGGGTGCAACATCCACGGTGCAAGGTGCAACATCCGTCCGAAATGGCGAAACAGTGTCGTACGACTTTTAGAAATGCGCGCATGGATTTGAAACGGAACAGTACCATAGTGCACCACTCTCCAGTGATGGGAAGTCGAAGACGGGCCACGATAATCCTGTTTTACCGTAAAAATCCACGTGTCGAAAAAACGAAGGGTAAAAAACTTACGAGACCCGATTGAGATTCGGGTTGTCCTTTTTGGGCATTAATCTATCCGTTGATGGCTGAAAGCTATCAGAGCCGTAGAAATCATCGAGGCCTTTATTTTGACAGGTTATGGCTCTCGTAAATCTAAACGAGCCAGAAGTTATGGCCGTTTGAATAATCGATATCTACAGGGTGCAACATCCACGGTGCAAGGTGCAGCATCCGTCCGAAATGGTGAAACAGTGTCGTACGACTTTTAGAAATGCGTGCATGGATTTGAAACGGAACAGTACCATGGTGCACCACCCTCCAGCGATGGGAAGTCGAAGACGGGCCCGGGCCACGGTAATCCCGTTTTACAGTAAAAATCCACGTGTCGAAAAAACGAAGGGTAAAAAACTTACGAGACCCGATTGAGATTCGGGTTGTCCTTTTTGTGCATTAATCTATCCGTTGACGGCTGAAAGCTGTCAAACCCATAGAACTCATCGAGGCCTTAGTTTTGACAGGTTATGGCTCCCCCTAACTCTAAACGAGCCCGAAGTTATGACCGTCCGAATAATCGATATCTACAGGGTGCAACATCCACGGTGCAAGGTGCAACATCCGTCCGAAATGGCGAAACAGTGCCGTACGACTTTTAGAAATGCATGCATGGATTTGAAACGGAATTGTATCATAGTGCACCACTCTCCAGCGATGGGAAGTCGAAGACGGGCCACGGTAATCCTGTTTTACCGTAAAAATCCACGTGTCGTAAAAACGAAGGGTAAAAAACTTACAAGGCCCGATTGAGATTCGAGTTGTCCTTTTTGGGCATTAATCTATCCGTTGACGGCTGAAAGCTGTCAAAGCCTTTAAACTCATCGAGTCCTTCGTTTTGACAGGTTATGGCTCCCGTAACTCTAAACGAGCCCGAAGTTATGGCCGTCCGAATAATCGATATCTACAGGGTGCAACATCCACGGTGCAAGGTGCAACATCCGTCCGAAATGGCGAAACAGTGCCGTACGACTTTTAGAAATGCATGCATGGATTTGAAACGGAATTGTACCATAGTGCACCACTCTCCAGCGATGGAAAGTCGAAGACGGGCCACGGTAATCCCGTTTTACCGTAAAAATTCACGTGTCGAAAAAACGAAGGGCAAAAAACATACGAAACCCGATTGAGATTCGAGTTGTCATTTTTGGGCATTAATCTATCCGTTGACGGCAGAAAGCTGTCAAAACCATAGAACTCATCGAGGCCTTCATTTTGACAGGTTATGGCTCCCGTAACTCTAAACGAGCCAGAAGTTATGGCCGTTTGAATAATCGATATCTACAGGGTGCAACATCCACGGTGCAAGGTGCAACATCCGTCCGAAATGGTGAAACTGTGTCGTACGACTTTTAGAAATGCGTGCAAGGATTTGAAACGAAACAGTACCATGGTGCACCACTCTCCAGCGATGGAAAGTCGAAGACGGGCCACGGTAATCCCGTTTTACCGTAAAAATCCACGTGTCGAAAAAACGAAGGGTAAAAAACTTACGAGACCCGATTGAGATTCGGGTTGTCCTTTTTGGGCATTAATCTATCCGTTGACGGCTGAGAGCTGTCAAACCCATAGAACTCATCGAGGCCTTCGTTTTGACAGGTTATAGCTCCCGTAACTCTAAACGAGTCAAAAGTTATGGCCGTCCGAATAATCGATATCTATAGGGTGCAACATCCACGGTGTAAGGTGCAACATCCGTCCGAAATGGCGAAACAGTGTCGTACAACTTTTAGAAATGCATACATGGATTTGAAACGGAACAGTACTATGGTGCACCACTCTCCAGTGATGGGAAGTCGAAGACGGGCCACGGTAATCCTGTTTTAACGTAAAAACCCACGTGTCGAAAAAACGAAAGGTAAAAAACTTACGAGACCCGAATGAGATTCGGGTTGTCCTTTTTGGGCATTAATCTATCCGTTGACGGCTGAAAGCCGTCAAAGCCATTGAACTCATCGAGGCCTTCGTTTTGATAGGTTATGGCTCCCGTAACTCTAAACGAGCCCGAAGTTATGGCCGTCCGAATAATCGATATCTATATGGTGCAACATCCACGGTGAAAGGTGCAACATCCATCCGAAATGGCGAAACAGTGCCGTACGACTTTTAGAAATGCATGCATGGATTTGAAACGGAATTATACCATAGTGCACCACTCTCCAGCGATGGGAAGTCGAAGACGGGCCACGGTAATCCTGTTTTACCGTAAAAATCCACGTGTCGAAAAAACAAAGGGTAAAAAACTTACGAGACCCAATTGAGATTCGGGTTGTCCTTTTTGGGCATTAATCTATCCGTTGACGGCAAAAAGCTGTCAAAGCCGTAGAACTCATCGAGGCCTTCATTTTGACAGGTTATGGCTCCCGTAACTCTAAACGAGCCATAAGTTATGGACGTTCGAATAATCGATATCTACAGGGTGCAACATCCACGGTACAAGGTGCAACATCCGTCCGAAATGGCGAAACAGTGCCGTACGACTTTTAGAAATGCGTGCATGGATTTGAAACGGAACACTACCATGGTGCACCACTCTCCAGCGATGGGAAGTCGAAGACGGGCCACGGTAATCCTGTTTTAACATAAAAATCCACGTGTCGAAAAAACCAAGGGTAAAAAACTTACGAGACCCGATTGAGATTCGGGTTGTCCTTTTTGGGCATTAATCTATCCGTTGACGGCTGAGAGCCGTCATAGCCGTTGAACACATAGAGGCCTTCGTTTTGACAGGTTATCGATCCTGTAACTCTAAACGAGCTAGAAGTTATGGCCGTCCGAATAATCGATATCTACAGGGTGCAACATCCACGGTGCACGGTGCAACATCCGTCCGAAATGGCGAAATAGTGCCGTACGACTTTTAGAAATGCATGCATGGATTTGAAACGGAATTGTACCATAGTGCACCACTCTCCAGCGATGGGAAGTTGAAGACGGGCCACGATAATCCTGTTTTACCGTAAAAATCCACGTGTCGAAAAAACGAAGGGTAATAAACTTACGAGACCCGATTGAGATTCGGGTTGTCCTTTTTGGGCAATAATCTATCCGTTGACGGCAGAAAGCTGTCAAAGCCGTAGAACTCATCGAGGCCTTCTTTTTGACAGGTTATGGCTCCCGTAACTCTAAATGAGCCATAAGTTATGGCCGTTCGAATAATCGATATCTACAGGGTGCAACATCCACGGTGCAATGTGCAACATCCGTCCGAAATGGTGAAACAGTGTCGTACGACTTTTAGAAATGCGTGCATGGATTTGAAACGGAAAAGTACCATGGTGCACCACTCTCCAGCGATGGGAAGTCGAAGACGGGCCACGGTAATCCCGTTTTACCGTATAAATCCACGTGTCGAAAAAACAAAGGGTAAAAAACTTACGAGACCCGATGGAGATTCGGGTTGTCCTTTTGGGCCATTAATCTATCCGTCGATGGCTGAAAGCTGTCAAACCCATAGAACTCATCGAAGCCTTCGTTTTGACATGTTATGGCTCCCGTAACTCTAAACGAGTCAGAAGTTATGGCCGTCCGAATAATCGATATCTACAGGGTGTAACATCCACGGTGCAAGGTGCAACATCCGTCCGAAATGGTGAAACAGTGTCGTACGACTTGTAGAAATGCGTGCATGGATTTGAAATGGAACAGTACCATGGTGCACCACTCTCCAGCGATGGGAAGTCGAAGACGGGCCACGGTAATCCCGTTTTACCGTAAAAATCCCCGTGTCGAAAAAACGAAGGGTAAAAAACTTACGAGACCCGATTGAGATTCGGGTTGTCCTTTTTGGGCATTAAAATATCTATTGACGGCTGAAAGTTGAAAAAACCATAGAACTCATCGAGGCCATCATTTTGACAGGTTATGGCTCCCGTAACTCTAAACGAGTCAGAAGTTATTGCCGTCCGAATAATCGATATCTATAGGGTGCAACATCCGAATAATCTATCCGTTGACTGCTGAAAGCTTTCAAAGCTGTAGAACTCATCGAGGCCTTCGTTTTGACAGGTTATGTCTCCCGTAACTCTAAACGAGACAGAAGTTATGGCCGTCCGAATAATCGATATCTAAAGGGTGCAACATCCACGGTGCAAGGTGCAACATCCGTCCGAAATGGCGAAACAGTGTCGTACGACTTTTAGAAATGCGTGCATGGATTTGAAAAGGAACAACACCATAGTGCACCACTCTCCAGCGATGGGAAGTCGAAGACGGGCCACGGTAATCCTGTTTTAACGTAAAAATCCACGTGTCGAAAAAACGAAGGGTAAAAAACTTAAGAGACCCGATTGAGATTCGGGTTGTCCTTTTTGGGCATTAATCTATCCGTTGACGGCTGAAAGCTGGCAAAGCCATAGAACTCATCGAGGCCTTCGTTTTGACAGGTTATGCCTCCCGTAACTCTAAACGAGCCTGAAGTTATGGCCGTCCAAATAATCGATATCTACAGGGTGCAACATCCACGGTGCAAGGTGCAACATCCGTCCGAAATGGCGAAACAGTGCCGTACGACTTTTAGAAATGCGTGCATGGATTTGAAACGGAACAGTACCATGGTGCACCACTCTCCAGCGATGGGAAGTCGAAGACGGGCCACGGTAATCCTGTTTTACCGTAAAAATCCACGTGTCGACAAAACGAAGGGTAAAAAACTTACGAGACCCGATTGAGATTCGGGTTGTCCTTTTTGGGCATTAATCTACCCGTTGATGGCAGAAAGCTGTCAAAGCCGTAAAACTCATCGAGGCCTTCTTTTTGACAGGTTATGGCTCCCGTAACTCTAAACGAGCCAGAAGTTATGGCCGTCCGAATAATCGATATCTACAGGGTGCAACATCCACGGTGCAAGGTGCAAAATCCATCCGAAATGGCGAAACAGTGCCGTACGACTTTTAGAAATGCGTGCATGGATTTGAAACGGAACCATGGTGCACCACTCCCTAGCGATGGGAAGTCGAAGGCCGGCCACGGTAATCCTGTTTTACCGTAATAATCCACGTGTCGTAAAAAAGAAGGGTAAAAAACTTACGATACCCGATTGAGATTCGGGTTGTCCTTTTTAGGCATTAATCTATCTGTTGACGGCTGAAAGCTTTCAAAGCCGTAGAACTCATCGAGGCCTTCGTTTTGACAGGTTATGACTCCCGTAACTCTGAACGAGACAGAAGTTATGGCCGTTTGAATAATCGATATCTATAGGGTGCAACATCCACGGTGCAAGGTGCGACATTCGTCCAAAATGGCGAAACAGTGTCGTACGACTTTTAGAAATGCGTGCATGGATTTGAAACGGAACAGTACCATGGTGCACCACTCTCCAGCGATGGTAGATCGAAGACCAGCCAACGTAACCCGTTTTACCGTAAAATTCCATGTGTCGAAAAAACGAAGGGTAAAAAACTTACGAGACCCGATTGAGATTCGGGTTGTCCTTTTTGGGCATTAATCTATCCGTTGACGGCTGAAAGCTGTCAAAGCCATAGAACTCATCGAGGCCTTCGTTTTGACAGATTTTGGCTCCCGTAACTCTAAACGAGCCAGAAATTATGGCCGTCCGAATAATCGATATCTACAGGGTGCAACATCCACGCTGCAAGGTGCAAAATCCGTCCGAAATGGCGAAACTGTGCCGTACGACTTTTAGAAATGCGTGCATGGATTTTAAACGGAACAGTACCATGGTGCACCACTCTCCAGCGATGGGAAGTCGAGGGCCGGCCAAGGTAATCCCGTTTTACCGTAAAAATCCACGTGTCGAAAAAACGAAGGGTAAAAAACTTACAATACCCGACTGAGATTCGGGTTGTCCTTTTTTGGCATTAATCTATCTGTTGACGGCTGAAAGCTATCAAAGCCGTAGAAATCATCGAGGCCTTCATTTTGACAGGTTATGTCTGCCGTAACTCTAAACGAGCCAGAAGTTATGGCCGTTTGAATAATCGATATCTGTTGGGTGCAACATCCACGGTGCTAGGTGCAACATCCGTCCGAAATGGCGAAACAGTGTCTTACGACTTTTAGAAATGCGTGCATGGATTTGAAACGGAACAGTACCATGGTGCACCACTCTCCAGCGATGATAAATCGAAGACCAGCCACCGTAACCCGTTTTACCGTAAAATTCCACGTGTCGAAAAAACGAAGGGTAAAAAACTTACGAGACCTGATAGAGATTCGGGTTGTCCTTTTTGGGCATTAATCTATCCGTTGACGGCTGAAAGCTTTCGAAGCCGTAGAACTCATCGAGGCCTTCGTTTTGAAAGGTTATGGTTCCCGTAACTCTAAACGAGGCAGAAGTTATGGCCTTCCGAATAATCGATATCTACAGGGTGGAACATCCACGGTGCAAGGTGCAACATCCGTCCGAAATGGCGAAACAGTGTCGTACGTCTTTTAGAAATGCGTGCATGGATTTGAAACAGAACCTTACCATGGTGCACCACTCTCCAGCGATGGTAAATCGAAGACCAGCCACCGTAATCCTGTTTTACCGTAAATATCCACGTGTCGAAAAAACGAAGGGTAAAAAACTTACGAGACCCGATTGAGATTCGGGTTGTCCTCTTTGGGCATTATTCTAAACGATTGAGATTCGTTTTGACAGGATATGGCACCCGTAACTCTGAACGTGCCAGAAGTTACGGCCGTCCGAATAATCGATATCTACAGGGTGAAACATCCACGGTGCAAGGTGCAAAATCCGTCCGAAATGGCGATACAGTGCCGTACGATTTTTAGAAATGCATGCATGGATTTGAAACGGAACCATGGTGCACCACTCTCCAGCGATGGAAAGTCGAAGGCCAGCCACCGTAACCCGTTTTACCGTAAAATTCCACGTGTCGAAAAAACGAAGGGTAAAAAACTTACGAGACCTGATAGAGATTCGGGTTGTCCTTTTTGGGCATTAATCTATCCATTGACGGCTGAAAGCTTTCAAAGCCATAGAACTCATCGAGGCCTTCTTTTTGACAGGTTATGGCTCCCGTAACTCTAAACGAGCCAGAAGTTATGGCCGTCCGAATAATCGATATCTACAGGGTGCAACATCCACGGTGCAAGGTGTAACATCCGTCCGAAATGGCGAAACAGTGCCGTACGACTTTTAGAAATGCGTGCATGGATTTGAAATGGAACAGTACCATGGTGCACCACTCTCCAGCGATGGTAAATCGAAGGCCAACCACGGTAATCCTGTTTTACCGTAAAAATCCACGTGTCGAAAAAACGAAGGGTAAAAAACTTACGAGACCCGATTGAGATTCGGGTTGTCCTTTTTGGGCATTAATCTACCCGTTGATGGCTGAAAGCTGTCAAAGACGTAGAACTCATCGAGGCCTTCATTTTGACAGGTTATGGCTCCCGCAACTCTAAACGAGCCAGAAGTTATGGCCGTTTGAACAATCGATATCTACAGGGTGCAACATCCACGGTGCAAGGTGCAATATCCGTCCGAAATGGAGAAACAGTGTCGTACGACTTTTGGAAATGCGTGCATGGATTTGAAACGGAACAGTACCATAGTGCACCACTCTCCAGCGATGGGAAGTCAACGACGGGCCACGGTAATCCCGTTTTACAGTAAAAATCCACGTGTCGAAAAAACGAAGGGTAAAAAACTTACGAGACCCGATTGAGATTCGGGTTGTCCTTTTTGGGCATTAATCTATCCGTTGACGGCTGAAAGCTGTCAAACCCATAGAACTCATCGAGGCCTTAGTTTTGACAGGTTATGGCTCCCGTAACTCTAAACGAGTCAGAAGTTATGGTCGTCCGAATAATCGATATCTACAGGATACAACATCCACAGTGCATGGTGCAACATCCGTCCGAAATGGCGAAACAATGCCGTACGACTTTTAGAAATGCGTGCATGGATTTGAAACGGAACAGTACCATGGTGCACCACTCTCCAGCGATGGGAAGTCGAAGATGGGCCCGGGCCACGGTAATCCCGTTTTACAGTAAAAATCCACGTGTCGAAAAAACGAAGGGTAAAAAACTTACGAGACCCGATTGAGATTCGGGTTGTCCTTTTTGTGCATTAATCTATCCGTTGACGGCTGAAAGCTGTCAAACCCATAGAACTCATCGAGGCCTTAGTTTTACCGTAAAAATCCACGTGTCGAAAAAACGAAGGGTAAAAAACTTACGAGACTCGATTGAGATTCGGGTTGCATTTTTTTGGCATTAATCTATCAGTTGACGGCTGAAAGCTGTCAAAGCCGTAGAACTCATCGAGGCCTTCATTTTGACAGGTTATGGCTCCCGTAACTCTAAACGAGCCAGAAGTTATGGCCGTTTGAATAATCGATATCTACAGGGTGCAACATCCACGGTGCAAGGTGCAACATCCGTCCGAAATGGAGAAACAATGCCGTACGACTTTTAGAAATGTGTGCATGGATTTGAAACAGAACAGTACCATGGTGCACCACTCTCCAGCTATGGGAAGTCGAAGACGGGCCACGGTAATCCTGTTTTAACGTAAAAATCCACGTGTCGTAAAAACGAAGGTTAAAAACTTCCTTTTTGGGCATTAATCTATCCGTTGACGGCTGAAAGCTGTCAAACCCATATAACTCATCGAGGCCTTCGTTTTGACAGGTTATGCCTCCCGTAACTCTGAACGAGTCAGAAGTTATGGACGTCCGAATAATCGATATCTACAGGGTGCAACATCCACGGTGCAAGGTGCAACATCCGTCCGAAATGGCGAATCAGTGTCGTACGACTTTTAGAAATGCGCGCATGGATTTGAAACGGAACAGTACCATAGTGCACCACTCTCCAGCGATGGGAAGTCGAAGACGGGCCACGATAATCCTGTTTTACCGTAAAAATCCACGTGTCGAAAAAACGAAGGGTAAAAAACTTACGAGACCCGATTGAGATTCGGGTTGTCCTTTTTGGGCATTAATCTATCCGTTGATGGCTGAAAGCTATCAGAGCCATAGAAATCATCGAGGCCTTCATTTTGAGAGGTTATGGCTCCCGTAACTCTAAACGAGCCAGAAGTTATGGCCGTTTGAATAATCGATATCTACAGGGTGCAACATCCACGGTGCAAGGTGCAGCATCCGTCCGAAATGGTGAAACAGTGTCGTACGACTTTTAGAATTGCGTGCATGGATTTGAAACGGAACAGTACCATGGTGCACCACTCTCCAGCGATGGGAAGTCGAAGACGGGCCCGGGCCACGGTAATCCCGTTTTACAGTAAAAATCCACGTGTCGAAAAAACGAAGGGTAAAAAACTTACGAGACCCGATTGAGATTCGGGTTGTCCTTTTTGTGCATTAATCTATCCGTTGACGGCTGAAAGCTGTCAAACCCATAGAACTCGTCGAGGACTTAGTTTTGACAGGTTATGGCTCCCGTAACTCTAAACGAGCCCGAAGTTATGGCCGTCCGAATAATCGATATCTACAGGGTGCAACATCCACGGTGCAAGGTGCAACATCCGTCCGAAATGGCGAAACAGTGCCGTACGACTTTTAGAAATGCATGCATGGATTTGAAACGGAATTGTACCATAGTGCACCACTCTCCAGGAATGGGAAGTCGAAGACGGGCCACGGTAATCCTGTTTTACCGTAAAAATCCACGTGTCGTAAAAACGAAGTGTAAAAAACTTACAAGGCCCGATTGAGATTCGAGTTGTCCTTTTTGGGCATTAATCTATCCGTTGACGGCTGAAAGCTGTCAAAGCCTTTGAACTCATCAAGTCCTTCGTTTTGACAGGTTATGGCTCCCGTAACTCTAAACGAGCCCGAAGTTATGGCCGTCCGAATAATCGATATCTACAGGGTGCAACATCCACGGTGCAAGGTGCAACATCCGTCCGAAATGGCGAATCAGTGCCGTACGACTTTTAGAAATGCATGCATGGATTTGAAACGGAATTGTACCATAGTGCACCACTCTCCAGCAATGGGGAGTCGAAGACGGGCCACGGTAATCCCGTTTTACCGTAAAAATCCACGTGTCGAAAAAACGAAGGGCAAAAAACATACGAAACCCGATTGATATTCGGGTTGTCATTTTTGGGCATTAATCTATCCGTTGACGGCAGAAAGCTGTCCAAACCATAGAACTCATTGAGGCCTTCATTTTGACAGGTTATGGCTCCCGTAACTCTAAACGAGCCAGAAGTTATGGCCGTTTGAATAATCGATATCTACAGGGTGCAACATCCACGGCGCAAGGTGCAACATCCGTCCGAAATGGTGAAACAGTGTCGTACGACTTTTAGAAATGCGTGCAAGGATTTGAAACGAAACAGTACCATGGTGCACCACTCTCCAGTGATGGAAAGTCGAAGACGGGCCACGGTAATCCCGTTTTACCGTAAAAATCCACGTGTCGAAAAAACGAAGGGTAAAAAACTTACGAGACCCGATTGAGATTAGGGTTGTCCTTTTTGGGCATTAATCTATCCGTTGACGGCTGAAAGCTGTCAAACCCATAGAACTCATCGAGGCCTTCGTTTTGACAGGTTATGGCTCCCGTAACTCTAAACGAGTCAGAAGTTATGGCCGTCCGAATAATCGATATCTATAGGGTGCAACATCCACGGTGTAAGGTGCAACATCCGTCCGAAATGGCGAAACAGTGTCGTACAACTTTTAGAAATGCATGCATGGATTTGAAACGGAACAGTACCATGGTGCACCACTCTCCAGTGATGGGAAGTCGAAGACGGGCTATCCGTTGACGGCTGAAAGCCGTCAAAGCCGTTGAACTCATCGAGGCCTTCGTTTTGACAGGTTATAGCTCCCGTAACTCTAAAGGAGCCAGATGTTATGGCCGTCCGAATAATCGATATCTATATGGTGCAACATCCACGGTGAAAGGTGCAACATCCGTCCAAAATGGCGAAACAGTGCCGTATGACTTTTAGAAATGCATGCATGGATTTGAAACGGAACAGTACCATGGTGCACCACTCTCCAGCGATGGGAAGTCGAGGGCCGGCCACGGTAATCTCGTTTTACCGTAAAAATCCACGTGTCGAAAAAACGAAGGGTAAAAAACATACGATACCCGACTGAGATTCGGGTTGTCCTTTTTTGGCATTAATCTATCTGTTGACGGCTGAAAGCTATCAAAGCCGTAGAACTCATCGAGGCCTTCGTTTTAACAAGTTATGTCTGCCGTAACTCTAAACGAGCCAGAAGTTATGGCCGTTTGAATAATCGATATCTGTAGGGTGCAACATCCACGGTGCAAGGTGCGACATCCGTCCGAAATGGCGAAACAGTGTCTTACGACTTTTAGAAATGCATGCATGGATTTGTAACGGAACAGTACCATGGTGCACCACTCTCCAGCGATGGTAAATCGAAGACCAACCACCGTAACCCGTTTTACCGTAAAATTCCACGTGTCGAAAAAACGAAGGGTAAAATACTTACGAGACCTGATAGAGATTCGGGTTGTCCTTTTTGGGCATTAATCTATCCGTTGACGGCTGAAAGCTTTCAAAGCCGTAGAACTCATCGAGGCCTTCGTTTTGACAGGTTATGGTTCCCGTAACTCTAAACGAGGCAGAAGTTATGGCCGTCCGAATAATCGATATCTACAGGGTGGAACATCCACGGTGCAAGGTGCAACATCTGTCCGAAATGGCGAAATAGTGTCGTACGTCTTTTAGAAATGCGTGCATGGATTTGAAACGGAACAGTACCATGGTGCACCACTCTCCAGCGATGGTAAACCGAAGACCAGCCACCGTAATCCTGTTTTACCGTAAAAATCCACGTGTCGAAAAAACGAAGGGTAAAAAACTTACGAGACCCGATTGAGATTCGGGTTGTCCTCTTTGGGCATTATTCTAAACGATTGAGATTCGTTTTGACAGGATATGGCACCCGTAACTCTGAACGTGCCCGAAGTTACGGCCGTCCGAATAATCGATATCTACAGGGTGAAACATCCACGGTGCAAGGTGCAAAATCCGTCCGAAATGGCGAAACAGTGTCGTACGACTTTTAGAAATGCGTGCATGGATTTGAAACGGAACCATGGTGCACCACTCTCCAGCGATGGGAAGTCAAAGGCCGGCCACGGTAATCCTGTTTTACCGTAATAATCCACGTGTCGTACAAACGAAGGGTAAAAAACTTACTATACCCGGTTGAGATTCGGGTTGTCCTTTTTAGGCATTAATCTATCTGTTGACGGCTGAAAGCTTTCAAAGCCGTAGAACTCATCGAGGCCTTCGTTTTGACAGGTTATGGCTCCCGTAACTCTAAACGAGTCAGAAGTTATGGCCGTCCGAATAATCGATATCTATAGGGTGCAACATCCACGGTGCAAGGTGCAACATCCGTCCTAAATGGCGAAACAGTGCCGTACGACTTTTAGAAATGCGTGCATGGATTTGAAACGGAACACTACCATGGTGCACCACTCTCCAGCGATGGGAAGTCGAAGACGGGCCACGGTAATCCTGTTTTAACGTAAAAATCCACGTGGCGAAAAAACAAAGGGTAAAAAACTTACGAGACCCGATTGAGATTCGGGTTGTCCTTTTTGGGTATTAATCTATCCGTTGACGGCTGAAAGCCGTCATAGCCGTTGAACACATAGAGGCCTTCGTTTTGACAGGTTATGGATCCCGTAACTCTAAACGAGCTAGAAGTTATGGCCGTCCGAATAATCGATATCTACAGGGTGCAACATCCACGGTGCACTGTGCAACATCCGTCCGAAATGGCGAAACAGTGTCGTACGACTTTTAGAAATGCATGCATGGATTTGAAACGGAATTGTACCATAGTGCACCACTCTCCAGCGATGGGAAGTTGAAGACGGGCCACGATAATCCTGTTTTACCGTAAAAATCCACGTGTCGAAAAAACGAAGGGTAATAAACTTACGAGACCCGATTGAGATTCGGGTTGTCCTTTTTGGGCAATAATCTATCCGTTCATGGCAGAAAGCTGTCAAAGCCGTAGAACTCATCGAGGCCTTCTTTTTGACAGGTTATGGCTCCCGTAACTCTAAATGAGCCATAAGTTATGGTCGTTCGAATAATCGATATCTACAGGGTGCAACATCCACGGTGCAAGGTGCAACATCCGTCCGAAATGGTGAAACAGTGTCGTACGACTTTTAGAAATGCGTGCATGGATTCGAAACGGAACAGTACCATGGTGCACCACTCTCCAGCGATGGGAAGTCGAAGACGGGCCACGGTAATCCCGTTTTACCGTATAAATCCACGTGTCGAAAAAACAAAGGGTAAAAAACTTATGAGACTCGATGGAGATTCGGGTTGTCCTTTTGGGCCATTAATCTATCCGTTGACGGCTGAAAGCTGTCAAACCCATTGAACTCATCGAGGCCTTCGTTTTGACATGTTATGGCTCCCGTAACTCTAAACGAGTCAGAAGTTATGGCCGTCCGAATAATCGATATCTACAGGGTGTAACATCCACGGTGCAAGGTGCAACATCCGTCCGAAATGGTGAAACAGTGTCGTACGACTTTTAGAAATGCGTGCATGGATTTGAAACGGAACAGTACCATGGTGCACCACTCTCCAGCGATGGGAAGTCGAAGACGGGCCACGGTAATCCCGTTTTACCGTAAAAATCCCCGTGTCCAAAAAACGAAGGGTAAAAAACTTACGAGACCCGATTGAGATTCGGGTTGTCCTTTTTGGGCATTAATCTATCTGTTGACGGCTGAAAGTTGAGAAAACAATAGAACTCATCGAGGCCATCGTTTTGACAGGTTATGGCTCCCGTAACTCTAAACGAGACAGAAGTTATGGCCGTCCGAATAATCGATATCTAAAGGGTGCAACATCCACGGTGCAAGGTGCAACATCCGTCCGAAATGGCGAAACAGTGCCGTACGACTTTTAGAAATGCGTGCATGGATTTGAAAAGGAACAATACCATAGTGCACCACTCTCCAGCGATGGGAAGTCAAAGACGGGCCACGGTAATCCTGTTTTAACGTAAAAATCCACGTGTCGAAAAAACGAAGGGTAAAAAACTTACGACACCCGATTGAGATTCGGGTTGTCCTTTTTGGGCATTAATCTATCCGTTGACGGCTGAAAGCTGGCAAAGCCATAGAGCTCATCGAGGCCTTCGTTTTGACAGGTTATGGCTCCCGTAACTCTAAACGAGCCCGAAGTTATGGCCGTCCGAATAATCGATATCTACAGGGTGCAACATCCACGGTGCAAGGTGCAACATCCGTCCGAAATGGCGAAACAGTGCCGTACGACTTTTAGAAATGCGTGCATGGATTTGAAACGGAACAGTACCATGGTGCACCACTCTCCAGCGATGGGAAGTCGAAAACGGGCCACGGTAATCCTGTTTTACCGTAAAAATCCACGTGTCGACAAAACGAAGGGTAAAAACTTACGAGACCCGATTGAGATTCGGGTTGTCCTTTTTGGGCATTAATCTACCCGTTGATGGCAGAAAGCTGTCAAAGCCGTAAAACTCATCGAGGCCTTCCTTTTGACAGGTTATGGCTCCCGTAACTCTAAACGAGCCAGAAGTTATGGCCGTCCGAATATTCGATATCTACAGGGTGCAACATCCACGGTGCAAGGTGCAAAATCCGTCCGAAATGGCGAAACAGTTCCGTACGACTTTTAGAAATGCGCGCATGGATTTGAAACGGAACCATGGTGCACCACTCTCCAGCGATGGGAAGTCGAAGGCCGGCCACGGTAATCCTGTTTTACCGTAATAATCCACGTGTCGTAAAAACGAAGGGTAAAAAACTTACGATACCCGATTGAGATTCGGGTTGTCCTTTTTAGGCATTAATCTATCTGTTGACGGCTGAAAGCTTTCAAAGCCGTAGAACTCATCGAGGGCTTCGTTTTGACAGGTTATGACTCACGTAACTCTGAACGAGACAGAAGTTATGGCCGTTTGAATAATCGATATCTATCGGGTGCAACATCCACGGTGCAAGGTGCGACATCCGTCCGAAATGGCGAAACAGTGTCGTACGACTTTTAGAAATGCGTGCATGGATTTGAAACGGAACAGTACCATGGTGCACCACTCTCCAGCGATGGTAAATCGAAGACCAGCCAACGTAACCCGTTTTACCGTAAAATTCCACGTGTCGAAAAAACGAAGGGTAAAAAACTTACGAGACCCGATTGAGATTCGGGTTGTCCTTTTTGGGCATTAATCTATCCGTTGATGGCTGAAAGCAGTCAAAGCCATAGAACTCATCGAGGCCTTCGTTTTGACAGATTATGGCTCCCGTAACTCTAAACGAGCCAGAAGTTATGGCCGTCCGAATAATCGATATCTACAGGGTGCAACATCCACGCTGCATGGTGCAAAATCCATCCGAAATGGCGAAACTGTGCCGTACGACTTTCAGAAATGCGTGCATGGATTTGAAACGGAACAGTACCATGGTGCACCACTCTCCAGCGATGGGAAGTCGAGGGCCGGCCACGGTAATCCCGTTTTACCGTAAAAATCCACGTGTCGAAAAAACAAAGGGTAAAAAACTTACGATACCCGACTGAGATTCGGGTTGTCCTTTTTTGGCATTAATCTATCTGTTGACGGCTGAAAGCTATCGAAGCCGTAGAACTCATCGAGGCCTTCGTTTTGACAGGTTATGTCTGCCGTAACTCTAAACGAGCCAGAAGTTATGGCCGTTTGAATAATCGATATCTGTAGGGTGCAACATCCACGGTGCAAGGTGCGACATCCGTTCGAAATGGCGAAACAGTGTCTTACGACTTTTAGAAATGCGTGCATGGATTTGAAACGGAACAGTACCATGGTGCACCACTCTCCAGCGATGGTAAATCGAAGACCAGCCACCGTAACCCGTTTTACCGTAAAATTCCACGTGTCGAAAAAACGAAGGGTAAAAAACTTACGAGACCTGATAGAGATTCGGGTTGTCCTTTTTGGGCATTAGTCTATCCGTTGATGGCTGAAAGCTTTCAAAGCCGTAGAACTCATCGAGGCCTTCGTTTTGACAGGTTATGGTTCCCGTAACTCTAAACGAGGCAGAAGTTATGGCCGTCCGAATAATCGATATCGACAGGGTGGAACATCCACGGTGCAAGGTGCAACATCCGTCCGAAATGGCGAAACAGTGTCGTACGTCTTTTAGAAATGCGTGCTTGGATTTGAAACGGAACAGTACCATGGTGCACCACTCTCCAGCGATGGTAAATCGAAGACCAGCCACCGTAATCCTGTTTTACCGTAAAAATCCACGTGTCGAAAAAACGAAGGGTAAAAAACTTACGAGACCCGATTGAGATTCGGGTTGTCCTCTTTGGGCATTATTCTAAACGATTGAGATTCGTTTTGACAGGATATGGCACCCGTAACTCTGAACGTGCCAGAAGTTACGGCCGTCCGAATAATCGATATCTACAGGGTGAAACATCCACGGTGCAAGGTGAAAAATCCGTCCGAAATGGCGAAACAGTGCCGTACGACTTTTAGAAATGCGTGCATGGATTTGAAGCGGAACCATGGTGCACCACTCTCCAGCGATGGGAATTCGAAGGCCGGCCACGGTAATCCTGTTTTACCGTAATAATCCACGTGTCGTAAAAACGAAGGGTAAAAAACTTACGATACCCGATTGAGATTCGGGTTGTCCTTTTTAGGCATTAATCTATCTGTTGACGGCTGAAAGCTTTCAAAGCCGTAGAACTCATCGAGGCCTTCGTTTTGACAGGTTATGACTCCCGTAACTCTAAACGAGCCAGAAATTATGGCCGTTTGAATAATCGATATCTATAGGGTGCAACATCCACGGTGCAAGGTGCGACATCCGTCCGAAATGGCGAAACAGTGTCGTACGACTTTTAGAAATGCATGCATGGATTTGAAATGCAACAGTACCATGGTGCACCACTCTCCAGCGATGGTAAATCGAAGACCAGCCACCGTAACCCGTTTTACCGTAAAATTCCACGTGTCGAAAAAATGAAGGGTAAAAAACTTACGAGACCCGATTGAGATTCGGGTTGTCCTTTTTGGGCATTAATCTATCCGTTGACGGCTGAAAGCTGTCAAAGCCATAGAACTCATCGAGGCCTTCATTTTGACAGATTATGGCTTCCGTAACTCTAAACGAGCCAGAAGTTATGGCCGTCCGAATAATCGATATCTGCAGGGTGCAACATCCACGGTGCAAGGTACAAAATCCGTCCGAAATGGCGAAACTGTGTCGTACGACTTTTAGAAATGCGTGCATGGATTTGAAACGGAACAGTACCATGGTGCACCACTCTCCAGCGATGGGAAGTCGAAGGCCGGCCACGGTAATCCCGTTTTACCATAAAAATCCACGTGTCGAAAAAACGAAGGGTAAAAAACTTACGATACCCGACTGAGATTCGGATTGTCCTTTTTTGGCATTAATCTATCTGTTGACGGCTGAAAGCTATCAAAGCCGTAGAACTCATCGAGGCCTTCGTTTTGACAGGTTATGTCTGCCGTAATTCTAAACGAGCCAGAAGTTATGGCCGTTTGAATAATCGATATCTGTAGGGTGCAACATCCACGGTGCAAGGTGCGACATCCGTCCGAAATGGCGAAACAGTGTCTTACGACTTTTAGAAATGCGTGCAAGGATTTGAAACGGAACAGTACCATGGTGCACCACTCTCCAGCGATGGTAAATCGAAGACCAGCCACCGTAACCCGTTTTACCGTAAAATTCCACGTGTCGAAAAAACGAAGGGTAAAAAACTTACGAGACCTGATAGAGATTCGGGTTGTCCTTTTTGGGCATTAATCTATCCGTTGACAGCTGAAAGCTTTCGAAGCCGTAGAAGTCATCGAGGCCTTCGTTTTGACAGGTTATGGCTCCCGTAACTCTAAACGAGGCAGAAGTTATGGCCGTCCGAATAATCGATATCTACAGGGTGGAACATCCACGGTGCAAGGTGCAACATCCGTCCGAAATGGCGAAACAGTGTCGTACGTCTTTTAGAAATGCGTGCATGGATTTGAAATGGAACAGTACCATGGTGCACCACTCTCCAGTGATGGTAAATCGAAGACCAGCCACCGTAATCATGTTTTACCGTAAAAATCCACGTGTCGAAAAAACGAAGGGTAAAAAACTTACGAGACCCGATTGACATTCGGGTTGTCCTCTTTGGGCATTATTCTATCCGTTGATGGCTGAAAGCTGTCAAAGCCGTAGAACTCATCGAGGCCTTCGTTTTGACAGGATATGGCTCCCGTAACTCTAAACGTGCCAGAAGTTACGGTTGTCCGAATAATCGATATCTACAGGGTCAAACATCCACGGTGCAAGGTGCAAAATCCGTCCGAAATGGCAAAACAGTGCGGTACGTCTTTTAGAAATGCATGCATGGATTTGAAACGGAACCATGGTGCACCACTCTCCAGCGATGGGAAGTCGAAGGCCGGCCACGGTAATCCTGTTTTACCGTAATAATCCACGTGTCGTAAAAACGAAGGGTAAAAAACTTACGATACCCGATTGAGATTCGGGTTGTCCTTTTTAGGCATTAATCTATCTGTTGACGGCTGAAAGCTTTCAAAGCCGTAGAACTCATCGAGGCCTCCATTTTGATAGGTTATTGCTCCCGTAACTCTAAACGAGCTAAAAGTTATGGTCGTCCGAATAATCGATATCTACAGGGTGCAATATCCAGGGTATAAGGTGCGACATCCGTCCGAAATGGCGAAACAGTTCCGTCTGACTTTTAGAAATGCGTGCATTGATTTGAAATGGAACAGTACTATGGTGCACCACTCTACAGCGATGGTAATTGGAAGACTAGCCACCGTAATCCCGTTTTACCGTAAAATTCCACGTGTCGGAAAAACGAAGGGTAAAAAACTTACGAGACCCGATTGAGATTCGGGTTGTCCTTTTTGGGCATTAATCTATCCGTTGACGGCTGAAAGCTGTCAAAGCCATAGAACTCAACGAGGCCTTCGTTTTGACAGATTATGGATCCCGTAACTCTAAACGAGCCAGAAGTTATGGCCGTCCGAATAATCGATATCTACAGGGTGCAACATCCACGGTGCAAGGTGCAACATCCATCCGAAATGGCGAAACAGTGTCGTACGACTTTTAGAAATGCATGCATGGATTTGAAATGGAACAGTACCATGGTGCACCACTCCGCAGCGATGGAAAGTCGAAGACGGGCCACGGTAATCCTGTTTTACCGTAAAATGCCACGTGTCGAAAAAACAAAGGGTAAAAAACTTACGAGACCCGATTGAGATTCGGGTTGTCCTTTTTGGGCATTAATCTATCCGTTGACGGCTGATAGTTGTCAAAACCGTAGAACTCATCTAGGCCTTCATTTTGACAGGTTATGGCTCCCGTAACTCTAAACGAGTCAGAAGTTATGGCCGTCCGAATAATCGATATCTACAGGGTGCAACATCCACGGTGCAAGGTGCAACATCCGTCCGAAATGGCGAAACGGTGCCGTACGACTTTTAGAAATGTGTGCATGGATTTGAAATGGAACAGTACCACGGTGCACCACTCTCCAGCAATGGGAAGTCAAAGACGGGCCACGGTAATCCCGTTTTACCGTAAAAATCCACGTGTCAAAAAAACGAAGGGTAAAAACTAACGAGACCCGATTGAGATTCGGGTTGTCCTTTTTGGGCATTAATCTATCCGTTGACGGCAGAAAGCTGTCAAAGCCGTAAAACTCATCGAGGCCCTCTTTTTGACAGGTTATGGCTCCCGTAACTCTAAACGAGCCATAAGTTATGGACGTTTGAATAATCGATATCTACAGGGTGCAACATCCACGGTGCAAGGTGCAACATCCGTCCGAAATGGTGAAACAGTGTCGTACGACTTTTAGAAATGCGTGCATGGATTTGAAACGGAACAGTACCCTGGTGCACCACTCTCCAGCGATGGGAAGTCGAAGACGGGCCACGGTAATCCCGTTTTACCGTAAAAATCCATGTGTCGAAAAAACAAAGGGTAAAAAACTTACGAGACCTGATTGAGATTCGGGTTGTCCTTTTTGGGCATTAATCTATCCGTTGACGGCTGAAAGCTGTCAAACCCATAGAACTCATCGAGGCCTTCGTTTTGACATGTTATAGCTCCCGTAACTCTAAACGAGTCAGAAGTTATGGCCGTCCGAATAATCGATATCTACAGGGTGCAACATCCACGGTTCAAGGTGCAACATCCATCCGAAATGGTGAAACAGTGTCGTACGACTTTTAGAAATGCGTGCATGGATTTGAAACGGAACATTACCATGGTGCACCACTCTCCAGCGATGGGAAGTCGAAGACGGGCCACGGTAATCCCGTTTTACCGTAAAAATCCACGTGTCGAAAAAACGAAGGGTAAAAAACTTACGAGACCCGATTGAGATTCGGGTTGTCCTTTTTGGGAATTAATCTATCTGTTGACGGCTGAAAGTTGTGAAACCCATAGAACTCATCGAGGCCTTCGTTTTGACAGGTTATGGCTCCCGTAACTCTAAACGAGTCAGAAGTTATGGCCGTCCGAATAATCGATATCTATAGGGTGCAACATCCGTATAATCTATCCGTTGACGGCTGAAAGCTTTCAAAGCCGTAGAACTCATCGAGGCCTTCGTTTTGACAGGTTATGGCTCCCGTAACTCTAAACGAGCCAGAAGTTATGGCCGTCCGAATAATCGATATCTAAAGGGTGCAACATCCACGGTGCAAGGTGCAACATCCGTTCGAAATGGCAAAACAGTGTCGTACGACTTTTAGAAATGCGTGCATGGATTTGAAAAGGAACTGTACCATAGTGCACCACTCTCCAGTGATGGGAAGTCGAAGACGGGCCACGGTAATCCTGTTTTAACGTAAAAATCCACGTGTCGAAAAAACGATGGGTAAAAAACTTACGAGACCCGATTGAGATTCGGGTTGTCCTTTTTGGGCATTAATCTATCCGTTGACGGCTGAAAGCTGGCAAAGCCATAGAACTCATCGAGGCCTTCGTTTTGACAGGTTATGGCTCCCGTAACTCTAAACGAGCCCGAAGTTATGGCCGTCCGAATAATCGATATCTACAGGGTGCAACATCCACGGTGCAAGGTGCAACATCCGTCCGAAATGGCGAAACAGTGCCGTATGACTTTTAGAAATGCGTGCATGGATTTGAAACGGAACAGTACCATGGTGGACCACTCTCCAGCGATGGGAAGTCGAAGACGGGCCACGGTAATCCTGTTTTACCGTAAAAATCAACGTGTCAAAAAAACGAAGGGTAAAAAACTTACGAGACCCGATTGAGATTCGGGTTGTCCTTTTTGGGCATTAATCTATCCGTTGAAGGCAGAAAGCTGTTAAAGCCGTAAAACTCATCGAGGCCTTCATTTTGACAGGTTATGGCTCCCGTTACTCTAAACGAGCCAGAAGTTATGGCCGTTTGAATAATCGATATCTACGGGGTGCAACATCCACGGTGCAAGGTGCAACATCCGTCCGAAATGGCGAAACAGTGTCGTACGACTTTTAGAAATGCGTGCATGGATTTGTAACGGAACAGTACCATGGTGCACGACTCTCCAGTGATGGGAAGTCGAAGACGGGCCACGGTAATCCCGTTTTACCGTAAAAATACACGTGTCGAAAAAACGAAGGGTAAAAAACTTACGAGACCCGATTGAGATTCGGGTTGTCCTTTTTGGGCATTAATCTATCCATCGACGACTGAAAGCTATCAAAGCCGTAGAACTCATCGAGGCCTTCGTTTTGACAGGTTATGGCTCCCGTAGCTCTAAACGAGCCAGAAGTTATGGCCATCCGAATAATCGATATCTACAGGGTGCGACATCCACGGTGCAAGGTGCAACATCCGTCTGAAATGGTGAAACAGTGCCGTACGACTTTTAGAAATGCATGCATGGATTTGAAACGGAACAGTACCATGGTGCACCACTCTCCAGCGATGGTAAATCGAAGGCCATGCACGGTAATCCTTTTTACCGTAAAAATCCACGTGTCGAAAAAACGAAGGATAAAAAAACTTACGAGACCCGATTGAGATTCGGGTTGTCCTTTTTGGGCATTAATCTATCTGTTGACGGCTTAAAGCTGTCAAAGCCGTAGAACTCACCGAGGCATTCGTTTTGACAGGTTATGGCTCCCGTAACTCTAAACGAGCCAGAAGTTATGGCCGTCCGAATAATCGATATCTACATGGTGCAACATCCACGGTGCAAGGTGTAACATCCATCCGAAATGGCGAAACAGTGCCGTATGACTTTTAGAAATGCGTGCATGAATTTGAAATGGAACACTACCATGGTGCACCACTCTCCCGCGATGGGAAATCGAAGACGGGACACGGTAATCCCATTTTACCGTAAAAATCAGAGTGTCGAAAAAACGAAGGGTAAAAAACTTACGAGACCCGATTGAGATTCGGGTTGTCCTTTTTGGGCATTAATCTATCTGTTGACGGCTGAAAGCTGTCAAAGCCGTAGAACTCATCGAGACCTTCGTTTTGACAGGTTATGGCTCTCATTTCTCTAAACGAGCCAGAAGTTATGGCCGTCCGAATAATCGATATCTATAGGGTGCAACATCCACGGTGCAAGGTGCAACATCCGTCCGAAATGGTGAAACAGTGCCGTACGAATTTTAGAAATGCGTGCATGGATTTGAAACGGAACAGTACCATGGTGCACCACTCTCCAGTGATGGTAAATTGAAGACCAGCTACCGTAATCCTATTTTACCTTAAAAATCCACGTGTCGAAAAAACGAAGGGTAAAAAACTTACGAGACCCGATTGAGATTCGGGTTGTCCTTTTTGGGCATTAATCTATTGTTGACGGCTGAAAGCTGTCAAAGCCGTAGAACTCATCGAGACCTTCATTTTGACAGGTTATGGCTCCCGTAACTCTAAGCGAGCCAGAATCTATTGCCGTCCGAATAATCGATATCTAAAGGGTGCAACATCCACGGTGCAAGGTGCAACATCCGTCCGAAATGGCGAAATAGTGCCGTACCACTTTTAGAAATGCGTGCATGGATTTGAAACGGAACAGTACCATGGTGCACCACTGTCCAGCGATGGTAAATCGAAGGCTAGCAACCGTAATCCTGTTTTACCGTAAAAATCCATGTATCGAAAAAACGAAGGATAAAAAACTTACGAGACCCTATTGAGATTCGGGTTGTCCTTTTTAGGCATTAATCTATCCATTGACGGCTGAAAGCTGTCAAAGCCATAGAACTCATCGAGGCCTTCGTTTTGACAGGTTATGGCTCCCGTAAATCAAAACGAGCCAGAAGTTATGACCGTCCGAATAATCGATATCTACAGGGTGCAACTTCCACGGTGCAAGGTGCAACATCCGTCCGAAATGGCGAAACAGTGTCGTACGACTTTTAGAAATGCGTGCATGGATTTGAAACGGAACAGTACCATGGTGCACAACTCTCCAGCGGTGGTAAGTCGAAGGCCAGCCACGGTAATCCTGTTTTACCGTAAAAATCCACGTGTCGAAAAAATCAAGGGTAAAAAACTTACGAGACCCGATTGAGATTCGGGTAGTCCTTTATGGGCATTAATCCATCCGTTGATGGATGGAAGCTGTCAAAGCCGTAAAACTCATCGAGGCCTTCGTTTTGACAGGTTATGGCTCCCGCGACTCTAAACGAGCCAGAAGTTATGGCCGTCCGAATAATCGACATCTACACGGTGCAACATCCACGGTGCAAGGTGCAACATCCGTCCGAAATGGCGAAACAATGCCGTACGACTTTTAGAAATGCATGCATGGTTTTGAAACGGAACAGTACCATGGTGCACCACTGTCCAGCGATGGTAAATCGAAGGCCAGCCACCGTAATCCCGTTTTACCGTAAAAATCCACGTGTCGAAAAAACGAAGGATAAAAAACTTACGAGACCCTATTGAGAAGTTATGACCGTCCGAATAATCGATATCTACAGGGTGCAACTTCCACGGTGCAAGGTGCAACATCCGTCCGAAATGGCGAAACAGTGTCGTACGACTTTTAGAAATGCGTGCATGGATTTGAAACGGAACAGTACCATGGTGCACAACTCTCCAGCGATGGTAAGTCGAAGGCCAGCCACGGTAATCCTGTTTTACCGTAAAAATCCACGTGTCGAAAAAATCAAGGGTAAAAAACTTACGAGACCCGATTGAGATTCGGGTAGTCCTTTATGGGCATTAATCCATCCGTTGATGGATGGAAGCTGTCAAAGCCGTAAAACTCATCGAGGCCTTCGTTTTGACAGGTTATGGCTCCCGCGACTCTAAACGAGCCAGAAGTTATGGCCGTCCGAATAATCGACATCTACACGGTGCAACATCCATGGTGCAAGGTGCAACATCCGTCCGAAATGGCGAAACAATGCCGTACGACTTTTAGAAATGCATGCATGGATTGGAAACGGAACTGTACCATGGTGCACCACTGTCCAGCGATGGTAAATCGAAGGCCAGCCACCGTAATCCCGTTTTACCGTAAAAATCCACGTGTCGAAAAAACGAAGGATAAAAAACTTACGAGACCCTATTGAGAAGTTATGACCGTCCGAATAATCGATATCTACAGGGTGCAACTTCCACGGTGCAAGGTGCAACATCCGTCCGAAATGGCGAAACAGTGTCGTACGACTTTTAGAAATGCGTGCATGGATTTGAAACGGAACAGTACCATGGTGCACAACTTTCCAGCGATGGTAAGTCGAAGGCCAGCCACGGTAATCCTGTTTTACCGTAAAAATCCACGTGTCGAAAAAATCAAGGGTAAAAAACTTACGAGACCCGATTGAGATTCGGGTAGTCCTTTATGGGCATTAATCCATCTGTTGATGGATGGAAACTGTCAAAGCCGTAAAACTCATCGAGGCCTTCGTTTTGACAGGTTATGGCTCCCGCGACTCTAAACGAGCCAGAAGTTATGGCCGTCCGAATAATCGACATCTACACGGTGCAACATCCACGGTGCAAGGTGCAACATCCGTCCGAAATGGCGAAACAATGCCGTACGACTTTTAGAAATGCATGCATGGATTTGAAACGGAACAGTACCGTGGTGCACCACTGTCCAGCGATGGTAAATCGAAGGCCAGCCACCGTAATCCCGTTTTACCGTAAAAATCCACGTGTCGAAAAAATGAAGGGTAAAAAACTTACGAGACCCGATTGAGATTCGGGTTGTCCTTTTTGGGCATTAATCTATCCGTTGACGGATGAAAGCTGTCAAAGCCGTAGAACTCATCGAGGCCTTCGTTTTGACAGGTTATGGCTCCGATAATTCTAAACGAGCTAGATGTTATGGCAATTTGAATAATCGATATCTACAGGGTGCAACATCCACGGTGCAAGGTGCAACATCTGTCCGAAATGGCGAAACAATGTCGTACGACTTTTAGAAATGCGTGCATGGATTTGAAATGGAACGGTGCCATGGTGCACCACTCTCCAGCGATGGTAAATCGAAGACCAGCCACCGTAATCCTGTTTTACCGTAAAAATCCATGTGTCGAAAAAACGGAAGGTAAAAAACTTACGAGACCCGATTGAGATTCGGGTTGTCCTTTTTGGGCATTAATCTATCCGTTGACGGTTGAAAGCTGTCAAAGCCGTAGAACTCATCGAGGCCTTCGTTTTGACAGGTTATGGCTCCCGTAACTCTAAACGAGCCAGAAGTTATGGTCGTCCGTATAATCGATATCTACAGGGTGCAACATCCACGGTGCAAGGTGCAACATCCGTCCGAAATGGCGAAACAGTGTCGTACCACTTTTAGAAATGCATGCATGGATTTGAAACGGAACAATACCATGGTGCACCACTCTCCAGCGATGGTAAATCGAAGGCCAGCCGCGGTAATCCTGTTTTACCGTAAAAATCCACGTGTCGAAAAAATGAAAGGCAAAAAACTTACGAGATCCGACTGAGATTCGGGTTGTCCTTTTTGGGCATTAATCTATCCGTTGACGGCTGAAAGCCGTCAAAGCCGTAGAACTCATCGAGGCCTTCGTTTTGACAGGCTATGGCTCCCGTAACTCCAAACGAGCCAGAAGTTATGGCCGTCCGAATAATCAATATCCATAGGGTGCAACATACACGGTGCAAGGTGCAACATCCGTCCGAAATGGCGAAACAGTGCCGTACGACTTTTAGAAATGCGTGCATGGATTTGAAACGGAACAGTACCATGGTGTACTACTCTCCAGCGATGCTAAATCGAACGCCAACCATGGTAATCATGTTTTACCATAAAAATCCACGTGTCGAAAAAACGAAGGGTAAAAAACTTACGAGACCCGATTGAGATTTGAGTAGTCCTTTTTGGGCATTAATCTATCCGTTGACGGCTGAAAGCTGTCAAAGCCGTAGAACTCATCGAGGCCTTCTTTTTGACAGGTTATGGCTCCTTTAACTCTAAACGAGCCAGAAGTTATGGCCGTTTGAATAATCGATATCTACAGGGTGCAACATCCACGGTGCAAGGTGCAACATCCGTCCGAAATGGCGAAACAGTGCCGTACGACTTTTAGAAATGCGTGCATGGATTTGAAACGGACAGTACCATGGTGCACCACTCTCCAGCGATGGGAAGTCGAAGACGTGCCACGGTAATCCCGTTTTACCGTAAAAATCCACGTGTCGAAAAAACGAAGGGTAAAAAACTTACGAGCCCGATTGAGATTCGGGTTGGCCTTTTTGGGCATTAATCTATCCGTTGACGGTTGAAAGCTGTCAAAGCCGTAGAACTCATCGAGGCCTTCGTTTTGACAGGTTATGGCTCCCGTAACTCTAAATGAGCTAGAAGTTATGGCCGTCGAATAATCGATATCTACAGGGTGCAACATCCACGGTGCAAGGTGCAACATCCGTCCGAAATGGCGAAACAGTGCCGTACGACTTTTAGAAACGCGTGCATGGATTTGAAACGGAACAGTACCATGGTGCACCACTCTCCAGCGATGGGAAGTCGAAGATGGGCCACGGTAATCCCGTTTTACCGTAAAAATCCACGTGTCGAAAAAACGAAGGGTAAAAAACTTACGAGAACCAATTGAGATTCGGGTTGTCCTTTTTGGGCATTAATCTATCCTTTGACGATTGAAAGCTGTCAAAGCCGTAGAACTCATCGAGGCCTTCATTTTGACAGGTTATGGCTCGCGTAACTCTAAATGATCCAGAAGTTATGGTCGTCCGTATAGTCGATATCTACAGGGTGCAACATCCACGGTGAAAGGTGCAACATCCGTCCGAAATGGCGAAACAGTGACGTACGACTTTTTGAAATACGTGCATGGATATGGAATGGAATACTACATGGTGCAATACTCTCCAGCGATGGTAAATCAAAGGCCATCCACGGTAATCCTGTTTTACCGTAAAAATCCACGTGTCGAAAAAACGAAGGGTAAAAAACTTACGAGAACCGATTGAGATTCGGGTTGTCCTTTTTGGGCATTAATCTATCTGTTGACGGCTGAAAGCTGTCAAAGCCGTAGAACTCATCGACGCCTTCGTTTTGACAGCCTATGGCTCCCGTAACTCTAAACGAGCCAGAAGTTATGGTCGTCCGAATAATCGATATCTACAGGGTGCAACATCCACGGTGCAAGATGCAACATCCGTCCGAAATGGCGAAACAGTGCCGTACGACTTTTAGAAATGCGTGCATGGATTTGATACGGAATAGTACCATGGTGCACCACTCTCAAGCGATGGTAAATCAAAGGCCATCCACGGTAATCCTGTTTTACCGTAAAAATCCACGTGTCGAAAAAACGAAGGGTAAAAAACTTACGACACCCGATTGAGATTCGGGTTGTCCTTTTTGGGCATTAATCTATCCGCTGACGGCTGAAAGCTTTCAAAGCCGTAGAACTCATCAAGGCCTTCATTTTGACAGGTTATGGCTCCCGTAACACTAAACGAGCCAGAAGTTATGGTCGTCAGTATAATCGATATCTACAGGGTGCAACATCCACGGTGCAAGGTGCAACATTCGTCCGAAATGGCGAAACAGTGCCATACGACTTTTAGAAATGCATGCATGGATTTGAAACGGAATAGTACCATGGTGCAGCACTGTCCAGCGATGGTAAATCGGAGTCCAGCCACCGTAATCCTGTTTTACTGTAAAAATCCACGTGTCGAAAAAATGAAGGGTAAAAAACTTACGAGACCCGATATAGATTCGGGTTGTCCTTTTTGGGCATTAATCTATCCGTTGACGGCTGAAAGTTGTCAAACCCGCAGAAATCATCGAGGCCTTCGTTTTGACAGGTTATGGCTCTCGTAACTCTAAACGAGCTAGAAGTTATGGCCGTCCGAATAATCGATATCTACAAGGTGCAACATCCACGGTGCAAGGTGCAACATCCGTCCGAAATGGTGAAACAGTGTCGTACGACTTTTAGAAATGCGTGCACGGATTTGAAACGGAACAGTACCATGGTGCACCACTCTCCAGCGATGGTAAATCGAAGGCCAGCCACGGTAATCCTCTTTTACCGTAAAAATCCACGTGTCGAAAAAACGAAGGGTAAAAAACTTACGAGACCCGATTGAGATTCGGGTTGTCCATTTTGGGAATTAATCTATCTGTTGACGGCTCAAAGCTGTCAAAGCCGTAGAACTCATCGACGCCTTCGTTTTGACAGCCTATGGCTCCCGTAACCCTAAACGACCCAAAAGTTATGGTCGTCAGTATAATCGATATCTACAGGGTGCAACATCCACGGTGCAAGGTGCAACATCCGTCCGAAATGGCGAAACAGTGCCGTACGACTTTTAGAAACGCGTGCATGGATTTGAAACGGAACAGTACCATGGTGCACCACTCTCCAGCGATGGGAAGTCGAAGATGGGCCACGGTAATCCCGTTTTACCGTAAAAATCCACGTGTCGAAAAAACGAAGGGTAAAAAACTTACGAGAACCAATTGAGATTCGGGTTGTCCTTTTTGGGCATTAATCTATCCTTTGACGATTGAAAGCTGTCAAAGCCGTAGAACTCATCGAGGCCTTCATTTTGACAGGTTATGGCTCGCGTAACTCTAAATGATCCAGAAGTTATGGTCGTCCGTATAGTCGATATCTACAGGGTGCAACATCCACGGTGAAAGGTGCAACATCCGTCCGAAATGGCGAAACAGTGACGTACGACTTTTTGAAATACGTGCATGGATATGGAATGGAATACTACATGGTGCAATACTCTCCAGCGATGGTAAATCAAAGGCCATCCACGGTAATCCTGTTTTACCGTAAAAATCCACGTGTCGAAAAAACGAAGGGTAAAAAACTTACGAGAACCGATTGAGATTCGGGTTGTCCTTTTTGGGCATTAATCTATCTGTTGACGGCTGAAAGCTGTCAAAGCCGTAGAACTCATCGACGCCTTCGTTTTGACAGCCTATGGCTCCCGTAACTCTAAACGAGCCAGAAGTTATGGTCGTCCGAATAATCGATATCTACAGGGTGCAACATCCACGGTGCAAGATGCAACATCCGTCCGAAATGGCGAAACAGTGCCGTACGACTTTTAGAAATGCGTGCATGGATTTGATACGGAATAGTACCATGGTGCACCACTCTCAAGCGATGGTAAATCAAAGGCCATCCACGGTAATCCTGTTTTACCGTAAAAATCCACGTGTCGAAAAAACGAAGGGTAAAAAACTTACGACACCCGATTGAGATTCGGGTTGTCCTTTTTGGGCATTAATCTATCCGCTGACGGCTGAAAGCTTTCAAAGCCGTAGAACTCATCAAGGCCTTCATTTTGACAGGTTATGGCTCCCGTAACACTAAACGAGCCAGAAGTTATGGTCGTCAGTATAATCGATATCTACAGGGTGCAACATCCACGGTGCAAGGTGCAACATTCGTCCGAAATGGCGAAACAGTGCCATACGACTTTTAGAAATGCATGCATGGATTTGAAACGGAATAGTACCATGGTGCAGCACTGTCCAGCGATGGTAAATCGGAGTCCAGCCACCGTAATCCTGTTTTACTGTAAAAATCCACGTGTCGAAAAAATGAAGGGTAAAAAACTTACGAGACCCGATATAGATTCGGGTTGTCCTTTTTGGGCATTAATCTATCCGTTGACGGCTGAAAGTTGTCAAACCCGCAGAAATCATCGAGGCCTTCGTTTTGACAGGTTATGGCTCTCGTAACTCTAAACGAGCTAGAAGTTATGGCCGTCCGAATAATCGATATCTACAAGGTGCAACATCCACGGTGCAAGGTGCAACATCCGTCCGAAATGGTGAAACAGTGTCGTACGACTTTTAGAAATGCGTGCACGGATTTGAAACGGAACAGTACCATGGTGCACCACTCTCCAGCGATGGTAAATCGAAGGCCAGCCACGGTAATCCTCTTTTACCGTAAAAATCCACGTGTCGAAAAAACGAAGGGTAAAAAACTTACGAGACCCGATTGAGATTCGGGTTGTCCATTTTGGGAATTAATCTATCTGTTGACGGCTCAAAGCTGTCAAAGCCGTAGAACTCATCGACGCCTTCGTTTTGACAGCCTATGGCTCCCGTAACCCTAAACGACCCAAAAGTTATGGTCGTCAGTATAATCGATATCTACAGGGTGCAACATCCACGATGCAAGGTGCAACATCCGTCCGAAATGGCGAAACAGTGCCGTACGACTTTTAGAAATGCGTGCATGGATTTGAAATGGACCAGTACCATGGTGCACCACTCTCCAGCGATGGTAAATCGAAGGCCAGCCACGGTAATCCTGTATTACCGTAAAAATCCACGTGTCGAAAAAACGAAGGGTAAAAAACTTACGAGACCCGATTGAGATTTGGGTTGTCCATTTTGGGCATTAATCTATCCGTTAATAGCTGAAAGCGGTCAATGCCGTAGAACTCATCGAGGCCTTCGTTTTGACAGGTTATGGCTCCCGTAACTCTAAACGAGCCAGAAGTTATGGCCGTCCGAATAATCGATATCTACAGGGTGCAACATCCACGGTGCAAGGTGCAACATCCGTTCGAAATAGCAACAGTGCCGTACGACTTTTAGAAATGAGTGCAGGGATTTGAAAAGGAACAGTACCATGGTGCACCACTCTCCAGCGATGGTAAATCGAAGGCCAGCCACGGTAATCCTGTTTTACCATAAAAATCCAAGTGTCGAAAAAAGAAGGGTAAAAAACTTACGAGACCCGATTGAGATTTGGGTTGTCCATTTTGGGCATTAATCTATCCGTTAACAGCTGAAAGCGGTCAAAGCCGTAGAACTCATCGAGGCCTTCGTTTTGACAGGTTATGGCTCCCGTAACTCTAAACGAGCCAAAAGTTATGGCCGTTTGAATAATCGATATCTACAGGGTGCAACATCCACGGTGCAAGGTACAACATCCGTCCGAAATGGCGAAACAGTGACGTACGACTTTTTGAAATACGTGCATGGATATGGAATGGAATACTACATGGTGCACCACTCTCCAGCGATGGAAAGTCGAAGACGGGCCACGGTTATCCCGTTTTACCGTAAAAATCCACGTGTCGAAAAAACGAAGGGTAAAAAACTTACGAGACCCGATTGAGATTCAGATTGTCCTTGTTAGGCATTAATCTATCCGTTGACGGCTGAAAGCGGTCAAAGCCGTAGAACTCATCAAGGCCTTCGTTTTGACAGGTTATGGCTCCTGTAACTCTAAACGAGCCAGAAGTTATGGCCGTCCGAATAATCGATATCTACAGGGTGCAACATCCACGGTGCAAGGTGCAACATCCGTCCGATATGGCGAAACAGTGCCGTACGACTTTTAGAAATGCGTGCATGGATTTGAAACGGAACAGTACCATGATGCACCACTCTCCAGCGATGGGAAGTCGAAGACGGGCCACGGTAATCCCGCTTTACCGTAAAAATCCACGTTTCGAAAAAACGAAGGGTAAGAAACTTACGAGACCCGTATGAGATTCGGGTTGTCCTTTTTGGGCATAAATCTATCCGTTGACGGTTGAAAGCTGTCAAAGCGGTAGAACTCATCGAGGCCTTCGTTTTCACAGGTTATGGCTCCCGTAACTCTAAACGACCCAGAAGTTATGGCCGTTTGAATAATCGATATCTACTGGGTGCAACATCCACGGTGCAAGGTGCAACATCCGTCCGAAATGGCGAAACACTGTCGTACGACTTTTAGAAATGCGTGCGTGGATTTGAAACGGACCAGTACCATGGTGTACCACTCTCCAGCGATGATAAATCGAAGGCCAGCCACGGTAATCCTGTTTTACCGTAAAAATCCACGTGTCGAAAAAACGAAGGGTAAAAAACTTACGAGACCCGATTGAGATTTGGGTTGTCCATTTTGGGCATTAATCTATCCGTTAACAGTTGAAAGCTGTCAAAGCCGTAGAACTCATCGAGGCCTTCGTTTTGACAGGTTATGGCTCCCGTAACTCTAAGTGAGCCAGAAGTTATGGCCGTTTGAATAATCGATATCTACGGGGTGCAACGTCCACGGTGCAAGGTGCAACATCCGTCCGAAATGGCGAAACAGTTCCGTACGACTTTTTGAAATGCGTGCATGGATTTGAAACGGAACACTACATGGTGCACCACTCTCCAGCGATGGAAAGTCGAAGATGGGCCACGGTAATCCCGTTTTACCGTAAAAATCCACGTGTCGAAAAAACGAAGGGTAAAAAACTTATGAGACCCGATTGAGATTCAGATTGTCCTTTTTAGGCATTAATCTATCCGTTGACGGCTGAAAGCGGTCAAAGCCGTAGAACTCATCGAGGCCTTCGTTTTGACAGGTTATGGCTCCTGTAACTCTAAACGAGCCAGAAGTTATGGCCGTCCGAATAATCGATATCTACAGGGTGCAACATCCACGGTGCAAGGTGCAACATCCGTCCGAAATGGCGAAACAGTGCCGTACGACTTTTAGAAATGCGTGCATGGATTTGAAACGGAACAGTACCATGGCGCACCACTCTCCAGCGATGGAAAGTCGAAGACAGGCCACGGTAATCCCGTTTTAGCGTAAAAATCCACGTTTCGAAAAAACGAAGGGTAAAAAACTTACGAGAACCGAATGAGATTCGGGTTGTCCTTTTTGGGCATTAATCTATTCGTTGACCGTTGAAAGCTTTCAAAGCCGTAGAACTCATCGAGGCCTTCGTTTTGACAGGTTATGGCTCCCGTAACTCTAAACGACCCAGAAGTTATGGCCGTTTGAATAATCGATATCTACAGGGTGCAACATCCACGGTGCAAGGTGCAACATCCGTCCGAAATGGCGAAACAGTGCCGTACGACTTTTAGAAATGCGTGCATGGATTTGAAACGGAACAGTACCATGGTGCACCACTCTCCAGCGATGGGAAGTCGAAGACGGGCCACGGTAGTCCCGTTTTACCGTAAAAATCCACGTGTCGAAAAAACGAAGGGTAAAAAACTTACGAGACCAGATTGAGATTCGGGTTGTCCTTTTTGGGCATTAATCTATCCGTTGACGGTTGAAAGCTGTCAAAGCCTTAGAACTCATCGAGGCCTTCGTTTTGAACCTAAGTGGCAGGGTTTACGGTTTAAGGGGTTAGGCCGTGTAATAGCTAGCTCGTGGGTAGCCTAAGTCGTTCAGAGTTGGGTCGTATGGAGGCATGAGTCGTGACCGACTGAGTAGTGTTGAGCGACTCATGGTAGTGGCCGACTAAAGATAGGTAACGACTTAAGGAAGGTGGCCGAGTTAAGGTGTGGAAGCTTGGGTCGTGTTGCCGAGTTAACGGCCTAATGAGATAGGTCAGTTAAGCAGGCTAGCGACTTAGGGGAGGTAGGTCGTTCAAGCGACTTAAGGATTACCGAGTTAGTAGAGTTAACGACCTAAGGGTTGTGAGGAACCTAGTAGTAGCGACCTAAGATAGTTAGCGGCTTAGGAGTTTGGGCGACCTATAGATTAACCGACCTAAGAAGCTAGCGACCTAAAAGGGTTAGGTCGTGAATGAGTTATGGCTTAGGTCGTTAGGTCGAGGCACTGCATGTGTTGAGTCGCGCATAGGTTGAGTCGTTGCCGAGTAGTTAGGTCGTGGGAGGACCTAGTTGGGTCTGTACTCCTGTTAGGTCGTTGGATAGGCATCTCTGTTAGGTCGTGTGACCCTGTGTAGCGTTAAGTCGAATGAGTCGTTAGGCCGTGTTGGTTAGGTCATTGAGTCGTGTGGGGCTGCTCGGTCATAGGTCGGACATAGTTAGGTCGTGAGTGACCTAAAAGCGAGCGACCTAAGGGGCATTTCAGCCTATAAATAGAGGGGTTTGGCTCACTTTTTGGCACCGGATTTTGTAGGGACAAAGTGCTGCCATTTTGAGAGCTCGACTACAACACTTCTTCACTTCTTTTCTCCTCTCTAATCTAGTGCTAACATCCATCCAAGATCGAAGATCAAGATCAAAGATTCAAGAGCCAAAGTTGAAGATCTTCGTCAAACAAAGAGAGATTTCATCGTTTGAAGCGGAATCTTGTCGGATCAAGCTAGTTTCTTCGCTGTCCAGATCTGAAGTTAGTAGCTTTTGAGGTGTTTAGGTGATTTGGTGAGTGGTAGTTATCTCTCACACGGACCCAAGGGAGTATATTGGATTGGTGGCTTGTTTATGTGTTAAAGATAGTGATTTCTTGCATTTTTCCTAAGTAGGCATGTAGATCTATCATCTATGAAGTTTTGACACCTATTTTACTACATGTTAACTTATGCAAGTTTATTCATCAAGTTGTAGAGACATTTGCCTATTATTCATGCTTATTAGATTTGGACACTTTAATTACCAAATCGCCATTTCCTTGTATAATTGCTTATTAAACCTTGTTTGAATATTTGATTGCTTGGATTAATGATTGTCTTGATTGATTGTTTAGAGTTAGTTGATTTATGATTGGATCTAGACAAGTATGGTCGAAAATGATTCAAAAGCTAAGGGAGAGGCTAAGGGATGAGAAAAACTGCTCGTGGCATATGTAGCGGATGATGAAGCTTATATGGACGGATATGATGACATTGTTGTGATGGAGCTTTGCTTTGATGAGATGAGGCGAAGCATGATGTGATATAGTTTTGGCATAATCCAAGCAGGGATCATTCCAAGCATGTTGATAACTCGAGGGATGGTTCGAGTTGGTTGATAATGGATTGCTCGAGAAGTAGCTTGGGCTAGTATGAGTATAGTCGTCGAGGAGGATGACTAGGAGGCTTGGATCTCATCATTGTTGAAGGTTCTAGTAAATTCAAAGCAAGAGTACATTGGATGCCCAAACGACTACAGGTAGGTGGTCGGGACACCCAAAAGACTACAGGTAGGTGGTCGAGTACTCTGGGCAGAGTAGGTAAGTCCTAGGCACGGGTCACGATGACGTGCAGAGTTTATCTAGAACCGGGGTTACCTTTAGCCCTTGACAGGTGGTCATTCAATTAACGGTGAAATCGAGGCAATGATAACAGTGATAGCCAGAGTCATGGATGTTTGGTTGTATCGTCATTCGGACTCAAGAGAGGTGTTTTCTGGGTGCTTATCTGATCTTGGTTTAGGCCTTGGGGGTTTGTATTTGGAAAACATCGACCTTGACTCGAGTGATAATTACTCTACTTAAATTGTCTGCTTTGCTATGCTTGTTTATGCTTAGTGGGTCTGGGGGCTATCACTGTAGAATGAGGTGGAGTGGGATGGTTGAGTTCCTATTCCTTTTATCCTTTATGCTCTTTTGGTATGTTTGGTAGTTAATTTACTGCTCACTAAGACTGTTGTCTGACTCAAGGTTTATGTTCAACTCTTATTACCTTGGGCTATTCATCCATGTTGGGATGGGCAGACTAGGTAGCAGGTGACAGGTGCTGTTCTTGGCTACCAACGCTGTTGATGACGAGGACGAGCTGGAGGCTAGCATATTAGTTTTTCTTACTATATGTACTGGATGTTCCGCTGCTTGTATATGTTTGAGTGTTATGTAGTGAGGCTTGATGTATTGATTGTTCAGATGCTTGTATCAAACCTTTATGAAGTCTATATGATGTTATTCTGTTATGAGCTTCACTATATACATATATTTCTCTATTGTATTTTGTCCATGCGCTGTGAGTTGTACGATAGAGTTTGCTGTTTTACCTTACCTTGATTATCGTCCATGGCTGCTTGGCATGCTCCTCACCGCACTATTTCCTTGTTTTGGTGCAGGAGTCATGGGCGGTCGTCACGTTTGGTATCAGAGCTTTTGTTAAATCGATTTTAGCCAACGCTCGCTGACGTAACTACGTATGAGAGACGTAATTGTAATTTTGATGGATGATTACTATATATAATATAGTAGATTAGAAGGGTTTGGACTCCTTATGTAGTTGTTTCTCAAGGTGTTCTAAATCATTCCTTTTTGTAGATATTAAGGATGAGTCGAAGTGAGAGACAAGCTGCTAGGGAAAGCCGTGTTGTTGGGGGAGCTACTGACTATGCTGCAATGTTCGAAGCTATGATGACTTCGATCATGAGAAGGATACCAACTTCAGGACCGTCAGTAGATGTTGGAGTTCAAGTTCAAGCTCCAAGACCAGTGGATTTTGCTAAGTTGTGTAAAGATTATACTGCTCTTGGAGGGAAAGTTTTCTTGGGGACAGAATCAACCATAGAAGTTCAGAGATGGATTGATGCTTGTAGAAGGATTTTCGGTGACTTGGGAATCGACGATGCAACTAAGAGGAAGCTTGCATCGAGACAGCTTCAGGGAAGGGCTGCTGATTGGTGGGGTTCTATCACTATTGACACTCCAGAGGAAGAGATTACTTGGGAGCAATTCCAAGTTAGATTTGAAGCTAAGTTCATCTCTACGGCTCAGAAATCTGTTCTGTTTAAGAAGTTTGTGGAGCTCAAGCAAGGTGGGAGACCAGTTCTTGAGTATGTTTCGGAGTTTGAAGCTTTGTCCAAGTATGCTCGGTCGTATATTGAATCTCCCTACCAGAAGAACGAGAAGTTTGTGACAGGCTTGGACTATTATCTTGGGAGACAGTTGGTGGATCATTTGGACGATCCGTTTGAGAAGCTTGTGGAGAAAGCTCTCAGGCATGAGAGTATGTTTCCTAAGGAAGGATCTGTTGTTACTGTAACCAAGGAAGGGTCTAGGCCACAACAGGGTGGAAACAAGAAGAGGAAGCAGCAGCAACAGAAGGGTAAGGATGGCCAGAAGAAGCTGAAGGGCGAAGTGACGTGCTACAACTGTCAGCAGAAGGGCCATCTCTCCAAAGATTGTAGGAATCCCAAGATGCTGGGAAAGTGTTACAACTGTGATAAGCTGGGACATATCAAGAAGGACTGTCCAGAGCCGAGGAAAGATAAGCAGATTGTGCAAGCTTATGCTTTGGGGGCTGTTCCATCATCTTCTAAGGCTCCTATTGCAGAAGAAAAGGGGAAGAGTGTGGTGGTTCAAGGTACTCTTTCCATTTGTGGTGTTCCAGTTAGAGCGTTGTTTGATACTGGGGCATCGCATTCGTTTGTTTGTGATGATCTTGTAGGCCGGTTGGGTTTGGAACAGGAAATTGTTGATAGACCATTGGTTGTGACTAATCCAGTTGGGGGATCATCTTGTTTGTGTATGGTATGCCGTGGTCTAGTTGTATCGAGTCATGATTGCTCTTTTGTTTTTAATTGTTTTGTTCTGAACTTTGCGGGGTTCGGAATTATTTTGGGTATGGACTGGCTTAGGAAGTATGCGGCAAAGGTTGACTGTGAGAAACTGGAGGTGACAGTCGGGAATGTGGAAGGGCGAAAGGTTGTGATACGATGTAAGCATGAAGAAGGCGTCTTCATGGGCTTCATGTATTCGCTGGTTGTTCCACGGGATGGACTTTCATCGATGCCGGTTGTGAATGGATTTGAGGACGTCTTTGACGAGGTCAAAGGATTACCGCCGCATAGGGAGATCGAGTTTCGTATCGATCTAGTTGAGGGAGCTAGACCTGTTGTGATGCCTCTTAGACGGATGGCGCCTAGGGAACAACAAGAGCTGAAGGTGCAGGTTGATGACCTTTTTTGGAAAGGATTCATTCGGCGTAGTGTGTCCGAATGGGGTGCACCAGTTGTGTTCGCAACCAAAGCGGATGGATCGTTAAGGTTGTGTGTGGATTATCGTGAGCTGAATAAGGTGACTAAGAAGAACAAATACCATTGCCGAGAATAGATGACTTGTTTGATCAGCTTCACGAAGCTAAGGTGTTTTCTCAGATGGATTTGGCAACGGGATTTCACCAGTTGAGAGTGGCTAAGGATAGTGTGTCGAAGACTGCTTTTAGGACACCATCCGGTTTTTATGAGTGGCTGGTAATGCCGTTTGGATTGACTAACGCACCAGCATATTTTGTGGATCTTATGAATAGAATGTTCAGAGATCAGTTGAACAAGTTTGTACTTGTGTTCGTGGATGATATTATGATTTATTCCAGAACTGAGGAAGAGCACAAGACACACTTGTGTATTGTATTGGAAATCTTGCGGAAACATCAGCTGAAGGCTAAGTTTTCGAAGTGTCACTTCTGGAAGAGTGAAGTGAGGTTCTTAGGCCATGTTATCTATGGAAATGGAATAGCGGTTAATCCCGCTAAGGTGGCAGCAATCCAGGATTGGATTAGACCTAAGAATGCATCTGATGTGAGAAGTTTTCTTGGGTTAGCAGGATATTATCATCGGTTTATCAAAGACTTTTCCAAGATAGCTGCACCGTTAACAGGATTGACGAAAAAGAATCAGGTATTCACATGGGATGATAAGTGTGAGCAAGCTTTCGTAATCCTGAAAGAGCGACTGACAAGTGCTCCTGTTTTGATTATTCTAAGTGGGAATGATGAGATGGTGGTTTACACCGATGCATGTGGTACTGGACTTGGAGCAGTGCTAATGCAAAAGGATAAAGTTGTTGCATATGCAAGTCGACAATTGAAGCCACATGAAAGGAATTAACCGACTCATGATTTGGAGTTAGCGGCGATTGCTTTTGCTCTGAAAATGTGGAGACATTATCTATTGGGAGTTCGATTCGAGTTGTTTACAGATCATAAGTCGTTGAAGTATCTGTTCTCCCAAAAGGATTTGAATCTTCGGCAGCAACGATGGCTAGCGTTTTTAGCATCATATGATTTTGGTATAGCCTATACTCCGGGAAAAGGTAACGAAATGGCCGATGCGTTAAGTCGAAGACATGTAGGATTGGGAGCCATGTTTTCGGAATGGAAGAGTCTCGAGTATTTGGATGGATTTGACTTCAGGCCTAAATGTGAATTGGAACCTGAGATGTTGGCAAACTTATCGATAAGACCTACTCTTATGGAAAGGATTGGCGAGAGTCAAAAGCGAGATGATAAGCTTGTCAAGATTATCCGTGATTTGGAATATGGATTGAATCCAGAAAAGGATAAGGGATTTGAAGTCGATCGAGAGGGTTGGCTTCGGAAACAAGGACGATTAGTTGTTCCCGATATAGACGGATTGAGAGATGAAGTTCTGAGGGAAAGTCATCACTCGAAGTTGACGATTCATCCAGGTGGAAATAAGATGTATCGGGATATTAAGAGAACCTATTACTGGGAAGGTATGAATAAGGATGTTGGAAATTTTATTTCTAAATGTATGAACTGCCAGTTGGTGAAGGCTGAGCAGAAGAAGCCTAGCGGATTGCTTCAGCCATTAGAGGTTCCTACATGGAAGTGGGAGCAGGTATCGATGGATTTTATCTATGGTCTACCTAGAACCAGGGCAGGGAATGAAGGGATTTGGGTCATCGTAGATCGTTTGACTAAGAGTGCAAGATTTATTCCTGTTCGATCAACTAGGACTGCATCGAAGTTGGCTGAGTTGTATGTTAAGTGGATAGTTCGATTCCATGGTATTCCGAAGAGTATAGTGAGAGATCGAGACCCATTGTTCACTAGTGGATTTTGGAAGAGCTTCCAGGAAATTTTGGGTACTGAGTTGTGTTTGAGTACAGCTTATCATCCCCAAACAGATGGTCAGACCGAGAGAGTCAACCGAGTTTTGGAAGATCTTCTCAGAGCATGTGTTTTGGACTTCGGGGGATCATGGGAAGATCATCTTCATTTGGTGGAATTTGCATATAATAACAGTTACCAGTCAAGTATTGGTATGGCACCGTATGAAGCATTGTATGGAAGGCCGTGTAACTCTCCGACATGTTGGTTGGAAACTGGAGAAAAGCTGATACTAGGGCCAGAAATAATTCGAAAGACTACGGATTGTATAGAGATCATTCAGCGACGAATGAAGGCAGCCCAAGATCGTCAGAAAAGTTATGCCGATAAGCGTCGTAAGGATTTGGAGTTCGATGTAGGCGATATGGTTTTTGTGAAGATTTCTCCGCTGAAGAATGTTATTCGATTCGGGAAGAAAGGGAAATTGACTCCGATATTTGTTGGACCATTCCCGATCATCGAGCGAATTGGAAAGCTCGCTTATAGAGTGGAGTTACCGGAAAAGATGGCGGGTGTGCACAATGTTTTTCATGTATCTTATCTACGGAAGTATGTGCATTACTCGAATACGGTGGTTTCTGCTGATAGCTGTGAAGATTTAGAGGTTGTTCCAGTTGTTACGAGACCTCGTAAGCCTCTTCGTGTTGTTGAAACCGACACGAAACAGCTTAGGAGGAAGATGATTAAGTTGCTCAAGGTACAATGGAGTGATGATGTTGACGACTGTACGTGGGAGGAGGAAGAGAGGATGAAGGCAGCTCATCCTGAACTCTTCGAGGTATGGCCCTAAGGTGTCGTGACATCTCACGAATTTGTAACTTGTTCTAAGTCTTATAATTCTGCATGCTAGGCTAGTAATTGGATGTATGGTTTGTTGATTACTGTGGATGGTAGGCATGCAGGATAATTTTGATTGCTCTTGTTGTTTGGAATTTTGGGGGCGAAATTCCTAAGGGGGAGAGAATGTAACGACCCGTATTTTACGTGTCGATAAAATCGTAAATAGTTGCATTAAGTCGTTAGTATTGCTTGAGTCATTTTGAACCTAAGTGGCAGGGTTTACGGTTTAAGGGGTTAGGCCGTGTAATAGCTAGCTCGTGGGTAGCCTAAGTCGTTCAGAGTTGGGTCGTATGGAGGCATGAGTCGTGACCGACTGAGTAGTGTTGAGCGACTCATGGTAGTGGCCGACATAAGATAGGTAACGACTTAAGGAAGGTGGCCGAGTTAAGGTGTGGAAGCTTGGGTCGTGTTGCCGAGTTAACGGCCTAAGGAGATAGGTCGGTTAAGCAGGCTAGCGACTTAGGGGAGGTAGGTCTTTCAAGCGACTTAAGGATTACCGAGTTAGTAGAGTTAACGACCTAAGGGTTGTGAGGAACCTAGTAGTAGCGACCTAAGATAGTTAGCGGCTTAGGAGTTTGGGCGACCTATAGATTGACCGACCTAGGAAGCTAGCGACCTAAAAGGGTTAGGTCGTGAACGAGTTATCGCTTAGGTCGTTAGGTCAAGGCACTGCATGTGTTGAGTCGCGCATAGGTTGAGTCATTGCCGATTAGTTAGGTCGTGGGACGACCTAGTTGGGTCGGTACTCCTGTTAGGTCGTTGGATAGGCATCTCTGTTAGGTCGTGTGACCCTGTGTAGCGTTAAGTCGCATGAGTCGTTAGGCCGTGTTGGTTAGGTCGTTGGGTCGTGTGGGGCTGCTAGGTCGTAGGTCGGCCATAGTTAGGTCGTGAGCGACCTAAAAGCGAGCGACCTAAGGGGCGTTTCAGCCTATAAATAGAGGGGTTTGGCTCACTTTTTGGAACCGGATTTTGAAGCGACGAAGTGCTGCCATTTTGAGAACTCGACTACAACACTTCTTCACTTCTTTTCTCCTCTCTAATCTAGTGCTAACATCCATCCAAGATCGAAGATCAAGATCAAAGATTCAAGAGCCGAAGTTGAAGATCTTCATCCAACAAAGAGAGATTTCATCGTTTAAAGCGGAATCTTGTCGGATCAAGCTAGTTTCTTCGCTGTCCAGATCTGAAGTTAGTAGCTTTTGAGGTGTTTAGGTGATTTGGTGAGTGGTAGTTATCTCTCACACGGACCCAAGGGAGTATATTGGATTGGTGGCTTGTTTATGTGTTAAAGATAGTGATTTCTTGCATTTTTCCTAAGTATGCATGTAGATCTATCATCTATGAAGTTTTGACACCTATTTTACTACATGTTAAGTTATGCAAGTTTATTCATCAAGTTGTTGAGACATTTGCCTATTATTCATGCTTATTAGATTTGGACACTTTAATTACCAAATTGCCATTTCCTTGTATAATTGCTTATTAAACATTGTTTGAATATTTGATTGCTTGGATTAATGATTGTCTTGATTGATTGTTTAGAGTTAGTTGATTTATGATTGGATCTAGACAAGTATGGTCGAAAATGATTCAAAAGCTAAGGGAGAGGCTAAGGGATGAGAAAAGCTGATCGTGGCATATGTAGCGGATGATGAAGCTTATATGGACGGGTATGATGACATTGTTGTGATGGAGCTTCGCTTTGATGAGATGAGGCGAAGCATGATGTGATATAGTTTTGGCATAATCCAAGCAGGGATCATTCCAAGCATGTTGATAACTCGAGGGATGGTTCGGGTTGGTTGATAATGGATTGCTCGAGAAGTAGCTTGGGCTAGTATGAGAATAGTCGTCGAGGAGGATAACTAAGAGGCTTGGATCTCATCGTTGTTGAAGGTTCTAGTAAATTCAAAGCACGAGTACATGGGATGCCCAAACGACTACAGGTAGGTGGTCGGGACACCCAAAAGACTACAGGTAGGTGGTCGAGTACTCTGGGCAGAGTAGGTAAGTCCTAGGCACGGGTCACGATGACGTGCAGAGTTTATCTAGAACCGGGGTTACCATTAGCCCTTGACAGGTGGTCATTCAATTAACGGTGAAATCGAGGCAATGATAACAGTGATAGCCAGAGTCATGGATGTTTGGTTGTATCGTCATTCGGACTCAAGAGAGGTGTTTTCTGGGTGCTTATCTGATCTTGGTTTAGGCCTTGGGGGTTTGTATTTGGAAAACATCGACCTTGACTCGAGTGATAATTACTCTACTCAAATTGTCTGCTTTGCTATGCTTGTTTATGCTTAGTGGGTCTGGGGGCTATCACTGTAGAATGAGGTGGAGTGGGATGGTTGAGTTCCTATTCCTTTTATCCTTTATGCTCTTTTGGTATGTTTGGTAGTTAATTTACTGCTCACTAAGACTGTTGTCTGACTCAAGGATTATGTTCAACTCTTATTACCTTGAGCTGTTCATCCATGTTGGGATGGGCAGACTAGGTAGCAGGTGACAGGTGCTGTTCTTGGTTACCAACGCCGTTGATGACGAGGACGAGCTAGAGGCTAGCATATTAGTTTTTCTTACTATATGTACTGGATGTTCCACTGCTTGTATATGTTTGAGTGTTATGTAGTGAGGCTTGTTGTATTGATTGTTCAGATGCTTCTATCAAACCTTTATGAAGTCTATATGATGTTATTCTGTTATGAGCTTCACTATATACATATATTTCTCTATTGTATTTTGTCCATGCGCTGTGAGTTGTACGATAGAGTTTGCTGTTTTACCTTACGTTGATCATCGTCCATGGCCGCCTGGCACGCTCCTCACCGCACTATTTCCTTGTTTTGGTGCGGGAGTCATGGGCGGTCGTCACAATGGCTCCCATTACTCTAAACGAGCCAGAAGTTATGGCCGTTCGAATAATCGATATCTAAAGAGTGCAACATCCACGGTGCAAGGTGCAACATCCGTCCGAAATGTCGAAACAGTGCCGTACAACTTTTAGAAACGCGTGCATGGATTTGAAACGGAACAGTACCATGGTGCACCACTCTCCAGTGATGGGAAGCCGAAGACGGGCCACGGTAATCCCGTTTTACCGTAAAAATCCACGTGTCGAAAAAACGAAGGGTAAAAAACATAAGAGACCCGATTGAGATTCGGGCCGTCCTTTTTGGGCATTAATCTATTCGTTGACGGTTGAAAGCTGTCAAAGCCGTAGAACTCATCGAGGCCTTCGTTTTGACAGGTTATGGCTCCCGTAACTCTAAACGAGCCAGAAGTTATGGTCGTCCGTATAATCAATATCTACAGGGTGCAACATCCACGGTGCAAGGTGCAACATCCGTCCGAAATGGCGAAACAGCGCCGTACGACTTTTAGAAATGCGTGCACGGATATGAAACGGAACAGTACCATGGTGCACCACTCTCCAGCGATGGTAAATCAAAGGCCATCCACGGTAATCCTGTTTTACCGTAAAAATCCACGTGTCGAAAAAACGAAGGGTAAAAAACTTACGAGACTCGATTGAGAATCGGGTTGTCCTTTTTGGGCATTAATCTATCCGTTGACGGCTGAAAGCTGTCAAAGCCGTAGAACTCATCGAGGCCTTCGTTTTGATAGGTTATGTCTCCCGTAACTCTAAACGAGCCAGAGTTATGGTCGTCAGTATAATCGATATCTACAGGGTGCAACATCCACGGTGCAAGGTGCAACATCCATCCGAAATGGCGAAACAGTGCCGTACGACTTTTAGAAATGCGTGCATGGATTTGAAACGGAACAGTACCATGGTGCACCACTGTCCAGCGATGGTAAATCAAAGACCAGCCACCGTAATCCTATTTTACCGTAAAAATCCACGTGTCGAAAAAACGAAGGGTAAAAAACTTACGAGACCCGATTGAGATTCGGGTTGTCCTTTTTGGGCATTAATCTATCCGTTGACGGCTGAAAGCTATCAAACCCGTAGAACTCATCGAGGCCTTCGTTTTGACAGGTTATGGCTCCCGTAACTCTAAACGAGCCAGAAGTTATGGCCGTCCGAATAATCGATATCTACAGGGTGCAACATCCACGATTCAAGGTGCAACATCCGTCCGAAATGGCGAAACAGTGCCGTACGACTTTTAGAAATAAATGCATGGATTTGAAATGGAACAGTACCATGGTGCACCACTCTCCAGCGATGGTAAATCGAAGGCCAGCCACGGTAATCCTGTTTTACCATAAAAATCCACGTGTCGAAAAAACGAAGGGTAAAAAACTTACGAGACCCAATTGAGATTCGGGTTGTCCTTTTTGTGCATTAATCTATTTGTTGATGGCTGAAAGCTGTCAAAGCCATAGAACTCATCGACGCCTTCGTTTTAACAGCTTATGGCTCCCGTAACTCTAAACGAGCCAGAAGTTATGGCCGTCCGAATAATCGATATCTACAGGGTGCAACATCCACGGTGCAAGGTGCAACATCCGTCCGAAATGGCAAAACAGTGTCGTACGACTTTTAGAAATGCGTGCATGGATTTGAAACGTAACAGTACCATGGTGCACCACTCTCCAGCGATGGTAAATCGAAGGCTAGCCACGGTAATCCTGTTTTACCGTAAAAATCCACGTGTCGAAAAAACGAAGGGTAAAAAACTTACGAGACCCGATTGAGATTCGGGTTGTCCATTTTGGGCATCAATCTATCCGTTAACAACTGAAAGCTGTCAAAACCGTAGAACTCATCGAGGCCTTCGTTTTGACAGGTTATGGCTCCCGTAACTCTAAACAAGCCAGAAGTTATGGCCGTCCGAATAATCGATATCTACAGGGTGCAACATCCACGGTGCAAGGTGCAACATCCGTCCGAAATGGCGAAACAGTGTCGTACAACTTTTTGAAATGCGTGCATGGATTTGAAACGGAACACTACCACGGTGCACCACTCTCCCGCGATGGTAAATCGAAGGCCAGCTACGGTAATCCAGTTTTACCGTAAAAATCCACGTGTCGAAAAAACGAAGGGTAAAAAACTTACGAGACCCGACTGATATTCGGGTTGTCCTTTTTGGGCATTAATCTATCCGTTGACGGCTGAAAGCGGTCAAAGCCGTAGAACTCATCGAGGCCTTCATTTTGACAGGTTATGGCTCCCGTAACTTTAAACGAGCAAGAAGTTATGGTCGTCCGAATAATCGATATCTACAGGGTGCAACATCCACGGTGCAAGGTGCAACATCCGTCCGAAATGGCGAAACAGTGCCGTACGACTTTAAGAAATGCGTGCATGGATTTGAAATGGAACAGTACCATGGTGCACCACTCTCCAGCGATGGTAAATCGAAGACCAGCCACCGTAATCCCGTTTTACCGTAAAAATCCACGTGTCGAAAAAACGAAGGGTAAAAAACTTACGAGACCCGATTGAGATTCGGGTTGTCCTTTTTGGGCATTAATCTATCCGTTGACGGCTGAAAGCTGTCAAAGCCGTAGAACTCATCGAGGCCATCGTTTTGACTGGTTGTGGCTCCCGTAACTCTAAACGATCCAGAAGTTATGGCCGTCCGAATAATCGATATCTACAGGGTGCAACATCCACGGTGCAAGGTGCAACATCCACGGTGCAAGGTGCAACATCCGTCCGAAATGGCGAAACAGTGTCGTACGACTTTTAGAAATGCGTGCATGGATTTGAAACGGAACAGTACCATGGTGCACCACTCTCCAGCGATGGAAAATCGAAGGCCAGCCACGGTAATCCTGTTTTACCGTAAAAATCCACGTGTCGAAAAAACGAAGGGTAAAAAACTTACGAGACCCGATTGAGATTTGGGTTGTCCTTTTTGGGCATTAATCTATCCGTTGACGGATGAAAGCGGTCAAAGCCGTGAAGTCATCGAGGCCTTCGTTTTGATGGGTTATGGCTCCCATAACTCTAAACGAGCCAGAAGTTATGGCTGTCCGAATAATCGATATCCACAGCGTGCAACATCCACGGTGCAAGGTGCAACATCCGTCCGAAATGGCAAAACAGTGCCGTACGACTTTTAGAAGTGCGTGCATGGATTTGAAACGGAACAATACCATGGTGCTCTACTCTCCAGCGATGGAAAATCGAAGACCAGCCACCGTAATCCCGTTTTACCGTAAAAATCCACGGGTCGAAAAAACGAAGGGTTAAAAACTTAAGAGAACCGATTGAGATTCGGGTTGTCCTTTTTTGGCATTAGTCTATCCGTTGACGGCTGAAAGCTGTCAAAGCCGTAGGACTCATCAAGGCCTTCGTTTTGACAGGTTATGGCTCCCGTAATTCTAAACGAGCCAGAAGTTATGGTCGTCCGAATAATCGATATCTACAGGGTGCAACATCCACGGTGCAAGGTGCAACATCCGTCCGAAACAGCGAAACAGTACCGTACGACTTTTAGAAATGCGTGCATGGATTTGAAACGGAACAGTACCATGGTGCACCACTCTTCAGCCATGGTAATTCGAAGGTCAGCCACGGTAATCCTGTTTTACCGTAAAAATCCACGTGTCGAAAAAACGAAGGGTAAAAAACTTACGAGACCCGATTGAGATTCGGGTTGTCCTTTTTGGGCATTAATCTATCCGTTGACGGCTGAAATCTTTCAAAGCCATAGAACTCATCGAGGCCTTCGTTTTAACAGGTTATGGCTCCCTTAGCTCTAAACGAGCCAGAAGTTATGGCCGTCCGAATAATCGATATCTGCAGGGTACTACATCCACGGTGCAAGGTGCAACATCCGTCCGAAATGGCGAAACAGTGCCGTACGACTTTTAGAAATGCATGCATGGATTTGAAACGGAACAGTACCATGGTGCACCACTCTCTAGCGATGGTAAATCGAAGGCCAGCCACGGTAATTCTGTTTTACCGTAAAAATCCACGTGTCGAAAAAACGAAGGGTAAAAAACTTACGAAACCCAATTGAGATTCGGGTTGTCCTTTTTGGGCATTAATCTATCCGTTGACGGCTGAAAGCTGTCAAAGCCGTAGAACTCATCGAGACCTTCGTTTTGACAGGTTATGGCTCCCGTAACTCCAAACGAGCCAGAATTTATGGTCGTCCGAATAATCGATATCTACAGGGTGCAACATCCACGGTGCAAGGTGCAACATCCGTCCGAAATGGCGAAACAGTGCCGTACGACTTTAAGAAATGCGTGCATGGATTTGAAATGGAACAGTACCATGGTGCACCACTCTCCAGCGATGGTAAATCGAAGACCAGCCACCGTAATCCCGTTTTACTGTAAAAATCCACGTGTCGAAAAAATGAAGGGTTAAAAACATACGAGACCCGATTGAGATTCGGGTTGTCCTTTTTGGGCATTAATCTATCCGTTGATGGCTGAAAGCTGTCAAAGCCGTAGAACTCATCGAGGCCTTCGTTTTGACAGGTTATGGCTCCCGTAACTCTAAACGAGCCAGAAGTTATGGCCGCCCGAATAATCGATATCTACAGGGTGCAACATCCACGGTGCAAGGTGCAACATCCGTCTGAAATGGCGAAACAGTGTCGTACGACTTTTAGAAATGCATGCATGGATTTGAAACGAAACAGTACCATGGTGCACCACTCTCCAGCGATGGTAAATCGAAGGCCAGCCACGGTAATCCAGTTTTACCGTAAAAATCCACGTGTCGAAAAAACGAAGGGTAAAAAACTTACGAGACCCGATTGAGATTCGGGTTGTTCATTTTGGGCATTAATTTATCCGTTGATGGCTGAAAGCGGTCAAAGCCGTAGAACTCATCGAGGCCTTCGTTTTGATAGGTTATGGCTCCCGTAACTCTAAACGAGCCAGAAGTTATGGCCGTCCGAATAATCGATATCCACAGGGTGCAACATCCATGGTGCAAGGTGCAACATCCGTCCGAAATGGCGAAACAGTGCCGTACGACTATTAGAAATGCATGCATGGATTTGAAACGGAACATTACCATGGTGCGTCACTCTCCAACGATGGTAAATCGAAGGCCAGCCACGGTAATACTGTTTTACCGTAAAAATCCACGTGTCGAAAAAACGAAGGGTAAAAAACTTACGAGACCCGATTGAGATTCGGGTTGTCCTTTTTGGGCATTAATCTGTCCGTTGACGGCTGAAAGCGGTCAAAGCCGTAGAACTCATCGAGGCCTTCGTTTTGATAGGTTATGGCTCCCGTAACTCTAAACGAGCCAGAAGTTATGGCCGTCCGAATAATCGATATCCACAGGGTGCAACATCCACGGTGCAAGGTGCAACATCCGTCCGAAATGGCGAAACAGTGCCGTACGACTTTTAGAAATGCATGCATGGATTTGAAACGGAACATTACCATGGTGCACCACTCTCCAGCGATGGTAAATCGAAGACCAGCCACCGTAGTCCCGTTTTACCGCAAAAATCCACGGGTCGAAAAAACGAAGGATTAAAAACTTACGAGACCCGATTGAGATTCGGGTTGTCCTTTTTGGGCATTAATCTATCCGTTAACGGCTGAAAGCTGTCAAAGCCGTAGAACTCGTCGAGTCCTTCGTTTTGACAGGTTATGGCTCCCGTAACTCTAAACGAGCCAGAAGTTATGGTCGTCCGAATAATCGATATCTATAGGGTGCAACATCCACGGTGCAAGGTGCAACATCCGTCCGAAATGGTGAAACAGTGCCGTACGACTTTTAGAAATGTGTGCATGGATTTGAAACGGAACAGTACCATGGTGCACCACTCTCCAGTGATGGTAAATCGAAGAACAGCCACCGTAATCCTGTTTTACCGTAAAAATCCACGTGTCGAAAAAAACGAAGGGTAAAAAACTTACGAGACCCTACTGAGATTCGGGTTGTCCTTTTTGGGCATTAATCTATCCATTGACGGCTGAAAGATGTCAAAGCCGTAGAAATCATCGAGGCCTTCGTTTTGACATGTTATGGCTCCCGTAACTCTAAACGAGCCAGAAGTTATGGCCGTCCGAATAATCGATATCTATAGGGTGCAACATCCACGGTGCAAGGTGCAACATCCGTCCGAAATGGCGAAACAGTGCCATACGACTTTTAGAAATGCGTGCATGGATTTGAAATGGAACAGTACCATGGTGCACCACACTCCAGCGATGGTAAATCGAAGACCAGCCATGGTAATCCAGTTTTACCGTAAAAATCCACGTGTCGAAAAAATGAAGGGTAAAAAACTTACGAGACCCGATTGAGATTCGGGTTGTCCTTTTTGGGCATTAATCTGTCCGTTGACGGCTGAAAGCTGTCAAAGACGTAGAACTCATCGAGGCCTTCGTTTTGACAGGTTATGGCTCCCGTAACTCTAAACGAGCCAGAAGTTATGGTCGTCCGTATAATCGATATCTACAGGGTGCAACATCCACAGTGCAAGGTGCAACATTCGTCCGAAATGGCGAAACAGTGTCGTACGACTTTTAGAAATGCGTGCATGGATTTGAAACGGAACAGTACCATGGTGCACCACTCTCTAGCGATGGTAAATCGAAGACCAGCCACCGTAATCCTGTTTTACCGTAAAAATCCACGTGTCGAAAAAAAGAAGGGTAAAATACTTACGAGACCCGATTGAGATTCGGGTTGTCCTTTTTGGGCATTAATCTATCCGTTGACGGCTGAAAGCTATCAAAGCCGTAGAACTCATCGAGGCCTTCGTTTTGACAGGTCATGGCTCCCGTAGCTCTAAACGAGCCAGAAGTTATGGTCGTCCGTATGATCGATATCTACAGGGTGCAACATCCACGGTGCAAGGTGCAACATCCGTCCGAAATGGCGAAACAGTGCCGTACGACTTTTAGAAATGCGTGCATGGATTTGAAACGGAACAGTGCCATGGTGCACCACTCTCCAGGGATGGTAAATCGAAGGCCAGCCACGGTAACCCTGTTCTACCGTAAAAATCTACGTGTCGAAAAAACGAAGGGTAAAAAACTTACGAGATCCGATTGAGATTCGGCTTGTCCTTTTTGGACATTAATCTATCCGTTGACGGCTGAAAGTGGTCAAAGCCGTAGAGGTCATCGAGGCCTTCGTTTTGATAGGTTATGGCTCCCGTAACTCTAAGCGAGCCAGAAGTTGTGGCCGTCCGAATAATCGATATCCACAGGGTGCAACATCCACGGTGCAAGGTGCAACATCAGTCCGAAATGGCGAAACAGTGCCGTACGACTTTTAGAAATGCGTGCATGGATTTGAAACGGAACAATACCATGGCGCACCACTCTACAGCGATGGTAAATCGAAGACCAGCCACCGTAGTCCCGTTTTACCGTAAAAATCCACGGGTCGAAAAAACGAAGGGTTAAAAACTTACGAGACCCGATTGAGATTCGGGTTGTCCTTTTTGGGCATTAATCTATCCGTTGACAGCTGAAAGCTATCAAAGCTGTAGAACTCATCGAGTCCTTCGTTTTGACAGGTTATGGCTTCCGTAACTCTAAACGAGCCAGAAGTTATGGTTGTCCGAATAATCGATATCTACAGGGTGCAACATCCACGGTGCAAGGTGCAACATCCGTCCGAAATGGCGAAACAGTGTCGTACGAATTTTAGAAATGCGTGCATGGATTTGAAACAGAACAGTACCATGGTGCACCACTCTCCAGCGATGGTAAATCGAAGACCAGCCACCGTAATCCTGTATTACCGTAAAAATCCACGTGTGGAAAAAACGAAGGGTAAAAAACTTACGAGACCGGACTGAGATACGGGTTGTCCTTTTTGGGCATTAATCTATCCGTTGACGGCTGAAAGCTGCCAAAGCCGTAGAACTCATCGAGGCCTTCATTTTGACAGGTTATCGCTCCCGTAACTCTAAACGAGCCACAAGTTATGGCCGTCCGAATAATCGATATCTACAGGGTGCAACATCCACGGTGCAAGGTGCAACATCCGTCCGAAATGGCGAAACAGTGCCATACGACTTTTAGAAATGCGTGCATGGATTTGAAATGGAACAGTACCATGGTGCACCACACTCCAGCGATGGTAAATCGAAGACCAGCCATGGTAATCCAGTTTTACCGTAAAAATCCACGTGTCGAAAAAATGAAGGGTAAAAAACTTACGAGACCCGATTGAGATTCGGGTTGTCCTTTTTGGGCATTAATCTGTCCGTTGACGGCTGAAAGCTGTCAAAGACGTAGAACTCATCGAGGCCTTCGTTTTGACAGGTTATGGCTCCCGTAACTCTAAACGAGCCAGAAGTTATGGTCGTCCGTATAATCGATATCTACAGGGTGCAACATCCACAGTGCAAGGTGCAACATTCGTCCGAAATGGCGAAACAGTGTCGTACGACTTTTAGAAATGCGTGCATGGATTTGAAACGGAACAGTACCATGGTGCACCACTCTCTAGCGATGGTAAATCGAAGACCAGCCACCGTAATCCTGTTTTACCGTAAAAATCCACGTGTCGAAAAAAAGAAGGGTAAAATACTTACGAGACCCGATTGAGATTCGGGTTGTCCTTTTTGGGCATTAATCTATCCGTTGACGGCTGAAAGCTATCAAAGCCGTAGAACTCATCGAGGCCTTCGTTTTGACAGGTCATGGCTCCCGTAGCTCTAAACGAGCCAGAAGTTATGGTCGTCCGTATGATCGATATCTACAGGGTGCAACATCCACGGTGCAAGGTGCAACATCCGTCCGAAATGGCGAAACAGTGCCGTACGACTTTTAGAAATGCGTGCATGGATTTGAAACGGAACAGTGCCATGGTGCACCACTCTCCAGGGATGGTAAATCGAAGGCCAGCCACGGTAACCCTGTTCTACCGTAAAAATCTACGTGTCGAAAAAACGAAGGGTAAAAAACTTACGAGATCCGATTGAGATTCGGCTTGTCCTTTTTGGACATTAATCTATCCGTTGACGGCTGAAAGTGGTCAAAGCCGTAGAGGTCATCGAGGCCTTCGTTTTGATAGGTTATGGCTCCCGTAACTCTAAGCGAGCCAGAAGTTGTGGCCGTCCGAATAATCGATATCCACAGGGTGCAACATCCACGGTGCAAGGTGCAACATCAGTCCGAAATGGCGAAACAGTGCCGTACGACTTTTAGAAATGCGTGCATGGATTTGAAACGGAACAATACCATGGCGCACCACTCTACAGCGATGGTAAATCGAAGACCAGCCACCGTAGTCCCGTTTTACCGTAAAAATCCACGGGTCGAAAAAACGAAGGGTTAAAAACTTACGAGACCCGATTGAGATTCGGGTTGTCCTTTTTGGGCATTAATCTATCCGTTGACAGCTGAAAGCTATCAAAGCTGTAGAACTCATCGAGTCCTTCGTTTTGACAGGTTATGGCTTCCGTAACTCTAAACGAGCCAGAAGTTATGGTTGTCCGAATAATCGATATCTACAGGGTGCAACATCCACGGTGCAAGGTGCAACATCCGTCCGAAATGGCGAAACAGTGTCGTACGAATTTTAGAAATGCGTGCATGGATTTGAAACAGAACAGTACCATGGTGCACCACTCTCCAGCGATGGTAAATCGAAGACCAGCCACCGTAATCCTGTATTACCGTAAAAATCCACGTGTGGAAAAAACGAAGGGTAAAAAACTTACGAGACCGGACTGAGATACGGGTTGTCCTTTTTGGGCATTAATCTATCCGTTGACGGCTGAAAGCTGCCAAAGCCGTAGAACTCATCGAGGCCTTCATTTTGACAGGTTATCGCTCCCGTAACTCTAAACGAGCCACAAGTTATGGCCGTCCGAATAATCGATATCTACAGGGTGCAACATCCACGGTGCAAGGTGCAACATCCGTCCGAAATGGCGAAACAGTGCCATACGACTTTTAGAAATGCGTGCATGGATTTGAAATGGAACAGTACCATGGTGCACCACACTCCAGCGATGGTAAAACAAAGGCCAGCCATGGTAATCCGGTTTAAACGTAAAAATCCACGTGCCGAAAAAACGAAGGGTAAAATACTTACGAGACCCGATTGAGATTCGGGTTGTCCTTTTTGGGCATTAATCTATCCGTTGACGGCTGAAAGCTGTCAAAGCCGTAGAACTCATCGAGGCCTTCGTTTTGACAGCTTATGGCTCCCGTAACTCTAAACGAGCCAGAAGTTATGGTCGTCCGCATAATCGATATCTACAGGGTGCAACATCCACGGTGCAAGGTGCAACATCCATCCGAAATGGCGAAACAGTGCCGTACGACTTTTAGAAATGCGTGCATGGATTTGAAACGGAACTGTACCATGGTGAACCACTCTCCAGCGATGGTAAATCGAAGACCAGCCACCGTAATCCCGTTTTACCTTAAAAATCCATGTGTCGAAAAAACGAAGGGTAAAAAACTTACGAGACCCGATTGGGATTCGGGTTGTCCTTTTTGAGCATTAATCTATCCGTTGACGGCTGAAAGCTGTCAAAGCCGTAGAACTCATCGAGGCCTTCAATTTGACAGGTTATGGCTCCCGTAACTCTAAACGAGCCAGAAGTTATGGTCGTCCGTATAATAGATATCTATAGGGTGCAACATCCACGGTGCAAGGTGCAACATCCGTACGAAATGGCGAAACAGTGTCGTACGACTTTTAGAAATGCATGCATGGATTTGAAACGGAACAGTACCATTGTGCACCACTCTCCAGCGATGATAAATCGAAGACCAGCCACCGTAATCCTGTTTTACCGTAAAAATCCACGTGTCGAAAAAACGAAGGGTAAAAAACTTACGAGACCCGACTGAGATTCGGGTTGTCCTTTTTGGGCATTAATCTATCCGTTGACGGCTGAAAACTGTGAAAGCCGTAGAACTCATCGAGGCCTTCGTTTTGACAGGTTACGGCTCTCGTAACTCTAAACGAGCCAGAAGTTATGGCCGTCCGAATAATCGATATCTACAGGGTGCAACATCCACGGTGCAAGGTGCAACATCCGTCCGAAATGGCGAAACAGTGCCGTACGCCTGTTAGAAATGCGTGCATGGATTTGAAATGGAACAGTACCATGGTGCACCACACTCCAGCGATGGTAAATCGAAGGCCAGCCACGGTGATCCTGTTTTACCGTAATAGTCCACGTGTCGAAAAAACGAAGGGTAAAAAACTTACGAGACCCGATTGAGATTCGGTTTGTCCTTTTTGGGCATTAATCTGTCGGTTGACGGCTGAAAGCTGTCCAAGCCATAGAACACATCGAGGCCTTCGTTTTGATAGGTTATGGCTCCCGTAACTCTAAACGAGCCAGAAGTTATGGTTGTCCGTATAATCGATATCTACAGGGCGCAACATCCACGGTGCAAGGTGCAACATCCGTCCGAAATGGCGAAACAGTGCCGTACGACTTTTAGAAATGCAGGCTTGGATTTGAAACGGAACAGTACCATGGTGCACCACTCTCCAGCGATGGTAAATCGAAGACCAGCCACCGTAATCCTGTTTTACCGTAAAAATCCACGTGTCGAAAAAACGAAGGGTAAAAAACTTACGAGACCCGATTGTGATTCGGGTTGTCCTTTTTGGGCATTAATCTATCCTTTGACGGCTGAAAACTGTCAAAGCCGTAGAATCCATCAAGGCCTTCGTTTTGACAGGTTATGGCTCCCGTAACTCTAAACGAGCCAGAAGTTATGGCCGTCCGAATAATCGATATCTACAGGGTGCAACATCCACGGTGCAAGGTGCAACATCCGTCCGAAATGGCTAAACAGTGCCGTACGACTTTTAGAAATGCGTGCATGGATTTGAAATGGAACAGTACCAGGTTGCACCACTCTCCAACGATGGGAAGTCGAAGACGGGCCACGGTAATCCTGTTTTACCGTAGAAATCCACGTGTCGAAAAAACGAAGGGTAAAAAACTTACGAGACCCGATTGAGATTCGCGTTGTCCTTTTTGGGCATTAATCTATCCGTTGACCGCTGAAAGCAGTCAAAGACGTAGAAATCATCGAGGCCTTTGTTTTGACAGGTTGTGGCTCCCGTAACTCTAAACGAGCCAGAAGTTATGGTCGTCCGTATAATCGATATCTACAGGGTGCAACATCCACGGTGCAAGGTGCAACATCCGTCCGAAATGGCGAAACAGTGCCGTACTACTTTTTGAAATACGTGCATGGATTTGAAACGGAACAGTCCCATGGTGCACCACCCTCCAGCGATGGTAAATCGAAGGCCAGCCACGATAATCCTGTTTTACCGTAAAAATCCACGTGTCGAAAAAACGAAGGGTAAAAAAACTTACGAGACCCGACTGAGATTCGGGTTGTCCTTTTTGGGCATTAATCTATCCGTTGACGGCTGAAAGCAGTCAAAGCCGTAGAACTCATCGAGGCCTTCGTTTTGACAGGTTACGGCTCCCGTAACTCTAAACGAGCCAGAAGTTATGGCCGTCCGAATAATCGATATCTACAGGGTGCAACATCCACGGTGCAAGGTGCAACATCCGTCCGAAATGGCGAAACAGTGCCGTACGCCTGTTAGAAATGCGTGCATGGATTTGAAATGGAACAGTACCATGGTGCACCACACTCCAGCGATGGTAAATCGAAGGCCAGCCACGGTGATCATGTTTTACCGTAATAGTCCACGTGTCGAAAAAACGAAGGGTAAAAAACTTACGAGACCCGATTGAGATTCGGGTTGTCCTTTTGGGCATTAATCTATCTGTTGACGGCTGAAAGCTGTCCAAGCCGTAGAACTCATTGAGGCCTTCGTTTTGATAGGTTATGGCTCCCGTAACTCTAAACGAGCCAGAAGTTATGGTTGTCCGTATAATCGATATCTACAGGGTGCAACATCCACGGTGCAAGGTGCAACATCCGTCCGAAATGGCGAAACAGTGCCGTACGACCTTTTGAAATGCAGGCTTGGATTTGAAACGGAACAGTACCATGGTGCACCACTCTCCAGCGATGGTAAATCGAAGACCAGCCACCGTAATCCTGTTTTACCGTAAAAATCCACGTGTCGAAAAAACGAAGGGTAAAAAACTTACGAGACCCGATTGAGATTCGGGTTGTCCTTTTTGGGCATTAATCTATCCGTTGACGGCTGAAAACTGTCAAAGCCGTAGAACCCATCAAGGCCTTCGTTTTGACAGGTTATGGCTCCCGTAACTCTAAACGAGCCAGAAGTTATGGCCGTCCGAATAATCGATATCTACAGGGTGCAACATCCACGGTGCAAGGTGCAACATCCGTCCGAAATGGCTAAACAGTGCCGTACGACTTTTAGAAATGCGTGCATGGATTTGAAACGGAACAGTACCATGTTGCACCACTCTCCAGCGATGGGAAGTCGAAGACGGGCCACGGTAATCCTGTTTTACCGTAGAAATCCACGTGTCGAAAAAACGAAGGGTAAAAAACTTACGAGACCCGATTGAGATTCGCGTTGTCCTTTTTGGGCATTAATCTATCCGTTGACGGCTGAAAGCAGTCAAAGACGTAGAACTCATCGAGGCCTTCGTTTTGACAGGTTATGGCTCCCGTAACTCTAAACGAGCCAGAAGTTATGGCCGTCCGAATAATCGATATCTACAGGGTGCAACATCCACGGTGCAAGGTGCAACATCCGTCCGACATGGCGAAACAGTGTCGTACGACTTTTAGAAATGCGTGTATGGATTTGAAACGGAACAGTTCCATGGTGCACCACTCTCCAGCGATGGTAAATCGAAGGCCAGCCACGATAATCCTGTTTTACCGTAAAAATCCACGTGTCGAAAAAACGAAGGGTAAAAAAACTTACGAGACCCGATTGAGATTCGGTTTGTCCTTTTTGGGCATTAATCTATCCGTTGACGGCTGAAAGCAGTCAAAGCCGTAGAACTCATCGAGGCCTTCGTTTTGACAGGTTATGGCTCCCGTAACTCTAAACGAGCCAGAAGTTATGGCCGTCCGAATAATCGATATCTACAGGGTGCAACATCCACGGTGCAAGGTGCAGCATCCGTTCGAAATGGCGAAACTGTGTCGTACGAATTTTAGAAATGCGTGCATGGATTTGAAACGGAACCATGGTGCACCACTCTCCATTGATGGTAAATCGAAGACCAGCCACCGTAATCCTGTTTTACCGCAAAAATCCACGTGTCGAAAAACGTAGGGTAAAAAACTTACAAGACCCGATTGAGATTTGGGTTGTACTTTTTGGGCATTAATCTATCCGTTGACGGCTGAAAGCTGTCAATGCCGTAGAACTCATCGAGGCCTTCGTTTTGACAGGTTATGGCTCCCGTAACTCTAAACGAGCCAGAAGTTATGGCCGTCCGAATAATCGATATCTACAGGGTGCAACATCCACGGTGCAAGGTGCAACATCCGTCCGAAAAGGCGAAACAGTGCCGCACGAATTTTAGAAATGCGTGCATGGATTTGAACGGAAGAGTACCATGGTGCACCACTCTCCAGCGATGGGAAGTCGAAGACCAGCCACCGTAATCCTGTTTTACCGTAAAAATTCACGTGTCGAAAAAACGAAGGGTAAAAAACTTACGAGACCCGATTGAGATTCGGGTTGTCCTTTTTGGGCATTAATCTATCCGTTGACGGCTGAAAGCCGTCAAAGCCGTAGAACTCATCGAGGCCTTCGTTTTGACAGGTTATAGCTCCCATAATTCTAAACGAGCCAGAAGTTATGGTCGTCCGTATAATCGATATCTACAGGGTGCAACATCCACGGTGCAAGGTGCAACATCCGTATGAAAAGAAAAAATAGAGCCGTACGACTTTTTGAAATGCGTGCATGGAGTTGAAACGGAACAGTACCATGGTGCACCACTCTCCAGCGATGGTAAATCGAAGGCCAGCCACGATAATCCTGTTTTACCGTAAAAATCCACGTGTCGAAAAAAGGAAGGGTAAAAAACTTACGAGACCCGGTTGAGATTCGAGTTGTCCTTTTTGGGCATTAATCTATCCGTTGATGGCTGAAAGCTGTCAAAGCCGTAGAACTCATCGAGGCCTTCGTTTTGACAGGATATGGCTCCTGTAACTCTAAACGAGCGAGAAGTTATGGCCATCCGAATAATCGATATCTACAGGGTGCAACATCCACGGTGCAAGGTGCAACATCCATCCGAAATGGTGAAATAGTGTCGTACGACTTTTAGAAATGCGTGCATGGATTTGAAACGGAAAAGTACCATAGTGCACCGCTGTCCAGCGATGGGAAGTCGAAGACGGGCCACGGTAATCCCGTTTTACCATAAAAATCCACGTGTCGAAAAAACGAAGGGTTAAAAACTTTCGAGACCCGATTGAGATTCGGGTTGTCCTTTTTGGGCATTAATCTATCCGTTGACGGTTGAAAGCTGTCACAGTTGTAGAAATCATCGAGGCCTTTGTTTTGACAGGTTGTGGCTCCCGTAACTCTAAACGAGCCAGAAGTTATGGTCGTCCGTATAATCGATATCTACAGGGTGCAACATCCACGGTGCAAGGTGCAACATCCGTCCGAAATGGCGAAACCGTGCCATACTACTTTTTGAAATACGTGCATGGATTTGAAACGGAACAGTCCCATGGTGCACCACCCTCCAGCGATGGTAAATCGAAGGCCAACCACGGTAATCCTGTTTTACCGTAAAAATCCACATGTCAAAAAAACGAAGGGTAAAAAACTTACGAGACCCGATTGGGATTCGGGTTGTCCATTTTGGGCATTAATCTATCCGTTGATGGCTGAAATATGTCAAAGCCGTAGAACTCATCGAGGCCTTCTTTTTGACAGGTTATGGCTCCCGTATCTCTAAACGAGCCAGAAGTTATGGCCGTCCGAATAATCGATATCTACATGGTGCAACATCCACGGTGCAATGTGCAACATCCGTCCGAAATGGCGAAACAGTGCCGTACGACTTTTAGAAATGCGTGCATGGATTTGAAACAGAACACTAACATGGTGCACCACTCTCCAGTGATGGGAAGTCGAAGACGGGCCACGGTAATTTCGTTTTACCGTAAAAATCCACGTGTCGAAAAAATGAAGGGTAAAAAACTTACGAGACCCGATTGAGATTCGGGTTGTCCTTTTTGGGCATTAATCTATCCGTTGACGGCTGAAAGCTATCAAAGCCGTAGAACTCATCGAGGCCTTCGTTTTGACAGGTTATGGCTCCCGTAACTCTAAACGAGCCAGAAGTTATGGCCGTCCGAATAATCGATATTTACATGGTGCAACATCCACGGTGCAATATGCAACATCCGTCCGAAATGGCGAAACAGTGTCGTACGACTTTTAGAAATGCGTGCACGAATTCGAAACGGAACACTACCATGGGGCACCACTCTCCTATGATGGGAAGTCGAAGATGGGCCACGGTAATCCCGTTTTACCGCAAAAATCCACGTGTCGAAAAAACGAAGGGTAAAAAACTTACGAGACCCGATTGAGATTCGGGTTGTCCTTTTTGGGCATTAATCTATCTGTTGATGGCTAAAAGCTTTCAAAGCCGTAGAATTCATCAAGGCCTTCGTTTTGACAGGTTATGGCTCCAGTAACTCTAAACGAGCCAGAAGTTATGGCCGTCCGAATAATCGATATCTACAGGGTGCAACATCCACGGTGCAAGGTGCAACATCCGTCCGAAATGGCGAATCAATGTCGTACGACTTTTAGAAATGCGTGCATGGATTTGAAACGGAACAGTACCATGTTGCACCACTCTCCGGCGATGGGAAGTCGAAGACGGGCCACGGTAATCCCGTTTTACCGTAAAAATCCACGTGTCGAAAAAACGAAGGGTTAAAAACTTTCGAGACCCGATTGAGATTCGGGTTGTCCTTTTTGGGCATTAATCTATCCGTTGACGGCTAAAAGCTGTCAAAGACGTAGAACTCATCGAGGCCTTCGTTTTGACAGGTCATGTCTCCCGTAACTCTAAACGAGCCAGAAGTTATGGTCGTCCGTATAATCGATATCTACTGGGTGCAACATCCACGGTGCAAGGTGCAACATCCGTCCGAAATGGCGAAACAGTGCCGTACAACTTTTTGAAATGCGTGCATGGATTTGAAACAGAAAAGTACCATGGTGCACCACTCTCCAGCGATGGTAAATCGAAGGCCAACCACGGTAATCCTGTTTTACCTAAAAATCCACGTGTCGAAAAAACGAAGGGTAAAAAACTTACGAGACCCGATTGAGATTCGGGTTGTCCATTTTGGGCATTAATCTATCCGTTGACGGCTGAAAGATGTCAAAGCCGTAGAACTCATCGAGGTCTTCGTTTTGACAGGTTATGGCTCCCGTAACTCTAAACGAGCCAGAAGTTATGGCCGTCCGAATAATCGATATCTACAGGGTGCAACATCCACGGTGCAAGGTGCAACATCCGTCCGAAATGGCGAAACAGTGCCGTACGACTTTTAGAAATGCGTGCATGGATTTGAAACGGAACAGTCCATGGTGCACCACTCTCCAGCGATGGGAAGTCGAAGACGGGCCACGGTAATCCTGTTTTACCGTAAAAATCCACGTGTCGAAAAAACGAAGGGTAAAAAACTTACGCGACCCGATTGAGATTCGCGTTGTCCTTTTTGGGCATTAATCTATCCGTTGACGGCTGAAAGCAGTCAAAGACGTAGAACTCATCGAGGCCTTCGTTTTGACAGGTTATGGCTCCCGTAACTCTAAACGAGCCAGAAGTTATGGCCGTCCGAATAATCGATATCTACAGGGTGCAACATCCACGGTGCAAGGTGCAACATCCGTCCGACATGGCGAAACAGTGTCGTACGACTTTTAGAAATGTGTGCATGGATTTGAAACGGAACAGTACCATGGTGCACCACTCTCCAGCGATGGTAAATCGAAGGCCAGCCACGATAATCCTGTTTTACCGTAAAAATCCACGTGTCGAAAAAACGAAGGGTAAAAAACTTACGAGACCCGATTGAGATTCGGGTTGTCCTTTTTGGGCATTAGTCTATCCGTTGACGGCTGAAAGCAGTCAAAGCCGTAGAACTCATCGAGGCCTTCGTTTTGACAGGTTATGGCTCCCGTAACTCTAAACGAGCCAGAAGTTATGGCCGTCCGAATAATCGATATCTACAGGGTGCATCATCCACGGTGCAAGGTGCAACATCCATCCGAAATGGTGAAACAGTGTCGTACGACTTTTAGAAATGCGTGCATGGATTTGAAACGGAACAGTACCATGGTGCACCGCTCTCCAGCGATGGGAAGTCGAAGACGGGCCACGGTAATCCCGTTTTACCGTAAAAATCCACGTGTCGAAAAAAGGAAGGGTTAAAAACTTTCGAGACCCGATTGAGATTCGGGTTGTCCTTTTTGGGCATTAATCTATCCGTTGACGGCTGAAAGCTGTCAAAGCCGTAGAACTCATCGAGTCCTCGTTTTGACAGGTTGTGGCTTCCGTAACTCTAAACGAGCCAGAAGTTATGATCGTCCGTATAATCGATATCTACAGGGTGCAACATCCACGGTACAAGGTGCAACATCCGTCCGAAATGGCGAAACAGTGTCGTACGACTTTTTGAAATGCATGCATGGATTTAAAACGGAACAGTACCATGGTGCACCACTCTCCAGCGATGGTAAATCGAAGGCAAGCCACGGTAATCCTATTTTACCGTAAAAATCCACGTGTCGGAAAAACGAAGGGTAAAAAACTTACGAGACCCGATTAAGATTCGGGTTGTCCATTTTGGGCATTAATCTATTCGTTGATGGCTGAAAGATGTCAAAGCCGTAGAACTCATTGAGGCCTTCGTTTTGACAGGTTATGGCTCCCGTATCTCTAAACGAGCCAGAAGTTATGGTCGTCCGAATAATCGAGATCTACATGGTGCAACATCCGTCCGAAATGGCGAAACAGTGCCGTACGACTTTTAGAAATGCGTGCATGGATTTGAAACGGAACACTACCATGGTGCACCACTCTCCAGCGATGGGAAGTCGAAGACGGGCCACGGTAATTTCATTTTACCGTAAAAATCCACGTGTCGAAAAAACGAAGGGTAAAAAACTTACGAGACCCGATTGTGATTCGGGTTGTCCTTTTTGGGCATTAATCTATCCGTTGACGGCTGAAAGCAGTCAAAGACGTAGAACTCATCGAGGCCTTCGTTTTGACAGGTTATGGCTCCCGTAGCTCTAAACGAGCCAGAAGTTATGGCCGTCCGAATAATCGATATCTACAGGGTGCAACATCCACGGTGCAAGGTGCAACATCCGTCCGACATGGCGAAACAGTGTCCTACGACTTTTAGAAATGTGTGCATGGATTTGAAACGGAACAGTACCATGGTGCACCACTCTCCAGCGATGGTAAATCGAAGGCCAGCCACGATAATCCTGTTTTACCGTAAAAATCCACGTGTCGAAAAAACGAAGGGTAAAAAACTTACGAGACCCGATTAAGATTCGGGTTGTCCATTTTGGGCATTAATCTATTCGTTGATGGCTGAAAGATGTCAAAGCCGTAGAACTCATTGAGGCCTTCGTTTTGACAGGTTATGGCTCCCGTATCTCTAAACGAGCCAGAAGTTATGGTCGTCCGAATAATCGAGATCTACATGGTGCAACATCCGTCCGAAATGGCGAAATAGTGCCGTACGACTTTTAGAAATGCGTGCATGGATTTGAAACGGAACACTACCATGGTGCACCACTCTCCAGCGATGGGAAGTCGAAGACGGGCCACGGTAATTTCATTTTACCGTAAAAATCCACGTGTCGAAAAAACGAAGGGTAAAAAACTTACGAGACCCGATTGTGATTCGGGTTGTCCTTTTTGGGCATTAATCTATCCGTTGACGGCTGAAAGCTGTCAAAGCCGTAGAACTCATCGAGGCCTTCGTTTTGACAGGTTATGGCTCCCGTAGCTCTAAACGAGCCAGAAGTTATGGCCGTCCGAATAATCGATATCTACATGGTGCAACATCCACGGTGCAATATGCAACATCCGTCCGAAATGGCGAAACAGTGTCGTGCGACTTTTAGAAATGCGTGCATGAATTTGAAACGGAACACTACCATGGGGTACCACTCTCCTGCGATGGGAAGTCGAATATGGGCCACGGTAATCCCGTTTTACCGTAAAAATCCACGTGTCGAAAAAACGAAGGGTAAAAAACTTACGAGACCCGATTGAGATTCGGGTTGTCCTTTTTGGGCATTAATCTATCCGTTGATGGCTGAAAGCTTTCAAAGCCGTAGAATTAATCGAGGCCTTCGTTTTGACAGGTTATGGCTCCAGTAACTCTAAACGAGCCAGAAGTTATGGCCGTCCGAATAATCGATATCTACAGGGTGCAACATCCACGGTGCAAGGGGCAACATCCGTCCGAAATGGCGAATCAATGCCGTACGACTTTTAGAAATGCGTGCATGGATTTGAAACGGAACATTACCATGGTGCACCACTCTCCGGCGATGGTAAATCAAAGACCAGCCACCGTAATCCCGTTTTACCGTAATAATCCACGTGTCGAAAAAACGAAGGGTTAAAAACTTTCGAGACCCGATTGAGATTCGGGTTGTGCTTTTTGGGCATTAATCTATCCGTTGACGGCTGAAAGCAGTCAAAGACGTAGAACTCATGGAGGCCTTCGTTTTGACAGGTTATGTTTCCCGTAAATCTAAACGAGCCAGAAGTTATGATCGTCCGTATAATCGATATCTACAGGGTGCAACATCCACGGTGCAAGGTGCAACATCCGTCCGAAATGGCGAAACAGTGCCGTACAACTTTTTGAAATGCGTGCATGGATTTGAAACGGAAAAGTACCATGGTGCACCACTCTCCAGCGATGGTAAATCGAAGGCCAACCACGGTAATCCTGTTTTACCGTAAAAATCCACGTGTCGAAAAAACGAAGGGTAAAAAACTTACGAGACCCGATTGAGATTCGGGTTGTCCATTTTGGGCATTAATCTATCCGTTGACAGCTGAAAGATGTCAAAGCCGTAGAACTCATCGAGGCCTTCGTTTTGACAGGTTATGGCTCCCGTAACTCTAAACGAGCCAGAAGTTATGGCCGTCCGAATAATCGATATCTACAGGGTGCAACATCCACGGTGCAAGGTGCAACATACGTCCGAAATGGCGAAATAGTGCCGTACGACTTTTAGAAATGCGTGCATGGATTTGAAACGGAACAATACCATGGTGCACCACTCTCCAGCGATGGGAAGTCGAAGACGGGCCACGGTAATCCTATTTTACCGTAAAAATCCACGTGTCGAAAAAACGAAGGGTAAAAAACTTACGAGACCCGATTGAGATTCGGGTTGTCCTTTTTGGGTAATAATCTATCCGTTCACGGATGAAAGCTATCAAAGCCGTAGAACTCATCGAGGCCTTCGTTTTGACAGGTTATGGCTCCCGTAACTCTAAACGAGCCAGAAGTTATGGCCGTCCGAATAATCGATATCTACAGGGTGAAACATCCACGGTGCAAGGTGCAACATCCGTCCGACATGGCGAAACAGTGCCGTACGACTTTTTGAAATGCGTGCATGGATTTGAAACGGAACAGTACCATGGTGCACCGCTCTCCAGCGATGGTAAATCGAAAACGGGCCACGGTAATCCCGTTTTACCGTAAAAATCCACGTATCGAAAAAAGGAAGGGTAAAAAACTTACGAGACCCGATTGAGATTCGGGTTGTCCTTTTTGGGCATTAATCTATCCGTTGATGGCTGAAAGCAGTCAAAGCCGTAGAACTCATCGAGGCCTTCGTTTTGACAGGTTATGGCTCCCATAACTCTAAACGAGCCAGAAGTTATGGCCGTCCGAATAATCGATATCTACAGGGTGCACCATCCACGGTGCAAGGTGCAACATCCATCCGAAATGGCGAAACAGTGCCGTACGACTTTTAGAAATGCGTGCATGGATTTGAAAAGGAACAGTACCATGGTGCACCGCTCTCCAGCGATGGGAAGTCGAAGACGGGCCACGGTAATCCCGTTTTACCGTAAAAATCCACGTGTCGAAAAAAGGAAGGGTTAAAAACTTTCGAGACCCGATTGAGATTCGGGTTGTCCCTTTTGGGCATTAATCTATCCGCTGACGGCTGAAAGCTGTCAAAGCCGTAGAACTCATCGAGGCCTTCGTTTTGACAGGTTGTGGCTCCCGTAACTCTAAACGAGCCAGAAGTTATGGCCGTCCGTATAATCGATATCTACAGGGTGCAACATCCACAGTGCAAGGTGCAACATCCGTCCGAAATGGCGAAACAGTGCCGTACGACTTTTTGAAATGCGTGCATGGATTTGAAACGGAACAGTACCATGGTGCACCACTCTCCAGCGATGGTAAATCGAAGGCCAACCACGGTAATCCTATTTTACCGTAAAAATCCACATGTCGAAAAAACGAAGGGTAAAAAACTTACGAGACCCGATTGAGATTCGGGTTGTCCATTTTGGACATTAATCTATCCGTTGATGGCTGAAAGATGTCAAAGCCGTAGAACTCATTGAGGCCTTCGTTTTGACAGGTTATGGCTCCCGTATCTCTAAACGAGCCAGAAGTTATGGTCGTCCGAATAATCGAGATCTACATGGTGCAACATCCACCGTGCAATGTGCAACATCCGTCCGAAATGGCGAAAAGTGCCGTACGACTTTTAGAAATGCGTGCATGGTTTTGAAACGGAACACTACCATGGTGCACCACTCTCCAGCGATGGGAAGTCGAAGACGGGCCACGGTAATTTCGTTTTACCGTAAAAATCCACGTGTCGAAAAAACGAAGGGTAAAAAACTTACGAGACCCGATTGTGATTCGGGTTGTCCTTTTTGGGCATTAATCTATCCGCTGACGGCTGAAAGCAGTCAAAGCCGTAGAACTCATCGAGGCCTTCGTTTTGACAGGTTATGGCTCCCGTAACTCTAAACGAGCCAGAAGTTATGGCCGTCCGAATAATCGATGTCTACATGGTGCAACATCCACGGTGCAATGTGCAACATCCGTCCGAAATGGCGAAACAGTGTCGTACGACTTTTAGAAATGCGTGCATGAATTTGAAACGGAACACTACCATGGTGCCCCACTCTCCAGCGATGGGAAGTCGAAGACGGGCCACGGTAATCCCGTTTTACCGTAAAAATCCACGTGTCGAAAAAACGAAGGGTAAAAAACTTACGAGACCCGATTGAGATTCGGGTTGTCCTTTTTGGGCATTAATCTATCCGTTGATGGCTGAAAGCTTTCAAAGCCGTAGAATTCATCGAGGCCTTCGTTTTGGCAGGTTATGGCTCCAGTAACTCTAAACGAGCCAGAAGTTATGGCCGTCCGAATAATCGATATCTACAAGGTGCAACATCCACGGTGCAAGGTGCAACATCCGTCCGAAATGGCGAATCAGTGCCGTACGACTTTTAGAAATGCGTGCATGGATTTGAAACGGAACAGTACCATGGTGCACCACTCTCCAGCGATGGTAAATCGAAGACCATCCACCGTAATCCCGTTTTACCGTAAAAATCCACGTGTCGAAAAAACGAAGGGTTAAAAACTTACGAGACCCCATTGAGATTCGGGTTGTCCTTTTTGGGCATTAATATATCCGTTGACGGCTGAAAGCAGTCAAAGACGTACAACTCATCGAGGCCTTCGTTTTGACAGTTTCTGGCTCCCGTAACTCTAAAAGAGCAAGAAGTTATGGTCGTCCGTATAATCGATATCTACAGGGTGCAACATCCACGGTGCAATGTGCAACATCCGTCCGAAATGGCGAAACAGTGCCGTACGACTTTTTGAAATGCGTGCATGGATTTGAAACGGAACAGTACCATGGTGCACCACTCTCCGGCGATGGTAAATCGAAGGCCAGCCACGGTAATCCTGTTTTACCGTAAAAATCCACGTGTCGAAAAAACGAAGGGTAAAAAACTTACAAGACCCGATTGAGATTCGGTTGTCCTTTTTGGGCATTAATCTATCCGTTGACGGCTGAAAGTTGTCAAAACCGTAGAACTCATCGATGCCTTCGTTTTGACAGGTTATGGCTCCCGTAACTCTAAACGAGCCAGAAGTTATGGCCGTCCGAATAATCGATATCTACAGGGTGCAACATCCACGGTGCAAGGTTCAACATCCGTCCGAAATGGCGAAACAGTGCCGTACGACTTTTAGAAATGCGTGCATGGATTCGAAACGGAATAGTACCATGGTGCACCACTCTCCAGCGATGGGAAGTCGAAGACGGGCCACGGTAATCCTGTTTTACCGTAAAAATCCACGTGTCGAAAAAACGAAGGGGTAAAAAACTTACGAGACCCTATTGAGATTCGCGTTGTCCTTTTTGGGCATTAACGTTGACGGCTGAAAGCTGTCAAAGCCGTGGAACTCATCGAGGCCTTCGTTTTGACAGGTTATGGCTCCCGTAACTCTAAACGAGCCAGATATTATGGCCGTCCGAATAATCGATATCTATAGGGTGCAACATCCACGGTGCAAGGTGCAACATCCGTACGAAATGGCGAAACAGTGCCGTACGCCTTTTAGAAATGCGTGCATGGATTTGAAACGGAACAGTACCACGGTGCACCACTCTCCAGCGATGGTAAATCGAAGACCAGCCACCGTAATCCCGTTTTACCGTAAAAATCCACATGTCGAAAAAACGAAGGGGTAAAAACTTACGAGACCCGATTGAGATTCGGGTTGTCCTTTTTGGGCATTAATCTATCAGTTGACGGCTGAAAGCAGTCAAAGACGTAGAACTCATCGAGGCCTTCGTTTGACAGGTTCTGGCTCCCGTAACTCTAAACGAGCCAGAAGTTATGGTCGTCCGTATAATCGATATCTACAGGGTGCAACATCCACGGTGCAAGGTGCAACATCCGTCCGAAATGGCGAAACAGTGCCGTACGACTTTTTGAAATGCGTGCATGGATTTGAAACGGAACAGTACCATGGTGCACCACTCTCCAGCGATGGTAAATCGAAGGCCAGCCACGGTAATCCTGTTTTACCGTAAAAATCCACGTGTCGTAAAAACGAAGGGTAAAAAACTTACGAGACCCGATTGAGATTCGGGTTGTCCTTTTTGGGCATTAATCTATCCGTTGACGGCTGAAAGCGGTCAAAGCCGTAGAACTCATCGAGGCCTTTGTTTTGACAGGTTAGCTCCCGTAACTCTAAACGAGCCAGAAGTTATGGCCGTCCGAATAATCGATATCTACAGGGTGCAACATCCACGGTGCAAGGTGCAACATCCGTCCGAAATGGCGAAACAGTGCCGTACGACTTTTAGAAATGCGTGCATGGATTTGAAACGGAACAGTACCATGGTGCACCACTCTCCAGCGATGGGAAGTCGAAGACGGGCCACGGTATTCCTGTTTTACCGTAAAAATCCACGTGTCGAAAAAACGAAGGATAAAAAACTTACGAGACCCGATTGAGATTCGGGTTGTCCTTTTTGGGCATTAATCTATTCGTTGACGGCTGAAAGCTGTCAAAGCCGTAGAACTCATCGAGGTCTTCGTTTTCACGGGTTATGGCTCCCGTAACTCTAAACGAGCCAGAAGTTATGGCCGTCCGAATAATCGATATCTACAGGGTGCAACATCCACGGTGCAAGGTGCAACATCCGTACGAAATGGCGAATCAGTGCCGTACGACTTTTAGAAATGCGTGCATGGATTTGAAACGGAACAGTACCACGGTGCACCACTCTCCAGAGATGGTAAATCGAAGGCCAGCCACGGTAATTCTGTTTTGCAGTAAAAATCCACGTGTCGAAAAAACGAAGGGTAAAAAACTTATGAGACCCGATTGAGATTCGCGTTGTCCTTTTTGGCCATTAATCTATCCGTTGACGGCTGAAAGCTGTCAAAGCCGTAGAACTCATCGAGGCCTTCGTTTTGACAGGTTGTGGCTCCCGTAACTCTAAACGAGCCAGAAGTTATGGTCGTCCGTATAATCGATATCTACAGGGTGCAACATCCACGGTGCAAGGTGCAACATCCGTCCGAAATGGCGAATCAGTGCCGTACGACTTTTAGAAATGCGCGCATGGATTTGAAACGGAACAGTACCATGGTGCACCACTCTCCAGCGATGGTAAATCGAAGACCAGCCACCGTAATCCCGTTTTACCGTAAAAATCCACGTGTCGAAAAAACGAAGGGTTAAAAACTTACGAGACCCGATTGAGATTCGGGTTGTCCTTTTTGGGCATTAATCTATCCTTTGACGGCTGAAAGCTGTCAAAGCCGTAGAACTCATCGAGGCCTTCGTTTTGACAGGTTATGGCTCCTGTAACTCTAAACGAGCCAGAAGTTATGGCCGTCCGAATAATCGATATCTACAGGGTGCAACATCCACGGTGCAAGGTGCAACATCCGTCCGAAATGGCGAATCAGTGCCGCACGACTTTTAGAAATGCGTGCATGGATTTGAAACGGAACAGTACCATGGTGCACCACTCTCCAGCGATGGTAAATCGAAGACGAGCCACCGTAATCCCGTTTTACCGTAAAAATCCACGTGTCGAAAAAACGAAGGGTTAAAAACTTACGAGACCCGATTGAGATTCGGGTTGTCCTTTTTGGGCATTAATCTATCTGTTGACGGCTGAAAACTTTCATAGCCGTAGTACTCATCGAGGCATTCGTTTTGACGGGTTGTGGCTCCCGTAACTCTAAACGAGCCAGAAGTCATGGTCGTCCGTATAATCGATATCTACAAGGTGCAACATCCACGGTGCAAGGTGCAACATCCGTCCGAAATGGCGAAACAGTGCCGTACAACTTTTTGAAATGCGTGCATGGATTTGAAACGGAATAGTACCATGGTGCACCACTCTCCAGCGATGGTAAATCGAAGGCCAGCCACGGTAATCCTGTTTTACCGTAAAAATCCACGTGTCGAAAAAACGAAGGGTAAAAAATTTACGAGACCCGATTGAGATTCGGGTTGTCCTTTTTGGGCATTAATCTATCCGTTGATGGCTGAAAGATGTCAAAACCATAGAACTCATCGAGGCCTTCGTTTTGACAGGTTATGGCTCCCGTAACTCTAAACGAGCCAGAAGTTATGGCCGTCCGAATAATCGATATCTACATGGTGCAACATCCACGGTGCAATGTGCAACATCCGTCCGAAATGGAGAAACAGTGCCGTACGACTTTTAGAAATGCGTGCATGGATTTGAAATGGAACACTACCATGGTGCACCACTCTCCAGCGATGGGAAGTCGAAGACGGGGCACGGTAATTTCGTTTTACCATAAAAATCCACGTGTCGAAAAAACGAAGGGTAAAAAACTTACGAGACCCGATTGAGATCCGGGTTGTCCATTTTGGGCATTAATCTATCCGTTGACGGCTGAAAGCTGTCAAAGCCGTAGAACTCATCAGGGCCTTTGTTTTGATAGGTTATGACTCCTGTAACTCTAAACGAGCCAGAAGTTATGGCCGTCCGAATAATCGATATCTACAGGGTGCAACATCCACGGTGCAAGGTGCAACATCCGTCCGAAATGGGGAAACAGTGTCGTACGACTTTTAGAAATGCATGCATGGATTTGAAACGGAATACTACCGTGGTGCACCACTCTCCAGCGATGGGAAGTCGAAGACGGGCCATGGTAATCCCGTCTTACCGTAAAAATCCACGTGTCTAAAAAACGAAGGGTAAAAAACTTACGAGACCCGATTGAGATTCAGGTTGTCCTTTTTGGGCATTAATCTATCCGTTGACGGCTGAAAGCAGTCAAAGCCGTAGAACTCATCGAGGCCTTCGTTTTGACAGGTTATGTCTCCCGTAACTCTAAACGAGCCAGAAGTTATGACCGTCCGAATAATCGATATCTACAAGGTGCAACATCCACGGTGCAAGGTGCAACATCCGTCCGAAATAGCGAAATAGTTCCGTACGACTTTTAGAAATGCATGCATGGATTTGAAACGGAACAGTACCATGGTGCACCACTCTCCAGCGATGGTAAATCGAAGGCCAGCCACGGTAATTCTTTTTTACCGCAAAAATCCACGTGTCGAAAAAACGAAGGGTAAAAAACTTACGAGACCCGATTGAGATTCGGGTTGTCCTTTTTGGGCATTAATCTATCCGTTGACGGCTGAAAGCTATCAAACCCGTAGAACACATCGAGGCCTTCGTTTTGACAGGTTACGGCTCCCGTAACACTAAACGAGCAAGAAGTTATGGCCGTCCGAATAATCGATATCTACAGGGTGCTACATCCACGGTGCAAGGTGCAACATCCGTCTGAAATGGCGAAACAGTGCCGTACGACTTTTAGAAATGCATGCATGGATTTGAAATGGAACACTACCCTGGTGCACCACTCTCTAGCGATGGAAAGTCAAAGACGGGCCACGGTAATCCCGTTTTACCGTAAAAATCCACGTGTCGAAAAAATGAAGGGCAAAAAACTTACGAAACCCAATTGAGATTCGGGTTGTCCTTTTTGGGCATTAATCTATCCGTTGACGGCTGAAAGCTTTCAAAGCCGTAGAATTCATCGAGGCCTTCGTTTTGACAGGTTATGGCTCCAGTAACTCTAAACGAGCCAGAAGTTATGGCCGTCCGAATAATCGATATCTACAGGGTGCAACATCCACGGTGCAAGGTGCAACATCCGTCCGAAATGGCGAATCAGTGCCGTACGACTTTTAGAAATGCGTGTATGAATTTGAAACGGAACAGTACCATGGTGCACCACTCTCCAGCGATGGTAAAGCGAAGACCAGCCACCGTAATCCCGTTTGACCGTAAAAATCCACGTGTCGAAAAAAGGAAGGGTTAAAAACTTACGAGACCCGATTGAGATTCGGGTTGTCCTTTTTGGGCATTAATCTATCCGTTGACGGCTGAAAGCAGTCAAAGCCGTAGAACTGATCGAGGCCTTTGTTTTGACAAGTTATGGCTCCCGTAACTCTAAACAAGCCAGAAGTTATGGCCGTCCGAATAATCGATATCTACAGGGTGCAACATCCACGGTGCAAGGTGCAACATCCGTCCGAAATAGCGAAATAGTGCTGTACGACTTTTAGAAATGCTTGCATGGATTTGAAACGGAACAGTACCATGGTGCACCACTCTCCAGCGATGGTAAATCGAAGGCCAGCCACGGTAATTCTGTTTTACCGTAAAAATCCACGTGTCGAAAAAACGAAGGGTAAAAAACTTACGAGACCCGATTGAGATTCGGGTTGTCCTTTTTGGGCATTAATCTATCCGTTGATTGCTGAAAGCTATCAAACCCGTAGAAATCATCGAGGCCTTCGTTTTGACAGGTTATGGCTCCCGTAACTCTAAACGAGCAAGAAGTTATGGCCGTCCGAATAATCGATATCTACAGGGTGCAACATCCACGGTGCAAGGTGCAACATCCGTCCGAAATGGTGAATCAGTGTCGTACGACTTTTAGAAATGCATGCATGGGTTTGAAACGGAAAAGTACCATGGTGCACCACTCTCCAGCGATGGTAAATCGAAGACCAGCAACCGAGACCAGCAACCGTAATCCCGTTTTACCGTATAAATCCACGTGTCGAAAAAATGAAGGGTTAAAAACTTACGAGACCCGATTGAGATTCGGGTTGTCCTTTTTGGGCATTAATCTATCCGTTGACGGCTGAAAGCAGTCAAAGACGTAGAACTCATCGAGTCCTTCATTTTGACAGGTTATGGCTCCGGTAACTCTAAACGAGCCAGAAGTTATGGCCGTTTGAATAATCGAAATCTACAGGGTGCAACATCCACGGTGCAAGGTGCAACATCCGTCCGAAATGGCGAAACAGTGTCGTACGACTTTTAGAAATGTGTGCATGGATTTGAAACGGAACACTACCTTGGTGCACCACTCTCCAGCGATGGGAAGTCGAAGACGGGCCATGGTAATCCCGTCTTACCATAAAAATCCACGTGCCTAAAAAACGAAGGGTAAAAAACTTACGAGACCCGATTGAGATTCAGGTTGTCCTTTTTGGGCATTAGTATATCCGTTGACGGTTGAAAGCTGTCAAAGCCGTAGAACTCATCGAGGCCTTCGTTTTGACAGGTTATGGCTCCCGTAACTCTAAACGAGCCAGAAGTTATGGCCGTCCGAATAATCGATATCTACAGGGTGCAACATCCACGGTGCAAGGTGCAACATCCGTCCGAAATGGAGAAACAGTGCCGTACGACTTTTAGAAATGCGTGCATGGATTTGAAATGGAACAGTACCATGGTGCACCACTCTCCAGCTATGGGAAGTCGAAGACGGGCCACGGTAATCCCGTTTTACCGTAAAAATCCACGTGTCGAAAAAACGAAGGGTAAAAAACTTACGAGACCCGATTGAGATTCGGGTTGTCTTTTTTGGGCATTATTCTATCCATTGGCGGCTGAAAGCCATCAAAGCCGTAGAACTCATCGAGGCCTTCGTTTTGACAGGTTATGGGCCTCACAACTCTAAACGAGCCAGAAATTACGGCCGTCCGAATAATCGATGACTACAGGGTGCAACATCCACGGTGCAAGGTGCAACATCAGTACGAAATGGCGAAACAGTATCATACGACTTTTAGAAATGCGTGCATGGATTTGAACGGAACAGTACCATGGTGCACCACTCTCCAGCGATGGTAAATCGAAGGCCAGCCACGATAATCCTGTTTTACCGTAAAAATCCACGTGTCGAAAAAACGAAGGGTAAAAAACTTACGAGACCCGATTGAGATTCGGGTTGTCCTTTTTGGGTAATAATCTATCCGTTCACGGCTGAAAGCTATCAAAGCCGTAGAACTCATCGAGTCCTTCGTTTTGACAGGTTATGGCTCCCGTAACTCTAAACGAACCAGAAGTTATGGCCGTCCGAATAATCGATATCTACAGGGTGCAACATCCACGGGGCAAGGTGCAACATCCGTCCGAAATGGCGAAACAGTGCCATACGACTTTTAGTAATGCGTGCATGGATTTGAAACTGAACAGTACCATGGTGCACCACTCTCCAGCGATGGTAAATCGAAGACCAGCCACCATAATCCTCTTTTGCCGTAAAAATCCACGTGTCGAAAAAACGAAGGGTAAAAAACTTACGAGACCCTGTTGAGATTCGGGTTGTCCTTTTTGGGTATTAATCTATCCGTTGACGACTGAAAGCCGTCAAAGCCATAGAAATCATCGAGGCCTTCGTTTTGACAGGTTATGGCTCCCGTAACTCTAAATGAGCCAGAAGTTATGGCCGTCCGAATAATCGATATCTACAGGGTGCAACATCCACGGTGAAAGGTGCAACATCCGTCCGATATGGCGAAACAGTGTCGTACGACTTTTAGAAATGCGTGCATGGATTTGAAACGGAATAGTACCATGGTGCACCACTCTCCAGCGGTGGTAAATCGAAGACCAGCCACCGTAATCCTGTTTTGCCGTAAAAATCCACGTGTCGAAAAAACGAACGGTAAAAAACTTACGAGACCCTATTGAGAATCGGGTTGTCCTTTTTGGGTATTAATCTATCCGTTGACGACTGAAAGCCATCAAAGCCGTAGAACTCATCGAGGCCTTCGTTTTGACAGGTTATGGCTCCCGTAACTCTAAGCGAGCCAGAAGTTATGGCCGTCCGAATAATCGATATCTACAGGGTGCAACATCCACGGTGCAAGGTGCAACATCCGTCCGAAATGGCGAAAAAGTGTCGTACGACTTTTAGAAATGCGTGCATGGATTTGAAATGGAATAGTACCATGGTGCACTACTCTCCAGCGATGGCAAATCGAAGACCAGCAACCGTAATCCCGTTTTACCGTAAAAATCCACGTGTCGAAAAGACGAAGGGTTAAAAACTTACGAGACCCGACTGAGATTCGGGCTGTCCTTTTTGGGCATTAATCTATCCGTTGACGGCTAAAAGCTGTCAAAGCCATATAACTCATTGTGTCCTTCGTTTTGACAGGTTATGGCTCCCGTAACTCTAAACGAGCCAGAAGTTATGGCCGTCCGAATAATCGATATCTACAGGGTGCAACATCCACGGTGCAAGGTGCAACATCCGTCCGAAATGGCGAAACAGTGTCGTACGACTTTTAGAAATGCGTGCATGGATTTGAAATGGAACAGTACCATGGTGCACTACTCTCCAGCGATGGTAAATCGAAGACCAGCCACCGTAATCCCGTTTTACCGTAAAAATCCACGTGTCGAAGAAACGAAGGGTTAAAAACATACGAGACCCGATTGAGATTCGGGTTGTCCTTTTTGGGCATTAATCTATCCGTTGACGGCTGAAAGCTGTCAAAGCCGTAGAACTCATCGAGGCCTTCGTTTTGACAGGTTATGGCTCCCGTAACTCTAAACGAGGCAGAAGTTATGGCCGTTTGAATAATCGATATCTACAGGGTACAACATTCACGGTGCAAGGTGCAACATCCGTCCGAAATGGCGTAACAGTGCCGTACGACTTTTAGAAATGCGTGCATGGATTTGAAAAGGAACACCACCATGGTGCACCACTCTCCAGCGATGGGAAGTCGAAGACGGACCACGGTAATCCCGTTTTACCGTAAAAATCCACGTGTCGAAAAAACGAAGGGTAAAAAACTTGCGAGACCCAATTGATATTCGGGTTGTCCTTTTTGGGCATTAATCTATCCGTTGACGGCTGAAAGCTGTCAAAGCTGTAGAACTCATCGAGGCCTTCGTTTTGACAGGTTATGGCTACCGTAACTCTAAACGAGCCAGAAGTTATGGCCGTCCGAATAATCGATATCTACAGGGTGCAACATCCACGGTGCAAGGTGCAACATCCGTCCGAAATGGCGAAACAGTGTCGTACGACTTTTAGAAATGCGTGCATGGATTTGAAACGGAACAGTATCATGGTGCACCACACTCCAGCGATGGTAAATCGAAGACCAGCCACCATAATCCCGTTTTACCGTAAAGATCCATATGTCGAAAAAACGAAGGGTTAAAAACTTACGAGACCTGATTGAGATTCGGGTTGTCCTTTTTGGGCATTAATCTATCCGTTGATGGCTAAAAGCTATAAAGCCATGGAACTCATCGAGGCCTTCGTTTTGACAGGTTATGGCTCCCGTAACTCTAAACGAGCCAGAAGTTATGGCCGTTTGAATAATCGATATCTACAGGGAGCAACATCCACGGTGCAAGGTGCAACATCCGTCCGAAATGGCGAAACAGTGCCGTATGACTTTTAGAAATGCGTGCATGGATTTGAAACGGAACAGTACCATGGTGCGACACTCTCCAGCGACGGGGAGTCGAAGACGGGCCACGGTAATCCCGTTTTACCGTAAAAATCCACGTGTCGAAAAAAGGAAGGGTAAAAAACTTACGAGACCCGATTGAGATTCGGGTTGTCCTTTTTGGGCATTAATCTATCCGTTGACAGCTGAAAGCTGTCAAAGCCATAGAACTCATCGAGGCCTTCATTTTGACAGGTTATGGCTCCCGTAACTCCAAACGAGCCAGAAGTTATGGCCGTCCGAATATTCGACATCTACAGGGTGCAACATCCACGGTGCATGGTGCAACATCCGTCCGAAATGGCGAAACAATGCCGTACGACTTTTAGAAATGCGAGCATGGATTTGAAACGGAACAGTACCATGGTGGACCACTCTCCAGCGATGGAAAGTCGAAGACGGGCCACGGTAATCCTGTTTTAACGTAAAAATCCACATGTCGAAAAAACAAAGGGTAAAAAACTTACGAGACCCGATTGAGATTCGGGTTGTCCTTTTTGGGCATTAATCTATCCTTTACGGCTGAAAGCTGTCAAAGCCATAGAACTCATCGAGACCTTCGTTTTGGCAGGTTATGGCTCCCGTAACTCTAAACGAGGCAGAAGTTATGGCCGTCCGAATAATCGATATCTACAGGGTGCAACATCCACGGTGCAAGGTGCAACATCCGTCCAAAATGGCGAAACAGTGCCGTACGACTTTTAGAAATGCGTGCATGGATTTGAAACGGAACAGTACCATGGTGCACCACTCTCCAGCGATGGGAAGTCGAAGACGGGCGACGGTAATCCTGTTTTACCGTAAAAATCCACGTGTCGAAAAAACGAAGGGTAAAAAGTTACGAGACTCGATTGAGATTCGGGTTGTCCTTTTTGGGCATTAATCTATCCTTTGACGGCTGAAAGCTGTCAAAGCCGTAGAACTCATCGATGCCTTCCTTTTAACAGGTTATGGCTCCCGTAACTCTAAACGAGCCAGAAGTTATGGTCGTTTGAATAATCGATATCTACAGGGTGCAACAACCACGGTGCAAGGTGCAACATCCGTCCGAAATGGCGAAACAGTGTCGTACGACTTTTAGAAATGCGTGCATGGATTTGAAACAGAACAGTACCATGGTGCACCACTCTCTAGTGATGGGAAGTCGAAGACGGGTGTTTGCGTCAAAATTGGGCACAACACTCTTCGCGAGTCGTTGAAGAGATAATAGTCAAGAATGCAAGTTCAAAACAGATATTATCTAACAAAAACTCCAATCAACAGTAAAGAAAATGCATAGACAATCGATTTATAGTGGTTCGGCGTGTTGCCTACGTCCACTGTGAAGTTTTTTGATATTTTATTTATTCTCTTTCAATGATTACAAGTTGTTACAGTGATCAACAGCAAGTTACAACTGGAAATTCGAAATCAACAATCAAGTTATGATATAGGATGATGGAGATCTTGATCCGGCAGAGTCTCGGCGTCTCAGAGTCAGAAGATCCCTTTTCTGTTGGCCATGGGGCTCTATTTATAGGCGTAGGCTGCTGATATTCTGCTGAAAACTCGGGAGACCACTTCTTGCACGTGAGGGGGCCCACACGCACGGTCTCAGGAAGTTTGGGCCCACTTTGGCGTTGGTTCGAACTCCATTCGAACCGATCAAGAATTCATTCAATCAAGGTGAAATTTGGCGTGGACATTCTTCAACATGTACACAAACTTCAGTGAAAATTTCGTGGCATTTGGATCAACAGGTTAGGAGATATGATGGATTCGAAATTGGGCTTTTGGCGTAGCTGTCTGGTTCGAACCCATGTACTCGAAACGATGATTTCGAATCCATCATGGCACGAGGCTTCGTAGTGACGTGGAGCGCAAACTTCGAATCGATTCGGATTTCACTCCGTGTTGACCGCTTCGACTCCATGTATCTCGGCGCATTCGAACCGATGGAAGACACGTCATCGTGGCTGGTTGACCCAGTGGGTTCGAACGAAGTTACTCAGGATGGGTTCGAAGATGGTATCATAGATGGGTTCGAAGAAGGCCTCTGTGATGGGTTCGAAGCATGGCTTCTGTGATGGTTTCGAACTTGTGTTCCTTGGATGCACATGAGCTCTGCAACCCCTCCATGGATACGAGGCATATGGATTCGAACACGAGGGAGTCGAAGGTGAGGCGCTTTGATGGTTTCGAAACCGATGGGTTCGATGTCCTCCGGTTCGAAGGTGATGGTTTCGAATGGCGCATGATGATAGGTTCGAAGACGCCCATCATGATGGTTCGAAACCAGCATGTTCCCTCCAAGTTGAACCGATCATAGCTTGAGCATGCGAACTCGGTTTGACTTGAAATTTGAAATGCTGACTCCTGTGGTCTTTCTTGCCGTGTCCTATCAATTGTAGCTCAATCTGGACTCGGATAAAATTCAGTGATATCCACGGCGAAAGGAAGTACGATCGACCTCTGAGGCGAACTGTCCTTCGTTTTTGATCGATCTTTTGGTATCGCGGCTTTGCCAAAATGCGGGATAACATTTTGCCCCCCAAAGTACGTCTTGTGGGAACATGACGTGCTTTGAATAGCTGCCACTTCCCTTTGAACAGTCATTGCTCTCTTTTTTGTCGAAACTCGTATGTTGTACTGCTGTAACCTTGCGTTGATATGATCGATTGCTGCATAATAGTGCTTAGCCGTTGGCTGTCGCATTTGTAACAGGATGAGTGTTTGATCCCAGTGAATATTCAAAATCGAACGTTAGTCCGACATGCATGCGCATATGTTAATTTGACCCTTGTTAACGTCGTGCGTCCACGAGTTGTTGTCAGTTTGGTTTGCTATAGAATTCGTATTGGTTCTCTCCTGAACCAATTTTGAAATTTGAATTGAGACAACGCTTTGTGGTTGTCTTGAAAGGTTCCTTCGTATCGATCCTCTCCTGAACCGATGTAGAAGGTTAAAGGAATCGAATTTGTATTGCGCGAGCGCAATGTTTCGAACCGATGCATTCGAGCATTGATGGGTTCGAAATCCACGTTTGTATGGACGCGATACGCTTGCTGCTATGATGGATTCGAAAGTGACATTCGAACCAGTCTGAAAGGATGGAGTACACTTGTGTAGTGATGGTTTCGAAATTGACATTCGACCGATGTGAAAGGATGGTTTCGAGACTTTCGTTCGTGGAAGTGGTCCGTGTGCTTCACACGATGGAGCCTCAAACGTATGGGTTCGAAAGTGGATTTCGAACCGGTTCTGCATTCTGACCTGTTGTAATCGGTCAAGTCCACCGGCACGCGAATCGACCCAGTCATCTCCAACTCCCCATATAAATAGCAAAGACCTCGGCATTTTTTTCACTTTTTACTTTTACTGTTGCCTGCTTTTTACTGTGCTCTTCATCATTTCAGAGCTCCAAAAGAGAAAACACAATGTCGCTCTTTCGAACCATTCAAGATCCGAATCATCAATTCCTTGAATTCATCATCCAAACTAGGTAATTAGCCTCGGATTCAAACGGCGAAGTTATTTCGAACCCGTTTCTTTTTATCGATTGCGTAGCTTCGAGATTGGCAAAACCAGATCTGGTTTGGGATGGATTCGAACCGATGCGTGGGCTCAAGTTCGAATCAATGACGGTGCCGTCTTTTTACTGGATTTCGAATCGATCCTTGGAATGTCCTTGCTGGGGTGTGTAGTTCGCACCGATCGAGGGATTCGAGGGGTCCATTCGAACCGATGGGTTCGAACCCATAGGTTATCGTTTCGAAGTCCACAACTTCGTATCGATACGAAGTGGATCGGTTCGAACGTGAGTGATGCGGAGTTGAGGTTTTCTCATCGGTTCGAACTTGTCATCTGTTTATCGGTTCGAAGCGCGTCAGGATGGGTTCGAACGCATGGGTTCGAAGCGAAGTCAGGATGGGTTCGAACGAAGTCCTGGTGATGGTTTCGAACCCTACATGACGGATACCAAAATTTGAAATTCTCCAATCATAACTCCGACGAGCTTCATTCCTGCATATTTGGACTTGAATATTAAACTGCATACATGACTACCTTTTGAAGCTCGTCGAAGGAACTATAACAACTTCTATCCGAACCAACTTCCATCATGGAAACGGATTGGTGATGACGGTCATCATAGCTGGACTCCGTAGCCTTGTCGTTCGCATATTTCTTTAACTCTGCAACATTTATTCAAGTAATGCATGTCACTGCACAACACACACTCATACACGCTGCACTGGGGAACGCACGGGTTTTTGTCATCTAACGATGGTTTCTCGTGAGTTAGCTAGTTATGGAATCATCAAGTTCACAGCAGCAGGAGACTCAAGTTACAGTCTCTCTGAGGCTAGAGATTCCGGATATTGACCATGAGATTATTGGTCCAGCCTCGGATGAACTTCCCGATGCGTCATTCATTGCCAATCCATCAGATTCCGTTCCATCCAATATCTCTGAAGACATGTTGGGGAGAATATGTTTGAGACACGGCCTGTCGCTGGATGACGTGCTACTGCCAGGGCCGAATGATAGACCGCATAATCCGCCGGAGGGATATACGGCATTTAACCGCCACGCGTGCGCGGCCGGGACACTTCCTCCATTCAACGAGTACATAAGGGAAGTATTGTCGTTCTTGAGGATCGCCCCATCTCAGTTGCACCCGAACGGATATGCGTCGATCAATAGCTTGTTCATTGCATTTATGGAATATCTCCATCGACCACCGCTCCCAATTGAGATCAGATACTTGTTCAATTTCAAAACTCGGGGTGATTATCCCTCCTACACATTCCTGGAAGCGGTGAGAAACTGCCAAGTGGTTACCGGGTCTTGGACCAGGTTGAGCTATTATAGGACAGAATGGTTTTATGTCAGATGTCCTCCTGGATTTGCCCGACGATGGTTATTCAGACGTGAGTATAGCTGAGTTTGTAAATAATTACTACAGCAATTGCAGTTGAAGTGGAACTTATATTTTATCCTTTTTTACAGCGGTGATTCAGCGACCTGAGGGCGAGCACTTTAGGGAGATGGTGCGAGTGCTTCGAGAAGTCTCGAGTGGAGATAGGGATATCGACGTGTTATTGACGGATAGGAATCTCCGGGCCTGCGGTTTGATCGAACAAGGGCAGAGCATAAGCTTTGAGGTGGCACTAAGGGTCGTCTCGAAAAAACGAGTCAAGCACAAGAAACCCGGAGTTACTATAACTGAGGAAGCTGACTCTGAAAGAACCCACACCGATGATGAGCCGCTGACCGGGCCTACGGACGCAGTTCCGGATGTCGCGGAGCAGAGAAAAGGCAAGGCTGCCACGGTTAAGTCAAGTAAGAAGGGGAGATGGAAATCGGTTGTTACGGCCCGTTCTGCTCCCGGAGTTAGAATCTCGGAGATGTCTCCTCCGAGAACCGAAAATCTTTTTGAAGGGCTTGCCGATCTTCCAATCCCGGACGATGTGTCTTTTCAACATGATGCCGGGTTGGAGGAATTCCATCGTACTCTAGAATTGAACGAGCCTCTTATTACTAGCGAGGTCGACACTTCTGGTTGGTCGGGGGGAATGTATGAATATTTCACGACACTGCATAACCTTTTACTGAAAACTATCTGTCTTGAAAGGTGATTAATTCTACTTTATTTTGCTTCGCAGATATCATGTCTAAGCGAGGTTCAATGCTTGGGAGTCTTCGACACGCCCGCAAGCCTTCATATTACGATTCGCGCAGACGTGAAGGGGATAGAGGTTATGATCAGCGGCGTCCTGGGTATTACGACCAGGGACGCTCTGGGTATTCTAGTCACGAGAGATATGACACGGACAGAGGCTATAAGCGTCGATCGCGATCGCGCACTCCTCCTCCTTCCAGAGATCCCGTACAACCTCCTGCTTATGCCCCTCATCCTTTCGAGTCTTCTTGATATACGTCGGTTTCTCAAGCTTCCCGATCCGAGGCGATGACCCCGATAGTCGCAGAGCAGCCTCCTACAGAGATCTCGGGAGAAGGGGCAATTAGACTTGCGCAACTAAAGAAGGAGTTCCCGAATATCTGCTTCGATAACTACGTCTTTCCCCCAAACCTGAAAAGAATCCCGCCGGAGGCTGAGCGTTTAACGCTCGACTATGTGCATGAATTCTACTCCCAATACAAGGCGTGGTATAAGGCGGCCGATAAGGCATCGGCGTTGGCCTTCGAACGAGCGGCTACAATTGAAAAGCTTCAAACCGAGCTGGCTCAAAGAGACCGCATCATACAAGTGCTGAATACTGAGGCTGAATCGTCTCGAAAGTCGGAGATGGAGGCTCTTACAAAGGTCGACGAAGCTCAATCAGCCATGGATAGAATGAAAAAGGAGCACTATGTTACGGTGGAAGACATGGGCCACCGGAACACTGTCGTCACTGCTGAGCGGGATGCGGCGTTAAAAGAACTTAACGAGCTCAAGGCTAAATTTGCTGAGATTATTAAAGATAGAGATGACGCGCATAACACGGCGCAAGAAGCCTGCGAGCAAGCCGTAGTGCTTCGCACTGAAAGAGATGTGGCCGTGGCCAAAGTTCAGGCGGTCGAAGCAGAGGTGGAGGAGAAGGTTCATCATGCAGAGGCCAGGCTAGAGGCCGATATCGAAGATTTGGTCATAACTTACAACGCCAATGTGTTGAAGCATAGAAACTTGGCATGGATTCAAGATTATTCAGTTCACCTTCGTAGCGCCTGGGACCGATTGGTTGAGGAGGAAGAGGAAGCGCACCCAGGTGAAGCGGTCGATCGATTCGAACTTGAGAATCGGCTGCTCACAGACGATGAGAAGAAGGTTCTTCATGACGCTATCATCGCTCATGAGAAGGAAATGATCGGTGGTCGTTCCCTGGAAGTCGGAGAGGGGTCAGGTGTTGAGCACCATTCCGCTGTTACTGAAGTCACCACACTATCTTCGTCGGTGCCTGTATATGTGGTCAGTTTGCAACCTGTTCCTTCTTACGACCCGGAACAACTGCGCTTATCTCCTATTCATGAGCGTACTTCCGAGGTCGTTCAGCCGTCTGCGAGCCAAACTGGGGAAGGTATTCCGAAGTTATCTCAAGCGTTTTCTGAATAGAGTGTTTGCTTTGTAGCAGTTTTTAATAACTTCTTATTTTTTTCCTAGTGACTGGAGTTGCGCTGACTGTCGTGGCTCAAGAATCAAGCGGAGGAGATAAGGCCATCGCTACCGAGACTACTGCTGTAACCGCGGTATCTGCTGAGACGACGCAGGGGGGATCCTTATCTGTTGACGAACAAATGGTGAGCGAACTGCTCGGTGAGTAGGGTGGTTCTTTCTCTAACTTGCCATTTATCATCGTTAGTAGCCTCCCGCCGTCCTCAAGTCCTTCGATGTAGGCCGCAGATGCCCCCAGCCAAGCCCATGCGACTCGTGATGAGGAAATCTTGGCTGAGATCAACGCCGAAATAGAGGCTGCGGGGCATAGCGGTAACGTCGGTGGCAGCACGGCGGCGCAGAGTCCAGCACCTGCTACGGTAGCGCCATCGGGTGGCACCGTCTCAACTTCCGTCACGGACCCAGTCCCCCCTGCTCCTCCGGCAGGGAGCCTCCATGCAGATTCGAGCTCCGAGGAGGATATTGACATCATGCCTCCAGCCGAAGAGCCACCGGCGGAAAGGAGACATTCAAAACGAAGAATTTCTGTCCCTAGTGACACTGATGATGTACCACTAGTAAGAAGGACGAAAAATAAGAAATAAATCGGCTTCTCAAGTAGATGTTTTGGTAGATGGGTACTTGTCTTCGTTTTTTGTCAGTAGGTCGTGTATAGATGCAGGTTCGGCCCCTGCTAGTAGGCATTCTTTTTTGGAAGAACTTATCTGCGTGTAAGTCCTTGTTTTAAGTTAGTTGAAATAAAATTTTATTTCTTTGTTTCAACTCTTGTTTTATTTGTGCTTAAGTACTTGCAGTGTCTTGTTTTCGGTCCGGTGTACTTGTGGTGTTTTTAACGTTTAAGTAGAGTTCGTCTCATTTTCCAAGTCTGAAGTTCTTGGTCACACGTTGTGATTGATGAATGAGTTGAACTTCGGACGTTGTATCACTTCAGTTAGTGAGTAATATTTAGCTTTCGTGCCCCCCAGTTTTGGGGAACAACACTTGTATTTATGATGGTTGATCGCACTTGTTGCAAGTCTTGAGCACACGTCCGCCTTCCGGGGACTTAGAACAATTTGAGATCGATAACCTGGTTTGCATTCCAGGAGTTCGAGTGTTATTGATGCTTGTAACGTGGTTTGCGCTCCGGGAACTTGGGAATGATGTTCACATTCCAACTTGCATTCTACTAACTCGGAGTTAGTATTAACACTTTAGTTCGCACTACGGGAACTTTGACTTGGTGTTTGTGCTCCAATTCACATGCCGGGAACATGGATAAAACATGTATGTTTGGGTTCGTACTTCAGGAACGCGGAATTGACGTTTATACTCCAACTCGCACTTCGGGAATCTGGAGTTTGCACGGATGCTTCGGTTCGCGCTCCGGGAACCCGTAACTTATGTTCATACCCCAATTCATGTTTTGGGGATCATGGAGTTGGTGTTGATACTTCGGTTCGCACTCCGGGAACTTTGAATTGATGTTTATACTCCAATTCACACTCTGGGAATTTGGAGTCCGCATTGATGGGTTGGTTCGCGCAGTGGGAACGAATTATTGAACGTTTATGCTCCAATTCGCGCTCCGAGAATTTGGAGCCCGTTCGCGCTCTGGGAACGAATTGTTAAATGTTTATACTCCAATTCGCGCTGTGGGAATTTGGAGCCCGTTCGCGCTCTGGGAACGAATTATTGAATGTTTATACTCCAATTCGCACTGTGGAAAGTTGGAGTCCGTTCGCTCTCTGGGAACGAATTGTTGAATGTTTATACTCCAATTCGCGCTATGGGAAGTTGGAGTCCGTTCGCACTCCGGGAACGAATTGTTAAGTGTTTATACTCCAATTCGCGCTCCGGGAATTTGGAGTCCGTTCGCACTACGGGAACGAACTGTTAAGTGTTTATACTCCAATTCGCGCTCCGGGAATTTGGAGTCCGTTCGCACTCTGGGAACAAATTATTGAATGTTTATACTCCAATTCGCGCTATGGGAAGTTGGAGTCCGTTCGCGCTCTGGGAACGAATTGTTAAGTGTTTATACTCCAATTCGCGCTCCGGGAATTGGGAGTCCGTTCGCACTCTGGGAACGAATTATTGAATGTTTATACTCCAATTCGCGCTGTGGGAGGTTGGAGTCCGTTCGCACTCCGGGAATGAATTGTTAAGTGTTTATACTCCAATTCGCGCTCCGGGAATTTGGAGTCCGTTCGCACTCTGGGAACGAATTATTGAATGTTTATACTCCAACTCGCGCTGTGGGAAGTTGGAGTCCGTTCGTGCTCTGGGAACGAATTGTCAAGTGTTTATACTCCAATTCGCGCTCCGGGAATTTGGAGTCCGTTCGCACTCTGGGAACGAATTATTGAATGTTTATACTCCAACTCGCGCTGTGGGAAGTTGGAGTCCGTTCGCACTCCGGGAGCGAATTATTGAATGGACTGTCGTGTGTTGGTCCAGTTCAGCCTTCGATGTGTTGGCTTGCCCCCGAGCTGGGGTTTCACTTAGTGAGTGGCCGGTTGTAACGCAGTCACTCGCTATTTGAATAAATTTCATTGTTGGATGAAACTTAGCTCTTCGTGTGTCGTGATTGTTGAATGTTGTATTCGGTGAATCACAGCTTTAGCTTGAAGAGATAGCATTTTATTTGCTGAAATGAGAAAATATGGCAAAGTCAGTGCCTTATTACAAATTCAAAATTCAGAACATAAAAGAAATTGTAAAGTATTCATGGATTGAAGGAGCCTGTCATGTGTGATAGTGACGAGGTTCTTCGTCGTTCCAGGCTTCTAAATGAGTAGGCCCGCCACTGATGGCGTTTATCACCAATCTCCCACGGGGACAAGTCTAGTCCTCCTGCCTCGGTCGATTGGGTTCATTAATTGGATTGGATGGGCCCGCATCTCGGGGCTGCGGTGTCCGCACAAACTGTTCTAGTTTCCCTTCCCTGACCAGTTTTTCAACAAGATCCTGTAGGTGACGACACTCGTTCGTATCGTGCCCGTAGCCTTCATGGAACCTGCAAAATTTTCCCGCCTGGATTTGCCTCTCCGACGACGGTCTTGGAGCAGGTTTTTCATATTGAATCGCATTACGGGTCCGCAAATACAAGTCCTCCAATGAAATATTCAAAGGAGTATAACTGTCGAACTTCGGATTTTTGCGTTGCGGACCGCGATTTTGATCTTGTTTTTTAAGTAGATTCACGCTCTCTCTTCGCCGAGCTTGTTTATTTTTAATGTTCAACTGAACTTTTCCGGAACTCTCACCGGATTGTTTTATTGCAACATTGCTTTGGGTTCCTTCCGCATTTGGTCCTGCGTCAATTTGCTTCCTAGACTGTTTCGCGTCTTCCCGTCTCAGGAATTGAGCTGCTTTGGCGTGGAAACGGTCCAATGACGCAAGTGGTTTCCCAGCTAGCCAATTGCCAAATTCATAATCGGGGTCGATCCCCTTAGTTAATGCCATAAGGATGGAGTTATCGTTTGGATTACTAATCTCTGCACATGTAGTGTGGAATCTTTCTAAGTAGTGTCTGAGTGTCTCTCCGGGAGCTTGCGTGACACTAGATAGAGTGTTGACATCTTTCGGCCTTGCGACGTGCATGCGGAATTGCTCAACGAATTTTGTGGCCAGCTGGTCGAATGAGGAGATGGATCGAGGAGGCAATCGGGTGAACCACATGGTAGCGATGCCCCCCAAGGATATGGGGAAACTACGACACTTCATAGCGTCGTCGGCTCTGGTAGCAGTCATCGACCATTCATATTTTAGAATATGTTGGTTGGGATCGGAGTTTCCCTCATACATGGGCAAAGTGGGCATTCGAAATCGCCGTGGGGGTTCAGCATTGAGAATGTCGTCCGTAAAGGGAGTGTGACTTCGGGAAACTCCCCAATCGTTGTTTGTGAATCCCTGGCTCTCATGGATCATCTGACGTATCATAGTTGAAAGATCCGGCATTTGCGCCGGAGTATGGTCACGTTCTATACTTCGGGTTTGAACCGGATATCGTTGACGGTTCACATCCTGCCTTCTCGGCTCATAGTCCTCTGGGACGTACGGTTCAGGAGTACGGCCGCTATGACGACGGTCTAGGTCCGACTGGTCTTGAGCGTCGACCCCTGGTTCAGCCGCAACGCTAGTGGTGCGGTATTCTGCGGCGTGATGAGGAACGGCGCCTCCTCCTGAGGAGGGTCCGGTTTGGAAACTGGCTGACGGACCAACTCTTATTTGTCCAACGGTCAATGTCGGTTGGTTTCCAGCCGATGGCATACGACTCCCGTCTAACCGGGGTCGTGGAGGTCGATTATGATAATCAGAAGACGAAGAACTTTCGCTGGAAGAGCGAGAAGCACGATCTCTCATGGATCTTTTTCGTTTTTGGCGATCCAGCTTGTTGATTAGCTCAGCGTTAGCGCGTAGATGATCTTCTAGTTGTCGCCGACTCTGGGTCAGCTCTTCAAGTAACAACTGCAATTCTTATCGGGTAACCGGACCCGACGGTTCTGAGTGCCCAGCGGCATCTTGATTAGGTGGAGGTAGAGGGGCAGGATTCTGTCTATCCTGTCCTTCTAGATTGACGGCGTTCGAGGTGGTTCTTGTGCTAACCATCTTTAGAGTTGAGTTCCTTTCCTAGACCTTATGCAAATCTGAATAGAAGGGAAGGAAGTTGGATTTAACGATCTGGATCTCTCTCTTAGATTTATTCAATCCGGTATCGATGACAGATCCAACGAGCAGGAGAAAATCTGGGTTTTCTCAGTGAAAGCACCAAAGTGTTTGCGACAAAATTGGGCACAACACTCTTCGGGAGTCGTTGAAGAGATAATAGTCAAGAATGCAAGTTCAAAACAGATATTATCTAACAAAAACTCTAATCAACAGTAAAGAAAATGCGTAGACAATCGATTTATAGTGGTTCGGCGTGTTGCCTACGTCCACTGTGAAGTTTTTTGATATTTTATTGATTCTCTTTCAATGATTACAAGTTGTTACAACGATCAACAGCAAGTTACAACTGAAAATTCGAAACCAACAATCAAGTTATGATATAGGATGATGGAGATCTTGATCCGGTAGAGTCTCGGCGTCTCAGAGTCAGAAGATCCCTTTTCTGTTAGCTCTAGGGCTCTATTTATAGGCGTAGGCTGCTGATATTCCGCTGAAAACTCGGGAGACCACTTCTTGCACGTGAGGGGGCCCACACACACGGTCTCAGGAAGTTTGGGCCCACTTTGGCGTCGGTTCGAACTCCATTCGAACCGATCAAGAATTCATTCAATCAAGGTGAAATTTGGCGTGGACATTCTTCAACATGTACACAAGCTTCAGTGAAAATTTCGTGGCATTTGGATCAATAGGTTAGGAGATATGATGGATTCGAAATTGGGCTTTTGGCATAGCTGTCTGGTTCGAACCCATGTACTCGAAACGATGATTTCGAATCCATCATGGCATGAGGCTTCGTAGTGACGTGGAGCGCAAACTTCGAATCGATCCGGATTTCACTCCGTGTTGACCGCTTCGACTACATGTATCTCGACGCATTCGAACCGATGGAAGACACGTCATCGTGGCTGGTTGACCCAGTGGGTTCGAACGAAGTTACTCAGGATGGGTTCGAAGATGGTATCACAGATGGGTTCGAAGAAGGCCTCTGTGATGGGTTCGAAGCATGGCTTCTGTGATGGTTTCGAACTTGTGTTCCTTGGATGCACATGAGCTCTGCAACCCCTCCATGGATACGAGGCATATGGATTCGAACACGAGGGAGTCGAAGGTGAGGCGCTTTGATGGTTTCGAAACCGATGGGTTCGATGTCCTCCGGTTCGAAGGTGATGGTTTCGAATGGCGCATGATGATGGGTTCGAAGATGCCCATCATGATGGTTCGAAACCAGCATGTTCCCTCCAAGTTGAACCGATCATAGCTTGAGCATGCGAACTCGGATTGACTTGAAATTTGAAATGCTGACTCCTGTGGTCTTTCTTGCCGTGTCCTATCAATTGTAGCTCAATCTGGACTCGGATAAAATTCAGTGATATCCACGGCGAAAGGAAGTACGATCGACCTCTGAGGCGAACTGTCCTTCGTTTTTGATCGATCTTTTGGTATCGCGGCTTTGCCAAAAAGCGGGATAACAACGGGCCACGGTAATCCTGTTTTACCGTAAAAATACACGTGTCGAAAAAACGAAGGGTAAAAAATTTACGAGACCCGATTATGATTCGGGTTGTCCTTTTGGGGCATTAATCAATCCGTTGACGACTGAAAGCTATCAAAGCCGTAGAACTCGTTGAGGTCTTCATTTTGACAGGTTATGGCTCCCGTAACTCTAAACGAGCCAGAAGTTATGGCCGTCCGAATAATCGATATCTACAGGGTGCAACATCCATGGTGCAAGGTGCAAAATCCGTCCGAAATGGAGAAACAGTGTCGTACGACTTTTAGAAATGCGTGCATGGATTTGAAACGGAACAGTACCATGGCGCACCACTCTCCAGCGATGGTAAATCGAAGGCCAGCCACGGTAATCCTGTTTTACCATAAAAATCCGCGTGTCGAAAAAACGAAGGGTAAAAAACTTACGAGACCCGATTGAGATTCGGGTTTCCTTTTTGGGCATTTATCTATCCGTTGACGGCTGAAAGCAGTCAAAGCCGTAGAACTCATTGAGGCCTTTGTTTTGACAGGTTGTGGCTCCCGTAACTCTAAACGAGGAAGAAGTTATGGTCGTCCGTATAATCGATATCTACAGGGTGCAACATCCACGGTGCAAGGTGCAACATCCATCCGAAATGGTGAAACAGTGCCGTACAACTTTTAGAAATGCGTGCATGGATTTGAAACGGAACAGTACCATGGTACACCACTCTCCAGCGATGGTAAATCGAAGGCCATCCCCGATAATCCTGTTTTACCGTAAAAATCCACGTGTCGAAAAAACGAAGGGTAAAAAACTTACGAGACCCGATTGAGATTCGGGTTGTCCTTTTTGGGCATTAATCTATCCGTTGACGGCTGAAAGCTGTCAAAGCCATAGAACTCATCGAGGCTTTCGTTTTGATAGGTTGTGGCTCCCGTAACTCTAAACGAGCCAGAAGTTATGGTCGTCCGTATAATCGATATCTACAGAGTGCAACATCCACGGTACAAGGTGCAACATCCGTCCGAAATGGAGAAATAGTGGCGTACGATTTTTAGAAATGCGTGCATGGATTTGAAGCGGAACTGTACCATGGTGCACCACTCTCCAGCGATGATAAATCGAAGACCAGCCACCGTAATCCTGTTTTACCGTAAAAATGCACGTGTCGAAAAAACGAAGGGTAAAAAACTTACTAGACCCGATTGAGATTCGGGTTGTCCGTTTTGGGCATTAATATATCCATTGACGGCTGAAAGCTGTCAAAGCCATAGAACTCATCGAGGCCTTCGTTTTGCCAGGTTATGGCTCCCGTAACTCTAAACGAGCCAAAAGTTTTGGCCGTCCGAATAATCGATATCTACAGGGTGCAACATCCACGGTGCAAGGTGCAACATCCGTCCGAAATGGCGAAACCGTGCCGTACGACTTTTAGAAATGCGTGCACGGATTTGAAACGGAACAGTACCAGGTGCACCACTCTCCAGCGATAGGAAGTCGAAGACGGGCCACGGTAATCCTGTTTTACCGTAAAAATCCACGTGTCGAAAAAACGAAGGGTAAAAAACTTACGAGACCCGATTGAGATTCGGGTTGTCCTTTTTGGGCATTAATCTATCTGTTGACGGCTGAAAGCTGTCAAAGCCGTAGAACTCATCGTGGCCTTCGTTTTGACAGGTTATGGCTCCCGTAACTCTAAACGAGCCAGAAGTTATGGCCGTTTGAATAATCGATATCTACAGGGTGCAACATCCACGTTGCAAGGTGCAACATCCACGTTGCAAGGTGCAACATCCGTCCGAAATGATGAAACAGTGTTGTACGACTTTTAAAAATGCGTGCATGGATTTGAAACGGAACAGTGCCATGGTGCACCGCTCTCCAGCGATGGGAAGTCGAAGATGGGCCACGGTAATCCCGTTTTACCGTAAAAATCCACGTGTCGAAAAAACGAAGGGTAAAAAACTTACGAGACCCGATTGAGATTCGGGTTGTCCTTTTTGGGCATTAATCTATCCGTTGACGGCTGAAAGCTGTCAAAGCCGTAGAACTCATCAAGGCCTTCGTTTTGACAGGTTATGGCTCCCGTAACTCTAAACGAGTCAGAAGTTATGGCCGTCCGAATAATCGATATCTACAGGGTGCAACATCCACGGTGCATGGTGCAACATCCGTCCGAAATGGCGAAACAGTGCCGTACGACATTTAGAAATGCGTGCATGGATTTGAAATGGAACAGTACGATGATGCACCACTCTCTAGCGATGGGAAGTCGAAGACGGGCCACGGTAATCCTGTTTTACCGTAAAAATCCACGTGTCGAAAAAACGAAGGGTAAAAAACTTACGAGGCCCGATTGAGATTCGGGTTGTCCTTTTTGGGCATTAATCTATCCGTTGATGACTGAAAGCTGTCAAAGCCATAGAACTCATCGAGGCCTTTGTTCTGACAGGTTATGGCTCCAGTAACTCTAAACGAGCCGGAAGTTATGGCCGTCCGAATAATCGATATCTACAGGGTGCAACATCCACGATGCAAGGTGCAACATCCGTCCGAAATGGCGAAACAGTGCCGTGCGACTTTTAGAAATGCGTGCATGGATTTGAAACGGAACAGTACCATGGTGCACCACTCTCCAGCGATGGGAAGTCGAAGACGGGCCACGGTAATCCTGGTTTACTGTAAAAATCCACGTGTCGAAAAAACGAAGGGTAAAAAACTTACGAGACCCGATTAAGATTCGGGTTGTCCTTTTTGGGCATTAATCTATCCGTTGACGGCTAAAAGCTGTCAAAGCCGTAGAACTCATCGAGGCTTTCGTTTTGACAGGTTGTGGCTCCCGTAACTCTAAACGAGCCAGAAGTCATGGGTCGTCCGTATAATCAATATCTACAGGGTGCAACATCCACGGTACAAGGTGCAACATCCGTCCGAAATGGCGAAACAGTGCCGTACGATTTTTAGAAATGTGTGCATGGATTTGAAGCGGAACTGTACCATGGTGCACCACTCTTCAGCGATGATAAATCGAAGACCAGCCACCGTAATCCTGTTTTACTGTAAAAATCCACGTGTCGAAAAAACGAAGGGTAAAAAACTTACGAGACCCGATTGAGATTCGGGTTGTCCTTTTTGGGCAATAATCTATCCGTTGATGGCTGAAAGCTGTCAAAGCCGTAGAACTCATCGAGGCCTTCGTTTTGCCAGGTTATGGCTCCCGTAACTCTAAACGAGCGAGAAGTTTTGGCCGTCCGAATAATCGATATCTACAGGGTGCAACATCCACAGTGCAAGGTGCGACATCCGTCCGAAATGGCGAAACAGTGCCGTACGACTTTTAGAAATGCGTGCACGGATTTGAAACGGAACAGTACCAGGTGCAAACTCTCCAGCGATGGGAAGTCGAAGACGGGCCACGGTAATTTCGTTTTACCGTAAAAATCCACGTGTCGAAAAAACGAAGGGTAAAAAACTTACGAGACCCGATTGTGATTCGGGTTGTCCTTTTTGGGCATTAATCTATCCGTTGACGGCTGAAAGCTGTCGAAGCCGTAGAACTCATCGAGGACTTCGTTTTGACAGGTTATGGCTCCCGTAACTCTAAACGAGCCAGAAGTTATGGCCGTTTGAAAAATCGATATCTACAGGGTGCAACATCCACGTTGCAAGGTGCAACATCCGTCCGAAATGGTGAAACAGTGTCGTACGACTTTTAGAAATGCGTGCATGGATTTGAAACGGAACAGTACCATGGTGCACCGCTCTCCAGTGATGGGAAGTCGAAGATGGGCCACGGTAATCCCGTTTTACCGTAAAAATCCACGTGTCGAAAAAACGAAGGGTAAAAAACTTACTAGACCCGATTGAGATTCGGGTTGTCCTTTTTGGGCATTAATCTATCCGTTGACGGCTGAAAGCTGTCAAAGCCGTAGAACTCATCAAGGCCTTCGTTTTGACAGGTTATGGCTCCCGTAACTCTAAACGAGTCAGAAGTTATGGCCGTCCGAATAATCGATATCTACAGGGTGCAACATCCACGGTGCAAGGTGCAACATCCGTCCGAAATGGCGAAACAGTGTCGTACGACATTTAGAAATGCGTGCATGGATTTGAAATGGAACAGTACCATGGTGCACCACTCTCTAGCGATGGGAAGTCGAAGACGGGCCACGGTAATCCTGTTTTACCGTAAAAATCCACGTGTCGAAAAAACGAAGGGTAAAAAACTTACGAGACCCGATTGAGATTCGGGTTGTCCTTTTTGGGCATTAATCTATCCGTTGACGGCTGAAAGCTGTCAAAGCCAGAGAACTCATCGAGGCATTTGTTTTGACAGGTTATGCCTCCAGTAACTTTAAACGAGCCAGAAGTTATGGCCGTCCGAATAATTGATATCTACAGGGTGCAACATCCCCGATGCAAGGTGCAACATCCATCCGAAATGGCGAAACAGTGCCGTACGACTTTTAGAAATGCGTGCATGGATTTGAAACGGAACAGTACCATGGTTCACCACTCTCCAGCGATGGGAAGTCGAAGACGGGCCATGGTAATCCTGTTTTACTGTAAAAATCCACGTGTCGAAAAAACGAAGGGTAAAAAACTTATGAGACCCGATTGAGATTCGGGTTGTCCTTTTTGGGCAATAATCTATCCGTTGATGGCTGAAAGCTGTCAAAGCCGTAGAACTCATTGAGGCCTTCGTTTTGATAGGTTATGGCTCCCGTAACTCTAAACGAGCCAGAAGTTATGGCCGTTTGAATAATTGATATCTACAGGGTGCAACATCCACGGTGCAAGGTGCAACATCCGTCCGAAATGGCGAAACAGTGTTGTATGACTTTTAGAAATGCGTGCATGGATTTGTAACGGAACAGTACCATAGTGCACCACTCTCCAGTGATGGGAAGTCGAAGACGGGCCACGGTAATCCTGTTTTACCGTAAAAATACACGTGTCGAAAAAACGAAGGGTAAAAAACTTACGAGACCCGATTGAGATTCGGGTTGTCCTTTTTGGGCATTAATCAATCCGTTGACGACTGAAAGCTTTCAAAGCCGTAAAACTCATCGAGGCCTTCGTTTTGACAGGTTATGGCTCCCGTAACTCTATACGAGCCAGAAGTTATGGCCGTCCGAATTATCGATATCTACAGCGTGCAACATCCACGGTGCAAGGTGCAACATCCGTCCGAAATGGCGAAACAGTGCCGTACGACTTTTATAAATGCGTGCATGAATTTGAAACGGAATAGTACCATGGTGCACCACTCTCCAGCGATGGTAAATCGAAGGCCAGCCACGGTAATCCTATTTTACCGTAAAAATCCACGTTTCGAAAAAACGAAGGGTAAAAAACTTACCAGACCCGATTGAGATTCGGGTTGTCCTTTTTCGGCATTAATCTATCCGTTGATGGCTGAAAGCTGTCAAAGCCGTAGAACTCATCGAGGCCTTCGTTTTGATAGGTTGTGGCTCCTGTAACTCTAAACGAGCCAGAAGTTATGGCCGTCCGAATAATCGATATCTACAGGGTGCAACATCCATGGTGCAAGGTGCAACATCCGTCCGAAATGGTGAAACAGTGTCGTACGACTTTTAAAAATGCGTGCATGGATTTGAAACGGAACAGTACCATGGTGCACCACTGTCCAGCGATGGTAAATCGAAGACCAGCGACCGTAATCCTGTTTTACCGTATAAATCCACGTGTCGAAAAAACGAAGGATAAAAAACTTACGAGACCCGATTGAGATTCGGGTTGTCCTTTTTCGGCATTAATCTATCCGTTGACTGCTGAAAGCTGTCAAAGCCGTAGAACTCATCGAGGCCTTCGTTTTGACAGGTTTTTGCTCCCGTAACTCCAAACGAGCCAGAAGTTATGGCCGTTTGAATAATCGATATCTACAGGGTGCAACATCCACGTTGCAAGGTGCAACATCCGTCCGAAATGGTGAAACAGTGTCGTACGACTTTTAGAAATACGTGCATGGATTTGTAACGGAACAGTACCATGGTGCACCGCTCTCCAGCGATGGGATGTTCAAGATGGGCCACGGTAATCCCGTTTTACCGTAAAAATCCACGTGTCGAAAAAACGAAGGGTAAAAAACTTACTAGACCCGATTGAGATTCGGGTTGTCCTTTTTGGGCATTAATCTATCCGTTGACGGCTGAAAGCTGTCAAAGCCGTAGAACTCATCAAGGCCTTCGTTTTGACAGGTTATGGCTCCCGTAACTCTAAACGAGTCAGAAGTTATGGCCGTCCGAATAATCGATATCTAAAGGGTGCAACATCCACGATGCAAGGGGCAACATCCGTCCGAATTGGCGAAATAGTGTCGTACGACATTTAGAAATGCGTGCATGGATTTGAAATGGAACAGTACCATGGTGCACCACTCTCTAGCGATGGGAAGTCGAAGACGGGCCACGGTAATCCTGTTTTACCGTAAAAATCCACGTGTCGAAAAAACGAAGGGTAAAAAACTTACGAGACCCGATTGAGATTCGGGTTGTCCTTTTTGGGCATTAATCTATCCGTTGACGGCTGAAAGCTGTCAAAGCCAGAGAACTCATCGAGGCATTTGTTTTGACAGGTTATGGCTCCAGTAACTTTAAACGAGCCAGAAGTTATGGCCGTCCGAATAATTGATATCTACAGGGTGCAACATCCCCGATGCAAGGTGCAACATCCGTCCGAAATGGCGAAACAGTGCCGTACGACTTTTAGAAATGCGTGCATGGATTTGAAACGGAACACTACCATGGTGCACCACTCTCCAGCGATGGAAAGTCGAAGACGGGCCATGGTAATCCTGTTTTACTGTAAAAATCCACGTGTCGAAAAAGCGAAGGTTAAAAAACTTACGAGACCCGATTGAGATTCGGGTTGTCCTTTTTGGGCAATAATCTATCCGTTGATGGCTGAAAGCTGTCAAAGCCGTAGAACTCATTGAGGCCTTCGTTTTGACAGGTTATGGCTCCCGTAACTCTAAACGAGCCAGAAGTTTTGGCCGTCCGAATAATCGATATCTACAGGGTGCAACATCCACGGTGCAAGGTGCGACATCCGTCTGAAATGGCGAAACAGTGTTGTATGGCTTTTAGAAATGCGTGCTTGGACTTGTAACGGAACAGTACCATGGTGCACCACTCTCCAGTGATGGGAAGTCGAAGACGGGCCACGGTAATCCTGTTTTACCGTAAAAATACACGTGTCGAAAAAACGAAGGGTAAAAAACTTACGAGACCCGATTGAGATTCGGGTTGTCCTTTTTGGGCATTAATCAATCCGTTGACGACTGAAAGCTGTCAAAGCCATAAAACTCATCGAGGCCTTTGTTTTGACAGGTTATGGCTCCCGTAACTCTATACGAGCCAGAAGTTATGGCCGTCCGAATTATCGATATCTACAGGGTGCAACATCCACGGTGCAAGGTGCAACATCCGTCCGAAATGGCAAAACAGTGCCGTACGACTTTTATAAATGCGTGCATGAATTTGAAACGGAACAGTACCATGGTGCACCACTCTCCAGCGATGGTAAATCGAAGGCCAGCCACGGTAATCCTATTTTAACGTAAAAATCCACGTTTCGAAAAAACGAAGGGTAAAAAACTTACCAGACCCGATTGAGATTCGGGTTGTCCTTTTTCGGCATTAATCTATCCGTTGATGGCTGAAAGCTGTCAAAGCCGTAGAACTCATTGAGGCCTTCGTTTTGACAGGTTGTGGCTCCTGTAACTCTAAACGAGCCAGAAGTTATGGCCGTCTGAATAATCGATATCTACAGGGTGTAACATCCATGGTGCAAGGTGCAACATCCGTCCGAAATGGTGAAACAGTGTCGTACGACTTTTAGAAATGCGTGCATGAATTTGAAACGGAACAGTACCATGGTGCACCACTGTCCAGCGATGGTAAATCGAAGGCCAGCAACCGTAATCCTGTTTTACCGTATAAATCCACGTGTCGAAAAAACGAAGGATAAAAAACATACGAGACCCGATTGAGAGTCGGGTTGTCCTTTTTGGGCATTAATCTATCCGTTGACGGCTGAAAGCTGTCAAAGCGGTAGAACTCATCGAGGCCTTCATTTTGACAGGATATGGCTCCCGTAACTCTAAACGAGCCAGAAGTTATGGCCGTTTGAATAATCAATATCTACAGGGTGCAACATCCACGGTGCAAGGTGCAACATCCGTCCGAAATGGCGAAACAGTGCCGTACGACTTTTAGAAATGCGTGCATGGATATGAAACGGAACACTACCATGGTGCACCACTCTCCAGTGATGGGAAGTCGAAGACGGGCCACGGTAATCCGGTTTTACCGTAAAAATACACGTGACGAAAAAACGAAGGGCAAAAAACTTACGAGACCCGATTGAGATTCGGGTTGTCCTTTTTGGGCATTAATCTATCCGTTGACGGCTGAAAGCTGTCAAAGCCGTAGAACTCATCGAGGCCTTCGTTTTGACAGGTTATGGCTCCCGTAACTCTAAACGAGCCAGAAGTTATGGCCGTCCGAATAATCGATATCTACATGGTGCAACATCCACGGCGCAAGGTGCAACATCTGTCCGAAATGGCGAAACAGTGCCGTACGACTTTTAGAAATGCGTGAATGGATTTCAAACGGAACAGTACCATGGTGCACCACAGTCCAGTGATGGTAAATCGAAGGCCAGCCACAGTAATCCCGTTTTACCGTAAAAATCCACGTGCCGAAAAATCATAGGGTAAAAAACTTACGAGACCCGATTGAGATTCGGGTTGTCCTTTTTGGGCATTAATTTATCCGTTGACGGCTGAAAGCCGTCAAAGCCGTAGAACTCATCGAGGCCTTCGTTTTGACAGGTTATGGCTCCCGTACCTCTAAACGAGCCAGAAGTTATGGCCGTCCGAATTATCGATATCTACAGGGTGCAACATCCACGGTGCAAGGTGCAACATCCGTCCGAAATGGAGAAACAGTGCCGTACGACTTTTAGAAATGCATGAATGGATTTGAAACGGAACAGTACCATGGTGCACCACTGTCCAGCGATGGTAAATCGAAGGCCAGCCACCGTAATCCCGTTTTACCGTAAAAATCCACGTGTCGAAAAATCATAGGGTAAAAAACTTACAAGACCTGATTGAGATTCGGGTTGTCCTTTTTGGGCATTAATCTATCCGTTGACGGCTGAAAGCAGTCAAAGCCGTAGGACTCATCGAGGCCTTCGTTTTGACAGGTTGTGGCTCCCGTAACTCTAAACGAGAAAGAAGTTATGGTCGTCTGTATAATCGATATCTACAGGGTGCAACATCCACGGTACAAGGTGCAACATCCGTAAGAAATGGCGAAACAGTGCCGTACAACTTTTAGAAATGCGCGCATGGATTTGAAACGGAACAGTACCATGGTGCACCACTCTCCAGCGATGGTAAATCGAAGGCCAACCACGGTAATCCTGCTTTACCATAAAAATCCACGTGTCGAAAAAACGAAGGGTAAAAAACTTACGAGACCCGATTGAGATTCGGGTCGTCCTTTTTGGGCATTAATGTATCCGTTGACGGCTGAAAGCTATCAAAGCCGTAGAACTCATCGAGGCCTACGTTTTGCCAGGTTATGGCTCCCGTAACTCTAAACGAGCTAGAAGTTTTAGCCGTCCGAATAATCGATATCTACAGGGTGCAACATCCACGGTGCAAGGTGCAACATCCGTCCGAAATGGCGAAATAGTGTCGTACGACTTTTAGAAATGCGTGCATGGATTTGAAATGGAACAGTACCATGGTGCACCACTCTTCAGCGATGGAAAGTCGAAGACGGGCCACGGTAATCCTGTTTTACCGCAAAAATCCACGTGTCGAAAAAACGAAGGGTAAAAAACTTACGAGACCCGATTGAGATTCAGGTTGTCCTTTTTGGGCATTAATCTATCCATTGACGGCTGAAAGCTGTCAAAGCCGTAGAACTGATCAAGGCCTTCGTTTTGACAGGTTATGGCTCCCGTAACTCTAAACGAGCCAGAAGTTATGGCCGTCCGAATAATCGATATCTACAGGGTGCAACATCCACGGTGCAAAGTGCAACATCCGTCCGAAATAGCAAAACAGTGCCGTACGACTTTTAGAAATGCGTGCATGGATTTGAAATGGAATAGTACCATGGTGCACCACTTTCCAGCGATGGTAAATCGAAGGCCAGCCACCGTAATCCTGTTTTACCGTAAAAATCCACGTGTCGAAAAAACGAAGGGTAAAAAACTTACGAGACCCGATTGTGATTCGGGTAGTCCTTTCTGCGCATTAATCTATCCGTTGACGGCTGAAAGCGGTCAAAGCCGTAAAACTCACCGTGGCCTTCGTTTTGACATGTTATGGCTCCCGTAACTCTAAACGAGCCAGAAGTTATGGCCGTCCAAATAATCGATATCTACAGGGTGCAACATCCACGGCGCAAGGTGCAACATCCGTCCGAAATTGCGAAACAGTGCCGTACGACTTTTAGAAATGCATGCATAGATTTGAAATGGAACAGTACCATGGTGCACCACTCTCCAGCGATGGTAAATCGAAGGCCAACCACGGTAATCCTGTTTTACCGTAAAAATCCACGTGTCGAAAAAACGAAGGGTAAAAAACTTACGAGACCCGATTGAGATTCGGGTAGTCCTTTTTGGCCATTAATCTATCCGTTGATGGCTGAAAGCTGTCAAAGCCGTAGAACTCATCGAGGCCTTCGTTTTGACAGGTTGTGGCTCCTGTAACTCTAAACGAGCCAGAAGTTATGGCCGTCCGAATAATCGATATCTACAGGGTGCAACATCCACGGTGCAAGGTGCAACACCAGTCCGAAATGGTGAAACAGTGTCGTACGACTTTTAGAAATGCGTGCATCGATTTGAAACGGAACATTACCATGGTGCACCACTGTCCAGCGATGGTAAATTGAAGGCCAGCAACCGTAATCCTGTTTTACCGTAAAAATCCACGTGTCGAAAAAACGAAGGATAAAAAACTTACGAAACCCGATTGAGATTCGGGTTGTCCTTTTTGGGCATTAATCTATCCGTTGACGGCTGAAAGCTGTCAAAGCCGTAGAACTCATCGAGGCCTTCATTTTGACAGGTTATGGCTCCCGTAACTCTAAACGAGCTAGAAGTTATGGCCGTTTGAATAATCAATATATACAGGGTGCAACATCCACGATGCAAGGTGCGACATCCGTCCGAAATGGCGAAACAGTGCCGTACGTCTTTTAGAAATGCGTGCATGGATATGAAACGGAACAGTACCATGGTGCACCACTCTCCAGCGATGGGAAGTCGAAGACGGGCCACGGTAATCCTGTTTTACCGTAAAAATGCACGTGTCGAAAAATCGAAGGGTAAAAAACTTACTAGACCCGATTGAGATTCGGGTTGTCCTTTTTGGGCATTAATCTATCCGTTGACGGCTGAAAGCTGTCAAAGCCATAGAACTCATCGAGGCCTTCGTTTTGCCAGGTTATGGCTCCCGTAACTCTAAACGAGCCAGAAGTTTTGGCCGTCCGAATAATCGATATCTACAGAGTGCAACATCCACGGTGCAAGGTGCAACATCCGTCCGAAATGGCGAAACAGTGCCGTACGACTTTTAGAAATGCATGCATGGATTTGAAATGGAACAGTACCATGGTGCACCACTCTCCAGCGATGGGAAGTCAAAGACGGGCCACGGTAATCCTGTTTTACCGTAAAAATCCACGTGTCGCAAAAATGAAGGGTAAAAAACTTACGAGACCCGATTGAGATTCGGGTTGTCCTTTTTGGGCATTAATCTATCCGTTGACGGCTGAAAGCTGTCAAAGCCGTAGAACTCATCGAGGCCTTCGTTTTGACAGGTTGTGTCTCCCGCAACTCTAAACGAGCCAGAAGTTATGGCCGTCCGAATAATCGATATCTACATGGTGCAACATCCACGGTGCAAGGTGCAACATCCGTCCGAAATGGCGAAACACTGCCGTACGACTTTTAGAAATGCGTGAATGGATTTGAAACGGAACAGCACCATGGTGAACCACTGTCCAGCGATGGTAAATCGAAGGCCATCCACCGTAATCCCGTTTTACCGTAAAAATCCACGTGTCGAAAATCATAGGGTAAAAAACTTACGAGACCCGATTAAGATTCAGGTTGTCCTTTTTGGGCATTAATCTATTCGTTGACGGCTGAAAGCTGTCAAAGCCGTAGAACACATCGAGGCCTTCTTTTTGACAGGTTATGGCTCCCGTAACTCTAAACGAGCCAGAAGTTATGGCCGTCCGAATTATCGATATCTACAGGGTGCAACATCCACGGTGCAAGGTGCAACATCCGTCCGAAATGGCGAAACAGTGACGTACGACTTTTAGAAATACGTGCATGGATTTGAAACGGAACAGTACCATGGTGTACCACTCTCCAGCGATGGTAAATCGAAGGCTAGCCACGGTAATCCTATTTTACCATAAAAGTCCCCGTGTCGAAACAACGAAGGGTAAAAAACTTACGAGACCCGATCGAGATTCGGGTTGTCCTTTTTGGGCATTAATCTTTCTGTTGACGGCTGAAAGCAGTCAAAACCGTAGAACTCATCGAGGCCTTCGTTTCGACAGGTTGTGGCTCCCGTAATTCTAAACGAGAAAGAAGTTATGGTCGTCCGTATAATCGATATCGACAGGGTGCAACATCCACGGTGCAAGGTGCAACATCCGTCCAAAATGGCAAAACAGTGCCGTACGATTTTTAGAAATGCGTGCATGGATTTGAAACTGAATAGTACCATGGTGCACCACTCTCCAGCGATGGTAAATCGAAGGCCAGCCACGGTAATTCTGTTTTACCGTAAAAATCCACGTGTCGAAAAAACGAAGGGTAAAAAACTTACAAGACCCGATTGAGATTCAGGTTGTCCTTTTTGGGCATTAATCTATCCGTTGACGGTTGAAAGCTGTCAAAGCCGTAGAACTCATCGAGGCCTTCGTTTTGACAGGTTGTGGCTCCCATAACTCTAAACAAGCCAGAAGTTATGGTCGTCCGTATAATCGATATCTACAGGGTGCAACATCCACGGTGCAAGGTGCAACATCCGTCCGAAATGGCGAAACAGTGCCGTACGATTTTTAGAAATTGTGCATGGATTTGAAACGGAACAGTACCATGGTGCACCACTCTCCAGCGATGGTAAATCGAAGACCAGCCACCGTAATCCTGTTTTACCGTAAAAATGCACGTGTCGAAAAAACGAAGGGTAAAAAACTTACTAGACCCGATTGAGATTCGGGTTGTCCTTTTTGGGCATTAATCTATTCGTTGACGGCTGAAAGTTGTCAAAGCCGTAGAACACATCGAGGCCTTCTTTTTGACAGGTTATGGCTCCCGTAACTCTAAACGAGCCAGAAGTTTTGGCCGTCCGAATAATCGATATCTACAGAGTGCAACATCCACGGTGCAAGGTGCAACATCCGTCCGAAATGGCGAAACAGTGCCGTACGACATTTAGAAATGCGTGCATGGATTTGAAATGGAACAGTACCATGGTGCACCACCCTCCAGCGATGGGAATTTGATGACGGGCCATGGAAATCCTGTTTTACCGTAAAAATCCACGTGTTGAAAAAACGAAGGGTAAAAAACTTACGAGACCCGATTGAGATTCAGGTTGTCCATTTTGGGCATTAATCTATCCGTTGACGGCTGAAAGCTGTCAAAGCCGTAGAACTCATCGAGGCCTTCGTTTTGACAGGTTGTGTCTCCCGTAACTCTAAACGAGCCAGAAGTTATGGCCGTCCGAATAATCGATATCTACATGGTGCAACATCCACGGTGCAAGGTGCAGCATCCGTCCGAAATGGCGAAACACTGCCGTACGACTTTTAGAAATGCGTGAATGGATTTGAAACGGAACAGCACCATGGTGAACCACTGTCCAACGATGGTAAATCGAAGGTCATCCACCGTAATCCCGTTTTACCGTAAAAATCCACGTGTCGAAAATCATAGGGTAAAAAACTTACGAGACCCGATTGAGATTCGGGTTGTCCTTTTTGGGCATTAATCTATTCGTTGACGGCTGAAAGTTGTCAAAGCCGTAGAACACATCGAGGCCTTCTTTTTGACAGGTTATGGCTCCCGTAACTCTAAACGAGCCAGAAGTTATGGCCGTCCGAATTATCGATATCTACAGGGTGCAACATCCACGGTGCAAGGTGCAACATCCGTCCGAAATGGCGAAACAGTGACGTACGACTTTTAGAAATACGTGCATGGATTTGAAACGGAATAGTACCATGGTGTACCACTCTCCAGCGATGGTAAATCGAAGGCCAGCCACGGTAATCCTATTTTACCATAAAAATCCACGTGTCGAAACAACGAAGGGTAAAAAACTTACGAGACCCGATCGAGATTCGGGTTGTCCTTTTTGGGCATTAATCTTTCCTTTGACGGCTGAAAGCAGTCAAAGCCGTAGAACTCATTGAGGCCTTCGTTTCGACAGGTTGTGGCTCCCGTAATTCTAAACGAGAAAGAAGTTATGGTCGTCCGTATAATCGATATCTACAGGGTGCAACATCCACGGTGCAAGGTGCAACATCCGTCCAAAATGGCAAAACAGTGCCGTACGATTTTTAGAAATGCGTGCATGGATTTGAAACGGAACAGTACCATGGTGCACCACTCTCCAGCGATGGTAAATCGAAGGCCAGCCACGGTAATTCTGTTTTACCGTAAAAATCCACTTGTCGAAAAAACGAAGGGTAAAAAACTTACGAGACCCGATTGAGATTCAGGTTGTCCTTTTTGGGCATTAATCTATCCGTTGACGGTTGAAAGCTGTCAAAGCCGTAGAACTCATCGAGGCCTTCGTTTTGACAGGTTGTGGCTCCCATAACTCTAAACAAGCCAGAAGTTATGGTCGTCCGTATAATCGATATCTACAGGGTGCAACATCCACGGTGCAAGGTGCAACATCCGTCCGAAATCGCGAAACAGTGCCGTACGATTTTTAGAAATGTGTGCATGGATTTGAAACGGAACAGTACCATGGTGCACCACTCTCCAGCGATGGTAAATCGAAGACCAGCCACCGTAATCCTGTTTTACCGTAAAAATGCACGTGTCGAAAAAACGAAGGGTAAAAAACTTACTAGACCCGATTGAGATTCGGGTTGTCCTTTTTGGGCATTAATCTATTCGTTGACGGCTGAAAGCTGTCGAAGCCGTAGAACACATCGAGGCTTTATTTTTGACAGGTTATGGCTCCCGTAACTCTAAACGAGCCAGAAGTTTTGGCCGTCTGAATAATCGATATCTACATAGTGCAACATCCACGGTGCAAGGTGCAACATCCGTCCGAAATGGCGAAACAGTGCCGTACGACATTTAGAAATGCGTGCATGGATTTGAAATGGAACAGTACCATGGTGCACCACCCTCCAGCGATGGGAATTTGAAGACGGGCCACGGAAATCCTGTTTTACCGTAAAAATCCACGTGTCGAAAAAACGAAGGGTAAAAAACTTACGAGACCCGATTGAGATTCGGGTTGTCCTTTTTGGGCATTAATCTATCCGTTGACGGCTAAAAGCTGTCAAAGCCGTAGAACTCATCGAGGCCTTCGTTTTGACAGGTTATGGCTCCCGTAACTCTAAACGAGCCAGAAGTTATGGCCGTCCGAATAATCGATATCTACAGGGTGCAACATCCACGGTACAAGGTGCAGCATCCGTCCGAAATGGCGAAACAGTGCCGTACAACTTTTAGAAATGCGTGCATGGATTTGAAATGGAATAGTACCATGGTGCGCCACACTCCAGCGATGGTAAATCGAAGGCCAGCCACGGTAATCCTGTTTTGCCGTAAAAATCCACGTGTCGAAAAAACGAAGGGTAAAAAACTTACGAGACCCGATTGAGATTCGGGTTGTCCTTTTTGGGCATTAATCTATCCGTTGACGGCTGAAAGCCGTCAAAGCCGTAGAACTCATCGAGGCCTTCGTTTTGACAGGTTGTGGCTCCCGTAACTATAAACAAGCCAGAAGTTATAATCGTCCGTATAATCGATATCTACAGGGTGCAACATCCACGGTGCAAGGTGCAACATCCATCCGAAATGGCGAAACAGTGCCGTACGATTTTTAGAAATGCGTGCATGGATTTGAAATGGAACAGTACCATGGTGCACCACTCTCCAGCGATGGTAAATCGAAGACCAGTGTAACGACCCGTATTTTACGTGTCGACGATATCGTATTATTTCTAGGTCGCCAGTGTTGTTTTGTTCTCCCTAGCCTAAGTCGTATGGTAAGTTAACTCGGTTGCACGAGTTAAGTGATAGGCCGATAGCGAGTTAAGGCTTAGCTTAGGTCGTGATGGAGTTAGGTCGGTAGAGCAACCTAAGGTAGTTAGCGACCTAAGAGTGTTGGGTCGATTTGAGTTGAGTCGCGTAAGTTAGGCCGACATAAGAGTTTGACCGAGTTAGTGGAGCTAACGGCTTATAGGAGCAGGCGACTTAAGGGTCACCGAGATAAGATAGTGACCGACTTAGGAGTTAGTGGTTAGCTTGGGTCGTGAGGGTGATAGGTCGGGTGTAGCGACCTAAGAAAGCTGCCGAGTTAAGATACGACCGACCTAAGAGGGTGAGCGAGTTAGTCGGTGAGCGGTTTAGAAGGTGACCGACCTATAGGATGTGAGCGACCTAAGATAGAAGAGCGACCTAAGTATCGACCGAGTTAAGGTAGTATGCGACCTAAGGAAACTGGACGAGCTAGGTCGTGAACGAGTTAGTAGGGTTGGCCGACCTATAGGGTTTAACGACCTAAGTTAGATCGTTGAGCGACCTAAGGGAAGTGATAGATCGCTGGGTAGATTAGGTCGGCAGAGACATAGGTCGCAAAGAAATTAGGGCGCGTGTTTGTGAACCGTTGATGACCCTGAGTCGTAACTCATAACTCGTTTACGGGTTAGTGGTGGTAGTATGTCGTAACCCAGTATGGTTAAGTTGTTAGGTTGGACCTAGTTGAGTCCTTAGGTCGTATGCCGTGTACCCAGTTAGGTCGTTGAGTCGTTGGGGTCTAGGTCGGTAGGCCGCTGGGTCGTAGAGGCAGGTTTGTATTAGGTCGTAGGTTGGTATAGGTCGGCAACGACCTAAGTTAGGTCGGGGATCTTTAGGTCGGCAACGACCTAAAACTGGGCGACGACCTAAGGGTGATTTCAGCCTATAAATAGAGGGGTTTGGCTCACTTTTTGGCACCGGTTTTTGAAGCGACGAAGTGCTGCCATTTTGAGAGCTCGACTACAACATTTCTTCATCTTCTTTTCTCCACTCTAATCTAGTTCTAACGCACATCCAAGATCGAAGATCAAGATCGAAGATCCAAGAGTCAAAGTTGAAGATCTTCATCCAACGAAGCTAGATTCCATCGTTTCAAGCAAGATTTCGACAAATCAAGCTTGAATCCTTGCTGTCCAGATCTGAAGTGATTAGTTTTTGAAGTGTTTGGGTTATTCGGTGAGTGGTGGTTATCTCTCACGCGGACCAAAAGGAGTATATTGGTTTGGTGGTTTGTTAGAGTGTTGTAGATTGTGATTTTATGCATTTTTCCTTAGATCCAAGTCTAGATCCATTACATATGAAGATGTTTACTTATGCAAGTTCAATTATCAAGTTATAGAAAAAAAACCCATGATTTATATTTGTTAGATCTATGCTAAAAACCCATGATTCATGTATGTTAGATCTATGCTCATTTATTTACGAAATTGCCATTATCATTGTAATTGTTTATTTAGATCTTGTTTGAATGATTGATTGCTTGGATTAATGTTTGATTTGATTGATTAGTTGATATATAGCTTGATTTGATCAAGTTGGTTGATGATGGTTCAAAAGCTAAGTGGAAAGGCTCTTGAATAAGGAAAGCTGCTTGTGGCATATGAAGCGGATGTTGAAGCTCATATGTATGGATTAGAGGATGTTGAGATGGGACTTTGCCATGATGCGATGAGGCAAGCCATGATGTTGGGATGAGACTTTTCTATGATGCGATAAAGCGAAGCATGATGTGAGATAGCCTTGGTTTAATCCAGACGGGATCATCCCAAGCATGTTGATAACTCAATGATGCGATGCGAGTTGGTTGATAATGGTTAGCTTGAGAGGCGCTTGAGCTAGTATGGAAATAGTCGTCGAGGAGGATGACTAGGAGGCTGAGATCTCATTGTTTTTGAAGGTTCTAGCATGCTCAAAGCAAGAGTACGTTGGAACGGGCTGCGACGACGTTCCAAGCACGGGCTGCGACGACGTGCTAGTACTCTGGGTAGTTGCGAAAATTACTAGGCACGGGCTGCGACGACGTGCGGAGTTATGTCTAGAACCGGGGTTACCATTAGCCCTTGACAGGTGGTCATTCAACTAACCTTGAAATCAAGGCAATGATAACAGTGATAGCCAGAGTCATGGATGTTTGGACGTTTGGTTGTATCATCATTCGGTCTCAAGAGCGGTGTTTTCCGGGTGCTTATCTGATCTTGGTTTAGGCCTTGGGGGTTTGTATTTGGAAAACATCGACCTTGACTCGAATGATTATTGCTTTACTTTAATTGTCTGCCATGTTATGCTTGCTTCTCTTTAGTGTGTGTCTGGGGGCTATCACTGTAGAAAGAGGCGGAGTGGGATGGTTTGGTTCCTATTCCTTTTATCCCTTATGCTCTTTTGGTATGTTTGATAGTTGATTTACTGCTCACTAAGACTTTGTCTGACTCAAGGTTTTATGTCTCCTCTTATTACCTTGGGCTGTTCATCCATGTTGGGATGGGCAGACTAGGTAGCAGGTGACAGGTGCTGTTCTTGAAGATCTACGTTGATGATGACGAAGACGAGCAGGAGGCTTTTGCATATTATTTCATATTATGTACTGGGTGTTCCGTTGTATATACTTTGAGTGCTTTGTAGTGAGGTTTTGATGTATTGACTGTTCTGATGATTGTATCAAACTTCTAAGATGCTTATTTGATGATATTCTGTTATGAAGCTTCACTATACATATATTTCTCTATTGTATTTTATCCATGCGCTGTGAGTTATGCGATAGATTCTACGATGTTTATTCTACCCTTGACGGTCGCCCATGGCTGCCTGGCACGCCTTTCAACGCATTATTTCCTTGTTTTGGTGCGGGAGTCATGGGCGGTCGTCACATTTGGTATCAGAGCTTTGGTTAATCGATTTTAGCCAACGCTCGCTGACGTAACTACGTATGAGAGACGTAATTGTATTTTGATGGATGATTACTATATATATAATATAGTAGCTTAGAGGGATTTGAACTCCTTATGCAGTTGTTTCTTAAGGTGTTCCAATCATTCTTTTTACAGATATTAAGGATGAGTCGAAGTGAGAGACAAACTGCGAGGGAAAGTCGTGCTGCTAGGGAAGCTGTTGATTATACTCCTATGTTTGAGGCCATGATGACTTCGATCATGAGGAGAATACCAGCTTCAGGATCATCAGTGGATGTGGGAGTTCAAGTTCAAGCTCCAAGACCAGTGGATTTTGCTAAGCTTTGCAAGGACTATACTGCTCTTGGAGGGAAGGTTTTCTTGGGAATGGAATCGACCATTGAAGTCCAAAGATGGATAGATGCTTGTAGAAGGATCTTTGGAGACTTGGGAATTGAGGATGCAACTAAGAGGAAGCTCGCATCAAGGCAACTTCAAGGGAGAGCTTTGGATTGGTGGAATTCTATCACCATTGATACTCCAGAGGAGGAGATTACTTGGGAGCAATTCCAAGCTAGATTTGAAGCTAAGTTCATCTCTACGGCTCAGAAATCTGTTCTGTTTAGGAAGTTTGTGGAGCTCAAGCAAGGTGGGAGACCAGTTCTTGAGTATGTTTCTGAGTTTGAAGCTTTGTCCAAGTATGCTCGATCGTATATTGATTCTCCCTATCAGAAGAATGAGAAGTTTGTGACTGGTTTGGATGCTTATCTTGGAAGACAGTTGGTGGATCATCTGGACGATCCGTTTGAGAAGCTTGTGGAAAAAGCTCTCAGGCATGAGAATTTGTTTCCTAGGGAGAGTTCTGTTGTTGCTGTAACCAAGGAAGGGTTTAAGCCACAGAAGGGTGGAAACAAGAAGAGGAAGCAACAGCAACAGAAGGGTAAGGATGGCCAGAAGAAGCCGAGGGGCGAAATGAGTTGCTATAATTGCCAGCAGAAAGGCCATCTCTCCAAGGATTGTAGGAATCCAAAGGCGCCGGCGAAATGCCACAACTGTGACAGGCCAGGGCATTTCAGGAAAGATTGTCCAGAACCGAGGAAGGACAGGCAGATTGTGCAAGCTTATGCTTTGGGAGCTGTGCCGTCGTTTTCAAAAGCTATTACTGCTGAAGAGAAAGGGAAGAGTGTGGTGATTCAAGGTACTCTTTCCATTTGTGGTGTTCTAGTTAGAGTGTTGTTTGATACTGGAGCGGCGCATTCTTTTGTTTGTGATGATCTTGTAGGCCGGTTAGGTTTGGAACCGGATATTGTTGATAGGCCATTGGTTGTGACTAATCCAGCTGGGGATTCGTCATGTTTGTGTATGATATGCCGTGGTCTAGTTGTGTCGAGTCATGATTGCTCTTTTGTTTGTGATTGTTTTGTTCTGAACTTTGCGGGGTTCGGAATTATTTTGGGTATGGACTGGCTCAGGACGCATGCGGCAAGGATTGATTGTGAGAGGCTGGAGGTGACAATCGGGAATGTGGATGGGCGAAAGGTTGTGATACGATGTAAGCATGAGGAAGGCGTCTTCATGAGCTTCATGTATTCGCTGGTTGTTCCACGGGATGGACTGTCATCGGTGCCTATTGTGAATGGATTTGAGGATGTCTTTGACGAAGTCAAAGGATTACCGCCGCATAGGGAGATCGAGTTTCGTATCGATCTAGTTGAGGAAGCCAGACCCGTTGTGATGCCGCTTAGGCGGATGGCGCCTAGGGAGAAACAAGAGTTGAAGGTGCAAGTTGATGACCTTTTGCGGAAAGGATTCATTCGGCGTAGTGTGTCCGAATGGGGTGCACCAGTTGTGTTCGCAACCAAAGCGGATGGATCGTTGAGGTTGTGTGTTGATTATCGTGAGCTGAATAAGGTGACTAAGAAGAACAAGTATCCATTGCCGAGAATAGACGACTTGTTTGATCAGCTTCACGAGGCTAAGGTGTTCTCTCAGATGGATTTGGCAACGGGATTTCACCAGTTGAGAGTGGCTAAGGATAGTGTGCCGAAGACTGCTTTTAGGACACCATCCGGTTTTTATGAGTGGCTGGTAATGCCGTTTGGATTGACTAACGCACCAGCATATTTTGTGGATCTTATGAATAGAGTGTTCAGAGATCAGTTGAACAAGTTTGTACTTGTGTTCGTGGATGATATTCTGATTTACTCCAGAACTGAGGAAGAGCACAAGACGCACTTGCGTATTGTTTTGGAAATCTTGCGGAAACATCAGCTGAAGGCTAAGTTTTCGAAGTGTCACTTCTGGAAGAGTGAAGTGAGATTCTTAGGCCATGTTATTTATGGAAATGGAATAGCGGTTGATCCCGCTAAGGTGGCAGCGATCCAGGATTGGGTCAGACCTAAGAATGCCTCAGATGTGAGAAGTTTTCTTGGACTAGCAGGATATTATCGACGGTTTATCAAAGACTTTTCCAAGATAGCTGCACCATTGACAGGATTGACGAAGAAGAATCAGGTATTCAGTTGGGATGCTAAGTGTGAGCAGGCCTTTGGTATCCTGAAAGAGCGACTGACGAGTGCTCCTGTTTTGACTATTCCAAGTGGGAATGATGATATGGTGGTTTACACCGATGCATGTGGTACTGGACTTGGAGCAGTGCTAATGCAGAAGAATAAAGTTGTTGCGTATGCAAGTCGACAACTGAAGCCGCATGAAAGGAATTACCCGACTCATGATTTGGAGTTGGCGGCGATTGTGTTTGCCCTGAAGATGTGGAGACATTACCTATTGGGTGTTCGATTCGAGTTGTTTACAGATCATAAGTCATTGAAGTATCTTTTCTCCCAAAAGGATTTGAATCTTCGACAGCAACGATGGCTAGAGTTTTTAGCATCATATGATTTTGGTATAACTTATACTCCGGGAAAAGGTAACGCAGTAGCTGATGCATTGAGTCGAAGACATGTGGGATTGGGAGTCATGTTTTCGGAATGGAAGAGTCTCGAGTATTTGGCTGGATTTGATTTCAGGCCTAGATGTGAATTGGAACCTGAAATGTTGACAAACTTATCGATAAGGCCTACTCTTGTGGAAAGGATTGGCGAGAGCCAAAAGCGAGACGATAAGCTTGTCAAGATTATCCGTGATTTGCAATCTGGATTGGAACCAGAGAAGGATAAAGGATTCGAGGTCAATCAAGAGGGTTGGCTTCGCAAGCAAGGACGACTGGTTGTTCCCGATATCGATGAATTGAGAGATGAAGTTCTAAGGGAAAGTCATCACTCGAAGTTGACAATTCATCCAGGAGGAAATAAGATGTATCGGGACATGAAGAGAACCTATTACTGGGAAGGTATGAAGAAGGATGTTGGAAATTTTATTTCCAAGTGCATGAATTGCCAGTTGGTTAAAGCAGAGCAGGAGAAGCACAGTGGATTGCTTCAGCCGTTAGAAGTTCCTACATGGAAGTGGGAGCAAATATCGATGGATTTTATCGATGGTCTACCTAGAACCAGAACGGGAAATGAAGGGATTTGGGTCATTGTAGATCGTTTGACTAAGAGTGCAAGATTTATTCCTGTTCGATCAACTAGGACTGCATCGAAGTTGGCTGAATTGTATGTTAAGTGGGTAGTTCGATTCCATGGTATTCCGAAGAGTATAGTGAGTGATCGAGACCCATTGTTCACTAGTGGATTTTGGAAAAGCTTCCAGGAGGTTTTAGGAACCGAGTTGTGTTTGAGTACAGCTTATCATCCTCAAACAGATGGTCAGACTGAGAGAGTCAACAGAGTTTTGGAAGATCTTCTGAGGGCATGTGTTTTGGATTTCGGAGGATCATGGGAAGATCATCTTCATTTGGTGGAATTTGCATATAATAACAGTTACCAGTCATGTATTGGTATGGCACCATATGAAGCCTTGTATGGAAGACCGTGTAACTCTCCGACATGTTGGTTGGAAGCTGGAGAAAAGCTGATACTTGGGCCAGAGATGATTCGTCAGACATCGGATTGTATAGAGATCATTCGACAACGAATGAAGGCAGCCCAGGATCGTCAGAAAAGTTATGCAGATAAACGTCGAAAGGAGTTGGTGTTCGACATAGGTGACATGGTTTTTGTGAAGATTTCACCATTGAATAATGTTATTCGATTCGGGAAGAAAGGAAAATTGACCCCGAGATTTGTTGGACCATTCCCGATTATCGAGCGAATTGGGAAGCTCGCTTATAGATTGGAGTTACCGGAAAAGATGGCGGGTGTGCACAATGTTTTTCATGTATCTTATCTACGGAAGTATGTGCACGACTCGAGCACAGTGGTTTCAGCTGATAGCTGTGAAGATTTGGAGGTTGATCCAGTTGTTAGAAGACCTCGTAAGCCGCTTCGTATTGTTGAAACCGATACGAAACAGCTTAGGAGGAAGACGATTACGTTGCTCAAGATACAATGGAGTGAAGATGTTAACGACTGTACGTGGGAGGAGGAAGAGAGGATGAAGGCAGCTCATCCCGAACTCTTCGAGGTATGGCCCTAAGGTGTCGTGACATCTCATGAATTTGTAGCTTGTTCTAACCTTAGAATTCTGCATGCTAGGCTAGAATTGGATGCATGGTTTGTTGATTGTTATGGATGGTAGGCATGCAGAATAGCTTTGATTGCTGTTGTTTGTTTGGAATTTCGGGGGCGAAATTCCTAAGGGGGAGAGAATGTAATGACCCGTATTTTACATGTCGATGATATCGTATTATTTCTAGGTCGCCAGTGTTGTTTATGTTCTCCCTAGCCTAAGTCGTATGGTAAGTTAACTCGGTTGCACAAGTTAAGTGATAGGCCGATAGCGAGTTAAGGCTTAGCTTGGGTCGTGATGGAGTTAGGTCGGTAGAGCAACCTAAGGTAGTTAGCGACCTAAGAGTGCTGGGTCGATTTGAGTTGAGTCGCGTAAGTTAGGCCGACATAAGAGTTTGACCGAGTTAGTGGAGCTAACGGCTTATAGGAGCAGGCGACTTAAGGGTCACCGAGATAAGATAGTGACCGACTTAGGAGTTAGTGGTTAGCTTGGGTCGTGAGGGTGATAGGTCGGGTGTAGCGACCTAAGAAAGCTGCCGAGTTAAGATACGACCGACCTAAGAGGGTGAGCGAGTTAGTCGGTGAGCGGTTTAGAAGGTGACCGACCTATAGGATGTGAGCGACCTAAGATAGAAGAGCGACCTAAGTATCGACCGAGTTAAGGTAGTATGCGACCTAAGGAAACTGGACGAGCTAGGTCGTGAACGAGTTAGTAGGGTTGGCCTACCTATAGGGTTTAACGACCTAAGTTAGATCGTTGAGCGACCTAAGGGAAGTGATAGATCACTGGGTATATTAGGTCGGCAGAGACATAGGTCGCAAAGAAATTAGGGCGCGTGTTTGTGAACCGTTGATGACCCTGAGTCGTAACTCATAACTCGTTTACGGGTTAGTGGTGGTAGTAGGTCGAAACCCAGTATGGTTAAGTTGTTAGGTTGGACCTAGTTGAGTCGTTAGGTCGTATGCCGTGTACCCAGTTAGGTCGTTGAGTCGTTGGGGTCTAGGTCGGTAGGCCGCTGGGTCGTAGAGGCAGGTTTGTATTAGGTCGTAGGTTGGTATAGGTCGGCAACGACCTAAGTTAGGTCGGGGATCTTTAGGTCGGCAACGACCTAAAACTGGGCAACGACCTAAGGGTGATTTCAGCCTATAAATAGAGGGGTTTGGCTCACTTTTTGGCACCGGTTTTTGAAGCGACGAAGTGCTGCCATTTTGAGAGCTCGACTACAACATTTCTTCATCTTCTTTTCTTCACTCTAATCTAGTTCTAACGTCCATCCAAGATCGAAGATCCAAGAGTCAAAGTTGTACATACTTTGAGTGCTTTGTAGTGAGGTTTTGATGTATTGACTATTCTGATGATTATATCAAACTTCTAAAATGCTTATTTGATGATATTCTGTTATGAAGCTTCACTATACATATATTTCTCTATTGTATTTTATCCATGCGCTGTGAGTTATGCGATAGATTCTGCGATGTTTATTCTACCCTTGACGGTCGCCCATGGCTGCCTGGCACGCCTTTCAGCGCATTATTTCCTTGTTTTGGTGCGGGAGTCATGGGCGGTCGTCACAACCAGCCACCGTAATCCTGTTTTACCGTAAAAATGCACGTGTCGAAAAAACGAAGGGTAAAAAACTTACTAGACCCGATTGAGATTCGGGTAGTCCGTTTTGGGCATTAATATATCCGTCGACGGCTGAAAGCTGTCAAAGCCATAGAACTCATCGAGGCCTTTGTTTTGCCAGGTTATGGCTCCCGTAAATCTAAACGAGCAAGAAGTTTTGGCCGTCCGAATAATCGATATCTACAGAGTGCAACATCCACGGTGCAAGGTGCAACATCCGTCCGAAATGGCGAAACAGTGCCGTACGACTTTTAGAAATGCGTGCATGGATTTGAAATGGAAGAGTACCATGGTGCACCACTCTCCAGCGATGGAAAGTCGAAGACGCGCCACGGTAATCCTGTTTTACCGTAAAAATCCACGTGTCGAAAAAACGAAGGGTAAAAAACTTACGAGGCCCGATTGAGATTCGAGTTGTCCTTTTTGGGCATTAGTCTATCCATTGACGGCTGAAAGCTGTCAAAGCCGTAGAACTCATCGAGGCCTTCCTTTTGACAGGTTATGACTCCCGTAACTCTAAACGAGCCAGAAGTTATGGCCGTCCGAATAATCGATATCTATAGGGTGCAACATCCACGGTGCAAGGTGCAACATCCGTCCGAAATGGCGAAACAGTGCCGTACGACTTTTGGAAATGCGTGCATGGATTTGAACCGGAACAGTACCATGGTGCACCACTCTCCAATGATGGGAAGTCGAAGACGGGCCACGGTAATCCCGTTTTACCGTAAAAATCCACGTGTCGGAAAAACGAAGGGTAAAAAACTTACGAGACCCGATTAAGATTCGGGTTATCCTTTTTGGGAATTAATCTATCTGTTGACGGCTGAAAGCTGTCGAAGCCATAGAACTCATCGAGGCCTTTGTTTTGACAGGTTATGGCTCCAGTAACTCTAAACGAGCCAGAAGTCATGGCCGTCCGAATAATCGATATCTACAGGGTGCAACATCCACGGTGCAAGGTGCAACATCCGTCCGAAATGGCCAAACAGTGCCGTACGACTTTTAGAAATGCGTGCATGGATTTGAAATGGAACAGTACCATGGTGCACCACTCTCCAGCGATGGGAAGTCGAAGACGGGCCACGGTAATCATGTTTTACCGGAAAAACCACGTGTCGAAAAAACGAAGGGTAAAAAACTTACGAGACCCGATTGAGATTCGGGTTGTCGTTTTTGGGCATTAATCTTTCCGTTGACGGCTGAAAGCTGTCAAAGCCGTAGAACTCATCGTGGCCTTCGTTTTGACAGGTTATGGCTCCCGTAACTCTAAGCGAGCCAGAAGTTATGGCCGTGCGAATAATCGATATCTACAGGGTGCAACATCCACGGTGCAAGGTGCAACATCCGTCCGAAATGGTGAAACAATGCCGTACGACTTTTATAAATGCATGAATGGATTTGAAACGGAACAGTACCATGGTGCACCGCTGTCCAGCGATGGTAAATCGAAGGCCAGCCACTGTAATCCCGTTTAACCGTAAAAATCCACGTGTCGAAAAATCATAGGGTAAAAAACTTATGAGACCCGATTGAGATTCGGGTTGTCCTTTTTGGGCATTAATCTATCCGTTGACGGCTGAAAGCTGTCAAAGCCGTAGAACTCATCGAGGACTTCGTTTTGACAGGTTATGGCTCCCGTAACTCTAAACGAGCCAGAAGTTATGGCCGTCCGAATTATCGATATCTATAGGGTGCAACATCCACGGTGCAAGGCGCAACATCCGTCCGAAATGGCGAAACAGTGTCGTACGACTTTTGAAATGCGTGCATGGATTTGAAACGGAACAGTACCATGGTGCACCACTCTCCAGCGATGGTAAATCGAAGGCCAGCCACGGTAATCCTGTTTTACCGGAAAAATCCACGTGTCGAAAAAACGAAGGGTAAAAAACTTACGAGACCCGATTGAGATTCGGGTTGTCCTTTTTGGGCAGTAATCAATCCGTTGACGGCTGAAAGCTGTCAAAGCCGTAGAACTCATCGAGGCCTTCGTTTTGACAGGTTATGGCTCCCGTAACTCTAAACGAGCCAGAAGTTATGGCCGTCCAAATAATCGATATCTACAGGGTGCAACATCCACGGTGCAAGTGCAACATCCGTCCGAAATGGAGAAACAGTGTCGTACGACTTTTAGGAATGCGTGCATGGATTTGAAACAGAACAGTACCATGGTGCACCACTCTCCAGCGATGGTAAATCGAAGGCCAGGCACGGTAATCCTGTTTAACCGTAAAAATCCACATGTCGAAAAAACGAAGGGTAAAAAACTTACGAGGCCCGATTGAGATTCGGGTTGCCCTTTTTGGGCATTAATCTATCCGTTGACGGCTAAAAGCTGTCAAAGCCATAGAACTCATCGAGGCCTTCGTTTTGACAGGTTATGGCTCCCGTAATTCTAAACGAGCCAGTAGTTATGGCCGTCCGAATGATCGATATCTACAGGTGCAACATCCACGGTGCAAGGTGCAACATCCGTCCGAAATGGCGAAACAGTGCCGTACGACTTTTAGAAATGCGTGCATGGATTTGAAACGGAATATTACCATGGTGCACCACTCTTCGGCGAGGGGAAGTCGAATACGGGCCACGGTAATCCTGTTTTACCGTAAAAATCCACGTGTCGAAAAAACGAAGGGTAAAAAACTTACGAGACCCGATTGAGATTCGGGTTGTCCTTTTTGGGAATTAATCTATCCGTTGACGGCTGAAAGCTGTCAAAGCCGTAGAACTCATCGAGGCCTTCGTTTTGACAGGTTATGGCTCCCGTAACTCTAAACGAGCCAGAAGTTATGGCCGTTTGAATAATCGATATCTACAGGGTGCAACATCCACGGTGCAACATCCGTCCAAAATGGTGAAACAGTGTCGTACGACTTTTAGAAATGCGTGCATGGATTTGAAACGGAACAGTACCATGGTGCACCACTCTCCAGCGATGGGAAGTCGAAGGCGGGCCACGGTAATCCCGTTTTACCGTAAAAATCCACGCGTCGAAAAAGGAAGGGTAAAAAACTTACGAGACCCGATTGAGATTCGGGTTGTCCTTTTTGGGCATTAATCTACCCGTTGACGGCTGAAAGCTGTCAAAGCCGTAGAACTCATCGAGGCCTTCGTTTTGACAGGTTGTGTCTCTCGTAACTCTAAACAAGCCAGAAGCTATGGCCGTCCGAATAATCGATATCTACAGGGTGCAACATCCACGGTGCAAGGTGCAACATCCGTCCGAAATGGCAAAACAGTGCCGTACGACTTTTAGAAATGCGTGCACGGATTTGAAATGGAACAGTACCATAGTGCACCACTCTCCAGTGATGGGAAGTCGAAGACGGGCCACGGTAATCCTGTTTTACCGTAAAAATCCACGTGTCGAAAAAACGAAGGGTAAAAAACTTACGAGACCCGATTGAGATTCGGGTTGTCCTTTTTGGGCATTAATCTATCCGTTGACGGCTGAAAGCTGTCAAATCCATAGAACTCATCGAGGCCTTTGTTTTGACAGGTTATGGCTCTAGTAACTCTAAACGAGCCAGAAGCTATGGCCGTCCGAATAATCGATATCTACAGGGTGCAACATCCACGGTGAAGGCGCAACATCCGTCCGAAATGGCGAAACAGTGTCGTACGACTTTTAGAAATGCGTGCATGGATTTGGAACGGAATAGTACCATGGTGCACCACTCTCCAACGATGGGAAGTCGAAGACGGGCCACGGTAATCCTGTTTTACCGTAAAAATCCATGTGTCGAAAAAACGAAGGGTAAAAAACTTACGAGACCCGATTGAGATTCGGGTTGTCCTTTTTTGGCATTAATCCATCCATTGATGGCTGAAAGCTGGCAAAGCCGTAGATCTCATCGAGCCCTTCGTTTTGACAGGTTATGGCTCCCATAACTCTAAACGAGCCAGAAGTTATGGCTGTTTGAATAATCGATATCCACAGGTTGCAACATCCACAGTGCAAGGTGCAACATCCGTCCGAAATGGCGAAACAGTGCCGTACGACTTTTAAAAATGCGTGCATGGATTTGAAACGGAACAGTACCATGGTGCACCACTCTCCAGTGATGGGAAGTCGAAGACGGGCCACGGTAATCCTGTTTTACCGTAAAAATACACGTGTCGAAAAAACGATGGGTAAAAAACTTACGAGACCCGATTGAGATTCGGGTTGTCCTTTTTGGGCATTAATCAATCCGTTGACGACTGAAAGCTGTCAAAGACGTAGAACTCATCGAGGCCTTCGTTTTGACAGGTTATGGCTCCCGTAACTCTAATAGAGCCAGAAGTTATGGCCGTCCAAATAATCGATATCTACAGGGTGCAACATCCACGGTGCAAGTACAACATCCGTCCGAAATGGCGAAACAGTGCCGTACGACTTTTAGAAATGCGTGCATGGATTTGAAATGGAACGGGTACCATGGTGCACCACTCTCCAGCGATGGAAAGTCGAAGAAGGGCCACGGTAATCCTGTTTTACCGTAAAAATCCACGTGTCGAAAAAACGAAGGGTAAAAAACTTCCGAGACCCGATTGAGATTCGGGTTGTCCTTTTTGGGCATTAATCTATCCGTTGACCGCTGAAAGCGGTCATAGCCGTAGAACTCATCGAGACCTTCGTTTTGACAGGTTATGGCTCCCGTTACTCTAAACGATCCAGAAGTTATGGCCGTTTGAATAATCGATATCTACAGGGTGCAACATCCACGGTGTATGGTGCAACATCCGTCCGAAATGGCGAAACAGTGCCGTACGACTTTTAGAAATGCGTGCATGGATTTGAAACGGAACAGTACCATGGTGCACCACTCTCCAGCGATGGGAAGTCGAAGACGGGCCACGGTAATCCCATTTTACCGTAAAAATCCACGCGTCGAAAAAATGAAGGGTAAAAAACTTACGAGACCCGATTGAGATTCGGGTTGTCCTTTTTGGCATTAATCTTTCCGTTGACGGCTGAAAGCTGTCAAAGGCATAGAACTCATCGAGGCCTTCGTTTTGACAGGTTATGGCTCTCGTAACTCTAAACGAGTCAGAAGTTATGGCCGTCCGAATAATCGATATCTACAGGGTGCAACATCCACGGTGCAAGGTGCAACGTCCGCCCGAAATGGCGAAACAGTGCCATACGACTTTTAGAAATGCGTGCATTGATTTGAAATGGAACAGTACCATAGTGCACCACTCTCCAGCGATGGGAAGTCGAAGACGGGCCGTGGTAATCCTGTTTTACCGTAAAAATCCACGTGTCGAAAAAACGAAGGGTAAAAAACTTACGAGACCCGATTGAGATTCGGGTTGTCCTTTTTGGGCATTAATCTATCCGTTGACGGCTGAAAGCTGTCAAAGCCATAGAACTCATCGAGGCCTTTGTTTTGACAGGTTATGGCTCCAGTAACTCTAAACGATCCAGAAGTTATGGCCGTCCGAATAATCGATATCTACAGGGTGCAACATCCACGGTGCAAGGTGCAACATCCGTCCGAAATGGCGAAACGGTGCCATACGACTTTTAGAAATGCGTGCATGGATTTGAAACGGAACAGTACCATGGTGCACCACTCTCCAGCGATGGGAAGTTGAAGACGGGCCACGGTAATCCTGTTTTACCGTAAAAATCCACGTGTCGAAAAAACGAAGGGTAAAAAACTTACGAGACCCGATTGAGATTCGGGTTGTCCTTTTTGGGCATTAATCTATCCGTTGATGGCTGAAAGCTGTCAAAGCCGTAGAACTCAACGAGGCCTTCGTTTTGACATGTTATGGCTCCCGTAACTCTAAACGAGCCAGAAGTTATGGCCGTCCGAATAATCGATATCTACAGGGTGCAACATCCACGGTGCAAGGTGCAACATCCGTCCGAAATGGCGAAACAGTGCCGTACGACTTTTAGAAATGCGCACATGGATTTGAAACGGAACAGTACCATGGTGCACCACTCTCCAGTGATGGGAAGTCTAAGACGGGTCACGTTAATCCTGTTTTACTGTAAAAATACACGTGTCGAAAAAACGAAGGGTAAAAAACTTACGAGACCCGATTGAGATTCGGGTTGTCCTTTTTGGGTATTAATCAATCCGTTGATCGCTGAAAGCTGTCAAAGCCGTAGAACTCATCGAGGCCTTCGTTTTGACAGCTTTTGGCTCCCGTAACTCTAAACGAGCCAGAAGTTATGGCCGTCCGAATAATCGATATCTACAAGGTGCAACATCCACGGCGCAAGGTGCAACATCCGTCCGAAATGGCAAAACGGTGCCTTACGACTTTTAGAAATGCGCGCATGGATTTGAAACGGAACAGTACCATAGTGCACCACTCTCCAGTGATGGAAAGTCGAAGACGGGTCACGGTAATCCTGTTTTACCGTAAAAATACACGTGTCGAAAAAACGAAGGGTAAGAAACTTACGAGACCCGATTGAGATTCGGGTTGTCCTTTTTGGGCATTAATCAATCTGTGATGACCGAAAGCTGTCAAAGCCGTAGAACTCATTGAGGCCTTCGTTTTGACAGCTTGTGGCTCCCGTAACTCTAAACGAGCCAGAAGTTATGGCCGTCCGAATAATCGATATCTATAGGGTGCAACATCCACGGCGCAAGGTGCAACATCCGTCCGAAATGGCGAAACAGTGCCGTACGACTTTTAGAAATGCGTGCATGGATTTGAAACAGAACAGTACCGTGGTGCACCACTCTCCAGCGATGGTAAATCGAAGGCTAGCCACGGTAATCTCTTTTTACCGTAAAATTTACGTGTCGAAAAAACGAAGGGTAAAAAACTTACGAGGCCCGATTGAGATTCGGGTTGCCCTTTTTGGTCATTAATCTATCCATTGATGGCTGAAAGCTGTCAAAGCCGTAGAACTCATCGAGGCCTTCGTTTTGACAGGTTATTGCTCTCGTAACTCTAAACGAGCCAGAAGTTATGGCCGTCCAAATAATCGATATCTACAGGGTGCAACATCCACGGTGCAAGGTGCAACATCCGTCTGAAATGGCGAAACAGTGCCGTACGACTTTTAGAAATGCGTGCATGGATTTGAAACAGAACAGTACCATGGTGCACCACTTTCCAGCGATGGTAAATCGAAGGCCAACCACCGTAATCCTGTTTTACCGTAAAAATCCACGTGTCGAAAAAACGAAGGGTAAAAAACTTACGAGACCCGATTGAGATTCGGGTTGTCCTTTTTGGGCATTAAACTATCCATTGACAGCTGAAAGCTGTCAAAGCCGTAGAACTTGTCGATGCCTTCGTTTTGACAGGTTATGGCTCTCGTAACTCTAAACGAGCCAGAAGTTATGGCCGTCCGAATAATCGATATCTACAAGGTGCAACATCCACGGTGCAAGGTGCAACATCCGTCCGAAATGGCAAAACAGTGCCGTACGACTTTTAGAAATGCGTGCGTGGATTTGAAATGGAACAGTACCATAGTGCACCACTCTCCAGCGATGGGAAGTCGAAGACGGGCCACGGTAATCCTGTTTTACCGTAAAAATCCACGTGTCGGAAAAACGAAGGGTAAAAAACTTACGAGACCCGATTGAGATTCGGGTTGTCCTTTTTGGGCATTAATCTATCCGTTGACAGTTGAAAGCTATCAAAGCCATAGAACTCATCGAGGCCTTTGTTTTGACAGGTTATGGCTCTAGTTACTCTAAACGAGCCAGAAGCTATGGCCGTCCGAATAATCGATATCTACAGGGTGCAACATCCACGGTGCATGGCGCAACATCCGTCCGAAATGGCGAAACAGTGCCGTACGACTTTTAGAAATGCGTGCATGGATTTGGAACGGAATAGTACCATGGTGCACCACTCTCCAACGATGGGAAGTCGAAGACGGGCCACGGTAATCCTGTTTTACCGTAAAAATCCACGTGTCGAAAAAACGAAGGGTAAAAAACTTACGAGACCCGATTGAGATTCGGGTGTCCTTTTTGGGCATTAAACTATCCGTTGATGGCTGAAAGCTGTCAACGCCATAGAACTCATCGAGGCCTTCGTTTTGACAGGTTATGGCTCCCGTAACTCTAAACGAGTCAGAAGTTATGGCCGTCCGAATAATCGATATCTACAGGGTGCAACATCCACGGTGCAAGGTGCAACATCCGTCCGAAATGGCAAAACAGTGCCGTACGACTTTTAGAAATGCGTGCGTGGATTTGAAACGGAACAGTACCATAGTGCACCAGTCTCTAGCGATGGGAAGTCGAAGACGGGCCACGGTAATCCTGTTTTACCGTAAAAATCCACGTGTCGGAAAAACGAAGGGTAAAAAACTTACGAGACCCGATTGAGATTCGCGTTGCCCTTTTTAGGCATTAATCTATCCGTTGACAGTTGAAAGCTGTCAAAGCCATAGAACTCATCGAGGCCTTTGTTTTGACAGGTTATGGCTCCAGTAATTCTAAACGAGCCAGAAGTTATGGCCGTCCGAATAATCGAGATCTACAGGGTGCAACATCCATGGTGCAAGGTGCAACATCCGTCAGAAATGGCGAAACAGTGCCGTACGACTTTTAGAAATGCGTGCATGGATTTGAAACGGAACAGTACCATGGTGCACCACTCTCCAGCGATGGGAAGTCGAAGACGGGCCACGGTAATCCTGTTTTACCGTAAAAATCCACGTGTCGAAAAAACGAAGGGTAAAAAACTTACGAGACCCGATTGAGATTCAGGTTGTCCTTTTTGGGCATTAATCTATCCGTTGACGACTGAAAGCTGTCAAAGCCGTAGAACTCATCGAGGCCTTCATTTTGACAGGTTATGGCTCCCGTAACTCTAAACGAGCCAGAAGTTATGGCCGTCCAAATAATCGATATCTACAGGGTGCAACATCCACGGTGCAAGTGCAACGTCCGTCCGAAATGGAGAAACAGTGCCGTACGACTTTTAGGAATGCGTGCATGGATTTGAAACAGAACAATACCATGGTGCACCATTCTCCAGCGATGGTAAATCGAAGGCCAGGCACGGTAATCCTGTTTAACCGTAAAAATCCACATGTCGAAAAAACGAAGGGTAAAAATCTTACGAGGCCCGATTGAGATTCGGGTTTCCCTTTTTGGGCATTAATCTATCCGTTGACGGCTAAAAGCTATCAAAGCCGTAGAACTCATCGAGGCCTTCGTTTTGACAGGTTATGGCTCCCGTAATTCTAAACGAGCCAGTAGTTATGGCCGTCCGAATAATCGATATCTACAGGTGCAACATCCACGGTGCAAGGTGCAACATCCGTCCGAAATGGCGAAACAGTGTCGTACGACTTTTAGAAATGCGTGCATGGATTTGAAACGGAATATTACCATGGTGCACCACTCTCCGGCGATGGGAAGTCGAATACGGGCCACGGTAATCCTGTTTTACCGTAAAAATCCACGTGTCGAAAAAACGAAGGGTAAAAAACTTACGAGACCCGATTGAAATTCGGTTTGTCCTTTTTGGGAATTAATCTATCCGTTGACGGCTGAAAGCTGTCAAAGCCGTAGAACTCATCGAGGCCTTCGTTTTGACAGGTTATGGCTCCCGTAACTCTAAACGAGCCAGAAGTTATGGCCGTTTGAATAATCGATATCTACAGGGTGCAACATCCACGGTGCAACATCCGTCCGAAATGGTGAAACAGTGTCGTACGACTTTTTGAAATGCGTGCATGGATTTGAAACGGAACAGTACCATGGTGCACCACTCTCCAGCGATGGGAAGTCGAAGGCGGGCCACGGTAATCCCGTTTTACCATAAAAATCCACGTGTCGAAAAATGAAGGGTAAAAAACTTACGAGACCCGATTGAGATTCGGGTTGTCCTTTTTGGGCATTAATCTACCCGTTGACGGCTGAAAGCTGTCAAAGCCGTAGAACTCATCGAGGCCTTCGTTTTGACAGGTTGTGTCTCCCGTAACTCTAAACGAGCCAGAATTTATGGCCTTCCGAATAATCGATATCTACATGGTGCAACATCCACGGTGCAAGGTGCAACATCCGTCCGAAATGGCAAAACAGTGCCGTACGACTTTTAGAAATGCATGCACGGATTTGAAATGGAACAGTACCATAGTGCACCACTCTCCAGCGATGGGAAGTCGAAGACGGGCCACGGTAATCCTGTTTTACCGTAAAAATCCACGTGTCGAAAAAACGAAGGGTAAAAAACTTACGTGACCCGATTGAGATTCGGGTTGTCCTTTTTGGGCATTAATCTATCCGTTGACGGCTGAAAGCTGTCAAATCCACAAAACTCATCGAGGCCTTTGTTTTGACAGGTTATGGCTCTAGTTACTCTAAACGAGCCAGAAGCTATGGCCGTCCGAATAATCGATATCTACAGGGTGCAACATCCACGGTGCATGGCGCAACATCCGTCCGAAATGGCGAAACAGTGCCGTACGACTTTTAGAAATGCGTGCATGGATTTGGAACGGAATAGTACCATGGTGCACCACTCTCCAACGATGGGAAGTCGAAGACGGGCCACGGTAATCCTGTTTTACCGTAAAAATCCACGTGTCGAAAAAACGAAGGGTAAAAAACTTACGAGACCCGATTGAGATTCAGGTTGTCCTTTTTGGGCATTAATCTATTCGTTGACGACTGAAAGCTGTCAAAGCCGTAGAACTCATCGAGGCCTTCATTTTGACAGGTTATGGCTCCCGTAACTCTAAACGAGCCAGAAGTTATGGCCGTCCAAATAATCGATATCTACAGGGTGCAACATCCACGGTGCAAGTGCAACATCCGTCCGAAATGGAGAAACAGTGCCGTACGACTTTTAGGAATGCGTGCATGGATTTGAAACAGAACAATACCATGGTGCACCACTCTCCAGCGATGGTAAATCGAAGGCCAGGCACGGTAATCCTGTTTAACCGTAAAAATCCACATGTCGAAAAAACGAAGGGTAAAAATCTTACGAGGCCCGATTGAGATTCGGGTTTCCCTTTTTGGGCATTAATCTATCCGTTGACGGCTAAAAGCTATCAAAGCCGTAGAACTCATCGAGGCCTTCGTTTTGACAGGTTATGGCTCCCGTAATTCTAAACGAGCCAGTAGTTATGGCCGTCCGAATAATCGATATCTACAGGTGCAACATCCACGGTGCAAGGTGCAACATCCGTCCGAAATGGAGAAACAGTGCCGTACGACTTTTAGAAATGCGTGCATGGATTTGAAACGGAATATTACCATGGTGCACCACTCTCCGGCGATGGGAAGTCGAATACGGGCCACGGTAATCCTGTTTTACCGTAAAAATCCACGTGTCGAAAAAACGAAGGGTAAAAAACTTACGAGACCCGATTGAGATTCGGGTTGTCCTTTTTGGGAATTAATCTATCCGTTGACGGCTGAAAGCTGTCAAAGCCGTAGAACTCATCGAGGCCTTCGTTTTGACAGGTTATGGCTCCCGTAACTCTAAACGAGCCAGAAGTTATGGCCGTTTGAATAATCGATATCTACAGGGTGCAACATCCACGGTGCAACATCCGTCCGAAATGGTGAAACAGTGTCGTACGACTTTTAGAAATGCGTGCATGGATTTGAAACGGAACAGTACCATGGTGCACCACTCTCCAGCGATGGGAAGTCGAAGGCGGGCCACGGTAATCCCGTTTTACCATAAAAATCCACGTGTCGAAAAATGAAGGGTAAAAAACTTACGAGACCCGATTGAGATTCGGGTTGTCCTTTTTGGGCATTAATCTACCCGTTGACGGCTGAAAGCTGTCAAAGCCGTAGAACTCATCGAGGCCTTCGTTTTGACAGGTAATGGCTCCCGTAACTCTAAACGAGCCAGAATTTATGGCCGTCCGAATAATCGATATGTACAGGGTGCAACATCCACGGTGCAAGGTGCAACATCCGTCCGAAATGGAGAAACAGTGCCGTACGACTTTTAGGAATGCGTGCATGGATTTGAAACAGAACAATACCATGGTGCACCACTCTCCAGCGATGGTAAATCGAAGGCCAGGCACGGTAATCCTGTTTAACCGTAAAAATCCACATGTCGAAAAAACGAAGCGTAAAAATCTTACGAGGCCCGATTGAGATTCGGGTTTCCCTTTTTGGGCATTAATCTATCCGTTGACGGCTAAAAGCTATCAAAGCCGTAGAACTCATCGAGGCCTTCGTTTTGACAGGTTATGGCTCCCGTAATTCAAAACGAGCCAGTAGTTATGGCCGTCCGAATAATCGATATCTACAGGTGCAACATCCACGGTGCAAGGTGCAACATCCGTCCGAAATGGCGAAACAGTGCCGTACGACTTTTAGAAATGCGTGCATGGATTTGAAACGGAATATTACCATGGTGCACCACTCTCCGGCGATGGGAAGTCGAATACGGGCCACGGTAATCCTGTTTTACCGTAAAAATCCACGTGTCGAAAAAACGAAGGGTAAAAAACTTACGAGACCCGATTGAGATTCGGGTTGTCCTTTTTGGGAATTAATCTATCCGTTGACGGCTGAAAGCTGTCAAAGCCGTAGAACTCATCGAGGCCTTCGTTTTGACAGGTTATGGCTCCCGTAACTCTAAACGAGCCAGAAGTTATGGCCGTTTGAATAATCGATATCTACAGGGTGCAACATCCACGGTGCAACATCCGTCCGAAATGGTGAAACAGTGTCGTACGACTTTTAGAAATGCGTGCATGGATTTGAAACGGAACAGTACCATGGTGCACCACTCTCCAGCGATGGGAAGTCGAAGGCGGGCCACGGTAATCCCGTTTTACCATAAAAATCCACGTGTCGAAAAATGAAGGGTAAAAAACTTACGAGACCCGATTGAGATTCGGGTTGTCCTTTTTGGGCATTAATCTACCCGTTGACGGCTGAAAGCTGTCAAAGCCGTAGAACTCATCGAGGCCTTCGTTTTGACAGGTTGTGTCTCCCGTAACTCTAAACGAGCCAGAATTTATGGCCGTCCGAATAATCGATATCTACATGGTGCAACATCCACGGTGCAAGGTGCAACATCCGTCCGAAATGGCAAAACAGTGCCGTACGACTTTTAGAAATGCGTGCACGGATTTGAAATGGAACAGTACCATAGTGCACCACTCTCCAGCGATGGGAAGTCGAAGACGGGCCACGGTAATCCTGTTTTACCGTAAAAATCCACGTGTCGAAAAAACGAAGGGTAAAAAACTTACGTGACCCGATTGAGATTCGGGTTGTCCTTTTTGGGCATTAATCTATCCGTTGACGGCTGAAAGCTGTCAAAGCCGTAGAACTCATCGAGGCCTTCGTTTTGACAGGTTATGGCTCCCGTAACTCTAAACGAGCCAGAAGTTATGGCCGTTTGAATAATCGATATCTACAGGGTGCAACATCCACGGTGCAACATCCGTCCGAAATGGTGAAACAGTGTCGTACGACTTTTAGAAATGCGTGCATGGATTTGAAACGGAACAGTACCATGGTGCACCACTCTCCAGCGATGGGAAGTCGAAGGCGGGCCACGGTAATCCCGTTTTACCATAAAAATCCACGTGTCGAAAAATGAAGGGTAAAAAACTTACGAGACCCGATTGAGATTCGGGTTGTCCTTTTTGGGCATTAATCTACCCGTTGACGGCTGAAAGCTGTCAAAGCCGTAGAACTCATCGAGGCCTTCGTTTTGACAGGTTGTGTCTCCCGTAACTCTAAACGAGCCAGAATTTATGGCCGTCCGAATAATCGATATCTACATGGTGCAACATCCACGGTGCAAGGTGCAACATCCGTCCGAAATGGCAAAACAGTGCCGTACGACTTTAAGAAATGCGTGCACGGATTTGAAATGGAACAGTACCATAGTGCACCACTCTCCAGCGATGGGAAGTCGAAGACGGGCCACGGTAATCCTGTTTTACCGTAAAAATCCACGTGTCGAAAAAACGAAGGGTAAAAAACTTACGTGACCCGATTGAGATTCGGGTTGTCCTTTTTGGGCATTAATCTATCCGTTGACGGCTGAAAGCTGTCAAATCCACAAAACTCATCGAGGCCTTTGTTTTGACAGGTTATGGCTCTAGTTACTCTAAACGAGCCAGAAGCTATGGCCGTCCGAATAATCGATATCTACAGGGTGCAACATCCACGGTGCATGGCGCAACATCCGTCCGAAATGGCGAAACAGTGCCGTACGACTTTTAGAAATGCGTGCATGGATTTGGAACGGAATAGTACCATGGTGCACCACTCTCCAACGATGGGAAGTCGAAGACGGGCCACGGTAATCCTGTTTTACCGTAAAAATCCACGTGTCGAAAAAACGAAGGGTAAAAAACTTACGAGACCCGATTGAGATTCAGGTTGTCCTTTTTGGGCATTAATCTATCCGTTGACGACTGAAAGCTGTCAAAGCCGTAGAACTCATCGAGGCCTTCATTTTGACAGGTTATGGCTCCCGTAACTCTAAACGAGCCAGAAGTTATGGCCGTCCAAATAATCGATATCTACAGGGTGCAACATCCACGGTGCAAGTGCAACATCCGTCCGAAATGGAGAAACAGTGCCGTACGACTTTTAGGAATGCGTGCATGGATTTGAAACAGAACAATACCATGGTGCACCACTCTCCAGCGATGGTAAATCGAAGGCCAGGCACGGTAATCCTGTTTAACCGTAAAAATCCACATGTCGAAAAAACGAAGGGTAAAAATCTTACGAGGCCCGATTGAGATTCGGGTTTCCCTTTTTGGGCATTAATCTATCCGTTGACGGCTAAAAGCTATCAAAGCCGTAGAACTCATCGAGGCCTTCGTTTTGACAGGTTATGGCTCCCGTAATTCTAAACGAGCCAGTAGTTATGGCCGTCCGAATAATCGATATCTACAGGTGCAACATCCACGGTGCAAGGTGCAACATCCGTCCGAAATGGCGAAACAGTGCCGTACGACTTTTAGAAATGCGTGCATGGATTTGAAACGGAATATTACCATGGTGCACCACTCTCCGGCGATGGGAAGTCGAATACGGGCCACGGTAATCCTGTTTTACCGTAAAAATCCACGTGTCGAAAAAACGAAGGGTAAAAAACTTACGAGACCCGATTGAGATTCGGGTTGTCCTTTTTGGGAATTAATCTATCCGTTGACGGCTGAAAGCTGTCAAAGCCGTAGAACTCATCGAGGCCTTCGTTTTGACAGGTTATGGCTCCCGTAACTCTAAACGAGCCAGAAGTTATGGCCGTTTGAATAATCGATATCTACAGGGTGCAACATCCACGGTGCAACATCCGTCCGAAATGGTGAAACAGTGTCGTACGACTTTTAGAAATGCGTGCATGGATTTGAAACGGAACAGTACCATGGTGCACCACTCTCCAGCGATGGGAAGTCGAAGGCGGGCCACGGTAATCCCGTTTTACCATAAAAATCCACGTGTCGAAAAATGAAGGGTAAAAAACTTACGAGACCCGATTGAGATTCGGGTTGTCCTTTTTGGGCATTAATCTACCCGTTGACGGCTGAAAGCTGTCAAAGCCGTAGAACTCATCGAGGCCTTCGTTTTGACAGGTTGTGTCTCCCGTAACTCTAAACGAGCCAGAATTTATGGCCGTCCGAATAATCGATATCTACATGGTACAACATCCACGGTGCAAGGTGCAACATCCGTCCGAAATGGCAAAACAGTGCCGTACGACTTTTAGAAATGCGTGCACGGATTTGAAATGGAACAGTACCATAGTGCACCACTCTCCAGCGATGGGAAGTCGAAGACGGGCCACGGTAATCCTGTTTTACCGTAAAAATCCACGTGTCGAAAAAACGAAGGGTAAAAAACTTACGTGACCCGATTGAGATTCGGGTTGTCCTTTTTGGGCATTAATCTATCCGTTGACAGCTGAAAGCTGTCAAAGCCGTAGAACTCATCGAGGCCTTCGTTTTGACAGGTTATGGCTCCCGTAATTCTAAACGAGCCAGTAGTTATGGCCGTCCGAATAATCGATATCTACAGGTGCAACATCCACGGTGCAAGGTGCAACATCCGTCCGAAATGGCGAAACAGTGCCGTACGACTTTTAGAAATGCGTGCATGGATTTGAAACGGAATATTACCATGGTGCACCACTCTCCGGCGATGGGAAGTCGAATACGGGCCACGGTAATCCTGTTTTACCGTAAAAATCCACGTGTCGAAAAAACGAAGGGTAAAAAACTTACGAGACCCGATTGAGATTCGGGTTGTCCTTTTTGGGAATTAATCTATCCGTTGACGGATGAAAGCTGTCACAGCCGTAGAACTCATCGAGGCCTTCGTTTTGACAGGTTATGGCTCCCGTAACTCTAAACGAGCCAGAAGTTATGGCCGTTTGAATAATCGATATCTACAGGGTGCAACATCCACGGTGCAACATCCGTCCGAAATGGTGAAACAGTGTCGTACGACTTTTAGAAATGCGTGCATGGATTTGAAACGGAACAGTTCCATGGTGCACCACTCTCCAGCGATGGGAAGTCGAAGGCGGGCCACGGTAATCCCGTTTTACCATAAAAATCCACGTGTCGAAAAATGAAGGGTAAAAAACTTACGAGACCCGATTGAGATTCGGGTTGTCCTTTTTGGGCATTAATCTACCCGTTGACGGCTGAAAGCTGTCAAAGCCGTAGAACTCATCGATGCCTTCGTTTTGACAGGTTGTGTCTCCCGTAACTCTAAACGAGCCAGAATTTATGGCCGTCCGAATAATCGATATCTACATGGTGCAACATCCACGGTGCAAGGTGCAACATCCGTCCGAAATGGCAAAACAGTGCCGTACGACTTTTAGAAATGCGTGCACGGATTTGAAATGGAATAGTACCATAGTGCACCACTCTCCAGCGATGGGAAGTCGAAGACGGGCCACGGTAATCCTGTTTTACCGTAAAAATCCACGTGTTGAAAAAACGAAGGGTAAAAAACTTACGTGACCCGATTGAGATTCGGGTTGTCCTTTTTGGGCATTAATCTATCCGTTGACGGCTGAAAGCTGTCAAATCCACAAAACTCATCGAGGCCTTTGTTTTGACAGGTTATGGCTCTAGTTACTCTAAACGAGCCAGAAGCTATGGCCGTCCGAATAATCGATATCTACAGGGTGCAACAACCACGGTGCATGGCGCAACATCCGTCCGAAATGGCGAAACAGTGCCGTACGACTTTTAGAAATGCGTGCATGGATTTGGAACGGAATAGTACCATGGTGCACCACTCTCCAACGATGGGAAGTCGAAGACCGGCCACGGTAATCCTGTTTTACCGTAAAAATCCACGTGTCGAAAAAACGAAGGGTAAAAAACTTACGAGACCCGATTGAGATTCGGGTTGTCCTTTTTTGGCATTAATCCATCCATTGATGGCTGAAAGCTGGCAAAGCCGTAGAACTCATCGAGCCCTTCGTTTTGACAGGTTATGGCTCCCATAACTCTAAACGAGCCAGAAGTTATGGCTGTTTGAATAATCGATATCCACAGGTTGCAACATCCACAGTGCAAGGTGCAACATCCGTCCGAAATGGCGAAACAGTGCCGTACGACTTTTAAAAATGCGTGCATGGATTTGAAACGGAACAGTACCATGGTGCACCACTCTCCAGTGATGGGAAGTCGAAGACGGGCCACGGTAATCCTGTTTTACCGTAAAAATACACGTGTCGAAAAAACGATGGGTAAAAAACTTACGAGACCCGATTGAGATTCGGGTTGACCTTTTTGGGCATTAATCAATCCGTTGACGGCTGAAAGCTGTCAAAGCCGTAGAACTCATCGAGGCCTTCGTTTTGACAGGTTATGGCTCCCGTAACTCTGAACGAGCCAGAAGTTATGGCCGTCCGAATAATCGATATCTACAGGGTGCAACATCCACGGTGCAAGGTGCAACATCCGTCCGAAATGGCGAAACAGTGCCGTACGACTTTTAGAAATGCGTGCATGGATTTGAAATGGAACAGTACCATGGTGCACCACTCTCCAGCGATGGAAAGTCGAAGAAGGGCCACGGTAATCCTGTTTTACCGTAAAAATCCACGTGTCGAAAAAACGAAGGGTAAAAAACTTCCGAGACCCGATTGAGATTCGGGTTGTCCTTTTTGGGCATTAATCTATCCGTTGACAGCTGAAAGCTGTCAAAGCCGTAGAACTCATCGAGGCCTTCGTTTTGACAGGTTATGGCACCCGTAACTCTAAACAAGCCAGAAGTTATGGCCGTTTGAATAATCGATATCTACAGGGTGCAACATCCACGGTGTAAGGTGCGACATCCGTCCGAAATGGCGAAACAGTGCCGTACGACTTTTAGAAATGCGTGCATGGATTTGAAACGGAACAGTACCATGGTGCACCACTCTCCAGCGATGGGAAGTCGAAGACGGGCCACGGTAATCTCATTTTACCGTAAAAATCCACGCGTCGAAAAAATGAAGGGTAAAAAACTTACGAGACCCGATTGAGATTCGGGTTGTCCTTTTTGGGCATTAATCTTTCCGTTGACAGCTGAAAGCTGTCAAAGGCATAAAACTCATCGAGGCCTTCGTTTTGACAGGTTATGGCTCCCGTAACTCTAAACGAGTCAAAAGTTATGGCCGTCCGAATAATCGATATCTACAGGGTGCAACATCCACGGTGCAAGGTGCAACGTCCGCCCGAAATGGCGAAACAGTGCCGTATGACTTTTAGAAATGCGTGCATTGATTTGAAATGGAACAGTACCATAGTGCACCACTCTCCAGCGATGGGAAGTCGAAGACGGGCCATGGTAATCCTGTTTTACCGTAAAAATCCACGTGTCGAAAAAACGAAGGGTAAAAAACTTACGAGACCCGATTGAGATTCGGGTTGTCCTTTTTGGGCATTAATCTATCCGTTGACGGCTGAAAGCTGTCAAAGCCATAGAACTCATCGAGGCTTTTGTTTTGACAGGTTATGGCTCCAGTAACTCTAAACGATCCAGAAGTTATGGCCGTCCGAATAATCGATATCTACAGGGTGCAACATCCACGGTGCAAGGTGCAACATCCGTCCGAAATGCGAAACAGTGCCATACGACTTTTAGAAATGCGTGCATGGATTTGAAACGGAACAGTACCATGGTGCACCACTCTCCAGCGATGGGAAGTCGAAGACGGGCCACGGTAATCCTGTTTTACCGTAAAAATCCACGTGTCGAAAAAACGAAGGGTAAAAAACTTACGAGACCCGATTGAGATTCGGGTTGTCCTTTTTGGGCATTAATCTATCCGTTGATGGCTGAAAGCTGTCAAAGCCGTACAACTCATCGAGGCCTTCGTTTTGACATGTTATGGCTCCCGTAACTCTAAACGAGCCAGAAGTTATGGCCGTTTGAAAAATCGATATCCACAAGGTGCAACATCCACGGTGCAAGGTGCAACATCCGTCCGAAATGGCGAAACGGTGTCGTACGACTTTTAGAAATGTGCGCATGGATTTGAAACGGAACAGTGCCATGGTGCACCACTCTCCAGTGATGGGAAGTCTAAGACGGGTCACGGTAATCCTGTTTTACCGTAAAAATACACGTGTCGAAAAAACGAAGGGTAAAAAACTTACGAGACCCGATTGAGATTCGGGTTGTCCTTTTTGGGTATTAATCAATCCGTTGATGACTGAAAGCTGTCAAAGCCGTAGAACTCATTGAGGCCTTCGTTTTGACAGCTTTTGGCTCCCGTAACTCTAAACGAGCCAGAAGTTATGGCCGTCCGAATAATCGATATCTACAGGGTGCAACATCCACGGCGCAAGGTGCAACATTCGTCCGAAATGGCGAAACAGTGCCGTACGACTTTTAGAAATGCGTTCATGGATTTGAAACGGAACAGTACCATAGTGCACCACTCTCCAGTGATGGAAAGTCGAAGACGGGTCACGGTAATCCTGTTTTACCGTAAAAATACACGTGTCGAAAAAACGAAGGGTAAAAAACTTACGAGACCCTATTGAGATTCGGGTTGTCCTTTTTGGGCATTAATCAATCTGTGATGACCGAAAGCTGTCAAAGCCGTAGAACTCATCGAGGCCTTCGTTTTGACAGCTTGTGGCTCCCGTAACTCTAAACGAGCCAGAAGTTATGGCCGTCCGAATAATCGATATCTATAGGGTGCAACATCCACGGCGCAAGGTGCAACATCCGTCCGAAATGGCGAAACAGTGCCGTACGACTTTTAGAAATGCGTGCGTGGATTTGAAACAGAACAGTACCGTGGTGCACCACTCTCCAGCGATGGTAAATCGAAGGCTAGCCATGGTAATCTCGTTTTACCGTAATTTTTACGTGTCGAAAAAACGAAGGGTAAAAAACTTACGAGGCCCGACTGAGATTCGGGTTGCCCTTTTTGGTCATTAATCTATCCGTTGACGGCTGAAAGCTGTCAAAGCCGTAGAACTCATCGAGGCCTTCGTTTTGACAGGTTATGGCACCCGTAACTCTAAACAAGCCAGAAGTTATGGCCGTTTGAATAATCGATATCTACAGGGTGCAACATCCACGGTGTAAGGTGCAACATCCGTCCGAAATGGCGAAACAGTGCCGTACGACTTTTAGAAATGCGTGCATGGATTTGAAACGGAACAGTACCATGGTGCACCACTCTCTAGCGATGGGAAGTCGAAGACGGGCCACGGTAATCCCATTTTACCGTAAAAATCCACGCGTCGAAAAAATGAAGGGTAAAAAACTTACGAGACCCGATTGAGATTCGGGTTGTCCTTTTTGGGCATTAAACTATCCGTTGACAGCTGAAAGCTGTCAAAGCCGTAGAACTCGTCGAGGCCTTCGTTTTGACAGGTTATGGTTCTAGTAACTCTAAACGAGCCAGAAGTTATGGCCGTCCGAATAATCGATATCTACAGGGTGCAACATCCACGGTGCATGGTGCAACATCCGTCCGAAATGGTGAAACAGTGTCTTACGACTTTTAGAAATGCGTGCATGGATTTGAAATGGAACAGTAACATGGTGCACCACTCTCCAGCGATGGGAAATCGAAGACGGGCCACGGTAATCCCGTTTTACCGTAAAAATCCACGTGTCGAAAAAATGAAGGGTAAAAAACTTACGAGACCCGATTGAGATTCGGGTGTCCTTTTTGGGCATTAAACTATCCGTTGATGGCTGAAAGATGTCAACGCCATAGAACTCATCGAGGCCTTCGTTTTGACAGGTTATGGCTCCCGTAACTCTAAACGAGTCAGAAGTTATGGCCGTCCGAATAATCGATATCGACAGGGTGCAACATCCACGGTGCAAGGTGCAACATCCGTCCGAAATGGCAAAACAGTGCCGTACGACTTTTAGAAATGCGTGCGTGGATTTGAAACGGAACAGTACCATAGTGCACCAGTCTCCAGCGATGGGAAGTCCAAGACGGGCCACGGTAATCCTGTTTTACCGTAAAAATCCACGTGTCGGAAAAACGAAGGGTAAAAAACTTACGAGACCCGATTGAGATTCGGGTTGTCCTTTTTGGGCATTAATCTATCCGTTGACAGTTGAAAGCTGTCAAAGCCATAGAACTCATCGAGACCTTTGTTTTGAAAGGTTATGGCTCCAGTAATTCTAAACGAGCCAGAAGTTATGGCCGTCCGAATAATCAATATCTACAGGGTGCAACATCCATGGTGCAAGGTGCAACATCCGTCAGAAATGGCGAAACAGTGCCGTACGACTTTTAGAAATGCGTGCATGGATTTGAAACGGAACAGTACCATGGTGCACCACTCTCCAGCGATGGGAAGTCGAAGACGGGCCACGGTAATCCTGTTTTACCGTAAAAATCCACGTGTCGAAAAAACGAAGGGTAAAAAACTTACGAGACCCGATTGAGATTCAGGTTGTCCTTTTTGGGCATTAATCTATCCGTTGACGAATGAAAGCTGTCAAAGCCGTAGAACTCATCGAGGCCTTCGTTTTGACAGGTTATGGCTCACGTAACTCTAAACGAGCCAGAAGTTATGGCCGTCCGAATAATCGATATCTATAGGGTGCAACATCCACGGTGCAAGGGGCAACATCCGTCCGAAATTGCGAAACAGTGCCGTACGACTTTTAGAAATGCATGAATGGATTTGAAACGGAACAATACCATGGTGCACCACTGTCCAGCGATGGTAAATCGAAGGCCAGCCACCGTAATCCCGTTTTACCGCAAAAATCCACGTGTCGAAAAATCAAAGGGTAAAAAACTTACGAGACCCGATTGAGATTCGGGTTGTCCTTTTTGGGCATTAATCTATCCGTTGACGGCTGAAAGCTGTCAAAGCCGTAGAACTCATCGAGGCCTTTGTTTTGACAGGTTATGGCTCCCGTAACTCTAAACGAGCCAGAAGTTATGGCCGTCCGAATTATCGATATCTACAGGGTGCAACATCCACGATGCAAGGTGCAACATCCGTCCGAAATGGCGAAACAGTGCCGTACGACTTTTAGAAATGAGTGCATGGATTTGAAACGGAACATTACCATGGTGCACCACTCTCCAGCAATAGTAAATCTAAGGCCAGCCACTGTAATCCTGTTTTACCGTAAAAATCCACGTGTCGAAAAAACGAAGGGTAAAAAACTTACGAGACCCGATTGAGATTCGGGTTGTCCTTTTTGGGCATTACTCTATCCGTTGACGGCTGAAAGCTGTCAAAGCCGTAGAACTCATCGAGGCCTTCGTTTTGACAGGTTATGCCTCCCGTAACTCTAAACGAGCCAGAAGTTATGGCCGTCCAAATAATCGATATCTACAGGGTGCAACATCCACGGTGCAAGTGCAACATCCGTCCGAAATGGAGAAACAGTGTCGTACGACTTTTAGGAATGCGTGCATGGATGTGAAACAGAACAGTACCATGGTGCATCACTCTCCAGCGATGGTAAATCGAAGGCCAGCCACGGTAATCCTGTTTAACCGTAAAAATGCACGCGTCGAAAAAACGAAGGGTAAAAAACTTACAAGGCCCGATTGAGATTCGGGTTTCCCTTTTTGGGCATTAATCTATCCGTTGACGGCTGAAAGCTGTCAAAGCCGTAGAACTCATCGAGGCCTTCGTTTTAACAGGTTATGGCTCTCGTAACTCTAAACGAGCCATAAGTTATGGCCGTCCGAATAATCGATATCTACATGGTGCAACATCCACGGTGCAAGGTGCAACATCCGTCCGAAATGGCGAAACAGTGTCGTACGACTTTTAGAAATGCGTGCATGGATTTGAAACGGAACAGTACCATGGTGCAACACTCTCCAGCGATGGAAAATCGAAGACAGGCCACGGTAATCCTGTTTTACCGTAAAAATCCACGTGTCGAAAAAACGAAGGGTAAAAAACTTACGAGACCCGATTGATATTCGGGTTGTCCTTTTTGGGCATTAATCTATCCGTTGACGGCTGAAAGCTGTCAAAGCCGTAGAAATCATCGAGGCCTTGGTTTTGACAGGTTATGGCTCCCGTAACTCTAAACGAGCCAGAAGTTATGGCCGTTTGAATAATCGATATCTACAGGGTGCAACATCCACGGTGCAAGGTGCAGCATCCGTCCGAAATGGCAAAACAGTGCCGTACGACTTTAGAAATGCGTGCGTGGATTTGAAACGGAACAGTACCATGGTGCACCACTCTCCAGCGATGGGAAGTCGAAGACGGGCCACGGTAATCCTGTTTTACCGTAAAAATCCACCTGTCGAAAAAACGAAGGGTAAAAAACTTACGAGACCCGATTGAGATTCGGGTTGTCCTTTTTGGGCATTAATCTATCCGTTGACGGCTGAAAGCTGTCAACGCCGTAGATCTCATCGAGGCCTTCGTTTTGACAGGTTATGGCTCCCGTAACTCTAAACGAGCCAGAAGTTATTGCCGTTTGAATAATCGATATTTACAGGGTGCAACATCCACGGTGCAAGGTGCAACATCCGTCCGAAATTGTGAAACAGTGTCGTACGTCTTTTAGAAATGCTTGCATGGATTTGAAACGGAACAGTTCCATGGTGCACCACTCTCCAGCGATGGAAAATCGAAGACAGGCCACGGTAATCCTGTTTTACCGTAAAAATCCACGTGTCGAAAAAACGAAGGGTAAAAAACTTACGAGACCCGATTGAGATTCGGGTTGTCCTTTTTGGGCATTAATCTATCCGTTGACGGCTGAAAGCTGTCAAAGCCGTAGAACTCATCGAGGCCTTCGTTTTGACAGGTTATGGATCCCGTAACTCTAAACGAGCCAGAAGTTATGGCCGTCCGAATTATCGATATCTACAGGGTGCAACATCCACGATGCAAGGTGCAACATCCGTCCGAAATGGCGAAACAGTGTCGTACGACTTTTAGAAATGAGTGCATGGATTTGAAACGGAACATTACCATGGTGCACCACTCTCCAGCAATAGTAAATCTAAGGCCAGCCACTGTAATCCTGTTTTACCGTAAAAATCCACGTGTCGAAAAAACGAAGGGTAAAAAACTTACGAGACCCGATTGAGATTCGGGTTGTCCTTTTTGGGCATTAATCTATCCGTTGACGGCTGAAAGCTGTCAAAGCCGTAGAACTCATCGAGGCCTTCGTTTTGACAGGTTATGCCTCCCGTAACTCTAAACGAGCCAGAAGTTATGGCCGTCCAAATAATCGATATCTACAGGGTGCAACATTCACGGTGCAAGTGCAACATCCGTCCGAAATGGCGAAACAGTGTCGTACGACTTTTAGGAATGCGTGCATGGATATGAAACAGAACAGTACCATGGTGCATCACTCTCCAGCGATGGTAAATCGAAGGCCAGCCACGGTAATCCTGTTTAACCGTAAAAATGCACGCGTCGAAAAAACGAAGGGTAAAAAACTTACAAGGCCCGATTGAGATTCGGGTTTCCCTTTTTGGGCATTAATCTATCCGTTGACGGCTGAAAGCTGTCAAAGCCGTAGAACTCATCGAGGACTTCGTTTTAACAGGTTATGGCTCTCGTAACTCTAAACGAGCCATAAGTTATGGCCGTCTGAATAATCGATATCTACAGGGTGCAACATCCACGGTGCAAGGTGCAACATCCGTCCGAAATGGCGAAACAGTGTCGTACGACTTTTAGAAATGCGTGCATGGATTTGAAACGGAACAGTACCATGGTGCACCACTCTCCAGCGATGGAAAATCGAAGACAGGCCACGGTAATCCTGTTTTACCGTAAAAATCCACGTGTCGAAAAAACGAAGGGTAAAAAACTTACGAGACCCGATTGAGATTCGGGTTGTCCTTTTTGGGCATTAATCTATCCGTTGACGGCTGAAAGCTGTCAAAGCCGTAGAAATCATCGAGGCCTTGGTTTTGACAGGTTATGGCTCCCGTAACTCTAAACGAGCCAGAAGTTATGGCCGTTTGAATAATCGATATCTACAGGGTGCAACATCCACGGTGCAAGGTGCAGCATCCGTCCGAAATGGCAAAACAGTGCCGTACGACTTTAGAAATGCGTGCGTGGATTTGAAACGGAACAGTACCATGGTGCACCACTCTCCAGCGATGGGAAGTCGAAGACGGGCCACGGTAATCCTGTTTTACCGTAAAAATCCACCTGTCGAAAAAACGAAGGGTAAAAAACTTACGAGACCCGATTGAGATTCGGGTTGTCCTTTTTGGGCATTAATCTATCCGTTGACAGCTGAAAGTTGTCAAACCCATAGAACCCATCGAGGCCTTTGTTTTGACAGGTTATGGCTCTAGTAATTCTAAACGAGCCAGAAGTTATGGCCGTCCGAATAATCGATATCTACAGGGTGCAACATCCATGGTGCAAGGTGCAACATCCGTCAGAAATGGCGAAACAGTGCCGTACGACTTTTAGAAATGCGTGCATGGATTTGAAACGGAACAGTACCATGGTGCACCACTCTCCAGCGATGGGAAGTCGAAGACGGGCCACGGTAATCCTGTTTTACCGTAAAAATCCATGTGTCGAAAAAACGAAGGGTAAAAAACTTACGAGACCCGATTGAGATTTGGGTTGTCCTTTTTGGGCATTAATCTATCCGTTGATGACTGAAAGTTGTCAAAGCCGTAGAACTCATCGAGGCCTTCGTTTTGACAGGTTATGGCTCATGTAACTCTAAACGAGCGAGAAGTTATGGCCGTTTGAACAATCGATATCCACAGGGTGCAACATCCACGGTGCAAGGTGCAACATCCGTCCGAAATGGCAAAACAATGTCGTACGACTTTTAGAAATGCATGAATGGATTTGAAACGGAACAGTACCATGGTGCACCACTGTCCAGTGATGGTAAATCAAAGGCCAGCCACCGAAATCCCGTTTTACCGTAAAAATCCACGTGTCGAAAAATCATAGGGTAAAAAACTTACGAGACCCGATTGAGATTCGGGTTGTCCTTTTTGGGCATTAATCTATCCGTTGACGGCTGAAAGCTGTCAAAGCCGTAGAACTCATTGAGGCCTTCGTTTTGACAGGATATGGCTCCCGTAACTCTAAACGAGCCAGAAGTTATGGCCGTCCGAATTATCGATATCTACAGGGTGCAACATCCACGGTGCAAGTGCAACATTCGTCCGAAATGGCGAAACAGTGTCGTACGACTTTTAGTAATGCGTGCATGGATTTGAAACAGAACAGTACCATGGTGCATCACTCTCCAGCGATGGTAAATCGAAGGCCAGCCACGGTAATCCTGTTTAACCGTAAAAATCCACGCGTCGAAAAAACGAAGGGTAAAAAACTTACAAGGCCCGATTGAGATTCGGGTTGCCCTTTTTGGGCATTAATCTATCCGTTGATGGCTGAAAGCTGTCAAAGCCGTAGAACTCATCGAGGCCTTCGTTTTGACAGGTTATGGCTCCCGTAACTCTAAACGAGCCAGAAGTTATGGCCGTCCAAATAATCGATATCTACAGGGTGCAACATCCACGGTGCAAGTGCAACATCCGTCCGAAATGGCGAAACAGTGTCGTACGACTTTTAGGAATGCGTGCATGGATTTGAAATAGAACAGTACCATGGTGCATCACTCTCCAGCAATGGTAAATCGAAGGCCAGCCACGGTAATCCTGTTTAACCGTAAAAATCCACGCGTCGAAAAAACGAAGGGTAAAAAACTTACAATGCCCGATTGAGATTCGGGTTTCCCTTTTTGGGCATTAATCTATCCGTTGACGGCTGAAAGCTGTCAAAGCCGTAGAACTCATCGAGGCCTTCGTTTTAACAGGTTATGGCTCCCGTAACTCTAAACGAGCCAGAAGTTATGGCCGTCCGAATAATCGATATCTACAGGGTGCAACATCCACGGTGCAAGGTGCAACATCCACGGTGCAAGGTGCAACATCCGTCCGAAATGGCGAAACAGTGCCGTACGACTTTTAGAAATGCATGCATGGATTTGAAATGGAACAGTGCCATGGTGCACCACTCTCCAGCGATGGAAAATCGAAGATAGGCCACGGTAATCCTGTTTTACCGTAAAAATCCACGTGTCGAAAAAACGAAGAGTAAAAAACTTACGAGACCCGATTGAGATTCGGGTTGTCCTTTTTGGGCATTAATCTATCCGTTGACGGCTGAAAGCTGTCAAAGCCGTAGAAATCATCGAGGCCTTCGTTTTGACAGGTTATGCCTCCCGTAACTCGAAACGAGCCAGAAGTTATGGCCGTTTGAATAATCGATATCTACAGGGTGCAACATCCACGGTGCAAGGTGCAACATCCTTCCGAAATGGTGAAACAGTGTCGTACGACTTTTAGAAATGCGTGCATGGATTTGAAACGGAACAGTACCATGGTGCACCACTCTCCAGCGATGGGAAGTCGAAGGCGGGCCACGGTAATCCTGTTTTACCGTAAAAATCCACGTGTCGAAAAAATGAAGGGTAAAAAACTTATGAGAACCGATTGAGATTCGGGTTGTCCTTTTTGGGCATTAATCTACCCGTTGACGGCTGAAAGCTGTCAAAACCGTAGAACTATTCGAGCCTTCGTTTTGACAGGTTATGGCTCCCGTAACTCTAAACGAGTCAGAAGTTATGGCCGTCCGAATAATCGATATCTACAGGGTGGAACATCCACGGTGCAAGGTGCAACATCCGTCCGAAATGGCAAAACAGTGACGTACGACTTTTAGAAATGCGTGCATGGATTTGAAATGGAACAGTACCATAGTGCACCACTCTCCAGCGATGGGAAGTCGAAGACAAGCCACGGTAATCCCGGTTTACAGTAAAAATCCACGTGTCGAAAAAACGAAGGGTAAAAAACTTACGAGACCCGATTGAGATTCGGGTTGTCCTTTTTGGGTATTAATCTATCCGTTGATGGCTTAAAGCTGTCAAAGTCATAGAACTCATCGAGGGCTTTGTTTTGACAGGTTATGGCTCCAGTAACTCTAAACGAGCCAGAAGTTATGGCCGTCCGAATAATCGATATCTACAGGGTGCAACATCCACGGTGCAGGTGCAACATCCGTCCGAAATGGCGAAACAGTGCCGTACGACTTTTAGAAATGCATGCATGGATTTGAAACGGAACAGTACCATGGTGCACCACTCTCCAGCGATGGGAAGTCGAAGACGGGCCACGGTAATCCTGTTTTACCGTAAAAATCCATGTGTCGAAAAAACGAAGGGTAAAAAACTTACGAGACCCGATTGAGATTCGGGTTGTCCTTTTTGGCCATTAATCTATCCGTTGATGGCTGAAAGTTGGCAAAACCGTAGAACTCATCGAGGCCTTCGTTTTGACAGGTTATGGCTACCATAACTCTAAACGAGCCAGATGTTATGGCCGTTTGAATAATCGATATCCACAGGGTGCAACATCCACGGTGCAAGGTGCAACTTCCGTCCGAAATGGTGAAACAGTGCCGTACGACTTTTAGAAATGCGTGCATGGATTTGAAGCGGAACAGTACCATGGTGCACCACTCTCCAGTGATGTGAAGTCGAAGACGGGCCACGGTAATCCTGTTTTACCGTAAAAATACGCGTGCCGAAAAAACGAAGGGTAAAAAACTTACGAAACCCGATTGAGATTCGGGTTGTCCTTTTTGGGCATTAATCAATCCGTTGACGGCTGAAAGCTGTCAAAGCCGTAGAACTCATTGAGGCCTTCGTTTTGACAGGTTATGGCTCCCGTAACTCTAAACGAGCCAGAAGTTATGGCCGTCCAAATAATCGATATCTACAGGGTGCAACATCAACGGTGCAAGTGCAACATCCGTCCGAAATGGCGAAACAGTGCCGTACGACTTTTAGAAATGCGTGCATGGATTTGAAAAAGAACAGTACCATGGTGCACCACTCTCCTGCGATGGTAAATCGAAGGCCAGCCACGGTAATCCTGTTTTACCGTAAAAATCCACGTGTCGAAAAACGAAGGGTAAAAAACTTACAAGGCCCGATTGAGATTAGGGTTACCCTTTTTGGGCATTAATCTATCCGTTGACGGCTGAAAGCTGTCAAAGCCGTAGAACTCATCGAGGCCTTCGTTTTGACAGGTTATGGATCCCGTAACTCTTAACGAGCCAGAAGTTATGGCCGTTCGAATAATCGATATCTACAGGGTGCTACAACCACGGTGCAAGGTGCAACATTTGTCCGAAATGGCGAAACAGTGCCGTACGACTTTTAGAAATGCGTGCATGGATTTGAAATGGAACAGTACCATGGTGCACCACTCTCCAGCGATGGGAAGTCGAAGACGGGCCACGGTAATCCTGTTTTACCGTAAAAATCCACGTGTCGAAAAAACGAAGGGTAAAAAACTTACGAGACCCGATTAAGATTCGGGTTGTCCTTTTTGGGCATTGATCTATCCGTTGACGGCTGAAAGACATCAAAGCCATAGAACTCAACGAGGCCTTCGTTTTGACTGTTTATGGCTCCCGTAAATCTAAACGAGCCAGAAGTTATGGCCGTTTGAATAATCGATATCTACAGGGTGCAACATCCACGGTGCAAGGTGCAACATCCGTCCGAAATGGCGAAACAGTGCCGTACGACTTTTAGAAATGCGTGCGTGAATTCGAAATGGAACAGTACCATGGTGCACCACTCTCCAGCGATGGGAAGTCGAAGACGGGCCACGGTAATCCCATTTTACCGTAAAAATCCACGTGTCAAAAAAATAAAGGGTAAAAACTTATGAGACCCGATTGAGATTCGGGCTGTCCTTTTTGGGCATTAATCTATCCATTGACGGCTGAAAGCTATCAAAGCCATAGAACTCATCGAGGCCTTCGTTTTGACAGGTTATGGCTCCCGTAACTCTAAACGAGTCAGAAGTTATGGCCGTCCGAATAAACGATATCTACAGGGTGCAACATCCACGGTGCAAGGTGCAACATCCGTCCGAAATGGCGAAACAGTGCCGTACGACTTTTAGAAATGCATGCATGGATTTGAAATGGAACAGTACCATAGTGCACCACTCTCTAGCGATGGAAAGTCGAAGACGGGCCACGGTAATCCTGTTTTACCATAAAAATCCTCGTGTCGAAAAAACGAAGGGTAAAAAACTTACGAGACCCGATTGAGATTCGGGTTGTCCTTTTTGGGCATTAATCTATCCGTTACTGGCTGAAAGCTGTCAAAGCCATAGAACTCATCGAGGCCTTTGTTTGACAGGTTATGGCTCCAGTAACTCTAAACGAGCCAGAAGTTATGGTCGTCCGAATAATCGATATCTACAGGGTGCAACATCCACGGTGCAAGGTGCAACATCCGTCCGAAATGGCGAAACAGTGCTGTACGACTTTTAGAAATGCGTGCATGGATTTGAAATGGAACAGTACCATGGTGCACCACTCTCCAGCGATGGGAAGTCGAAGACGGGCCACGGTAATCCTGTTTTACCGTAAAAATCCACGTGTCGAAAAAACGAAGGGTAAAAAACTTACGAGACCCGATTGAGATTCGGGTTGTCCTTTTTGGGCATTAATCAATCCGTTGATGGCTGAAAGCTGTCAAAGCCATAGAACTCGTCGAGGCCTTCGTTTTGACAGGTCATGGCTCCCGTAACTCTAAACGAGCCAGAAGTTATGGCCGTTTGAAAAATCGATATCCACAGGGTGCAACATCCACGGTGCAAGGTGCAACATCCGTCCGAAATGGCGAAACAGTGCCGTACGACTTTTGGAAATGCATGCATGGATTTGAAATGGAACAGTACCATGGTGCACCACTCTCCAGCGATGGAAAGTCGAAGACGGGCCACGGTAATCCTGTTTTACCGTAAAAATCCACGTGTCGAAAAAACGAAGGGTAAAAAACTTAAGAGACCCGATTGAGATTCGGGTTGTCCTTTTTGGGCATTAATCTATCCGTTGACGGCTGAAAGCTGTCAAAGCCGTAGAACTCATCGAGGCCTTCGTTTTGACAGGTTATGGCTCCCGTAAATCTAAACGAGCCAGAATTTATGGCCGTTTGAATAATCGATATCTACAGGGTGCAACATCCACGGTGCAAGGTGCAACATCCGTCCGAAATGGCGAAACAGTGCCGTACGACTTTTATAAATGCGTGCGTGGATTTGAAACGGAATAGTACCATGGTGCACCACTCTCCAGTGATGGGAAGTCGAAGACGGGCCATGGTAATCCCATTTTACCGTAAAAATCCACGTGTCGAAAAAATGAAGGGTAAAAAACTTACGAGACCCGATTGAGATTCGGGTTGTCCTTTTTGGGCATTAATCTATCCAATGACGGCTGAAAGCTGTCAAAGCCATAAAACTCATCGAGGCCTTCGTTTTGACAGGTTATGGCTCCCGTAACAATAAACGAGTCAGAAGTTATGGTCGTCCGAATAATCGATATTTACCGGGTGCAACATCCACGGTGCAAGGTGCAACATCCGTCCGAAATGGCGAAACAGTGCCGTACGACTTTTAGAAATGCGTGCATGGATTTGAAACGGAACAGTACCATGGTGCACCACTCTCCAGCGATAGTAAATCGAAGGCCAGCCACTGTAATCCTGTTTTACCGTAAATATCCACGTGTCGAAAAAACGAAGGGTAAAAAACTTACGAGACCCGATTGAGATTCGGGTTGTCCTTTTTGGGCATTAATCTATCTGTTGACGGCTGAAAGCTGTCAAAGCCGTAGAACTCATCGAGGCCTTCGTTTTGACTGGTTATGGCTCCCGTAACTCTAAACGAGCCAGAAGTTATGGCCGTCCAAATAATCGATATCTACAGGGTGCAACATCCACGGTGCAAGTGCAACATCCGTCCGAAATGGCGAAACAGTGCCGTACGACTTTCAGAAATGCATGCATGGATTTGAAACGGAACAGTCCCATAGTGCACCACTCTCCAGCGATGGGAAGTCGAAGACAAGCCACGGTAATCCCGTTTTACCGTAAAAATCCACGTGTCGAAAAAACGAAGGGTAAAAAACTTACGAGACCTGATTGAGATTCGGGTTGTCCTTTTTGGGCATTAATCTATCCATTGACGGCTGAAAGCTGTCAAAGCCATAGAACTCATCGAGGGCTTTGTTTTGACAGGTTATGGCTCCAGTAACTCTAAACGAGCCAGAAGTTATGGCCGTCCGAATAATAGATATCTACAGGGTGCAACATCCACGGTGTAAGGTGCAACATGCGTCCGAAATGGCGAAACAGTGCCGTACGACTTTTAGAAATGCGTGCATGGATTTGAAACGGAACAGTACCATGGTGCACCACTCTCCAGCGATGGGAAGTCGAAGACGAGCCACGGTAATCCTGTTTTACCGTAAAAATCCACGTGTCTAAAAAACGAAGGGTAAAAAACTTACGGGACCCGATTGAGATTCGGGTTGTCCTTTTTGGGCATTAATCTATCCGTTGATGGCTGAAAGCTGGCAAAGCCGTAGAACTCATCGAGGACTTCGTTTTGACAGGCTACCATAACTCTAAACGAGCCAGAAGTTATGGCCGTTTGAATAATCGATATCCACAGGGTGCAACATCCACGGTGCAAGGTGCAACATCCGTCCGAAATGGCTAAACAGTGCCGTACGACTTTTAGAAATGCATGAATGGATTTGAAACGGAACAGTACCATGGTGCACCACTGTCCAGCGATGGTAAATCGAAGGCCAGTCACCGAAATCCCGTTTTACCGTAAAAATCCACGTGTCGAAAAATCATAGGGTAAAAAACTTACGAGACCCGATTGAGATTCGGGTTGTCCTTTTTGGGCATTAATCTATCCGATGACGGCTGAAAGCTGTCAAAGCCGTAGAACTCATCGAGGCCTTCGTTTTGACAGGTTATGGCTCCCGTAACTCTAAACGAGCCAGAAGTTATGGCCGTCCGAATTATCGATATCTACAGGGTGCAACATCCACGGTGCAAGTGCAACATCCGTCCGAAATGGCGAAACAGTGTCGACGACTTTTAGGAATGCGTGCATGGATTTGAAATAGAACAGTACCATGGTGCATCACTCTCCAGCGATGGTAAATCGAAGGCCAGCCACGGTAATCCTGTTTAACCGTAAAAATCCACGCGTCGAAAAAACGAAGGGTAAAAAACTTACAATGCCCGATTGAGATTCGGGTTTCCCTTTTTGGGCATTAATCTATCCGTTGACGGCTGAAAGCTATCAAAGCCGTAGAACTCATCGAGGCCTTCGTTTTAACAGGTTATGGCTCCCGTAACTCTAAACGAGCCAGAAGTTATGGCCGTCCGAATAATCGATATCTACAGGGTGTAACATCCACGGTGCAAGGTGCAACATCCGTCCGAAATGGCGAAACAGTGCCGTACGACTTTTAGAAATGCGTGCAAGGATTTGAAACGGAACAGTGCCATGGTGCACCACTCTCCAGCGATGGGAAATCAAATATAGGCCACGGTAATCCTGTTTTACCGTAAAAATCCACGTGTCGAAAAAACGAAGGGTAAAAAACTTACGAGACCCAATTGAGATTCGGGTTGTCCTTTTTGGGCATTAATCTATCCGTTGATGGCTGAAATCTGTCAAAGCCGTAGAAATCATCGAGGCCTTCGTTTTGACAGGTTATGGCTCCCGTAACTCTAAACGAGCCAGAAGTTATGGCTGTTTGAATAATCGATATCTACAGGGTGCAACATCCACGGTGCAAGGTGCAACATCCGTCCGAAATGGTGAAACAGTGTCGTACGACTTTTAGAAATGCGTGCATGGATTTGAAACGGAACAGTACCATGGTGCACCACTCTCCAGCGATGGGAAGTCGAAGGCGGGCCACGGTAATCCTGTTTTACCGTAAAAATCCACATGTCGAAAAAATGAAGGGTAAAAAACTTACGAGAACCGATTGAGATTCGGGTTGTCCTTTTCGGGCATTAATCTAACCGTTGATGGCTGAAAGCTGTCAAAACCGTAGAACTCTTCGAGCCTTCGTTTTGACAGGTTATGGCTCCCGTAACTCTAAACGAGTCAGAAGTTATGGCCGTCCGAATAATCGATATCTACAGGGTGGAACATCCACGGTGCAAGGTGCAACATCCGTCCGAAATAGCAAAACAGTGCCGTACGACTTTTAGAAATGCGTGCATGGATTTGAAACGGAACAGTACCATAGTGCACCACTCTCCAGCGATGGGAAGTCGAAGACAAGCCACGGTAATCCCGTTTTACAGTAAAAATCCACGTGTCGAAAAAACGAAGGGTAAAAAACTTACGAGACCCGATTGAGATTCGGGTTGTCCTTTTTGGGTATTAATCTATCCGTTGATGGCTTAAAGCTGTCAAAGTCATAGAACTCATCGAGGGCTTTCTTTTGACAGGTTATGGCTCCAGTAACTCTAAACGAGCCAGAAGTTATGGCCGTCCGAATAATCGATATCTACAGGGTGCAACATCCACGGTGCAAGGTGCAACATCCGTCCGAAATGGCGAAACAGTGCCGTACGACTTTTAGAAATGCATGCATGGATTTGAAACGGAACAGTACCATGGTGCACCACTCTCCAGCGATGGGAAGTCGAAGACGGGCCACGGTAATCCTGTTTTACCGCAAAAATCCATGTGTCGAAAAAACGAAGGGTAAAAAACTTACGAGACGCGATTGAGATTCGGGTTGTCCTTTTTGGCCATTAATCTATCCGTTGATGGCTGAAAGTTGGCAAAACCGTAGAACTCATCGAGGCCTTCGTTTTGACAGGTTATGGCTACCATAACTCTAAACGAGCCAGAAGTTATGGCCGTTTGAATAATCGATATCCACAGGGTGCAACATCCACGGTGCAAGGTGTAATTTCCGTCCGAAATGGTGAAACAGTGCCGTACGACTTTTAGAAATGCGTGCATGGATTTGAAGCGGAACAGTACCATGGTGCACCACTCTACAGTGATGGGAAGTCGAAGACGGGCCACGGTAATCCTGTTTTACCGTAAAAATACGCGTGCCGAAAAAACGAAGGGTAAAAAACTTACGAAACCCGATTGAGATTCGGGTTGTCCTTTTTGGGCATTAATCAATCCATTGACGACTGAAAGCTGTCAAAGCCGTAGAACACATTGAGGCCTTCGTTTTGACAGGTTATGGCTCCCGTAACTCTAAACGAGCCAGAAGTTATGGCCGTCCAAATAATCGATATCTACAGGGTGCAACATCCACGGTGCAAGTGCAACATCCGTCCGAAATGGCGAAACAGTGTCGTACGACTTTTAGAAATGCGTGCATGGATTTGAAACAGAACAGTACCATGGTGCACCACTCTCCTGCGATGGTAAATCGAAGGCCAGCCACGGTAATCCTGTTTTACCGTAAAAATCCACGTGTCGAAAAACGAAGGGTAAAAAATTTACAAGGCCCGATTGAGATTCGGGTTGCCCTTTTTGGGCATTAATCTATCCGTTGACGGCTGAAAGCTGTCAAAGCCATAGAACTCATCGAGGCCTTCGTTTTGACAGGTTATGGCTCACGTAACTCTAAACGAGCCAGAAGTTATGGCCGTTCGAATAATCGATATCTACAGGGTGCAACATCCACGGTGCAAGGTGCAACATCTGTCCGAAATGGCGAAACAGTGCCGTACGACTTTTAGAAATGCGTGCATGGATTTGAAACCGAACAGTACCATGGTGCACCACTCTCCAGCGATAATAAATCGAAGGCCGGCCACTGTAATCCTATTTTACCGTAAATATCCACGTGTCGAAAAAACGAAGGGTAAAAAACTTACGAGACCCGATTGAGTTTCGGGTTGTCCTTTTTGGGCATTAATCTATCCGTTGACGCCTGAAAGCTGTCAAAGCCGTAGAAGTCATCGAGGCCTTCGTTTTGACAGGTTATGGCTCCCGTAACTCTAAACGAGCCAGAAGTTATCGCCGTCCAAATAATCGATATCTACAGGGTGCAACATCCACGGTGCAAGTGCAACATCCGTCCGAAATGGCGAAACAGTGCCGTACGACTTTCAGAAATGCGTGCATGGATTTGAAACGGAACAATCCCATAGTGCACCACTCTCCAGCGATGGGAAGTCGAAGACAAGCCACGGTAATCCCGTTTTACCGTAAAAATCCACGTGTCGAAAAAACGAAGGGTAAAAAACTTACGAGACCCGATTGAGATTCGGGTTGTCCTTTTTGGGCATTAATCTATCCGTTGACGGCTGAAAGCTGTCAAAGCCATAGAACTCATCGAGTGCTTTGTTTTGACAGGTTATGGCTCCAGTAACTCTAAACTATCCAGAAGTTATGGCCGTCCGAATAATCGATATCTACAGGGTCGAACATCCACGGTGTAAGGTGCAACATGCGTCCGAAATGGCGAAACAGTGCCGTACGACTTTTAGAAATGCGTGCATGGATTTGAAATGGAACAATACCATGGTGCACCACTCTCCAGCGATGGGAAGTCGAAGACGGGCCACGGTAATCCTATTTTACCGTAAAAATCCACGTGTCGAAAAAACGAAGGGTAAAAAACTTACGGGACCCGATTGAGATTCGGGTTATCCTTTTTGGGCATTAATCTATCCGTTGATGGCTGAAAGCTGGCAAAGCCGTAGAACTCATCGAGGCCTTCGTTTTGACAGGCTACCATAACTCTAAACGAGCCAGAAGTTATGGCCGTTTGAATAATCGATATCCACAGGGTGCAACATCCACGGTGCAAGGTGCAACATCCGTCCAAAATGGCTAAACAGTGCCGTACGACTTTTAGAAATGCATGAATGGATTTGAAACGGAACAGTACCATGGTGCACCACTGTCCAGCGATGGTAAATCGAAGGCCAGCCACCGAAATCCCGTTTTACCGTAAAAATCCACGTGTCGAAAAATCATAGGGTAAAAAACTTACGAGACCCGATTGAGATTCGGGTTGTCCTTTTTGGGCATTAATCTATCCGTTGACGGCTGAAAGCTGTCAAAGCCGTAGAAATCATCGAGGCCTTCATTTTGACAGGTTATGGCTCCCGTAACTCTAAACGAGCCAGAAGTTATGGCCGTTTGAATAATCGATATCTACAGGGTGCAACATCCACGGTGCAAGGTGCAACATCCGTCCGAAATGGTGAAACAGTGTCGTACGACTTTTAGAAATGCGTGCATGGATTTGAAACGGAACAGCACCATGGTACACCACTCTCCAGCGATGGGAAGTCGAAGGCGGGCCACGGTAATTCTGTTTTACCGTAAAAATCCACGTGTCGAAAAAATGAAGGGTAAAAAACTTACGAGAACCGATTGAGATTCGGGTTGTCCTTTTCGGGCATTAATCTAACCGTTGATGGCTGAAAGCTGTCAAAACCGTAGAACTCTTCGAGCCTTCGTTTTGACAGGTTATGGCTCTCGTAAGTCTAAACGAGTCAGAAGTTATGGCCGTCCGAATAATCGATATCTACAGGGTGGAACATCCACGGTGCAAGGTGCAACATCCGTCCGAAATGGCAAAACAGTGCCGTACGACTTTTAGAAATGCGTGCATGGATTTTAAACGGAACAGTACCATAGTGCACCACTCTCCAGCGATGGGAAGTCGAAGACAAGCCACGGTAATCCCGTTTTACAGTAAAAATCCACGTGTCGAAAAAACGAAGGGTAAAAAACTTACGAGACCTGATTGAGATTCGGGTTCTCCTTTTTGGGTATTAATCTATCCGTTGATGGCTTAAAGCTGTCAAAGTCATAGAACTCATCGAGGGCTTTCTTTTGACAGGTTATGGCTCCAGTAACTCTAAACGAGCCAGAAGTTATGGTCGTCCGAATAATCGATATCTACAGGGTGCAACATCCACGGTGCAAGGTGCAACATCCGTCCGAAATGGCGAAACAGTGCCGTACGACTTTTAGAAATGCATGCATGGATTTGAAACGGAACAGTACCTTGGTGCACCACTCTCCAGCGATGGGAAGTCGAAGACGGGCCACGGTAATCCTGTTTTACCGCAAAAATGCACGTGTCGAAAAAACGAAGGGTAAAAAACTTACGAGACCCGATTGAGATTCGGGTTGTCCTTTTTGGCCATTAATCTATTCGTTGATGGCTGAAAGTTGGCAAAACCGTAGAACTCATCGAGGCCTTCGTTTTGACAGTTATGGCTACCATAACTCTAAACGAGCCAGAAGTTATGGCCGTTTGAATAATCGATATCCACAGGGTGCAACATCAAAGGTGCAAGGTGTAACTTCCGTCCGAAATGGTGAAACAGTGCCGTACGACTTTTAGAAATGCGTGCATGGATTTGAAGCGGAACAGTACCATGGTGCACCACTCTCCAGTGATGGGAAGTCGAAGACGGGCCACGGTAATCCTGTTTTACCGTAAAAATACGCGTGCCGAAAAAACGAAGGGTAAAAAACTTACGAAACCCGATTGAGATTCGGGTTGTCCTTTTTGGGCATTAATCAATCCGTTGACGACTGAAAGCTGTCAAAGTCGTAGAACACATTGAGGCCTTCGTTTTGACAGGTTATGGCTCCCGTAACTCTAAACGAGCCAGAAGTTATGGCCGTCCAAATAATCGATATCTACAGGGTGCAACATCCACGGTGCAAGTGCAACATCCGTCCGAAATGGCGAAACAGTGCCGTACGACTTTTAGAAATGCGTGCATGGATTTGAAACAGAACAGTACCATGGTGCACCACTCTCCTGCGATGGTAAATCGAAGGCCAGCCACGGTAATCCTGTTTTACCGTAAAAATCCATGTGTCGAAAAACGAAGGGTAAAAAATTTACAAGGCCCGATTGAGATTCGGGTTGCCCTTTTTGGGCATTAATCTATCTGTTGACGGCTGAAAGCTGTCAAAGCCATAGAACTCATCGAGGCCTTCGTTTTGACAGGTTATGGCTCCCGTAACTCTAAACGAGCCAGAAGTTATGGCCGTTCGAATAATCGATATCTACAGGGTGCAACATCCACGGTGCAAGGTGCAACATCTGTCCGAAATGGCGAAACAGTGCCGTACGACTTTTAGAAATGCGTGCATGGATTTGAAATGGAACAGTACCATGGTGCACCACTCTCCAGCGATGGGAAGTCGAAGACGGGCCACGGTAATCCTGTTTTACCGTAAAAATCCACGTGTCGAAAAAACGAAGGGTAAAAAACTTACGAGACCCGATTAAGATTCGGGTTGTCCTTTTTGGGCATTAATCTATCCGTTGACTATTGAAAGACATCAAAGCCATAGAACTCATCGAGGCCTTCGTTTTGACAGTTTATGGCTCCCGTAAATCTAAACGAGCCAGAAGTTATGGCCGTTTGAATAATCGATATCTACAGGGTGCAGCATCCACGGTGCAAGGTGCAACATCCGTCCGAAATGGCGAAACAGTGCCGTACGACTTTTAGAAATGCGTGCGTGAATTTGAAATGGAACAGTACCATGGTGCACCACTCTCCAGCGATGGGAAGTCGAAGACGGGCCACGGTAATCCCATTTTACCGTAAAAATCCACGTGTCGAAAAAATGAAGGGTAAAAACTTAAGAGACCCGATTGAGATTCGGGTTGTCCTTTTTAGGCATTAATCTATCCATTGACGGCTGAAAGCTGTCAAAGCCATAGAACTCATCGAGGCCTTCGTTTTGACAGGTTATGGCTCCCGTAACTCTAAACGAGTCAGAAGTTATGGCCGTCCGAATAAACGATATCTACAGGGTGCAACATCCACGGTGCAAGGTGCAACATCCGTCCGAAATGGCGAAACAGTGCCGTACGACTTTTAGAAATGCATGCATGGATTTGTAACGGAACAGTACCATAGTGCACCACTCTCCAGCGATGGAAAGTCGAAGACGGGCCACGGTAATCCTGTTTTACTATAAAAATCCTCGTGTCGAAAAAACGAAGGGTAAAAAACTTACGAGACCCGATTGAGATTCGGGTTGTCCTTTTCGGGCATTAATCTATCCGTTACTGGCTGAAAGCTGTCAAATCCATAGAACTCATCGAGGCCTTTGTTTGACAGGTTATGGCTCCAGTAACTCTAAACGAGCCAGAAGTTATGGTCGTCCGAATAATCGATATCTACAGGGTGCAACATCCACGGTGCAAGGTGCAACATCCGTCCGAAATGGCGAAACAGTGTCGTACGACTTTTAGAAATGCGTGCATGGATTTGAAATGGAACAGTACCATGGTGCACCACTCTCCAGCGATGGGAAGTCGAAGACGGGCCACGGTAATCCTGTTTTACCGTAAAAATCCACGTGTCGAAAAAACGAAGGGTAAAAAACTTACGAGACCCGATTGAGATTCGGGTTGTCCTTTTTGGGCATTAATCTATCCGTTGACGGCTGAAAGCTGTCAAAGCCGTAGAACTCATCGAGGCCTTCGTTTTGACAGGTCATGGCTCCCGTAACTCTAAACGAGCCAGAAGTTATGGCCGTTTGAAAAATCGATATCCACAGGGTGCAACATCCACGGTGCAAGGTGCAACATCCGTCCGAAATGGCGAAACAGTGCCGTACGACTTTTGAAAATGCATGCATGGATTTGAAATGGAACAGTACCATGGTGCACCACTCTCCAGCGATGGAAAGTCGAAGACGGGCCACGGTAATCCTGTTTTACCGTAAAAATCCACGTGTCGAAAAAACGAAGGGTAAAAAACTTAAGAGACCCGATTGAGATTCGGGTTGTCCTTTTTGGGCATTAATCTATCCGTTGACGGCTGAAAGCTGTCAAAGCCGTAGAACTCATCGAGGCCTTCGTTTTGACAGGTTATGGCTCCCGTAAATCTAAACGAGCCAGAATTTATGGCCGTTTGAATAATCGATATCTACAGGGTGCAACATCCACGGTGCAAGGTGCAACATCCGTCCGAAATTGCGAAACAGTGCCGTACGACTTTTATAAATGCGTGCGTGGATTTGAAACGGAACAGTACCATGGTGCACCACTCTCCAGCGATAGTAAATCGAAGGCCAGCCACTGTAATCCTGTTTTACCGTAAATATCCACGTGTCGAAAAAACGAAGGGTAAAAAACTTACGAGACCCGATTGAGATTCGGGTTGTCCTTTTTGGGCATTAGTCTATCCGTTGATGGCTGAAAGCTGTCAAAGCCGTAGAAGTCATCGAGGCCTTCGTTTTGACAGGTTATGGCTCCCGTAACTCTAAACGAGCCAGAAGTTATGGCCGTCCAAATAATCGATATCTACAGGGTGCAACATCCACGGTGCAAGTGCAACATCCGTCCGAAATGGCGAAACAGTGCCGTACGACTTTCAGAAATGCGTGCATGGATTTGAAACGTAACAATCCCATAGTGCACCACTCTCCAGCGATGGGAAGTCGAAGACAAGCCACGGTAATCCCGTTTTACAGTAAAAATCCACGTGTCGAAAAAACGAAGGGTAAAAAACTTACGAGACCCGATTGAGATTCGGGTTGTCCTTTTTGGGCATTAATCTATCCGTTGACGGCTGAAAGCTGTCAAAGCCATAGAACTCATCGAGGGCTTTGTTTTGACAGGTTATGGCTCCAGTAACTCTAAACTAGCTAGAAGTTATGGTCGTCCGAATAATCGATATCTACAGGGTGCAACATCCACGGTGTAAGGTGCAACATGCATCCGAAATGGCGAAACAGTGCCGTACGACTTTTAGAAATGCGTGCATGGATTTGAAATGGAACAGTACCATGGTGCACCACTCTCCAGCGATGGGAAGTCGAAGACGGGCCACGGTAATCTTATTTTACCGTAAAAATCCACGTGTCGAAAAAACGAAGGGTAAAAAACTTACGGGACCCGATTGAGATTCGGGTTGTCCTTTTTGGGCATTAATCTATCTGTTGATGGCTGAAAGCTGGCAAAGCCGTAGAACTCATCGAGGCCTTCATTTTGACAGGCTACCATAACTCTAAACGAGCCAGAAGTTATGGCCGTTTGAAAAATCGATATCCACAGGGTGCAACATCCACGGTGCAAGGTGCAACATCCGTCCAAAATGGCTAAACAGTGCCGTACGACTTTTAGAAATGCATGAATGGATTTGAAGCGGAATAGTACCATGGTGCACCACTGTCCAGCGATGGTAAATCGAAGGCCAGCCACCGAAATCCCGTTTTACCGTAAAAATCCACGTGTCGAAAAATCATAGGGTAAACAACTTACGAGGCCCGATTGAGATTCGGGTTGTCCTTTTTGGGCATTAATCTATCCGTTGACGGCTAAAAGCTGTCAAAGCCGTAGAACTCATCGAGGCCTTCGTTTTGACAGGTTATGGCTCCTGTAACTCTAAACGAGCCAGAAGTTATGGCCGTCCGAATAATCGATATCTACAGAGTGCAACATCCACGGTGCAAGGTGCAACATGCGTCCGAAATGGCGAAACAGTGCCGTACGACTTTTAGAAATGCGTGCACGGATTTGAAACGGAACAGTACCATGGTGCACCACTCTCCAGCGATGGGAAGTCGAAGACGGGCCACGGTAATCCTGTTTTACCGTAAAAATCCACGTGTCGAAAAAACGAAGGGTAAAAAACTTACGGGACCCGATTGAGATTCTGGTTGTCCTTTTTGGGCATTAATCTATCCGTTGATGGCTGAAAGCTGGCAAAGCCATAGAACTCATCGAGGCCTTCGTTTTGACAGGCTAGCATAACTCTAAACGAGCCAGAAGTTATGGCCGTTTGAATAATCGATATCCATAGGGTGCAACATCCACGGTGCAAGGTGCAACATCCGTCCGAAATGGCTAAACAGTGCCGTACGACTTTTAGAAATGCATGAATGGATTTGAAACGGAACAGTACCATGGTGCACCACTGTCCAGCGATGGTAAATCGAAGGCCAGCCACCGAAATCCCGTTTTACCGTAAAAATCCACGTGTCGAAAAATCATAGGGTAAAAAACTTACGAGACCCGACTGAGATTCGGGTTGTCCTTTTTGGGCTTTAATCTATCCGTTGACGGCTGAAAGCTGTCCAAGCCGTAGAACTCATCGAGGCCTTCGTTTTGACAGGTTATGGCTCCCGTAACTCTAAACGAGCCAGAAGTTATGGCCGTCCGAATTATCGATATCTACAAGGTGCAACATCCACGGTGCAAGTGCAACATCCGTCCGAAATGGCGAAACAGTGTCGTACGACTTTTAGAAATGCGTGCATGGATTTGAAACAGAACAGTACCATGGTGCACCACTCTCCTGCGATGGTAAATCGAAGGCCAGCCACGGTAATCCTATTTTACCGTAAAAATCCACGTGTCGAAAAACGAAGGGTAAAAAACTTACAAGGCCCGATTGAGATTCGGGTTGCCCTTTTTGGGCATTAATCTATCCGTTGACGGCTGAAAGCTGTCAAAGCCGTAGAACTCATCGAGGCCTTCGTTTTGATAGGTTATGGCTCCCGTAACTCTAAACGAGCCAGAAGTTATGGCCGTTCGAATAATCGATATCTACAGGGTGCAACATCCACGGTGCAAGGTGCAACATCCGTCCGAAATGGCGAAACAGTGCCGTACGACTTTTAGAAATGCGTGCATGGATTTGAAATGGAACAGTACCATGGTGCACCACTCTCCAGCGATGGAAAGTCGAAGACGGGCCACGGTAATCCTGTTTTACCGTAAAAATCCACGTGTCGAAAAAACGAAGGGTAAAAAACTTACGAGACCCGATTAAGATTCGGGTTGTCCTTTATGGGCATTAATCTATCCATTGATGGCTGAAAGCTGTCAAAGCCATAGAACTCATCGAGGCCTTCGTTTTGACAGGTTATGGCTCCCGTAAATCTAAACGAGCCAGAATTTATGGCCGTTTGAATAATCGATATCTACAGGGTGCAACATCCACGGTGCAAGGTGCAACATCCGTCCGAAATGGCAAAACAGTGCCGTACGACTTTTAGAAATGCGTGCGTGAATTTGAAATGGAACAGTACCATGGTGCACCACTCTCCAGCGATGGGAAGTCGAAGACGGGCCACGGTAATCCCATTTTACCGTAAAAATCCACGTGTCGAAAAAATGAAGGGTAAAAACTTATGAGACTCGATTGAGATTCGGTTGTCCTTTTTGGGCATTAATCTCTCCATTAACGGCTGAAAGCTGTCAAAGCCATAGAACTCATCGAGGCCTTCGTTTTGACAGGTTATGGCTCCCGTAACTCTAAACGAGTCAGAAGTTATGGCCGTCCGAATAATCGATCTCTACAGGGTGCAACATCCACGGTGCAAGGTGCAACATCCGTCCGAAATGGCGAAACAGTGTCGTACGACTTTTAGAAATGCATGCATGGATTTGAAACGGAACAGTACCATAGTGCACCACTCTCCAGCGATGGGAAGTCGAAGACGGGCCACGGTAATCCTGTTTACCGTAAAAATCCTCGTGTCGAAAAAACGAAGGGTAAAAAACTTACGAGACCCGATTGAGATTCGGGTTGTCCTTTTTGGGCATTAATCTATCCGTTGACGGATGAAAGCTGTCAAAGCCATAGAACTCATCGAGGCCTTTGTTTGACAGGTTATGGCTCCAGTAACTCTTAACGAGCCAGAAGTTATGGTCGTCCGAATAATCGATATCTACAGGGTGCAACATCCACGGTGCAAGGTGCAACATCCGTCCGAAATGGCGAAACAGTGCCGTACGACGTTTAGAAATGCGTGCATGGATTTGAAATGGAACATTACCATGGTGCACCACTCTCCAGCGATGGGAAGTCGAAGATGGGCCACGGTAATCCTGTTTTACCGTAAAAATCCACGTGTCGAAAAAACGAAGGGTAAAAAACTTACGAGACCCGATTGAGATTCGGGTTGTCCTTTTTGGGCATTAATCTTTCCGTTGATGGCTGAAAGCTGTCAAAGCCATAGAACTCATCGAGGCCTTCGTTTTGACAGGTCATGGCTCCCGTAACTCTAAACGAGCCAGAAGTTATGGCCGTTTGAAAAATCGATATCTACAGGGTGCAACATCCATGGTGCAAGGTGCAACATCCGTCCGAAATGGCGAAACAGTGCCGTATGACTTTTAGAAATACGTGCATGGATTTGAAATGGAACAGTACCTTGGTGCACCACTCTCCAGCGATGGAAAGTCGAAGACAGGCCACGGTAATCCTGTTTTACCGTAAAAATCCACGTGTCGAAAAAACGAAGGGTAAAAAACTTACGAGACCCGATTGAGATTCGGGTTGTCCTTTTTGGGCATTAATCTATCCGTTGACGGTTGAAAGCTGTCAAAGCCGTAGAACTCATCGAGGCCTTCGTTTTGACAGGTGATGGCTCCCATAAATCTAAACGAGCCAGAAGTTATGGCCGTTTGAATAATCGATATCTACAGGGTGCAACATCCACGGTGCAAGCTGCAACATCCGTCCGAAATGGCGAAACAGTGCCGTACGACTTTTATAAATGCGTGCGTGGATTTGAAATGGAACAGTACCATGGTGAACCACTCTCCAGCGATGGGAAGTCGAAGACGGGCCACGGTAATCCCATTTTACCGTAAAAATCCACGTGTCGAAAAAATGAAGGGTAAAAAACTTATGAGACCCGATTGAGATTCGGGTTGTCCTTTTTGGGCATTAATCTATCCATTGACGGCTGAAAGCTGTCAAAGCCATAGAACTCATCGAGGCCTTCGTTTTGATAGGTTATGGCTCCCGTAACTCTAAACGAGTCAGAATTATGGCCGTCCGGATAATCGACATCTACCGGGTGCAACATCCACGGTGCAAGGTAAATCATCCGACCGAAATGGAGAAACAGTGTCGCACGACTTTTAGAAATGCATGCATGGATTTGAAATGGAACAGTACCATAGTGCACCACTCTCCAGCGACAGGAAGTCGAAGACGGGCCACGGTAATCCTGTTTTACCGTAAAAATCCTCGTGTCGAAAAAACGATGGGTAAAAAACTTACGAGAACCGATTGAGATTCGGGTTGTCCTTTTTTGGCACTAATCTATCCGTTGACGGCTGAAAGCTGTCAAAGCCATAAAACTCATCGAGGCCTTTGTTTTGACAGGTTATGGCTTCAGTAACTCTAAACGAGCCAGAAGTTATGGCCGTCCGAATAATCGATATCTACAGGGTGCAACATCCACGGTGCAAGGTGCAACATCCGTCCGAAATGGCGAAACAGTGTCGTACGACTTTTAGAAATGCGTGCATGGATTTGAAATAGAATAGTACTATGGTGCACCACTCTCCAGCGATGGGAAGTCGAAGACGGGCCATGGTAATCCTGTTTTACCGAAAAAATTCACGTGTCGAAAAAACGAAGGGTAAAAAACTTACGAGACCCGATTGAGATTCAGGTTGTCCTTTTTGGGCATTAATCAATCCGTTGATGACTGAAAGCCGTCAAAGCCGTAGAACTCATTGAGGCCTTCGTTTTGACAGCTTGTGGCTCCCGTAACTCTAAATGAGCCAGAAGTTATGGCCGTACGAATAATCGATATCTACAGGGTGCAACATCCACGGCGCAAGGTGCAACATCCGTCTGAAATGGCGAAACAGTGCCGTACTTCTTTTAGAAATGCGTGCGTGGATTTGAAACGGAACAGTACCATGGTGCACCACTCTCCAGCGATGGTAAATCGAAGGCCAGCCACGGTAATCCTGTTTTACCGTAAAAATCCACGTGTCGAAAAATCGAAGGGTAAAAAACTTACGAGACCCGATTGAGATTCGGGTTGTCCTTTTTGGGCATTAATCTATCCGTTGGTGGCTGAAAGCAGTCAAAGCCGTAGAAATCATCGAGGCCTTCGTTTTGACAGGTTGTGGCTCCCGTAACTCTAAACGAGAAAGAAGTTATGGTCGTCCGTATAATCGATATCTACAGGGTGCAACATCGACGGTGCAAGGTGTAACATCCGTCCGAAATGGCAAAACAGTGTCGTACAACTTTTAGAAATGCGAGCATGGATTTGAAAAGGAACAGTACCATGGCGCACCACTCTCCAGCGATGGTAAATCGAAGGCCAGCCACGGTAATCCTGTTTTACGGTAAAAATCCACGTGTCGAAAAAACGAAGGGTAAAAAACTTACGAGACCCGATTGAGATTCGGGTTGTCCTTTTTGGGCATTAATCTATCCGTTGACGGCTGAAAGCAGTCAAAGCCGTAAAACTCATCGAGGCCTTCGTTTTGACAGGTTTTGGCTCCCGTAACTCTAAACGAGCCAGAAGTTATGGCCGTTTGAATAATCGACATCTACAGGGTGCAACATCCACGGTGCATGGTGCAACATCCGTTCGAAATGGCGAAACAGTGCCGTACGACTTTTAGAAATGTGTGCATGGATTTGAAACGGAACAGTACCATGGTGCACCACTCTCCAGTGATGGGAAGTCGAAGACGGGCCACGGTAATCCTGCTTTACCGTAAAAATACACGTGTCGAAAAAACGAAGGGTAAAAAACTTACGAGACCCGATTGAGATTCGGGTTGTCCTTTTTGCGTATTAATCAATCCGTTGACCGCTGAAAGCTATCAAAGCCGTAGAACTCATCGAGGCCTTCGTTTTGACAGGTTATGGCTCCCGTAACTCTAAACGAGCCAGAAGTTATGGCCGTCCGAATAATCGATATATACATTGTGCAACATCCACGGTGCAAGGTGCAACATCCGTTCGAAATGGCGAAACAGTGCCGTACGACTTTTAGAAATGTGTGCATGGATTTGAAACGGAACAGTACCATGGTGCACCACTCTCCAGCGATGGTAAATCGAAGGCCAGTCACGGTAATCCTGTTTTACCGTAAAAATCCACGTGTCGAAAAAACGAAGGGTAAAAAACTTACGAGACCCGATTGAGATTCGTGTTGTCCTTTTTGGGCATTAATCTGTCCGCCGATGGCTGAAAGCAGTCAAAGCCGTAGAACTCATCGAGTCGTTCATTTTGACAGGTTGTGGCTTCCGTAACTCTAAACGAGAAAGAAGTTATGGTCGTCCGCATAATCGATATCTACAGGGTGCAACATACACGGTGCAAGGTGCAACATCCGTCCGAAATGGCGAAACAGTGCCGTACAACTTTTAAAAATCCGTGCATGTATTTTAAACGAAACAGTACCATGGTGCACCACTCTCCAGCGATGGTAAATCGAAGGCCAGCCACGGTAATCATGTTTTACCGTAAAAATCCACGTGTCGAAAAAACGAAGGGTAAAAGACTTACGAGACGCGATTGAGATTCGGGTTGTCCTTTTTGGGCATTAATCTATCCGTTGACGGCTGAAAGCTGTCAAAGCCGTAGAACTCATCGAGGCCTTCGTTTTGACAGGTTGTGGCTCCTGTAACTCTAAACGAGCCAGAAGTTATGGCCGTTTGAATAATCTATATCTACAGGGTGCAACATCCACGGTGCAAGGTGCAACATCCGTCCGAAATGGTGAAACAGTGTCGTACGACTTTTAGAAATGCATGCATGGATTTGAAACGGACCATGGTGCACCACTCTCCAGTGATGGGAAGTCGAAGACGGGCCACGGTCGGGTTGTCCTTTTTGGGCATTAATCAATCCGTTGACGACTGAAAACTGTCAAAGCCGTTGAACTTATCGAGGCCTTCGTTTTGACAGGTTATGGCTCCCATAACTCTAAACGAGCTAGAAGTTATGGCCGTCCGAATAATCGATATCTACAGGGTGCAACATCCACGGTGCAAGGTGCAACATCCGTCCGAAATGGCGAAACAGTGCCGTACGACTTTTAGAAATGCGTGCATGGATTTGAAACGGAACAGTACCATGGTGCACCACTCTCCAGCGATGGGAAGTCGAAGACGGGCCACGGTAATCCTGTTTTACCGTAAAAATCCACGTGTCGAAAAAACGAAGGGTAAAAAACTTACGAGACCCGATTGAGATTCGGGTTGTCCTTTTTGGGCATTAATCAATCCGTTGACGGCTGAAAGCTGTCAAAGCCGTAGAACTCATCAAAGCCTTCGTTTTGACAGGTTATGGCTCCCGTAATCCTAAATGAGCCAGTAGTTATGGCCGTCCGAATAATCGATATCTATAGGGTGCAACATCCACGGTGCAAGGTGCAACATCCGTCCGAAATGGCGAAACAGTGCCGTACGACTTTTAGAAATGCGTGCATGGATTTGAAACGAAACATTACCATGGTGCACCACTCTTCGGCGATGGGAAGTCGAATACGGGCCACGGTAATCCTGTTTTACCGTAAAAATCCACGTGTCGAGAAAACGAAGGGTAAAAAACTTACGAGACCCGATTGAGATTCGGGTTGTCCTTTTTGGGAATTAATCTATCCGTTGAAGGCTGAAAGCTGTCCAAGCCGTAGAACTCATCGAGGCCTTCGTTTTGACAGGTTATGGCTCCCGTAACTCTAAACGACCCAGAAGTTATGGCCGTTCGAATAATCGATATCTACAGGGTGCAACATCCAGGGTGCAAGGTGCAACATCCGTCCGAAATGGCGAAACAGTTCCGTACGACTTTTAGAAATGCGTGCATGGATTTGAAATGGAACAGTACCATGGTGCACTACTCTCCAGCGATGGGAAGTCGAAGACGGGCCACGGTAATCCTGTTTTACCGTAAAAATCCACGTGTCGAAAAAACGAAGGGTAAAAAACTTACGAGACCCGATTGAGATTCGGGTTGAACTTTTTGGGCATTAATCTATCCATTGACGGCTGAAAGCCGTCAAAGCCGTAGAACTCATCGAGGCCTTCATTTTGACAGGTTATGGCTCTCGTAAATCTAAACGAGCCAGAAGTTATGGCCGTTTGAATAATCGATTTCTACAGGGTGCAACATCCACGGTGCAAGTTGCAACATCCGTCCGAAATGGCGAAACAGTGCCGTACGACTTTTAGAAATGCGTGCATGGATTTGAAACGGAACAGTACCCTGGTGCACCACTCTCCAGCGTGGGAAGTCGAAGACGGGCCACGGTAAACCCATTTTACCGTAAAAATCCACGTGTCGAAAGAATGAAGGGTAAAAAACTTACGAGACCCGATTGAGATTCGGGTTGTCCTTTTTGGACATTAATCTATCCATTGATGGCTGAAAGCTGTCAAAGCCATAGAACTCATCGAGGCCTTCGTTTTGACAGGTTATGGCTCCCGTAACTCTAAACGAGTCAGAAGTTATGGCCGTCCGAATAATCGATATCTACAGGGTGCAACATCCACGGTGCAAGGTGCAACATCCGTCCGAAATGGCGAAACAGTGCCGTACGACTTTTAGAAATGCGTGCATGGATTTGAAACGGAACAGTACCATAGTGCACCACTCTCCAGCGATGGGAAGTCGAAGACGGGCCACGGTAATCCTGTTTTACCGTAAAAATCGTCTTGTCGAAAAAACGAAGGGTAAAAAACTTACGAGACCCGATTGAGATTCGGGTTGTCCTTTTTGGGCATTAATCTATCCGTTGACGGCTGAAAGCTGACAAAGCCACAGAACTCATCGAGGCCTTTGTTTTGACAGGTTATGACTTCAGTAACTCTAAACGAGCCAGAAGTTATGGCCGTCCGAATAATCGATATCTACAGGGTGCAACATCCACGGTGCAAGGTGCAACATTCGTCCGAAATGGCGAAACAGTGTCGTACGACTATTAGAAATGCGTGCATGGATTTGAAATGGAACAGTACCATGGTGCACCACTCTCCAGCGATGGGAAGTCGAAGACAGGCCACGGTAATCCTGTTTTACCGTAAAAATCCACGTGTCGGAAAAACGAAGGGTAAAAAACTTACGAGACCCGATTGAGATTCGGGTTGTCCTTTTTGGGCATTAATCTATCTGTTGATGGCTGAAAGCTGTCAAAGCCGTAGAACTCATCGAGGCCTACGTTTTGACAGGCTATGGCTCCCGTAACTCTAAACGAGCCAGAAGTTATGGCCGTTTGAAAAATCGATATCCACAGGGAGCAACATCCACGGTGCAAGGTGCAACATCCGTCCGAAATGGCAAAACAGTGCCGTACGACTTTTAGAAATGCGTGCATGGATTTGAAACGGAACAGTACCATGGTGCACCACTCTCCAATGATGGGAAGTCGAAGACGGGTCACGGTAATCCTGTTTTACCGTAAAAATACACGTGTCGAAAAAACGAAGGGTAAAAAACTTAGGAGACCCGATTGAGATTCGGGTTGTCCTTTTTGGGCATTAATCAATCCGTTGACGACTGAAAGTTGTCAAAGCCATAAAACTCATCGAGGCCTTCGTTTTGACAGCTTGTGGCTCCCGTAACTCGAGCCAGAAGTTATGGCCGTACGAATAATCGATATCTACAGGGTGCAACATCAACGGCGCAAGGTGCAACATCCGTCCGAAATGGCGAAACAGTGCCGTATGACTTTTAGAAATGCGTGCGTGGATTTAAAACGGGACAGTACCATGGTGCACCACTCTCCAGCGATGGTAAATCGAAGCCCAGCCACGGTAATCCTGTTTTACCGTAAAAATCCACGTGTCGAAAAAAACGAAGGGTAAAAAACTTACGAGACCCGATTGAGATTCGGGTTGTCCTTTTTGGGCATTAATCTATCCGTTGATGGCTGAAAGCAGTCAAAGCCGTAGAACTCATCGAGGCCTTCGTTTTGATAGGTTGTGGCTCCCGTAACTCTAAACGAGAAAGAAGTTATGGTCGTCCGTATAATCGATATCTACGGGATGCAACATCCACGGTGCAAGGTGTAACATCCGTTCGAAATGGCGAAACAGTGCCGTACAACTTTTAGAAATGCGTGCATGGATTTGAAAAGGAACAGTACCATGGTGCACCACTCTCCAGCGATGGAAAGTCGAAGACGGGCCACGGTAATCCTGTTTTACCGTAAAAATCAACGCGTCGAAAAAATGAAGGGTAAAAAACTTACGAGACCTGATTGAGATTCGGGTTGTCCTTTTTGGGCATTAATCTATCCGTTGACGGCTGAAATCTATCAAATCCGTAGAACTCATCGAGGCCTTCGTTTTGACAGGTTATGGTCCCGTAACTCTAAACGAGCTAGAAGTTATGGTCGTCCGTATAATCGATATCTACAGGGTGCAACATCCACGGTACAAGGTGCAACATCCGTCCGAAATGGCGAAACAGTGCCGTACGAATTTTAGAAATGCATGCATGCATTTGAAACGGAACAGTACCATCGTGCACCACTGTCCAGCGATGGTAAATCGAAGGCCAGCCACCGTAATTCCGTTTTACCGTAAAAATCCACGTGTCTAAAAAACGAAGGGCAAAAAACTTACGAGACCCGATTGAGATTCGGGTTGTCGTTTTTGGGCAATAATCTATCCGTTGATGGCTGAAAGCTGTCAAAGCCGTAGAACTCATCGAGGCCTTCGTTTTGACAGGTTATGGCTCCCGTAACTCTGAACGAGCCAGAAGTTATGGCCGTTTGAATAATCGATATCTACAGGGTGCAACATCCACGGTGCAAGGTGCAACATCCGTCCGAAATGGTGAAACAGTGTCGTATGACTTTTAGAAATGCGTGCATGGATTCGAAGCGGAACAGTGCCATGGTGCACCACTCTCCAGCAATGGGAGGTCGAACACGGGCCACGGTAATCCTGTTTTACCGTAAAAATCCACGTGTCGAAAAAACGAAGGGTAAAAAACTTACGAGACCCGATGGAGATTCGGGTTGTACTTTTTGGGCATTAATCTGTCCGTTGACGGCTGAAAGCTGTCAAGGCCGTAGAACTCATCGAGGCCTTTGTTTTGACAGGTTATGGCTCCAGTACCTCTAAAAGAGCCAGAAGTTATGGCCGTCCGAATAATCGATATGTACAAGGTGCAACATCCACGGTGCAAGGTGCAACATCCGTCCGAAATGGCGAAACAGTGCCGTACGACTTTTAGAAATGCGTGCATGGATTTGAAACGGAACAGTACCATGGTGCACCACTCTCCAGCGATGGAAAGTCGAAGACGGGCCACGGTAATCCTGTTTTACCGTAAAAATCCACGTGTCGAAAAAACGAAGGGTAAAAAACTTACGAGACCCGATTGAGATTCGGGTTGTCCTTTTTGGGCATTAATCTATCCGTTGATGGCTGAAAGCTTTCCAAGCCGTAGAACTCATCGAGGCCTTCGTTTTGACAGGTAATGGCTCCTGTAACTCTAAAAGGGCCAGAAGTTATGGCCGTTTGAATAATCGATATCTACAGGGTGCAACATCCGCCCGGAATGGCGAAACAGTGCCGTACGACTTTTAAAAATGCGTGCATGGATTTGAAACGGAACAGTACCATGGTGCACCACTCTCCAGTGATGGAAAGTCGAAGACGGGCCACGGTCGGGTTGTCCTTTTTGGGCATTAATCAATCCGTTGAAGACTAAAATCTGTCAAAGCCGTAGAACTCATCGAGGCCTTCGTTTTGATAGGTTATGGCTCCCATAACTCTAAACGAGCCAGAAGTTATGGCCGTCCGAATAATCGATATCTACAGGGTGCAACATCCACGGTGCACGGTGCAACATCCATCCGAAATGGCGAAACAGTGCCGTACGACTTTTAGAAATGCGTGCATGGATTTGAAACGGAACAGTACCATGGTGCACCACTCTCCAGCGATGGTAAATCGAAGGCCAGCCATGGTAGTCCTGTTTTACCGTAAAAATCCACGTGTCGAAAAAACGAAGGGTAAATAACTTACGAGACCCGATCGAGATTCGGGTTGTCCTTTTTGGGCATTAATCTATCCGTTGACGGCTGAAAGCAGTCAAAGCCGTAGAACTCATCGAGGCCTTCGTTCTGAAAGGTTGTGGCTCCCGTAACTCTTAACGAGAAAGAAGTTATGGTCGTCCGTATAATCGATATCTACAGGGTGCAACATCCACGGTGCAAGGTGCAACATCCGTCCGAAATGGCAAAACAGTGCCGTACAACTTTTAGAAATGCGTGCATGGATTTGAAACGGAATAGTAGCATAGTGCACCACTCTCTAGCGATGGTAAATCGAAGGCCAGCCACGGTAATCCTGTTTTACGGTAAAACTCCACGTGTCGAAAAAACGAAGGGTAAAAAACTTACGAGACCCGATTGAGATTCGGGTTGTCCTTTTTGGGCATTAATCTATCCGTTGACGGCTGAAAGTAGTCAAAGCCGTAGAACTCATCGAGGCCTTCGTTTTGACAGGTTGTGGCTTTCGGAACTCTAAACGAGCCAGAAGTTATGGCCGTTTGAATAATCGATATCTACAAGGTGCAACATCCACGGTGCAAGTGCAACATCCGTCCGAAATGGAGAAACAGTGTCGTACGTCTTTTAGAAATGCGTACATGGATTTGAAACGGAACAGTACCACGGTGCACCACTCTCCAGTGATGGGAAGTCGAAGATGCGCCACGGTAATCCTGCTTTACCGTAAAAATACACGTGTCGAAAAAACGAAGGGTAAAAAACTTACGAGACCCGATTGAGATTCGGGTCGTCCTTTTTGGGCATTAATCAATCCGTTGACGGCTGAAAGCTGTCAAAGCCGTAGAACTCATCGAGGCCTTCGTTTTGACAGGTTATGGCTCGCGTAACTCTAAACGAGCCAGAAGTTATGGCCGTCCGAATAATCGATATCTACAGGGTGCAACATCCACGTTGCAAGGTGCAACATCCGTCCGAAATGGCGAAACAGTGCCGTACGACTTTTAAAAATGCGTGCATGGATTTGAAACGGAACAGTACCATGGTGCACCACTCTCTAGCGATGGTAAATCGAAGGCCAGCCACGGTAATCCTGTTTTACCGTAAAAATCCACCTGTCGAAAAAACGAAGGGTAAAGAACTTACGAGACCCGATTGAGATTCGGGTTGTCCTTTTTGGGCATTAATCTATCCGTTGACGGCTGAAAGCAGTCAAAGCTGTAGAACTCATCGAGGCCTTCATTTTGACAGGTTGTGGCTCCCGTAACTCTAAACGAGAAAGAAGTTATGGTCATCCGTATAATCGATATCTACAGGGTGCAACATCCATGGTGCAAGGTGCAACATCCATCCGAAATGGCGAAACAGTGCCGTACAACTTTTAGAAATGCGTGCATGGATTTGAAACGGAACAGTACCATGGTGCACCACTCTCCAGCGATGGTAAATCGAAGGCCAGCCATGGTAATCCTGTTTTACCGTAAAAATCCACGTGTCGAAAAAACGAAGGGTAAAAAACTTACGAGACCCGATTGAGATTCGGGTTGTCCTTTTTGGGCATTAATCTATCCGTTGACAGCTGAAAGCCGTCAAAGCCGTAGAACTAATCGAGGCCTTCGTTTTGACAGGTTGTGGCTCCCGTAACTCTAAACGAGCCAGAAGTTATGGTCGTCCGTATAATCGGTATATGTAGGGTGCAACATCCACGGTGCAAGGTGCAACATCCGTCCGAAATGGCGAAATAGTGCCGTACGATTTTTAGAAATGCGTGCATGGATTTGAAACAGAACAGTACCGTGGTGCACCAATCTCCATCGACGGTAAACCGAAGACCAGCCACCGTAATCCTGTTTTACTGTAAAAATGCACGTGTCAAGAAAACGAAGGGTAAAAAACTTACTAGACCCGACTGAGATTCGGGTTGTCCGTTTTGGGCATTAGTCTATCTGTTGATGGCCGAAAGATGTCAAAGACATAGAACTCATCGAGGCCTTTGTTTTGCCAGGTTATGGCTCCCGTAACTCTAAACGAGCCAGAAGTTTTGGCCGTCCGAATAATCGATATCTACAGAGTGCAACATCCACGGTGCAAGGTGCAACATCCGTCCGAAATGGCAAAACAGTGCCGTACGACTTTTAGAAATGCGTGCATGGATTTGAAACGGAACAGTACCATGGTGCACCACTCTCCAGCGATGGTAAATCGAAGGCCAGCGATGGTAGTCCTGTTTTACCGTAAAAATCCACGTGTCGAAAAAACGAAGGGTAAAAAACTTACGACACCCGATCGAGATTCGGGTTGTCCTTTTTGGGCATTAATCTATCCGTTGACGGCTGAAAGCAGTCAAAGCCGTAGAACTCATCGAGGCCATCGTTTTGAAAGGTTGTGGCTCCCGTAACTCTAAACGAGAAAGAAGTTATGGTCGTCCGTATAATCGATATCTACAGGGTGCAACATCCACGGTGCAAGGTGCAACATCCGTCCGAAATGGCGAAACAGTGCCGTACAACTTTTAGAAATGCGTGCATGGATTTGAGACGGAATAGTACCATGGTGCACCACTTTCCAGCGACGGTAAATCGAAGGCCAGCCACCGTAATCCAATTTTACCGTAAAAATCCACGTGTCGAAAAAACGAAGGGTAAAAAACTTACGAGACCCGATTGAGATTCGGGTTGTCCTTCTTGGGCATTAATCTATCCGTTGATGGCTGAAAGCTATCAAAGCCTTAGAAATCATCGAGGCCTTCGTTTTGACAGGTTATGGCTCCCGTAACTCTAAACGAGCCAGAAGTTATGGCCGTTTGAATAATCGATATCTACAGGGTGCAACATCCACGGTGCAAGGTGCAACATCCGTCCGAAATGGTGAAACAGTGTCGCATGACTTTTAGAAATGCGTGCATGGATTTGAAACGGAACAGTACCATGGTTCACCACTCTCCAGCGATGGGAAGTCGAAGACGGGCCACGGTAATCCCGTTTTACCGTAAAAATCCACGTGTCGAAAAAATGAAGGGTAAAAAACTTACGAGACCCGATTGAGATTTGGGTTGTCCTTTTTGGGCATTAATCTATCCGTTGAAGGCTGAAAGCTGTCAAAGCCATAAAACTCATCGAGGCCTTCGTTTTGACAGGTTATAGCTCCCGTAACTCTAAACGAGTCAGAAGTTATGGCCGTCCGAATAATCGATATCTACAGGGTGCAACATCCACGGTGCAAGGTGCAACATCCGTCCGAAATGGCGAAATAGTGCCGTACGACTTTTAGAAATGCGTGAATGGATTTGAAACGGAACAGTACCATGGTGCACCACTGTCCAGCGATGGTAAATCGAAGGCCAGCCACCGTAATCCCGTTTTACCGTAAAAATCCGTGTGTCGAAAAATCATAGGGTAAAAAACTTACGAGACCCGATTGAGATTCGGGTTGTCCTTTTTGGGCTTTAATCTATCCATTGATGGCTGAAAGCTGTCAAAGACGTCGAACTCATCGAGGCCTTCGTTTTGACAGGTTATGGCTCCCATAACTCTAAATGAGCCAGAAGTTATGGCCGTCCGAATAATCGATATCTACAGGGTGCAACATCCACGGTGCTAGGTGCAACATCCGTCCGAAATGGCGAAACAGTGCCGTACGACTTTTAGAAATGCGTGAATGGATTTGAAACGGAATAGTACCATGGTGCACCACTGTCCAGCGATGGTAAATCGAAGGCCAGCCACCGTAATCCCGTTTTACCGTAAAAATCCGCATGTCGAAAAATCATAGGGTAAAAAACTTACGAGACCAGATTGAGATTCGGGTTGTCCTTTTTGGGCATTAATCTATCCGTTGACGGCTGAAAGCAGTCAAAGACGTCGAACTCATCGAGGCCTTCGTTATGACAGGTTATGGCTCCCGTAACTCTAAACGAGCCATAAGTTATGGCCGTCCGAATAATCGATATCTGCAGGGTGCAACATCCACGGTGCAAGGTGCAACATCCGTCCGAAATGGTGAAACAGTGTCGTACGACTTTTAGAAATGCGTGCATGGATTTGAAACGGAACAGTACCATGGTGCACCACTGTCCAGCGATGGTAAATCGAAGGCCAGCAACCGTAATCCTATTTTACCGTAATAATCCACGTGTCGAAAAAACGAACGATAAAAAACTTACGAGACCCGATTGAGATTCAGGTTGTCCTTTTTGGGCATTAATCTATCCGTTGACGGCTGAAAGCTGTCAAAGTCGTAGAACTCATCGAGGCCTTTATTTTGACAGGTTATGGCTCCCGTAATTCTAAACGAGCCAGAAGTTATGGACGTTTGAATAATCAATATCTACAGGGTGCAACATCCACGGTGCAAGGTTCAACATCCGTCCGAAATGGCGAAACAGTGCCGTACGACTTTTAGAAATGCGTGCATGGATATGAAACGGAACAGTACCATGGTGCACCACACTCCATTGATGGGAAGTCGAAGACGGGCCAAGGTAACCCCGTTTTACCGTAAAAATACACGTGTCGAAAAAACGAAGGGTAAAAAACTTACGAGACCCGATTGAGATTCAGGTTGTCCTTTTTGGGCATTAATCTATCCGTTGACGACTGAAAGCAGTCAAAGCCATAGAACTCATCGAGGCCTTCGTTGTGACAGGTTATGGCTCCCGTAACTCTAAACGAGGCAGAAGTTATGGCCGTCCGAATAATCGATATCTACAGGGTGCAACATCCACGGTGCAAGGTGCAACATCCGTCCGAAATGGCGAAACAGTGCCGTACGACTTTTAGAAATGCGTGAATGGATTTGAAACGGAACAGTACCATGGTGCACCACTGTCCAGCGATGGTAAATCGAAGGCCAGCCACCGTAATCCCGTTTTGCCGTAAAAATCCGCGTGTCGAAAAATCATAGGGTAAAAAACTTACGAGACCCGATTGAGATTCGGGTTGTCCTTTTCGGGCATTAATCTATCCGTTGACGGATGAAAGCTGTCAAAGCCGTAGAACTCACCGTGGCCTTCGTTTTGACAGGTTATGGCTCCCGTAACTCTAAACGAGCCAGAAGTTATGGCCGCCCGAATAATCGATATCTACAGGGTGCAACATCCACGGTGCAAGCTGCAACATCCGTCCGAAATGGTGTAACAGTGCCGTACGACTTTTAGAAATGCGTGCATGGATTTGAAACGGAACAGTACCATGGTGCACCACTCTCCAGCGATGGTAAATCGAAGGCCAGCCACAGTAATACTGTTTTACCGTAAAAATCCACGTGTCGAAAAAACGAAGGGTAAAAAACTTACGAGACCCAATTGAGATTCGGGTTGTCCTTTTTGGGCATTAATCTATCCGTTGATGGCTGAAAGCTGTCAAAGCCGTAGAACTCATCGAGGCCTTCGTTTTGACAGGTTATGGCTCCCGTAACTCTAAACGAGCCAGAAGTTATGGCCGTCCAAATAATCGATATCTACAGGGTGCAACATCCACGGTGCAAGGTGCAACATCCGTACGAAATGGCGAAACAGTGCCGTACGACTTTTAGGAATGCGGGACTTCAGTGACAGCAGAATGGTGCTCAACACCTGATCCCTCTCCGACTTCCAGGGAACGACCACCGATCATCTCCTTCTCATGAGCAATGATAGCGTCATGAAGGACCTTCTTTTCATCGTCTGTGAGCAGCCGGTTTTCAAGTTCGAATCGATCGACCGCTTCACCTGGATGCGCTTCCTCTTCCTCCTCAACCAATCGGTCCCAAGCGCTACGAAGGTGAACCGGATAGTCTTGAAGCCAGGCCAAGTTTCGGTGTTTTAACACATTGGCGTTGTAAGTTATGAGAAAATCTTCGATATCGGCCTCTAGCCTGGCCTCTGCCTGTTGAACCTTCTCCTCCACCTCTGCTTCGACCGCCTGAACTTTGGCCACGGCCACATCTCTTTCAGTGCGAAGCACTACGGCTTGCTCGCAGGCTTCTTGCGCCGTGTTAAGTGCGTCATCTCTATCTTTAATAATTTCGGCAAATTTAGCCTTAAGCTCATTAAGTTCTTTTAACGCCGCATCCCGCTCAGCAGTGACGACAGTGTTCCGGTGGCCCATGTCTTCCACCGTAACGTAGTGCTCCTTTTTCATTCTATCCATGGCTACTTGAGTTTCATCGGCCTTTGTAAGAGCCTCCATCTCTGATTTTCGAGACGACTCAGCCTCAGTATTCAACACTTGTATGATGCGATCTTTTTGAGCCAGCTCGGTTTGAAGCTTTTCAATGGTAGCCGCTCGTTCGAAGGCCAACGCCGATGCCTTGTCGGCCGCCCTATACCACGCCTTGTATTGGGCGTAAAAGTCATGCACATAGTCGAGCGCCAACCGCTCGGCCTCTGGCGGGATTCTTTTTAGGTTCGGGGGAAAGACGTAGTTATCGAAGCAAATATTCGGGAACTCCCTCTTTAATTGCGCAAGTCTAATTGCCCCTTCCCCCGAGATTTCAGTAGGAGGCTGTTCCGCGAGTATCGGGGTCATCGCCTCAGATCGGGAAGATTGAGAAACCGACGTATATCGAGAAGACTCGGAAGGATGAGGGACATGAGCAGGAGGTTGCACGGGATCTCTGGAAGGAGGAGGGGTACGCGATCGCGATCGACGCTTATAACCTCTGTCCGTGTCATATCTCTCGTGACTATAATACCCAGAGCGCCCCTGGTCATAACCTCTGTCCCCTTCTCGTCTGCACGAATCGTAATATGAAGGCTTGCGGGCATGTCGAAGACTCCCAAGCATTGAACCTCGCTTAGACATAATATCTGCGAAGCAAAATAAAATAGGATTAATCGCCTTTCAAAACAGGTAGTTTACAGTCAAAGGTTATGCAGTGTCGTGAAATGTGTATGAATATGCATTCCCGCCGACCAACCAGAAGTGTCGACCTCGCTAGTAATACGAGGCTCATTCAATTCTATAGTACGATGGAATTCCTCCAACCCGGCATCATGTTGAAAAGACACATCGTCCGGGATTGGAAGATCGGCAAGCCCTTCAGAAAGGTTTTCAGTTCTCGGAGGAGACATCTCCGAGATTCTAACTCCGGGAGCGGAACGGGCCGTGACAACCGATTTCCATCTTCCCTTCTTACTTGACCTAGCCATGGCAGCCTTGCCTTTTCTCTGCTCCGCGACATCCGGAACTGCGTCCGTAGGCCCGGTCAGCGGCTCATCATCGGTGTGGGTTCTTTCAGAGTCAGCTTCCTCGGTTGTAGTAACTTTGGGCTTCCTGTGCTTGACTCGTTTTTTCGAGACGACCCTTTGTGCCACCTCAAAGCTTATGCTCTGCCCTTTTTCGATCAAACCGCAGGCCCGGAGATTCCTATCCATCAATAACACGTCGATATCCCTATCTCCACTCGGGACTTCTCGAAGCACTCGCACCATCTCCCTATAGTGCTCGCCCTCAGGTTGCTGAATCGCCGCTGTAAAAGAGGATAAAATATAAGTTCCACTTCGGCTGCAATTGCCGTAATAATTATTTATACTCACGTCTGATAGCCATCGTCGGGCAAATCCAAGAGGACATCTGACATAAAACCATTCTGTCCTATAATAGCTCAACCTGGTCCAAGACCCGGCAACCACTTGGCAGTTTCTCACTGCTTCCAAGAATGTGAAGGAGGGATAATCACCCCGAGTTTTGAAATTGAACAAGTATCTGATCTCAATCGGGAGTGGTGGTCGATGGTGATATTCCATGAATGCAATGAACAAGCTATTGATCGACGCATACCCGTTCGGGTGCAGCTGAGATGGGGCGATCCTCAAAAACGACAATACTTCCCTTATATACTCGTTGAACGGAGGAAGTGTTCTGGTCGCATACGCGTGGCGGTTGAATGCAGTATACCCTTCCGGTGAATTGTGCGGTCTATCATTCGGCCCCGGCAGTAACACATCGTCCAATGACAGGCCGTGCCTCAAGCATATCCTTCCCAACATGTCTTCAGAGATATTGGATGGAACGGAATCCGATGGATTTGCGATGAACGACGCATTAGGAAATTCATCCGGGGCTGGACGAACGATCTCAGGATCGATGTCCGGAACCTCTAGTCTCGGAGAGGCTGTACTTTGAATCTCCTGCTGCTGTGAACTTGACGGTTCCATAACTAGCTAACTCATGAGAAACCATCGTTAGACGACAAAGGACCCATGCGTTCCCCAGTGTAAAGTGTATGAATGTGTGTGGTGCAGTGCCATGCATTACTTGAGTAAATGTCGCAGAGTTAAAGTAAATATGAAAACGACAAAGCTACGGGGTCTAGCTGTAATGACCGTCATCGCTGACCGTCATCACTAATCTGTTTCCATGATGGAAATTGATTCGGATAAAAGTTGTTATAGTTCCATCGACGAGCTTCGAAAGGCGGTCAAGTATGCAGTTTAATATTCAAGTCCAAATATGCAAGAATGAAGCTCGTCGGGGTCATGCTTAGAGAATATCAAACTTTGGTGTCCATCATAGAAGGTTCGAAACCATCACAAAGACTTCGTTCGAACCCAATTGAACATCTCTTCGTTCGAACCCATCCTGGCGTCGCTTCGAACCCATGCAGTTAGACGCGCTTCGAATCGATAACCAGATGCCAAGTTCGAACTGATCGGTAAGGGATGACTTCGAATCGATCAATGCTTGACAAGTTCGAACCGACGAGGGAACCCTCAACTTAACGTCATCCACGTTCGAATCGATACCCTCCGTATCGATGCGAAGTTGTGGACTTCGAAACCAAAGCCGATGGGTTCGAATCCATCAATTCGGATGAACCCATCGAATCCATCAATAGATGCGAACTGCGTCACCCCCATAAGGTCACTCAAGAAACCGATTCGAAATCAAGGAAAAAGCGACACCGTCATCATCGATTCGAACACGAGTCCCCTTATGGTTTCGAAGCCCTCAACCGGAGCAGATCTGAATTTACCAATCGATAAAAAAGACGCGGGTTCGAAGTAACTTTGCCGTTTGCCATTTGAATTCGAGGCTAATTACCTAGTTGAAATGATGGATTCGAGGAATTAGAGATTTGGATCCTGAATGGTTCACGCAACGCAGTGTTTTTTCTCCTTTGGAGCTCCGAAATGATGCACTACACAGTAAAAGCAAGCAAGAGTAAAAGTAAAAATGAAGACAGTGAAACCCACTGCTATTTATATGGAGCCTAGGATGTGACCGGGCCGTCTCGTATCCCAGTCAACCCAACCGGTCACAACCGGTCAGGTACCAGATCGTTTCGAAGTTAGCTTTCGAACCCATCTGCCTAAAGCCCTATCGATTCGAAGTTCACCTCATGCTTCAACGGTACGAAACGCACTACAGAATGACAGGCTGCATCGATGCGAAACGAACTGTGGGCACATCGACTCGAAGACCTTGTTCACATCAACCACTTCGAATCCATCCATGGCCTATCGATACGACAGATGACTTCGTATCCATCTTCTTCCAATTCAAATCGACTCGAACAATTATTTCGTATCCATCCCCTCAAACCGGTTCGAATGTTAACTTCGAACCCATCATAGCACAAGCATACCGCGTCCATACAAACGTGGATTTCGGACCCATCGATGCTCGAATGCATCGATTCGAAATATTACACTCACGCAATACAGAATTCAATTCCTTCAACATTCAATATCGATTCAGGAGAGGATCGATACGAAGGGACTTTTCTAAACAACCATCAAGCGTTGTCTCAACTCAGATTTCCAAATCGATTCAGGAAAGAATCGATACGAAATTCAATAGCCAACCAAGCTGGCAACGACTCGCGAACGCACGATGTTAACATGGGCCAAGTCAACATATGTGCATATATGTCGAACTAACATTCGATTTTAAACATTTACAGGGATCAAACACTCATCCTGTTACAAATGCAACAGCCAACGGCTAAGCGCTACTATACAGCAATACAACATACGAGTTTCAACAAAAAAGAGAGCAATGATTGTTCAGAGAGAAATTGTAGCTATTCAAAGCACGTCATGTTCCTACAAGACGTTCTTTGGGGAGCAAAATGTTATCCCGCTTTTTGGCAAAGCCGCGATACCAAAAGATCGATCGAGAACGAAGGACAGTTCGTCTCAGAGGTTGGTCATACTTTGTTTCTCCATGGATATCATTGAATTTTTTCCGAGTCCAGATTGAGCTACAATTGATAGGACACGGCAAGAAAGACCATAGGAGTCAGCATCTCAAGTTTAAAGTCAATCCGAGTTCATACGCTAAAGTTATGATCGGTTCAACTTGAAGGAAACACCCTGGTTTCGAACCCATCATGATGGATGTCTTCGAACCCATCATCATGCACCATTCGAAACCATCACCCTCGAACCAAAGGACATCGAACCCATCGGTTTCGAAACCATCAAAGCGCCTCACCTTCGGCTCCATCCAATTCGAATCCATCTCCTTGTTCGAACTCATCACAGAGTCCTTGTTCGAACCCATCACGGAGTCCTTGTTCGAACCCAACTGTGCAGCTTCATTCGAAACCACTGGGTCAACCAACCATGATGACGTGTCTTCCATCGGTTCGAATACGCCGAGATATATGGAGTCGAAGCGGTCAACACGGAGTGAAGACTGGATCAATTCGAAGTTTGCGCTCCACGCCAACGCGAAGCCACGTGCCTCCATGGATTCGAAAGGATCGATTTGAAACCTTGATTTCAAACCAAACAGCCGAGCAATAAACCCAAATTCGAACCCATCATATCGCCTAACCTATTGATCCAAATGCCATGAAATTTTCACAGAAGCTTGCGTACATGTTGAGGAATGTCCACGCCAAATTTCACCTCGATTGGATGAATTCTTCATCGGTTCGAATGGAGTTCGAACCGATGCCAAAGTGGGCCCAAACTTCCTGAGACCGTGCGTGTGGGCCCCCTCACGTGCCAAAAGTGGTCTCCCGAGTTTTCAGCGAAATACCAGCAGCCTACGCCTATAAATAGAGCCCCAGGGCCAACGGAAAAAGGACTTTTGAACTCTGAAGCGCCCAGACTCTGCCGGATCGAGATCTCCATCATTTGATATCATAAACTTGCTTTTAAATTCGAATTCCTTGCTGTAATTCACTGTTGATTGCTGCAACAACTTGTAATCATTGAAAGAAAAGCAATAAAACATCAAAACACTTCACAGTGGACGTAGGCAACACGCTGAACCACTGTAAATCGATTGTCTACGCATTTTCTTTACTGTTGATTGGAGTTTTTGTTAGATAATATTTGTTTTGAACTTACATTCTTGACTATTATCTCTTCAACGACTCCCGAAGAGTGTTGGGCCCAATTTTGACGCAAACACTTTGGTGCTTTCATTGAGAAAACCCAGATTTTCTCCTGTTCGTTGGATCTGTCATCGATGCCGGATTGAATAAATCTAAGATAGAGATCCAGATCATTGAACCCAACTTCCTTCCCCTCTATTCAGATTTGCATAAAGTATAGGAAAGGAATTCAACTGTCAAGATGGTTAGCACAAGAACCACCTCGAACGCTGTCAATCAAGAAGAACAGGATAGACAGAATCCTGTCCCTCTACCTCCACCTAATCAAGATGTTGCTGGGCACTCAGAACCGTCGGTTCAGGTTACCCGACAAGGATTACAGTTGCTACTCCAAGAGCTGACCCAGAGTCGGCAATAACTGGAAGAACAGCTACGCGCTAACGCTGAGCTAATCAACAAGATGGATCGCCAGAAACGAAAGAGATCCATGAGGGATCGTGCTTCTCGCTCTTCCAGCGAAAGTTCTTCATCTTCTGATTATCATAACCAACCTCCACGACCCCGGTTAGATGGGAGTCGTATGCCACCCGCTGGAAACCAACCAACATTGACCGTTGGACAAATAAGAGTCGGTCCGTCAGCTAGTTCCAAACCGGACCCTCCTCCCGAGGAGGTGCCGTTCCTCCTCATGCCGCAGAATACCGCACCACTAGCGTTGCGGCTGAACCAGGGGTCAACGCTCAAGATCATTCGGACCTGGACCGTCGTCGTAACGGTCGTACTCCTGAACCGTACGTCCCAGAGGACTATGAGCCAAGAAGGAGGGACTTGGATCGTCGACGATATCCGGTTCAAGCCCGAAGTACGGAACGTGATCATACTCCGGCACAAATGTCGGATCTTTCAACTATGATATGTCAGATGATCCGTGAGAGTCAGGGATTCAAAACGACGATTGGGGAGTTTCCCGAAGTCACACTCCCTTTACGGACGATATTCTTAATGCTGAACCCCCACGGCGATTCCGAATGCCCACTCTACCCATGTATGAGGGAAACTCCGACCCCAACCAACATATTCTAAAGTATGAATGGTCGATGACCGCTGCCAGAGCCGACGATGCAGTGAAGTGTCGTAGTTTCCCCATATCCTTGGGGGGCATCGCCACCATGTGGTTCACCCGATTACCACCTCGATCCATCTCTTCCTTCGATCAGTTAGCCACAAAATTCGTTGAGCAATTCCGCATGCACGTCACAAGGCCAAAGGATGTCAACACTCTATCTAGTGTCACGCAAGCTCCCGGAGAGACGCTCAGGCACTACTTAGAGAGATTCCATACTGCATGCGCGGAGATTAGTAATCCAAACGATAACTCCATCCTTATGGCGCTGACCAAGGGGATCGACCCCGATTCTGAATTCGGTAATTGTCTAGTTGGGAAACCACCTACATCATTGGGCCGTTTCCATGCCAATGCAGCTCAATTCCTAAGAAGGGAAGACGCGAAACAGTCTAGGAAGCAAACTGACGCAGGGCCGAATGCGGAAGGGACCCAAAGCAATGTTGCAATAAAACAGTCCGGTGAGAGCTCCGGAAAAGTTCAGTTGAACATTAAAAATAAATGAGCTCCGCGAAGAGAAAGCGTGAATCAAATTAAGAAACAAGATCAAAATCGCGGCCCGCAACGCAAAAATCAGAAGTTCGACAGTTATACTCCTTTGAATACTTCACTGGAGGACTTGTATTTGCAGACCCGTAATACAATTCAATATGAAAAACCTGCTCCAAGACCGTCGTCAGAGAGACAAATCCAGACGGGAATATTTTGCAGGTTCCATGAAGGCTACGGGCACGATACGAACGAGTGTCGTCACTTACAGCATCTCGTTGAAAAACTGGTCAGAGAAAGGAAGCTGGAACAGTTTGTGCGGACGCCGCAGCCCAGAGAAGCGGGCCCATCCAACCCAATCAATGAACCCAATCGACCAAGAAAGGAGGACTTGACTTGTCCACGTAGAAGATTGGTGATAAACGCCATCAGTGGCGGGCCTACCTACTCAGGGGACTGGGACGACGAAGAACCTCGTCACTGTCACACATGACAGACTCCTTCAATCTATGAATACTTTGCAATTTCCTTTGTATTCCGAAATTTGAATTTGTAATAAGGCACTGACTTTGCCATATTTTTTTTATTTCAGCACTAAAATGCTATCTCTTCAAGCTAGAGCTGTGATTCACCGAATGCAACGTTCAACAATCACAACACACGAAGAGCTAAGTTCCATAGCGAGTGACTGCGATACGACCGGCCACTCACTAAGTGAAACCCCAGCTCGGGGGCAAGGCATCACATCAAAGGCTGAACTGGACCAACACATGACAGTCCATTCAACAATTTGTTCCCGGAGTGCGAACGGACTCCAACTTCCAACAACGTGAATTAGAGTATAAACATTCAACAATTCGTTCCCAGAGTGCGAACGAACTCCAACTTCCCACAGCGTGAATTGGAGTATAAACATTCCATAATTCGTTCCCGGAGCGCGAGCGGACTCCAACTTCCCGGAGCGCAAATTGGAGTATAAATATTAAATAATTCGCTTCCAGAGCGCGAGCGGACGCCAAATTCCCGGAGCGCGAATTGGAGTATAAACATTAAACAATTCGTTCCCAGAGTGCGAACAGACTCCAACTTCCCACAGCATGAATTGGAGTATAAACATTCAACAATTCGTTCCCAGAGTGCGGACGGACTCCAACTTCCCACAACGTGAATTGGAGTATAAACATTCAACAATTCGTTCCTAGAGTGCGAACGGACTCCCACTTCCCACAGCGTGAATTGGAGTATAAACATTCCATAATTCGTTCCCAGAGCGCGAGCGGACTCCAAATTCCTGGAGCGCGAATTGGAGTATAAACATTAAACAATTCGTTCCCAGAGTGCGAACGGACTCCAACTTCCCACAGTATGAATTGGAGTATAAACATTCAACAATTTGTTCCCAGAGTGCGGACGGACTCCAACTTCCCACAGCGTGAATTGGAGTATAAACATTCAACAATTCATTCCCAGAGTGCGAACGGACTCCAACTTCCCGCAGCGTGAATTGGAGTATAAGCATTCCATAATTCGTTCCCGGAGCGCGAGCGGAATCCAACTTCACAGAGCGCGAATTGGAGTATAAACATTAAATAATTTGCTCCCAGAGCGTGAGCGGACTCCAAATTCCCGGAGCGCGAATTGGAGTATAAACATTAAATAATTCGCTCCCAGAGCGCGAGCGGACTTCAAATTCCCGGAGCGCGAATTGGTGTATAAACATTAAATTATTCGCTCCCAGAGCGCGAGCGGACTCAAAATTCCCGGAGCGCAAATTGGAGTATAAACATTAAACAATTCGTTCCCGGTGCGCGAACGGACTCCAACTTCCCAGAGCGTGAAATGGAGTACAAACATTCAACAATTCGTTCCCGGAGCGCGAACGGACTCCAACTTCCCGGAGCGTGAATGGAGTATAAACATTCAACAATTCGTTCTCGAAGCATCCGCGCAAACTCCATATTCCCGAGGCGCGAGTTGGAGTATAAACATCAGTTCCGTGTTCCTGAAGTGCGAACCCAACCATACATGTTTTATCAAAGTTCCCGACGTGTGAATTGGAGCACAAACACCAAGTTAAAGTTCCCGTAGTGCGAACTGAAATGTTAATACAAACTCCGAGTTCGTAGAGTGCGAGTTGGAATGTGAACATCATTTCCAAGTTCCCGGAGCGTGAACCGTGTTACAAGCGTCGATAACTCTCGAGTTCCCGGAGTGCGAACCACATTATCGATCTCAAGTTATCTTAAGTCCCCAGAATGTGGACATGTGTTCAAAGTTCGCAATAAACACACTCAACCACCAAAACGCAAATGTTATTCCCCGAGACCAGGGGGCAAAAAAAATCTAAGTGTTAATCGCTAAGCAAAGTGATACAATGTCCGAAGTTCGGTTATTCATCGATCACAACTTGCGACCAGGATTCTCAGACTTGACGAATAAGAACGAACTCCACTTAACGGTAAAAACACCACAAGTGCATCGGACCGAGAACAAGACACTACAAGTACTTAAGCACAAATAGAACAAGAGTTGAAACAAAGAAACTAAATTTTATTTCAACTAACTTAAAACAAGGACTTACACGCAAATAAGTTCTTCCAAAAAAGAATGCCTACTAGCAGGGGCCGAACCTGCATCTATACACGACCTACTGACAAAAAACGAAGACAAGTACCTATCTACCAAAACGTCTACTTGAGAATCCGATTTATTTCTTCTTTTTCGTCTTTCTTACTAGTGGTACGTCATCAGTGTCACTAAGGACAGAAATTCTTCGTTTTGAATGTCTCCTCTCCGGCGGTGGCTCTTCGGCTGGAGGCATGATGTCAATATCCTCCTCGGAGCTTGAACCTACATGGAGGCTTCCCCCCGGAGAAGTAGGGGGGACTGGATCCGTGGCGGAAGACGGGATAGTGCCACCCGATGACACTACCCTAGCAGGTGCTGGACTCTGCGCCGCCGTATTACCACTAACATTACCACTATGCCCCGCAGCCTCTATTTCGGTGCTGATTTCGGCCAAAATTTCCTCATCACGAGTCGCATGGGCTTGGCTGGGGGCATCCACGGTCTGCATCGAAGAACTTGAGGTCGGCGGGAGGCTACTAACGATAATAAATGGCAAGTCAGAGAAAGAACCACTCTGCTCACCGAGCAGCTCGCTCACCATTTGCTCGTCAACAGATAAGGATCTCCCCTGCGCCGCCTCAGTTGATACCGCAGTGACAACAGTAGTCTCGGTGGCGATGGCCTTATCTCCTTTGCTTGATTCTTGAGCCGCGACAGTCAGCGCAACTCCAGCCACTAGGAAAAAAAATAAGAAGTTATTAGTAACTGCTGCAAAACAAACACTCTATTCAGAAAACGCTTGAGATAACTTCGGAATACCTTCCCCAGTTTGGCTCGCAGAAGGCCGAACGGCCTCGGAATTATGCTCATGAATGGGAGATAAGCGCGGCTATTCCGGGTAGTAAGTAGGAACAGGTGGCAAACCGACCGCACATACAAGCACTGACGAAGATGGTGTGGTGACTTCAGTGACAGCAGAATGGTGCTCAACACCTGATCCCTCTCCGACTTCCAGGGAACGACCACCGATCATCTCCTTCTCATGAGCAATGATAGCGTCATGAAGGACCTTCTTCTCATCGTCTGTGAGCAGCCGGTTTTCAAGTTCGAATCGATCGACCGCTTCACTTGGATGTGCTTCCTCTTCCTCCTCAACCAATCGGTCCCAAGCGCTACGAAGGTGAACCGGATAGTCTTGAAGCCAGGCCAAGTTTCTTTGTTTTAACACATTGGCGTTGTAAGTTATCAGCAAGTCTTCGATATCGGCCTCTAGCCTGGCCTCTGCCTGTTGAAACTTCTCCTCCACCTCTGCTTCGACCGCCTGAACTTTGGCCACGGCCACATCTCTTTCAGTGCGAAGCACTACGGCTTGCTCGCAGGCTTCTTGCGCCGTGTTAAGCGCGTCATCTCTATCTTTAATAATTTCGGCAAATTTAGCCTTAAGCTCATTAAGTTCTTTTAACGCCGCTTCCAACTCAGCAGTGACGACAGTGTTCCGATGGCCCATGTCTTCCACCGTAACGTAGTGCTTCTTTTTCATTCTATCCATGTCTGCTTGAGTTTCATCGGCCTTTGTAAGAGCCACCATCTCTGATTTTTGAGACGACTCAGCCTCGGCATTCAACACTTGTATGATGCGATCTTTTTGAGCCAGCTCGGTTTGAAGCTTTTCAATGGTAGCCGCTCGTTCGAAGGCCAACGCCGATGCCTTGTAGGCCGCCCTATACCCGCCTTGTATTGGGCTTAAAAGTCATGCACATAGTCGAACGCCAACCGCTCGGCCTCTGGCGGGATTCTTTTCAGGTTCGGGGGAAAGACGTAGTTATCGAAGCAAATATTCGGGAACTCCCTCTTTAATTGCGCAAGTCTAATTGCCCCTTCCCCTGAGATTTCAGTAGGAGGCTGCTCCGCAACTATCGGGGTCATCGCCTCAGATCGGGAAGATTGAGAAACCGACGTATATCGAGAAGACTCGGAAGGATGAGGGACATGAGCATGAGGTTGAACGGGATCTCTGGAAGGAGGAGGGGTACGCGATCGCGATCGACGCTTATAACCTCTGTCCGTGTCATATCTCTCGTGACTATAATACCCAGAGCGCCCCTGGTCATAACCTCTGTCCCTTTCTCGTCTGCACAAATCGTAATATGAAGGCTTGCGGGCATGTCGAAGACTCCCAAGCATTGAACCTCGCTTAGACATAATATCTGCGAAGTAAATTAAAATAGGATTAGTCACCTTTCAAAACAGGTAGTTTACAGTCAAAGGTTATGCAGTGTCGTGAAATGTGTATGAATATGCATTCACCCCGACCAACCAGAAGTGTCGACCTCGCTAGTAATAAGAGGCTCATTCAGTTCTAGAGTACGATGGAATTCCTCCAACCCGGCATCGTGTTGAAAAGACACATCGTCCGGGATTGGAAGATCGGCAAGCCCTTCAAAAAGGTTTTCAGTTCTCGGAGGAGACATCTCCGAGATTCTAACTCCGGGAGCGGAACGGGCCGTGACAACCGATTTCCATCTTCCCTTCTTGCTTGACCTAGCCATGGCAGCCTTGCCTTTTCTCTGCTCTGCGACATCCGGAACTGCGTCCGTAGGCCCGGTCAGCGGCTCATCATCGGTGTGGGTTTTTCAGAGTCAGCTTCCTTAGCTGTAGTAACTTTGGGCTTCTTGGGCTTGACTCGTTTTTTCGAGACGACCCTTAGTGCCACCTCAAAGCTTATGCTCTGCCCTTGTTCGATCAAACCGCAGGCCCGGAGATTCCTATCTGTCAATAACACGTCGATATCCCTATCTCCACTCGGGACTTCTCGAAGCACTCGCACCATCTCCCTATAGTGCTCGCCCTCAGGTCGTTGAATCGCCGCTGTAAAAGAGGATAAAATATAAGTTCCACTTCGGCTGCCATTGCCGTAATAATTATTTATACTCACGTCTGAATAGCCATCGTCGGGCAAATCCAGGAGGACATCTGACATAAAACCATTCTGTCCTATAATAGCTCAACCTGGCCCAAGACCCGGCAACCACTTGGCAGTTTCTCACCGATTCCAAGAATGTGAAGGAGGGATAATCACCCTGAGTTTTGAAATTGAACAAGTATCTGATCTCAATCGGGAGTGGTGGTCGATGGAGATATTCCATGAATGCAATGAACAAGCTATTGATCGACGCATACCCGTTCGGGTGCAGCTGAGATGGGGCGATCCTCAAAAACGACAATACTTCCCTTATATACTCGTTGAACGGAGGAAGTGTTCCGGCCGCACACGCGTGGCGGTTGAATGCAGTATACCCTTCCGGTGGATTTTGCGGTCTATCATTTGGCCCCGGCAGTAACACATTGTCCAGTGACAGGACGTGCCTCAAGCATATCCTTCCCAACATGTCTTCAGAGATATTGGATGGAACGGAATCCGATGGATTTGCGATGAACGATGCATTAGGCAATTCATCCGGGGCAGGACCGACGATCTCAGGATCGATGTCCAGAACCTCTAGTCTCGGAGAGGCTGTACTTTGAATCTCCTACTGCTGTGAACTTGACGGTTCCATAACTAGCTAACTCATGAGAAACCATCGTTAGACGACAAAGGACCCGTGCGTTCCCCAGTGTAAAGTGTATGAATGTGTGTGCTGCAGTGCCATGCATTACTTGAGTAAATGTCGCAGAGTTAAAGTAAATATGCAAACGACAAAGCTACAGGGTCCAGCTGTAATGACCGTCATCACTGACCGTCATCACTAATCCGTTTCCATGATGGAAATTGATTCGGATAAAAGTTGTTATAGTTCCATCGACGAGCTTCGAAAGGCGGTCAAGTATGCAGTTTAATATTCAAGTCCAAATATGCAAGAATGAAGCTCGTCGGGGTCATGCTTAGAGAATATCAAACTTTAGTGTCCATCATAGAAGGTTCGAAACCATCACAAAGACTTCGTTCGAACCCAACCGAACATCTCTTCGTTCGAGCCCATCCTGACGTCGCTTCGAACCCATGCAGTTAGACGCGCTTCGAATCGATAAACAGGTGCCAAGTTCGAACCGATCGGTAAGGGATGACTTCGAATCGATCAATGCTCGACAAGTTCGAACCGACGAGGGAACCCTCAACTTAACGTTATCCACGTTCGAATCGATACCCTCCGTATCGATGCGAAGTTGTGGACTTCGAAACCATAGCCGATGGGTTCGAATCCATCAATTCGGATGAACCCATCGAATCCATCAATAGGTGCGAACTGCGTCACCCCCATAGAATCACTCAAGAAACCGATTCGAAATCAAGGAAAAAGCGACGCCGTCGTCATCGATTCAAACACGAGTCCCCTTATGGTTTCGAAGCCCTCAACCGGAGCAGATCTAACTTTACCAATCGATAAAAAAGACGCGGGTTCGAAGTAACTTTGCCGTTTGCCATTTGAATTCGAGGCTAATTACCTAGTTGGAATGATGGATTCGAGGAATTAGAGATTTGGATCTTGAATGGTTCACGCAACGCAGTGTTTTTTCTCCTTTGGAGCTCCGAAATGATGCACTGCATAGTAAAAGCAAGCAAGAGTAAAAGTAAAAATGAAGACAGTGAAACCCACGACTATTTATATGGAGCCTAGGATGTGACCGGGCCGTCTCGTATCCCAGTCAACCCAACCGGTCATAACCGGTCAGGTACCAGATCGTTTCGAAGCTCGCTTTCGAACCCATCTGCCTAAAGCCCTATCGATTCGAAGTTCACCTCATGCTTCAACGGTATGAAACACACTACAGAATGACAGGCTGCAACGATGCGAAACGAACTGTGGGCACATCGACTCGAAGACCTTGTTCACATCAACCACTTCGAATCCATCCATGGCCATCGATACGACAGATGACTTCGTATCCATCTTCTTCCAATTCGAATCGACTCGAACAATTATTTCGTATCCATCCCCTCAAACCGGTTCGAATGTTAACTTCGAACCCATCGTAGCACAAGCATACCGCGTCCATACAAACGTGGATTTCGAACCCATCGATGCTCGAATGCATCGATTCGAAATATTACACTCACGCAATACAGAATTCAATTCCTTCAACCTTCAATATCGATTCAGGAGAGGATCGATACGAAGGGACTTTTCTAAACAACCATCAAGCGTTGTCTCAACTCAGATTTCCAAATCGATTCAGGAAAGAATCGATACGAAATTCAATAGCCAACCAAGCTGGCAACGACTCGCGAACGCACGACTTTAACATGGGCCAAGTCAACATATGTGCATATATGTCGAACTAACATTCGATGTTAAACATTTACAGGGATCAAACACTCATCCTGTTACAAATGCAACAGCCAACGGCTAAGCGCTACTATACAACAATACAACATACGAGTTTCAACAAAAAAGAGAGCAATGATTGTTCAGAGAGAAATTGCAGCTATTCAAAGCACGTCATGTTCCCACAAGACGTACTTTTGGGGGCAAAATGTTATCCCGCTTTTTGGCAAAGCCGCGATACCAAAAGATCGATCGAGAACGAAGGACAGTTCGTCTCAGAGGTTGGTCATACTTCGTTTCGCCATGGATATCATTGAATTTTGTCCGAGTCCAGATTGAGCTACAATTGATAGGACATGGCAAGAAAGACCATAGGAGTCAGTATCTCATGTTTCAAGTCAATCCGAGTTCATACGCTAAAGTTATGATCGGTTCAACTTGAAGGAAACACCCTGGTTTCGAACCCATGATGATGGATGTCTTCGAACCCATCATCATGCACCATTCGAAACCATCACCCTCGACCCAAAGGACATCGAACCCATCGGTTTCGAAACCATCAAAGCGCCTCACCTTCGGCTCCATCCACTTCGAATCCATCTCCTTGTTCGAACCCATCACGGAGTCCTTGTTCGAACCCAACTGTGCAGCTTCATTCGAAACCACTGGGTCAACCAACCATGATGACGTGTCTTCCATCGGTTCGAATACGCCGAGATATATGGAGTCGAAGCGGTCAACACGGAGTGAAGACCGGATCGATTCGAAGTTTGCGCTCCACGCCGACGCGAAGCCACGTGCCTCCATGGATTCGAAAGGATCGATTTGAAACCTTGGTTTCGAACCAAACAGCCGAGCAATAAACCCAATTTCGAACCCATCATATCTTCTAACATATTGATCCAAATGCCATGAAATTTTCACAGAAGCTTGCGTACATGTTGAGGAATGTCCACGCCAAATTTCACCTCGATTGGATGAATTCTTGATCGGTTCGAATGGAGTTCGAACCGATGCCAAAGTGGGCCCAAGCTTCCTGAGACCGTGCGTGTGGGCCCCCTCACGTGCCAGAAGTGGTCTCCCGAGTTTTCAGCGAAATACCAGCAGCCTACGCCTATAAATAGAGCCCCAGGGCCAACGGAAAAATGGCTTTTGAACTCTGAAGCGCCCAGACTCTGCCGGATCGAGATCTCCATCATTTAATATCATAAACTTGCTGTTAAATTCGAATTCCTTGCTGTAATTCACTGTTGATTGCTGCAACAACTTGTAATCATTGAAAGAAAAGCAATAAAACATCAAAACACTTCACAGTGGACGTAGGCAACACGCTGAACCACTATAAATCGATTGTCTACGCATTTTCTTTACTGTTGATTGGAGTTTTTGTTAGATAATATCTGTTTTGAACTTACATTCTTGACTATTATCTCTTCAACGACTCCCAAGAGTGTTGTGCCCAATTTTGATGCAAACACTTTGGTGCTTTCACTGAGAAAACCCAGATTTTCTCCAGTTCGTTGGATCTGTCATCGATGCCGGATTGAATAAATCTAAGATAGAGATCCAGATCATTGAACCCAACTTCCTTCCCCTCTATTCAGATTTGCATAAAGTATAGGAAAGGATTTCAACTGTCAAGATGGTTAGCACAAGAACCACCTCGAACGTTGTCAATCAAGAAGAACAGGATAGACAGAATCCTGTCTCTCTACCTCCACCTAATCAAGATGTTGCTGGGCACTCAGAACCGTCGGGTCAGGTTACCCGACAAGAATTACAGTTGCTACTCCAAGAGCTGACCCAGAGTCGGCAACAACTGGAAGAATAGCTACGCGCTAACGCTGAGCTAATCAACAAGCTGGATCGCCAGAAACGAAAGAGATCCATGAGGGATCGTCCTTCTCGCTCTTCCAGCGAAAGTTCTTCATCTTCTGATTATCATAACCAACCTCCACGATCCCGGTTAGATGGGAGTCGTATGCCACCCGCTGGAAACCAACGGACATTGACCGTTGGACAAATAAGAGTCGGTCCGTCAACTATTTTCCAAACCAGACCCTCCTCCCGAGGAGGTGTCGTTCCTCCTCATGCCGCAGAATACCGCACCACTAGCGTTGCGGCTGAACCAGGGGTCGACGCTCAAGATCATTCGGACCTGGACCGTCGTCATAACGGTCGTACTCCTGAACCGTACGTCGCAGAGGACTATGAGCCAAGAAGGTGGGACTTGGATCGTCGACGATATCCGGTTCAAGCCCGAAGTACGGAACGTGATCATACTCCGGCACAAATGCCGGATCTTTCAACTATGATATGTCAGATGATCGGTGAGAGTCAGGGATTCACAAACGACGATTGGGGAGTTTCCCGAAGTCACACTCCCTTTACGGACGATATTCTTAATGCTGAACCCCCACGGCGATTCCGAATGCCCACTCTACCCATGTATGAGGGAAACTCCGACCCCAACCAACATATTCTAAAGTATGAATGGTCGATGACCGCTGCCAGAGCCGACGATGCAGTGAAGTGTCGTAGTTTCCCCATATCCTTGGGGGGCATCGCCACCATGTGGTTCACCCGATTACCACCTCGATCCATCTCTTCCTTCGATCAGTTAGCCACAAAATTCGTTGAGCAATTCCGCATGCACGTCGCAAGGCCAAAGGATGTCAACACTCTATCTAGTGTCACGCAAGCTCCCGGAGAGACGCTCAGGCACTACTTAGAGAGATTCCATACTGCATGCGCGGAGATTAGTAATCCAAACGATAACTCCATCCTTATGGCGCTGACCAAGGGGATCGACCCCGATTCTGAATTCGGTAATTGGCTAGCTGGGAAACCACCTACGCCATTGGACCGTTTCCATGCCAAAGCAGCTCAATTCCTGAGACGGGAAGACGCGAAACAGTCTAGGAAGCAAACTGACGCAGGGCCGAATGCGGAAGGGACCCAAAGCAATGTTGCAATAAAACAGTCCGGTGAGAGGTCCGGAAAAGTTCAGTTGAACATTAAAAATAAATGAGCTCTGCGAAGAGAAAGCGTGAATCAAATTAAGAAACAAGATCAAAATCGCGGCCCGGAACGCAAAAATCCGAAGTTCGACAGTTATACTCCTTTGAATACTTCACTGGAGGACTTGTATTTGCAGACCCGTAATACAATTCAATATGAAAAACCTGCTCCAAGACCGTCGTCAGAGAGACAAATCCAGACGGGAAAATTTTGCAGGTTCCATGAAGGCTACGGGCACGATACGAACGAGTGTCATCACTTACAGGATCTCGTTGAAAAACTGGTCAGAGAAAGGAAGCTGGAACAGTTTGTGCGGACGCCGCAGCCCAGAGAAGCGGGCCCATCCAACCCAATCAATGAACCCAATCGACCAAGGCAGGAGGACTTGACTTGTCCCCGTGGAAGATTGGTGATAAACGCCATCAGTGGCGGGCCTACCTACTCAGGGGCCTGGGACGACGAAGAACCTCGTCACTGTCACACATGACAGACTCCTTCAATCTATGAATACTTTGCAATTTCCTTTGTATTTCGAAATTTGAATTTGTAATAAGGCACTGACTTTGCCATATTTTTTTTTATTTCAGCACTAAAATACTATCTCTTCAAGCTAGAGCTGTGATTCACCGAATGCAACGTTCAACAATCACAACACACGAAGAGCTAAGTTCCATAGCGAGTGACTGCGATACGACCGGCCACTCACTAAGTGAAACCCGAGCTCGGGGGCAAGCCATCACATCAAAGGCTGAAGTGGACCAACACATGTTAGTCCATTCAACAATTTGTTCCCGGAGTGCGAACGGACTCCAACTTCCAACAGCGTGAATTGGAGTATAAACATTCAACAATTCGTTCCTAGAGTGCGAACGAACTCCAACTTCCCACAACGTGAATTGGAGTATAAACATTCCATAATTCGTTCCCGGAGCGCGAGCGGACTCCAACTTCCCAGAGCGCGAATTGGAGTATAAACATTAAATAATTCGCTCCCAGAGCGCGAGCGGACTCCAAATTCCCGGAGCGCGAATTGGAGTATAAACATTAAACAATTCGTTCCCAGAGTGCGAACGGACTCCAACTTCCCACAGCATGAATTGGAGTATAAACATTCAACAATTCGTTCCCAGAGTGCGGACGGACTCCAACTTCCCACAGCGTGAATTGGAGTATAAACATTCAACAATTCGTTCCCAGAGTGCGAATGGACTCCAACTTCCCACAGCGTGAATTGGAGAGTAAACATTCCATAATTCGTTCCCAGAGCGCGAGCGGACTCCAAATTCCCAGAGCGCGAATTAGAGTATAAACATTAAACAATTCGTTCCCAGAGTGCGAACGGGCTCCAACTTCCCACAGTATGAATTGGTGTATAAACATTCAACAATTCGTTCCCAGAGTGCGGAAGGACTCCAACTTCCCACGGCGTAAATTGGAGTATAAACATTCAACAATTCATCCCCAGAGTGCGAACGGACTCCAACTTCCCGCGGCGTGAATTGGAGTATAAACATTCCATAATTCGTTCACGGAGTGCAAGCGGACTACAACTTCACAGAGCGCGAATTGGAGTATAAACATTAAATAATTCGCTCCCAGAGCGCGAGCGGACTCCAAATTCCCGGAGCGCGAATTGGAGTATAAACATTAAATAATTCGCTCCCAGAGCGCGAGCGGACTCCAAATTCCCGGAGCGCGAATTGGAGTATAAACATTAAATAATTCGCTCCCAGAGCGCGAGCGGACTCCAAATTCCCGGAGCGCGAATTGGAGTATAAACATTAAACAATTCGTTCCCGAAGCGCGAACGGACTCCAACTTCCCAGAGCGTGAATTGGAGTACAAACATTCAACAATTCGTTCCCGGAGCGCGAACGGACTCCAACTTCCCAGAGCGTGAATTGGAGTATAAACATTCGACAATTCGTTCCCGAAGCATCCGTGCAAACTCCAGATTCCCGAAGTGCGAGTTGGAGTATAAACATCAGTTCCGGGTTCCTGAAGTGCGAACCCAAACATACATGTTTTATCCAAGTTCCCGACGTGTGAATTGGAGCACAAACACCAAGTTAAAGTTCCCGTAGTGCGAACTGAAATGTTAATACTAACTCCGAGTTCGTAGAGTGCGAGTTGGAATGTGAACATCATTTCCAAGTTCCCGGAGCGCGAACCGTGTTACAAGCGTCGATAACTCTCGAGTTCCCGGAGTGCGAACCAGATTATCGATCTCAAGTTATCTTAAGTCCCCAGAATGTGGACATGTGTTCAAAGTTCGCAATAAACGCACTCAACCACCAAAACGCAAATGTTATTCCCCGAGACTAGGGGAAAAAAAAAGCTAAGTGTTAATCGCTAACCAAAGTGATACAATGTCCGAAGTTCGGTTATTCATCGATCACAACTTGCGACCAAGATTCTCAGACTTGACGAACAAGAACGAACTCCACTTAACGGTAAAAACACCACAAGTGCACCGGACCGAGAACAAGACACTACAAGTACTTAAGGACAAATAGAGCAAGAGTTGAAACAAAGAAACTAAATTTTATTTCAACTAACATAAAACAAGGACTTACACACAAATAAGTTCTTCCAAAAAAGAATGCCTACTAGCAGGGGCCGAACCTGCATCTATACACGACCTACTGACAAAAAACGAAGACAATTACCTATCTACGAAAACGTCTACTTGAGAAGCCGATTTATTTCTTCTTTTTCGTCCTTCTTACTAATGGTACATCATCAGTGTCACTAAGGACAGAAATTCTTCGTTTTGAATGTCTCCTCTCCGGCGGTGGCTCTTCGGCTGGAGGCATGATGTCAATATCCTCCTCGGAGCTTGAACCTACATGGAGGCTTCCCGCCGAAGAAGTAGGGGGGACTGGATCCGTGGCGGAAGACAGGATAGTGCCACCCGATGACACTACCCTAGCAGGTGCTGGACTCTGCGCCGCCGTACTACCACTAACATTACCACTATTCCCCACAGCCCCTATTTCGGCGCTGATTTCGGCCAAAATTTCCTCATCACGAGTCGCATGGGCTTGGCTGGGGGCATCCACGGTCTGCATCGAAGAACTTGAGGTCGGCGGGAGGCTACTAACGATAATAAATGGCAAGTCAGAGAAAGAACCACTCTGCTCACCGAGCAACTCGATCACCATTTGCTCGTCAACAGATAAGGATCTCCCCTGCGCCGCCTTAGTTAATACCGCAGTGACAACAGTAGTCTCGGTGGCGATGGCCTTATCTCCTTTGCTTGATTCTTGAGCCGCGACAGTCAGCGCAACTCCAGCCACTAGGCAAAAAAATAAGAAGTTATTAGTAACTGCTGCAAAACAAACACTCTATTCAGAAAACGCTTGAGATAACTTCGGAATACCTTCCCCAGTTTGGCTCGCAGAAGGCCAAACGGCCTCGGAAGTATGCTCATGAATGGGAGATAAGCGCGGCTGTTCCGGGTCGTAAGCAGGAACAGGTGGCAAACCGACCGCAGATACAGGCACTGACGAAGATGGTGTGGTGACTTCAGTGATAGCAGAATGGTGCTCAACACCTGATCCCTCTCTGACTTCCAGGGAACGACCACCGATCATCTCCTTCTCATGAGCAATGATAGCGTCATGAAGGACCTTCTTCTCATCGTCTGTGAGCAGCCGGTTTTCAAGTTCGAATCGATCGACCGCTTCACCTGGATGCGCTTTCTCTTCCTCCTCAACCAATCGGTCCCAAGCGCTACGAAGGTGAACCGGATAGTCTTGAAGCCAGGCCAAGTTTCTGTGTTTTAACACATTGGCGTTGTAAGTTATGAGCAAATCTTCGATATCGGCCTCTAGCCTGGCCTCTGCCTGTTGAACCTTCTCCTCTACCTCTGCTTCGACCGCCTGAACTTTGGCCACGGCCACATCTCTTTCAGTGCGAAGCACTACGGCTTGCTCGCAGGCTTCTTGCGCCGTGTTAAGCGCGTCATCTCTATCTTTAATAATTTCGACAAATTTAGCCTTAAGCTCATTAAGTTCTTTTAACGCCGCATCCCGCTCAGCAGTGACGACAGTGTTCCGGTGGCCCATGTCTTCCACTGTAACGTAGTGCTCCTTTTTCATTCTATCCATGGCTGCTTGAGTTTCATCGGCCTTTGTAAGAGCCTCCATCTCTGATTTTCGAGACGACTCAGCCTTGGTATTCAACACTTGTATGATGCGATCTTTTTGAGCCAGCTCGGTTTGAAGCTTTTCAATGGTAGCCGCTCGTTCGAAGGCCAACGCCGATGCCTTGTCGGCCGCCCTATACCACGCCTTGTATTGGGCGTAAAAGTCATGCACATAGTCGAGCGCCAACCGCTCGGCCTCTGGCGGGATTCTTTTCAGGTTCGGGGGAAAGACGTAGTTATCGAAGCAAATATTCGGGAACTCCCTCTTTAATTGCGCTAGTCTAATTGCCCCTTCCCCTGAGATTTCAGTAGGAGGCTGCTCCGCGACTATCGGGGTCATCGCCTCAGATCGGGAAGATTGAGAAACCGACGTATATCGAGAAGACTCGGAAGGATGAGGGACATGAGCAGGAGGTTGCACGGGATCTCTGGAAGGAGGAGGGGTATATGATCGCGATCGACGCTTATAACCTCTGTCCGTGTCATATCTCTCGTGACTATAATACCCAGAGCGCCCCAGGTCATAACCTCTGTCCCCTTCTTGTCTGCACGAATCGTAATATGAAGGCTTGCGGGCATGTCGAAGACTCCCAAGCATTGAACCTCGCTTAGACATAATATCTGCGAAGCAAAATAAAATAGGATTAATCACCTTTCAAAACAGGTAGTTTACAGTCAAAGGTTATGCAGTGTCATGAAATGTGTATGAATATGCATTCCCCCCGACCAACCAGAAGTGTCGACCTCGCTAGTAATAAGAGGTTCATTCAATTCTAGAGTACGATGGAATTCCTCCAACCCAACATCATGTTGAAAAGACACATTGTCCAGGATTGGAAGATCGGCAAGCCTTTCAAAAAGGTTTTCAGTTCTCGGAGGAGACATCTTCGAGATTCTAACTCCGGGAGCGGAACGAGCCGTGACAACCGATTTCCATCTTCCCTTCTTACTTGACCTAGCCATGGCAGCCTTGCCTTTTCTCTGCTCCGCGACATCCGGAACTGCGTCCGTAGGCCCGGTCAACGGCTCATCATCGGTGTGGGTTCTTTCAGAGTCAGCTTCCTCAGCTGTAGTAACTTTGGGCTTCTTGTGCTTGACTCGTTTTTTCGAGACGACCCTTTGTGCCACCTCAAAGCTTATGCTCTGCCCTTGTTCGATCAAACCGCAGGCCCGGAGATTCCTATCCGTCAATAACACGTCGATATCCCTATCTCCACTCGGGACTTCTCGAAGCACTCGCACCATCTCCCTATAGTGCTCGCCCTCAGGTCGCTGAATCGCCGCTGTAAAAGAGGATAAAATATAAGTTCCACTTCGGCTGCAATTGCCGTAATAATTATTTATACTCACGTCTGAATAGCCATCGTCGGGCAAATCCAGGAGGACATCTGACATAAAACCATTCTGTCCTATAATAGCTCAACCTGGTCCAAGACCCGTCAACCACTTGGCAGTTTCTCACTGCTTCCAAGAATGTGAAGGAGGGATAATCACCCCGAGTTTTGAAATTGAACAAGTATCTGATCTCAATCGGGAGTGGTGGTCGATGGAGATATTCCATGAATGCAATGAACAAGCTATTGATCGACGCATACCCGTTCGGGTGCAGCTGAGATGGGGCGATCCTCAAAAACGACAATACTTCCCTTATATACTCGTTGAACGGAGGAAGTGTTCCGGCCGCACACGCGTGGCGGCTGAATGCAGTATACCCTTCCGGTGGATTGTGCCATTTGAATTCGAGGCTAATTACCTAGTTGGAATGATGGATTCGAGGAATTAGAGATTTGGATCTTGAATGGTTCACGCAACGCCGTGTTTTTTCTCCTTTGGAGCTCCGAAACGATGCACTGCATAGTAAAAGCAAGCAAGAGTAAAAGTAAAAATGAAGACAGTGAAACCCAATGCTATTTATATGGAGCCTAGGATGTGACCGGGCTGTCTCGTATCCCAGTCAACCCAACCGGTCACAACCAGTCAGGTACCAGATCATTTCGAAGTTAGCTTTCGAACCCATCTGCCTAAAGCCCTATCGATTCGAAGTTCACCTCATGCTTCAACGGTACGAAACGCACTACAGAATGACAGGCTGCATCGATGCGAAACGAACTGTGGGCACATCGATTCGAAGACCTTGTTCACATCAACCACTTCGAATCCATCCATGGCCTATCGATACGACAGATGACTTCGTATCCATCTTCTTCCAATTCGAATCGACTCGAACAATTATTTCGTATCCATCCCCTCAAACCGGTTTGAATGTTAACTTCGAACCCATCATAGCACAAGCATACCGCGTCCATACAAACGTGGATTTCGAACCCATCGATGCTCGAATGCATCGATTCGAAATATTACAATCACGCAATACAGAATTCAATTCCTTCAACCTTCAATATCAATTCAGGAGAGGATCGATACGAAGGGACTTTTCTAAACAACCATCAAGCGTTGTCTCAACTCAGATTTCCAAAACGATTCAGGAAAGAATCGATACGAAATTCAATAGCCAACCAAGCTGGCAACGACTCACGAACGCACGACGTTAACATGGGCCAAGTCAACATATGTGCATATATGTCGAACTAACATTCGATTTTAAACATTTACAGGGATCAAACACTCATTCTATTACAAATGCAACAGCCAACGGCTAAGCGCTACTATACAGCAATACAGCATACGAGTTTCAACAAAAAAGAGAGCAATGATTGTTCAGAGAGAAATTGCAGCTATTCAAAGCACGTCATGTTCCCACAAGACGTACTTTGGGGGGAAAAATGTTATCCCGCTTTTTGGCAAAGCCACGATAACAAAAGATCGATCGAGAACGAAGGACAGTTCGTCTCAGAGGTTGGTCATACTTCGTTTCGCCATGGATATCATTGAATTTTGTCCGAGTCCAGATTGAGCTACAATTGATAGGACACGGCAAGAAAGACCATAGGAGTCAGCATCTCAAGTTTCAAGTCAATCCGAGTTCATACGCTAAAGGTATGATCGGTTCAACTCGAAGGAATCACCCTGGTTTCGAACCCATCATGATGGATGTCTTCGAACCCATCATCATGCACCATTCAAAACCATCACCCTCGAACCAAAGGACATCGAACCCATCGGTTTCGAAACCATCAAAGCGCCTCACCTTCGGCTCCATCCACTTCGAATCCATCTCCTTGTTTGAACCCATCACGGAGTCCTTGTTCGAACCCATCACGGAGTCCTTGTTCGAACCCAACTGTGCAGCTTCATTCGAAACCACTGGGTCAACCAACCATGATGACGTGTCTTCCATCGGTTCGAATACGCCGAGATATATGGAGTCGAAGCGGTCAACACGGAGTGAAGACCGGATTGATTCGAAGTTTGCGCTCCACGCCAACGCGAAGCCACGTGCCTCCATGGATTCGAAAGGATCGATTCGAAACCTTGGTTTCGAACCAAACAGCCGAGTAATAAACCCAATTTCGAACCCATCATATCTCCTAACCTATTGATCCAAATGCCATGAAATTTTCACAGAAGCTTGCGTACATGTTGAGGAATGTCCAAGCCAAATTTCACCTCGATTGGATGAATTCTCGATCGGTTCGAATGGAGTTCGAACCGATGCCAAAGTGGGCCCAAACTTCCTGAGACCGTGCGTGTGGGCCATCTCACGTGCCAGAAGTGGTCTCCCGAGTTTTCAGCGAAATACCAGCAGCCTACGCCTATAAATAGAGCCCCAGGGCCAACGGAAAAAGGACTTTTGAACTCTGAAGCGCCCAGACTCTGCCGGATCGAGATCTCCAACATTTAATATCATAAACTTGCTGTTAAATTTGAATTCCTTGCTGTAATTCACTTTTGATTGCTGCAAAAACTTGTAATCATTGAAAGAAAAGCAATAAAACATCAAAACACTTCACAGTGGACGTAGGCAACACGCCGAACCACTATAAATCGATTGTCTACGCATTTTCTTTACTGTTGATTGGAGTTTTTGTTAAATAATATCTGTTTTGAACTTACGTTCTTGACTATTATCTCTTCAACGACTCCCGAAGAGTGTTGTGCCTAATTTTGACGCAAACAGCGTGCATGGATTTGAAACGGAACAGTACCATGGTGCACCACTCTCCAGCGATGGGAAGTCGAAGACGGGCCACGGTAATCCTGTTTTACCGTAAAAATCCACGTGTCGAAAAAAGGAAGTGTAAAAAACTTACGAGACCCGATTGATATTCGGGTTGTCCTTTTTGGGCATTAATCTATCCTTTGACGGCAGAAAGATGTCAAAGCCGTAGAACTCATCGAGGCCTTCGTTTTGACAGGTTATGGCTCCCGTAACTATAAACGAGCCAGAAGTTATGGCCGTCCGAATAATCGATATCTACTGGGTGCAACATAAACGGTGCAAGGTGCAACATCCGTCCGAAATGGCGAAACAGTGCCGTACGACTTTTAGAAATGCGTGCATGGATTTGAAATGGAACAATACCATGATGCACCACGCTCCAGCGATGGTAAATCGAAGGCCAGCCTCGGTAATCCTGTTTTACCGTAAAAATCCACGTGTCGAAAAAACGAAGGGTAAAAAACTTACGAGACCCGATTGAGATTCGGGTTGTCCTTTTTGGGCATTAATCTATCCGTTGATAGCTGAAAGCTATCAAAGCCGTAGAAGTCATCGAGGCCTTCGTTTTGACAGGTTGTGGCTCCTGTAACTCTAAACGAGCCATAAGTTATGGCCGTCCGAATAATCGATATCTACAGGGTGCAACATCCACGGTGCAAGGTGCAACATCCGTCCGAAATGGCGAAACTGTGCCGTACGACTTTTAGAAATGCGTGCATGGATTTGAAAAGGAACAGTACCATGGTGCACCACTGTCCAGCTATGGTAAATCGAAGGCCAGGAACCGTAGTCCTGTTTTACCGTAAAAATCCACGTGCGAAAAAAACGAAGGATAAAAAACTTACGAGACCCGATTGAGATTCGGGTCGTCCTTTTTGGGCATAAATCTATCGGTTGACGGCTGAAAGCTGTCAAAGCCGTAGAACTCATTGAGGCCTTCGTTTTGACAGGTTATGGCTCCCGTAACTCTAAACGAACCAGAAGTTATGGCCGTTTGAATAATCGATATCTACAGGGTGCAACATCCACGGTGCAAGGTGCAACATCCGTCCGAAATGGCGAAACAGTGTCGTACGACTTTTAGAAATGCGTGCATGGATTTGAAACGGAACAGTACCATGGTGCACCACTCTCCAGCGATGGGAAGTCGAAGTCGGGCCACGGTAATCCTGTTTTACCGTAAAAATCCACGTGTCGAAAAAACGAAGGGTAAAAAACTTACGGGACCCGATTGAGATTCGGGTTGTCCTTATTGGGCATTAATCTATCCGTTGACGGCTGAAAGCTGTCAAACCCGTAGAACTTATCGAGGCCTTCATTTTGACAGGTTATGGCTCCCGTAACTCTAAACGAGCCAGAAGTTATGGCCGTTTGAATAATCGATATCTACAGGGTGCAACATCGACGGTACAAGGTGCAACATCCGTCCGAAATGGCGAAACAGTGCCGTACGACTTTTAGAAATGCGTGCATGGATTTGAAACGGAACAGTACCATGGTGCACCACTCTCCAGTGATGGGAAGTCGAAGACGGGCCACGGTAATCCCGTTTTACCGTAAAAATACACATGTCGAAAAAACGAAGGGTAAAAAACTTACGAAACCTGATTGAGATTCGGGTTGTCCTTTTTGGGCATTTATCTATCCGTTGACACCTGAAAGATATCAAAGCCGTAGAACTCATCGAGGCCTTCGTTTTGACAGGTTATGGCTCTCGTAACTATAAACGAGCCAGAAGTTATGGCCGTCCGAATAATCGATATCTACTGGGTGCAACATCCATGGTTCAAGGTGCAACATCCGTCCGAAATGGCGAAACAGTGCCGTACGACTTTTAGAAATGCGTGCATGGATTTGAAATGGAACAATACCATGATGCACCACTCACCAGCGATGGTAAATCGAAGGTCAGCCTCGGTAATCCTGTTTTACCGTAAAAATCCACGTGTCGGAAAAACAAAGGGTAAAAAACTTACGAGACCCGATTGAGATTCGGGTTGTCCTTTTTCGGCATTAATCTATCCGTTGATAGCTGAAAGCTATCAAAGCCGTAGAACTCATCGAGGCCTTCGTTTTGACAGGTTGTGCCTCCTGTAACTCTAAACGAGCCAGAAGTTATGGCCGTCCGAATAATCGATATCTACAGGGTGCAACATCCACGGTGCAAGGTGCAACATCCGTCCGAAATGGCGAAACAGTGCCGTACGACTTTTAGAAATGCATGCATGGATTTGAAAAGGAACAGTACCATGGTGCACTACTGTCCAGCTATGGTAAATCGAAGGCCAGGAACCGTAACCCTGTTTTACCTTAAAAATCCACGTGCGAAAAAAACGAAGGATAAAAAACTTACTAGACCCGATTGAGATTCGGGTTGTCCTTTTTGGGCACTAATCTATCGGTTGACGGCTGAAAGCTGTCCAAGCCGTAGAACTCATCGAGGCCTTCGTTTTGGCAGGTTATGGCTCCCGTAACTCTAAACGAGCCAGAAGTTATGGCCGTTTGAATAATCGATATCTACAGGGTGCAACATCCACGGTGCAAGGTGCAACATCAGTCCGATATGGCGAAACAGTGTCGTACGACTTTTAGAAATGTGTGCATGGATTTGAAACGGAACAGTACCATGGTGTACCACTCTCCAGCGATGGGAAGTCGAAGACGGGCCACGGTAATCCTGTTTTACCGTAAAAATCCACGTGTCGAAAAAACGAATGGTAAAAAACTTACGGGACCCGATTGAGATTCGGGTTTTCCTTTTTGGGCATTAATCTATACGTTGACGGCTGAAAGCTATCAAACCCGTAGAACTTATCGAGGCCTTCATTTTGACAGGTTATGGCTCCCGTAACTCTAAACGAGCCAGAAGTTATGGCCGTTTGAATAATCGATATCTATAGGGTGCAACATCGACGGTGCAAGGTGCAACATCCGTCCGAAATGGCGAAACAGTGCCGTACGACATTTAGAAATGCGTGTATGGATTTGAAACGGAATAGTACCATGGTGCACCACTCTCCAGTGATGGGAAGTTGAAGACGGGCCACGGTAATCCCGTTTTACCGTAAAAATACACATGTCGAAAAAACGAAGGGTAAAAAACTTACGAGACCCGATTGAGATTCGGGTTGTCCTTTTTGGGCATTTATCTATCCGTTGACAACTGAAAGCTGTCAAAGCCGTAGAACTCATCAAGGCCTTCGTTTTGACAGGTTATGACTCCAGTAACTATAAACGAGCCAAAAGTTATGGCCGTCCGAATAATCGATATCTACTGGGTGCAACATCCACGGTGCAAGGTGCAACATCCGTCCGAAATGGTGAAACAGTGCCGTACGACTTTTAGAAATGCGTGCATGGATTTGAAATGGAACAATACCATGATGCACCACTCTCCAGCGATGGTAAATCGAAGGCCAGCCTCAGTAATCCTGTTTTACCGTAAAAATCCACGTGTCGAAAAAACGAAGGGTAATAAACTTACGAGACCCGATTGAGATTCGGGTTGTCCTTTTTGGGCATTAGTCTATCCGTTGACAGCTGAAAGCTGTCAAAGCCGTAGAACTCATCGAGGCCTTCGTTTTGACAGGTTGTGGCTCCTGTAACTCTAAACGAGCCAGAAGTTATGGCCGTCCGAATAATCGATATCTACAGGGTGCAACATCCACGGTGCAAGGTGCAACATCCGTCCGAAATGGCGAAACAGTGTCGTACGACTTTTAGAAATGTGTGCATGGATTTGAAACGGAACAGTACCATGGTGCACCGCTCTCCAGCGATGTGAAGTCGAAGAAGGGCCAAGATAATCCCGTTTTACCGTAAAAATCCACGTGTCGAAAAAACGAAGGGTAAAAAACTTACGAGACCCGATTGAGATTCGGGTTGTCCTTTTTGGTTATTAATCTATCCGTTGAGGGCTGAAAGCTGTCAAAGCCGTAGAACTCATCGAGGCCTTCATTTTGACAGGTTATGGCTCCCGTAAATCTAAACGAGCCAGAAGTTATGGCCGTTTGAATAATCGATATCTACAGGGTGCAACATCCACGGTGCAAGGTGCAACATCCGTCCGAAATGGTGAAACAGTGTCGTATGACTTTTAGAAATGCGTGCATGGATTTGAAATGGAACAGTACCATGGTGCACCACTCTCTAGCGATGGAAAGTCGAAGACGGGCCACGGTAATCCCGTTTTACCGTAAAAATCCACGTGTCGAAAAAATGAAGGGTAAAAAACTTACGAGACCCGATTGAGATTCGGGTTGTCCTTTTTGGGCATTTATCTATCCGTTGACAACTGAAAGCTGTCAAAGCCGTAGAACTCATCGAGGCCTTCGTTTTGACAGGTTATGGCTCCCGTAACTATAAACGAGCCAGAAATTATGGCCGTCCGAATAATCGATATCTACTGGGTGCAACATAAACGGTGCAAGGTGCAACATCCGTCCGAAATGGCGAAACAGTGCCGTACGACTTTTAGAAATGCGTGCATGGATTTGAAATGGAACAATACCATGATGCACCACTCTCCAGCGATGGTAAATCGAAGGCCAGCCTCGGTAATCCTGTTTTACCGTAAAAATCCACGTGTCGAAAAAACGAAGGGTAAAAAACTTACGAGACCCGATTGAGATTCGGGTTGTCCTTTTTGGGCATTAATCTATCCGTTGACAGCTGAAAGCTATCAAAGCCGTAGAAGTCATCGAGGCCTTCGTTTTGACAGGTTGTGGCTCCTGTAACTCTAAACGAGCCATAAGTTATGGCCGTCCGAATAATCGATATCTACAGGGTGCAACATCCACGGTGCAAGGTGCAACATCCGTCCGAAATGGCGAAACTGTGCCGTACGACTTTTAGAAATGCGTGCATGGATTTGAAAAGGAACAGTACCATGGTGCACCACTGTCCAGCTATGGTAAATCGAAGGCCAGGAACCGTAGTCCTGTTTTACCGTAAAAATCCACGTGCGAAAAAAATGAAGGATAAAAAACTTACGAGACCCGATTGAGATTCGGGTTGTCCTTTTTGGGCATAAATCTATCGGTTGACGGCTGAAAGCTGTCAAAGCCGTAGAACTCATTGAGGCCTTCGTTTTGACAGGTTATGGCTCCCGTAACTCTAAACGAGCCAGAAGTTATGGCCGTTTGAATAATCGATATCTACAGGGTGCAACATCCACGGTGCAAGGTGCAACATCCGTCCGAAATGGCGAAACAGTGTCGTACGACTTTTAGAAATGCGTGCATGAATTTGAAACGGAACAGTACCATGGTGCACCACTCTCCAGTGATGGGAAGTCGAAGACGGGCCACGGTAATCCTGTTTTACCGTAAAAATCCACGTGTCGAAAAAACGAAGGGTAAAAAACTTACGAGACCCGATTGAGATTCGGGTTGTCCTTTTTGGGCATTAATCTATCCGTTGATGGCTGAAAGCTGTCAAAGCCGTAGAACTCATCGAGGCCTTCGTTTTGACAGGTTATGGCTCCCGTAACTCTAAACGAGCCATAAGTTATGGCCGTCCGAATGATCGATATCCACAGGGTGCAACATCCACGGTGCAAGGTGCAACATCCGTCCGAAATGGCGAAACAGTGTCGTACGACTTTTCGAAATGCGTGCATGGATTTGAAACGGAACAGTACCATGGTGCACCACTCTCCAGCGATGGGAAGTCGAAGATGGGCCACGGTAATCCTGTTTTACCGTAAAAATCCACGTGTCGAAAAAACGAAGGGTAAAAAACTTACGGGACCTGATTGAGATTCGGGTTGTCCTTTTTGGGCATTAATCTATCCGTTGACGGCTGAAAGCTGTCAAACCCGTAGAACTTATCGATGCCTTCATTTTGACAGGTTATGGCTCCCGTAACTCTAAACGAGCCAGAAGTTATGGCCGTTTGAATAATCGATATCTACAGGGTGCAACATCGACGGTGCAAGGTGCAACATCCGTCCGAAATGGCGAAACAGTGCCGTACGACTTTTAGAAATGCGTGCATGGATTTGAAACGGAACAGTACCATGGTGCACCACTCTCCAGTGATGGGAAGTCGAAGACGGGCCACGGTAATCCCGTTTTACCTTAAAAATACACATGTCGAAAAAACGAAGGGTAAAAAACTTACAACACCCGATTGAGATTCGGGTTGTCCTTTTTGGGAATTTATCTATCCGTTGACAACTGAAAGCTGACAAAGCCGTAGAACTCATCGAGTCCTTCGTTTTGACAGGTTATGGCTCCCGTAACTATAAACGAGCCAGAAGTTATGGCCGTCCGAATAATCGATATCTACTGGGTGCAACATCCACGGTGCAAGGTGCAACATCCGTCCGAAATGGCGAAACAGTGTCGTACGACTTTTAGAAATGCGTGCATGGATTTGAAATGGAACAATACCATGATGCACCACTCTCCAGCGATGGTAAATCGAAAGCCAGCCTCGGTAATCCTGTTTTATCGATCCACGTGTCGAAAAAACGAAGGGTAAAAAACTTACGAGACCCGATTGAGATTCGGGTTGTCCTTTTTGGGAATTAATCTATCCGTTGACAGCTGAAAGCTGTCAAAGCCGTAGAACTCATCGAGGCCTTCGTTTTGACAGGTTGTGGCTCCTGTAACTCTAAACGAGCCAGAAGTTATGGTCGTCCGAACAATCGACATCTACAGGGTACAACATCCACGGTGCAAGGTGCAACATCCGTCCGAAATGGCGAAACAGTGCCGTACGACTTTTAGAAATGCATGCATGGATTTGAAAAGGAACAGTACCATGGTGCACCACTGTCCAGCTACGGTAAATCGAAGGCCAGGAACCGTAATCCTGTTTTACCGTAAAAATCCACGTGCGAAAAAAACGAAGGATAAAAAACTTACGAGACCCGATTGAGATTCGGGTTGTCCTTTTTGGGCATTAATCTATCGGTTGACGGCTGAAAGCTGTCAAAGCCGTAGAACTCATCGAGGCCTTCGTTTTGACAGGTTATGGCTTCCGTAACTCTAAACGAGCCAGAAGTTATGGCCGTTTGAATAATCGATATCTACAGGGTGCAACATCCACGGTGCACGGTGCAACATTCGTCCGAAATGGTGAAACAGTGTCGTACGACTTTTAGAAATGCGTGCATGGAATTGAAACGGAACACTACCATGGTGCACCACTCTCCAGCGATGGGAAGTCGAAGACGGGCCACGGTAATCCCGTTTTACCGTAAAAATCCACGTGTCGAAAAAATGAAGGGTAAAAAACTTACGAGACCCGATTGAGATTCGGGTTATCCTTTTTGGGCATTAATCTATCCGTTCACGGCTGAAAGCTGTCAAAGCCATAGAACCCATCGAGGCCTTCGTTTTGACAGGTTATGGCTCCCATAACTCTAAACGAGTCAGAAGTTATGGCCGTCCGAATAATCGATATCCACAAGGTGCAACATCCATGGTGCAAGGTGCAACATCCGTCCGAAATGGCGAAACAGTGCCATACGACGTTTAGAAATGCGTGCATGGATTTGAAATGGAACAGTACCATAGTGCACCACTCTCCAGCGACGGGAAGTCGAAGACGGACCACGGTAATCCTGTTTTACCGTAAAACTCCACGTGTCGAAAAAACAAAGGGTAAAAAACTTACGAGACCCGATTGAGATTCGGGTTGTCCTTTTTGGGCATTAATCTATCCGTTGACGGTTGAAAGCTGTCAAATCCATAGAACTCATCGGGGCCTTCGTTTTGACAGGTTATGGCTCCCGTTACTCTAAATGAGACAGAAGTTATGGCAGTCCGAATAATCGATATCTACAGGGTGCAACATCCACGGTGCATGGTGCAATACCGTCCGAAATGGCAAAACAGTGTCGTACGACTTTTAGAAATGCGTGCATGGATTTAAAACAGAACAGTACCATGGTGCACCACTCTCCAGTGATGGTAAGTCGAAGACGGGCCACGGTAATCCTGTTTTACCGTAAAATCCACGTGTCGAAAAAATGAAGGGTAAAAAACTTACGAGACCCGATTGAGATTCGGGTTGTCCTTTTTGGGCATTAATCTATCCGTTGACGGCTGAAAGCTGTCAAAGCCGTAGAACTCATCGAGGCCTTCGTTTTGACTGGTTATGGCTCCCGTAAATCTAAACGAGTCAGAAGTTATGGCCGTCCGAATAATCGATATCTACAGGGTGCAACATCCACGGTGCAAGGTGCAACATCCGTCCGAAATGGCGAAACAGTGTCGTACGACTTTTAGAAATGCGTGCATGGATTTGAAACGTAACAGTACCATGGTTCACCACTCTCCAGCGATGGCAAATCAAAGACGAGCCACGGTAATCCCGTTTTATCGTAAAAACACACGTGTACGAAAAAACGAAGGGTAAAAATCTTACGTGACCCGATTGAGATTCGGGTTGTCCTTTTCAGGCATTCCGTTGACGGATGAAAGTTGTCAAAGCCGTAGAACTCATCGAGGCCTTCGTTTTGACAGGCTATGGCTCTCGTAACTCTAAACGAGCCAGAAGTTATGGCCGTTTGAATAATCGATATCTACAGGGTGCAACATCCACGGTGCAAGGTGCAACATCCGTCCGAAATGGCGAAACAGTGTCGTACGACTTTTAGAAATGCGTGCATGGATTTGAAATGGAACAGTACCATGGTGCACCACTCTCCAGCGATGGGAAGCCGAAGACGGGCCACGGTAATCCTGTTTTACCGTAAAAATCCACGTGTCGAAAAAACGAAGGGTAAAAAACTTACGGGACCCGATTGAGATTCGGGATGTCCTTTTTGGGCATTAATCTATCCGTTGATGGCTGAAAGCTGTCAAACCCGTAGAACTTATCGAGGCCTTCATTTTGACAGGTTATGGCTCCCGTAACTCTAAACGAGCCAGAAGTTATGGTCGTTTGAATAATCGATATCTATAGGGTGCAACATCGACGGTGCAAGGTGCAACATCCGTCCGAAATGGCGAAACAGTGCCGTACGACTTTTAGAAATGCGTGCATGGATTTGAAACGGAACAGTACCATGGTGCACCACTCTCCAGTGATGGGAAGTCGAAGACGGGCCACGGTAATCCCGTTTTACCGCAAAAATACACATGTCGAAAAAACGAAGGGTAAAAAACTTACGAGACCCGATTGAGATTCGGGTTGTCCTTTTTGGGCATTTATCTATCCGTTGACACCTGAAAGCTGTCAACGCCGCAGAACTCATCGAGGCCTTCGTTTTGACAGGTTATGGCTCTCGTAACTATAAACGAGCCAGAAGTTATGGCCGTCCGAATAATCGATATCTACTGGGTGCAACATCCACGGTGCAAGGTGCAACATCCGTCCGAAATGGCGAAACAGTGTCGTACGACTTTTAGAAATGCGTGCATTGATTTGAAATGGAACAATACCATGATGCACCACTCTTCAGCGATGGTAAATCGAAGGCCAGCGTCGGTAATCCTGTTTTACCGTAAAAATCCACGTGTCGAAAAAACGAAGGGTAAAAAACTTACGAGACCCGATTGAGATTCGGGTTGTCCTTTTTGGGCATTAATCTATCCGTTGACAGCTGAAAGCTGTCAAAGCCGTAGAACTCATCGAGGCCTTCGTTTTGACAGGTTGTGGCTCCTGTAACTCTAAACGAGGCAGAAGTTATGGCCGTCCGAATAATCGATATCTACAGGGTGCAACATCCACAGTGCAAGGTGCATCATCCGTCCGAAATGGCGAAACAGTGTCGTACGACTTTTAGCAATGCACGCATGGATTTGAAAAGGAACAGTACCATGGTGCACCACTGTCCAGCTATGGTAAATCGAAGGCCAGGAGCCGTAATCCTGTTTTACCGTAAAAATCCACGTGCGAAAAAAACGAAGGATAAAAAACTTACGAGACCCGATAGAGATTTGGGTTGTCCTTTTTTGGCATTAATCTATCGGTTGACGGCTGAAAGCTGTCAAAGCTGTAGACCTCATCGAGGCTTTCGTTTCGACAGGTTATGGCTCCCGTAACTCTAAACGAGCCAGAAGTTATGGCCGTTTGAATAATCGAATCTATAGGGTGCAACATCCACGGTGCAAGGTGCAACATCCGTCCGAAACGGCGAAACAGTGTCGTACGACTTTTAGAAATGCGTGCATGGATTTAAAACGGAACAGTACCATAGTGCACCGCTCTCCAGCGATGGGAAGTCGAAGACGGGCCACGGTAATCCTATTTTACCGTAAAAATCCACGTGTCGAAAAAACGAAGGGTAAAAAACTTACGGGACTCGATTGAGATTCGGGTTTCCTTTTTGGGCATTAATCTATCCGTTGACGGCTTAAAGCTATCAAACCCGTAGAACTTATCGAGGCCTTCATTTTGACAGGTTATGGCTCCCGTAACTCTAAACGAGCCAGAAGTTATGTCCGTTTGAATAATCGATATCTACAGGGTGCAACATCGACGGTGCAAGGTGCAACATCCGTCCGAAATGGCGAAACAGTGCCGTACGACTTTTAGAAATGCGTGCATGGATTTGAAACGGAACAGTACCATGGTGCACCACTCTCCAGTGATGGGAAGTTGAAGACGGGCCACGGTAATCCCGTTTTACCGTCAAAATACACATGTCGAAAAAACGAAGGGTAAAAAACTTACGAGACCCGATTGAGATTCGGGTTGTCCTTTTTGGGCATTTATCTATCCGTTGACAACTGAAAGCTGTCAAAGCCGTAGAACTCATCGAGGCCTTTGTTTTGACAGGTTATGGCTCCAGTTACTATAAACGAGCCAGAATTTATGGCCGTCCGAATAATCGATATCTACTTGGTGCAACATCCACGGTGCAAGGTGCAACATCCGTCCGAAATGGCGAAACAGTGCCGTACGACTTTTAGAAATGCGTGCATGGATTTGAAATGGAAAAATACCATGATGCACCACTCTCCAGCGATGGTAAATCGAAGGCCAGCCTCGGTAATCCTGTTTTACCGTAAAAATCCACGTGTCGAAAAAACGAAGGGTAAAAAACTTACGAGACCCGATTGAGATTCGGGTTGTCCTTTTTGGGCATTAATCTATCTGTTGACAGCTGAAAGCTGTCAAATCCGTAGAACTCATTGAGGCCTTCGTTTTGACAGGTTGTGGCTCCTGTAACTCTAAACGAGCCAGAAGTTATGGCCGTCCGAATAATCGATATCTACAGTGTGCAACATCCACGGTGCAAGGTGCAAGATCCGTCCGAAATGGCGAAACAGTGTCGTACACTTTTAGAAATGCATGCATGGATTTGAAAAGGAACAGTACCATGGTGCACCACTGTCCAGGTATGGTAAATCGAAGGCCAGGACCCGTAATCCTGTTTTACCGTAAAAATCCACGTGCGAAAAAAACGAAGGATAAAAAACTTACGAGACCCGATCGAGATTCGGGTTGTCCTTTTTGGGCATTAATCTATCGGTTGACGGCTGAAAGCTGTCAAAGCCGTAGAACTCATCGAGGCCTTCGTTTTGACAGGTTATGCCTCCCGTAACTCTAAACGAGCCAGAAGTTATGGCCGTTTGAATAATCGATATCTACAGGGTGCAACATCCACGGTGCAAGGTGCAACATTCGTCCGAAATGGTGAAACAGTGTCGTACGACTTTTAGAAATGCGTGCATGGATTTGAAACGGAACAGTACCATGGTGCACCGCTCTCCAGCGATGGGAAGTCGAAGACGGGCCAAGGTAATCCCGTTTTACCGTAAAAATCCACGTGTCGAAAAAACGAAGGTTAAAAAACTTACGAGACCCGATTGAGATTCGGGTTGTCCTTTTTGGTTATTATTCTATCCGTTGATGGCTGAAAGCTGTCAAAGCCGTAGAACTCATCGAGGCCTTCATTTTGACATTTTATGGCTCCCGTAACTCTAAACGTGCCAGAAGTTATGGCCGTTTGAATAATCGATATCTACAGGGTGCAACATCCACGGTGCAAGGTGCAACATCCGTCCGAAATGGTGAAACAGTGTCGTACGACTTTTAGAAATGCGTGCATGGATTTGAAACGGAACAGTACCACGGTGCACCACTCTCCAGCGATGGGAAGTCGAAGACGGGCCACGGTAATCCCGTTTTACCGTAAAAATCCACGTGTCGAAAAAATGAATGGTAAAAAACTTACGAGACTCGATTGAGATTCGGGTTGTCCTTTTTGGGCATTAATCTATCCGTTCACGGCTGAAAGCTGTCAAAGCCACAGAACTCATCGAGGCCTTCGTTTTGACAGGTTATGGCTCCCGTAACTCTAAACGAGTCAGAAGTTATGGCCGTCCGAATAATCGATATCCACAGGGTGCAACATCCATGGTGCAAGGTGCAACATCCGTCCGAAATGGCGGAACAGTGTCGTACGACGTTTAGAAATGCGTGCATGGATTTGAAACGGAACAGTACCATAGTGCACCACTCTCCAGCGACGGGAAGTCGAAGACTGACCACGGTAATCCTGTTTTACCGTAAAAATCCACGTGTCGAAAAAACAAAGGGTAAAAAACTTACGAGACCCGATTGAGATTCGGGTTGTCCTTTTTGGGCATTAATCTATCCGTTGATGGCTGAAAGCTGTCAAAGCCATTGAACTCATCGAGGCCTTCGTTTTGACAGGTTATGGCTCCCGTTACTCTAAACGAGCCAGAAGTTATGGCAGTCCGAATAATCGATATCTACAGGGTGCAACATCCACGGTGCAAGGTGCAACATCCGTCCGAAATGGCGAAACAGTGCCGTACGACTTTTAGAAATGCGTGCATGGATTTGAAACAAAACAGTACCATGGTGCACCACTCTCCAGGGATGGGAAGTCGAAGACGGGCCACGGTAATTCTGTTTTCCCGTAAAAATCCACGTGTCGAAAAAACGAAGGGTAAAAAACTTACGAGACCCGATTGAGATTCGGGTTGTCCTTTTTGGGCATTAATCCATCCGTTGACGGCTGAAAGCTGTCAAAACCGTAGAACTCATCGAGGCCTTCGTTTTGACAGGTTATGGCTCCCGTAGCTCTAAACGAGTCAGAAGTTATGGCCGCCCGAATAATCGATATCTACAGGGTGCAACATCCACGGTACAAGGTGAAATATCCGTCCGAAATGGCGAAACAGTGGCGTACGACTTTTAGAAATGCGTGCATGGATTTGAAACGGAACAGTACCATAGTGCACCACTCTCTAGCGGTGGGAAGTCGAAGACGGACCACGGTAATCCTGTTTTACCGTTAAAATCCACGTGTCGAAAAAACGAAGGGTAAAAAACTTACGAGACCCAATTGAGATTCGGGTTGTCCTTTTTGGACATTAATCTATCCATTGACGGCTGAAAGCTGTAAAAGCCATAGAACTCATCGAGGCCTTTTTTTTGACAGGTTATGGCTCCCGTAACCCTAAACGATTCAGAAGTTATGGAAGTCCGAATAATCGATATCTACAGGGTGCAACATCCACGGTGCATGGTGCAACATTCATCCGAAATGGCGAAACAGTGCCGTACGACTTTTAGAAATGCGTGCATGGATTTGAAACAAAACAGTACCATGGTGCACCACTCTCCAGGGATGGGAAGTCGAAGACGGGCCACGGTAATCCCGTTTTCCCGTAAAAATCCACGTGTCGAAAAAACGAGGGGTAAAAAACTTACGAGACCCGATTGAGATTCGGGTTGTCCTTTTTAGGCATTATTCCATCCGTGGACGGCTGAAAGCTGTCAAAACCGTAGAACTCATCGAGGCCTTCGTTTTGACAGGTTATGGCTCCCGTAACTCTAAACGAGTCAGAAGTTATGGCCGTCCGAATAATCGATATCTACAGGGTGCAACATCCACGGTACAAGGTGAAATATCCGTCCGAAATGGCGAAACAGTGGCGTACGACTTTTAGAAATGCGTGCATGGATTTGAAACGGAACAGTACCATAGTGCACCACTCTCTAGCGATGGGAAGTCGAAGACGGACCACGGTAATCCTGTTTTACCGTTAAAATCCACGTGTCGAAAAAACGAAGGGTAAAAAACTTACGAGACCCAATTGAGATTCGGGTTGTCCTTTTTGGACATTAATCTATCCGTTGATGGCTGAAAGCTTTCAAAGCCATAGAACTCATCGAGGCCTTTTTTTTGACAGGTTATGGCTCCCGTAACCCTAAACGATTCAGAAGTTATGGAAGTCCGAATAATCGATATCTACAGGGTGCAACATCCACGGTGCATGGTGCAACATTCATCCGAAATGGCGAAACAGTGCCGTACGACTTTTAGAAATGCGTGCATGGATTTGAAACGGAACAGTACCATGGTGCACCACTCTCCAGCAATGGGAAGTCGAAGACGGGCCAAAGTAATCCTGTTTTACCGTAAAAATCCATGTGTCGAAAAAACGAAGGGTAAAAAACTTACGGGACCCGATTGAGATTCGGGTTGTCCTTTTTAGGCATTAATCTATCCGTTGATGGCTGAAAGCTGTCAAAGCCGTAGAACTTATCGAGGCCTTCATTTTGACAGGTTATGGCTCCCTTAACTCTAAACGAGCCAGAAGTTATGGCGTTTGAATAATCGATATCTACGGTGTGCAACATCGACGGTGCAAGGTGCAACATCCGTCCGAAATGGCGAAACGGTGCCGTACGACTTTTAGAAATGCATGCATGGATTTGAAACGGAACAGTACCATGGTGCACCACTCTCCAGTAATGGAAAGTCGAAGACGGGCCACGGTAATCCCGTTTTATCGTAAAAATACACATGTCGAAAAATCGAAGGGTAAAAAACTTACGAGACCCGATTGAGATTCGGGTTGTCCTTTTTGGGCATTTATCAATCTGTTGACGACTGAAAGCTAACAAAGCTGTATAACTCATCGAGACCTTCGTTTTGACAGGTTATGGCTCCCATAACTATAAACGAGCCAGAAGTTATGGCCGTCCGAATAATCGATTTCTACAGGGTGCAACATCCACGGTGCAAGGTGCAACATCCGTACGAAATGGCGAAACAGTGCCGTACGACTTTTAGAAATGCATGCATGGATTTGAAATGGAACAGTACCATGATGAACCCCTCTCCAGCGATGGTAAATCGAAGGCCAGCCTCGGTAATCCTGTTTTACCGTAAAAATCCACGTGTCGAAAAAACGAAGGGTAAAAAACTTACGAGACCCGATTGAGATTCGGGTTGTCCTTTTTGGGCATTAATCTATCCGTTGACGACTGAAAGATGTCAAAGCCGTAGAACTCATCGAGGCCTTCGTTTTGACATGTTGTGGCTCCTGTAACTCTAAACGAGCCAGAAGTTATGGCCGTCCGAATAATCGATATCTACAGGGTGCAACATCCACGGTGCAAGGTGCAACATCCGTCCGAAATGGCGAAACAGTGACGTACGACTTTTAGAAATGCATGCATGGATTTGAAAAGGAACAGTACCATGGTGCACCACTGTCAAGCTATGGTAAATCGAAGGCCAGCAACCGTAATCCTGTTTTACCGTAAAAATCCACGTGTCAAAAAAAACAAAGGATAAAAAACTTACGAGACCCGATTGAGATTCGGGTTGTCCTTTTTGGGCATTAATTTATCCGTTGATGGCTGAAAGCGATCAAAACCGTAGAACTCATCGAGGCCTTCGTTTTGACAGGTTATGGCTCTCGTAACTCTAAACGAGCCAGAAGTTATGGCCGTTTGAATAATGGATATCTACAGGGTGCAACATCCATGGTGCAAGGTGCAACATCTGTCCGAAATGGTTAAACAATGTCGTACGACTTTTAGAAATGCGTGCATGGATTTGAAACGGAACAGTACTATGGTGCACCGCTCTCCAGCGATGGGAAGTCGAAGACGGGCAACGGTAATCCCGTTTTACCGTAAAAATCCACGTGTCGAAAAAACGAAGGGTAAAAAACTCACGAGACCCGATTGAGATTCAGGTTGTCCTTTTTGGGAATTAATCTATCCGTTGACGGCTGAAAGCTGTCAAAGCCGTAGAACTCATCGAGGCCTTCGTTTTGACAGGTTATGGCTCTGGTAACTCTAAACGAGCCAGAAGTTATGGCCGTTTGAATAATCGATATCTACAGGGTGCAACATCCACGGTGCAAGGTGCAACATCCGTCCGAAATGGTAAAATAGTGTCGTACGAGTTTTAAAAATGCGTGCATGGATTTGAATCGGAACAGTACCATGGTGCACCACTCTCCAGCGATGGGAAGTCGAAGACGGGCCGCGGTAATCCCGTTTTACCGTAAAAATCCACGTGTCGAAAAAATGAAGGGTAAAAAACTTACGAGACCCGATTGAGATTCGGGTTGTCCTTTTTGGGCATTAATCTATCCGTTCACGGCTGAAAGCTGTCAAAGCCATAGAACTCATCGAGGCCTTCATTTTGACAGGTTATGGCTCCCGTAACACTAAACGAGCCAGAAGTTATGGCCGTCCGAATAATCGATATCTACAGGGTGCAACATCCATCCGAAATGGCGAAACAGTGTCGTACGACTTTTAGAAATGCGTGCATGGATTTGAAACGGAACAGTAGCATGGTGCTCCACTCTCCAGCGATGGGAAGTCGAAGACGGGCCACGGTAATCCTGTTTTACCGTAAAAATCCACGTGTCGAAAAAACGAAGGGTAAAAAACTTACGAGACCCGATTGAGATTCGGGTTGTCCTTTTTGGGCATTAATCTATCCGTTGAAGGCTGAAAGCTGTCAAAGCCGTAGAACTCATCGAGGCCATCGTTTTGACAGGTTATGGCTCCCGTAACTCTAAACGATTCAGAAGTTATGGCCGTCCGAATAATCGATATCTACAGGGTGCAACATCCACGGTGCAAGGTGCAACATCCAACCGAAATGGCGAAACAGTGTCGTACGACTTTTAGAAATGCATGCATGGATTTGAAACGGAACAGTACCATGGTGCACCACTCTCCAGCGATGGGAAGTCGAAGACGGGCCACGGTAATCCTGTTTTACCGTAAAAATCAACGTGCCGAAAAAACGAAGGGTAAAAAACTTACGAGACCCGATTGAGATTCGGGTTGTCCTTTTTGGGCATTAATCTATCCTTTGACGGCTGAAAGCTATCAAAGACATAGAACTCATCGAGGCCTTCGTTTTGACAGGTTATGGCTCCCGTAACTCTAAATGAGCCAGAAGTTATGGCTGTCCGAATAATTGATATCTACAGGGTGCAACATCCACGGTGCAAGGTGCAACAACCGTCCGAAATGGAAAAACAGTGCCGTACGACTTTTAGAAATGCGTGCATGGATTTGAAACGGAACAGTACCATGGTGCACCACTCTCCAGCGATGGGAAGTCGAAGACGGGCCACGGTAATCCTGTTTTACCGTAAAAATCCACGTGTCGAAAAAATGAAGGGTAAAAAACTTACGGGACCCGATTGAGATTCGGGTTGTCCTTTTTGGGCATTAATCTATCCGTTGACGGCTAAAAGCTGTCAAAGCCGTAGAACTCATCGAGACCTTCATTTTGACAGGTTATGGCTCCCGTAACTCTAAACGAGCCAGAAGTTATGGTCGTTTGAATAATCGATATCTACAGGGTGCAACATCCACGGTGCAAGGTGCAACATCCGTCCGAAATAGCGAAACAGTGCCGTACGACTTTTAGAAATGCGTGCATGGATTTGAAATGGAACAGTACCATGGTGCACCACTCTCCAGTGATGGGAAGTCGAAGACGGGACACGGTAATCCCGTTTTACCGTAAAAATACACGTGTCGAAAAAACGAAGGGTAAAAATCTTACGAGACCCGATTGAGATTCTGGCTGTCCTTTTTCGGCATTTATCTATCTGTTGACGACTGAAAGCTGTCAAAGCCGTAGAACTCATCGATGCCTTCGTTTCGACAGGTTATGGCTGCCGTTACTATAAACGAGCCAGAAGTTATGGCCGTTCGAATAATCGATATCTAAAGGGTGCAACATCCACGGTGCAAGGTGCAACATCCGTCCGTAATGGCGAAACAGTAACGTACGACTTTTAGAAATGCGTGCATGGATTTGAAATGGAACAGTACCATGGTGCACCACTCTCCAGCGATGGTAAATCGAAGGCCAGCCTCGGTAATCCTGTTTTACCGTCAAAATCCACGTGTCGAAAAAACGAAGGATAAAAAACTTACGAGACCCGATTGAGATTCGGGTTGATGGCTGAAAGCTGTCAAAGCCGTAGAACTCATCTTGTCCTTCGTTTTGACAGGTTATGGCTCTCGTAACTCTAAACGAGCCAGAAGTTATGGCCGTTTGAATAATCGATATCTACAGGGTGCAACATCCACGGTGCAAGGTGCAACATCCGTCAAAAATGGTGGAAACAGTGTCGTACGACTTTTAGAAATGCGTGCATGGATTTGAAACGGAACAGTACCATGGTGCAGCACTCTCCAGCGATGGAAAGTCGAAGACGGGCCACGATAATCCTGTTTTAAAGTAAAATTCCACGTGTCGAAAAAACGAAGGGTAAAAACTTAGGAGACCCGATTGAGATTCGGGTTGTCCTTTTTGGTCATTAATCTATCCGTTGACAGCTGAAAGCTGTCAAAGCCGTAGAACTCATCGAGGCCTTCGTTTTGACAGGTTATGGTTCCCGTAACTCTAAACGAGTCAGAAGTTATGGCCGTCCGAATAATCGATATCTACAGGGTGCAACATCCACGGTGCATGGTGCAACATCCGTACGAAATGGCGAAACAGTGCCGTACGACTTTTAGAAATGCGTGCATGGATTTGAAACGGAACAGTACCATGGTGAACCACTCTCCAGCGATGGGAAGTCGAAGACGGGCCACGGTAATCCCGTTTTACCGTAAAAATTCATGTGTCGAAAAAACGAAGGGTAAAAAACTTACGAGACCCGATTGAGATTCGGGTTGTCCTTTTTGGGCATTAATCTATCCATTTACGGCTGAAAGCTGTCAAAGCCGTAGAACTCATCGAGGCCTCCGTTTTGACAGGTTATGGCTCCCGTAACTCTAAACGAGTCAGAAGTTATGGCCGTCCGAATAATCGATATCTATAGGGTGCAACATCCACGGTGCAAGGTGCAACATCCGTCCGAAATGGCGAAACAGTGTCGTATGACTTTTAGAAACGCGTGCATGGATTTGAAACGGAACAGTACCATGGTGCACCACTCTCCAGCGATGGGAAGTCGAAGACGGGCCACGGTAATCCTGTTTTACCGTAAAAATCCACGTGTCGAAAAAACGAAGGGTAAAAAACTTACGAGACCCGATTGAGATTCGGGTTGTCCTTTTTGGACATTAATCTATCCGTTGACGGCTGAAAGCTGTCAAAGCCATAGAACTCATTGAGGCCTTCATTTTGACAGGTTATGGCTCCCGTAACTCTAAACGAGCCAGAAGTTATGGTCGTTTGAATAATCGATATCTACAGGGTGAACATCCACGGTGCAAGGTGCAACATCCGTCCGAAATGGTGAAACAGTGTCGTACGACTTTTAGAAATGCGTGCATGGATTTGAAACAGAACAGTACCATGGTGCACTACTCTCCAGCGATGGGAAGTCGAAGACGGGCCACGGTAATCCTGTTTTACCGTAAAAATCCACGTGTCGAAAAAACGAAGGGTAAAAAACTTACGAGCCCGATTGAGATTCGGGTTGTCCTTTTTGGGCATTAATCTATCCGTTGACGGCTGAAAGCTGTCAAAGCCGTAGAACTCATCGAGGCCTTCGTTTTGACAGGTTATGGCTCCCGTAACTCTAAACGAGTCAGAAGTTATGGCCATCCGAATAATCGATATCTACAGGGTGCAACATCCACGGTGCAAGGTGCAACATCCGTCCGACATGGCGAAACAATGTCGTACGACTTTTAGAAATGCGTTCGTGGATTTGAAATGGAATAGTACCATGGTGCACCACTCTCCAGCGATGGGAAGTCGAAGACGGGCCACGGTAATCCTGTTTTACCGTAAAAATCCACGTGTCGAAAAAACGAAGGGTAAAAAACTTACGAGACCCGATTGAGATTCGGGTTGTCCTTTTTGGGCATTTATCTATCCGTTGACGACTGAAAGCTGTCAAAGCCGTAGAACTCATCGAGGCCTTCGTTTTGACAGGTTATGGCTCCCGTAACTCTAAACGAGTCAGATGTTATGGCCGTCCGAATAATCGATATCTACAGGGTGCAACATCCATGTTGCAAGGTACCGTGGTGCACCACTGTCCAGCTATGGTAAATCGAAGGCCAGCAACCGTAATTCTGTTTTACCATAAAAATCCACGTGTCGAAAAAAACGAAGGATAAAAAACTTACGAGACCCGATTGAGATTCGAGTTGTCCTTTTTGGGCATTAATCTATCCGTTGACGGCTGAAAGCGGTCAAAGCCGTAGAACTCATCGAGGCCTTCTTTTTGACAAGTTATGGCTCACGTAACTCTAAACGAGCCAGAAGTTATGGACGTTTGAATAATCGATATCTACAGGGTGCAACATCCACGGTGCAAGGTGCAACATCCGTCCGAAATGGTGAAACAGTGTCGTACGACTTTTAGAAATGCGTGCATGGATTTGAAATGGAACAGTGCCATGGTGCACCGCTCTCCAGCGATGGGAAGTCGAAGACGGGCCACGGTAATCCCGTTTTACCGTAAAAATCCACGTGTCGAAAAAACGAAGGGTAAAAAACTTACGAGACCCGATTGAGATTCGGGTTGTCCTTTTTGGGCATTAATCTACCCATTGACGGCTGAAAGTTTTCAAAGCCGTAGAACTCATCGAGGCCTTCGTTTTGACATGTTATGGCTCCCGTAACTCTAAACGAGCCAGAAGTTATGGCCGTTTGAATAATCGATATCTACAGGGTGCAACATCCACGGTGCAAGGTGCAACATCCGTCCGAAATGGTGTAACAGTGTCGTACGACTTTTAGAAATGCATGCATGGATTTGAAACGGAACAGTACCATGGTGGACCACTCTCCAGCGATGGGAAGTCGAAGACGGACCACGGTAGTCCCGTTTTACCGTAAAAATCCATGTGTCGAAAAAATGAAGAGTAAAAAACTTACGAGACCCGATTGAGATTCGGGTTGTCATTTTTGGGCGTTAATCTATCCGTTGACGGCTGAAAGCAGTCAAAGCCATAGAACTCGTCGAGGCCTTCGTTTTGACTGGTTATGGCTCCCGTAACTGTAAACGAGTCAGAACTTATGGCCGTCCGAATAATCGATATCTACAGGGTGCAACATCCATGGTGCAAGGTGCAACATCCGTCTGAAATGGCGAAACAGTGCCGTATGACTTTTAGAAATGCGTGCATGGATTTGAAACGTAACAGTACCATAATGCACCACTCTCCAGCAATGGGAAGTCGAAGACGGACCACGGTAATCCTGTTTTACCGTAAAAATCCACGTGTCGAAAAAACGAAGGGTAAAAAACTTACGAGACCCGATTGAGATTCGGGTTGTCCTTTTTGGGCATTAATCTATCCATTGACGGCTGAAAGCTGTCAAAGCCATAGAACTCGTCGAGGCCTTCGTTTTGACAGGTTATGGCTCCCGTAACTCTAAACGAGTCAGAAGTTATGGCCGTCCGAATAATCGATATCTACAGGGTGCAACATCCACGGTGCATGGTGCAACATCCGTCCGAAATGGCGAAACAGTGTCGTACGATTTTTAGAAATGCGTGCATGGATTTGAAATGGAACAGTACCATGGTGCACCACTCTCCAGTGATGGGAAGTCGAAGACGGGCCACGGTAATCCTGTTTTACCGTAAAAATCCACGTGTCGAAAAAACGAAGGGTAAAAAACTTACGAGACCCGATTGAGATTCGGGTAGTCCTTTTTGGGCATTAATCTATCCGTTGACGGCTGAAAGCTGTCAATGCCATAGAACTCATCGAGGCCTTCGTTTTGACAGGTTATGGCTCCCGTAACTCTAAACGAGTCAGAAGTTATGGCCGTCCGAATAATCGATAACTACAGGGTGCAACATCCACGGTGCAAGGTGCAACATCCGTCCGAAATGGCGAAACAGTGTCGTACGACTTTTAGAAATGCGTGCATGGATTTGAAACAGAACAGTACCATGGTGCACCACTCTCCAACGATGGGAAGTCGAAGACGGGCCACGGTAATCCTGTTTTACCATAAAAATCCACGTGTCGAAAAAACGAAGGGTAAAAAACTTACGAGACCCGATTGAGATTCGGGTTGTCCTTTTTGGGCCTTAATCTATCCGTTGACGGCTGAAAGCTGTCAATGCCATAGAACTCATCGAGGCCTTCGTTTTGACAGGTTATGGCTCCCGTAACTCTGAACGAGCCAGAAGTTATGGCCGTCCGAATAATCGATATCTAAAGGGTGCAACATCCACGGTGCAAGGTGCAACATCCGTCCGAAATGGCGAAACAGTGCCGTACGACTTTTCGAAATGCGTGCATGGATTTGAAACGGAACAGTACCATGGTGCACCACTCTCTAGCGATGGGAAGTCGAAGACGGGCCACGGTAATCCTGTTTTACCGTAAAAATCCACGTTTCGAAAAAACAAAGGGTAAAAAACTTATGGGACCTGATTGAGATTCGGGTTGTCCTTTTTGGGTATTAATCTATCCATTGATGGATGAAAGCTGTCAAAGCCGTAGAACTCATCGAGGCCTTCGTTTTGACAGGTTATGGCTCCCGTAACTCTAAACGAGCCAGAAGTTATGGCCGTCCGAATAATCGATATCTACAGGGTGCAACATCCACGGTGCATGGTGCAACATCCGTCCGAAATGGCGAAACAGTGTCGTACGTCTTTTAGAAATACGTGTATGGATTTGAAATGGAACAGTACCATGGTGCACCACTCTCCAGCGATGGGAAGTCGAAGACGGGCCACGGTAATCCTGTTTTACCGTAAAAATCCACGTGTCGAAAAAACGAAGGGTAAAAAACTTACGAGACCCGATTGAGATTCGGGTTGTCTTTTTTGGGCATTAATCTATCCGTTGACGGCTGAAAGCTGTCAAAGCCGTAGAACTCATCGAGGCCTTCGTTTTGATAGGTTGTGGCTCCTGTAACTCTAAACGAGCCAGAAGTTATGGCCGTCCGAATAATCGATATCTAAAGGGTGCAACATCCACGGTGCAAGGTGCAACATCCGTCCGAAATGGCGAAACAGTGCCGTACGACTTTTAGAAATGCATGCATGTATTTGAAAAGGAACAATACAATGGTGCACCACTGTCCAGCGATGGTAAATCGAAGGCCAGCAACCGAATCCTGTTTTACCGTAAAAATCCACGTGTCGAAAAAAACGAAGGATAAAAAACTTACGAGACCTGATTGAGATTCGGGTTGATGGCTGAAAGCTGTCAAAGCCGTAGAACTCATCTTGTCCTTCGTTTTGACAGGTTATGGCTCTCGTAACTCTAAACGAGCCAGAAGTTATGGCCGTTTGAATAATCGATATCTACAGGGTGCAACATCCACGGTGCAAGGTGCAACATCCGTCAAAAATGGTGGAAACAGTGTCGTACGACTTTTAGAAATGCGTGCATGGATTTGAAACGGAACAGTACCATGGTGCAGCACTCTCCAGCGATGGAAAGTCGAAGACGGGCCACGATAATCCTGTTTTAAAGTAAAATTCCACGTGTCAAAAAAACGAAGGGTAAAAACTTAGGATATCCGATTGAGATTCGGGTTGTCCTTTTTGGTCATTAATCTATCCGTTGACGGCTGAAAGCTGTCAAAGCCGTAGAACTCATCGAGGCCTTCGTTTTGACAGGTTATGGTTCCCGTAACTCTAAACGAGTCAGAAGTTATGGCCGTCGAATAATCGATATCTACAGGGTGCAACATCCACGGTGCATGGTGCAACATCCGTACGAAATGGCGAAACAGTGCCGTACGACTTTTAGAAATGCGTGCATGGATTTGAAACGGAACAGTACCATGGTGCACCACTCTCCAGCGATGGGAAGTCGAAGACGGGCCACGGTAATCCCGTTTTACCGTAAAAATTCATGTGTCGAAAAAACGAAGGGTAAAAAACTTACGAGACCCGATTGAGATTCGGGTTGTCCTTTTTGGGCATTAATCTATCCGTTGACGGCTGAAAGCTGTCAAAGCCGTAGAACTCATCGAGGCCTCCGTTTTGACAGGTTATGGCTCCCGTAACTCTAAACGAGTCAGAAGTTATGGCCGTCCGAATAATCGATATCTACAGGGTGCAACATCCACGGTGCAAGGTGCAACATCCGTCCGAAATGGCGAAACAGTGTCGTATGACTTTTAGAAACGCATGCATGGATTTGAAACGGAACAGTACCATGGTGCACCACTATCCAGCGATGGGAAGTCGAAGACGGGCCACGGTAATCCTGTTTTACCGTAAAAATCCACGTGTCGAAAAAACGAAGGGTAAAAAACTTACGAGACCCGATTGAGATTCGGGTTGTCCTTTTTGGGCATTAATCTATCCGTTGACGGCTGAAAGCTGTCAAAGCCGTAGAACTCATCGAGGCCTTCGTTTTGACAGGTTATGGCTCCTGTAACTCTAAACGAGTCAGAAGTTATGGCCGTCCGAATAATCGATATCTACAGGGTGCAACATCCACGGTGCAAGGTGCAACATCCGTCCAAAGTGGCGAAACAATGCTGTACGACTTTTAGAAATGCGTTCATGGATTTGAAATGGAATAGTACCATGGTGCACCACTCTCCAGCGATGGGAAGTCGAAGACGGGCCACGGTAATCCTGTTTTACCGTAAAAATCCACGTGTCGAAAAAACGAAGGGTAAAAAACTTACGAGACCCGATTGAGATTCGGGTTGTCCTTTTTGGGCATTTGTCTATCCGTTGACGACTGAAAGCTGTCAAAGCCGTAGAACTCATCGAGGCCTTCGTTTTGACAGGTTATGGCTCCCGTAACTCTAAACGAGTCAGATGTTATGGCCGTCCGAATAATCGATATCTACAGGGTGCAACATCCATGTTCCAAGGTACCGTGGTGCACCACTGTCCAGCTATGGTAAATCGAAGGCCAGCAACCGTAATTCTGTTTTACCGTAAAAATCCACGTGTCGAAAAAAACGAAGGATAAAAAACTTACGAGACCCGATTGAGATTCGGGTTGTCCTTTTTGGGCATTAATCTATCCGTTGACGGCTGAAAGCTGTCCAAGCCGTAGAACTCATCGAGGCCTTCGTTTTGACAGGTTATGGCTCCCGTAACTCTAAACGAGCCAGAAGTTATGGCTGTTTGAATAATCGATATCTACAGGGTGCAACATCCACGGTGCAAGGTGCAACATCCGTCTGAAATGGTGAAACAGTGTCGTACGACTTTTAGAAATGCGTGCATGGATTTGAAACGGAACAGTACCATGGTGCACTACTCTCCAGCGATGGGAAGTCGAAGACGGGCCACGGTAATCCCGTTTTACCGTAAAAATCCACGTGTCGAAAAAATGAAGGGTAAAAAACTTACGAGACCCGATTGAGATTCGGGCTCTCCTTTTTGGGCATTAATATACCCGTTGACGGCTGAAAGTTGTCGAAGCCGTAGAACTCATCGAGGCTTTTGTTTTGACAGGTTATGACTCCCGTAACTCTAGACGAGCCAGAAGTTATGGCCGTTTGAATAATCGATATCTACAGGGTGCAACATCCACGGTGCAAGGTGCAACATCCATCCGAAATGGTGAAACAGTGTCGTACGACTTTTAGAAATGCGTGCATGGATTTGAAACGGAACAGTACCATGGTGCACCACTCTCCAGCGATGGAAAGTCGAAGACGGGCCACGGAAATCCCGTTTTACCGTAAAAATCCACGTGTCGAAAAACGAAGGGTAAAAAACTTACGAGACCCGATTGAGATTCGGGCTCTCCTTTTTGGGCATTAATATACCCGTTGACGGCTGAAAGTTGTCGAAGCCGTAGAACTCATCGAGGCTTTTGTTTTGACAGGTTATGGCTCCCGTAACTCTAGACGAGCCAGAAGTTATGGCCGTTTGAATAATCGATATCTACAGGGTGCAACATCCACGGTGCAAGGTGTAACATCCGTCCGAAATGGTGAAACTGTGTCGTACGACTTTTAGAAATGCGTGCATGGATTTGAAATGGAATAGTACCATGGTGCACCACTCTCCAGCGATGGAAAGTCGAAGACGGGCCACGGAAATCCCGTTTTACCGTAAAAATCCACGTGTCGAAAAAATGAAGGGTAAAAAACTTACGAGACCCGATTGAGATTCGGGTTGTCCTTTTTGGGCATTAATCTATCCGTTGACGGCTGAAAGCTGTCAAATCCATAGAACACATCGAAGCCTTCGTTTTGACATGTTATGGCTCCCGTAACTGTAAACGAGTCAGAACTTATGGTCGTCCGAATAATCGATATCTACAGGGTGCAACATCCATGGTGCAAGGTGCAACATCCGTCCGAAATGGCGAAACAGTGCCGTACGACTTTTAGAAATGCGTGCATGGATTTGAAACGGAACAGTACCATAGTGCACCACTCTCTAGCGATGGGAAGTCGAAGACGGACCACGGTAATCCTGTTTTACCGTAAAAATCCACGTGTCGAAAAAATGAAGGGTAAAAAACTTACGAGACCCGATTGAGATTCGGGTTGTCCTTTTTGGGCATTAATCTATCCCTTGCCGGCTGAAAGCTGTCAAAGCCATAGAACTCATCGAGGCCTTCGTTTTGACAGGTTATGGCTCCCGTAACTCTAAACGAGCCAGAAGTTATGGCAGCCCGAATAATCGATATCTACTGGGTGCAACATCCACGGTGCATGGTGCAACATCCGTCCGAAATGGAGAAACAGTGCCGTACGACTTTTAGAAATGCGTGCATGGATTTGAAATGGAACTGTACCATGGTGCACCACTCTCCCGTGATGGGAAGTCGAAGACGGCCACGGTAATCCTGTTTTACCGTAAAAATCCACGTGTCGAAAAAACGAAGGGTAAAAAACTTATGAGACCCGATTGAGATTCGGGTTGTCCTTTTTGGGCATTAATCTATCCGTTGACGGCTGAAAGCTATCAAAGCCGTAGAACTCATCGAGGCCTTCGTTTTGACAGGTTATGGCTCCCATAACTCTAAACGAGTCAGAAGTTATGGCCGTCCGAATAATCGATATCTACAGGGTGCAACATCCACGGTGCAAGGTGCAACATCCGTCCGAAATGGCGAAACAGTGCCGTACGACTTTTAGAAATGCGTGCATGGATTTGAAACGGAACACTACCATGGTGCACCACTCTCCAGCGATGGGAAGTCGAAGACGGGCCACGGTAATCCTGTTTTACCGTAAAAATCCACGTGTCCAAAAAACGAAGGGTAAAAAACTTACGAGACCCGATTGAGATTCGGGTTGTCCTTTTTGGGCATTAATCTATCCGTTCACCGCTGAAAGCTGTCAGAGCCGTAGAACTCATCGAGGCCTTCGTTTTGACAGGTTATGGCTTCCGTAACTCTGAACGAGCCAGAAGTTATGGCCGTCCGAATAATCGATATCTACAGGGTGCAACATCCACGGTGCAAGGTGCAACATCCGTCCGAAATGGCGAAACAGTGCCGTACGACTTTCCGAAATGCGTGCATGGATTTGAAACGGAACAGTACCATGGTGCACCACTCTCCAGCGATGGGAAGTTGAAGACGGGCCACGGTAATCCTGTTTTACCGTAAAAATCCACGTGTCGAAAAACGAAGGGTAAAAAACTTACGGGACCCGATTGAGATTCGGGTTGTCCTTTTTGGGCATTAATCTTTCCGTTGATGGCTGAAAGCTGTCAAAGCCGTAGAACTTAGCGAGGCCTTCATTTTGACAGGTTATGGCTCCCGTAACTCTAAACGAGCAAAATGTTATGGCCATTTGAATAATCGATATCTACAGGGTGCAACATCGACGGTGCAAGGTGCAACATCCGTCCGAAATGGCGAAACAGTGCCGTACGACTTTTAGAAATGCGTGCATGGATATGAAACGGAATAGTACCTTGGCGCACCACTCTCCAGTGATGGGAAGTCGAAGACGGGCCACGGTAATCCCGTTTCACCGTAAAAATACACATGTCGAAAAAACAAAGGGTAAAAAACTTACGAGACCCGATTGAGATTCGGGTTGTCCTTTTTGGGCATTTATCTATCCGTTGACGACTGAAAGTTGTCAAAGTCGTAGAACTCATCGAGGCCTTCGTTTTGATGGGTTATGACTCCCGTAACTATAAACGAGCCAGAAGTTATGGCCGTCCGAATAATCGATATCTACAGGGTGCAACATACACAGTGCAAGGTGCAACATCCGTCCGAAATGGCGAAACAGTGCCGTACGACTTTTAGAAATGCGTGCATGGATTTGAAACGGAGCAGTACCATAGTGCACCACTCTCCAGCGATGGGAAGTCGAAGACGGACCACGGTAATCCTGTTTTACCGTAAAAATCCACGTGTCGAAAAAACGAAGGGTAAAAAACTTACGAGACCCGATTGAGATTCGGGTTGTCCTTTTTGGGCATTAATCTATCCATTGCCGGCTGAAAGCTGTCAAAGCCATAGAACTCATCGAGGCCTTCGTTTTGACAGGTTATGGCTCCCGTAACTCTAAACGAGCCAGAAGTTATGGCAGTCCGAATAATCGATATCTACAGGGTGCAACATCCACGGTGCATGGTGCAACATCCGTCCGAAATGGAGAAACAGTGCCGTACGACTTTTAGAAATGCGTGCATGGATTTGAAATGGAACTGTACCATGGTGCGCCACTCTCCCATGATGGGAAGTCGAAGACGGGCCACGGTAATTCTGTTTTACCGTAAAAATCAACGTGTCGAAAAAACGAAGGGTAAAAAACTTACGAGACCCGATTGAGATTCGGGTTGTCCTTTTTGGGCATTAATCTATCCGTTGATGGCTGAAAGCTGTCAAAGCCGTAGAACTCATCGAGGCCTTCGTTTTGACAGGTTATGGCTCCCATAACTCTAAACGAGTCAGAAGTTATGGCCGTCCGAATAATCGATATCTACAGGGTGCAACATCCACGGTGCAAGGTGCAACATCCGTCCGAAATGGCGAAACAGTGCCGTACGACTTTTAGAAATGCGTGCATGGATTTGAAACGGAACACTACCATGGTGCACCACTCTCCAGCGATGGGAAGTCGAAGACGGGCCACGGTAATCCTGTTTTACCGTAAAAATCCACGTGTCGAAAAAACGAAGGGTAAAAAACTTACGAGACCCGATTGAGATTCGGGTTGTCCTTTTTGGGCATTAATCTATCCGTTGACGGATGAAAGCTGTCAAAGCCATAGAACTCATCGAGGCCTTCGTTTTGACAGGTTATGGCTCCCGTAACTTTGAATGAGCCAGAAGTTATGGCCGTCCGAATAATCGATACCTACAGGGTGCAACATCCACGGTGCAAGGTGCAACATCCGTCCGAAATGGCGAAACAGTGCCGTACGACTTTTCGAAATGCGTGCAGGGATTTGAAATGGAACAGTACCATGGTGCACCACTCTCCAGCGATGGGAAGTTGAAGACGGGCCACGGTAATCCTGTTTTACCGTAAAAATCCACGTGTCGAAAAAACGAAGGGTAAAAAACTTACGGGACCCGATTGAGATTCGGGTTGTCCTTTTTGGGCATTAATCTTTCCGTTGATGGCTGAAAGCGGTCAAAGCCGTAGAACTTATCGAGGCCTTCATTTTGACAGGTTATGGCTCCCGTAACTCTAAACGAGCAAAAAGTTATGGCCGTTTGAATAATCGATATCTACAGGGTGCAACATCGACGGTGCAAGGTGCAACATCCGTCCGAAATGGCGAAACAGTGCCGTACGAATTTTAGAAATGCGTGCATGGATATGAAACGGAATAGTACCATGGCGCACCACTCTCCAGTGATGAGAAGTCGAAGACGGGCCACGGTAATCCCGTTTCACCGTAAAAATACACATGTCGAAAAAACAAAGGGTAAAAAACTTACGAGACCCGATTGAGATTCGGGTTGTCCTTTTTGGGCATTTATCTATCCGTTGACGACTGAAAGCTGTCAAAGTCGTAGAACTCATCGAGGCCTTCGTTTTGACGGGTTATGGCTCCCGTAACTATAAACGAGCCAGAAGTTATGGCCGTGCGAATAATCGACATCTACAGGGTGCAACATACACAGTGCAAGGTGCAACATCCGTCCGAAATGGCGAAACAGTGCCGTACGACTTTTAGAAATGCGTGCATGGATTTGAAACGGAATAGTACCATAGTGCACCACTCTCCAGCGATGGGAAGTCGAAGACGGACCACGGTAATCTTGTTTTACCGTAAAAATCCACGTGTCGAAAAAACGAAGGGTAAAAAACTTACGAGACCCGATTGAGATTCGGGTTGTCCTTTTTGGGCATTAATCTATCCGTTGATGGCTGAAAGCCGTCAAAGCCGTAGAACTCATCGAGGCCTTCGTTTTGACAGGTTGTGGCTCCTGTAACTCTAAACGAGCCAGAAGTTATGGCCGTCCGAATAACAGATATCTACTGGGTGCAACATCCACGGTGCAAGGTGCAACATCCGTCCGAAATGGCGAAACAGTGCCGTACGACTTTTAGAAATGCATGCATGGATTTGAAAAGGAACAGTGCCATGGTGCACCACTGTCCAGCTATGGTAAATCAAAGGCCAGCAACCGTAATCCTGTTTTACCGTAAAAATCCACGTGTCGAAAAAAACGAAGGATAAAAAACTTACGAGGCCCGATTGAGATTCGGGTTGTCCTTTTTGGGCATTAATCTATCCGTTGATGGCTAAAAGCTGTCCAAGCCGTAGAACTCATCGAGGCCTTCATTTTGACAGGTTATGGCTCCCGTAACTCTAAACGAGCCAGAAGTTATGGCCGTTTGAATAATCGATATCTACAGGGTGCAACATCCACGGTGCAAGGTGCAACATCCGTCCGAAATGGTGAAACAGTGTCGTACGACTTTTAGAAATGCGTGCATGGATTTGAAACGGAACAGTACCATGGTGCACCGCTCTCCAGCGATCGAAAGTCGAAGACGGGCCACGGTAATCACGTTTTACCGTAAAAATCCACGTGTCGATAAAACGAAGGGTAAAAAACTTACCAGACCCGATTGAGATTCGGGTTGTCCTTTTTGGGCATTAATCTATCCGTTGACGGCTGAAAGCTGTCAAAGCCGTAGAACTCATCGAGGCCTTCGTTTTGACAGGTTATGGCTCCCATAACTCTAAACGAGCCAGAAGTTATGGCCGTTTGAATAATCGATATCTACAGGGTGCAACATCCACGGTGCAACGTGCAACATCCGTCCGAAATGGTGAAACTGTGTCGTACGACTTTTAGAAATACGTGCATGGATTTGAAACGGAACAGTACCATGTTGCACCACTCTCCAGCGATGGGAAGTTGAAGACGGGCCACGGTAATCCTGTTTTACCGTAAAAATCCACGTGTCGAAAAAATGAAGGGTAAAAAACTTACGAGACCCGATTGAGATTCGGGTTGTCCTTTTTGGGCATTAATCTATCCGTTGATGGATGAAAGCTTTCAAAGCCGTAGAACTCATCGAGTCCTTCGTTTTGACAGGTTATGGCTCCCGTAACTCTAAACGAGGCAGAAGTTATGGCCGTCCGAATAATCGATATCTACAGGGTGCAACATCCATGGTGCAAGGTGCAACATCCGTCCGAAATGGCGAAACAGTGCCGTACAACTTTTAGAAATGCGTGCGTGGATCTGAAACGGAACAGTACCATAGTGCACCACTCTCCAGCGATGGGAAGTCGAAGACGGGCCATGCTAATCCTGTTTTACCGTAAAAATCCACGTGTCGAAAAAACGAAGGGTAAAAAACTTACGAGACCCGATTGAGATTCGGGTTGTCCTTTTTGGGCATTAATCTATCCGTTGACGGCTGAAAGCCGTCAAAGCTATAGAACTCATCGAGGCCTTCGTTTTGACAGGTTATGGCTCCCGTAACTCTAAACGAGCCAGAAGTTATGGCAGTCCGAATAATCGATATCTACAGGGTGCTACATCCACGGTGCATGGTGCAACATCCGTCCGAAATGGCGAAACAGTGTCGTACGATTTTTAGAAATGCGTGCATGGATTTGAAACGGAACAGTACCATGGTGCGCCACTCTCCAGTGATGGGAAGTCGAAGACGGGCCACGGTAATCTTGTTTTACCGTAAAAATCCACGTGTCGAAAAAAAGAAGGATAAAAAACTTACGAGACCCGATTGAGATTCGTTTTGTCCTTTTTGGTCATTAATCTATCCGTTGACGGCTGAAAGCTGTCAAAGCCATAGAACTCATCGAGGCCTTCGTTTTGACAGGTTATGGCTCCCGTAACTCTGAACGAGCCAGAAGTTATGGCCGTCCGAATAATCGATATCGACAGGGTGCAACATCCACGGTGCAAGGTGCAACATCCGTCCGAAATGGAGAAACAGTGCCGTACGACTAGAAATGAGTGCATGGATTTGAAACGGAACAGTACCATGGTGCACCACTCTGACGGGCCACGGTAATCCTGTTTTACCGTAAAAATCCACGTGTCGAAAAAACGAAGGGTAAAAAACTTACGAGACCCGATTGAGATTCGGGTTGTCTTTTTTGGGCCTTAATCTATCCGTTGACGGCTGAAAGCTGTCAAAGCCATAGAACTCATCGAGGCCTTCGTTTTGACAGGTTATGGCTCCCGTAACTCTGAACGAGCCAGAAGTTATGGCCGTCCGAATAATCGATATCTACAGGGTGCAACATCCATGGTGCAAGGTGCAACATACGTCCGAAATGGCGAAACAGTGCCGTACGACTTTTCGAAATGCGTGCATGGATTTGAAACGGAACAGTACCATGGTGCACCACTCTCCAGCGATGGGAAGTCGAAGACGGGCCACGGTAATCCTGTTTTACCGTAAAAATCCACGTGTCGAAAAAACGAAGGGTAAAAAACTTACGGGACCCGATTGAGATTCGGGTTGTCCTTTTTGGGCATTAATCTATCCGTTGACGGATGAAAGCTGTCAAAGCCGTAGAACTCATCGTGGCCTTCGTTTTGACAGGTTATGCCTCCCGTAACTCTAAACGAGCCAGAAGTTATGGCCGTCCGAATAATCGATATCTACAGGGTGCAACATCCACGGTGCATGGTGCAACATACGTCCGAAATGGCGAAACAGTGCCGTACTACTTTTAAAAATGCGTGCATGGATTTGAAATGGAACAGTACCATGGTGCACCATTCTCCAGCGATGGGAAGTCGAAGACGGACCACGGTAATCCTGTTTTACCGTAAAAATCCACGTGTCGAAAAAACGAAGGGTAAAAAACTTACGAGACCCGATTGAGATTCGGGTTGTCCTTTTTGGGCATTAATCTATCCGTTGACGGCTGAAAGCTGTCAAAGCCGTAGAACTCATCGAGGCCTTCGTTTGGACAGGTTATGGCTCCTGTAACTCTAAACGAGTCAGAAGTTATGGCCGTCCGAATAATCAATATCTACAGGGTGCAACATCCATGGTGCAAGGTGCAACATCCGTCCGAAATGGCGAAACAGTGCCTTACGACTTTTAGAAATGCGTGCATGGATTTGAAATGGAACAGTACCATGGTGCACCACTGTCCAGCTATGGTAAATCGAAGGCCAGCAACCGTAATCCTGTTTTACCGTAAAAATCCACGTGTCGAAAAAAACGAAGGATAAAAAACTTACGAGACCCGATTGAGATTCGGGTTGCCCTTTTTGGGCATTAATCTATCCGTTGATGGCTGAAAGCTGTCCAAGCCGTAGAACTCATCGAGGCCTTCGTTTTAACAGGTTATGGCTCCCGTAACTCTAAACGAGCCAGAAGTTATGGCCGTTTGAATAATCGATATCTACAGGGTGCAACATCCACGGTGCAAGGTGCAACATTCGTCCGAAATGGTGAAACAGTGTCGTACGACTTTTAGAAATGCGTGCATGGATTTGAAACGGAACAGTATCTTGGTGCACAGCTCTCCAGCGATGGGAAGTCGAAAACGGGCCACGGTAATCCCGTTTTACCGTAAAAATCCACGTGTCGAAAAAACAAAGGGTAAAAAACAAACCATAACCGATTGAGATTCGGGTTGTCCTTTTTGGGCGTTAATCTATCTGTTGACGGATGAAAGCTGTCAAAGCCGTAGAACTCATCGAGGCCTTCGTTTTGCCAGGTTATGGCTCCCGTAACTCTAAACGAGCAAGAAGTTATGGCCGTTTGAATAATCGATATCTACAGGGTGCAACATCCACGGTGCAAGGTGCAACATCCGTCCGAAATGGTGAAATAGTGTCGTACGACTTTTAGAAATGCGTGCATGGATTTGAAACGGAACAGTACCATGGTGCACTACTCTCCAGCGATGGGAAGTCGAAGACGGGCCACGGTAATCCCGTTTTACCGTAAAAATCCACGTGTCGAAAAAATGAAGGGTAAAAAACTTACGAGACCCGATTGAGATTCGAGTTGTCCTTTTTGAGCATTAATCTATCCGTTGACGGATGAAAGCCATCAAATCCATAGAACTCATCGAGGCCTTCGTTTTGACAGGTTATGGCTCCCGTAACTCTAAACGAGTCAGAAGTTATGGCCGTCCGAATAATCGATATCTACAGGGTGCAACATCCACGGTGCAAGGTGCAACATCCGTCCGAAATGGCGAAACAGTGCCGTACGACTTTTAGAAATGCGTGCATCGATTTGAAACGGAACAGTACCATGGTGCACCACTCTCCCGCGACGGGAAGTCGAAGACGGGACACGGTAATCCTGTTTTACCGTAAAAATCCACGTGTCGAAAAAACGAAGGGTAAAAAACTTACGAGACCCGATTGAGATTCGGGTTGTCCTTTTTGGGCATTAATCTGTCCGTTGACGGCTGAAAGCTATCAAAGCCGTAGAAATCATCGAGGCCTTCGTTTTGACAGGTTGTGGCTCCTGTAACTCTAAACGAGCCAGAAGTTATGGCCGTCCGAATAATCGATATCTACAGGGTGCAACATCCACGGTGCAAGGTGCAACATCCGTCCGAAATGGCGAAACAGTGCCGTACGACTTTTAGAAATGCATGCATGGATTTGAAAAGTAACAATACCATGGTGCACCACTGTCCAGCTATGGTAAATCGAAGGCCAGCAACCGTAATTCTGTTTTACCGTAAAAATCCACGTGTCGAAAAAAACGAAGGATAAAAAACTTACGAGACCCGATTGAGATTCGGGTTGTCCTTTTTGGGCATTAATCTATCCGTTGACGGCTGAAAGCTGTCAAAGCCGTAGAACTCATCGAGGCCTTCGTTTTGACAGGTTATGGCTCCCGTAACTCTAAACGAGCAAGAAGTTATGGCCGTTTGAATAATCGATATCTACAGGGTGCAACATCCACGGTGCAAGGTGCAACATTCGTCCGAAATGGTGAAACAGTGTCGTACGACTTTTAGAAATGCGTGCATGGATTTGAAACGGAATAGTACCATGGTGCACCGCTCTCCAGCGATGGGAAGACGAAGAAGGGCCACGATAATCTTGTTTTACCGTAAAAATCCACGTGTCGAAAAAATGAAGGGTAAAAAACTTACGAGACCCGATTGAGATTCGGGTTGTCCTTTTTGGGCATTAATCTATCCGTTGACGGCTGCAAGCCGTCAAAGCCATAGAACTCATCGAGACCTTCGTTTTGACAGGTTATGGCTCCCGTAACTCTAAACGAGTCGGAAGTTATGGCCGTCCGAATAATCGATATCTACAAGGTGCAACATCCACGGTGCATGGTGCAACATCCGTCCGAAATGGCGAAACAGTGCCGTATGAATTTTAGAAATGCGTGCATGGATTTGAAATGGAACAGTACCATGGTGCACCACTCTCCTGCGATGGGAAGTCGAAGACAGGACACGGTAATCCTGTTTTACCGTAAAAATCCACGTGTCGAAAAAACGAAGGGTAAAAAACTTACGAGACCCGATTGAGATTCGGGTTGTCCTTTTTGGGCATTAATCTATCCGTTGACGGCTGAAAGCCGTCAAAGCCGTAGAACTCATCGAGGCCTTCGTTTGGACAGGTTATGGCCCCTGTAACTCTAAACGATTCAGAAGTTATGGCCGTCCGAATAATCAATATCCACAGGGTGCAACATCCATGGTGCATGGTGCTATATCCGTCCGAAATGGCGAAACAGTGCCGTACGACTTTTAGAAATGCGTGCATGGATTTGAAATCAAACAGTACCATGGTACACCACTCTCCAGCGTTAGGAAGTCGAAGACGGGCCACGGTAACCTGTTTAACCGTAAAAATCCACGTGTCGAAAAAACGAAGGGTAAAAAACTTACGAGACCCGATTGAGATTCGGGTTGTCCTTTTTGGGCATTAATCTATCCGTTGACGGCTGAAAGCTGTCAAAGCCATAGAACTCATCGAGGCCTTCGTTTTGACAGGTTATGGCTCCCGTAACTCTAAACGAGCCAGAAGTTATGGCCGTCCGAATAATCGATATCTACAGGGTGCAACATCCATGGTGCAAGGTGCAACATCCGTCCGAAATGGCGAAACAGTGCCGTACGACTTTTCGAAATGCGTGCATGGATTTGAAACGGAACAGTACCATGGTGCACCACTCTCCAGCGATGGGAAGTCGAAGACGGGCCACGGTAATCCTGTTTTACCGTAAAAATCCACGTGTCGAAAAAACGAAGGGTAAAAAACTTGCGGGACCCGATTGAGATTCGGGTTGTGCTTTTTGGGCATTAATCTATCCGTTGACGGCTGAAAGCTGTCAAAGCCGTAGAACTTATCGAGGCCTTCATTTTGACAGGTTATGGCTCCGTAACTCTAAACGAGCCAAAAGTTATGGCCGTTTGAATATTCGATATCTACAGGGTGCAACATCGACGGTGCAAGGTGCAACATCCGTCTGAAATGCCAAAACAGTGCCGTACGACTTTTAGAAATGCGTGCATGGATTTGAAAAGGAACAGTACCATGGTGCACCACTGTCCAGCTATGGTAAATCGAAGGCCAGCAACCGTAATTCTGTTTTACCATAAAAATCCACGTGTCGAAAAAAACGAAGGATAAGAAACTTACGAGACCCGATTGAGATTCGGGTTGTCCTTTTTGGGCATTATTCGATCCGTTGACGGCTGAAAGCTGTCAAAGCCGTAGAACTCATCGAGGCCTTCATTTTGACAGGTTATGGCTCCCGTAACTTTTAACGAGCAAGAAGTTATGGTCGTTTGAATAATCGATATCTACAGGGTGCAACATCCCCGGAGCAAGGTGCAACATCCGTCCGAATTGGTGAAACAGTGTCGTACGACTTTTAGAAATGCGTGCATGGATTTGAAACGGAACAGTACCATGGTGCACCGCTCTCCAGCGATGCGAAGTCGAAGACGAGCCACGGTAATCCCGTTTTACCGTAAAAATCCACGTGTCGAAAAAACAAAGGCTAAAAAACTTACGAGACCCGATTGAGATTCGGGTTGTCCTTTTTGGGCATTAATCTACCCGTTGACGACAGAAAGTTGTCGAAGCCGTAGAACTCATCGAGGCCTTTGTTTTGACAGGTTATGTCTCCCGTAACTCTAGGCGAGCCAGAAGTTATGGCCGTTTGAATAATCAATATCTACAGGGTGCAACATCCACGGTGCAAGGTGCAACATTCGTCCGAAATGGTGAAACAGTGTCGTACGACTTTTGGAAATGCGTGCATGGATTTGAAACGGAACAGTACCATGGTGCACCACTCTCTAGCGATGGAAAGTCGAAGACGGGCCACGGTAATCCCGTTTTACCGTAAAAATCCACGTGTCGAAAAAATGAAGGGTAAAAAACTTACGAGACCCGATTGAGATTCGGGTTGTCCTTTTTGGGCATTAATCTATCCGTTGATGGCTGAAAGCTGTCAAATCCATAGAACTCATCGAGGCCTTCGTTTTGACAGGTTATGGCTCCCGTAACTGTAAACGAGTCAGAACTTATGGTCGTCCGAATAATCGATATCTACAGGGTGCAACATCCATGGTGCAAGGTGCAACATCCGTCCGAAATGGCGAAACAGTGCCGTACGACTTTAAGAAATGCGTGCATGGATTTGAAACGGAACAGTACCATAGTGCACCACTCTCCAGCGATGGAAAGTCGAAGACGGACCACGGTAATCCTGTTTTACCGTAAAAATCCACGTGTCGAAAAAACGAAGGGTAAAAAACTTACGAGACCCGATTGAGATTCGGGTTGTCCTTTTTGGGCATTAATCTATCCATTGACGGCTGAAAGCTATCAAAGCCATAGAACTCATCGAGGCCTTCGTTTTGACAGGTTATGGCTCCCGTAACTCTAAACGAGCCAGAAGTTATGGCAGTCCGAATAATCGATATCTACAGGGTGCAACATCCACGGTGCATGGTGCAACATCCGTCCGAAATGGAGAAATAGTGCCGTACGACTTTTAGAAATGCGTGCATGGATTTGAAATGGAACAGTACCATGGTGCACCACTTTCCCATGATGGGAAGTCGAAGACGGGCCACGGTAATCCTGCTTTACCGTAAAAATCCACGTGTCGAAAAAACGAAGGGTAAAAACTTACGAGACCCGATTGAGATTCGGGTTGTCCTTTTTGGGCATTAATCTATCCGTTGATGGCTAAAAGCTGTCAAAGCCGTAGAACTCATCGAGGCCTTCATTTTGACAGGTTATGGCTCCCATAACTCTAAACGAGTCAGAAGTTATGGCCGTCCGAATAATCGATATCTACAGGGTGCAACATCCACGGTGCAAGGTGCAACATCCGTCCGAAATGGCGAAACAGTGCCGTACGACTTTTAGAAATGCGTGCATGGATTTGAAACGGAACACTACCATGGTGCACCACTCTCCAGCGATGGGAAGTCGAAGACGGGCCACGGTAATCCTGTTTTACCGTAAAAATCCACGTGTCGAAAAAACGAAGGGTAAAAAACTTACGAGACCCGATTGAGATTCGGGTTGTCCTTTTTGGGAATTAATCTATCCGTTGACGGCTGAAAGCTGTCAAAGCCATAGAACTCATCGAGGCCTTCGTTTTGACAGGTTATGGCTCCCGTAACTCTGAATGAGCCAGAAGTTATGGCCGTCCGAATAATCGATACCTACAGGGTGCAAGATCCACGGTGCAAGGTGCAACATCCGTCCGAAATGGCGAAACAGTGCCGTACGACTTTTCGAAATGCGTGCATGGATTTGAAACGGAACAGTACCATGGTGCACCACTCTCCAGCGATGGGAAGTTGAAGACGGGCCACGGTAATCCTGTTTTACCGTAAAAATCCACGTGTCGAAAAAACGAAGGGTAAAAAACTTACGGGACCCGATCGAGATTCGGGTTGTCCTTTTTGGGCATTAATCTTTCCGTTGATGGCTGAAAGCGGTCAAAGCCGTAGAACTAATCGAGGCCTTCATTTTGACAGGTTATGGCTCCCGTAACTCTAAACGAGCAAAAAGTTATGGCCGTTTGAATAATCGATATCTACAGGGTGCAACATCGACGGTGCAAGGTGCAACATCCGTCCGAAATGACGAAACAGTGCCGTATGAATTTTAGAAATGCGTGCATGGATATGAAACGAAATAGTACCATGGCGCACCACTCTCCAGTGATGAGAAGTCGAAGACGGGCCACGGTAATCCCGTTTCACCGTAAAAATACACATGTCGAAAAAACAAAGGGTAAAAAACTTACGAGACCCGATTGAGATTCGGGTTGTCCTTTTTGGGCATTTATCTATCCGTTGACGACTGAAAGCTGTCAAAGTCGTAGAACTCATCGGGGCCTTCGTTTTGACGGGTTTATGGCTCCCGTAACTATAAACGAGCCAGAAGTTATGGCCGTGCGAATAATCGATATCTACAGGGTGCAACATACACAGTGCAAGGTGCAACATCCGTCCGAAATGGCGAAACAGTGCCGTACGACTTTTAGAAATGCGTGCATGGATTTGAAACGGAACAGTACCATAGTGCACCACTCTCCAGCGATGGGAAGTCGAAGACGGACCACGGTAATCTTGTTTTACCGTAAAAATCCACGTGTCGAAAAAACGAAGGGTAAAAAACTTACGAGACCCGATTGAGATTCGGGTTGTCCTTTTTGGGCATTAATCTATCCGTTGACGGCTGAAAGCTGTCAAAGCCGTAGAACACATCGAGGCCTTCGTTTTGACAGGTTGTGGCTCCTGTAACTCTAAACGAGCCAGAAGTTATGGCCATCCGAATAACAGATATCTACGGGGTGCAACATCCACGGTGCAAGGTGCAACATCCGTCCGAAATGGCGAAACAGTGCCGTACGACTTTTAGAAATGCATGCATTGATTTGAAAAGGAACAGTACCATGGTGCACCACTGTCCAGCTATGGTAAATCAAAGGCCAGCAACCGTAATCCTGTTTTACCGTAAAAATCCACGTGTCGAAAAAAACGAAGGATAAAAAACTTACGAGGCCCGATTGAGATTCGGGTTGTCCTTTTTGGGCATTAATCTATCCGTTGATGGCTGAAAGCTGTCCAAGCCGTAGAACTCATCGAGGCCTTCATTTTGACAGGTTATGGCTCCCGTAACTCTAAACGAGCCAGAAGTTATGGCCGTTTGAATAATCGATATCTACAGGGTGCAACATCCACGGTGCAAGCTGCAACATCCGTCCGAAATGGTGAAACAGTGTCGTACGACTTTTAGAAATACGTGCATGGATTTGAAACGGAACAGTACCATGGTGCACCGCTCTCCAGCGATCGAAAGTCGAAGACGGGCCACGGTAATCCCGTTTTACCGTAAAAATCCACGTGTCGATAAAACGAAGGGTAAAAAACTTACCAGACCCGATTGAGATTCGGGTTGTCCTTTTTGGGCATTAATCTATCCGTTGATGGCTGAAAGCTGTCAAAGCCGTAGAGCTCATCGAGGCCTTCGTTTTGACAGGTTATGGCTCCCGTAACTCTAAACGAGCAAAAAGTTATGGCCGTTTGAATAATCGATATCTACAGGGTGCAACATCGACGGTGCAAGGTGCAACATCCGTCCGAAATGACGAAACAGTGCCGTACGAATTTTAGAAATGCGTGCATGGATATGAAACGAAATAGTACCATGGCGCACCACTCTCCAGTGATGAGAAGTCGAAGACGGGCCACGGTAATCCCGTTTCACCGTAAAAATACACATGTCGAAAAAACAAAGGGTAAAAAACTTACGAGACCCGATTGAGATTCGGGTTGTCCTTTTTGGGCATTTATCTATCCGTTGACGACTGAAAGCTGTCAAAGTCGTAGAACTCATCGGGGCCTTCGTTTTGACGGGTTTATGGCTCCCGTAACTATAAACGAGCCAGAAGTTATGGCCGTGCGAATAATCGATATCTACAGGGTGCAACATACACAGTGCAAGGTGCAACATCCGTCCGAAATGGCGAAACAGTGCCGTACGACTTTTAGAAATGCGTGCATGGATTTGAAACGGAACAGTACCATAGTGCACCACTCTCCAGCGATGGGAAGTCGAAGACGGACCACGGTAATCTTGTTTTACCGTAAAAATCCACGTGTCGAAAAAACGAAGGGTAAAAAACTTACGAGACCCGATTGAGATTCGGGTTGTCCTTTTTGGGCATTAATCTATCCGTTGACGGCTGAAAGCTGTCAAAGCCGTAGAACACATCGAGGCCTTCGTTTTGACAGGTTGTGGCTCCTGTAACTCTAAACGAGCCAGAAGTTATGGCCGTCCGAATAACAGATATCTACGGGGTGCAACATCCACGGTGCAAGGTGCAACATCCGTCCGAAATGGCGAAACAGTGCCGTACGACTTTTAGAAATGCATGCATTGATTTGAAAAGGAACAGTACCATGGTGCACCACTGTCCAGCTATGGTAAATCAAAGGCCAGCAACCGTAATCCTGTTTTACCGTAAAAATCCACGTGTCGAAAAAAACGAAGGATAAAAAACTTACGAGGCCCGATTGAGATTCGGGTTGTCCTTTTTGGGCATTAATCTATCCGTTGATGGCTGAAAGCTGTCCAAGCCGTAGAACTCATCGAGGCCTTCATTTTGACAGGTTATGGCTCCCGTAACTCTAAACGAGCCAGAAGTTATGGCCGTTTGAATAATCGATATCTACAGGGTGCAACATCCACGGTGCAAGCTGCAACATCCGTCCGAAATGGTGAAACAGTGTCGTACGACTTTTAGAAATACGTGCATGGATTTGAAACGGAACAGTACCATGGTGCACCGCTCTCCAGCGATCGAAAGTCGAAGACGGGCCACGGTAATCCCGTTTTACCGTAAAAATCCACGTGTCGATAAAACGAAGGGTAAAAAACTTACCAGACCCGATTGAGATTCGGGTTGTCCTTTTTGGGCATTAATCTATCCGTTGATGGCTGAAAGCTGTCAAAGCCGTAGAGCTCATCGAGGCCTTCGTTTTGACAGGTTATGGCTCCCATAACTCTAAACGAGCCAGAAGTTATGGCCGTTTGAAACAGTGTCGTACGACTTTTAGAAATGCGTGCATGGATTTGAAACGGAACACTACCATGGTGCACCACTCTCCAGCGATGGGAAGTCGAAGACGGGCCACGGTAATCCTGTTTTACCGTAAAAATCCACGTGTCGAAAAAACGAAGGGTAAAAAACTTACGAGACCCGATTGAGATTCGGGTTGTCCTTTTTGGGCATTAATCTATCCGTTGACGGCTGAAAGCTGTCAAAGCCATAGAACTCATCGAGGCCTTCGTTTTGACAGGTTATGGCTCCCGTAACTCTGAATGAGCCAGAAGTTATGGCCGTCCGAATAATCGATACCTACAGGGTGCAACATCCACGGTGCAAGGTGCAACATCCGTCCGAAATGGCAAAACAGTGCCGTACGACTTTTCGAAATGCGTGCATGGATTTGAAACGGAACAGTACCATGGTGCACCACTCTCCAGCGATGGGAAGTTGAAGACGGGCCACGGTAATCCTGTTTTACCGTAAAAATCCACGTGTCGAAAAAACGAAGGGTAAAAAACTTACGGGACCCGATTGAGATTCGGGTTGTCCTTTTTGGGCATTAATCTTTCCGTTGATGGCTGAAAGCGGTCAAAGCCGTAGAACTAATCGAGGCCTTCATTTTGACAGGTTATGGGTCCCGTAACTCTAAACGAGCAAAAAGTTATGGCCGTTTGAATAATCGATATCTACAGGGTGCAACATCGACGGTGCAAGGTGCAACATCCGTCCGAAATGACGAAACAGTGCCGTACGAATTTTAGAAATGCGTGCATGGATATGAAACGAAATAGTACCATGGCGCACCACTCTCCAGTGATGAGAAGTCGAAGACGGGCCACGGTAATCCCGTTTCACCGTAAAAATACACATGTCGAAAAAACAAAGGGTAAAAAACTTACGAGACCCGATTGAGATTCGGGTTGTCCTTTTTGGGCATTTATCTATCCGTTGACGACTGAAAGCTGTCAAAGTCGTAGAACTCATCGGGGCCTTCGTTTTGACGGGTTTATGGCTCCCGTAACTATAAACGAGCCAGAAGTTATGGCCGTGCGAATAATCGATATCTACAGGGTGCAACATACACAGTGCAAGGTGCAACATCCGTCCGAAATGGCGAAACAGTGCCGTACGACTTTTAGAAATGCGTGCATGGATTTGAAACGGAACAGTACCATAGTGCACCACTCTCCAGCGATGGGAAGTCGAAGACGGACCACGGTAATCTTGTTTTACCGTAAAAATCCACGTGTCGAAAAAACGAAGGGTAAAAAACTTACGAGACCCGATTGAGATTCGGGTTGTCCTTTTTGGGCATTAATCTATCCGTTGACGGCTGAAAGCTGTCAAAGCCGTAGAACACATCGAGGCCTTCGTTTTGACAGGTTGTGGCTCCTGTAACTCTAAACGAGCCAGAAGTTATGGCCGTCCGAATAACAGATATCTACGGGGTGCAACATCCACGGTGCAAGGTGCAACATCCGTCCGAAATGGCGAAACAGTGCCGTACGACTTTTAGAAATGCATGCATTGATTTGAAAAGGAACAGTACCATGGTGCACCACTGTCCAGCTATGGTAAATCAAAGGCCAGCAACCGTAATCCTGTTTTACCGTAAAAATCCACGTGTCGAAAAAAACGAAGGATAAAAAACTTACGAGGCCCGATTGAGATTCGGGTTGTCCTTTTTGGGCATTAATCTATCCGTTGATGGCTGAAAGCTGTCCAAGCCGTAGAACTCATCGAGGCCTTCATTTTGACAGGTTATGGCTCCCGTAACTCTAAACGAGCCAGAAGTTATGGCCGTTTGAATAATCGATATCTACAGGGTGCAACATCCACGGTGCAAGCTGCAACATCCGTCCGAAATGGTGAAACAGTGTCGTACGACTTTTAGAAATACGTGCATGGATTTGAAACGGAACAGTACCATGGTGCACCGCTCTCCAGCGATCGAAAGTCGAAGACGGGCCACGGTAATCCCGTTTTACCGTAAAAATCCACGTGTCGATAAAACGAAGGGTAAAAAACTTACCAGACCCGATTGAGATTCGGGTTGTCCTTTTTGGGCATTAATCTATCCGTTGATGGCTGAAAGCTGTCAAAGCCGTAGAGCTCATCGAGGCCTTCGTTTTGACAGGTTATGGCTCCCATAACTCTAAACGAGCCAGAAGTTATGGCCGTTTGAATAATCGATATCAACAGGGTGCAACATCCACGGTGCAAGGTGCAACATCCGTCCGAAATGGTGAAACTGTGTCGTACGACTTTTAGAAATGCGTGCATGGATTTGAAACGGAACAGTACCATGGTCCACCGCTCTCCAGCGATCGAAAGTCGAAGACGGGCCACGGTAATCCTGTTTTACCGTAAAAATCCACGTGTCGAAAAAACGAAGGGTAAAAAACTTACGAGACCCGATTGAGATTCGGGTTGTCCTTTTTGGGCATTAATCTATCCGTTGACGGCTGAAAGCTTTCAAAGCCGTAGAACTCATCGAGTCCTTCATTTTGACAGGTTATGGCTCCCGTAACTCTAAACGAGGCAGGCCGTCCGAAAAATCGATATCTACAGGGTGCAACTTCCATGGTGCAAGGTGCAACATCCGTCCGAAATGGCGAAACAGTGCCGTACAACTTTTAGAAATGCGTGCATTGATCTGAAATGGAACAGTACCATAGTACACCACTCTCCAGCGATGGGAAGTCGAAGACGGGCCACGGTAATCCTGTTTTACCGTAAAAATCCACGTGTCGAAAAAACGAAGGGTAAAAAACTTACGAGACCCGATTGAGATTCGGGTTGTCCTTTTTGGGCATTAATCTATCCGTTGACGGCTGAAAGCTGTCAAAGCTATAGAACTCATCGAGGCCTTCGTTTTGTCAGGTTATGGCTCCCGTAACTCTAAACGAGCCAGAAGTTATGGCAGTCCGAATAATCGATATCTACAGGGTGCTACATCCACGGTGCATGGTGCAACATCCGTCCGAAATGGCGAAACAGTGTCGTACGATTTTTAGAAATGCGTGCATGGATTTGAAACGGAACAGTACCATGGTGCGCCACTCTCCAGTGATGGGAAGTCGAAGACGGGCCACGGTAATCCTGTTTTACCGTAAAAATCCACGTGTCGAAAAAAAGAAGGATAAAAAACTTACGAGACCCGATTGAGATTCGGGTTGTCCTTTTTGGTCATTAATCTATCCGTTGACGGCTGAAAGTTGTCAAAGCCATAGAACTCATCGAGGCCTTCGTTTTGACAGGTTATGGCTCCCGTAACTCTGAACGAGCCAGAAGTTATGGCCGTCCGAATAATCGATATCTACAGGGTGCAACATCCACGGTGCAAGGTGCAACATCCGTCCGAAATGGCGAAACAGTGCCGTACGACTTTTAGAAATGCGTGCATGGATTTGAAACGGAACAGTACCATGGTGCACCACTCTGACGGGCCACGGTAATCCTGTTTTACCGTAAAAATCCACGTGTCGAAAAAACGAAGGGTAAAAAACTTACGAGACCCGATTGAGATTCGGGTTGTCTTTTTTGGGCCTTAATCTATCCGTTGACGGCTGAAAGCTGTCAAAGCCATAGAACTCATCGAGGCCTTCGTTTTGACAGGTTATGGCTTCCGTAACTCTGAACGAGCCAGAAGTTATGGCCGTCCGAATAATCGATATCTACAGGGTGCAACATCCACGGTGCAAGGTGCAACATCCGTCCGAAATGGCGAAACAGTGCCGTACGACTTTTCGAAATGCGTGCATGGATTTGAAACGGAACAGTACCATGGTGCACCACTCTCCAGCGATGGGAAGTCGAAGACGGGCCACGGTAATCCTGTTTTACCGTAAAAATCCACGTGTCGAAAAAACGAAGGGTAAAAAACTTACGGGACCCGATTGAGATTCGGGTTGTCCTTTTTGGGCATTAATCTATCCGTTGACGGATGAAAGCTATCAAAGCCATAGAACTCATCGAGGCCTTCGTTTTGACAGGTTATGGCTCCCGTAACTCTAAACGAGCCAGAAGTTATGGCCGTCCGAATAATCGATATCTACAGGGTGCAACATCCACGGTGCATGGTGCAACATCCGTCCGAAATGGCGAAACAGTGCCGTACGACTTTTAGAATTGCGTGCATGGATTTGAAATGGAACAATACCATGGTGCACCACTCTCCAGCGATGGGAAGTCGAAGACGGGCCACGGTAATCCTGTTTTACCGTAAAAATCCACGTGTCGAAAAAACGAAGGGTAAAAAACTTACGAGACCCGATTGATATTCGGGTTGTCCTTTTTGGGCATTAATCTATCCGTTGACGGCTGAAAGCTGTCAAAGCTGTAGAACTCATCGAGGCCTTCGTTTGGACAGGTTATGGCTCCTGTAACTCTAAACGAGTCAGAAGTTATGGCCGTCCGAATAATCAATATCTACAGAGTGCAACATCCATGGTGCAAGGTGCAACATCCGTCCGAAATGGCGAAACAGTGCCTTACGACTTTTAGAAATGCGTGCATGGATTTGAAATGGAACAGTACCATGGTGCACCACTGTCCAGCTATGGTAAATCGAAGGCCAGCAACCGTAATCCTGTTTTACCGTAAAAATCCACGTGTCGAAAAAAACGAAGGATAAAAAACTTACGAGACCCGATTGAGATTCGGGTTGTCCTTTTTGGGCATTAATCTATCCGTTGACAGCTGAAAGCTGTCCAAGCCGTAGAACTCATCGAGGCCTTCGTTTTGACAGGTTATGGCTCCCGTAACTCTAAACGAGCCAGAAGTTATGGCCGTTTGAATAATCGATATCTACAGGGTGCAACATCCACGGTGCAAGGTGCAACATTCGTCCGAAATGGTGAAACAGTGTCGTACGACTTTTAGAAATGCGTGCATGGATTTGAAACGGAACAGTATCATGGTGCACCGCTCTCCAGGGATGGGAAGTCAAAAACGGGCCACGGTAATCCCGTTTTACCGTAAAAATCCACGTGTCGAAAAAACAAAGGGTAAAAAACTAACCATAACCGATTGAGATTCGGGTTGTCCTTTTTGGGCGTTAATCTATCCGTTGACGGATGAAAGCTGTCAAAGCCGTAGAACTCATCGAGGCCTTCGTTTTGACAGGTTATGGCTCCCGTAACTCTGAACGAGCCAGAAGTTATGGCCGTCCGAATAATCGATACCTACACGGTGCAACATCAACGGTGCAAGGTGCAACATCCGTCCGAAATGTTGAAACGGTGTCGTACGACTTTTAGAAATGCGTGCATGGATTTGAAACGGAACAGTACCATGGTGCACTACTCTCCAGCGATGGGAAGTCGAAGACGGGCCACGGTAATCCCGTTTTACCATAAAAATCCACGTGTCGAAAAAATAAAGGGTAAAAAACTTACGAGACCCGATTGAGATTCGGGTTGTCCTTTTTGGGCATTAATCTATCCGTTGATGGCTGAAAGCCGTCAAAGCCATAGAACTCATCGAGGCCTTCGTTTTGACAGGTTATGCCTCCCGTAACTCTAAACGAGTCAGAAGTTATGGCCGTCCGAATAATCGATATCTACAGGGTGCAACATCCACGGTGCAAGGTGCAACATCCGTCCGAAATGGCGAAACAGTGCCGTACGACTTTTAGAAATGCGTGCATCGATTTGAAACGGAACAGTACCATGGCGCACCACTCTCCAGCGATGGGAAGTCGAAGACGGGCCACGGTAATCCTGTTTTACCGTAAAAATCCACGTGTCGAAAAAACGAAGGGTAAAAAACTTACGAGACCCGATTGAGATTCGGGTTGTCCTTTTGGGCATTAATCTATCCGTTGACGGCTGAAAGCTGTCAAAGCCATAGAACTCATCGAGGCCTTCATTTTGACAGGTTATGGCTCTCGTAACTCTAAACGAGGCAGAAGTTATGGCCGTCCGAATAATCGATATCTACAGGGTGCAACATCCACGGTGCATGGTGCAACATCCGTCCGAAATGGCGAAACAGTGCCGTACGACTTTTAGAAATGCGTGCATGGATTTGAAACAGAACAGTACCATGGTGCACCACTCTCCTGCGATGGTAAGTCGAAGACGGGACACGGTAATCCTGTTTTACCGTAAAAATCCACGTGTCGAAAAAACGAAGGGTAAAAAACTTACGAGACCCGATTGAGATTCGGGTTGTCCTTTTTGGGCATTAATCTGGCCGTTGACGGCTGAAAGCTGTCAAAGCCGTAGAACTCATCGAGGCCTTCGTTTTGACAGGTTATGGCTCCTGTAACTCTAAACGAGCCAGAAGTTATGGCCGTCCGAATAATCGATATCTACAGGGTGCAACATCCACGGTGCAAGGTGCAACATCCGTCCGAAATGGCGAAACAGTGCCGTACGACTTTTAGAAATGCGTGCACGGATTTGAAATCAAACAGTACCATGGTGCACCACTCTCCAGCGATAGGAAGTCGAAGACGGGCCACGGTAATCCTGTTTTACCGTAAAAATCCACGTGTCGAAAAAACGAAGGGTAAAAAACTTACGAGACCCGATTGAGATTCGGGTTGTCCTTTTTGGGCATTAATCTATCCGTTGACGGCTGAAAGCTGTCAAAGCCACAGAACTCATCGAGGCCTTCGTTTTGACAGGTTATGGCTCCCGTAACTCTAAACGAGCCAGAAGTTATGGCCGTCTGAATAATCGATATCTACAGGGTGCAACATCCATGGTGCAAGGTGCAACATCCGTCCGAAATGGCAAAACAGTGCCGTACGACTTTTCAAAATGCGTGCATGGATTTGAAACGGAACAGTACCATGGTGCACCACTCTCCAGTGATGGGAAGTCGAAGATGGACCACGGTAATCCTGTTTTACCGTAAAAATCCACGTGTCGAAAAAACGAAGGGTAAAAAACTTACGGGACCCGATTGAGATTCGGGTTGTCCTTTTGGGCATTAATTTATCCGTTGATGGCTGAAAGCTGTCAAAACCGTAGAACTTATCGAGGCCTTCATTTTGACAGGTTATGGCTCCGTAACTCTAAACGAGCCAGAAGTTATGGCCGTTTGAATAATCGATATCTACAGGGTGCAACATCGACGGTGCAAGGTGCAACATCCGTCTGAAATGCCGAAACAGTGCCGTACGACTTTTAGAAATACATGCATGGATTTGAAAAGGAACAGTACCATGGTGCACCACTGTCCAGCTATGGTAAATCGAAGGCCAGCAACCGTAATTCTGTTTTACCATAAAAATCCACGTGTCGAAAAAAACGAAGGATAAAAAACTTACGAGACCCGATTGAGATTCGGGTTGTCCTTTTTGGGCATAAATCTATCCGTTGACGGCTGAAAGCTGTCAAAGCCGTAGAACTCATCGAGGCCTTCGTTTTGATAGGTTATGCCTCCCGTAACTCTAAACGAGCTAGAAGTTATGGCAGTCCGAATAATCGATATCTATAGGGTGCAACATCCACGGTGCATGGTGCAACATCCGTCCGAAATGGAGAAACAGTGCCGTACGACTTTTAGAAATGCGTGCATGGATTTAAAACGGAACAGTACCATGGTGCACCGCTCTCCAGGGATGGGAAGTCGAAGACGGGCCACGGTAATCCCGTTTTACCGTAAAAATCCACGTGTCGAAAAAACAAAGGGTAAAAAACTTACGAGACCCGATTGAGATTCGGGTTGTCCTTTTTGGGCATTAATCTACCCGTTGACGGCTGAAAGTTGTCGAAGCCGTAGAACTCATCGAGGCCTTCGTTTTGACAGGTTATGGCTCCCGTAACTCTAGACGAGCCAGAAGTTATGGCCGTTTGAATAATCAATATCTACAGGGTGCAACATCCACGGTGCAAGGTGCAACATTCGTCCGAAATAGTGAAACAGTGTCGTACGACTTTTAGAAATGCGTGCATGGATTTGAAACGGAACAGTACCATGGTGCACCACTCTCCAGCGATGGGAAATCGAAGACGGGCCACGGTAATCCCGTTTTACCGTAAAAATCCACGTGTCGAAAAAATGAAGGGTAAAAAACTTACGAGACCCGATTGAGATTCGGGTTGTCCTTTTTGGGCATTAATCTATCCGTTGACGGCTGAAAGTTATCAAATCCATAGAAATCATCGAGGCCTTCGTTTTGACAGGTTATGGCTCCCGTAACTGTAAACGAGTCAGAACTTATGGTCGTCCGAATAATCGATATCTGCAGGGTGCAACATCCATGGTGCAAGGTGCAACATCCGTCCGAAATGGCGAAACAGTGCCGTACGACTTTTAGAAACGCGTGCATGGATTTGAAACGGAACAGTACCATAGTGCACCACTCTCCAGCGATGGGAAGTCGAAGACGGACCACGGTAATCCTGTTTTACCGTAAAAATCCACGTGTCGAAAAAACGAAGGGTAAAAAACTTACGAGACCCGATTGAGATTCGGGTTGTCCTTTTTGGGCATTAATCTATCCATTGACGGCTGAAAGCTGTCAAAGCCATAGAACTCATCGAGGCCTTCGTTTTGACAGGTTATGGCTCCCGTAACTCTAAACGAGCTAGAAGTTATGGCAGTCCGAATAATCGATATCTACAGGGTGCAACATCCACGGTGCATGGTGCAACATCAGTCCAAAATGGAGAAACAGTGTCGTACGACTTTTAGAAATGCGTGCATGGATTTGAAATGGAACAGTACCATGGTGCACCACTTTCCCATGATGGGAAGTCTAAGATGGGCCACGGTAATCCTGCTTTACCGTAAAAATCCACGTGTCGAAAAAACGAAGGGTAAAAACTTACGAGACCCGATTGAGATTCGGGTTGTCCTTTTTGGGCATTAATCTATCCGTTGACGGCTGAAAGCTGTCAAAGCCGTAGAACTCATCGAGAGCTTCGTTTTGACAGGTTATGGCTCCCATAACTCTAAACGAGTCAGAAGTTATGGCCGTCCGAATAATCGATATCTACAGGGTGCAACATCCACGGTGCAAGGTGCAACATCCGTCCGAAATGGCGAAACAGTGCCGTACGACTTTTAGAAATGCATGCATGGATTCGAAACGGAACATTACCATGGTGCACCACTCTCGAGCGATAGGAAGTCGAAGACGGGCCACGGTAATCCTATTTTACCGTAAAAATCCACGTGTCGAAAAAACGAAGGGTAAAAAACTTACGAGACCCGATTGAGATTCGGGTTGTACTTTTTGGGCATTAATCTATCCGTTGACGGCTGAAAGCTGCCAAAGCCATAGAACTCATCGAGGCCTTCGTTTTGACAGGTTATGGCTCCCGTAACTCTGAACGAGCCAGAAGTTATGGCCGTCCGAATAATCGATATCTACAGGGTGCAACATCCACGGTGCAAGGTGCAACATCCGTCCGAAATGGCGAAACAGTGCCGTACGACTTTTAGAAATGCGTGCATGGATTTGAAACGGAACAGTACCATGGTGCACCACTCTCCAGTGATGGGAAGTCGAAGACGGGCCACGGTAATCCTGTTTTACCGTAAAAATCCACGTGTCGAAAAAACGAAGGGTAAAAAACTTACGGGACCCGATTGAGATTCGGGTTGTCCTTTTTGGACATTAATCTATCCGTTGATGGCTGAAAGCTGTCAGAGCCATAGAACTTATCGAGGCCTTCATTTTGACAGGTTATGGCTCCCGTTACTCTAAACGAGCCAGAAGTTATGGCCGTTTGAATAATCGATATCTACAGGGTGCAACATCGACGGTGCAAGGTGCAACATCCGTCCGAAATGGCGAAACAGTGTCGTACGACTTTTAGAAATGCGTGCATGGATATGAAACGGAATAGTACCATGTCGCACCACTCTCCAGTGATGGGAAGTCGAAGACGGGCCACGGTAATCCCGTTTCACCGTAAAAATACACATGTCGAAAAAACAAAGGGTAAAAAACTTACGAAACCCGATTGAGATTCGGGTTGTCCTTTTTGGGCATTTATCTATCCATTGACGACTAAAAGCTATCAAAGTCGTAGAACTCATCGAGGCCTTCGTTTTGACAGGTTATGCCTCCCGTAACTATAAACGAGCCAGAAGTTATGGCCGTCCGAATAATCGATATCTACAGGGTGCAACATCCGCAGTGCAAGGTGCAACATCCGTCCGAAATGGCGAAACAGTGCCGTACGACTTTTAGAAATGGGTGCATGGATTTGAAATGGAATAGTACCATGATGCACCACTCTCCAGCGATGGTAAATCGAAGGCCAGCCTCGGCAATCCTGTTTTACCGTAAAAATCCACGTGTCGAAAAAACGAAGGGTAAAAAACTTACGAGTCCCAATTGAGATTCGGGTTGTCCTTTTTGGGCATTAATCTATCCGTTGATGGCTGAAAGCTGTCAAAGCCGTAGAACTCATCGAGGCCTTCGTTTTGACAGGTTGTGGCTCCCGTTACTCTAAACGAGCCAGAAGTTATGGCAGTCCGAATAATCGATATCTACAGGGTGCAACATCCACGGTGCATGGTGCAACATCCGTCCGAAATGGAGAAACAATGCCGTACGACTTTTAGAAATGCGTGCATGGATTTGAAATGGAACAGTACCATGGTGCACCACTCTCCCATGATGGGAAGTCGAAGACGGGCCACGGTAATCCTGTTTTACCGTAAATATCCACGTGTCGAAAAAACGAAGGGTAAAAACTTACGAGACCCGATTGAGATTCGGGTTGTCCTTTTTAGGCATTAATCTATCTGTTGACGGCTGAAAGCTGTCAAAGCCGTAGAACTCATCGAGGCCTTCGTTTTGACAGGTTATGGCTCCCATAACTCTAAACGAGTCAGAAGTTATGGCCGTCCGAATAATCGATATCTACAGGGTGCAACATCCACGGTGCAAGGTGCAACATCCGTCCGAAATGGCGAAACAGTGCCGTACGACTTTTAGAAATGCATGCATGGATTTGAAACGGAACATTACCATGGTGCACCACTCTCCAGCGATGGGAAGTCGAAGACGGGCCACGGTAATCCTGTTTTACCGTAAAAATCCACGTGTCGAAAAAACGAAGGGTAAAAAACTTACGAGACCCGATTGAGATTCGGGTTGTACTTTTTGGGCATTAATCCATCCGTTGACGGCTGAAAGCTGTCAAAGCCATAGAACTCATCGAGGCCTTCGTTTTGATAGGTTATGGCTCCCGTAACTCTGAACGAGCCAGAAGTTATGGCCGTCCGAATAATCGATATCTAAGGGTGCAACATCCACGGTGCAAGGTGCAACATCCGTCCGAAATGGCGAAACAGTGCCGTACGACTTTTCGAAATGCGTGCATGGATTTGAAACGGAACAGTACCATGGTGCACCACTCTCCAGCGATGGGAAGTCGAAGACGGGCCGCGGTAATCCTGCTCTACCGTAAAAATCCACGTGTCGAAAAAACGAAGGGTAAAAAACTTACGAGGCCCGATTGAGATTCAGGTTGTCCTTTTTGGACATTAATCTAGCCGTTGATGGCTGAAAGCTGTCCAAGCCATAGAACTCATCGAGGCCTTCATTTTGACAGGTTATGGCTCCCGTAACTCTAAACGAGCCAGAAGTTATGGCCGTTTGAATAATCGATATCTACAGGGTGCAACATCCACGGTGCAAGATGCAACATCCGTCCGAAATGGCGAAACAGTGTCGTACGACTTTTAGAAATGCGTGCATGGATTTGAAACGGAACAGTACCATGGTGCACCGCTCTCCAGCGATGGGAAGTCGAAGACGGGCCACGGTAATCCCGTTTTACCGTAAAAATCCACGTGTCGATAAAACGAAGGGTAAAAAACTTAGCAGACCCGATTGAGATTCGGGTTGTTCTTTTTGGGCATTAAACTATCCGTTGATGGCTGAAAGCTGTCAAAGCCGTAGAACTCATCGAGGCCTTCGTTTTGACAGGTTATGGCTCCCATAACTCTAAACGAGCCAGAAGTTATGGCCGTTTGAATAATCGATATCTACATGGTGCAACATCCACGGTGCAAGGTGCAACATCCGTCCGAAATGGTGAAACAGTGTCGTACTACTTTTAGAAATGCGTGCATGGATTTGAAACGGAACAGTACCATGGTGCACCACTTTCCCATGATGGGAAGTCTAAGATGGGCCACGGTAATCCTGCTTTACCGTAAAAATCCACGTGTCGAAAAAACGAAGGGTAAAAACTTACGAGACCCGATTGAGATTCGGGTTGTCCTTTTTGGGCATTAATCTATCCGTTGACGGCTGAAAGCTGTCAAAGCCGTAGAACTCATCGAGAGCTTCGTTTTGACAGGTTATGGCTCCCATAACTCTAAACGAGTCAGAAGTTATGGCCGTCCGAATAATCGATATCTACAGGGTGCAACATCCACGGTGCAAGGTGCAACATCCGTCCGAAATGGCGAAACAGTGCCGTACGACTTTTAGAAATGCATGCATGGATTCGAAACGGAACATTACCATGGTGCACCACTCTCGAGCGATAGGAAGTCGAAGACGGGCCACGGTAATCCTATTTTACCGTAAAAATCCACGTGTCGAAAAAACGAAGGGTAAAAAACTTACGAGACCCGATTGAGATTCGGGTTGTACTTTTTGGGCATTAATCTATCCGTTGACGGCTGAAAGCTGCCAAAGCCATAGAACTCATCGAGGCCTTCGTTTTGACAGGTTATGGCTCCCGTAACTCTGAACGAGCCAGAAGTTATGGCCGTCCGAATAATCGATATCTACAGGGTGCAACATCCACGGTGCAAGGTGCAACATCCGTCCGAAATGGCGAAACAGTGCCGTACGACTTTTAGAAATGCGTGCATGGATTTGAAACGGAACAGTACCATGGTGCACCACTCTCCAGTGATGGGAAGTCGAAGACGGGCCACGGTAATCCTGTTTTACCGTAAAAATCCACGTGTCGAAAAAACGAAGGGTAAAAAACTTACGGGACCCGATTGAGATTCGGGTTGTCCTTTTTGGACATTAATCTATCCGTTGATGGCTGAAAGCTGTCAGAGCCATAGAACTTATCGAGGCCTTCATTTTGACAGGTTATGGCTCCCGTTACTCTAAACGAGCCAGAAGTTATGGCCGTTTGAATAATCGATATCTACAGGGTGCAACATCGACGGTGCAAGGTGCAACATCCGTCCGAAATGGCGAAACAGTGTCGTACGACTTTTAGAAATGCGTGCATGGATATGAAACGGAATAGTACCATGTCGCACCACTCTCCAGTGATGGGAAGTCGAAGACGGGCCACGGTAATCCCGTTTCACCGTAAAAATACACATGTCGAAAAAACAAAGGGTAAAAAACTTACGAAACCCGATTGAGATTCGGGTTGTCCTTTTTGGGCATTTATCTATCCATTGACGACTAAAAGCTATCAAAGTCGTAGAACTCATCGAGGCCTTCGTTTTGACAGGTTATGCCTCCCGTAACTATAAACGAGCCAGAAGTTATGGCCGTCCGAATAATCGATATCTACAGGGTGCAACATCCGCAGTGCAAGGTGCAACATCCGTCCGAAATGGCGAAACAGTGCCGTACGACTTTTAGAAATGGGTGCATGGATTTGAAATGGAATAGTACCATGATGCACCACTCTCCAGCGATGGTAAATCGAAGGCCAGCCTCGGCAATCCTGTTTTACCGTAAAAATCCACGTGTCGAAAAAACGAAGGGTAAAAAACTTACGAGTCCCAATTGAGATTCGGGTTGTCCTTTTTGGGCATTAATCTATCCGTTGATGGCTGAAAGCTGTCAAAGCCGTAGAACTCATCGAGGCCTTCGTTTTGACAGGTTGTGGCTCCCGTTACTCTAAACGAGCCAGAAGTTATGGCAGTCCGAATAATCGATATCTACAGGGTGCAACATCCACGGTGCATGGTGCAACATCCGTCCGAAATGGAGAAACAATGCCGTACGACTTTTAGAAATGCGTGCATGGATTTGAAATGGAACAGTACCATGGTGCACCACTCTCCCATGATGGGAAGTCGAAGACGGGCCACGGTAATCCTGTTTTACCGTAAATATCCACGTGTCGAAAAAACGAAGGGTAAAAACTTACGAGACCCGATTGAGATTCGGGTTGTCCTTTTTAGGCATTAATCTATCTGTTGACGGCTGAAAGCTGTCAAAGCCGTAGAACTCATCGAGGCCTTCGTTTTGACAGGTTATGGCTCCCATAACTCTAAACGAGTCAGAAGTTATGGCCGTCCGAATAATCGATATCTACAGGGTGCAACATCCACGGTGCAAGGTGCAACATCCGTCCGAAATGGCGAAACAGTGCCGTACGACTTTTAGAAATGCATGCATGGATTTGAAACGGAACATTACCATGGTGCACCACTCTCCAGCGATGGGAAGTCGAAGACGGGCCACGGTAATCCTGTTTTACCGTAAAAATCCACGTGTCGAAAAAACGAAGGGTAAAAAACTTACGAGACCCGATTGAGATTCGGGTTGTACTTTTTGGGCATTAATCCATCCGTTGACGGCTGAAAGCTGTCAAAGCCATAGAACTCATCGAGGCCTTCGTTTTGATAGGTTATGGCTCCCGTAACTCTGAACGAGCCAGAAGTTATGGCCGTCCGAATAATCGATATCTAAGGGTGCAACATCCACGGTGCAAGGTGCAACATCCGTCCGAAATGGCGAAACAGTGCCGTACGACTTTTCGAAATGCGTGCATGGATTTGAAACGGAACAGTACCATGGTGCACCACTCTCCAGCGATGGGAAGTCGAAGACGGGCCGCGGTAATCCTGCTCTACCGTAAAAATCCACGTGTCGAAAAAACGAAGGGTAAAAAACTTACGAGGCCCGATTGAGATTCAGGTTGTCCTTTTTGGACATTAATCTAGCCGTTGATGGCTGAAAGCTGTCCAAGCCATAGAACTCATCGAGGCCTTCATTTTGACAGGTTATGGCTCCCGTAACTCTAAACGAGCCAGAAGTTATGGCCGTTTGAATAATCGATATCTACAGGGTGCAACATCCACGGTGCAAGATGCAACATCCGTCCGAAATGGCGAAACAGTGTCGTACGACTTTTAGAAATGCGTGCATGGATTTGAAACGGAACAGTACCATGGTGCACCGCTCTCCAGCGATGGGAAGTCGAAGACGGGCCACGGTAATCCCGTTTTACCGTAAAAATCCACGTGTCGATAAAACGAAGGGTAAAAAACTTAGCAGACCCGATTGAGATTCGGGTTGTTCTTTTTGGGCATTAAACTATCCGTTGATGGCTGAAAGCTGTCAAAGCCGTAGAACTCATCGAGGCCTTCGTTTTGACAGGTTATGGCTCCCATAACTCTAAACGAGCCAGAAGTTATGGCCGTTTGAATAATCGATATCTACATGGTGCAACATCCACGGTGCAAGGTGCAACATCCGTCCGAAATGGTGAAATAGTGTCGTACTACTTTTAGAAATGCGTGCATGGATTTGAAACGGAACAGTACCATGGTGCACCGCTCTCCAGCGATCGAAAGTCGAAGACGGGCCACGGTAATCCCGTTTTACCGTAAAAATCCACGTGTCGAAAAAATGAAGGGTAAAAAACTTACGAGACCCGATTGAGATTCGGATTGTCCTTTTTGGGCATTAATCTATCCGTTGACGGCTGAAAGCCGTCAAAGCCATAGAACTCATCGAGGCCTTCGTTTTGACAGGTTATGGCTCCCGTAAGTCTAAATGAGGCAGAAGTTATGGCCGTCCGAATAATCGATATCTACAGGGTGCAACATCCATGGTGCAAGGTGCAACATCCGTCCGAAATGGCGAAACGGTGCCGTACAACTTTTAGAAATGCGTGCATGGATCTGAAACGGAACAGTACCATAGTGCACCACTCTCCAGCGATGGGAAGTCGAAGACGGACCACGGTAATCCTGTTTTACCGTAAAAATCCACGTGTCGAAAAAACGAAGGGTAAAAAACTTACGAGACCCGATTGTGATTCGGGTTGTCCTTTTTGGGTATTAATCTATCCGTTGACGGCTGAAAGCTATCAAATCCATAGAAATCATCGAGGCCTTCGTTTTGACAGGTTATGGCTCCCGTAACTCTAAACGAGCCAGAAGTTATGGCAGTCCGAATAATCGATATCTACAGGGTGCTACATCCACGGTGCATGGTGCAACATCCGTCCGAAATGGCGAAACAGTGTCGTACGGTTTTTAGAAATGCGTGCATGGATTTGAAACAGAACAGTACCATGGTGCACCACTCTCCAGTGATGGGAAGTCGAAGACGGGCCACGGTAATCCCGTTTTACCGTAAAAATCCACGCGTCGATAAAACGAAGGGTAAAAAACTTACCAGACCCGATTGAGATTCGGGTTGTCCTTTTTGGGCATTAATCTATCCATTGACGGCTGAAAGCTGTCAAAGCCGTAGAACTCATCGAGGCCTTCGTTTTGACAGGTTATGGCTCCCATAACTCTAAACGAGCCAGAAGTTATGGCCGTTTGAATAATCGATATCTACAGGGTGCAACATCCACGGTGCAAGGTGCAACATCCGTCCGAAATGGTGAAACAGTGTCGTACGACTTTTAGAAATGCGTGCATCGATTTGAAACGGAACAGTACCATGGTGCACCACTCTCCAGCGATGGGAAGTCGAAGACGGGCCACGGTAATCCCGTTTTACCGTAAAAATCCACGTGTCGAAAAAATGAAGGGTAAAAAACTTACGAGACCCGATTGAGATTCGGGTTGTCCTTTTTGGGCATTAATCTATTCGTTGACGGCTGAAAGCCGTCAAAGCAATAGAACTCATCGAGGCCTTTGTTTTGACAGGTTATGGCTCCCGTAACTCTAAACGAGGCAGAAGTTATGGCCGTCCTAATAATCGATATCTACAGGGTGCAACATCCATGGTGCAAGGTGCAACATCCGTCCGAAATGGCGAAACAGTGCCGTACAACTTTTAGAAATGCGTGCATGGATCTAAAACGGAACAGTACCATTGTGCACCACTCTTCAGCGATGGGAAGTCGAAGACGGACCATGGTAATCCTGTTTTACCGTAAAAATCCACGTGTCGAAAAAACGAAGGGTAAAAAACTTACGAGACCCGATTGAGATTCGGGTTGTCCTTTCTGGGCATTAATCTATCCGTTGACGGCTGAAAGCTGTCAAATCTATAAAACTCATCGAGGCCTTCGTTTTGACAGGTTATGGCTCCCGTAACTCTAAACGAGCCAGAAGTTATGGCAGTCCGAATAATCGATATCTACAGGGTGCTACATCCACGGTGCATGGTGCAACATCCGTCCGAAATGGCGAAACGGTGTCGTACGATTTTTAGAAATGCGTGCATGGATTTGAAACGGAACAGTACCATGGTGCACCACTCTCCAGTGATGGGAAGTCGAAGACGGGCCACGGTAATCCTGTTTTACCGTAAAAATCCACGTGTCGAAAAAACGAAGGGTAAAAACTTACGAGACCCGATTGAGATTCGGTTTGTCCTTTTTGGGCATTAATCTATCCGTTGATGGCTGAAAGCTGTCAAAGCCGTAGAACTCATCGAGGCCTTCGTTTTGACAGGTTATGGCTCCCATAACTCTAAACGAGCCAGAAGTTATGGCCGTTTGAATAATCGATATCTACAGGGTGCAACATCCACGGTGCAAGGTGCAACATCTGTCCGAAATGGTGAAACAGTGTCGTACGACTTTTAGAAATGCGTGCATCGATTTGAAACGGAACAGTACCATGGTGCACCACTCTCCAGCGATGGGAAGTCAAAGACGGGCCACGGTAATCCCGTTTTACCGTAAAAATCCACGTGTCGAAAAAATGAAGGGTAAAAAACTTACGAGACCCGATTGAGATTCGGGTTGTCCTTTTTGGGCATTAATCTATTCGTTGACGGCTGAAAGCCGTCAAAGCAATAGAACTCATCGAGGCCTTTGTTTTGACAGGTTATGGCTCCCGTAACTCTAAACGAGGCAGAAGTTATGGCCGTCCTAATAATCGATATCTACAGGGTGCAACATCCATGGTGCAAGGTGCAACATCCGTCCGAAATGGCGAAACAGTGCCGTACAACTTTTAGAAATGCGTGCATGGATCTATAACGGAACAGTACCATTGTGCACCACTCTTCAGCGATGGGAAGTCGAAGACGGACCATGGTAATCCTGTTTTACCGTAAAAATCCACGTGTCGAAAAAACGAAGGGTAAAAAACTTACGAGACCCGATTGAGATTCGGGTTGTCCTTTCTGGGCATTAATCTATCCGTTGACGGCTGAAAGCTGTCAAATCCATAAAACTCATTGAGGCCTTCGTTTTGACAGGTTATGGCTCCCGTAACTCTAAACGAGCCAGAAGTTATGGCAGTCCGAATAATCGATATCTACAGGGTGCTACATCCACGGTGCATGGTGCAACATCCGTCCGAAATGGCGAAACGGTGTCTTACGATTTTTGGAAATGCGTGCATGGATTTGAAACGGAACAGTACCATGGTGCACCACTCTCCAGTGATGGGAAGTCGAAGACGGGCCACGGTAATCCTGTTTTAGCGTAAAAATCCACGTGTCGAAAAAACGAAGGGTAAAAACTTACGAGACCCGATTGAGATTCGGTTTGTCCTTTTTGGGCATTAATCTATCCGTTGATGGCTGAAAGCTGTCAAAGCCGTAGAACTCATCGAGGCCTTCGTTTTGACAGGTTATGGCTCCCATAACTCTAAACGAGCCAGAAGTTATGGCCGTTTGAATAATCGATATCTACAGGGTGCAACATCCACGGTGCAAGGTGCAACATCCGTCCGAAATGGTGAAACAGTGTCGTACGACTTTTAGAAATGCGTGCATCGATTTGAAACGAAACAGTACCATGGTGCACCACTCTCCAGCGATGGAAAGTCGAAGACGGGCCACGGTAATCCCGTTTTACCGTAAAAATCCACGTGTCGAAAAAATGAAGGGTAAAAAACTTACGAGACCCGATTGAGATTCGGGCTGTCCTTTTTGGGCATTAATCTATTCGTTGACGGCTGAAAGCCGTCAAAGCAATAGAACTCATCGAGGCCTTTGTTTTGACAGGTTATGGCTCCCGTAACTCTAAACGAGGCAGAAGTTATGGCCGTCCTAATAATCGATATCTACAGGCTGCAACATCCATGGTGCAAGGTGCAACATCCGTCCGAAATGGCGAAACAGTGCCGTACAACTTTTAGAAATGCGTGCATGGATCTATAACCGAACAGTACCATTGTGCACCACTCTTCAGCGATGGGAAGTCGAAGACGGGCCACGGTAATCCTGTTTTACCGTAAAAATCCACGTGTCGAAAAAACGAAGGGTAAAAACTTACGAGACCCGATTGAGATTCGGTTTGTCCTTTTTGGGCATTAATCTATCCGTTGACGGCTGAAAGCTGTCAAAGCCGTAGAACTCATCGAGGCCTTCGTTTTGACAGGTTATGGCTCCCATAACTCTAAACGAGCCAGAAGTTATGGCCGTTTGAATAATCGATATCTACAGGGTGCTACATCCACGGTGCATGGTGCAACATCCGTCCGAAATGGCGAAACGGTGTCGTATGATTTTTAGAAATGCGTGCATGGATTTGAAACGGAACAGTACCATGGTTCACCACTCTCCAGCGATGGGAAGTCGAAGATGGGCCACGGTAATCCCGTTTTACCGTAAAAATCCACGTGTCGAAAAAATGAAGGGTAAAAAACTTACGAGACCCGATTGAGATTCGGGTTGTCCTTTTTGGGCATTAATCTATTCGTTGACGGCTGAAAGCCGTCAAAGCAATAGAACTCATCGAGGCCTTTGTTTTGACAGGTTATGGCTCCCGTAACTCTAAACGAGGCAGAAGTTATGGCCGTCCTAATAATCGATATCTACAAGGTGCAACATCCATGGTGCAAGGTGCAACATCCGTCCGAAATGGCGAAACAGTGCCGTACAACTTTTAGAAATGCGTGCATGGATCTATAACGGAACAGTACCATTGTGCACCACTCTTCAGCGATGGGAAGTCGAAGACGGACCATGGTAATCCTGTTTTACCGTAAAAATCCACGTGTCGAAAAAACGAAGGGTAAAAAACTTACGAGACCCGATTGAGATTCGGGTTGTCCTTTCTGGGCATTAATCTATCCGTTGACGGCTGAAAGCTGTCAAATCCATAAAACTCATCGAGGCCTTCGTTTTGACAGGTTATGGCTCCCGTAACTCTAAACGAGCCAGAAGTTATGGCAGTCCGAATAATCGATATCTACAGGGTGCTACATCCACGGTGCATGGTGCAACATCCGTCCGAAATGGCGAAACAGTGTCGTACGATTTTTAGAAATGCGTGCATGGATTTGAAACGGAACAGTACCATGGTGCACCACTCTCTAGTGATGGGAAGTCGAAGACGGGCCACGGTAATCCTGTTTTACCGTAAAAATCCACGTGTCGAAAAAACGAAGGGTAAAAACTTACGAGACCCGATTGAGATTCGGTTTGTCCTTTTTGGGCATTAATCTATCCGTTGACGGCTGAAAGCTGTCAACGCCGTAGAACTCATCGAGGCCTTCGTTTTGACAGGTTATGGCTCCCGTAACTCTAAACGAGTGAGAAGTTATGGCCGTCCGAATAATCGATATCTACATGGTGCAACATCCACGGTGCAAGGTGCAACATCGTCCGAAATGGCGAAACAGTGTCGTACGACTTTTAGAAACGCGTGTATGGATTTGAAACGGAACAGTACCATGGTGCACCACTCTCCAGCGATGGAAAGTCGAAGACGGGCCACGGTAATCCTGTTTTACCGTAAAAATCCACGTGTCGAAAAAACAAAGGGTAAAAAACTTACGAGACCCGATTGAGATTCGGGTTGTCCTTTTTGGGCATTAATCTATCCGCTGACGGTTGAAAGCTTTCAAAGCCATAGAACTCATCGAGGCCTTCGTTTTGACAGGTTATGGCTCCCGTAACTCTAAACGATCCAGAAGTTATGGCCGTCCGAATAATCGATATCTACAGGGTGCAACATCCACGGTGCAAGGTGCAACATCCGTCCGAAATGGAGAAACAGTGCCGTACAACTTTTCGAAATGCGTGCATGGATTTGAAACGGAACAATACCATGGTGCACCACTCTCCAGCGATGGGAAGTCGAAGACGGGCCACGGTAATCCTGTTTTACCGTAAAAATCCATGTGTCGAAAAAACGAAGGGTAAAAAATTTACGGGACCGGATTGAGATTCGGGTTGTACTTTTCGGGCATTAATCTATCCGTTGACGGCTGAAAGCTGTCAAAGCCGTAGAAATCATCGAGGCCTTCATTTTGACAGGTTATGGCTCCCGTAAATCTAAACGAGCCAAAGGTTATGGTCGTTTGAATAATCGATATCTACAGGGTGCTACATCCACGGTGCAAGGTGCAACATCCGTCCGAAATGGTGAAACAGTGCCGTACGACTTTTAGAAATGTGTGCATGGATTTGAAACGGAACAGTACCATGGTGCACCACTCTCCAGTGATGGGAAGTCGAAGACGGGCCACGGTAATCCCGTTTTACCGTAAAAATACACGTGTCGAAAAAACGAACGGTAAAAATCTTACGAGACCCGATTGAGATTCGGGTTGTCCTTTTTGGGCATTTATCTATCCGTTGACGACTGAAAGCTATCAAAGCCGTAGAACTCATCGAGGCCTTCATTTCAACAGGTTATGGCTCCCGTAACTATAAACGAGCCAGAAGTTATGGCCGTCCGAATAATTGATATCTACAGAGTGCAACATCCACGGTGCAAGGTGCAACATCCGTCCGAAATAGCGAAACAGTGCCGTACGACTTTTAGAAACGCGTGCATGGATTTGAAACGGAACAGTACCATGGTGCACCACTCTCCAGCGATGGTAAATCGAAGGCCAGCCACGCAAATCCTGTTTTACCGTAAAAATCCACGTGTCGAAAAAACGATGGGTAAAAAACTTACGAGACCCGATTGAGATTCGGGTTGTCCTTTTTGGGCATTAATCTATCCATTGACGGCTGAAAGCTTGCAAAGCCGTAGAACTCATCGAGGCCTTCGTTTTGACAGGTTGTGGCTCTCGTAACTCTAAACGAGCCAAAAGTTACGGCCATCCGAATAATCGATATCTACAGGGTGCAACATCCATGGTGCAAGGTGCAACATCCGTCCGAAATGGCGAAACAGTGCCGTAGGACTTTTAGAAATGCATGCATGTATTTGATAAGGAATAGTTCCATGGTGCACCACTGTCCAGTGATGGAAAATCGAAGGCCAGCCACCGTAATCCTGTTTTACCGTAAAAATCCACGTGTCGAAAAAACGAAGGGTAAAAAACTTACGAGACCTGATTGAGATTCGGGTTGTCCTTTTCGGGCATTAATCTACCCGTTGACGGCTGAAAGCTGTCAAAGCCGTAGAACTCATCTTGTCCTTTGTTTTGACAGGTTATGGCTCCCGTAACTCTAAACGAGCCAGAAGTTATGGCCGTCCGAATAATCGATATGTACAGGGTGCAACATCCACGTTGCAAGGTGCAACATCCGTCCGAAATGGCGAAACAGTGCCGTACGACTTTTAGAAATGCGTGCATGGATTTTAAACAGAACAGTACCATGGTGCACCGCTCTCCAGCGATGGTAAATCGAAGGCCAGCCACCGTAATCCCGTTTTACCGTAAAAATCCACGTGTCGAAAAAACGAAGGGTAAAAAACTTACGAGACCCGATTGAGATTCGGGTTGTCCTTTTTGGGCATTAATCTATCCGTTGACGGCTGAAAGATGTCAAAGCCATAGAACTCATCTAGGCCTTCGTTTTGACAGGTTATGGCTCCCGTAACTCTAAACGAGTCAGAAGTTATGGCCGTCCGAATAATCGATATCTACAGGGTGCAACATCCACGGTGCAAGGTGCAACATCCGTCCGAAATGGCGAAACAGTGTCGTACGACTTTTAGAAATGCGTGCATGGATTTGAAACGGAACAGTACCATGGTGCACCGCTCTCCAGCGATGGGAAGTCGAAGACGGGCCACGGTAATCCTGTTTTACCTTAAAAATCCACGTGTCGAAAAAACGAAGGGTAAAAAACTTACGAGACCCGATTGAGATTCGGGTTGTCCTTTTTGGGCATTAATCTATCCGTAGACAGCTGAAAGCTGTCAGAGCCATAGAACTCATCGAAGCCTTCGTTTCGACATGTTATGGCTCCCGTAACTCTAAACGAGCCAGAAGTTATGGACGTCCGAATAATCGATATCTACAGGGTGCAACATCCACGGTGCAAGGTGCAACATCCGTCCGAAATGGCGAAACAGTGTCGTACGACTTTTCGAAATGCGTGCATGGATTTGATATGGAACAGTACCATGGTGCACCGCTCTCCAGCGATGGGAAGTCGAAGACGGGCCACGGTAATCCAGTTTTACCGTAAAAATCCATGTGTCGAAAAAACGAAGGGTAAAAAACTTACGAGACCCGATTGACATTCGGGTTGTCCTTTTTGGGCATTAATCTATCCGTTGATGGCTGAAAGCAGTCAATGCCGTAGAAATCATCGAGGCCTTCGTTTTGACATGTTATGGCACCCGTAACTCTAAACGAGCCAGAAGTTATGGCCGTTTGAATAATCGATATCTACAGGGTGCAACATCCACGGTGCAAGGTGCAACATCCGTCCGAAATGGCGAAACAGTGCCGTACGAATTTTAGAAATGTGTGCATGGATTTGAAACGGAACAGTACCATGGTATACCACTCTCCAGTGATGGAAAGTCGAAGACGAGCCACGGTAATCCCGTTTTACCGCAAAAATACACGTGTCGAAAAAACGAAGGGTAAAAAACTTACGAGACCCGATTGAGATTCGGGTGGTCCTTTTTGGGCATTAATCTATCCGTTGACGACTGAAAGCTATCAAAGCCGTAGAACTCATCGAGGACTTCGTTTTGACAGGTTATGGCTCCCGTAATTATAAACGAGCTAGAAGTTATGGCCGTCTGAATAATCGATATCTACAATGTGCAACATCCACGGTGCAAGGTGCAACATCTGTCCGAAATGGCGAAACAGTGCCGTACGACTTTTAGAAATGCATGCATGGATTTGAAATGGAACAGTACCATGGTGCACCACTCTCCAGCGATGGTAAATCGAAGGCCAGCCTCGGTAATCCTGTTTTATCGTAAAAATCCACGTGTCGAAAAAACGAAGGGTAAAAAACTTACGAGACCGGATTGAGATTCGGTTTGTCCTTTTTGTGCATTAATCTATCCGTTGATGGCTGAAAGCTGTCAAAGCCGTAGAACTCATCGAGGCCTTCATTTTTACAGGTTGTGGCTCCTGTAACTCTAAACGAGCCAGAAGTTATGGCCGTACGAATAATCAATATCTACAGGGTGCAACATCCACGGTGCAAGGTGCAACATCCGTCCGAAATGGCGAAACAGTGCCGTACGACTTTTAGAAATGCATGCATGGATTTGAAAAGGAAAAGTACCATGGTGCACCACTGTCCAGCGATGGTAAATTGAAGGCCAGCAACCGTAATCCTGTTTTACCGTAAAAATCCACGTGTCGAAAAAAACGAAGGATAAAAAACTTACGAGACCCGATTGAGATTCGGGTTATCCTTTTTGGGCATTAATCTATCCGTTGACGGCTGAAAGCTGTCAAAGCCGTAGAACTCATCGAGGCCTTCGTTTTGACAGGTTATGGCTCCTGTAACTCTAAACGAGCCAGAAGTTATGGCCGTTTGAATAATCGATATCTACAGGGTGCAACATCCATGGTGCAAGGTGCAACATCCGTACGAAATGGTGAAACAGTGTCGTACGACTTTTAGAAATGCGTACATGGATTTGAAACGGAACAGTACCATGGTGCAACGCTCTCCAGCGATGGGAAGTCGAAGACGGGCCACGGTAATCCCGTTTTACCGTAAAAATCCACGTGTCGAAAAAACGAAGGGTAAAAAACTTGCGAGTCCTGATTGAGATTCAGGTTGACCTCTTTGGGCATTAATCTATCCGTTGACGGCTAAAAGCTGTCAAAGCCGTAGAACTCATCGAGGCCTTCGTTTTGACAGGTTATAGCTCCCGTAACTCTAAACGAGTCAGAAGTTATGGCCGTCCGAATAATCGGTATCTACAGGGTGCAACATCCACGGTGCAAGGTGCAACATCCGTCCGAAACGGCGAAACATTGCCGTACGAATTTTAGAAATGCGTGCATGGATTTGAAAAGGAACAGTTCCATGGTGCACCACTCTCCAGCGATGGTAAATAAAAGGCCAGCCACGGTAATCCTGTTTTACCGTAAAAATCCACGTGTCGAAAAAACGAAGGGTAAAAAACTTACGAGACCCGATTGAGATTCGGGTTGTCCTTTTTGGGCATTAATCTATCCGTTGACGGCTGAAAGCTGTCAAAGCCGTAGAACTCATCGAGCCCTTCGTTTTGACAGGTTATGGCTCGCGTAACTCTAAACTAGCCAGAAGTTATGGCCGTCCGAATAATCGATATCTACAGGGTGCAACATCCACGGGGCAAGGTGCAACATCCGTCCGAAATGGCGAAACAGTGCCGTACGAATTTTAGAAATGCGTGCGTGGATTTGAAATGGAACAGTACCATGGTGCACCACTCTCCAACGATGATAAATCGAAGGCCAGCCACGGTAATCCTGTTTTACCGTAAAAATCCACGTGTCGAAAAAACGAAGGGTAAAAAACTTACGAGGCCCGATTGAGATTCGGGTTTTCCTTTTTGGGCATTAATCTATCCGTTGATGGCTGAAAGCTGTCAAAGCCGTAGAACTCATCGAGCCCTTCGTTTTGACAGGTTATGGCTCCCGTAACTCTAAACGAGCCAGAAGTTATGGCCGTCCGAATAATCGATATCTACAGGGTGCAACATCCACAGTGCAAGGTGCAACATTCGTTCGAAATGGCGAAACAATGTCGTACGACTTTTAGAAATGCGTGGATAGATTTGAAACGGAACAGTACAATGGTGCACCACTCTCCAGCGATGGTAAATAGAAGGCCAGGCACGGTAATCCTGTTTTATCGTAAAAATCCACGTGTCGAAAAAACGAAGGGTAAAAAACTTACGAGGCCCGATTGAGATTCGGGTTGTCCTTTTTGGGCATTAATCTATCCATTGACGGCTAAAAGCTGTCAAAGCCGTAGAACTCATCGAGGCCTTCGTTTTGACAGGTTATGGCTCCCGTAACTCTAAACGAGGCAGAAGTTATGGCCGTCCGAATAATCGATATCTACAGGGTGCAACGTCGACGGTGCAAGGTGCAACAACCGTCCGAAATGGCGAAATAGTGCCGTACGACTTTTAGAAATGCGTGCATGGATTTGAAACGGAACAGTACCATGGTGCACCAAATCGAAGGCCAGCCACGGTAATCATGTTCTACCGTAAAAATCCACGTGTCGAAAAAACGAAGGGTAAAAAACTTACGAGACCCGATTGAGATTCGGGTTGTCCTTTTTTAGCATTAATCTATCCGTTGACGGCTGAAAGCTATCAAAGCCGTAGAACTCATCGAGGCCTTCGTTTTGACAGGTTATGGCTCCCGTAACTCTAAACAAGTCAGAAGTTATGCCCGTCCGAATAATCGATATCTATAGGGTGCAACATCCACGGTGCAAGGTGCAACATCCGTCCGAAACGGCGAAACAGTGCCTTACGACTTTTAGAAATGCGTGCATGGATTTGAAACGGAATAGTACCATGGTGCACCACTCTCCAGCGATGGGAAGTCGAAGACGGGCCACGGTAATCCTGTTTTACCGTAAAAATCCACGTGTCGAAAAAACGAAGGGTAAAAAACTTACGAGACCCGATTGAGATTCGAATTGTCCTTTTTGGGCATTAATCTATCCGTAGACAGCTGAAAGCTGTCAAAGCCATAGAACTCATCGAGGCCTTCGTTTTGACAAGTTATGGCTCCCGTAATCTAAACGAGCCAGAAGTTATGGCCGTCCGAATAATCGATATCTACAGCTTGCAACATCCACGGTGCAAGGTGCGACATCCGTCCGAAATGGCGAAACAGTGTCGTACGACTTTTAGAAATGCGTGCATGGATTTGAAATGGAACAGTACCATGGTGCACCACTCTCCAGCGATGGGAAGTCAAAGACGGGCCACGGTAATCCCGTTTTACCGTAAAAATCCACGTGTCGAAAAAACGAAGGGTAAAAAACTTACGAGACCCGATTGAGATTCGGGTTGTCCTTTTTGGGCATTAATCTATCCGTTGACGGCTGAAAGCTTTCAAACCCGTAGAACTCATCGAGGCCTTCGTTTTGACAGGTTATGGCTCCCGTAATCTAAACGAGCCAGAAGTTATGGCCGTCCGAATAATCGATATCTACAGCTTGCAACATCCACGGTGCAAGGTGCAACATCCGTCCGAAATGGCGAAACAGTGCCGTACGACTTTTAGAATTGCATGCATGGATTTGAAACGGAACAGTACCATGGTGCACCACTCTCCAGCGATGGTAAATCGAAGGCCAACCACGGTAATCCTGTTTTACCGTAAAAATCCACGTGTCGAAAAAACGAAGGGTAAAAAAACTTACGAGACCCGATTGAGATTCGCGTTGTCCTTTTTGGTTATTAATCTACTAGTTGACGGCTGAAAACTATCAAAGCCGTAGAACTCATCAAGGCCTTCGTTTTGACAGGTTACGACTCCCGTAACTCTAGACGAGCCAGAAGTTATGGCCGTCCGAATAATCGATATCTACAGGATGAACATCCACGGTGCAAGGTGCAACATCCGTCCGAAATGGCGAAACAGTGTCGTACGACTTTTAGAAATGCATGCATGTATTAGAAACGGAACAGTACCATGGTGCACCACTCTCCAGCGATGGTAAATCGAAGGCCAGCCACGGTAATCCTATTTTACCGTAAAAATCCACGTGTCGAAAAAACGATGGGTAAAAAACTTACGAGACCCGATTGAGATTCGGTTGTCCTTTTTGGGCATTAATCTATCTGTTGACGGCTGAAAGCAGTCAAAGCCGTAGAACTCATCGAGGCCTTAATTTTGACAGTTTATGGCTCCCGTAACTCTAAACTAGCCAGAAGTTATGGCCGTCCGAATAATCGATATCTACAGGGTGCAACATCCACGGTGCAACGTGCAACATCCGTCCGAAATGGCGAAACTGTGCCGTACGACTTTTAGAAATGCGTGCATGGATTTGAAACGGAACAGTACCATGGTGCACCACTCTCCAGCGATGGTAAATCGAAGGCCAGCCACGGTAATCCTGTTTTACCGTAAAAATCCACGTGTTGAAAAAACAAAGGGTAAAAAACTTATGAGACCCGATTGAGATTCAGGTTATCCTTTTTGGGCATTAATCTATCCGTTGACGGCTGAAAGCTGTCAAAGCCGTAGAACTCATCGAGGCCTTCGTTTTGACAAGTTATGGCTTCCGTAACTCTAAACGAGCCAGATGTTATGGCCGTCCGAATAATTGATATCTACAGGGTGCAACATCCACGGTGCAAGGCGCAACATCCGTCTGAAATGGCGAAACAATGTCGTACGACTTTTCGAAATGCGTGCATAGATTTGAAATGGAACAGTACCATGGTGCACCACTTTCCAGCGATGGTAAATCGAAGGCCAGCCACGGTAATCCTGTTTTACCGTAAAAATACACGTGTCGAAAAAACGAAGGATAAAAAACTTACGAGACCCGATTGAGATTCGGGTTATCCTTTTTGGGCATTAATCTATCCGTTGACGGCTGAAAGCTGTCAAAGCCGTAGAACTCATCGAGGCCTTCGTTTTGACAAGTTATGGCTTCCGTAACTCTAAACGAGCCAGAAGTTATGGCCGTCCGAATAATTGATATCTACAGGGTGCAACATCCACGGTGCAAGGTGCAACATCCGTCCGAAATGGCGAAACAATGTCGTACGACTTTTAGAAATTCGTGCATAGATTTGAAATGGAACAGTGCCATGGTGCACTACTTTCCAGCGATGGTAAATGGAACGCCAGCCACGGTAATCCTGTTTTACCGTAAAAATCCACGTGTCGAAAAAACGAAGGGTAAAAAACTTACGAGGCCCGATTGAGATTCGGGTTGTCCTTTTTGGGCATTAATCTAACCGTTGACGGCTGAAAGCCGTCAAACCCGTATAACTCATCGATGCCTTCGTTTTGACAGGTTATGGCTCCCGTAACTCTAAACGAACCAGAAGTTATGGCCGTACGAATAATCGATATCTACAGGGTGCAACATCCACGGTGCAAGGTGCAACATCTGTCCGAAATGGCAAAACAGTGTCGTACGACTTTTAGAAATGCGTGCATGGATTTGAAACGGAACAGTACCATGGTGCACCACTCTCCAGTGATGGTAAATCGAAAGCCAGCCACGGTAATCCTGTTTTACCGCAAAAATCCACGTGTCGAAAAAACGAAGGGTAAAAAACTTACGAGACCCAATTGAGATTCGGGTTGTCCTTTTTAGGCATTAATCTATCCGTTGACGGCTGAAAGCTGTCAAAGCCGTAGAACTCATCGAGGCCTTCGTTTTGACAGGTTATGGCCCCCGTAACTCTAAACGAGTCAAAAATTATGGCCGTACGAATAATCGATATCTACAGGGTGCAACATCCACGGTGCAAGGTGCAACATCCGTCCGAAACGGCGTAACAGTGCCTTACGACTTTTAGAAATGCGTGCATGGATTTCAATGGAACAGTACCATGGTGCACCACTCTCTAGCGATGGGAAGTCGAAGACGGGCCACGGTAATCCTATTTTACCGTAAAAATCCACGTGTCGAAAAAACGAAGGGTAAAAAACTTACGAGACCCGATTGAGATTCGGGTTGTCCTTTTTGGGCATTAATCTATCCGTAGACCGCTGAAAGCTGTCAAAGCCATAGAACTCATCGAGGCCTTCGTTTTGACAGGTTATGGCTCCCGTAACTCTAAACGAGCCAGAAGTTATGGCCGTCCGAATAATCGATATCTACAGGGTGCAACATCCACGGTGCAAGGTGCAACATCTGTCCGAAATGGAGAAACAGTTCCGTACGACTTTTAGAAATGCGTGCATGGATTTGAAATGAACAGTACTGTGGTGCACCACTCTCCAGCGATGGAAAGTCGAAGACGGGCGACGGTAATCCCGTTTTACCGTAAAAATCCACGTGTCGAAAAAACGAAGGGTAAAAAACTTACGAGACCCGATTGAGATTCGGGTTGTCCTTTTTGGGCATTAATCTATCCGTTGACGGCTGAAAGCTTTCAAAGCCGTAGAACTCATCGAGGCCTTCGTTTTGTCAGGTTATGGTTCCCGTAACTCTAAACGAGTCAGAAGTTATGGCCGTCCGAATAATCGATATCTACAGGGTGCAGCATCCACGGTGCAAGTTGCAACATCCGTCCGAAATGGCGAAACAGTGCCGTACGACTTTTAGAAATGCGTGCATGGATTTGAAACGGAATAGTACCATGGTGCACCACTCTCCAGCGATGGTAAATCGAAGGCCAACCATGGTAATCCTGTTTTACCGTAAAAATCCACGTGTCGAAAAAACGAAGGGTAAAAAACTTACGAGACCCGATTGAGATTCGGGTTGTCCGTTTTGGGCATTAATCTATTCGTTGACGGCTGAAAGTTGTCAAAGCCGTAGAACTCATCGCGACCTTCGTTTTGACAGGTTATGGCTCCCGTAACTCTAAACGAGCCATAAGTTATGGCCGTCCGAATAATCGATATCTACAGGATGAAACATCCACCGTGCAAGGTGCAACATCCGTCCGAAATGGCGAAACAGTGCCGTACGACTTTTAGAAATGCGCGCACGGATTAGAAACGGAATAGTACCATGGTGCAGCACTCTCCAGCGATGGTAAATCGAAGGCCAGCCACAGTAATCCTGTTTTACCGTAAAAATCCACGTGTCGAAAAAACGAAGGGTAAAAAACTTACGAGACCCGATTGAGATTCAGGTTGTCCTTTTTGGGCATTAATCTATCCGTTGATGGCTGAAAGCTGTCAAAGCCGTAGAACTCATCGAGTTCTTCCTTTTGACAGGTTATGGTTCCCGTAACTCTAAACGAGCCAGAAGTAATGGCCGTCCGAATAATCGATATCTACAGGGTGCAGCATCCACGGTGCAAGGTGCAACATCCGTCCGAAATGGCGAAACAGTGTCGTACGACTTTTAAAAATGCGTGCATGGATTTGAAACGGAACAGTACCATGGTGCACCACTCTCCAGCGATGGTAAATCGAAGGCCAACCACGGTAATCCTGTTTTACCGTAAAAATCCACGTGTCGAAAAAACGAAGGGTAAAAATCTTACGAGACCCAATTGAGATTCGGGTTGTCCTTTTTGGGCATTAATCTATCCGTTGACGGCTGAAAGCTGTCAAAGCCGTAGAACTCATCGAGGCCTTCGTTTTGACAGGTTATGGCCCCCGTAACTCTAAACGAGTCAAAAGTTATGGCCGTCCGAATAACCGATATCTACAGGGTGCAACATCCACGGTGCAAGGTGCAACATCCGTCCGAAACGGCGTAACAGTGCCTTACGACTTTTAGAAATGCGTGCATGGATTTCAATGGAACAGTACCATGGTGCACCACTCTCTAGCGATGGGAAGTCGAAGACGGGCCACGGTAATCCTATTTTAACGTAAAAATCCACGTGTCGAAAAAACGAAGGGTAAAAAACTTACGAGACCCGATTGAGATTCGGGTTGTCCTTTTTGGGCATTAATCTATCCGTTGACCGCTGAAAGCTGTCAAAGCCATAGAACTCATCGAGGCCTTCGTTTTGACAGGTTATGGCTCCCGTAACTCTAAACGAGCCAGAAGTTATGGCCGTCCGAATAATCCATATCTACAGGGTGCAACATCCACGGTGCAAGGTGCAACATCCGTCCGAAATGGCGAGACAGTGTCGTACGACTTTTAGAAATGCGTGCATGGATTTGAAACGGAACAGTTCCATGGTGCACCACTCTCCAGCGATGGTAAATCGAAGGCCAGCCACAGTAATCCTGTTTTACCGTAAAAATCCACGTGTCGAAAAAACAAAGGGTAAAAAACTTACGAGACCCGATTGAGATTCGGGTTATCCTTTTTGGACATTAATCTATCCGTTGACGGCTGAAAGCTGTCAAAGCCGTAGAACTCATCGAGGCCTTCGTTTTGACAAGTTATGGCTTCCGTAACTCTAAACGAGCCAGAAGTTATGGCCGTCCGAATAATTGATATCTACAGGGTGCAACATCCACGGTGCAAGGTGCAACATCCGTCCGAAATGGCGAAACAATGTCGTACGACTTTTAGAAATTCGTGCATAGATTTGAAATAGAACAGTGCCATGGTGCACCACTTTCCAGCGATGGTAAATGGAACGCCATCCACGGTAATCCTGTTTTACCGTAAAAATCCACGTGTCGAAAAAACGAAGGGTAAAAAACTTACGAGGCCCGATTGAGATTCGGGTTGTCCTTTTTGGGCATTAATCTATCCGTTGACGGCAGAAAGCCGTCAAAGCCGTAGAACTCATCGAGGCCTTCGTTTTGACAGGTTATGGCTCCCGTACCTCTAAACGAGCCAGAAGTTATTGCCGTACGAATAATCGATATCTACAGGGTGCAACATCCACGGTGCAAGGTGCAACATCCGTCCGAAATGGCGAAACAGTGTCGTACGACTTTTAGAAATGCGTGCATGGATTTGAAACGGAACAGTACCATGGTGCACCACTCTCCAGTGATGGTAAATCGAAAGCCAGCCACGGTAATCCTGTTTTACCGTAAAAATCCACGTGTCGAAAAAACGAAGGGTAAAAAACTTACGAGACCCAATTGAGATTCGGGTTGTCCTTTTTGGGCATTAATCTATCCGTTGATGGCTGAAAGCTGTCAAAGCCGTAGAACTCATCGAGGCCTTCGTTTTGACAGGTTATGGCCCCCGTAACTCTAAACGAGTCAGAAGTTATGGCCGTCTGAATAATCGATATCTACAGGGTGCAACATCCACGGTGCAAGGTGCAACATCCGTCCGAAACGGCGTAACAGTGCCTTACGACTTTTAGAAATGCGTGCATGGATTTGAATGGAACAGTACCATGGTGCACCACTATGTAGCGATGGGAAGTCGAAGACGGGCCACGGTAATACTATTTTACCGTAAAAATCCACGTGTCGAAAAAACGAAGGGTAAAAAACTTACTAGGCCCGATTGAGATTCGGGTTGTCCTTTTTGGGCATTAATCTATCCGTAGACCGCTGAAAGCTGTCAAAGCCATAGAACTCATCGATGCCTTCGTTTTGACAGGTTATGGCTCCCGTAACTCTAAACGAGCCAGAAGTTATGGCCGTCCGAATAATCGATATCTACAGGGTCCAACATCCACGGTGCAAGGTGCAACATCTGTCCGAAATGGAGAAACAGTGCCGTACGACTTTTAGAAATGCATGCATGGATTTGAAATGGAACAGTACCGTGGTGCACCACTCTCCAGCGATGGGAAGTCGAAGACGGGTCACGGTAATCCCGTTTTACCGTAAAAATCCACGTGTCGAAAAAATGAAGGGTAAAAAACTTAAGAGACCCGATTGAGATTCGGGTTGTCCTTTTTGGGCATTAATCTATCCGTTGACGGCTGAAAGCTTTCAAAGCCGTAGAACTCATCGAGGCCTTCGTTTTGACAGTTTATGGTTCCCGTAACTCTAAACGAGCCAGAAGTTATGGCCGTCCGAATAATCGATATCTACAGGGTGCAGCATCCACGATGCAAGGTGCAACATCCGTCCGAAATGGCGAAACAGTGCCGTACGACTTTTAGAAATGCGTGCATGGATTTGAAACGGAATAGTACCATGGTGCACCACTCTCCAGCGATGGTAAATCGAAGGCCAACCATGGTAATCCTGTTTTACCGTAAAAATCCACGTGTCGAAAAAACGAAGGGTAAAAAACTTACGAGACCCGATTGAGATTCGGGTTGTCCGTTTTGGGCATTAATCTATTCGTTGACGGCTGAAAGTTGTCAAAGCCGTAGAACTCATCGAGACCTTCGTTTTGACAGGTTATGGCTCCCGTAACTCTAAACGAGCCAGAAGTTATGGCCGTCCGAATAATCGATATCTACAGGATGCAACATCCACGGTGCAAGGTGCAACATCCGTCCGAAATGGCGAAACAGTGCCGTACGACTTTTAGAAATGCGTGCACGGATTAGAAACGGAACAGTACCATGGTGCACCACTCTTCAGTGATGGTAAATTGAAGGCCAGCCACGGTAATCCTGTTTTACCGTAAAAATCCACGTGTCGAAAAAACGAAGGGTAAAAAACTTACGAGACCCGATTGAGATTCAGGTTGTCCTTTTTGGGAATTAATCTATCCGTTGAAGGCTGAAAGCTGTCAAAGCCGTAGAACTCATCGAGTTCTTCGTTTTGACAGGTTATGGTTCCCGTAACTCTAAACGAGCCAGAAGTAATGACCGTCCGAATAATCGATATCTACAGGGTGCAGCATCCACGGTGCAAGGTGCAACATCCGTCCGAAATGGCGAAACAGTGTCATACGACTTTTAGAAATGCGTGCATGGATTTGAAACTGAACAGTACCATGGTGCACCACTCTCCAGCGATGGTAAATCGAAGGCCAACCACGGTAATCCTGTTTTACCGTAAAAATCCATGTGTCGAAAAAACGAAGGGTAAAAAACTTACGAGACCCGATTGAGATTCGGGTTGTCCTTTTTGGGTATTAATCTATTCGTTGACGGCTGAAAGCTGTCAAAGCCGTAGAAATCATCGAGGCCTTCGTTTTGACAGGTTATGGCTCCCGTAACTCTAAACGAACCAGAAGTTATGGTCGTCCGAATAATCGATATCTATAGGATGCAACATCCGCGGTGCAAGGTGCAACATCCGTCCGAAATGGCGAAACAGTGCCGTACGACTTTTAGAAATGCGTGCATGGATTAGAAACGGAACAGTACCATGGTGCACCACTCTACAGCGATGGTAAATCGAAGGCCAGCCACGGTAATCCTGTTTTACCGTAAAAATCCACGTGTCGAAAAAACGATGTGTAAAAAACTTACGAGACCCGATTGAGATTCGGTTGTCCTTTTTGGGCATTAATCTATCTGTTGATGGCTGAAAGCTGTCAAAGCCGTAGAACTCATCGAGGCCTTCATTTTGACAGGTTATGGTCCCGTAACTCTAAACTAGCCAGAAGTTATGGCCGTCCGAATAATCGATATCTACAGGGTGCAACATCCACGGTGCAACGTGCAACATCCGTCCGAAATGGCGAAACAGTGCCGTACGACTTTTAGAAAGGCGTGCATGGATTTGAAACGGAACAGTACCATGGTGCACCACTCTCCAGCGATGGTAAATCGAAGGCCAGCCACGGTAATCCTGTTTTACCGTAAAAATCCACGTGTCGAAAAAACGAAGGGTAAAAAACTTACGAGACCCGATTGAGATTCGGGGTGTCCTTTTTGGGCATTAATCTATCCGTTGATGGCTGAAAGCTGTCAAAGCTATAGAACTCATCGAGGCCTTCGTTTTGACAAGTTATGGCTCCCGTAACTCTAAACGAGCCAGAAGTTATGGCCGTCTGAATAATCGATATCTATAGTGTGCAACATCCATGCTGCAAGGTGCAACATCCGTCCGTAATGGCGAAACAATGTCGTACGACTTTTAGAAATGCGTGCATAGATTTGAAATAGAATAGTACCATGGTGCACCACTTTCCAGCGATGGTAAATTGAAGGCCAGCCACGGTAATCCTGTTTTACCGTAAAAGTCCACGTGTCGAAAAAACGAAGGGTAAAGAACTTACGAGGCCCGATTGAGATTCGGGTCGTCCTTTTTGGGCATTAATCTATCCGTTGACGGCTGAAAGCCGTCAAAGCCGTAGAACTCATCGAGGCCTTCATTTTGACAGGTTATGGCTCCCGTAACTCTAAACGAGCCCGAAGTTATGGCCGTCCGAATAATCGATATCTACAGGGTGCAACATCCACGGTGCAAGGTGCAACATCCGTCCGAAATGGCGAAACAGTGTCGTACGACATCTAGAAATGCGTGCATAAATTTCAAATGGAACAGTACCATGGTGTACCACTCTCCAGTGATGGTATATCGAAGGCCAGCCAAGGTAATCCTGTTTTACCGTAAAAATCCACTTGTCGAAAAAACGAAGGGTAAAAAACTTACGAGACCCGATTGAGATTCGGGTTGTCCTTTTTGGGCGTTAATCTATCAGTTGATGGCTGAAAGTTGTCAAAGCCGTAGAACTCATCGAGGCCTTCGTTTTGACAGGTTATTGCTCCCGTAACTCTAAACGAGTCAGAAGTATGGCCGTCCGAATAATCGATATCTACAGGGTGCAACATCCACGGTGCAAGGTGCAACATCCGTCCGAAACGGCGTAACAGTGCCTTACGACTTCTAGAAATGCGTGCATGGATTTGAATGGAACAGTACCATGGTGCAGCACTCTCCAGCGATGGGAAGTCGAAGACGGGCCACGGTAATCCTATTTTACCGTAAAAATCCACGTGTCGAAAAAACGAAGGGTAAAAAACTTACGAGACCCGATTGAGATTCGGGTTGTCCTTTTTGGGCATTAATCTATCCGTAGACCGCTAAAAGCTGTCAAAGCCATAGAACTCATCGAGGCCTTCGTTTTGACAGGTTATGGCTCCCGTAACTCTAAACGAGCCAGAAGTTACGGCCGTCCGAATAATCGATATCTACAGGGTGCAACATCCACGGTGCAAGGTGCAACATCTGTCCGAAATGGCGAAACAGTGCCGTACGACTTTTAGAAATGCGTGAATGGATTTGAAATGGAACAGTACCGTGGTGCACCACTCTCCAGCGATGGTAAGTCGAAGACGGGCCACGGTAATCCCGTTTTACCGTAAAAATCCACGTGTCGAAAAAACGAAGGGTAAAAAACTTACGAGACCCGATTGAGATTCGGGTTGTCCTTTTTGGGCATTAATATATCCGTTGACAGCTGAAATCTTTCACAGCCGTAGAACTCATCGTGGCCTTCGTTTTGACAGGTTATGATTCCCGTAACTATAAACGAGCCAGAATTTATGGCCGTCCGAATAATCGATATCTACAGGGTGCAGCATCCACGGTGCAAGGTGCAACATCCGTCCGAAATGGCGAAACAGTGCCGTACGACTTTGAGAAATGCGTGCATGGATTTGAAATAGAATAGTACCATGGTGCACCACTCTCCAGCGATGGTAAATCAAAGGCCAACCACGGTAATCCTGTTTTACCGTAAAAATCCACGTGTCGAAAAAACGAAGGGTAAAAAACTTACGAGACCCGATTGAGATTCGGGTTGTCCTTTTTGGGCATTAATCTATCCGTAGACAGCTGAAAGCTGTCAGAGCCATAGAACTCATCGAAGCCTTCGTTTCGACATGTTATGGCTCCCGTAACTCTAAACGAGCCAGAAGTTATGGACGTCCGAATAATCGATATCTACAGGGTGCAACATCCACGGTGCAAGGTGCAACATCCGTCCGAAATGGCAAAACAGTGTCGTACGACTTTTCGAAATGCGTGCATGGATTTGATACGGAACAGTACCATGGTGCACCGCTCTCCAGCGATGGGAAGTCGAAGACGGGCCACGGTAATCCAGTTTTACCGTAAAAATCCATGTGTCGAAAAAACGAAGGGTAAAAAACTTACGAGACCCGATTGACATTCGGGTTGTCCTTTTTGGGCATTAATCTATCCGTTGATGGCTGAAAGCTGTCAATGCCGTAGAAATCATCGAGGCCTTCGTTTTGACATGTTATGGCACCCGTAACTCTAAACGAGCCAGAAGTTATGGCCGTTTGAATAATCGATATCTACAGGGTGCAACATCCACGGTGCAAGGTGCAACATCCGTCCGAAATGGCGAAACAGTGCCGTACGAATTTTAGAAATGTGTGCATGGATTTGAAACGGAACAGTACCATGGTATACCACTCTCCAGTGATGGAAAGTCGAAGACGAGCCACGGTAATCCCGTTTTACCGCAAAAATACACGTGTCGAAAAAACGAAGGGTAAAAAACTTACGAGACCCGATTGAGATTCGGGTGGTCCTTTTTGGGCATTAATCTATCCGTTGACGACTGAAAACTATCAAAGCCGTAGAACTCATCGAGGACTTCGTTTTGACAGGTTATGGCTCCCGTAATTATAAACGAGCTAGAAGTTATGGCCGTCCGAATAATCGATATCTACAATGTGCAACATCCACGGTGCAAGGTGCAACATCTGTCCGAAATGGCGAAACAGTGCCGTACGACTTTTAGAAATGCATGCATGGATTTGAAATGGAACAGTACCATGGTGCACCACTCTCCAGCGATGGTAAATCGAAGGCCAGCCTCGGTAATCCTGTTTTATCGTAAAAATCCACGTGTCGAAAAAACGAAGGGTAAAAAACTTACGAGACCGGATTGAGATTCGGTTTGTCCTTTTTGTGCATTAATCTATCCGTTGATGGCTGAAAGCTGTCAAAGCCGTAGAACTCATCGAGGCCTTCATTTTTACAGGTTGTGGCTCCTGTAACTCTAAACGAGCCAGAAGTTATGGCCGTACGAATAATCAATATCTACAGGGTGCAACATCCACGGTGCAAGGTGCAACATCCGTCCGAAATGGCGAAACAGTGCCGTACGACTTTTAGAAATGCATGCATGGATTTGAAAAGGAAAAGTACCATGGTGCACCACTGTCCAGCGATGGTAAATCGAAGGCCAGCAACCGTAATCCTGTTTTACCGTAAAAATCCACGTGTCGAAAAAAACGAAGGATAAAAAACTTACGAGACCCGATTGAGATTCGGGTTATCCTTTTTGGGCATTAATCTATCCGTTGACGGCTGAAAGCTGTCAAAGCCATAGAACTCATCGAGGCCTTCGTTTTGACAGGTTATGGCTCCTGTAACTCTAAACGAGCCAGAAGTTATGGCCGTTTGAATAATCGATATCTATAGGGTGCAACATCCATGGTGCAAGGTGCAACATCCGTACGAAATGGTGAAACAGTGTCGTACGACTTTTAGAAATGCGTACATGGATTTGAAACGGAACAGTACCATGGTGCAACGCTCTCCAGCGATGGGAAGTCGAAGACGGGCCACGGTAATCCCGTTTTACCGTAAAAATCCACGTGTCGAAAAAACGAAGGGTAAAAAACTTGCGAGTCCTGATTGAGATTCAGGTTGACCTCTTTGGGCATTAATCTATCCGTTGACGGCTAAAAGCTGTCAAAGCCGTAGAACTCATCGAGGCCTTCGTTTTGACAGGTTATAGCTCCCGTAACTCTAAACGAGTCAGAAGTTATGGCCGTCCGAATAATCGGTATCTACAGGGTGCAACATCCACGGTGCAAGGTGCAACATCCGTTCGAAACGGCGAAACATTGCCGTACGAATTTTAGAAATGCGTGCATGGATTTGAAAAGGAACAGTTCCATGGTGCACCACTCTCCAGCGATGGTAAATCAAAGGCCAGCCACGGTAATCCTGTTTTACCGTAAAAATCCACGTGTCGAAAAAACGAAGGGTAAAAAACTTACGAGACCCGATTGAGATTCGGGTTGTCCTTTTTGGGCATTAATCTATCCGTTGACGGCTGAAAGCTGTCAAAGCCGTAGAACTCATCGAGCCCTTCGTTTTGACAGGTTATGGCTCGCGTAACTCTAAACTAGCCAGAAGTTATGGCCGTCCGAATAATCGATATCTACAGGGTGCAACATCCACGGGGCAAGGTGCAACATCCGTCCGAAATGGCGAAACAGTGCCGTACGAATTTTAGAAATGCGTGCGTGGATTTGAAATGGAACAGTACCATGGTGCACCACTCTCCAACGATGATAAATCGAAGGCCAGCCACGGTAATCCTGTTTTACCGTAAAAATCCACGTGTCGAAAAAACGAAGGGTAAAAAACTTACGAGGCCCGATTGAGATTCGGGTTTTCCTTTTTGGGCATTAATCTATCCGTTGATGGCTGAAAGCTGTCAAAGCCGTAGAACTCATCGAGCCCTTCGTTTTGACAGGTTATGGCTCCCGTAACTCTAAACGAGCCAGAAGTTATGGCCGTCCGAATAATCGATATCTACAGGGTGCAACATCCACGGGGCAAGGTGCAACATCCGTCCGAAATGGCGAAACATTGCCGTACGAATTTTAGAAATGCGTGCATGGATTTGAAAAGGAACAGTTCCATGGTGCACCACTCTCCAGCGATGGTAAATCAAAGGCCAGCCACGGTAATCCTGTTTTACCGTAAAAATCCACGTGTCGAAAAAACGAAGGGTAAAAAACTTACGAGACCCGATTGAGATTCGGGTGGTCCTTTTTGGGCATTAATCTATCCGTTGACGACTGAAAGCTATCAAAGCCGTAGAACTCATCGAGGACTTCGTTTTGACAGGTTATGGCTCCCGTAATTATAAACGAGCTAGAAGTTATGGCCGTCCGAATAATCGATATCTACAATGTGCAACATCCACGGTGCAAGGTGCAACATCTGTCCGAAATGGCGAAACAGTGCCGTACGACTTTTAGAAATGCATGCATGGATTTGAAATGGAACAGTACCATGGTGCACCACTCTCCAGCGATGGTAAATCGAAGGCCAGCCTCGGTAATCCTGTTTTATCGTAAAAATCCACGTGTCGAAAAAACGAAGGGTAAAAAACTTACGAGACCGGATTGAGATTCGGTTTGTCCTTTTTGTGCATTAATCTATCCGTTGATGGCTGAAAGCTGTCAAAGCCGTAGAACTCATTGAGGCCTTCATTTTTACAGGTTGTGGCTCCTGTAACTCTAAACGAGCCAGAAGTTATGGCCGTACGAATAATCAATATCTACAGGGTGCAACATCCACGGTGCAAGGTGCAACATCCGTCCGAAATGGCGAAACAGTGCCGTACGACTTTTAGAAATGCATGCATGGATTTGAAAAGGAAAAGTACCATGGTGCACCACTGTCCAGCGATGGTAAATCGAAGGCCAGCAACCGTAATCCTGTTTTACCGTAAAAATCCACGTGTCGAAAAAAACGAAGGATAAAAAACTTACGAGACCCGATTGAGATTCGGGTTATCCTTTTTGGGCATTAATCTATCCGTTGACGGCTGAAAGCTGTCAAAGCCATAGAACTCATCGAGGCCTTCGTTTTGACAGGTTATGGCTCCTGTAACTCTAAACGAGCCAGAAGTTATGGCCGTTTGAATAATCGATATCTATAGGGTGCAACATCCATGGTGCAAGGTGCAACATCCGTACGAAATGGTGAAACAGTGTCGTACGACTTTTAGAAATGCGTACATGGATTTGAAACGGAACAGTACCATGGTGCAACGCTCTCCAGCGATGGGAAGTCGAAGACGGGCCACGGTAATCCCGTTTTACCGTAAAAATCCACGTGTCGAAAAAACGAAGGGTAAAAAACTTGCGAGTCCTGATTGAGATTCAGGTTGACCTCTTTGGGCATTAATCTATCCGTTGACGGCTAAAAGCTGTCAAAGCCGTAGAACTCATCGAGGCCTTCGTTTTGACAGGTTATAGCTCCCGTAACTCTAAACGAGTCAGAAGTTATGGCCGTCCGAATAATCGGTATCTACAGGGTGCAACATCCACGGTGCAAGGTGCAACATCCGTTCGAAACGGCGAAACATTGCCGTACGAATTTTAGAAATGCGTGCATGGATTTGAAAAGGAACAGTTCCATGGTGCACCACTCTCCAGCGATGGTAAATCAAAGGCCAGCCACGGTAATCCTGTTTTACCGTAAAAATCCACGTGTCGAAAAAACGAAGGGTAAAAAACTTACGAGACCCGATTGAGATTCGGGTTGTCCTTTTTGGGCATTAATCTATCCGTTGACGGCTGAAAGCTGTCAAAGCCGTAGAACTCATCGAGCCCTTCGTTTTGACAGGTTATGGCTCGCGTAACTCTAAACTAGCCAGAAGTTATGGCCGTCCGAATAATCGATATCTACAGGGTGCAACATCCACGGGGCAAGGTGCAACATCCGTCCGAAATGGCGAAACAGTGCCGTACGAATTTTAGAAATGCGTGCGTGGATTTGAAATGGAACAGTACCATGGTGCACCACTCTCCAACGATGATAAATCGAAGGCCAGCCACGGTAATCCTGTTTTACCGTAAAAATCCACGTGTCGAAAAAACGAAGGGTAAAAAACTTACGAGGCCCGATTGAGATTCGGGTTTTCCTTTTTGGGCATTAATCTATCCGTTGATGGCTGAAAGCTGTCAAAGCCGTAGAACTCATCGAGCCCTTCGTTTTGACAGGTTATGGCTCCCGTAACTCTAAACGAGCCAGAAGTTATGGCCGTCCGAATAATCGATATCTACAGGGTGCAACATCCACGGGGCAAGGTGCAACATCCGTCCGAAATGGCGAAACATTGCCGTACGAATTTTAGAAATGCGTGCATGGATTTGAAAAGGAACAGTTCCATGGTGCACCACTCTCCAGCGATGGTAAATCAAAGGCCAGCCATGGTAATCCTGTTTTACCGTAAAAATCCACGTGTCGAAAAAACGAAGGGTAAAAAACTTACGAGACCCGATTGAGATTCGGGTGGTCCTTTTTGGGCATTAATCTATCCGTTGACGACTGAAAGCTATCAAAGCCGTAGAACTCATCGAGGACTTTGTTTTGACAGGTTATGGCTCCCGTAATTATAAACGAGCTAGAAGTTATGGCCGTCCGAATAATCGATATCTACAATGTGCAACATCCACGGTGCAAGGTGCAACATCTGTCCGAAATGGCGAAACAGTGCCGTACGACTTTTAGAAATGCATGCATGGATTTGAAATGGAACAGTACCATGGTGCACCACTCTCCAGCGATGGTAAATCGAAGGCCAGCCTCGGTAATCCTGTTTTATCGTAAAAATCCACGTGTCGAAAAAACGAAGGGTAAAAAACTTACGAGACCGGATTGAGATTCGGTTTGTCCTTTTTGTGCATTAATCTATCCGTTGATGGCTGAAAGCTGTCAAAGCCGTAGAACTCATTGAGGCCTTCATTTTTACAGGTTGTGGCTCCTGTAACTCTAAACGAGCCAGAAGTTATGGCCGTACGAATAATCAATATCTACAGGGTGCAACATCCACGGTGCAAGGTGCAACATCCGTCCGAAATGGCGAAACAGTGCCGTACGACTTTTAGAAATGCATGCATGGATTTGAAAAGGAAAAGTACCATGGTGCACCACTGTCCAGCGATGGTAAATCGAAGGCCAGCAACCGTAATCCTGTTTTACCGTAAAAATCCACGTGTCGAAAAAAACGAAGGATAAAAAACTTACGAGACCCGATTGAGATTCGGGTTATCCTTTTTGGGCATTAATCTATCCGTTGACGGCTGAAAGCTGTCAAAGCCATAGAACTCATCGAGGCCTTCGTTTTGACAGGTTATGGCTCCTGTAACTCTAAACGAGCCAGAAGTTATGGCCGTTTGAATAATCGATATCTACAGGGTGCAACATCCATGGTGCAAGGTGCAACATCCGTACGAAATGGTGAAACAGTGTCGTACGACTTTTAGAAATGCGTACATGGATTTGAAACGGAACAGTACCATGGTGCAACGCTCTCCAGCGATGGGAAGTCGAAGACGGGCCACGGTAATCCCGTTTTACCGTAAAAATCCACGTGTCGAAAAAACGAAGGGTAAAAAACTTGCGAGTCCTGATTGAGATTCAGGTTGACCTCTTTGGGCATTAATCTATCCGTTGACGGCTAAAAGCTGTCAAAGCCGTAGAACTCATCGAGGCCTTCGTTTTGACAGGTTATAGCTCCCGTAACTCTAAACGAGTCAGAAGTTATGGCCGTCCGAATAATCGGTATCTACAGGGTGCAACATCCACGGTGCAAGGTGCAACATCCGTTCGAAACGGCGAAACATTGCCGTACGAATTTTAGAAATGCGTGCATGGATTTGAAAAGGAACAGTTCCATGGTGCACCACTCTCCAGCGATGGTAAATCAAAGGCCAGCCACGGTAATCCTGTTTTACCGTAAAAATCCACGTGTCGAAAAAACGAAGGGTAAAAAACTTACGAGACCCGATTGAGATTCGGGTTGTCCTTTTTGGGCATTAATCTATCCGTTGACGGCTGAAAGCTGTCAAAGCCGTAGAACTCATCGAGCCCTTCGTTTTGACAGGTTATGGCTCGCGTAACTCTAAACTAGCCAGAAGTTATGGCCGTCCGAATAATCGATATCTACAGGGTGCAACATCCACGGGGCAAGGTGCAACATCCGTCCGAAATGGCGAAACAGTGCCGTACGAATTTTAGAAATGCGTGCGTGGATTTGAAATGGAACAGTACCATGGTGCACCACTCTCCAACGATGATAAATCGAAGGCCAGCCACGGTAATCCTGTTTTACCGTAAAAATCCACGTGTCGAAAAAACGAAGGGTAGAAAACTTACGAGGCCCGATTGAGATTCGGGTTTTCCTTTTTGGGCATTAATCTATCCGTTGATGGCTGAAAGCTGTCAAAGCCGTAGAACTCATCGAGCCCTTCGTTTTGACAGGTTATGGCTCCCGTAACTCTAAACGAGCCAGAAGTTATGGCCGTCCGAATAATCGATATCTACAGGGTGCAACATCGACAGTGCAAGGTGCAACATTCGTTCGAAATGGCGAAACAATGTCGTACGACTTTTAGAAATGCGTGGATAGATTTGAAACGGAACAGTACAATGGTGCACCACTCTCCAGCGATGGTAAATAGAAGGCCAGGCACGGTAATCCTGTTTTATCGTAAAAATCCACGTGTCGAAAAAACGAAGGGTAAAAAACTTACGAGGCCCGATTGAGATTCGGGTTGTCCTTTTTGGGCATTAATCTATCCATTGACGGCTAAAAGCTGTCAAAGCCGTAGAACTCATCGAGGCCTTCGTTTTGACAGGTTATGGCTCCCGTAACTCTAAACGAGGCAGAAGTTATGGCCGTCCGAATAATCGATATCTACAGGGTGCAACGTCGACGGTGCAAGGTGCAACATCCGTCCGAAATGGCGAAACAGTGCCGTACGACTTTTAGAAATGCATGCATGGATTTGAAAAGGAAAAGTACCATGGTGCACCACTGTCCAGCGATGGTAAATCGAAGGCCAGCAACCGTAATCCTGTTTTACCGTAAAAATCCACGTGTCGAAAAAAACGAAGGATAAAAAACTTACGAGACCCGATTGAGATTCGGGTTATCCTTTTTGGGCATTAATCTATCCGTTGACGGCTGAAAGCTGTCAAAGCCATAGAACTCATCGAGGCCTTCGTTTTGACAGGTTATGGCTCCTGTAACTCTAAACGAGCCAGAAGTTATGGCCGTTTGAATAATCGATATCTACAGGGTGCAACATCCATGGTGCAAGGTGCAACATCCGTACGAAATGGTGAAACAGTGTCGTACGACTTTTAGAAATGCGTACATGGATTTGAAACGGAACAGTACCATGGTGCAACGCTCTCCAGCGATGGGAAGTCGAAGACGGGCCACGGTAATCCCGTTTTACCGTAAAAATCCACGTGTCGAAAAAACGAAGGGTAAAAAACTTGCGAGTCCTGATTGAGATTCAGGTTGACCTCTTTGGGCATTAATCTATCCGTTGACGGCTAAAAGCTGTCAAAGCCGTAGAACTCATCGAGGCCTTCGTTTTGACAGGTTATAGCTCCCGTAACTCTAAACGAGTCAGAAGTTATGGCCGTCCGAATAATCGGTATCTACAGGGTGCAACATCCACGGTGCAAGGTGCAACATCCGTTCGAAACGGCGAAACATTGCCGTACGAATTTTAGAAATGCGTGCATGGATTTGAAAAGGAACAGTTCCATGGTGCACCACTCTCCAGCGATGGTAAATCAAAGGCCAGCCACGGTAATCCTGTTTTACCGTAAAAATCCACGTGTCGAAAAAACGAAGGGTAAAAAACTTACGAGACCCGATTGAGATTCGGGTTGTCCTTTTTGGGCATTAATCTATCCGTTGACGGCTGAAAGCTGTCAAAGCCGTAGAACTCATCGAGCCCTTCGTTTTGACAGGTTATGGCTCGCGTAACTCTAAACTAGCCAGAAGTTATGGCCGTCCGAATAATCGATATCTACAGGGTGCAACATCCACGGGGCAAGGTGCAACATCCGTCCGAAATGGCGAAACAGTGCCGTACGAATTTTAGAAATGCGTGCGTGGATTTGAAATGGAACAGTACCATGGTGCACCACTCTCCAACGATGATAAATCGAAGGCCAGCCACGGTAATCCTGTTTTACCGTAAAAATCCACGTGTCGAAAAAACGAAGGGTAAAAAACTTACGAGGCCCGATTGAGATTCGGGTTTTCCTTTTTGGGCATTAATCTATCCGTTGATGGCTGAAAGCTGTCAAAGCCGTAGAACTCATCGAGCCCTTCGTTTTGACAGGTTATGGCTCCCGTAACTCTAAACGAGCCAGAAGTTATGGCCGTCCGAATAATCGATATCTACAGGGTGCAACATCGACAGTGCAAGGTGCAACATTCGTTCGAAATGGCGAAACAATGTCGTACGACTTTTAGAAATGCGTGGATAGATTTGAAACGGAACAGTACAATGGTGCACCACTCTCCAGCGATGGTAAATAGAAGGCCAGGCACGGTAATCCTGTTTTATCGTAAAAATCCACGTGTCGAAAAAACGAAGGGTAAAAAACTTACGAGGCCCGATTGAGATTCGGGTTGTCCTTTTTGGGCATTAATCTATCCATTGACGGCTAAAAGCTGTCAAAGCCGTAGAACTCATCGAGGCCTTCGTTTTGACAGGTTATGGCTCCCGTAACTCTAAAAGAGGCAGAAGTTATGGCCGTCCGAATAATCGATATCTACAGGGTGCAACGTCGACGGTGCAAGGTGCAACAACCGTCCGAAATGGCGAAATAGTGCCGTACGACTTTTAGAAATGCGTGCATGGATTTGAAACGGAACAGTACCATGGTGCACCAAATCGAAGGCCAGCCACGGTAATCATGTTTTACCGTAAAAATCCACGTGTCGAAAAAACGAAGGGTAAAAAACTTACGAGACCCGATTGAGATTCGGGTTGTCCTTTTTTAGCATTAATCTATCCGTTGACGGCTGAAAGCTATCAAAGCCGTAGAACTCATCGAGGCCTTCGTTTTGACAGGTTATGGCTCCCGTAACTCTAAACAAGTCAGAAGTTATGCCCGTCCGAATAATCGATATCTACAGGGTGCAACATCCACGGTGCAAGGTGCAACATCCGTCCGAAACGGCGAAACAGTGCCTTACGACTTTTAGAAATGCGTGCATGGATTTGAAACGGAATAGTACCATGGTGCACCACTCTCCAGCGATGGGAAGTCGAAGACGGGCCACGGTAATCCTGTTTTACCGTAAAAATCCACGTGTCGAAAAAACGAAGGGTAAAAAACTTACGAGACCCGATTGAGATTCGAATTGTCCTTTTTGGGCATTAATCTATCTGTAGACAGCTGTAAGCTGTCAAAGCCATAGAACTCATAGAGGCCTTCGTTTTGACAAGTTATGGCTCCCGTAATCTAAACGAGCCAGAAGTTATGGCCGTCCGAATAATCGATATCTACAGCTTGCAACATCCACGGTGCAAGGTGCGACATCCGTCCGAAATGGCGAAACAGTGTCGTACGACTTTTAGAAATGCGTGCATGGATTTGAAATGGAACAGTACCATGGTGCACCACTCTCCAGCGATGGGAAGTCGAAGACGGGCCACGGTAATCCCGTTTTACCGTAAAAATCCACGTGTCGAAAAAACGAAGGGTAAAAAACTTACGAGACCCGATTGAGATTCGGGTTGTCCTTTTTGGGCATTAATCTATCCGTTGACGGCTGAAAGCTTTCAAAGCCGTAGAACTCATCGAGGCCTTCGTTTTGACAGGTTATGGCTCCCGTAATCTAAACGAGCCAGAAGTTATGGCCGTCCGAATAATCTATATCTACAGCTTGCAACATCCACGGTGCAAGGTGCAACATCCGTCCGAAATGGCGAAACAGTGCCGTACGACTTTTAGAATTGCATGCATGGATTTGAAACGGAACAGTACCATGGTGCACCACTCTCCAGCGATGGTAAATCGAAGGCCAACCACGGTAATCCTGTTTTACCGTAAAAATCCACGTGTCGAAAAAACGAAGGGTAAAAAACTTACGAGACCCGATTGAGATTCGGGTTGTCCTTTTTGGGCATTAATCTATCCGTTGACGGCTGAAAGCTGTCAAAGCCGTAGAACTCATCGAGCCCTTCGTTTTGACAGGTTATGGCTCGCGTAACTCTAAACTAGCCAGAAGTTATGGCCGTCCGAATAATCGATATCTACAGGATGAACATCCACGGTGCAAGGTGCAACATCCGTCCGAAATGGCGAAACAGTGTCGTACGACTTTTAGAAATGCATGCATGTATTAGAAACGGAACAGTACCATGGTGCACCACTCTCCAGCGATGGTAAATCGAAGGCCAGCCACGGTAATCCTATTTTACCGTAAAAATCCACGTGTCGAAAAAACGATGGGTAAAAAACTTACGAGACCCGATTGAGATTCGGTTGTCCTTTTTGGGCATTAATCTATCTGTTGACGGCTGAAAGCAGTCAAAGCCGTAGAACTCATCGAGGCCTTAATTTTGACAGTTTATGGCTCCCGTAACTCTAAACTAGCCAGAAGTTATGGCCGTCCGAATAATCGATATCTACAGGGTGCAACATCCACGGTGCAACGTGCAACATCCGTCCGAAATGGCGAAACTGTGCCGTACGACTTTTAGAAATGCGTGCATGGATTTGAAACGGAACAGTACCATGGTGCACCACTCTCCAGCGATGGTAAATCGAAGGCCAGCCACGGTAATCCTGTTTTACCGTAAAAATCCACGTGTTGAAAAAACAAAGGGTAAAAAACTTACGAGACCCGATTGAGATTCAGGTTATCCTTTTTGGGCATTAATCTATCCGTTGACGGCTGAAAGCTGTCAAAGCCGTAGAACTCATCGAGGCCTTCGTTTTGACAAGTTATGGCTTCCGTAACTCTAAACGAGCCAGATGTTATGGCCGTCCGAATAATTGATATCTACAGGGTGCAACATCCACGGTGCAAGGTGCAACATCCGTCTGAAATGGCGAAACAATGTCGTACGACTTTTCGAAATGCGTGCATAGATTTGAAATGGAACAGTACCATGGTGCACCACTTTCCAGCGATGGTAAATCGAAGGCCAGCCACGGTAATCCTGTTTTACCGTAAAAATACACGTGTCGAAAAAACGAAGGATAAAAAACTTACGAGACCCGATTGAGATTCGGGTTATCCTTTTTGGGCATTAATCTATCCGTTGACGGCTGAAAGCTGTCAAAGCCGTAGAAATCATCGAGGCCTTCGTTTTGACAAGTTATGGCTTCCGTAACTCTAAACGAGCCAGAAGTTATGGCCGTCCGAATAATTGATATCTACAGGGTGCAACATCCACGGTGCAAGGTGCAACATCCGTCCGAAATGGCGAAACAATGTCGTACGACTTTTAGAAATTCGTGCATAGATTTGAAATGGAACAGTGCCATGGTGCACTACTTTCCAGCGATGGTAAATGGAACGCCAGCCACGGTAATCCTGTTTTACCGTAAAAATCCACGTGTCGAAAAAACGAAGGGTAAAAAACTTACGAGGCCCGATTGAGATTCGGGTTGTCCTTTTTGGGCATTAATCTATCCGTTGACGGCTGAAAGCCGTCAAACCCGTATAACTCATCGATGCCTTCGTTTTGACAGGTTATGGCTCCCGTAACTCTAAACGAACCAGAAGTTATGGCCGTACGAATAATCGATATCTACAGGGTGCAACATCCACGGTGCAAGGTGCAACATCTGTCCGAAATGGCAAAACAGTGTCGTACGACTTTTAGAAATGCGTGCATGGATTTGAAACGGAACAGTACCATGGTGCACCACTCTCCAGTGATGGTAAATCGAAAGCCAGCCACGGTAATCCTGTTTTACCGCAAAAATCCACGTGTCGAAAAAACGAAGGGTAAAAAACTTACGAGACCCAATTGAGATTCGGGTTGTCCTTTTTAGGCATTAATCTATCCGTTGACGGCTGAAAGCTGTCAAAGCCGTAGAACTCATCGAGGCCTTCGTTTTGACAGGTTATGGCCCCCGTAACTCTAAACGAGTCAAAAGTTATGGCCGTACGAATAATCGATATCTACAGGGTGCAACATCCACGGTGCAAGGTGCAACATCCGTCCGAAACGGCGTAACAGTGCCTTACGACTTTTAGAAATGCGTGCATGGATTTCAATGGAACAGTACCATGGTGCACCACTCTCTAGCGATGGGAAGTCGAAGACGGGCCACGGTAATCCTATTTTACCGTAAAAATCCACATGTCGAAAAAACGAAGGGTAAAAAACTTACGAGACCCGATTGAGATTCGGGTTGTCCTTTTTGGGCATTAATCTATCCGTAGACCGCTGAAAGCTGTCAAAGCCATAGAACTCATCGAGGCCTTCGTTTTGACAGGTTATGGCTCCCGTAACTCTAAACGAGCCAGAAGTTATGGCCGTCCGAATAATCGATATCTACAGGGTGCAACATCCACGGTGCAAGGTGCAACATCTGTCCGAAATGGAGAAACAGTTCCGTACGACTTTTAGAAATGCGTGCATGGATTTGAAATGAACAGTACTGTGGTGCACCACTCTCCAGCGATGGAAAGTCGAAGACGGGCGACGGTAATCCCGTTTTACCGTAAAAATCCACGTGTCGAAAAAACGAAGGGTAAAAAACTTACGAGACCCGATTGAGATTCGGGTTGTCCTTTTTGGGCATTAATCTATCCGTTGACGGCTGAAAGCTTTCAAAGCCGTAGAACTCATCGAGGCCTTCGTTTTGTCAGGTTATGGTTCCCGTAACTCTAAACGAGTCAGAAGTTATGGCCGTCCGAATAATCGATATCTACAGGGTGCAGCATCCACGGTGCAAGTTGCAACATCCGTCCGAAATGGCGAAACAGTGCCGTACGACTTTTAGAAATGCGTGCATGGATTTGAAACGGAATAGTACCATGGTGCACCACTCTCCAGCGATGGTAAATCGAAGGCCAACCATGGTAATCCTGTTTTACCGTAAAAATCCACGTGTCGAAAAAACGAAGGGTAAAAAACTTACGAGACCCGATTGAGATTCGGGTTGTCCGTTTTGGGCATTAATCTATTCGTTGACGGCTGAAAGTTGTCAAAGCCGTAGAACTCATCGCGACCTTCGTTTTGACAGGTTATGGCTCCCGTAACTCTAAACGAGCCATAAGTTATGGACGTCCGAATAATCGATATCTACAGGATGAAACATCCACCGTGCAAGGTGCAACATCCGTCCGAAATGGCGAAACAGTGCCGTACGACTTTTAGAAATGCGCGCACGGATTAGAAACGGAATAGTACCATGGTGCAGCACTCTCCAGCGATGGTAAATCGAAGGCCAGCCACAGTAATCCTGTTTTACCGTAAAAATCCACGTGTCGAAAAAACGAAGGGTAAAAAACTTACGAGACCCGATTGAGATTCAGGTTGTCCTTTTTGGGCATTAATCTATCCGTTGATGGCTGAAAGCTGTCAAAGCCGTAGAACTCATCGAGTTCTTCCTTTTGACAGGTTATGGTTCCCGTAACTCTAAACGAGCCAGAAGTAATGGCCGTCCGAATAATCGATATCTACAGGGTGCAGCATCCACGGTGCAAGGTGCAACATCCGTCCGAAATGGCGAAACAGTGTCGTACGACTTTTAAAAATGCGTGCATGGATTTGAAACGGAACAGTACCATGGTGCACCACTCTCCAGCGATGGTAAATCGAAGGCCAACCACGGTAATCCTGTTTTACCGTAAAAATCCACGTGTCGAAAAAACGAAGGGTAAAAAACTTACGAGACCCAATTGAGATTCGGGTTGTCCTTTTTGGGCATTAATCTATCCGTTGACGGCTGAAAGCTGTCAAAGCCGTAGAACTCATCGAGGCCTTCGTTTTGACAGGTTATGGCCCCCGTAACTCTAAACGAGTCAAAAGTTATGGCCGTCCGAATAACCGATATCTACAGGGTGCAACATCCACGGTGCAAGGTGCAACATCCGTCCGAAACGGCGTAACAGTGCCTTACGACTTTTAGAAATGCGTGCATGGATTTCAATGGAACAGTACCATGGTGCACCACTCTCTAGCGATGGGAAGTCGAAGACGGGCCACGGTAATCCTATTTTACCGTAAAAATCCACGTGTCGAAAAAACGAAGGGTAAAAAACTTACGAGACCCGATTGAGATTCGGGTTGTCCTTTTTGGGCATTAATCTATCCGTTGACCGCTGAAAGCTGTCAAAGCCATAGAACTCATCGAGGCCTTCGTTTTGACAGGTTATGGCTCCCGTAACTCTAAACGAGCCAGAAGTTATGGCCGTCCGAATAATCCATATCTACAGGGTGCAACATCCACGGTGCAAGGTGCAACATCCGTCCGAAATGGCGAGACAGTGTCGTACGACTTTTAGAAATGCGTGCATGGATTTGAAACGGAACAGTTCCATGGTGCACCACTCTCCAGCGATGGTAAATCGAAGGCCAGCCACAGTAATCCTGTTTTACCGTAAAAATCCACGTGTCGAAAAAACAAAGGGTAAAAAACTTACGAGACCCGATTGAGATTCGGGTTATCCTTTTTGGACATTAATCTATCCGTTGACGGCTGAAAGCTGTCAAAGCCGTAGAACTCATCGAGGCCTTCGTTTTGACAAGTTATGGCTTCCGTAACTCTAAACGAGCCAGAAGTTATGGCCGTCCGAATAATTGATATCTACAGGGTGCAACATCCACGGTGCAAGGTGCAACATCCGTCCGAAATGGCGAAACAATGTCGTACGACTTTTAGAAATTCGTGCATAGATTTGAAATAGAACAGTGCCATGGTGCACCACTTTCCAGCGATGGTAAATGGAACGCCATCCACGGTAATCCTGTTTTACCGTAAAAATCCACGTGTCGAAAAAACGAAGGGTAAAAAACTTACGAGGCCCGATTGAGATTCGGGTTGTCCTTTTTGGGCATTAATCTATCCGTTGACGGCAGAAAGCCGTCAAAGCCGTAGAACTCATCGAGGCCTTCGTTTTGACAGGTTATGGCTCCCGTACCTCTAAACGAGCCAGAAGTTATTGCCGTACGAATAATCGATATCTACAGGGTGCAACATCCACGGTGCAAGGTGCAACATCCGTCCGAAATGGCGAAACAGTGTCGTACGACTTTTAGAAATGCGTGCATGGATTTGAAACGGAACAGTACCATGGTGCACCACTCTCCAGTGATGGTAAATCGAAAGCCAGCCACGGTAATCCTGTTTTACCGTAAAAATCCACGTGTCGAAAAAACGAAGGGTAAAAAACTTACGAGACCCAATTGAGATTCGGGTTGTCCTTTTTGGGCATTAATCTATCCGTTGATGGCTGAAAGCTGTCAAAGCCGTAGAACTCATCGAGGCCTTCGTTTTGACAGGTTATGGCCCCCGTAACTCTAAACGAGTCAGAAGTTATGGCCGTCTGAATAATCGATATCTACAGGGTGCAACATCCACGGTGCAAGGTGCAACATCCGTCCGAAACGGCGTAACAGTGCCTTACGACTTTTAGAAATGCGTGCATGGATTTGAATGGAACAGTACCATGGTGCACCACTATGTAGCGATGGGAAGTCGAAGACGGGCCACGGTAATACTATTTTACCGTAAAAATCCACGTGTCGAAAAAACGAAGGGTAAAAAACTTACTAGGCCCGATTGAGATTCGGGTTGTCCTTTTTGGGCATTAATCTATCCGTAGACCGCTGAAAGCTGTCAAAGCCATAGAACTCATCGATGCCTTCGTTTTGACAGGTTATGGCTCCCGTAACTCTAAACGAGCCAGAAGTTATGGCCGTCCGAATAATCGATATCTACAGGGTCCAACATCCACGGTGCAAGGTGCAACATCTGTCCGAAATGGAGAAACAGTGCCGTACGACTTTTAGAAATGCATGCATGGATTTGAAATGGAACAGTACCGTGGTGCACCACTCTCCAGCGATGGGAAGTCGAAGACGGGTCACGGTAATCCCGTTTTACCGTAAAAATCCACGTGTCGAAAAAATGAAGGGTAAAAAACTTAAGAGACCCGATTGAGATTCGGGTTGTCCTTCTTGGGCATTAATCTATCCGTTGACGGCTGAAAGCTTTCAAAGCCGTAGAACTCATCGAGGCCTTCGTTTTGACAGTTTATGGTTCCCGTAACTCTAAACGAGCCAGTAGTTATGGCCGTCCGAATAATCGATATCTACAGGGTGCAGCATCCACGATGCAAGGTGCAACATCCGTCCGAAATGGCGAAACAGTGCCGTACGACTTTTAGAAATGCGTGCATGGATTTGAAACGGAATAGTACCATGGTGCACCACTCTCCAGCGATGGTAAATCGAAGGCCAACCATGGTAATCCTTTTTTACCGTAAAAATCCACGTGTCGAAAAAACGAAGGGTAAAAAACTTACGAGACCCGATTGAGATTCGGGTTGTCCGTTTTGGGCATTAATCTATTCGTTGACGGCTGAAAGTTGTCAAAGCCGTAGAACTCATCGAGACCTTCGTTTTGACAGGTTATGGCTCCCGTAACTCTAAACGAGCCAGAAGTTATGGTCGTCCGAATAATCGATATCTACAGGATGCAACATCCACGGTGCAAGGTGCAACATCCGTCCGAAATGGCGAAACAGTGCCGTACGACTTTTAGAAATGCGTGCACGGATTAGAAACGGAACAGTACCATGGTGCACCACTCTTCAGTGATGGTAAATTGAAGGCCAGCCACGGTAATCCTGTTTTACCGTAAAAATCCACGTGTCGAAAAAACGAAGGGTAAAAAACTTACGAGACCCGATTGAGATTCAGGTTGTCCTTTTTGGGAATTAATCTATCCGTTGAAGGCTGAAAGCTGTCAAAGCCGTAGAACTCATCGAGTTCTTCGTTTTGACAGGTTATGGTTCCCGTAACTCTAAACGAGCCAGAAGTAATGACCGTCCGAATAATCGATATCTACAGGGTGCAGCATCCACGGTGCAAGGTGCAACATCCGTCCGAAATGGCGAAACAGTGTCATACGACTTTTAGAAATGCGTGCATGGATTTGAAACTGAACAGTACCATGGTGCACCACTCTCCAGCGATGGTAAATCGAAGGCCAACCACGGTAATCCTGTTTTACCGTAAAAATCCATGTGTCGAAAAAACGAAGGGTAAAAAACTTACGAGACCCGATTGAGATTCGGGTTGTCCTTTTTGGGTATTAATCTATTCGTTGACGGCTGAAAGCTGTCAAAGCCGTAGAAATCATCGAGGCCTTCGTTTTGACAGGTTATGGCTCCCGTAACTCTAAACGAACCAGAAGTTATGGTCGTCCGAATAATCGATATCTATAGGATGCAACATCCGCGGTGCAAGGTGCAACATCCGTCCGAAATGGCGAAACAGTGCCGTACGACTTTTAGAAATGCGTGCATGGATTAGAAACGGAACAGTACCATGGTGCACCACTCTACAGCGATGGTAAATCGAAGGCCAGCCACGGTAATCCTGTTTTACCGTAAAAATCCACGTGTCGAAAAAACGATGTGTAAAAAACTTACGAGACCCGATTGAGATTCGGTTGTCCTTTTTGGGCATTAATCTATCCGTTGATGGCTGAAAGCTGTCAAAGCCGTAGAACTCATCGAGGCCTTCATTTTGACAGGTTATGGTCCCGTAACTCTAAACTAGCCAGAAGTTATGGCCGTCCGAATAATCGATATCTACAGGGTGCAACATCCACGGTGCAACGTGCAACATCCGTCCGAAATGGCGAAACAGTGCCGTACGACTTTTAGAAAGGCGTGCATGGATTTGAAACGGAACAGTACCATGGTGCACCACTCTCCAGCGATGGTAAATCGAAGGCCAGCCACGGTAATCCTGTTTTACCGTAAAAATCCACGTGTCGAAAAAACGAAGGGTAAAAAACTTACGAGACCCGATTGAGATTCGGGGTGTCCTTTTTGGGCATTAATCTATCCGTTGATGGCTGAAAGCTGTCAAAGCTGTAGAACTCATCGAGGCCTTCGTTTTGACAAGTTATGGCTCCCGTAACTCTAAACGAGCCAGAAGTTATGGCCGTCTGAATAATCGATATCTATAGTGTGCAACATCCATGCTGCAAGGTGCAACATCCGTCCGTAATGGCGAAACAATGTCGTACGACTTTTAGAAATGCGTGCATAGATTTGAAATAGAATAGTACCATGGTGCACCACTTTCCAGCGATGGTAAATTGAAGGCCAGCCACGGTAATCCTGTTTTACCGTAAAAGTCCACGTGTCGAAAAAACGAAGGGTAAAGAACTTACGAGGCCCGATTGAGATTCGGGTTGTCCTTTTTGGGCATTAATCTATCCGTTGACGGCTGAAAGCCGTCAAAGCCGTAGAACTCATCGAGGCCTTCATTTTGACAGGTTATGGCTCCCGTAACTCTAAACGAGCCCGAAGTTATGGCCGTCCGAATAATCGATATCTACAGGGTGCAACATCCACGGTGCAAGGTGCAACATCCGTCCGAAATGGCGAAACAGTGTCGTACGACATCTAGAAATGCGTGCATAAATTTCAAATGGAACAGTACCATGGTGTACCACTCTCCAGTGATGGTATATCGAAGGCCAGCCAAGGTAATCCTGTTTTACCGTAAAAATCCACTTGTCGAAAAAACGAAGGGTAAAAAACTTACGAGACCCGATTGAGATTCGGGTTGTCCTTTTTGGGCGTTAATCTATCAGTTGATGGCTGAAAGTTGTCAAAGCCGTAGAACTCATCGAGGCCTTCGTTTTGACAGGTTATTGCTCCCGTAACTCTAAACGAGTCAGAAGTATGGCCGTCCGAATAATCGATATCTACAGGGTGCAACATCCACGGTGCAAGGTGCAACATCCGTCCGAAACGGCGTAACAGTGCCTTACGACTTCTAGAAATGCGTGCATGGATTTGAATGGAACAGTACCATGGTGCAGCACTCTCCAGCGATGGGAAGTCGAAGACGGGCCACGGTAATCCTATTTTACCGTAAAAATCCACGTGTCGAAAAAACGAAGGGTAAAAAACTTACGAGACCCGATTGAGATTCGGGTTGTCCTTTTTGGGCATTAATCTATCCGTAGACCGCTAAAAGCTGTCAAAGCCATAGAACTCATCGAGGCCTTCGTTTTGACAGGTTATGGCTCCCGTAACTCTAAACGAGCCAGAAGTTACGGCCGTCCGAATAATCGATATCTACAGGGTGCAACATCCACGGTGCAAGGTGCAACATCTGTCCGAAATGGCGAAACAGTGCCGTACGACTTTTAGAAATGCGTGAATGGATTTGAAATGGAACAGTACCGTGGTGCACCACTCTCCAGCGATGGTAAGTCGAAGACGGGCCACGGTAATCCCGTTTTACCGTAAAAATCCACGTGTCGAAAAAACGAAGGGTAAAAAACTTACGAGACCCGATTGAGATTCGGGTTGTCCTTTTTGGGCATTAATATATCCGTTGACAGCTGAAATCTTTCACAGCCGTAGAACTCATCGTGGCCTTCGTTTTGACAGGTTATGATTCCCGTAACTCTAAACGAGCCAGAATTTATGGCCGTCCGAATAATCGATATCTACAGGGTGCAGCATCCACGGTGCAAGGTGCAACATCCGTCCGAAATGGCGAAACAGTGCCGTACGACTTTGAGAAATGCGTGCATGGATTTGAAATAGAATAGTACCATGGTGCACCACTCTCCAGCGATGGTAAATCAAAGGCCAACCACGGTAATCCTGTTTTACCGTAAAAATCCACGTGTCGAAAAAACGAAGGGTAAAAAACTTACGAGACCCGATTGAGATTCAGGTTGTCCATTTTGGGCATTAATCTATTCGTTGACGGCTGAAAGCTGTCAAAGCCATAGAACTCATCGAGGCCTTCGTTTTGACAGGTTATGGCTCCCGTAACTCTAAACTAGCCAGAAGTTATGGCCGTCCGAATAATCGATATCTACAGGGTGCAACATCCACGGTGCAAGGTGCAACATCCGTCCGAAATGGCGAAACAGTGTCGTACGACTTTTAGAAATGCGTGCATGGATTAGAAACGGAACAGTACCACAGTGCACCACTCTCCAGCGATGGTAAATCGATGGCCAGCCACAGTAATCCTGTTTTACCGTAAAAATCCACGTGTCGAAAAAACGAAGGGTAAAAAAACTTACGAGACCCGATTGAGATTCGGGTTGTCCTTTTTGGGGATTATACTATCCGTTGACGGCTGAAAGTTGTCAAAGCCATAGAACTCATCGAGGCCTTCGTTTTGACAGGTTATGGCTCCCGTAACTCTAAACTAGCCAGAAGTTATGGCCGTCCGAATAATCGATATCTACTGGGTGCAACATCCACGGTGCAAGGTGCAACATCCGTCCGAAATGGCGAAACAGTGCCGTACGACTTTTAGAAATGCGTGCATGGATTAGAAATGGAACAGTACCATGGTGCACCACTCTCCAGCGATGGTAAATCGAAGGCCAGCCACGGTAATCCTGTTTTACCGTAAAAATCCACGTGTTGAAAAAACGAAGGGTAAAAAACTTACGAGACCCGATTGAGATTCGGGTTGTCCTTTTTGGGCATTAATCTATCCATTGATGGCTGAAAGCTATCAAAGCCGTAGAACTCATCGAGGCCTTCGTTTTGACAGGTTATGGCTCCCGTAACTCTAAACGAGCCAGAAGTTATGGCCGTCCGAATAATCGATATCTACAGGGTGCAACATCCACGGTGCAAGGTGCAACATCCGTCCGAAATGGAGAAACAGTGCCGTACGACTTTTAGAAATGCGTGCATGGATTTGAAACGGAACAGTACCATGGTGCACCACTCTCCAGCGATGGGAAGTCGAAGACGGGCCACGGTAATCCTATTTTACCGTAAAAATCCACGTGTCGAAAAAACGAAGGGTAAAAAACTTACGGAACCCGATTGAGATTCGAGTTGTCCTTTTTGGGCATTAATCTATCCGTTGACGGCTGAAAGCTGTCAAATCCGTAGAACTCATCGAGGCCTTCATTTTGACAGGTTATGGCTCCCGTAACTTTAAACGAGACAGAAGTTATGGCCGTTTGAATAATCGATATCTATAGGGTGCAACATCCACGGTGCGAGGTGCAACATCCGTCCGAAATGGCGAAACAGTGTCGTACGACTTTTAGAAATGTGTGCATGGATTTGAAATGGAACAGTTCCATGGTTCACCACTCTCCAGTGATGGAAAGTCGAAGACGGGCCACAGTAATCCCGTTTTACCATAAAAATACACGTGTCGAAAAAACGAAGGGTAAAAAACTTATGAGACCCGATTGAGATTCGGGTTGTCCTTTTTGGGCATTAATCTATCCATTGACGACTGAAAGCTATCAAAGCAATAGAACTCATCGAGGCCTTCGTTTTGACAGTTTATGGCTCCCATAACTCTAAACGAGCCAGAAGTTACGGCCGTTCGAATAATCGATATCTACAGGGTGCAACATCCACGGTGCAAGGTGCAACATCCGTCCGAAATGGCGAAACAGTGTCGTACAACTTTTAGAAATGCGTGCGTGGATTTGAAATGGAACAGTTCCATGGTGCACCACTCTCCAGCGATGGTAAATCGAAGGCTAGCCTCGGTAATCCTGTTTTACCGTAAAAATCCACGTGTCGAAAAAACGAAGGGTAAAAAACTTACGAGACCCGATTGAGATTCGGGTTGTCCTTTTTGGGCATTAATCTATCCGTTGACGGCTGAAAGCTGTCAAAGCCGTAGAACTCATCGAGGCCTTCATTTTGACAGGTTGTGGCTCCCGTAACTCTAAACGAGCCAGAAGTTATGGTCCTCCGTATAATCGATATCTACATGGAGCAACATCCACGGTGCAAGGTGCAACATCCGTTCGAAATGGCAAAACAGTGCCGTACGACTTTTAGAAATGCGTGCATGGATTTGAAACGGAACAGTCCTATGGTTCACCACTCTCCAGCGATGGTAGATCGAAGGCCAGCCACGGTAATCCTGTTTTACCGCAAAAATCCACGTGTCGAAAAAAACGAAGGGTAAAAAACTTACGAGACCCGATTGAGATTCGGGTTGTCCTTTTTGGGCATTAATCTATCCGTTGACGGCTGAAAGCTGTCAAAGCCGTAGAACTCATCGAGGCCTTCGTTTTGACAGGTTATGGCTCCCGTAACTCTAAACTAGCCAGAAGTTATGGCCGTCCGAATAATCGATATCTACAGGGTGCAACATCCACGGTGCAAGGTGCAACATCCGTCCGAAATGGCGAAACAGTGCCGTACGACTTTTAGAAATGCGTGCATGGATTAGAAACGGAACAGTACCATGGTGCACCACTCTCCAGCGATGGTAAATCGAAGGCCAGCCACGATAATCCTGTTTTACCGTAAAAATCCACGTGTTGAAAAAACGAAGGGTAAAAAACTTACGAGACCCGATTGAGATTCGGGTTGTCCTTTTTCGGCACTAATCTATCCGTTGATGGCTGAAAGCTGTCAAAGCCGTAGAACTCATCGAGGCCTTCGTTTTGACAGGTTATGGCTCCCGTAACTCTAAACGAGCCAGAAGTTATGGCCGTCCGAATAATCGATATCTACAGGGTGCAACATCGACGGTGCAAGGTGCAACATCCGTCCGAAATGTTGAAACAGTGTCGTACGACTTTTAGAAATGCGTGCATGGACTTGAAACGGAACAGTACCATGGTGCACCACTCTCCAGCGATGGGAAGTCGAAGACGGGCCACGGTAATCCTATTTTACCGTAAAAATCCACGTGTCGAAAAAATGAAGGGTAAAAAACTTACGGGACCCGATTGAGATTCGGGATGTCCTTTTCGGGCATTAATCTATCCGTTGACGGCTGAAAGCTGTCAAATGCGTAGAACTCATCGAGGCCTTCATTTTGACAGGTTATGGCTCCTGTAACTTTAAACGAGACAGAAGTTATGGCCGTTTGAATAATCGATATCTACAGGGTGCAACATCCACGGTGCAAGGTGCAACATCCGTCCGAAATGGCGAAACAGTGTCGTACGACTGTTAGAAATGCGTGCATTTGAAACGGAACAGTTCCATGGTTCACCACTCTCCAGTGATGGGTAGTCGAAGACGGGCCACGGTAATCCCGTTTTACCGTAAAAATACACGTGTCGAAAAAACGAAGGGTAAAAAACTTAAGAGACCTGATTGAGATTCGGGTTGTCCTTTTTGGGCATTAATCTATCCGTAGGCCGCTAAAAGCTGTCAAAGCCATAGAACTCATCGAGGCCTTCGTTTTGACAGGTTATGGCTCCCGTAACTCTAAACGAGCCAGAAGTTACGGCCGTCCGAATAATCGATATCTACAGGGTGCAACATCCACGGTGCAAGGTGCAACATCTGTCCGAAATGGCGAAACAGTGCCGTACGACTTTTAGAAATGCGTGAATGGATTTGAAATGGAACAGTACCGTGGTGCACCACTCTCCAGCGATGGTAAGTCGAAGACGGGCCACGGTAATCCCGTTTTACCGTAAAAATCCACGTGTCGAAAAAACGAAGGGTAAAAAACTTACGAGACCCGATTGAGATTCGGGTTGTCCTTTTTGGGCATTAATATATCCGTTGACAGCTGAAATCTTTCACAGCCGTAGAACTCATCGTGGCCTTCGTTTTGGCAGGTTATGATTCCCGTAACTCTAAACGAGCCAGAATTTATGGCCGTCCGAATAATCGATATCTACAGGGTGCAGCATCCACGGTGCAAGGTGCAACATCCGTCCGAAATGGCGAAACAGTGCCGTACGACTTTGAGAAATGCGTGCATGGATTTGAAATAGAATAGTACCATGGTGCACCACTCTCCCGCGATGGTAAATCAAAGGCCAACCACGGTAATCCTGTTTTACCGTAAAAATCCACGTGTCGAAAAAACGAAGGGTAAAAAACTTACGAGACCCGATTGAGATTCAGGTTGTCCATTTTGGGCATTAATCTATTCGTTGACGGCTGAAAGCTGTCAAAGCCATAGAACTCATCGAGGCCTTCGTTTTGACAGGTTATGGCTCCCGTAACTCTAAACTAGCCAGAAGTTATGGCCGTCCGAATAATCGATATCTACAGGGTGCAACATCCACGGTGCAAGGTGCAACATCCGTCCGAAATGGCGAAACAGTGTCGTACGACTTTTAGAAATGCGTGCATGGATTAGAAACGGAACAGTACCACAGTGCACCACTCTCCAGCGATGGTAAATCGATGGCCAGCCACAGTAATCCTGTTTTACCGTAAAAATCCACGTGTCGAAAAAACGAAGGGTAAAAAAACTTACGAGACCCGATTGAGATTCGGGTTGTCCTTTTTGGGGATTAATCTATCCGTTGACGGCTGAAAGTTGTCAAAGCCATAGAACTCATCGAGGCCTTCGTTTTGACAGGTTATGGCTCCCGTAACTCTAAACTAGCCAGAAGTTTTGGCCGTCCGAATAATCGATATCTACTGGGTGCAACATCCACGGTGCAAGGTGCAACATCCGTCCGAAATGGCGAAACAGTGCCGTACGACTTTTAGAAATGCGTGCATGGATTAGAAACGGAACAGTACCATGGTGCACCACTCTCCAGCGATGGTAAATCGAAGGCCAGCCACGGTAATCCTGTTTTACCGTAAAAATCCACGTGTTGAAAAAACGAAGGGTAAAAAACTTACGAGACCCGATTGAGATTCGGGTTGCCCTTTTTGGGCATTAATCTATCCATTGATGGCTGAAAGCTATCAAAGCCGTAGAACTCATCGAGGCCTTCGTTTTGACAGGTTATGGCTCCCGTAACTCTAAACGAGCCAGAAGTTATGGCCGTCCGAATAATCGATATCTACAGGGTGCAACATCCACGGTGCAAGGTGCAACATCCGTCCGAAATGGAGAAACGGTGCCGTACGACTTTTAGAAATGCGTGCATGGATTTGAAACGGAACAGTACCATGGTGCACCACTCTCCAGCGATGGGAAGTCGAAGACGGGCCACGGTAATCCTATTTTACCGTAAAAATCCACGTGTCGAAAAAACGAAGGGTAAAAAACTTACGGAACCCTATTGAGATTCGAGTTGTCCTTTTTGGGCATTAATCTATCCGTTGACGGCTGAAAGCTGTCAAATCCGTAGAACTCATCGAGGCCTTCATTTTTACAGGTTATGGCTCCCGTAACTTTAAACGAGACAGAAGTTATGGCCGTTTGAATAATCGATATCTAGAGGGTGCAACATCCACGGTGCGAGGTGCAACATCCGTCCGAAATGGCGAAACAGTGTCGTACGACTTTTAGAAATGTGTGCATGGATTTGAAACGGAACAGTTCCATGGTTCACCACTCTCCAGTGATGGGAAGTCGAAGACGGGCCACAGTAATCCCGTTTTACCATAAAAATACACGTGTCGAAAAAACGAAGGGTAAAAAACTTACGAGACCCGATTGAGATTCGGGTTGTCCTTTTTGGGCATTAATCTATCCATTGACGACTGAAAGCTATCAAAGCAATAGAACTCATCGAGGCCTTCGTTTTGACAGTTTATGGCTCCCATAACTCTAAACGAGCCAGAAGTTACGGCCGTTCGAATAATCGATATCTACAGGGTGCAACATCCACGGTGCAAGGTGCAACATCCGTCCGAAATGGCGAAACAGTGTCGTACGACTTTTAGAAATGCGTGCGTGGATTTGAAATGGAACAGTTCCATGGTGCACCACTCTCCAGCGATGGTAAATCGAAGGCTAGCCTCGGTAATCCTGTTTTACCGTAAAAATCCACGTGTCGAAAAAACGAAGGGTAAAAAACTTACGAGACCCGATTGAGATTCGGGTTGTCCTTTTTGGGCATTAATCTATCCGTTGACGGCTGAAAGCTGTCAAAGCCGTAGAACTCATCGAGGCCTTCATTTTGACAGTTTGTGGCTCCCGTAACTCTAAACGAGCCAGAAGTTATGGTCGTCCGTATAATCGATATCTACATGGAGCAACATCCACGGTGCAAGGTGCAACATCCGTTCGAAATGGCAAAACAGTGCCGTACGACTTTTAGAAATGCGTGCATGGATTTGAAACGGAACAGTCCTATGGTTCACCACTCTCCAGCGATGGTAGATCGAAGGCCAGCCACGGTAATCCTGTTTTACCGTAAAAATCCACGTGTCGAAAAAAACGAAGGGTAAAAAACTTACGAGACCCGATTGAGATTCGGGTTGTCCTTTTTGGGCATTAATCTATCCGTTGACGGCTGAAAGCTGTCAAAGCCATAGAACTCATCGAGGCCTTCGTTTTGACAGGTTATGGCTCCCGTAACTCTAAACTAGCCAGAAGTTATGGCCGTCCGAATAATCGATATCTACAGGGTGCAACATCCACGGTGCAAGGTGCAACATCCGTCCGAAATGGCGAAACAGTGCCGTACGACTTTTAGAAATGCGTGCATGGATTAGAAACGGAACAGTACCATGGTGCACCACTCTCCAGCGATGGTAAATCGAAGGCCAGCCACGGTAATCCTGTTTTACCGTAAAAATCCACGTGTTGAAAAAACGAAGGGTAAAAAACTTACGAGACCCGATTGAGATTCGGGTTGTCATTTTTGGGCATTAATCTATCCGTTGACGACTGAAAGCTATCAAAGCCGTAGAACTCATCGAGGCCTTCGTTTTGACAGGTTATGGCTCCCGTAACTCTAAACGAGCCAGAAGTTATGGCCGTCCGAATAATCGATATCTACAGGGTGCAACATCGACGGTGCAAGGTGCAACATCCGTCCGAAATGTTGAAACAGTGTCGTACGACTTTTAGAAATGCGTGCATGGACTTGAAACGGAACAGTACCATGGTGCACCACTCTCCAGCGATGGGAAGTCGAAGACGGGCCACGGTAATCCTATTTTACCGTAAAAATCCACGTGTCGAAAAAACGAAGGGTAAAAAACTTACGGGACCCGATTGAGATTCGGGATGTCCTTTTTGGGCATTAATCTATCCGTTGACGGCTGAAAGCTGTCAAATGCGTAGAACTCATCGAGGCCTTCATTTTGATAGGTTATGGCTCCTGTAACTTTAAACGAGACAGAAGTTATGGCCGTTTGAATAATCGATATCTACAGGGTGCAACATCCACGGTGCAAGGTGCAACATCCATCCGAAATGGCGAAAAAGTGTCGTACGACTGTTAGAAATGCATGCATTTGAAACGGAACAGTTCCATGGTTCACCACTCTCCAGTGATGGGAAGTCGAAGACGGGCCACGGTAATCCCGTTTTACCGTAAAAATACACGTGTCGAAAAAACGAAGGGTAAAAAACTTAAGAGACCTGATTGAGATTCGGGTTGCCCTTTTTGAGCATTAATCAATCCATTGACTATTGAAAGCTATCAAAGCGATAGAACTCATCGAGGCCTTCGTTTTGACAGGTTATGGCTCCCGTAACTCTAAACGAGCCAGAAGTTATGGCCGTTCGAATAATCGATATCTACAGGGTGCAACATCCACGGTGCAAGGTGCAACATCCGTCCGAAATGGCGAAATAGTGCCGTACGACTTTTAGAAATGCGTGCATGGATTTGAAATGGAACAGTTCCATGGTGCACCACTCTCCAGCGATGGTAAATCGAAGGCCAGCCTCGGTAATCCTGTTTTACCGTAAAAATCCACGTGTCGAAAAAACGAAGGGTAAAAAACTTACGAGACCCGATTGAGATTCGGGTTGACTTTTTGGGCATTAATCTATCCATTGACGGCAGAAAGATGTCAAAGCCGTAGAACTCATCGAGGCCTTCGTTTTAACAAGTTGTGGCTCCCGTAACTCTAAACGAGCCAGAAGTTATGGTCGTCCGTATAATCGATATCTACATGGAGCAACATCCACGGTGCAAGGTGCAACATCCGTAACTCATCGAGGCCTTCGTTTTGACAGGTTTTGGCTCCCGTAACTCTAAACGAGCCAGAAGTAATGGTCGTTCGTATAATCGATATCTACAGGGTGCAACATCCACGGTGCAAGGTGCAACATCCGTCCACAATGGCGAAATAGTGTCGTACGACTTTTAGAAATGCGTGCATGGGTTTGAAACGGAACAGTACCATGGTGCACCACTCTCCAGCGATGGTAAATCGAAGACCAGCCACCGTAATCATGTTTTACCGTAAAAATCCACTTGTCGAAAAAACGAAGGGTAAAAACTTACGAGACCCGATTGAGATTCGGGTTGTCCTTTTTGGGCATTATTCTATCCGTTGACGGTTGAAAGCTGTCAAAGCCATAGAGCTCATCGAGGCCTTCGTTTTGACAGGTTATGGCTCATGTAACTCTAAACGAGCCAGAAGTTATGGCCGTTCGAATAATCGATATCTACAGGGTGCAACATCCACGGTGCAAGGTGCAACATCCGTCCGAAATGGCGAAACAATGCCGTACGACTTTTAGAAATGCGTGCATGGATTTGAAATGGAACAGTACCATGGTGCACTACTCTCCAGCGATGGGAAGTCGAAGACAGCCACGGTAATCCTGTTTTACCGTAAAAATCCACGTGTCGAAAAAACGAAAGCGTAAAAAACTTACGAGACCCGATTGAGATTCGGGTTGTCCTTTTTAGGCATTAATATATCCGTTTACGGCTGAAAGCTGTCAAAGACGTAGAACTCGTCTAGGCCTTCGTTTTGACAGGTTATGGCTCCTGTAACTCTAAACGAGCCAGAAGTTATGGCCGTCCGAATAATCGATATCTACATGGTGCAACATCCACGGTGCAAGGTGCAACATCCGTCCGAAATGGTGAAACAGTGTCGTACGACTTTTAGAAATGCGTGCATGGATTTGAAACGGAATAGTACCATGGTGCACCGCTCTCCAGCGATGGAAAGTCGAAGACGGGCCACGATAATCCCGTTTTACCGTAAAAATCCACGTGTCGAAAAAACGAAGGGTAAAAAACTTACGAGACCCGATTGAGATTCGGGTTATCCTTTTTGGGCATTAATCTACCCGTTGACGGCTGAAAGCTGTCAAAGCCATAGAACTCATCGAGGCATTCGTTTTGACAGATTGTGGCTCCCGTAACTCTAAACGAGCCAGAAGTGATGGTCGTCCGTATAATCGATATCTACAGGGTGCAACATCCACGGTGCAAGGTGCAACATCCGTCCGAAATAGCGAAACAGTGCCGTACGACTTTTAGAAATGCGTGCATGGGTTTGAAACGGAATAGTACCATGGTGCACCACTCTCCAGCGATGGTAAATCGAAGACTAGCCACCGTAATCCTGTTTTACCGTAAAAATGCACGTGTCGAAAAAACAAAGGGTAAAAAACTTACGAGACCCGATTGAGATTCGGGTTGTCCTTTTTGGGCATTATTCTATCCATTGATGGTTGAAAGCTGTCAAAGCCATAGAACTCATCGAGGCCTTCGTTTTGACAGGTTATGGCTCCCGTAACTCTAAACGAGCCAGAAGTTATGGCCGTCCGAATAATCGATATCTACAGGGTGCAACATCCACGGTGCAAGGTGCAACATCCGTCCGAAATGGCGAAACATTGCCGTACGACTTTTGGAAATGCGTGCATGGATTTGAAACGGAACAGTACCATGGTGCACTACTCTCCAGCGATGGGAAGTCGAAGACGGGCCACGGTAATCCTGTTTTACCGTAAAAATCCACGTGTCGAAAAAACGAAAGGGTAAAAAACTTACGAGACCCGATTGAGATTCGGGTGGTCCTTTTTGGGCATTAATCTATCCTTGACGGCTGAAAGCTGTCAAAGCCGTAGAACTCGTCGAGGCCTTCGTTTTGACAGGTTATGGCTCCCGTAATTCTAAACGAGCCAGAAGTTATGGCCGTTTGAATAATCGATATCTATAGGGTACAACATCCACGGTGCATGCTGCAACATCCGTCTGAAATGGTGAAACAGTGTCGTACGACTTTTAGAAATGCGTGCATGGATTTGAAATGGAACAGTATCATGGTGCTCCGCTCTCCAGTGATGGGAAGTCGAAGACGGGCCACGGTAATCCCGTTTTACCGTAAAAATCCACGTCTCGAAAAAACGAAGGGTAAAACACTTACGAGACCCGATTGAGATTCGGGTCGTCCTTTTTTGGCATTAATCTATCCGTTGATGGCTGAAAGCTGTCAAAGCCGTAGAACTCGTCGAGGCCTTCGTTTTGACAGGTTATGGCTCCCATAACTCTAAACGAGCCAGAAGTTATGGCCGTTTGAATAATCGATATCTACAGGGTGCAACATCCGTCCGAAATGGTGAAACAGTGTCGTACGACTTTTACAAATGCGTGCATGGATTTGAAACGGAACAGTACCATGGTGCACCTCTCTCCAGCGATGGGAAGTCGTAGACGGGCCACGGTAATCCCGTTTTACCGTAAAAATCCACGTGTCGAAAAAACGAAGCGTAAAAAACTTACGAGACCCGATTGAGATTCGGTTGTCCTTTTTGGGCATTAATCTATCCGTTGACGACTGAAAGCTGTCAAGGCCGTAGAAATCATCGAGGCCTTCATTTTGCCAGGTTATGGCTCCCGTAACTCTAAACGAGGCAGAAGTTATGGCCGTCCGAATAATCGATATCTACAGGGTGCAACATCCACGGTGCAAGGTGCAACATCCGTCCGGAATGGCGAAACAGTGCCGTACAACTTTTAGAAATGCATAGATGGATTTGAAACGGAACGGTACCATGGTACACCACTGTCCAGCGATGGTAAATCGAAGGCCAGCCACCGTAATCCCGTTTTACCATAAAAATCCACGTGTCGAAAAAACGAAGGGTAAAAAACTTACGAGACCCGATTGAGATTCGGGTTGTCCTTTTTGGGCATTAGTCTATCCGTTGACGGCTGAAAGCTGTCAAAGCCATAGAACTCATCGAGGCCTTCGTTTTGACAGGTTATGGCTCCCGTAACTCTAAACGAGCCAGAAGTTATGGCCGTCCGAATAATCGATATCTACGGGGTGCAACATCCACGGTGCAAGGTGCAACATCCGTCCGAAATGGCGAAACAGTGCCGTACGACTTTTAGAAATGCGTGCATGGATTTGAAATGGAACAGTACCATGGTTCACCACTCTCCAGTGATGGGAAGTCGAAGAAGGGCCACGGTAATCCCGTTTTACCGTAAAAATCCACGTGTCGATAAAACGAAGGGTAAAAAACTTACGAGCCTCGATTGAGATTCGGGTTGTCATTTTTGGGCATTAATCTATCCGTTGACGACTGAAAGCTATCAAAGCCGTAGAACTCATCGAGGCCTTCGTTTTGACAGGTTATGGCTCCCGTAACTCTAAACGAGCCAGAAGTTATGGCCGTCCGAATAATCGATATCTACAGGGTGCAACATCCACGGTGCAAGGTGCAACATCCGTCCGAAATGGAGAAACAGTGCCGTACGACTTTTAGAAATGCGTTCATGGATTTCAAACGGAACAGTACCATGGTGCACCACTCTCCAGCGATGGTAAATCGAAGGCCAGCCTCGGTAGTCCTGTTTTACCGTAAAAATCCACGTGTCGAAAAAACGAAGGGTAAAAAACTTACGAGACCCGATTGAGATTCGGGTTGTCCTTTTTGGGCATTAATCTATATGTTGGTGCATGAAAGCTGTCAAAGCCGTAGAACTCATCGAGGCCTTCGTTTTGACAGGTTGTGGCTCCCGTAACTCCAAACGAGCCAGAAGTTATGGTCGTCCGTATAATCGATATCTACAGGGAGCAACATCCACGGTGCAACGTGCAACATCCGTCCGAAATGGCGAAACAGTGCCGTACGACTTTTAGAAAGGCGTGCATGGATTTGAAACGGAACAGTACCATGGTGCACCACTCTCCAGCGATGGTAAATCGAAGGCCAGCCACGGTAATCCTGTTTTACCGTAAAAATCCACGTGTCGAAAAAACGAAGGGTAAAAAACTTACGAGACCCGATTGAGATTCGGGGTGTCCTTTTTGGGCATTAATCTATCCGTTGATGGCTGAAAGCTGTCAAAGCCGTAGAACTCATCGAGGCCTTTGTTTTGACAGGTTATGGCTCCCGTAACTCTAAACGAGTCAGAAGTTATGGCCGTCCGAATAATCGATATCTACAGGGTGCAACATCCGTCCGAAATGGCGAAACAGTGCCGTACGACTTTTAGAAATGCGTGCATGGATTTGAGACGGAACAGTACCATAGTGCACCACTCTCCAGCGATGGTAAATCGAAGACCAGCCACCGTAATCCTGTTTTACCGTAAAAATGCACGTGTCGAAAAAACGAAGGGTAAAAAACTTACGAGACCTGATTGAGATTCGGGTTGCCCTTGGGCATTATTCTATCCGTTGACGGTTGAAAGCTATCAAAGCCATAGAACTCATCGAGGCCTTTGTTTTGACAGGTTATGGCTCCCATAACTCTAAACGAGCCAGAAGTTATGGCCGTCCGAATAATAGATATCTACAGGGTGCAACATCCACGGTGCAAGGTGCAACATCCGTCCGAAATGGCGAAACAGTGCCGTACGACTTTTAGAAATGCGTGCATGGATTTGAAACGGAACAGTACCATGGTGCAACACTCTCCAGCGATGGGAAGTCGAAGACGGGCCACGGTAACCCTGTTTTACTGTAAAAATCCATGTGTCGAAAAAACGAAGGGTAAAAAACTTAAGAGACCCGATTGAGATTCGGGTTGTACTTTTTGGGCATTAATCTATCAGTTGATGGCTGAAAGCTATCAAAGCCGTAGAACTCGTCGAGGCCTTCATTTTGACAAGTTATGGCTCCCATAACTCTAAACGAGCCAGAAGTTATGGCCGTTTGAATAATCGATATCTACAGGGTGCAACATCCACGGTGCAAGGTGCAACATCCGTCCGAAATGGTGAAACAGTGTCGTACGACTTTTAGAAATGCGTGCATGGATTTGAAACGGAACAGTACCATGGTGCACCTCTCCCCAGCGATGGGAAGTTGAAGACGGGCCACGGTAATCCTGTTTTACCGTAAAAATCCACGTGTCGAAAAAACGAAGGGTAAAAAACTTACGAGACCCGATTGAGATTCGCGTTGTCCTTTTTGGGCATTAATCTATCCGTTGACTGCTGAAAGCTGTCAAAGCCATAGAACTCATCGAGGCCTTTGTTTTGACAGGTTATGGATCACGTAACTCTAAACGAGCCAGAAGTTATGGCCGTCCGAATAATCTATATCTACAGGGTGCAACATCCACGGTGCAAGGTGCAACACCGTCCGAAATGGTGAAACAGTGCCGTACGACTTTTAGAAATGCGTGCATGGATTTTAAAAGGAACAGTACCATGGTGCACCACTCTCCAGCGATGGGAAGTCAAAGACGGGCCACGGTAATCCTGTTTAACCGTCAAAATCCACGTGTCGAAAAAACGATGGGTAAAAAACTTACGAAACCCGATTGAGATTCGGGTTGTCCTTTTTAGGCATTAATCTATCCGTTGATGGCTGAAAGCTGTCAAATCCGTAGAACTCATCGAGGCCTTCATTTTGACAGGTTATGGCTCCCGTAACTTTAAACGAGCCAGAAGTTATGGCCGTTTGAATAATCGATATCTATAGGGTGCAACATCCATGGTGCAAGGTGCAACATTCGTCCGAAATGGCGAAACAGTGCCGTACGACTTTTAGAAATGCGTGCATGGATTTGAAACGGAACAGTACCCTGGTTCACCACTCTCCAGTGATGGGAAGTCGAAGACGGGCCACGGTAATCCCATTTTACCGTAAAAATACACGTGTCGAAAAAACGAAGGGTAAAAAACTTACGAGACCCGATTGAGATTCGGGTTGTCCTTTTTGGGCATTAATCTATCCGTTGACGAATGAAAGCTGTCAAAGCCGTAGAACTCATCGAGGCCTTCGTTTTGATAGGTTATGGCTCCCGTAACTCTATACGAGCCAAAAGTTATGGCCGTCCGAATAATCGATATCTACAGGGTGCAACATCCACGGTGCAAGGTGCAACATCCGTCCGAAATGGCGAAACAGTGTCGTATGTTGGGCAAATTCTCACCCAGGAGATCTCGAGAACAAGAAGCGTCAGTTCCATCCGGATTCAAAACTTCCATTCGTTCCATCCGGTACACGTGCCACTACCAAACCATTCTCCTACCATGTCGGACCAGACCTCCACCTCATTGCCGAACCAAGCACCCAAGAACAGAGATGCCGAACCAATGCATTCCCCACCATCACCGGACCACCATCAACGAACCCCCATGACCGGACCACCAATACCGAACCAGACTCCGATTAGCAACCACCGAACCAACCTCTACCGGTCCAACCACCAACAACCACCGGACCAAAGCCCTACCGGTCCAACCACCGGACCAAAGCCCTACCGGTCCAACCATCTCCAACCACCGGACCAAAGCCCTACCGGTCCAACCATCTCCAACCACAGAACCAAGCTTCGCCGAACCAGATATGCCAGACCAGATAGCTTCAGTCCAGGCCCATCAGCAGCTATATACATCCAAGACCCCTGCCCCCAGCCTCATTCTATAAATAGATGGGCAGGGGTACAACAATGTGGGACAAGTTTGAAAGCTCAAGCAAGGAAGGAACTTTCAAACAACTTTCTTATACTTATACTTAAAGCTTTATACTTGTAATCTGAAAGAAAGGAGAGAATAACATATAAAGTGGACGTAGGCACGTTTTGGCCGAACCACTATAAATCTGCGTGTCTTTTACAGTTTAGCCCCTGTTTTTTACATATTTGCATAAGTAACCTAAAACCTTGAAATTAACATATAATCAACTAAATCATACGGATCGGAGGTGTTTGTCCATTTTTTGTGCAAACATTTTTGGTGCTTTCACTGAGAGCTTGGAACTCGAAGCTTCAACTTCCCTCATTCAACCTTCTTTCCCAATAGCACCCTTAACTACCTAGGAAACATGACTTCCAGGCCGAGAAAAGACGCCAACAAGGGAAAAAATATTGCAACTAGCAGCGCTCCAGATCCAGTGGATCCAGATCAAGAGAACCATCCCACTACGACAACAGATCAGGCAAATCCGACAGCCCCTGCCGCGGAACAACCGGCAGCAATCACTAGGGCAGATCTAGACAGAGTCGTGGCTGAAGTGACTAACCGCTTCGCATCCCAACAAGAAGCTTTGGTGAACCAACTCATGTCACGCTTGAGGGATGCCGAAGAATCCAACCGCAACACTGAATTGTGGGATGAGTCCCAATCTGGAGGGTCTCGGAGACAACAAAGGTCATCCCTCTTCGAAGAAGCTATCAACAGGAACAACAGTGATAGGGGCCGCGCCCGGACTCAGCCCGAACTCCGACTCGAGGAGACTCTTGGAACCGAACCCAATCGGGGAGGCACCAGGCGAGGGTCGGATGTAGCTGAACCGGTCATGCCGCCTAATCATGGAAACACCGCTGAACGGAGCCGAGCATGAACCCAGCCCGAAGTCGACCCCATGGAAATGCTCGAAACAGAACCCCACAGGGGAAGATCAAGGCAGGGGGCAACTGTAGCTGGTCCTAGCATGCATCCGAGCAGCCAAAGACAGCCACTGGATAACATCAGAAGTGATAGGCTATACCATCCCTATAGGTCATCTGGACGAGATCGATCCCGCAGGGAAGAACCAAGCTCATTTTTGTCCGCTCCAAATTCTGATGAAAGAATGGCACGATTAATCCGGGAATACGTCCAACGGGAGAAAAGGGATCGAGGGATAGGCGCTAGGGTAGCCAGCCCTTTCACCCGCGAGATCGAAACCGCCATCACCCCTCGAGAATGGAAAATGCCGACGATGGAACCGTACAAGGGAACTTCCGACCCCGTTGTACACTTGCAGAGATACACACAGCATATGCTCATGAGCGAGGCAATGGAAGGAGGTTGTGTAAATGCTTTCCGCTATTCCTAGCAGACCTAGCTACCTCCTGGTTCTGCCATCTACCCCAAGGATCTATCAGCTCATGGAAGATGTTGAAAGAAAAATTCATTAGCCAGTTTCGCATTCATGTTGAACAACCCAAGGATGCTTATTCTCTATCCAATGTCAAACAAAAATCCAGAGAGACACTGCAACAATATCTGACCCGGTTCAACGCCGCAGCGGCCGCAGTCCAAGATGCCGATGAGAAACTCACCCTAATGGCCCTCTGTAGTGGTGTACACCCAGATACCAAGTTTGCTAGAAGACTAATTAAAGAAAAACCGGCTACCTTGCCCGATTTCTTCCATGAAGCTGGGAAGTACATGAGACTCGAAGAGGCTGCCACTAAAAGACAGACAGGACCACAGGCTAAGACGGCTCATGGAAACGCCCCAGCCGCAGCGAAGGACATTCGGAAATACGACGCCAGAGACAATGCAGGGGGCAAGAAGGGAGAAAAGCGCTTGTACCGACCAGGACCGAGATTTTACGCTTACACTCCCTTGAATGAAACAGTCGAGAACATCTTCCTGGCCACCCAGGGTGAACTTACATACAAGCGCCCCCCGTACAAGAAAGAGTCAGATCGTGCAATCTAGTCTGGAAAATTATGCCGTTTCCAAGAGTCTCATGGGCACGATACCAATGAATGCCGTCATCTCCGGGACTTAATCGAAGAACACATCAGAAGGAAGAGGCTAGAACGCTATGTGAAAGGTCAGGATAGAACTCCAACCCCTGTAAGTGGAAACCCAAGGCCACCTCCCCCAGAAACGGGTGGAGGAAATTGCAACACCAGTGGCTTCAGTCAAGAAAAGATAGTGGTCCACGCCATATCAGGAGGGCCACACATCGCCGACAAAAGCTGGGCAGAAATGGAAAGATATGGAAACTCACTCAGAAGCGAGGGGGACCGCGTCAATTCTGTTATGGAGGAACGCCACCCTAAGCGGAAGGAAAATAATGACATCACATTCAGTGGGCGTGACCTAGAAGGAAGGAAGTACCCACACATGGACCTTATGGTCATCTCTGCCTAGTTCGGTCCAGCCAAAGTTTTTCGAATTTTAATAGACACTGGAAGCTCAGTGAATATTCTGTTCAAGCATGCTTTCGACAAAATAAAGCTGTCAATGAAGGACGTTTCTCCCTGCAACAAACCGCTACATGGTTTCACTGGAGAAGCCAAGATGCCCCTCGGACAATTGGATCTCTTTGTTGAATTAGGAAGTCATCCCCGCTCCGCCGTTCGGAAACAAACATTCATACTAATGGACAACCACTCGGCCTATAATGCCGTTTTAGGGAGACCAGCCTTGTCCGACTTCCAAATTGTCCTTGCCCCATGGTGCCTGAAGATGAAGTTCCCAACAGATAATGGAGTGGGGAAAGTAGAAGGGGATCAAGACGCCGCTCGGGATTGCTATGTAACCGAACTTCGCAATAATCGCAGGAGAGACAAAGGGAAGAATGCAGAGACTATTCTCTGCATGAAAAGCTTGGAAGCATAGCAACTAAAGAAAGCCCCTCCTCTTCGATATACAAGCGATCCCTTCAACGAACTAGATCCCAGGGATGGAGAGGAGGAGGCTACCGCCGAGCCTGCAGAGGCTATGGAGTTTGTATCTGTAGACAAACACGACTCAAGTAAACTATTGAAAATCGGATCTCAGTTAAAAGCAGAACTAAAGAATCAACTCATTGATTTTCTTCGCCACAACTTGGATGTATTCGCATGGACACACGCTGATGTGACTGGAATCTCCCCAGACATAGCATGCCACGCACTGAACATCGATCCTACCAAGGTACCGGTAAAGCAAAAGAAGAGAAGCATGGGGGCAGAACGATCAGCAGCCCTCGAGTAAGAAGTAAAGAACTTACTTGCCAATGACTTCATACGTGAAGCCATCTACCCGGAATGGATCGCTAATCCGGTACTGGTAAAGAAAGCTAATGGGAAGTGGCGAACATGCATCGATTTCTCCAACTTAAATGACGCTTTCCCAAAAGACTGCTTCCCACTCCCTCGAATCGACCAACTCGTGGACAGCACTGTCGGACACGAACTTTTATCCTTTATGGACGCATACTCAGGATATAACCAGATCCCTATGCACGCCCCCGATCAAGACCACACTAGCTTCATTATCGACCGAGGATTGTACTGCTACAAGGTAATGCCGTTCGGACTTAAAAACGCCGGAGCTACTTATCAGCGCCTCGTCAACAAGATGTTTGCAGAATTGATAGGACGAACTATGGAAGTTTATGTGGATGACATGCTGGTAAAATCAAGGAAAGCCAACGACCATATAAACCATCTGGACGAGATGTTTTAAGTACTTCGCCAATATGGAATGAAACTGAACCCTCTGAAGTGCTCCTTCGAAGTATCATCGGGAAAGTTTCTGGGATTCATCGTCCATGCCAGGGGGATTGAAGCAAACCCCGAACAAGTCCGGGCCCTGGAAGATATCAAGATACCATCCACTCGGGAAGAAATGCAAAGCCTAAACGGGAAGGTGGCCGCCCTAAGCCGATTCATCTCTAATGCAACCGACAAATGCATTCCCTTCTTTGAAGCCCTAAAGAGAGACAAAGGAAAATTCGAGTGGACCGACGAATGTTCAGCAGCTTTCCTTAACCTAATCGAGCACCTCCAACGGCCACCAGTACTCTCGACTCCGAATGAAGGCGAAGAACTATACATGTATCTTGCTGTGTCATCCCATGCTCTAAGCGTCGCTTTGGTAAGAGAAGAAAACCGCACACAATGACCAGTATACTTCATAAGCAAAAGGTTCACGGGAGCAGAAGCCCGGTATCCCAAACTCGAGAAACTAGCGTACTGTCTACTAATCGCATCAAGGAAACTGCGTCACTATTTCCAATCTCATCCCGTCAGAGTCCTAACCGACCAGCCATTAAGGCAAGTGCTCCATCGTCCCGACACCTCTGGGCGACTGCTCAAGTGGTGCATCGAGCTAAGCCAATACGATGTCACTTACCATCCTCGCACCGCCATCAAGGGGCAAGCCATAACTGATTTCATTGCCGAATTCACTACTAGCGAAGGTACGGACCAATCTGAAATAGCAGAAGATATCAAGTGGCATCTCTTCGTAGATGGAGCGTCAAACGAACAAGGCTCGGGGGCAGGTGTTGTGATAATCACCCCCAGGGGAAAGAAGCGGCGCTACGCCCTAAGATTGGAATTCGCTGCCACCAACAATGATGCCGAATATGAAGCAGTAATAGCCGGATTAGAACTTGCACTGGAAATTGGAGTCAGTTCTTTATGTCTCCATAGTGATTCTCAACTTATTGTGAATCAAGTACTAGGAGAGTTTCAGACTCGAGGAGAACGACTCACAGCGTACCTAAAGAAGACCAAGCTGCTACTTAACCAACTGGATTGTTATTTGATCAGACACATTCCTCGAGAGGAGAATCAAGAGGCCGACGAGCTGGCAAAGCAAGCCAGCATGGGTGATGATACCACTTCTGGAGCGATAACTATCTCAAGGCTACTAACCCCGAGTTTCGAGCAAGCGCACCTGATAGCTGCAACCGAAGAAGAAACATGGATGACCCCTATCCAAGAATACTTACAAAACGGCACCCTACCAGACGGGCAAAATAAAATTAAGAAAATTCTAAGGAAAGCTTCCCGCTACACAATGCAAGAAGGCATCCTCTATCGGCGTGGCTTTTCTAATCCCTTATTGAAGTGCGTTGCAGGAAGAGAAGCCCGGGAAATTCTATCCAATATCTATCAGGGAAGTTGTGGAGACCACACCGGACGGCAGACTCTGGCAAAAAAGATACTCCGATATGGATATTTCTGGCCCACCTTGAACAAAGACGCCTTAGACTTCGTCAAAAAATGTGAAAGATGTCAGAAATTTGCCAAAATCCCTCGGCTACCAACCAATGAAATTATTCAGATGACCAGCCCTTGGTCCTTCGCAATATGGGGGATTGACTTAATCGGCGAACTGCCAACGGGCCGAGGCGGAGCCAAATATGCTATAGTGGCAGTTGACTACTTCACCAAATGGGTGGAGGCGGAACCTCTAAATAAAATATCTTCGACAAAAGTTATCAACTTCTTGATCAAAAATATTCTTTGCAGGTACGGAATCCCACTCAAGATCATATCAAACAACGGACTTCAGTTTGACAGCGAAGAATTTACCGACTGGTGCCAAGAGCACGGGATTCACAAAAGCTTCTCATCCGTGGCTTATCCCCAGGCGAACGGCCAAGTAGAAGCTGTCAACAAAATTCTCAAAACCTTAATCAAGAAGAAACTTGAAAAGTCGAAAGGCGCTTGGGTGGACGAACTTCTTACGGCACTTTGGGCCTATCGCACATCTTACAGAACTTCAACAGGGCATACTCCCTTCTCTTTGGCATGCGGATCGGAGGCTATGCTCCCAGTTGAAACTATAGTGCCCTCTCACCGTAGGATCCACTACAACCCGGAAGAAAACGAAGAACTCCTCCACATGTCTTTGGATCTAATTGAGGAGAGAAGAAATGATGCAGCACTCAAAGCAGCAGCTCACAGACAAAAAGTGGCAGCACTATACAACTCCAAAGCCAAATATCACAGTTTACAAGAAGGAGATCTTGTCCCCAAGCGAATCTTTCCGCGCCCCGGGGCACTGGACCCCATCTGGGAAGGACCATATGTAATTCATAAAGATCTCCACAACGGAGCTTATATTTTGTCAACAGTGGAAGGAGAGGTGTTCCAGAGGGCATGGAACATCCGACACCTCCGTCGATACTTTTCTTAACTTGTAGTGCCCATATTAAGTGAATTAACAAAGAGAATCAGTGGACGTAGGCATTTTCATGCCGAACCACTTTAAAAAACTTGGCTCTTGTTAACTTGTTCCTTTATATCTTGGCTACTTGTTAAGCTTTATCCTTTGCTGTTGAACAAAATCCTTTGCAGATGACATTTCGATGCAGAGCTTCATAGCACAACTCCACCTGGACAAAATCTAACAGGTACGCTACGCTCCTATGCCCTCGCCAATGAGACACTTTGCTCCGGTATCCCTCTACCGTGAGTTAACTCATTGTTTGCATCGGCCCTTAAAGCCGACTGTAATGAGCCGAGTATAAAAAAGGACGACTATAGCCGATGGCAGCTAATTACAGCGATTCGGCTTGCCGGGGACTGTGAACCGATCATAAGCCCCAACATAAGGTGTGGCCAGCCAGGGGCAGTTCACAGTTGACGATCGGCCCCCACGCTAGCCGGCCACAGTAAATCGAATAATACCCACGATTACGGGCCATAATGGTCCGGCTAGTTACTGTGCGCGATCGTCTCCGATGTGTCTTAAGTGCGGATGTGGTAAAAAAGAAAACTCCCCGTAGTAGGCGTAAGATGGGTGACAAATGTCTCCAAGGTCCACAGCTAGGGAAAGTGACTACAAAACCCGTTTGCCACGAACTTAAGCACATCGACGGCCTTCCGTGACTGGAAGTTTTACTTTTCCTATATTTCAATTTCATTTAAAACTTTTCTCCTATTCTCCGTAACGGTACTTGAATGTATAGGACATGAAATAGGGAACGCTCGCTAATGGGAACATAAACTTATAATCGAATGACGAGATACTCAACAGCATCCCGTGCTTAGTCTTACAAGGCGCACGAAGTTGCCGTCCACGGCCGAAACATGAAGGGCGGCACCTTCTACTTTTGTACATTAATGCATAACTGCAATTCATATTCACACATCACATTTACATTGCAAAATGAGAAAATTATAATTTAAGAAAAAAAATTGGCATCAGGAACATGCATAGTTACATCACTTACACAGCACAGCAAAATAGCAATAACATTCCAACATAAAGGAATCAGCTTATATTATGAAATTACATAACATCATTCATCACAAACAATATTATTCCAGTTACATCAATGTTTTGGACTAACATGAACAGCAATAAAAAGAAATCAAAAGGTGACCGGCTGCGTTCACGCTTCGCCCTCATCCTGCCAACTCTCCAAGCCTACTTAGCCGCAGGGTCGGAGCTCCCAGCATGTTGACCGGAAGTCCCACCTGTCCAATTCAGAAGAGGAATTCATTAAGCGAACAGTAAGCGATCAAGTTATGAAAATCTAAAAAGAAAAGAGAAAGAGAAGAGAGACTCACCAACGTCCGCCGCTTGATCCTCATCCGCCAACTGCACACCCGCTTCCTCCGCAGCAAGCAGCCGTATCCCCTCCTTCACCGCTACATTCTCCTCCTTCGAGAACTGGGCAGTTACCACGTCCATCCTGAATGACGCTCCACCTTCCTTATCCGCATCATCCTTGGCCTCCTCCAAAGCCCAGAGATATATCCTAGCCATGACCCGGGGATAGTCATCCATCCAGGATAGACTACCCTGCTTCCAGGTACGGAAGTACATATCCTGCAACATCTCATCCATCATCCCGTCGTTCTCCTCAAACTCCCTCACCCGGGCCTCGGAGGACAACAACTTAGCAACGGCAACATCCCTCTCTGTTCGATATCTCAAGCGGTCAGCCTGGAGAGACCTCCTCATTTCCCCCATCTCTTCCTTTAGCTTGGCCTGGGCAAGCTCTGCGGCCTCAAGCCTCCCAGACAACTCTTCAATCCGCTCAAGATCCGCATTCCGAACCTCATCCACCGTCGCAATGGCCATATCAATCCGCCCCTTGCAAGCAGCCTCCATTTATCGCAATTCTGCCCTCGTGCTGATAAATCTGAATAGCCTGATCGGCAAGCTATTTGGCCTGATCAAAAACCTGCAACCGCAGCCGTATGTTAGCACTCCCAATTTCCTCCCCAGCCCTAGCCAGTCGAGCATGATGCTCCATCAATTTCTTGACCTCCTCCGCAACCCGGTCAATGTTGGCCTTGGCTTCGTCCCCCATAGCAGCTATCCGAGTAGTGAGCAGATCCAGATCTAGGGACTTAGCCTCATCAAGAATCCGAACCATGGGATTGCGAGGGAGAAGGTGCTCGCCCGTGGCCTCGTCAAATAATATATCCTGAAAGCTTGGGTCTAAATCCGGTGGCCGGCAAAGGGATTGCGAGGCACGTCGGGGCGCCTTATGCGGATAACGGTAGGATTTTGAGACGGATGCGGGGAGGGAGCATGCTCAGTGTCCTCCTCCGTGATATCATGAATAGGTTGAGGAGGAAGCTGCGGACCGGGTGAAGATTCAAATAAGGAACGCCTCCTCTTCCTCTGCTGGATACCTTCCTCAATGACTCCAAGAAGAGGACGATATTTAGCTGCATCCTCGGAATGGCCAGTTGGCGGCTTCGGCTTAGTAGAAGCTCTCATCAACTTTAATTGCTCAAGGCGGTGTCGAACATCTGAAGTTTTGGCCACCTCGCCTGCCCCTGTAATAAAGAACAAGTGTTACGAACATACAAGGGTCCATAATTCAAGAAATATGTTAACTTAAAAAGAATGAGAAGGCACGTCTGTTATACAAACTCTGCGGAGAAGGAGAATACTGTAATAAGTCCTGAATCTCAGTCCAGGACGGAAGCGAACCATAAAATATTCCTAAGTCCCTATCATAAATGGAATCTACAGAAGTTAAGAGTTCACCTTGAATTGCTGGAGCCACCTCAGCTGAAGAACTCTTAGGGAATGGTTTGGCGCCAGCCCCAGCCTTGTCAACCTCCTTTGCCTTCTTCACCAAGGCTGATCCTTCCTCCAACCCTTCAAAATCCTGGCGGAAGGCATCATCCGTCCACTACTGAATCTCCCCTGCCTGCTCAGAAGACAAAGCCCCGGCACCACTACCACCCTGTCCTTCACCTTCTCCATCTCCTCCACTCTCCTCTTCGTCTCTTTCCTCCTCTCCACCTTCCTCCTCCGGAATATATGGACATGTACTGGGAGAGGGTCCATCCGACTTCTTAAGCTTCTTTCCCCCAACGGCTGGAGGTACCGAGAAAGGTCTCTTCTTGCTACTCTTCGCAGTAGCCCCATCCTTAGCTTTAGCAGCCCTCTCCTCGGCTGTGTCTCTCTGTTTAACCACAGATTGATGTGGCAGAATCAAGTTATACTCCAGGAGAGTGGCGTTCCTGATCAAGTAAGAGGCCGACCTATCCCTTCCCGAAATGACCTTTATTTCAGCAGCCATCCGCGCCAAGGAATCATTCTCCACAACCGCAAAGCCACCTGTTGCTAGCAAGAAATAAAAACATATAAGAAGAAGCATTATGATTGGGACAAGGAAAATATAAATGAAGTTCATCTTACAGCCGGAAGTGAAAAGGCGGAAAGAAACAGAGTCATCCCTAATAAAAAACCATTCCTTCTTGAACATACTGAGCTTCGAGTACAGATCCAGAACAGGCTTGAAGGGCACGGCCGCTTCCAAACTGATATAAAGAGACCCCTTCTTGTAGCCTCTCAAGTTGTACAGATACCGGATCTCCCGGTTGGAAGGGGACGCCCATACCTCCTCTGAAAGATAACAAATAAGCACACTAGGATGGCATAGGAGTTGGGCTAAAGCTGGAAAGGAGCCACCTTCAGATAGGTAAGAAAACTGATTATCCAGGCATTGAGAGGCGGGATAGCACCACACATGCAATGATATCTGCTGTAAGCAAAGTAGCCTTCAGGGGGGTCATACGGCATCACTCTGTTCCCCGGCAACAGCATAAGCGCTCTATCTATCCCGAAGGAACGAGCTATAACGTCAAGTTGCTCCTCCTTTAAGGAGCTGGGAAAGCAATTGGGAGGGGAGACCAGAAGTTCCTGGGGACCATACCCATCCACTAGCGACCTTGGGCCAGGTCCATGTTGCGCCGGTTCTGTTTGGGCTGGGGGCACGGAAGAAGACTCTCCTCTATCCTTGGACGTCTTACTACCTGATCGAGTTTCCGCTTTACGAGACATTTTATCTACATACACAATAGAGAAGGACGTGTTGTTAGGACATGAAGTACAGGAATACAAGCGAGCAAGCATACACAAGTCGGAGATTTCTCTCATGGTCCAAGTATAAAAGAGCATTTCGTATCAAAGGTTTAAAGTTCCATTCGGCTAAGTGAACACCCATTCGGCATTCAAAAAACCCTGGTTCATTCGGTATTGCCAACATAAGAAATCATTCGGTACTTGGAGCTCTCGGTTCCATTCGGTAAAACCCAAATATAATGAAGAAGCCATTCGGCGTATACCTGGTTCGGCAGCAAGGGTTGGTTCGGCACAGCGACTGATTCGGTAGGAATTTCTTATCCGGTTGACTCGTTCGGTAGGGAACAAAGGAAGCCCTAGGCCCCTACTTATAGGGGAGCAAAGATACAACCGGACCAACTGGTTCGGCAATCCCAGGACCAAACGAAGCTATCTCAACTGCAGGGAAACAAAGCGCGACACATGCAAGCACGTGCCCCACTTTGGGGGGCAAATGTTGGGCGAATTCTCACCCAGGAGATCTCGAGACCAAGAAGCGTCAGTTCCATCCGGATTCGCAACTTCCATTCGTTCCATCCGGTACACGTGCCACTACCGAACCATTCTCCTACCATGCCGGACCAAACCTCCACCTCATTGCCGAACCAAGCACCCAAGAGCAGTGATGCCGAACCAATGCATTCCCCACCATCACCGGACCACCATCACCGAACCCCCATGACCGGACCACCAATACCGAACCAGACTCCACTTAGCAACCACCGAACCAACCTCTACCGGTCCAACCACCGGACCAAAGCCCTACCGGTCCAACCACCAACAACCACCGGACCAAAGCCCTACCGGTCCAACCATCTCCAACCACAGAACCAAGCTTCGCCGAACCAGATATGCCAGACCAGATAGCTTCAGTCCAGGCCCATCAGCAGCTATATACATCCAAGACCCCTGCCCCCAGCCTCATTCTATAAATAGAGGGGTAGAGGTACAACAATGGGGGACAAGTTTGAGAGCTCAAGCAAGGAAGGAACTTTCAAACAACTTTCTTATACTTGTACTTAAAGCTTTATACTTGTAATCTGAAAGAAAGGAGAGAATAACATATAAAGTGGACGTAGGCACGTTCTGGCTGAACCACTATAAATCTGCGTGTCTTTTACAGTTTAGCCCCTGTTTTTTTACATATTTGCATAAGTAACCTAAAACCTTGAAATTAACATATAATCAACTAAATCATACGGATTGGAGGTGTTTGTCCATTTTTTGTGCAAACACCGTACGACTTTTAGAAATGCATGCATGGATTTGAAATGGAACAGTACAATGGTGCACCACTCTCCAGCGATGGTAAATCGAAGGGCAGCCTCGGTAGTGCTGTTTTACAGTAAAAATCCACGTGTCGAAAAAACGAAGGGAAAAAAACTTACGAGGCCCGATTGAGATTCGGGTTGTCATTTTTGGGCATTAATCTATCCGTTGACGGTTGAAAGCTGTCAAAGCCGTAGAACTCATCGAGGCCTTCGTTTTGACAGGTTGTGGCTCCCGTAACTCTAAACAAGCCAGAAGTTATGGTCGTCCATATAATCGATATCTACAGGGAGCAACATCCACGGTGCAAGGTGCAACATCCGTCCGAAATGGCAAAACAGTGTCGTACGACTTTTAGAAATGTGTGCATGGATTTGAAACGGAACTAACATGGTGCACCACTCTCCAGCGATGGTAAATAGAAGGCCAGCCACGGTAATCCTGTTTTACCGTAAAAATCCACGTGTCGAAAAAACGAAGGGTAAAAAACTTACGAGAACCGATTGAGATTCGGGTTGTTCTTTTTGGGCATTAATCTATCCGTTGACGGCTGAAAGCTGTCAAATCCGTAGAACTCATCGAGGCCTTCGTTTTGACAGGTTGTGGCTACCGTAACTCTAAACGAGCCAGAAGTTATGGCCGTCCGTATAATCAATATCTACAGGGAGCAACATCCACGGTGCAAGGTGCAACATCCGTCCGAAATGGCGAAACAGTGCCGTACGACTTTTAGAAATGCGTGCATGGATTTGAAACGGAACAGTACCATGGTGCACCACTCTCCAGCGATGGTAAATCGAAGACCAGCCACGGTAATCCTGTTTTGCCGTAAAAATCCACGTGTTGGAAAAACGAAGGGTAAAAAATTTACGAGACCCGATTGAGATTCGGGTTGCCCTTTTTGGGCATTAATCTATCCGTTGACGGCTGAAAGTTGTCAAAGCCGTAGAACTCGTCGAGACCTTCGTTTTGACAGGTTATGGCTCCCGTAAATCTAAACGAGCCAGAAGTTATGGCCGTTTGAATAATCGATATCTACAGGGTGCAACATCCACGGTGAAAGGTGCAACATCCGTCCGAAATGGTGAAACAGTGTCGTACGACTTTGAGAAATGCGTGCATGGATTTGAAACGGAACCGTACCATGGTGCACCGCTCTCCAGCGATGGGAAGTCGAAGACGGGCCACGGTAATCCCGTTTTACCGTAAAAATCCACGTGTCGAAAAAAAGTAGGGTAAAAAACTTACGAGACCCGATTGAGATTCAGGTTGTCCTTTTTGGGCATTAATCTATCCGTTGATGGCTGAATGCTGTCAAAGCCGTAGAACTCATCGAGGCCTTCATTTTGACAGGTTATGGCTCCCGTAACTCTAAACGAGCCAGAAATTATGGCCGTTCGAATAATCGATATCTACAGGGTGCAGCATCCACGGTGCAAGGTGCAACATCCGTCCGAAATGGCGAAACAGTGCCGTACGACTTTTAGAAATGCGTGCATGGATTTGAAATGGAATAGTACCATGGTGCACCACTGTCCAGCGATGGTAAATCGAAGGCCAGCCACCGTAATCCTGTTTTACCATAAAAATCCACATGTCGAAAAAACGAAGGGTAAAAAACTTACGAGACCCGATTAAGATTCGGGTTGTCCTTTTTGGGCATTAATCTATCCGTTGAAGGCTAAAAGCTGTCAAATACGTTGAACTCATCGAGGCCTTCGTTTTGACAGGTAATGGCTCCCATGACTCTAAACGAGCCAGAAGTTATGGCCGTTCGAATAATCGATATCTACAGGGTGCAACATCCACGGTGTAAGGTGCAACATCCGTCCGAAATGGCGAAACTGTGCCGTACGACTTTTATAAATGCGTGCATGGATTTCAAACGGAACAGTACCATGGTGCACCACTCTCCAGCGATGGAAAATCGAAGGCCAGCCACGGTAATCCTGTTTTACCGTAAAAATCCACGTGTCGAAAAAACGAAGGGTCAAAAACTTACGAGACCCGATTGAGATTCGGGTTGTCCTTTTTGGGCATTAATCTATCCGTTGACGGCTGAAAGCTGTCAAAATCGTAGAACTCATCGAGGCCTTCGTTTTGACAGGTAATGTCTCCCGTAACTCTAAACGAGCCAGAAGTTATGGCCGTCCGAATAATCGATATCTACAGGGTGCAACATCCACGTTGCAAGGTGCAACATCCGTCCGAAATGGCGAAACAGTGCCGTGCGACTTTTAGAAATGCGTGCATGGATTTGAAACGGAACAGTACCATGGTGCACCACTCTCCAGCGATGGAAAGCCGAAGACGGGCCACGGTGATCATGTTTTACCGTAAAAATCCACGTGTCGAAAAAACGAAGGGTAAAAAACTTACGAGACCCGATTGAGATTCGGGTTGACCTTTTTGGGCATTAATCTATCTGTTGACGGCTGAAAGCTATCAAATCCATAGAACTCATCGAGGCCTTCATTTTGACAGGTTATGGCTCCCGTTAGTCTAAACGAGCCAGAAGTTATGACTGTTTGAATAATCGATATCTACAGGGTGCAACATCCACGGTGCAAGGTGCAACATCCGTCCGAAATGGCGAAACAGTGCCGTACGACTTTTAGAAATGCGTGCATCGATTTGAAATGGAACAGTACCATGGTTCACCACTCTCCAGTGATGGGAAGTCAAAGACGGGCCACGGTAATCCCGTTTTACAGTAAAAATACACGTGTCGAAAAAACGAAGGGTAAAAAACTTACGAGACCCGATTGAGATTCGGGTTGTCCTTTTTGGGCATTAATCTATCCGTTGACGGTTGAAAGCTGTCAAAGCCGTAGAACTCATCGAGGCCTTCGTTTTGACAGGTTATGGCTCCCGTAACTCTAAACGAGCCAGAAGTTATGGCCGTTTGAATAATCGATATCTACAGGGTGCAACATCCACGGTGAAAGGTGCAACATCCGTCCGAAATGGTGAAACAGTGTCGTACGACTTTGAGAAATACGTGCATGGATTTGAAATGGAATAGTACCATGGTGCACCGCTCTCCAGCGATGGGAAGTCGAAGACGGGCCACGGTAATCCCGTTTTACCGCAAAAATCCACGTGTCGAAAAAACGATGGGTAAAAAACTTACGAGACCCGATTGAGACTCGGGTTGTCCTTTTTGGGCATTAATCCATCCGTTGATGGCTGAAAGCTGTCAAAGCCGTAGAACTCATCGAGGCCTTCATTTTGACAGGTTATGGCTCCCGTAACTCTAAACGAGCCAGAAGTTATGGCCGTCCGAATAATCGATATCTACAGGGTGCAACATCCGTCCGAAATGGCGAAACTGTGCCGTACGACTTTTGTAAATGCGTGCATGGGTTTGAAACGGAACAGTACCATGGTGCACCACTCTCCAGCGATGGTAAATCGAAGGCCAGCCATGGTAATCCTGTTTTACCGTAAAAATCCACATGTCGAAAAAACGAAGGGTCAAAAACTTACGAGACCCGATTGAGATTCGGGTTGTCCTTTTTGGGCATAAATCTATCCGTTGACGGCTGAAAGCTGTCAAAATCGTAGAACTCATCGAGGCCTTCATTTGGACAGGTTATGGCTCCCGTAACTCTAAACGAGCCAGAAGTTATGGCCGTCCGAATAATCGATATCTACAGGGTGCAACATCCACGGTGCAAGGTGCAACATCCGTCCGAAATGGCGAAACAGTGCCGTGCGACTTTTAGAAATGCGTGCATGGATTTGAAACGGAACGGTACCATGGTGCACCACTCTCCAGCGATGGGAAGTCGAAGACGGGCCACGGCGATCATGTTTTACCGTAAAAATCCACGTGTCGAAAAAACGAAGGGTAAAAAACTTACGAGACCCGATTGAGATTCGGGTTGACCTTTTTGGGCATTAATCTATCCGTTGACGGCTGAAAGCTATCGAATCCATAGAACTCATCGAGGCCTTCATTTTGACAGGTTATGGCTCCCGTTACTCTAAACGAGCCAGAAGTTATGACCGTTTGAATTATCGATATCTACAGGGTGCAACATCCACGGTGCAAGGTGCAACATCCGTCCGAAATGGCGAAACAGTGTCGTACGACTTTTAGAAATGCGTGCATGGATTTGAAACGGAACAGTTCCATGGTTCACCACTCTCCAGTGATGGGAAGTCGAAGACGGGCCATGGTAATCCCGTTTTACAGTAAAAATACACGTGTCGAAAAAACGAAGGGTAAATGTAACGACCCGTATTTTACGAGTCGGTAAATCGTAGAATTTGCAGGTCGATAGTGTTGTTTGTGTTGCTTCTAGCTTGAGTCGTTTAGAAGTTAACCCGGGTACAAGTGATGAGTCGTGACCGACTCATAGGGGACCGACTCAAGGAGGGGTAGCGGTTTAAAGTGTTGGCCGAGATAAGGATGGACCGACTCAAGAAGTTAGGCGACTCATAGGATGACCGACTCATAGAGGGCCGAGATAAGAAGTGTGGCCGAGTCAACGAGTTACGACTCATAGGGTTTGCCGAGTTAAGGAGTTAACGGGTTAAGGGTGTAGCGACTTAAGGGGTTTAGGCTTAGGTCGTGGGTAATGAGTCGGCAGGGTTTTGAGTCGTAGGGCCTGATGAGTCGTGAGTCGGCATCATAGTTGAGTCGTGAGTGTGTATTGTTGAGTCGTCGTACGACTTAGGACTTGGGGAAAACGCGGCAGTGTCTTAGGTCGGAGGCTTTTAGGTCGTGACCGACTTATGTTGAGTCGGCACTGGTCTTGAGTCGTGAGTCGGTAGGTGTTGAGTCGGTTTGGGTTTGAGTCGTATGACCTTGTGCCTTGGTGTATTGAGTCGTTGGCTTGAGTCGGAAGGCTGTGCTGTTGAGTCGGCTAGGACTTAGGTCGGCCATAAGGCTGTGTTGTTAGGTCGTTTGCAACTGAGTCGGTAGGCACGACTTAACGATGAGTCGTAAGTCGTTAGGCAGCTTGGTGTATTGAGTCGTTGATTAGTTAGGTCGGCTCTGGTATTAAGTCGTAGGTCGGCAGGGTTGTTGAGTCGTGTGAGTGGCTTATGGTAAGTCAGCATGTGGATGAGTCGGGGACGACTCAGGAGTTGGGTCGGCGACGACCTAAGAGCGACGACTCATGGTTGATCCAGCCTATAAATAGAGGGGTTTGGCTCACTTTTTGGCACCGGTTTTTGAAGCGACGAAGTGCTGCCATTTTGAAGACTCGACTACAACATTTCTTCACCTTCTTTTCTCTATTCCAATCTAGTTCTAACATCCATCCAAGATCGAAGATTTAGATTGAAGATTCAAGTGCCAAAGTTGAAGATCTTCATCCGTTTGAGCTAGATTTCATCGATTGAGACGAGATATTGCCGGATCAAGCCTTGATCTTCGCTGTCCAGATCTGAAGTGTTTAGTTTTTGAGGTGTTTTGGTGATTTGGTGAGTGGTAGTTATCTCTCACGCGGATCCAAAGGAGTATATTGGATTGGTGGCATGTTTGGGTGTTAAAGTTAGAGATTTCATGCATTTTTCTTAGATCGAAGTCTAGATCCATGGTTTTTGAAGATGTTTACTTATGCAAGTTAGTTTAACAAGTATTAGAGACAAAACCCATGTTTTATAATTGATAGATCTATGCTAAAAACCATGATTTCACATATGTTGGACTTTTGCTCGTTTAATTACGAAATTGCCATTATAGTTGATATTGCTTATTAGATCTTGTTTGAATGATTGATTATTTGAATGTATGATTGATTTGATTGTTTCCAAGTTAGCTAGTAGTTGATTTGGAACAAGATGATGGAAGAGGATTCAAAAGCTACGGAAGAAGGCTCTTGAATGGTGAAAGCTGCTTAAGGCATATGTAGCGGATGTTGAAGCTCATATGTATAGATTGGATGATGTTGAGATGGGACTTTGCCATGATTCGATGAGGCAAACCATGTTGTTGAGTTGAGACTTTGCTTTGATGCGATGAAGCGAAGTATGATGTGAGTTTTGGCTTAATCCAAGCAGGGATCATTCCAAGCATGTTGATAACTTGAAGGGTAGTTCAAGTTGGTTGATAATGGATTGTTCAAGAGGTAGCTTGAGCTTGTATGAGGATAGTCGTCAAGAAGGATGGCTAGGAGGCCTGGATCTCATCGTCGTTGTTGAAGGTTCTAGCATGCTCAAAAGCAAGAGTACATGGGGCGCCCACAACGACTACAGGAAGGTAGTCGGGACACCCAAAAGACTACAGGTAGGTAGTTGAGTACTCTGGGCAAAGTAGATAAGTCCTAGGCACAAGGCAGTGTGCGGAGTTATGGTTAGAACCGGGGTTACCATTAGCCCTTGACAGATGGTCATTCAACTAACGGTGAAATCGAGGCAAGGATAACAGTGATAGCCAGAGTCATGGATGTTTGGTTGTATTATCATTCGGCTTCAAGAGCGGTGTTTTCTGGGTGCTTATCTGATCTTGGTTTAGGCCTTGGGGGTTTGTATTTGGAAAACATCGTCCTTGACTCGAGTGGTATTCGCTTTACCTTAATTGTCTATGTTGTTATGCTTGCTTCTCCTTAGTGTATGTCTGGGGCTATCACTGTAGAAAGAGGTGGAGTGGGATGGTTTGGTTCCTATTCCTTTTATCCTTTATGCTCTTTTGGTATGCTTGATAGTTGATTTACTGCTCACTAAGACTTTGTCTGACTCAAGGTTTTATGTCTCCTCTTATTACCTTGGGCTGTTCATCCATGTCGGGATGGGCAGACTAGGTAGCAGGTGACAGGTGCTGTGCTAGGAGTTCTACGCTAAAGATGACGAAGACGAGCAGGAGGCTTTGCATATTAGTTTTCTTACTATATGTACTGGGTATCCGCTGCTGTATTTGGTTGAGTGATTTGTAGTGAGGCTTTCATGTATGGATTTGAGTAGATGATTGTATGAAACTACTGTGATGCTTATATGATGATGTTCTGTTCTATGGAGCTTCACTATATTATATTTCTCTATTGTATTTTATCCATGCGCTGTGAGTTATGCGATAGAGATTCTTCTGTTTTGTTTTACCCTGACTATCGTCCATGGCTGCCTGGCACACCTTTTAGCGCATTATTTCCTTGATTTGGTGCGGAAGTCATGGGCGGTCGTCACATTTGGTATCAGAGCTTTGGTTAATCGATTTTAGCCAACGCTCGCTGATGTAACTACGTAAGAGAGACGTAATTGTAATTTGATGGATGATTACTATATATAATATAGTAGTTTAGAAGGGTTTGAACTCCTTATGCAGTTGTTTCTTAAGGTGTTCTAATCATTCTTATTTACAGATATTAAGGATGAGTCGAAGTGAGAGACAAGCTGCGAGGGGTAGCCGTGATGCTAGGGAAGCTGTTGATTATGCTCCTATGTTTGAGGCCATGATGACTTCAATCATGAGGAGAATACCAGCTTCAGGATCATCTGTGGATGTGGGAGTTCAAGTCCAAGCTCCGAGACCGGTGGATTTTGCCAAGCTTTGCAAGGATTATACTGCTCTTGGAGGGAAAGTTTTCTTGGGGACGGAGTCGACTATTGAGGTGCAGAGATGGATTGATGCTTGCAAAAGAATCTTTGGTGACTTAGGGATTGAGGATGCAACTAAGAGGAAGCTTGCATCGAGACAGCTTCAGGGAAGAGCTGCTGATTGGTGGAATTCTATCACTATAGATACACCAGAAGAAGAGATTACTTGGGAGCAATTCCAAGTTAGATTTGAAGCTAAGTTCATCTCTACTTCCCAGAAATCTGTCTTGTTTAAGAGGTTTGTGGAGCTCATGCAAGGGGGAAGGCCTGTTCTTGAGTACATTTCTGAGTTTGAAGCTTTGTCTAAGTATGCCAGATCGTATATTGATTCTCCCTACCAGAAGAATGAAAAGTTTGTGACTGGTCTGGATGCTTATCTTGGGAGGCAGTTAGTGGATCATCTGGACGATCCATTTGAGAAGCTTGTGGAAAAAGCTCTTAGGCATGAGAGTTTGTTTCCTAGGGAAAGTTCTGTTATTGCTGTAGCTAGGGAAGGATCTAAACCACAGCAGAGTGGCAATAAGAAGAGGAAACAACAGCAACAGAGGGGTAGGGATGGCCAGAAGAAGCCGAAGAGTGAAGTGACTTGCTATAACTGCCAGCAGAAGGGCCATCTTTACAAAGATTGTAAGAATCCCAAGGTGCCGGGAAAGTGTTACAACTGTGATAAGCTGGGACATATCAAGAAGGATTGTCCAGAACCGAGGAAAGATAGGCAGGTTGTGCAAGCCTATGCTTTGGGGGCTGTTCCATCGTCTTCGAAAGCTCCTACTGCTGAAGAGAAGGGGAAGAGTGTGGTTGTTCAAGGTACTCTTTCTATTTGTGGTGTTCCAGTTAGAGTGTTGTTTGATACTGGAGCGTCGCATTCTTTTGTTTGTGATGATTTGGTAAGCCGGTTAGGTATGAAACCGGATATTGTTGATAGGCCATTGGTTGTGACTAATCCGGTAAGGGGTTCGTCATGTTTGTGTATGTTATGTCGTGGTCTAGTTGTGTCGAGTCATGATTGCTCGTTTGTTTGTGATTGCTTTGTTCTGAACTTTGCGGGGTTCGGAATTATTTTGGGTATGGACTGGCTTAGGAAGTATGCGGCTAGGATTGATTGTGAGAGGCTTGAGGTGACAGTCGGGAATGTGGAAGGGCGAAAGGTTGTGATACGATGTAAGCATGAAGAAGGCGTCTTCATGAGCTTCATGTATTCGCTGGTTGTTCCACGGGATGGACTGTCATCGGTGCCTATTGTGAATGAGTTTGAGAATGTCTTTGAGGAAGTCAAAGGGTTGCCGCCGCATAGGGAGATCGAGTTTCGTATCGATCTAGTTGAGGGAGCCAGACCTGTTGTGATGCCTCTTAGGCGGATGGCACCGAGGGAGCAGCAAGAGCTGAAGGTGCAAGTTGATGACCTTTTGCGGAAAGGATTCATTCGGAGAAGTGTGTCCGAATGGGGTGCGCCCGTTGTGTTCGCAACCAAAACGGATGGATCGTTGAGGTTGTGTGTTGATTATCGTGAGCTGAATAAGGTGACTAGGAAGAACAAGTATCCATTGCCGAGAATAGATGACTTGTTTGATCAGCTTCACGAGGCTAAGGTGTTTTCTCAGATGGATTTGGCAACGGGATTTCACCAGTTGAGAGTGGCGAAGGATAGTGTGCCGAAGACTGCTTTCAGGACACCATCCGGGTTTTATGAGTGGCTGGTAATGCCGTTTGGGTTGACTAACGCGCCAGCATATTTTGTGGATCTTATGAATAGAGTGTTCAGAGATCAGTTGAATAAGTTCGTGCTTGTGTTCGTGGATGATATTTTGGTTTATTCCAGAACTGAGGAAGAGCACAAGACGCACTTGAGGATTGTTTTAGGAATCTTACGGAAACATCAGCTGAAGGCTAAGTTTTCGAAGTGTCACTTCTGGAAGAATGAAGTGAGGTTCTTAGGTCATGTTATCTCTGGAAATGGAATAGCGGTTGATCCCGCTAAGGTGGCAGCGATCCAGGATTGGATTAGACCTAAGAATGCATCCGATGTGAGAAGTTTTCTTGGATTAGCAGGATATTATCGACGGTTTATCAAAGACTTTTCCAAGATAGCTGCACCGTTAACAGGGTTGACGAAGAAGAACCAAGTGTTCAGATGGGATGATAAGTGTGAGCAAGCTTTCGTAATCCTGAAAGAGCGACTGACGAGCGCTCCTGTTTTGACTATTCCAAGTGGGAATGATGAGATGGTGGTTTACACCGATGCATGTGGCACTGGACTAGGAGCGGTGCTAATGCAGAAGCATAAAGTTGTTGCGTATGCTAGTCGACAACTAAAGCCGCATGAAAGGAATTATCCGACTCATGATTTGGAGTTAGCGGCGATTGTGTTTGCTTTGAAGATGTGGAGACACTATCTATTGGGAGTTAGATTCGAGCTGTTTACAGATCATAAGTCGTTGAAGTATCTGTTTTCCCAAAAGGATTTGAATCTTCGACAGCAAAGGTGGCTAGAGTTCTTAGCATCGTATGATTTTGGTATAGCCTATACTCCAGGGAAAGGTAACGCAGTGGCTGATGCGTTAAGTCGAAGACATGCAGGATTGGGAGCCATGTTTTCGGAATGGAAGAGTCTTGAGTATTTGGCTGGATTTGATTTCAGGCCTAGATGTGAATTGGAACCTGAGATGTTGGCAAACTTATCGATAAGGCCTACTCTTGTGGAAAGAATTGGCGAGAGGCAAAGGAGAGATGATAAGCTTATCAAGATTATCCGTGATTTGGAATCCGGATTGGATCCAGAAAAGGATAAAGGATTTGAAGTCGATCGAGAGGGTTGGCTTCGAAAGCAAGGGCGACTAGTTGTTCCCGATGTAGATGGATTGAGAGATGAAGTTCTGAGGGAGAGTCATCACTCGAAGTTGACAATTCATCCAGGTGGAAATAAGATGTATCGGGATATGAAGAGAACCTACTACTGGGAAGGTATGAAGAAGGATGTTGGAAATTTTATTTCCAAGTGTATGAATTGCCAGTTGGTGAAAGCTGAGCAGAAGAAGCCCAGTGGATTGCTTCAGCCATTAGAGGTTCCTACATGGAAGTGGGAGCAAGTGTCGATGGACTTTATCGATGGTCTACCTAGGACAAGAGCAGGGAATGAAGGGATTTGGGTCATAGTAGATCGTTTGACCAAGAGTGCAAGGTTCATTCCTGTTCGATCGACTAGGACTGCATCAAAGTTGGCTGAACTGTATGTGAAGTGGATAGTTCGTTTCCATGGTGTTCCGAAGAGTATAGTGAGCGATCGAGACCCATTGTTCACTAGTAGGTTTTGGAAGAGCTTCCAGGAAGTCCTGGGAACCGAATTGTGTTTGAGTACAGCTTATCACCCTCAAACAGATGGTCAGACTGAGAGAGTCAACCGAGTTTTGGAAGATCTTCTTAGAGCATGTGTTTTGGACTTCGGAGGATCATGGGAAGATCACCTTCATTTGGTGGAATTTGCTTATAATAACAGTTATCAGTCGAGTATTGGTATGGCACCATATGAGGCATTATATGGAAGACCGTGTAACTCTCCGACATGTTGGTTGGAAACTGGAGAAAAGCTGATACTTGGGCCAGAGATGATTCGACAGACTTCGGATCGTATAGAGAACATTCGGCAAAGAATGAAGGCAGCCCAAGATCGTCAGAAAAGTTATGCAGATAATCGTCGAAAGGATTTGGAATTCGACGTGGGTAATATGGTTTTTGTGAAGATTTCCCCATTGAAGAATGTTGTTAGATTCGGGAAGAAAGGGAAATTGACTCCGAGATTTGTTGGACCATTTCCGATTATCGAGCGAATTGGAAAGCTCGCTTATAGATTGGAGTTACCGGAAAAGATGGCGGGTGTGCACAATGTTTTTCATGTATCTTATCTACGGAAGTATGTGCACGACCCAACTACGGTGGTTTCTGCTGATAGCTGTGAAGACTTGGAGGTTGATCCTGTTGTTTCGAGACCTCGTAAGCCGCTTCGTATTGTTGAAACCGATACGAAACAGCTTAGGAGGAAGACGATTACGTTGCTCAAGGTACAATGGAGTGATGATGTTAACGACTGTACATGGGAGGAGGAAGAGAGGATGAAGGCAGCTCATCCCGGACTCTTCGAGGTATGGCCCTAAAGTGTCGTGACATCTCATGAATTTGTAGCTTGTTCTAAGTCATAGAATTCTGCATGCTAGGTTAGAATTGGATGCATGGTTTGTTGATTGCTATGGATGGTAGGCATGCGGAATAATTGTGATTGCTGTTGTTTGCTTGGAATTTCGAGGGCGAAATTCCTAAGGGGGAGAGAATGTAACGACCCGTATTTTACGAGTCGGTAAATCGTAGAATTTGCAGGTCGATAGTGTTGTTTGTGTTGCTTCTAGCTTGAGTCGTTTAGAAGTTAACCCGGGTACAAGTGATGAGTCGTGACCGACTCATAGGGGACCGACTCAAGGAGGGGTAGCGGTTTAAAGTGTTGGCCGAGATAAGGATGGACCGACTCAAGAAGTTAGGCGACTCATAGGATGACCGACTCATAGAGGGCCGAGATAAGAAGTGTGGCCGAGTCAACGAGTTACGACTCATAGGGTTTGCCGAGTTAAGGAGTTAACGGGTTAAGGGTGTAGCGACTTAAGGGGTTTAGGCTTAGGTCGTGGGTAATGAGTCGGCAGGGTTTTGAGTCGTAGGGCCTGATGAGTCGTGAGTCGGCATCATAGTTGAGTCGTGAGTGTGTATTGTTGAGTCGTCGTACGACTTAGGACTTGGGGAAAACGCGGCAGTGTCTTAGGTCGGAGGCTTTTAGGTCGTGACCGACTTATGTTGAGTCGGCACTGGTCTTGAGTCGTGAGTCGGTAGGTGTTGAGTCGGTTTGGGTTTGAGTCGTATGACCTTGTGCCTTGGTGTATTGAGTCGTTGGCTTGAGTCGGAAGGCTGTGCTGTTGAGTCGGCTAGGACTTAGGTCGGCCATAAGGCTGTGTTGTTAGGTCGTTTGCAACTGAGTCGGTAGGCACGACTTAACGATGAGTCGTAAGTCGTTAGGCAGCTTGGTGTATTGAGTCGTTGATTAGTTAGGTCGGCTCTGGTATTAAGTCGTAGGTCGGCAGGGTTGTTGAGTCGTGTGAGTGGCTTATGGTAAGTCAGCATGTGGATGAGTCGGGGACGACTCAGGAGTTGGGTCGGCGACGACCTAAGAGCGACGACTCATGGTTGATCCAGCCTATAAATAGAGGGGTTTGGCTCACTTTTTGGCACCGGTTTTTGAAGCGACGAAGTGCTGCCATTTTGAAGACTCGACTACAACATTTCTTCACCTTCTTTTCTCTATTCCAATCTAGTTCTAACATCCATCCAAGATCGAAGATTTAGATTGAAGATTCAAGTGCCAAAGTTGAAGATCTTCATCCGTTTGAGCTAGATTTCATCGATTGAGACGAGATATTGCCCGATCAAGCCTTGATCTTCGCTGTCCAGATCTGAAGTGTTTAGTTTTTGAGGTGTTTTGGTGATTTGGTGAGTGGTAGTTATCTCTCACGCGGATCCAAAGGAGTATATTGGATTGGTGGCATGTTTGGGTGTTAAAGTTAGAGATTTCATGCATTTTTCTTAGATCGAAGTCTAGATCCATGGTTTTTGAAGATGTTTACTTATGCAAGTTAGTTTAACAAGTATTAGAGACAAAACCCATGTTTTATAATTGATAGATCTATGCTAAAAACCATGATTTCACATATGTTGGACTTTTGCTCGTTTAATTACGAAATTGCCATTATAGTTGATATTGCTTATTAGATCTTGTTTGAATGATTGATTATTTGAATGTATGATTGATTTGATTGTTTCCAAGTTAGCTAGTAGTTGATTTGGAACAAGATGATGGAAGAGGATTCAAAAGCTACGGAAGAAGGCTCTTGAATGGTGAAAGCTGCTTAAGGCATATGTAGCGGATGTTGAAGCTCATATGTATAGATTGGATGATGTTGAGATGGGACTTTGCCATGATTCGATGAGGCAAACCATGTTGTTGAGTTGAGACTTTGCTTTGATGCGATGAAGCGAAGTATGATGTGAGTTTTGGCTTAATCCAAGCAGGGATCATTCCAAGCATGTTGATAACTTGAAGGGTAGTTCAAGTTGGTTGATAATGGATTGTTCAAGAGGTAGCTTGAGCTTGTATGAGGATAGTCGTCAAGAAGGATTGCTAGGAGGCCTGGATCTCATCGTCGTTGTTGAAGGTTCTAGCATGCTCAAAAGCAAGAGTACATGGGGCGCCCACAACGACTACAGGAAGGTAGTCGGGACACCCAAAAGACTACAGGTAGGTAGTTGAGTACTCTGGGCAAAGTAGATAAGTCCTAGGCACAAGGCAGTGTGCGGAGTTATGGTTAGAACCGGGGTTACCATTAGCCCTTGACAGATGGTCATTCAACTAACGGTGAAATCGAGGCAAGGATAACAGTGATAGCCAGAGTCATGGATGTTTGGTTGTATTATCATTCGGCTTCAAGAGCGGTGTTTTCTGGGTGCTTATCTGATCTTGGTTTAGGCCTTGGGGGTTTGTATTTGGAAAACATCGTCCTTGACTCGAGTGGTATTCGCTTTACCTTAATTGTCTATGTTGTTATGCTTGCTTCTCCTTAGTGTATGTCTGGGGCTATCACTGTAGAAAGAGGTGGAGTGGGATGGTTTGGTTCCTATTCCTTTTATCCTTTATGCTCTTTTGGTATGCTTGATAGTTGATTTACTGCTCACTAAGACTTTGTCTGACTCAAGGTTTTATGTCTCCTCTTATTACCTTGGGCTGTTCATCCATGTCGGGATGGGCAGACTAGGTAGCAGGTGACAGGTGCTGTGCTAGGAGTTCTACGCTAAAGATGACGAAGACGAGCAGGAGGCTTTGCATATTAGTTTTCTTACTATATGTACTGGGTATCCGCTGCTGTATTTGGTTGAGTGATTTGTAGTGAGGCTTTCATGTATGGATTTGAGTAGATGATTGTATGAAACTACTGTGATGCTTATATGATGATGTTCTGTTCTATGGAGCTTCACTATATTATATTTCTCTATTGTATTTTATCCATGCGCTGTGAGTTATGCGATAGAGATTCTTCTGTTTTGTTTTACCCTGACTATCGTCCATGGCTGCCTGGCACACCTTTTAGCGCATTATTTCCTTGATTTGGTGCGGAAGTCATGGGCGGTCGTCACAGTAAAAAACTTACGAGACCCGATTGAGATTCGGGTTGTCCTTTTTGGGCATTAATCTATCCGTTGACGACTGAAAGCTGTTAAAGCCGTGTAACTCATTGAGGGCTTCGTTTTGACAGGTTATGGCTCCCGTAACTCTAAACGAGCCAGAAGTTATGGCCGTCCGAATAATCGATATCTACAGGGTGCAACATCCACGGTGCAAGGTGCAACATAAGTCCGAAATGGCGAAACTACGCCGTACGACTTTTAGAAATGCGTGCATGGATTTGAAACGGAACAGTACAATGGTGCACCACTCTTCAGCGATGGGAAGTCGAAGATGGGCCACGGTAATCCTATTTTACCGTAAAAATCCACGTGTCGAAAAAACGAAGGGTAAAAAACTTACGAGACCCGATTGAGATTCGGGTTGTCCTTTTTGGGCATTGATCTATCCGTTGATGGCTGAAAGCTGTCAAAGCCGTACAACTCATCGAGGCCTTCGTTTTGACAGGTTGTGGCTCCTGTAACTCTAAACGAGCCAGAAGTTATGGTCGTCCGTATAATCGATATCTACAAGGAGCAACATCCACGGTACAAGGTGCAACATCCGTCCGAAATGCCAAAACAATGTCGTACGACTTTTAGAAATGCGTGCATGGATTTGAAACGGAACAGTACCATGGTGCACCACTCTCCAGCGATGGTAAATCGAAGGCCAGCCACGGTAATCCTGTTTTACCGTAAAATCCACGTGTCGAAAAAACGAAGGGTAAAAAACTTACGAGACCCGATTGAGATTCGGGTTGTCCTTTTTGGGCATTAATCTATCCGTTGACGGCTGAAAGCTGTCAAAGCCGTAGAACTCATCGAGGCCTTCGTTTTGACAGGTTGTGGCTCCCGTAACTCTAAACGAGCCAGAAGTTATGGTCGTCCGTATAATCGATATCTACAGGGTGCAACATCCACGGTGCAAGGTGCAACATCCGTCCGAAATGGCGAAACCGTGCCATACAACTTTTAGAAATGCGTGCATGGATTTGAAACGGAACAGTACCATGGTGCACCGCTCTCCAGCGATGGTAAATCGAAGACCAGCCACCGTAATCCTGTTTTACCGTAAAAATGCACGTGTCGAAAAAACGAAGGGTAAAAAACTAACGACACCCGATTGAGATTCGGGTTGTCCTTTTTGGGCATTATTCTATCCGTTGGCGGTTGAAAGCTGTCAAAGCCATATAACTCATCAATAGGCCTTCGTTTTTACAGGTTATGGCTCCCGTAAATCTAAACGAGCCAGAAGTTATGGCCGTCCGAATAATCGATATCTACAGGGTGCAACATCCACGGTGCAAGGTGCAACATCCGTCCGAAATGGCGAAACAGTGCCGTACGACTTTTAGAAATGCGTGCATGTATTTGAAACGGAACAGTACCATGGTTCACCACTCTCCAGTGGTGGAAAGTCGAAGACGGGCCACGGTAATCCCGTTTTCCCGCAAAAATACACGTGTCGAAAAAACGAAGGGTAAAAAACTTACGAGGCCCGATTGAGATTCGGGTTGTCCTTTTTGGGCAGTAATCTATCCGTTGACGACTGAAAGCTGTTAAAGCCGTACAACTCATTGAGGCCTTCATTTTGACAGGTTATGACTCCCGTAACTCTAAACGAGCCAGAAGTTATGGCCGTCCGAATAATCGATATCTACAGGGTGCAACATCCACGGTGCAAGGTGCAACATCCGTCTGAAATGGCGAAACTGTGCCGTACGGCTTTTAGAAATGCGTGCATGGATTTGAAACGGAACAGTACAATGGTGCACCACTCTCCAGCGATGGGAAGTCAAAGACGGGCCACGGTAATCCTGTTTTACCGTAAAAATCCACGTGTCGAAAAAACGAAGGGTAAAAAACTAACGAGACCCGATTGAGATTCGGGTTGTCCTTTTTGGGCATTAATCTATCCGTTGACGGCTGAAAGCTGTCAAAGCCGTAGAACTCATCGAGGCCTTCGTTTTGATAGGTTGTGGCTCCTGTAACTCTTAACGAGCCAGAAGTTATGGTCGTCCGTATAATCGACATCTACAGGGAGCAACATCCACGGTGCAGGGTGCAACATCCGTCCGAAATGGCAAAACAGTGTCGTACGACTTTTAGAAATGCGTGCATGGATTTGAAATGGAATAGTACCATGTTGCACCACTCTCCAGCGATGGTAAATCAAAGGCCAGCCACGGTAATCCTGTTTTACCGTAAAATCCACGTGTCGAAAAAACGAAGGGTAAAAAACTTACGAGACCCGATCGAGATTCGGGTTGTCCTTTTTGGGCATTAATCTATCCGTTGACGGCTGAAAGGTGTCAAAGCCGTAGAACTCATCGAGGCCTTCGTTTTGACAGGTTGTGGCTCCCGTAACTCTAAACGAGCCAGAAATTATGGTCGTCCGTATAATCGATGTCTACAAGGTGCAACATCCACGGTGCAAGGTGCAACATTCGTCCGAAATGGCGAAACAGTGCCGTACGACTTTTAGAAATGCGTGCATGGATTTGAAACGGAACAGTACCATGGTGCACCGCTCTCCAGCGATGGTAAATCGAAGACCAGCCACCGTAATCCTGTTTTACTGTAAAAATGCACGTGTCGAAAAAACGAAGGGGAAAAAACTTACGACACCCGATTGAGATTCGGGTTGTCCTTTTTGGGCATTATTCTATCCGTTGACGGTTGAAAGCTGTCAAAGCCATATAAATCATCGAGGCTTTCGTTTTTATAGGTTATGGCTCCCGTAAATCTAAACGAGCCAGAAGTTATGGCCGTCCGAATAATCGATATCTACAGGGTGCAACATCCATGGTGTTAGGTGCAACATCCATCCGAAATGGAGAAACAGTGCCGTACGACTTTTAGAAATGCGTGCATGGATTTGAAACGGAACAGTGCCATGGTGCACCACTGTCCAGCGATGGGAAGTCGAAGACGGGCCACGGTAATTCTGTTTTACCGTAAAAATCCATGTGTCGAAAAAACGAAGGGTAAAAAACTTACGAGACCCGATTGAGATTCGGGTTGTCCTTTTTGGGCATTAATCTATCCGTTGACGGCTGAAAGCTGTCAAAGCCGTAGAACTCATCGAGGCCTTCGTTTTGACAGGTTGTGGCTCCCGTAACTCTAAACGAGCCAGAAGTTATGGCCGTTTGAATAATCGATATCTACAGGGTGCAACATCCACGGTGCAAGGTGCAACATCCGTCCGAAATGGCAAAACAGTGCCGTACGACTTTTATAAATGCGTGCATGGATTTGAAACGGAACAGTACCATGGTGCACCACTCTCCAGCGATGGTAAACATAAGGCCAGCCACGGTAATCCCGTTTTACCGTAAAAATCCACGTGTCGAATAAACGTAGGGTAAAAAACTTACGAGACCCGATTGATATTCGGGTTGTCCTTTTTGGGCATTAATCTATCCGTTGACGGCTGAAAGCTGTCAAAGCCGTAGAACTCATCGAGGCCTTCGTTTTGACAGGTTATGGCTCCCGTAAATCTAAACGAGCCAGAATTTATGGCCGTCCGAATAATAGATATCTACAGGGTGCAACATCCACGGTGCAAGGTGCAACATCCATCCGAAATGGCGAAACAGTGTCGTACGACTTTTAGAAATGCGTGCATGGATTTGAAATGGAACAGTACAATGGTGCACCACTCTCCAGCGATGGGAAGTCGAAGACGGGCCACGGTAATCCTGTTTTACCGTAAAATTCCACGTGTCGAAAAAACGAAGGGTAAAAAACTTACGAGACCCGATTGAGATTCGGGTTGTCCTTTTTGGGCATTAATCTATCCGTTGACGGCTGAAAGCTGTCAAAGCTGTAGAACTCATCGAGGCCTTCATCTTGACAGGTTATGGCTCCCGTAACTCTAAACGAGCCAGAAGTTATGGTCGTCCGAATAATCGATATCTACAGGGTGCAACATCCACGGTGCAGGGTGCAACATCCGTCCGAAATGGCGAAACAGTGTCGTACGACTTTTAGAAATGCATGCATGGATTTGAAAAGGAACAGTACCATGGTGCACCACTCTACAGCGATGGTAAATCGAAGGCCAGCCACGATAATCCTGTTTTACCGTAAAAATCCACGTGTCGAAAAAACGAAGGGTAAAAAACTTACGAGACCCGAATGAGATTCGGGTTGTCCTTTTTGGGAATTAATCTATCCGTTGACGGCTGAAAGCTGTCAAAGACGTAGAACTCGTCGAGGCCTTCGTTTTGACAGATTATGGCTCCCGTAACTCTAAACGAGCAAGAAGTTATGGCCGTCCGAATAATCGATATCTACAGGGTGCAACATCCACGGTGCAAGGTGCAACATCCGTCCGAAATGGCGAAACTGTGCCGTACGACTTTTATAAATGCGTGCATAGATTTGAAACGGAACAGTACCATGGTGCACCACTCTCCAGCGATGGTAAATCGAAGTCCAGCCACGGTAATCCTGTTTTACCGTAAAAATCCACGTGTCGAAAAAACAAAGGGTAAAAAACTTACGAGAGCCGATTGAGATTCGGGTTGTCCTTTTTGGGCATTAATCTATCCGTTGACGGCTGAAAGCTGTCTAAGCCGTAGAACTCATCGAGGCCTTTGTTTTGACAGGTTGTGGCTCCCGTAACTCTAAACGAGCCAGAAGTTATGGCCGTTTGAATAATCAATATCTACAGGGTGCAACATCCACGGCGCAAGGTGCAACATCCGTCCGAAATGGCAAAACAGCGTCGTACGACTTTTAAAAATGCATGCATGGATTTGAAACGGAACAGTACAATGGTGCACCGCTCTCCAGCGATGGGAAGTCGAAGACCAGCCACGGTAATCCCGTTTTACCGTAAAAATCCACGTGTCGAATAAACGAAGGGTAAAAAACTTACGAGACCCGATTGAGATTCGGGTTGTCCTTTTTGGGCATTAATTTATCTGTTGACGGCTGAAAGCCGTCAAAGCCGTAGAACTCATCGAGGCCTTAATTTTAACAGGTTATGGCTCCCGTAACTCTAAACGAGCCAGAAGTTATGGCCGTCCGAATAATCGATATCTACAGGGTGCAACATCCACGGTGCAAGGTACAACATCCGTCCGAAATGGCGAAACAGTGCCGTACGGCTTTTAGAAATGCGTGCATTGATTAGAAACGGAATAGTACCATGGTGCACCACTGTCCAGCGATGGTCAATCGAAGGCCAGCCACCGTAATCCTGGTTTACCGTAAAAATCCACGTGTCGAAAAAACGAAGGGTAAAAAACTTACGAGACCCGATTGAGATTCGGGTTGTGCTTTATGGGCATTAATCTATCCGTTGACCGCTGAAAGCTGTCAAAGCCGTAGAACTCATCGAGGCCTTCGTTTTGACAGGTTATGCCTCCCGTAACTCTAAACGAGCCAAAGGTTATGGACGTCCGAATAATCGATATCTACAGGGTGCAACATCCACGGTGCAAGGTGCAACATCCGTCCGAAATGGCGAAACAGTGCCGTATGACTTTTATAAATGCATGCATGGATTTGAAACGGAACAGTACCATGGTGCACCACTCTCCAGCGATGGTAAATCGAAGGCCAGCCACGGTAATCCTGTTTTACAGTAAAAATCCACGTGTCGAAAAAACGAAGGGTAAAAAACTTACGAGACCCGATTGAGATTCGGGTTGTCTTTTTGGGCATTAATCTATCCGTTCACGGCTGAAAGCTGTCAAAGCCGTAGAACTCATCGAGGCCTTCGTTTTGACAGGTTATGGCTCCTGTAACTCTAAACGAGCCAGAAGTTATGGCCGTCCGAATAATCGATATCTACAGGATGCAACATCCACGTTGCAAGGTGAACATCCGTCCGAAATGGCGAAACAGTGACGTACGACTTTTACAAATGCGTGCATGGATTTGAAACGGTACAGTACCATGGTGCACCACTCTCCAGCGATGGGAAGCCGAAGACGGGCCAAGGTAATCCTATTTTACCGTAAAAATCCACGTGTTGAAAAAACGAAGGGTAAAAAACTTACGAGACCCGATTGAGATTCGGGTTGTCCTTTTTGAGCATTAATCTATCTGTTGACGGCTGAAAGCTGTCAAAGCCGTAGAACTCATCGAGGCCTTCGTTTTGACTGGTTATGGCCCCCGTATCTCTAAACGAGCCAGAAGTTATGGCCGTCCGAATAATCGATATCTACAGGGTGCAACATTCACGGTGCAAGGTGCAACATCCGTCCGAAATGGCGAAACAGTGCCATACGACTTTTAGAAATGCGTGCATGGATTTGAAACTGAATAGTACCATAGTGCACCACTCTCCAGCGATGGAAAGTCGAAGACGGGCCACGGTAATCCTGTTTTACCGTAAAAATCCACGTGTCGAAAAAACGAAGGGTAAAAAACTTACGAGACTCGATTGAGATTCGGGTTGTCCTTTTTGGGCATTATTCTATCCTTTGACGGCTGAAAGCTATCAAAGCTGTAGAACTCATCGAGGCCTTCGTTTTGACAGGTTATGGCTCCCGTAACTCTAAACGAGCCAGAAGTTATGGCCGTTTGAATAATCGATATCTACGGGGTGCAACATCCACGGTGCAAGGTGCAACATCCGTCCGAAATGGTGAAACAGTGTCGTACGACTTTTAGAAATGCGTGCATGGATTTGAAACGGAACAGTACCATGGTGCACCGCTCTCCAGCGATGGGAAGTCGAAGACGGGCCACGGTAATCCCGTTTTACCGTAAAAATCCACGTGTCGAATAAACGAAGGGTAAAAAACTTACGAGACCCGATTGAGATTTGGGTTGTCCTTTTTGGGCATTAATCTATCTGTTGACGGCTGAAAGCTGACAGAGCCGTAGAAATCATCGAGGCCTTCATTTTAACAGGTTATGGCTCCCGTAACTCTAAACGAGCCAGAAGTTATGGCCGTCCGAATAATCGATATCTACAGGTTGCAACATCCACGGTGCAAGGTGCAACATCCGTCCGAAATGGCGAAACAGTGCCGTACGACTTTTAGAAATGCGTGCATTGATTTGAAACGGAACAGTACCATGGTGCACCACTGTCCAGCGTTGGTAAATCGAAGGCCAGCCACCGTAATCCTGGTTTACCGTAAAAATCCACGTGTCGAAAAAACGAAGGGTAAAAATCTTACGAGACCCGATTGAGATTCGGGTTGTCCTTTTTGGGCATTAATCTATCCGTTGACGGCTGAAAGCGGTCAAAGCCGTAGAACTCATCGAGGCCTTCGTTTTGACAGGTTATGCCTCCCGTAACTCTAAACGAGCCAGAAGTTATGGCTGTCCGAATAATCGATATCTACAGGGTGCAACATCCACGGTGCAAGGTGCAACATCCGTCCGAAATGGAGAAACAGTGCCATACGACTTTTATAAATGCGTGCATGGATTTGACACGGAACAGTACCATGGTGCACCACTCTCCAGCGATGGTAAATCGAAGGCCAGCCACGGTAATCCTGTTTTACCGTAAAAATCCACGTGTCGAAAAAACGAAGGGTAAAAAACTTACGAGACCCGATTGAGATTCGGGTTGTCCTTTTTGGGCATTAATCTATCCGTTCATGGCTGAAAGCTGTCAAAGCCGTAGAACTCATCAAGGCCTTCGTTTTGACAGGTTGTGGCTCCTGTAACTCTAAACGAGCCAGAAGTTATGGCCGTCCGAATAATCGATATCTACAGGATGCAACATCCACGGTGCAAGGTGAACATCCGTCCGAAATGGCGAAACAGTGTCGTACGACTTTTAGAAATGCGTGAATGGATTTGAAACGGAACAGTACCATGGTGCACCACTCTCCAGCGATGGGAAGCCGAAGACGGGCCAAGGAAATCCTATTTTACCGTAAAAATCCACGTGTCGAAAAAACGAAGGGTAAAAAACTTACGAGACCCGATTGAGATTCGGGTTGTCCTTTTTGAGCATTAATCTATCTGTTGACGGCTGAAAGCTATCAAAGCCGTAGAACTCATCGAGGCCTTCATTTTGACAGGTTACGGCTCCTGTAACTCTAAACGAGCCAAAAGTTATGGTCGTCCGAATAATCGATATCTACGGGGTGCAACATCCACGGTGCAAGGTGCAACATCCGTCCGAAATGGCGAAACAGTGCCGTACAACTTTTAGAAATGCGTGCATGGATTTGAAACGGAATAGTACCATGGTGCACCACTGTCCAGCGATGGTAAATCGAAGGCCAGCCACCGTAGTCCTGTTTTACCGTAAAAATCCACGTGTCGAAAAAACGAAGGGTAAAAAACTTACGAGACCCGATTGAGATTCGGGTTGTCCTTTTTGGGCATTAATCTATCCCTTGATGACTGAAAGCTGTCAAAGCCGTAGAACTCATCAAGGCCTTCGTTTTGACAGTTTGTGGCTCCCGTAACTCAAAACGAGCCAGAAGTTATGGCCGTCCGATAATCGATATCTACAGGGTGCAACATCCACGGCGCAAGGTGCAACATCCGTCCGAAATGGCGAAACAGTGCCGTACGACTTTTAGAAGTTCGTGAATGGATTTGAAACGGAAACCATGGTGCACCACTGTACAGCGATGGTAAATCGAAGGCCAGCCATCTTAATCCGATTTTACCGTAAAAATCCCCGTGTCGAAAAAACGAAGGGTAAAAAACTTACGAGACCCGATTGAGATTCGGGTTGTCCTTTTTGGGCATTAATCTATCCGTTGACGGCTGAAAGCTGTCAAAGCCGTAGAACTCATCGAGGCCTTCGTTTTGACTGGTTATGGCCCCCGTATCTCTAAACGAGCCAGAAGTTATGGCCGTCCGAATAATTGATATCCACAGGGTGCAACATCCACGGTGCAAGGTGCAACATCCGTCCGAAATGGCGAAACAGTGTCGTACGACTTTTAGAAATGCGTGCATGGATTTGAAACGGAACAGTACCATAGTGCACCACTCTCCAGTGATGGAAAGTCGAAGACGGGCCACGGTAATCCTGTTTTACCGTAAAAATCCACGTGTCGAAAAAACGAAGGGTAAAAAACTTACGAGACCCGATTGAGATTCGGGTTGTCCTTTTTGGGCATTAATCTATCCTTTGACGGCTGAAAGCTGTCAAAGCCGTAGAACTCATTGAGGCCTTCGTTTTGACAGGTTATGGCTCCCGTAACTCTGAACGAGCCAGAAGTTATGGCCGTTTGAATAATCGATATCTACGGGGTGCAACATCCACGGTGCAAGGTGCAACATCCGTCCGAAATGGTGAAACAGTGTCGTACGACTTTTAGAAATGCGTGCATGGATTTGAAACGGAACAGTACCATGGTGCACCGCTCTCCAGCGATGGGAAGTCGAAGACGGGCCACGGTAATCCCGTTTTACCGTAAAAATCCACGTGTCGAAAAAACGAAGGGTAAAAAACTTACGAGACCCGATTGAGATTCGGGTTGTCCTTTTTGGGCATTAATCTATCCGTTGACGGCTGAAAGCTGTCAAAACCGTAGAACTCATCGAGGCCTTCATTTTGACAGGTTATGGCTCCCGTAACTCTAAACGAGCGAGAAGTTATGGCCGTCCGAATAATCGATATCTACAGGGTGCAACATCCACGGTGCAAGGTGCAACATCCGTCCGAAATGGCGAAACAGTGCCGTACGACTTTTAGAAATGCGTGCATGGATTTGAAACGGAACAGTACCATGGTGCACCACTCTTCAGCGATGGTAAATCGAAGGCCAACCTCGGTAATCTTGTTTTAACTTAAAAATCCACGTGTCGAAAAAACGAAGGGTAAAAAACTTACGAGACCCGATTGAGATTCGGGTTGTCCTTTTTGGGCATTAATCTATCCGTTGACGGTTGAAAGCTGTCAAAGCCGTAGAACTCATCGAGGCCTTCGTTTTAACAGGTTGTGGCTCCCGTAACTCTAAATGAGCCAGAAGTTATGGTCGTCCGTATAATCGATATCTACAGGGTGCAACATCCACGGTGCAAGGTGCAACATCCGTCCGAAATGGCGAAATAGTGCTGTACGACTTTTAGAAATGCGTGCATGGATTTGAAACGGAACAGTACCATGGTGCACCACTCTCCAGCGATGGTAAATCGAAGACCAGCCACCGTAATCCTGTTTTACCGTAAAAATGCACGTGTCGAAAAAACGAAGGGTAAAAACTTACGAGACCCGATTGAGATTCGGGTTGTCCTTTTTGGGCATTATTCTTTCCGTTGACGGATGAAAGCTGTCAAAGCCATAGAACTTATCGAGGCCTTCGTTTTGACAGGTTATAGCTCCCGTAAATCTAAACGAGCCAGAAGTTATGGCCGTCCGAATAATCGATATCTACAGGGTGCAACATCCACGGTGCAAGGTGCAATATCCGTCCAAAATGGCGAAACAGTGTCGTACGACTTTTAGAAATGCGTGCATGGATTTGAAACGGAACAGTACCATGGTGTACCACTCTCCAGCGATGGGAAGTCGAAGATGGGCCACGGTAATCCTGTTTTACCGTAAAAATCCACGTGTCGAAAATACAAAGGGTAAAAAACATACGAGACCCGATTGAGATTCGGGTTGTCCTTTTTGGGCATTAATCTATCCGTTGACGGCTGAAAGCTGTTAAACCCGTAGAACTCGTCGAGACCTTCGTTTTGACAGGTTATGGCTCCCGTAACTCTAAACGAGCCAGAAGTTATGGCCGTTTGAATAAACGATATCTACAGGGTGCAACATCCACGGTGCAAGGTGCAACATCCGTCCGAAATGGTGAAACAGTGTCGTACGACTTTTAGAAATGAATGCATGGACTTGAAACGGAACAGTACCATGGTGCACTTCTCTCCAGTGATGGGAAGTCGAAGACGGGCCACGGTAATCCCGTTTTACCGTAAAAATCCACGTGTCGAAAAAACGAAGGGTAAAAAACTTACGAGACCCGATTGAGATTCGGGTTGTCCTTTTTGGGCATTAATCTATCCGTTGACGGCTGAAAGCTGTCAAAGCCGTAGAACTCATCGAGGCCTTCATTTTGACAGGTTGTGGCTCCCGTAACTCTAAACGAGCCAGAAGTTATGGTCGTCCGCATAATCGATATCTACAGGGAGCAACATCCACGGTGCAAGGTGCAACATCCGTCCGAAATGGCAAAACAGTGTCGTACGACTTTTAGAAGTGCGTGCATGGATTTGAAACGGAACAGTACCATGGTGCACCACTGTCCAGCGATGGTAAATCGAAGGCCAGCCACCATAATCCTGTTTTACCGTAAAAATCCACGTGTCGAAAAAACGAAGGGTAAAAAACTTACGAGACCAGATTGAGATTCGGGCTGTCCTTTTTGGGCATTAATCTATCCGTTGAAGGCTGAAAGATGTCAAAGCCGTAGAACTCATCGAGGCCTTCGTTTTGAAAGGTTATGGCTCCCGTAACTCTAAACGAGCCAGAAGTTATGGCCGTCCGAATAATCGATATCTACAGGGTGCAACATCCACGGTGCAAGGTGCAACATCCGTCCGAAATGGCGAAACAGTGTCGTACGACTTTTAGAAATGCGTGCATGGATTTGAAACGGAACAGTACCATGGTGCACCACTCTCCAGCGTCGGGAAGTCGAAGACGGTCCACGGTAATCCTGTTTTACCGTAAAAATCCACGTGTCGAAAAAACGAAGGGTAAAAAACTTACGAGACCCGATTGAGATTCGGGTTGTCCTTTTTGGGCATTAATCTATCCTTTGACGGCTGAAAGCTGTCAAAGCCGTAGAACTCATTGAGGCCTTCGTTTTGACAGGTTATGGCTTCCGTAACTCTAAACGAGCCAGAATTTATGGCCGTTTGAATAATCGATATCTACGGGGTGCAACATCCACGGTGCAAGGTGCAACATCCGTCCGAAATTGTTAAACAGTGTCGTACGACTTTTAGAAATGCGTGCATGGATTTGAAACGGAACAGTACCATGGTGCACCGCTCTCCAGCGATGGGAAGTCGAAGACGGGCCACGGTAATCCCGTTTTACCGTAAAAATCCACGTGTCGAAAAAACGAAGGGTAAAAAACTTACGAGATCCGATTGAGATTCGGGTTGTCCTTTTTGGGCATTAATCTATCCGTTGACGGCTGAAAGCTGTCAAAACCGTAGAACTCATCGAGGCCTTCATTTTGACAGGTTATGGCTCCCGTAACTCTAAACGAGCGAGAAGTTATGGCCGTCCGAATAATCGATATCTACAGGGTGCAACATCCACGGTGCAAGGTGCAACATCCGTCCGAAATGGCGAAACAGTGCCGTACGACTTTTAGAAATGCGTGCATGGATTTGAAACGGAACAGTACCATGGTGCACCACTGTCTAGCGATGGTAAATCGAAGGCCAGCCACCGTAATCCTGTTTTACCGTAAAAATCCACGTGTCGAAAAAACGAAGGGTAAAAAACTTACGAGACCCGATTGAGATTCGGGTTGTTCTTTTTGGGCATTAATCTATCCGTTTAAGGCTGAAAGCTGTCAAAGCCGTAGAACTCATCGAGGCCTTCGTTTTGACAGGTTATGGCTCCCGTAACTCTAAACGAGCCAGAAGTTATGGCCGTCCGAATAATCGATATCTACAGGGTGCAACATCCACGGTGCAAGGTGCAACATCCGTCCGAAATGGTGAAACAGTGCCGTACGACTTTTATAAATGCGTGCATGGATTTGAAACGGAACAGTACCATGGTGCACCACTCTCCAGCGATGGTAAATCGAAGGCCAGCCACGGTAATCCTGTTTTACCGTAAAAATCCACGTGTCGAAAAAACGAAGAGTAAAAAACTTACGAGACCCGATTGAGATTCAGGTTGTCCATTTTGGGCATTAATCTATCCGTTGACGGTTGAAAGCTGTTAAAGCCGTAGAACTCATCGAGGCCTTCGTTTTGACAGGTTATGGCTCCCATAACTCTAAACGAGCCAGAAGTTATGGCCGTTTGAATAATCGATATCTACGGGGTGCAACATCCACGGTGCAAGGTGCAACATCCGTCCGAAATGTTGAAACAGTGTCGTACGAATTTTAGAAATGCGTGCATGGATTTGAAACGGAACAGTTCCATGGTGCACCGCTCTCCAGCGATGGGAAGTCGAAGACGGGCCACGGTAATCCCGTTTTACCGTAAAAATCCACGTGTCGAAAAAACGAAGGGTAAAAAACTAACGAGACCCGATTGAGATTCGTTTGTCCTTTTTGGGCATTAATCTATCCGTTGACGGCTGAAAGATGTCAAAACCGTAGAACTCATCGAGGCCTTCATTTTGACAGGTTATGGCTCCCATAACTCTAAACGAGCCAGAAGTTATGACCGTCTGAATAATCGATATCTACAGGGTGCAACATCCACGGTGCAAGGTGCAACATCCGTCCGAAATGGCGAAACAGTGTCGTACGACTTTTAGAAATGCGTGCATGGATTTGAAACGAAACAGTACCATGGTGCACCACTGTCTAGCGATGGTAAATCGAAGGCCAGCCACCGTAATCCTGTTTTACCGTAAAAATCCACGTGTCGAAAAAACGAAGGGTAAAAAACTTACGAGACCCGATTGAGATTCGGTTTGTCCTTTTTGGGCATTAATCTATCCGTTGAAGGCTGAAAGCTGTCAAAGCCGTAGAACTCATCGAGGCCTTCGTTTTGACAGGTTATGGCTCCCGTAACTCTAAACGAGCCAGAAGTTATGGCCGTCCGAATAATCGATATCTACAGGGTGCAACATCCACGGTGCAAGGTGCAACATCCGTCCGAAATGGCGAAACAGTGTCGTACGACTTTTATAAATGCGTGCATGGTTTTGAAACGGAACAGTACCATGGCGCACCACTCTCCAGCGATGGTAAATCGAAGGCTAGCCACGGTAATCTGTTTTACCGTAAAAATCCACGTGTCGAAAAAACGAAGGGTAAAAAACTTACGAGACCCGATTGAGATTCGGGTTGTCCTTTTTGGGCATTAATCTATCCGTTGACGGCTGAAAGCTGTCGAAGCCGTAGAACTCATCGAGGCCTTCGTTTTGACAGGTTATGGCTCCCGTAACTCTAAACGAGCCAGAAGTTATGGCAGTCCGAATAATCGATATCTACAGGGTGCTACATCCACGGTGCATGGTGCAACATCCGTCCGAAATGGCGAAAAAGTGTCGTACGACTTTTAGAAATGCGTGCATGGATTTGAAACGGAACAGTACCATGGTGCACCACTCTCCAGCGATGGGAAGTCGAAGACGGGCCACGGTAATCCTGTTTTACCGTAAAAATCCACGTGTCGAAAAAAAGAAGGGTAAAAAACTTACGAGACCCGATTGAGATTCGGGTTATCCTTTTTGGGCATTAATCTATCCGTTGACGGCTGAAAGCTATCAAATCCGTAGAACTCATCGAGGCCTTCATTTTGACAGGTTATGGCTCCCGTAACTCTAAACGAGCCAGAAGTTATGGCCGTTTGAATAATCGATATCTACAGGGTGCAACATCCACGGTGCAAGGTGCAACATTCGTCCGAAATGGCGCAACAATGCCGTACGACTTTTGGAAATGCGTGCATGTATTTGAAATGGAGCAGTACCATGGTGCACCACTCTCCAGTGATGGGTAGTCGAAGACGGGCCACGGTAATCCTGTTTTACCGTAAAAATACACGTGTCGAAAAAACGAAGGGTAAAAAACTTACAAGACCCGATTGAGATTCGGGTTGTCCTTTTTGGGCATTAATCTATCAGTTGATGACTGAAAGCTGTCAAAGCCGTAGAACACATCGAGGCCTTCGTTTTGACAGGTTATGGCTCCCGTAACTCTAAACGAGCCAGAAGTTATGGCCGTCCGAATAATCGATATCTACAGGGTGCAACATCCACGGTGCAATGTGCAACATCCGTCCGAAATGGCGAAACAGTGCCGTACGACTTTTAGAAATGCGTGCATAGATTTGAAATGGAACAGTACCATGGTGCACCACTCTTCAGCGATGGTAAATCGAAGGCCAACCTCGGTAATCCTGTTTTAACGTAAAAATCCACGTGTCGAAAAAACGAAGGGTAAAAAACTTACGAGACCCGATTGAGATTCGGGTTGTCCTTTTTGGGCATTAATCTATCCGTTGACGGCTGAAAGCTGTCAAAGCCGTAGAACTCATCGAGGCCTTCGTTTTAACAGGTTGTGGCTCCCGTAACTCTAAACGAGCCAGAAGTTATGGTCGTCCGTATAATCGATATCTACAGGGAGCAACATCCACGGTGCAAGGTGCAACATCCGTTCGAAATAGCAAAACAGTGTTGTACGACTTTTAGAAATGCGTGCATGGATTTGAAACGGAACAGTACCATGGTGCAACACTCTCCAGCGATGGTAAATCCAAGGCCAGCCACGGTAATCCTGTTTTACCGTAAAAATCCACGTGTCGAAAAAACGAAGGGTAAAAAATTTACAAGACCCGATTGAGATTCGGGTTGTCCTTTTTGGGCATTAATCTATCCGTTGACGGCTGAAAGCTGTCAAAGCCGTAAAACTCATCGAGGCCTTCGTTTTGACTGGTTGTGGCTCCCGTAACTCTAAACGAGCCAGAAGTTATGGTCGTCCATATAATCGATATCTACAGGGTGCAACATCCACGGTGCAAGGTGCAACATCCGTCCGAAATGGCGAAATAGTGTCGTACGACTTTTAGAAATGCGTGCATGGATTTGAAACGGAACAGTACCATGGTGCACCACTCTCCAGCGATGGGAAGTCGAAGACGGGCCACGGTAATCCTGTTTTACCGTAAAAATCCACGTGTCGAAAAAACAAAGGGTAAAAAACATACGAGACCCGATTGAGATTCGGGTTGTCCTTTTTGGGCATTAATCTATCCGTTGACGGCTGAAAGCTGTTAAAGCCGTACAACTCGTCGAGGCCTTCGTTTTGACAGGTTATGGCTCCCGTAACTCTAAACGAGCCAGAAGTTATGGCCGTTTGAATAAACGATATCTACAGGGTGCAACATCCACGGTGCAAGGTGCAACATCCGTCCGAAATGGTGAAACAGTGTCGTACGACTTTTAGAAATGCATGCATGGACTTGAAACGGAACAGTACCATGGTGCACTTCTCTCCAGTGATGGGAAGTCGAAAACGGGCCACGGTAATCCCGTTTTACCGTAAAAATCCACGTGTCGAAAAAACGAAGGGTAAAAAACTTACGAGACCCGATTGAGATTCGGGTTGTCCTTTTTGGGCATTAATCTATCCGTTGACGGTTGAAAGCCGTCAAAGCCGTAGAACTCATCGAGGCCTTCATTTTGACAGGTTGTGGCTCCCGTAACTCTAAACGAGCCAGAAGTTATGGTCGTCCGCATAATCGATATCTACAGGGAGCAACATCCACGGTGCAAGGTGCAACATCCGTCCGAAATGGCAAAACAGTGTCGTACGACTTTTAGAAGTGCGTGCATGGATTTGAAACGGAACAGTACCATGGTGCACCACTGTCCGGCGATGGTAAATCGAAGGCCAGCCACCATAATCCTGTTTTACCGTAAAAATCCACGTGTCGAAAAAACGAAGGGTAAAAAACTTACGAGACCCGATTGAGATTCGGGTTGTCCTTTTTGGGCATTAATCTATCCGTTGAAGGCTGAAAGATGTCAAAGCCGTAGAAATCATCGAGGCCTTCATTCTGACAGGTTATGGCTCCCGTAACTCTAAACGAGCCAGAAGTTATGGCCGTCCGAATAATCGATATCTACAGGGTGCAACATCCACGGTGCAAGGTGCAACATCCGTCCGAAATGGCGAAACAGTGTCGTACGGCTTTTAGAAATGCGTGCGTGGATTTGAAACGGAACAGTACCATGGTGCACCACTCTCCAGCGTCGGGAAGTCGAAGACGGTCCACGGTAATCCTGTTTTACCGTAAAAATCCACGTGTCGAAAAAACGAAGGATAAAAAACTTACGAGACCCGATTGAGATTCGGGTTATCCATTTTGGGCATTAATCTATCTGTTGATGGCTGAAAGCTATCAAATCCGTAGAACTCATCGAGGCCTTCATTTTGACAGGTTATGGCTCCCGTAACTCTAAACGAGCCGGAAGTTATGGCCGTTTGAATAACCGATATCTACAGGGTGCAATATTCACGGTGCAAGGTGCAACATCCGTCCGAAATGGCGAAACAATGCCGTACGACTTTTAGAAATGCGTGCATGGATTTGAAATGGAACAGTACCATGGTGCACCACTCTCCAGTGATGGGAAGTCGAAGACGGGCCACGGTAATCCCGTTTTACCGTAAAAATACATGTGTCGAAAAAACGAAGGGTAAAAAACTTACGAGACCCGATTGAGATTCGGGTTGTCCTTTTTGGGCATTAATCTATCCGTTGACGACTGAAAGCTGTGTGACAGGTTATGGCTCCCGTAACTCTAAACGAGCCAGAAGTTATGGCCGTCCGAATAATCGATATCTACAGGGTGCAACATCCATGGTGCAAGGTGCAACATCCGTCCGAAATGGCGAAACAGTGCCGTACGACTTTTACAAATACGTGCATGGATTTGAAATGAAACAGTACCATGGTGCACCACTCTCCATCGATGGTAAATCAAAGGCCAGCCTCGGTAATCCTGTTTTACCATAAAAATCCACGTGTCGAAAAAACGAAGGGTAAAAAACTTACGAGACCCGATTGAGATTCGGGTTGTCCTTTTTGGGCATTAATCTATCCGTTGACGGCTAAAAGCTGTCAATGCCGTAGAACTCATCGAGGCCTTCGTTTTGACAGGCTGTGGCTCCCGTAACTCTAAACGAGCCAGAAGTTATGGTCGTCCGTCTAATCGATATCTACAGGGTGCAACATCCACGGTGCAAGGTGCTACTTCCGTCCGAAATGGCAAAACAGTGCCGTACGACTTTTCGAAATGCGTGCATGGATTTGAAACGGAACTGTAGCATGGTGCACCACTCTCCAGCGATGGTAAATCGAAGGCCAGCCACGGTAATCCTCTTTTACCGTAAAAATCCACGTGTCGAAAAAACGAAGGGTAAAAAACTTACGAGACCCGATTGAGATTCGGGTTGTCCTTTTTGGGCAATAATCTATCCGTTGACGGCTGAAAGCTATCAAAGCCGTAGAACTCATCGAGGCCTTCGTTTTGACAGGTTGTTGCTCCCGTAACTCTAAACGAGCCAGAATTTATGGTCGTACGTATAATCGATATCTACAGGGTGCAACATCCACGGTGCAAGGTGCAACATCCGTCCGAAATGGCGAAACAGTGCCGTACGACTTTTAGAAATGCGTGCATGAATTTGAAACGGAACAGTACCATGGTGCACCACTCTCCAGCGATGGTAAATCGAAGACTAGCCACCGTAATACTGTTTTACCGTAAAAATGCATGTGTCGAAAAAACGAAGGGTAAAAAACTTACGAGACCCGATTGAGATTCGGGTTGTCCTTTTTGGGCATTATTCTATCCATTGACGGTTGAAGGATGTCAAAGCCATAGAACTCATCGAGGCCTTCGTTTTGACACGTTATGGCTTTTGTAACTCTAAACGAGCCAGAAGTTATGGCCGTCCGAATAATCGATATCAACAGAGTGCAACATCCACGGTGCAAGGTGCAACATCCGTCCGAAGTGGCGAAACAGTGCCGTACGACTTTTAGAAATGCGTGCATGTATTTGAAACAGAACAGTACCATGGTGCACCGCTCTCCAGCGATGGGAAGTCGAAGACGGGCCAAGGTAATCCTGTTTTACCGTAAAAATCCACGTGTCGAAAAAACGAAGGGTAAAAAACTTACGAGACCCGATTGAGATTCGGGTTGTCCTTTTTGGGCATTAATCTATCTGTTGACGGCTGAAAGCTGTCAAAGCCGTAGAACTTGTCGAGGCCTTCGTTCTGACAGGTTATGGCTCCCGTAACTCTAAACGAGCCAGAAGTTATGGCCGTTTGAATAATCGATATCGGTACAAGGTGCAACATCCGTCCGAAATGGTGAAACAGTGTCGTACGACTTTTAGAAATGCGTGCATGGATTTGAAACGGAATAGTACCATGGCGCACCGCTCTCCAGCGATGGGAAGTCGAAGACGGGCCACGGTAATCCCGTTTTACCGTAAAAATCCACGTGTCGAAAAAACGAAGGGTAAAAAACTTACGAGACCCGATTGAGATTCGGGTTGTCCTTTTTGGGCATTAATCTATCCGTTGACGGCTGAAAGCTGTCAAAACCGTAGAACTCATCGAGGCCTTCCTTTTGACAGGTTATGGCTCCCATAACTCTAAACGAGCCAGAAGTTATGACCGTCCGAATAATCGATATCTACAGGGTGCAACATCCACGGTGCAAGATGCAACATCCGTCCGAAATGGCGAAACAGTGCCGTACGACTTTTAGAAATGCGTGCATGGATTTGAAACGGAACAGTACCATGGTGCACCACTCTCCAGCGATGGTAAATCGAAGACCAGCCACCGTAATCCTGTTTTACCGTAAAAATGCACGTGTCGAAAAAACGAAGGGTAAAAAACTTACGAGACCCGATTGAGATTCGGGTTGTCCTTTTTGGGCATTAACCTATCTGTTAACGACTGAAAGCTGTCAATGCCGTAGAACTCATCGAGGCCTTCGTTTTGACAGGTTATGGCTCCCGTAACTCTAAACGAGCCAGAAGTTATGGCCGTCCGAATAATCGATATCTACAGGGTGCAACATCCATGGTGCAATGTGCAACATCCGTCCGAAATGGCGAAACAGTGCCGTACGACTTTTAGAAATGCGTGCATGCATTTGAAATGAAACAGTACCATGGTGCACCACTCTCCATCGATGGTAAATCGAAGGCCAGCCTCGGTAATCCTGTTTTACCATAAAAATCCACGTGTCGAAAAAACGAAGGGTAAAAAACTTACGAGACCCGATTGAGATTCGGGTTGTCCTTTTTGGGCATTAATCTATCCGTTGACGGCTAAAAGCTGTCAATGCCGTAGAACTCATCGAGGCCTTCGTTTTGATAGGCGGTGGCTCCCGTAACTCTAAACGAGCCAGAAGTTATGGTCGTCCGTATAATCGATATCTACAGGGTGCAACATCCACGGTGCAAGGTGCAACTTCCATCCGAAATGGCAAAACAGTGCCGTACGACTTTTCGAAATGCGTGCATGGATTTGAAATGGAACTGTAGCATGGTGCACCACTCTCCAGCGATGGTAAATCGAAGGCCAGCCACGGTAATCCTGTTTTACCGTAAAAATCCACGTGTCGAAAAAACGAAGGGTAAAAAACTTACGAGACCCGATTGAGATTCGGGTTGTCCTTTTTGGGCATTAATCTATCCGTTGACGGCTAAAAGCTGTCAATGCCGTAGAACTCATCGAGGCCTTCGTTTTGATAGGCGGTGGCTCCCGTAACTCTAAACGAGCCAGAAGTTATGGTCGTCCATATAATCGATATCTACAGGGTGCAACATCCACGGTGCAAGGTGCAACTTCCATCCGAAATGGCAAAAAAGTGCCGTACGACTTTTCGAAATGCGTGCATGGATTTGAAATGGAACTGTAGCATGGTGCACCACTCTCCAGCGATGGTAAATCGAAGGCCAGCCACGGTAATCCTGTTTTACCGTAAAAATCCACGTGTCGAAAAAACGAAGGGTAAAAAACTTACGAGACCCGATTGAGATTCGGGTTGTCCTTTTTGGGCAATAATCTATCCGTTGATGGCTGAAAGCTATCAAAGCCGTAGAACTCATCGAGGCCTTCGTTTTGACAGGTTGTGGCTCCCGTAACTCTAAACGAGCCAGAAGTTATGGGCGTACGTATAATCGATATCTATAGGGTGCAACATCCACGGTGCAAGGTGCAACATCCGTCCGAAATGGCGAAACAGTGCCGTACGACTTTTAGAAATGCGTGCATGGATTTGAAACGGAACAGTACCATGGTGAACCACTCTCCAGCGATGGTAAATCGAAGGCCAGCCTCGGTAATCCTGTTTTACCATAAAAATCCACGTGTCGAAAAAACGAAGGGTAAAAAACTTACGAGACCCGATTGAGATTCGGGTTGTCCTTTTTGGGCATTAATCTATCCGTTGACGGATGAAAGCTGTCAAAGCCATAGAACTCGTCGAGACCTTCGTTCTCACAGGTTATGGCTCCTGTAACTCTAAAGGAGCCAGAAGTTATGGCCGTTTGAATAATCGATATCGGTGCAAGGTGCAACATCCGTCCGAAATGGTGAAACAGTGTCGTACGACTTTTAGAAATGCGTGCATGGATTTGAAACGGAATAGTACCATGGCGCACCGCTCTCCAGCGATGGGAAGTCGAAGACGGGCCACGGTAATCCCGTTTTACCGTAAAAATCCACGTGTCGAAAAAACGAAGGGTAAAAAACTTACGAGACCCGATTGAGATTCGGGTTGTCCTTTTTGGGCATTAATCTATCCGTTGACGGCTGAAAGCTGTCAAAACCGTGGAACTCATCGAGGCCTTCCTTTTGACAGGTTATGGCTCCCATAACTCTAAACGAGCCAGAAGTTATGACCGTCCGAATAATCGATATCTACAGGGTGCAACATCCACGGTGCAAGGTGCAACATCCGTCCGAAATGGCGAAACAGTGCCGTACGACTTTTAGAAATGCGTGCATGGATTTGAAACGGAACAGTACCATGGTGCACCACTCTCCAGCGATGGTAAATCGAAGACCAGCCACCGTAATCCTGTTTTACCGTAAAAATGCACGTGTCGAAAAAACGAAGGGTAAAAAACTTACGAGACCCGATTGAGATTCGGGTTGTCCTTTTTGGGCATTAACCTATCCGTTAACAACTGAAAGCTGTCAATGCCGTAGAACTCATCGAGGCCTTCGTTTTGACAGGTTATGGCTCCCGTAACTCTAAACGAGCCAGAAGTTATGGCCGTCCGAATAATCGATATCTACAGGGTGCAACATCCATGGTGCAATGTGCAACATCCGTCCGAAATGGCGAAACAGTGCCGTACGACTTTTAGAAATGCGTGCATGCATTTGAAATGAAACAGTACCATGGTGCACCACTCTCCATCGATGGTAAATCGAAGGCCAGCCTCGGTAATCCTGTTTTACCATAAAAATCCACGTGTCGAAAAAACGAAGGGTAAAAAACTTACGAGACCCGATTGAGATTCGGGTTGTCCTTTTTGGGCATTAATCTATCCGTTGACGGCTAAAAGCTGTCAATGCCGTAGAACTCATCGAGGCCTTCGTTTTGATAGGCGGTGGCTCCCGTAACTCTAAACGAGCCAGAAGTTATGGTCGTCCGTATAATCGATATCTACAGGGTGCAACATCCACGGTGCAAGGTGCAACTTCCATCCGAAATGGCAAAACAGTGCCGTACGACTTTTCGAAATGCGTGCATGGATTTGAAATGGAACTGTAGCATGGTGCACCACTCTCCAGCGATGGTAAATCGAAGGCCAGCCACGGTAATCCTGTTTTACCGTAAAAATCCACGTGTCGAAAAAACGAAGGGTAAAAAACTTACGAGACCCGATTGAGATTCGGGTTGTCCTTTTTGGGCAATAATCTATCCGTTGATGGCTGAAAGCTATCAAAGCCGTAGAACTCATCGAGGCCTTCGTTTTGACAGGTTGTGGCTCCCGTAACTCTAAACGAGCCAGAAGTTATGGGCGTACGTATAATCGATATCTATAGGGTGCAACATCCACGGTGCAAGGTGCAACATCCGTCCGAAATGGCGAAACAGTGCCGTACGACTTTTAGAAATGCGTGCATGGATTTGAAACGGAACAGTACCATGGTGAACCACTCTCCAGCGATGGTAAATCGAAGGCCAGCCTCGGTAATCCTGTTTTACCATAAAAATCCACGTGTCGAAAAAACGAGGGGTAAAAAACTTACGAGACCCGATTGAGATTCGGGTTGTCCTTTTTGGGCATTAATCTATCCGTTGACGGATGAAAGCTGTCAAAGCCGTAGAACTCGTCGAGACCTTCGTTCTCACAGGTTATGGCTCCTGTAACTCTAAAGGAGCCAGAAGTTATGGCCGTTTGAATAATCGATATCGGTGCAAGGTGCAACATCCGTCCGAAATGGTGAAACAGTGTCGTACGACTTTTAGAAATGCGTGCATGGATTTGAAACGGAATAGTACCATGGCGCACCGCTCTCCAGCGATGGGAAGTCGAAGACGGGCCACGGTAATCCCGTTTTACCGTAAAAATCCACGTGTCGAAAAAACGAAGGGTAAAAAACTTACGAGACCCGATTGAGATTCGGGTTGTCCTTTTTGGGCATTAATCTATCCGTTGACGGCTGAAAGCTGTCAAAACCGTAGAACTCATCGAGGCCTTCCTTTTGACAGGTTATGGCTCCCATAACTCTAAACGAGCCAGAAGTTATGACCGTCCGAATAATCGATATCTACAGGGTGCAACATCCACGGTGCAAGGTGCAACATCCGTCCGAAATGGCGAAACAGTGCCGTACGACTTTTAGAAATGCGTGCATGGATTTGAAACAGAACAGTACCATGGTGCACCACTCTCCAGCGATGGTAAATCGAAGACCAGCCACCGTAATCCTGTTTTACCGTAAAAATGCACGTGTCGAAAAAACGAAGGGTAAAAAACTTACGAGACCCGATTGAGATTCGGGTTGTCCTTTTTGGGCATTAACCTATCCGTTAACGACTGAAAGCTGTCAATGCCGTAGAACTCATCGAGGCCTTCGTTTTGACAGGTTATGGCTCCCGTGACTCTAAACGAGCCAGAAGTTATGGCCGTCCGAATAATCGATATCTACAGGGTGCAACATCCATGGTGCAATGTGCAACATCCGTCCGAAATGGCGAAACAGTGCCGTACGACTTTTAGAAATGCGTGCATGCATTTGAAATGAAACAGTACCATGGTGCACCACTCTCCATCGATGGTAAATCGAAGGCTAGCCTCGGTAATCCTGTTTTACCATAAAAATCCACGTGTCGAAAAAACGAAGGGTAAAAAACTTACGAGACCCGATTGAGATTCGGGTTGTCCTTTTTGGGCATTAATCTATCCGTTGACGGCTAAAAGCTGTCAATGCCGTAGAACTCATCGAGGCCTTCGTTTTGATAGGCGGTGGCTCCCGTAACTCTAAACGAGCCAGAAGTTATGGTCGTCCGTATAATCGATATCTACAGGGTGCAACATCCACGGTGCAAGGTGCAACTTCCATCCGAAATGGCAAAACAGTGCCGTACGACTTTTCGAAATGCGTGCATGGATTTGAAATGGAACTGTAGCATGGTGCACCACTCTCCAGCGATGGTAAATCGAAGGCCAGCCACGGTAATCCTGTTTTACCGTAAAAATCCACGTGTCGAAAAAACGAAGGGTAAAAAACTTACGAGACCCGATTGAGATTCGGGTTGTCCTTTTTGGGCAATAATCTATCCGTTGATGGCTGAAAGCTATCAAAGCCGTAGAACTCATCGAGGCCTTCGTTTTGACAGGTTGTGGCTCCCGTAACTCTAAACGAGCCAGAAGTTATGGGCGTACGTATAATCGATATCTATAGGGTGCAACATCCACGGTGCAAGGTGCAACATCCGTCCGAAATGGCGAAACAGTGCCGTACGACTTTTAGAAATGCGTGCATGGATTTGAAACGGAACAGTACCATGGTGAACCACTCTCCAGCGATGGTAAATCGAAGGCCAGCCTCGGTAATCCTGTTTTACCATAAAAATCCACGTGTCGAAAAAACGAAGGGTAAAAAACTTACGAGACCCGATTGAGATTCGGGTTGTCCTTTTTGGGCATTAATCTATCCGTTGACGGCTAAAAGCTGTCAATGCCGTAGAACTCATCGAGGCCTTCGTTTTGACAGGTTATGGCTCCCGTAACTCTAAACGAGCCAGAAGTTATGGCCGTCCGAATAATCGATATCTACAGGGTGCAGCATCCACAGTGCAAGGTGCAACATCCGTCCGAAATAGCGAAACAGTGCCGTACGACTTTTAGAAATGCGTGCATGGATTTGAAATGAAACAGTACCATGGTGCACCACTCTCTAGTGATGGGAAGTCGAAGACGGGCCAAGGTAATCCCGTTTTACCGTAAAAATACACGTGTCGAAAAAACGAAGGGTAAAAAACTTACGAGACCCGATTGAGATTCGGGTTGTCCTTTTTGGGCATTAATCTATCCGTTGACGAATGAAAGCTGTCAAAGCCGTAGAACTCATCGAGGCCTTCGTTTTGACAAGTTATGGCTCCCGTAACTCTAAACGAGCCAGAAGTTATGGCCGTCCGAATAATCGATATCTACAGGGTGCAACATCCACGGTGCAAGGTGCAACATCCGTCCGAAATGGCGAAACAGTGCCGTACGACTTTTAGAAATGCGTGCATGGATTTGAAATGAAACAGTACCATGTTGCACCACTCTCCAGTGATGGGAAGTCGAAGACGGGCCACGGTAATCCCGTTTTACCGTAAAAATACACGTGTCGAAAAAACGAAGGGTAAAAAACTTACGAGACCCGATTGAGATTCGGGTTGTCCTTTTTGGGCATTAATCTAACCGTTGACGGCTGAAAGCTGTCAAAGCCGTAAAACTCATCGAGGCCTTCGTTTTGACTGGTTGTGGCTCCCGTAACTCTAAACGAGCCAGAAGTTATGTTCGTCCGTATAATCGATATCTACAGGGTGCAACATCCACGGTGCAAGTGCAACATCCGTCCGAAATGGCGAAATAGTGCCGTACGACTTTTAGAAATGCGTGCATGGATTTGAAATGGAACAGTACCATGGTGCACTACTCTCCAGCGATGGTAAATCGAAGACCAGCCCCCGTAATCCTGTTTTACCGTAAAAATGCACGTGTCGAAAAAACGAAGGGTAAAAAACTTACGAGACCCGATTGAGATTCGGGTTGTCCTTTTTGGGCATTATTCTTTCCGTTGCGGTTGAAAGCTGTCAAAGCCATAGAACTTATCGAGGCCTTCGTTTTAACAGGTTATAGCTCCCGTAAATCTAAACGAGCCAGAAGTTATGGTCGTCCGAATAATCGATATCTACAGGGTGCAACATCCACGGTGCAAGGTGCAATATCCGTCCGAAATGGCGAAACAGTGCCGTACGACTTTTAGAAATGCGTGCATGGATTTGAAATGGAATAGTACCATGGCGCACCGCTCTCCAGCGATGGGAAGTCGAAGACGGGCCACGGTAATCCCGTTTTACCGTAAAAATCCACGTGTCGAAAAAACGAAGGGTAAAAAACTTACGAGACCCGATTGAGATTCGGGTTGTCCTTTTTGGGCATTAATCTATCCGTTGACGGCTGAAAGCTGTCAAAGACGTAAAACTCATCGAGGCCTTCGTTTTGACTGGTAGTGGCTCCCGTAACTCTAAACGAGCCAGAAATTATGGTCGTCCGTATAATCGATATCTACAGGGTGCAACATCCACGGTGCAAGGTGCAACATCCGTCCGAAATGGCGAAATAGTGCCGTACGACTTTTAGAAATGCGTGCATGGATTTGAAACGGAACAGTACCATGGTGCACCACTCTCCACCGATGGCAAATCGAAGACCAGCCACCGTAATCCAGTTTTACCGTAAAAATGCACGTGTCGAAAAAACGAAGGGTAAAAAACTTACGAGACCCGATTGAGATTCTGGTTGTCCTTTTTGGGCATTATTCTTTCCGTTGACGGTTGAAAGCTGTCAAAGCCATAGAACTTATCGAGGCCTTCGTTTTGACAGGTTATAGCTCCCGTAAATCTAAACGAGCCTGAAGTTATGGCCGTCCGAATAATCGATATCTACAGGGTGCAACATCCACGGTGCAAGGTGCAACATCCGTCCGAAATGGTGAAACAGTGTCGTACGACTTTTAGAAATGCGTGCATGGATTTGAAACGGAACAGTACCATGGTGCACCTCTCTCCAGCGATGGTAAATCGAGGACCAGCCACCGTAATCCTGTTTTACCGTAGAAATGCACGTGTCGAAAAAACGAAAGGTAAAAAACTTACGAGACCCGATTGAGATTCGGGTTGTCCTTTTTGGGCATTATTCTTTCCGTTGACCGTTGAAAGCTGTCAAAGCCATAGAACTTATCAAGGCCTTCGTTTTGACAGGTTATAGCTCCCGTAAATCTAAACGAGCCAGAAGTTATGGCCGTCCGAATAATCGATATCTACAGGGTGCAACATCCACGGTGCAAGGTGCAACATCCGTCCGAAATGGTGAAACAGTGTCGTACGACTTTTAGAAATGCGTGCATGGATTTGAAACGGAATAGTACCATGGCGCACCGCTCTCCAGCGATGGGAAGTCGAAGACGGGCCACGGTAATCCCGTTTTACCGTAAAAATCCACGTGTCGAAAAAACGAAGGGTAAAAAACTTACGAGACCCGATTGAGATTCGGGTTGTCCTTTTTGGGCATTAATCTATCCGTTGACGGCTGAAAGCTGTCAAAGCCGTAAAACTCATCGAGGCCTTCGTTTTGACTGGTTGTGGCTCCCGTAACTCTAAACGAGCTAGAAGTTATGGTCGTCCATATAATCGATATCTACAGGGTGCAACATCCACGGTGCAAGGTGCAACATCCGTCCGAAATGGAGAAACAGTGCCGTACGACTTTTAGAAATGCATGCATGGATTTGAAACATGGATTTTTAGAAATGCGTACGACTTTTAGAAATGCGTGCATGGATTTTTACGGTAATCCTGTTTTACCGTAAAAATCCACGTGTCCAAAAAACGAAGGGTAAAAAACTTACGAGACCCGCTTGAGATTCGGGTTGTCCTTTGTGGGCATTAATCTATCCGTTGACGGCTGAAAGCTGGCGAAGCCGTAGAACTCATCGAGGCCTTCGTTTTGACAGGTTATGGCTCGCATAAATTTAAATGAGTCAGAAGTTATGGCCGTCCGAATAATCGATATCTATAGGGTGCAACATCCACGGTGCAAGGTGCAACATCCGTCCGAAATGGCGAAACAGTGCCGTACGACTTTTAGAAATGCGTGCATGTATTTGAAACGGAACAGTACCATGGTGCACCACTCTCCAGCGATGGTAAATCGAAGGCCAGCCACGGTAATCCTGTTTTACCGTAAAAATCCACGTGTCGAAAAAACGAAGGGTAAAAACTTACGAGACCCGATTGAGATTCGGGTTGTCCTTTTTGGGCATTAATCTATCCGTTGACGGCTGAAAGCTGTCAAATCTGTAGAACTCATCGAGGCCTTCGTTTTGACAGGTTATGGCTCCCGTAAATCTAAACGAGCCAGAAGTTATGGCCGTCCGAATAATCGTTATCTACAAGGTGCAACATCCACAGTGCAAGGTGCAACATCCGTCTGAAATGGCGAAACTGTGCCGTACGACTTTTAGAAATGCGTGCATGGATTTGAAACGAAACAGTACCATGGTGCACCACTCTCTAGCGATGTTAAATCGAAGGCCAGCCACGGTAATCCTGTTTTACCGTAAAAATCCACGTTTCGAAAAAACGAAGGGTAAAAAACTTACGAGACCCGATTGAGATTCGGGTTGTCCTTTTTGGGCATTAATCTATCCGTTGACGGCTGAAAGCTGGCAAAGCCGTAGAACTCATCGAGGCCTTCGTTTTGACTGGTTGTGGCTCCCGTAACTCTAAACGAGGCAGAAGTTATGGTCGTCCGTATAATCGATATCTACAGGGTGCGACATCCACGGTGCGAGGTGCAACATCCGTCCGAAATTGCGAAACATTGCCGTACGACTTTTAGAAATGCATGCATGGATTTGAAACGAAACAGTACCATGGTGCACCACTCTCCAGCGATGGTAAATCGAAGACCAGCCACCGTAATCATGTTTTACCGTAAAATTGCACGTGTCGAAAAAACGTAGGGTAAAAAACTTACGAGACCCGATTGAGATTCGGGTTGTCCTTTATGGGCACTAATCTATCCGTTGACGGCTGAAAGCTGTCAAAGCCATAGAACTGACCGAGGCCTTCGTTTTGACAGGTTATGGCTCCCGTAACTCTAAACAAGCCAGAAGTTATGGCCGTACGAATAATCGTTATCTACAGGGTGCAACATCCACGGTGCAAGGTGCAACATCCGTCCGAAATGGCGAAACTGTGCCGTACGAGTTCTAGAAATGCGTGCATGGATTTGAAACGGAACAGTACCATGGTGCACCACTGTCCAGCGATGGTAAATCGAGGGCCAGCCACGGTAATCCTGTTTTACCGTAAAAATCCACGTGTCGAAAAAACGAAGGGTAAAAAACTTACGAGACCCGATTGAGATTCGGGTTGTCCTTTTTGGGCATTAATCTATCCGTTGATGGTTGAAAGCTGTCAAAGCCGTAGAACTCATCGAGGCCTTCATTTTGATAGGTTGTGGCTCCCGTAACTCTAAACGAGCCAGAAGTTATGGTCGTCCGTATAATCGATATCTACAGGGTGCAACATTCACGGTGTAAGGTGCAACATCCGTCCAAAATGGCGAAACAGTGCCGTACGACTTTTAGAAACGCGTGCGTGGATTTGAAACGGAATAGTACCATGGTGCACCACTCTCCAGCGATGGTAAATCGAAGACCAGCCTTCGTAATCCTGTTTTATCGTAAAAATGCACGTGTCGAAAAAACGAAGGGTAAAAAACTTACGAGACCCGATTGAGATTCGGGTTGTCCTTTTTGGGTATTAATATATCCGTTGATGGCTGAAAGCTGTCAAAGCCGTAGAACTCCTCGAGGCCTCGTTTTGACAGGTTATGGCTCCCGTAACTCTAAATGAGTCAGAAGTTATGTCCGTCCGAATAATCGATATCTATAGGGTGCAACATCCACGGTGCACGGTGCAACATCCGTCCGAAATGGCGAAACAGTACCGTATGACTTTTAGAAATGCATGCATGGATTTGAAATGGAACAGTACCATGGTGCACCACTCTCCAGCGATGGTAAATCGAAGACCAGCCACCGTAATCATGTTTTACCGTAAAATTGCACGTGTCGAAAAAACGAAGGGTAAAAAACTTACGAGACCCGATTGAGATTCGGGTTGTCCTTTATGGGCACTAATCTATCCGTTGACGGCTGAAAGCTGTCAAAGCCATAGAAATCACCGAGGCCTTCGTTTTGACAGGTTATGGCTCCCGTAACTCTAAACAAGCCAGAAGTTATGGCCGTACGAATAATCGTTATCCACAGGGTGCAACATCCACGGTGCAAGGTGCAACATCCGTCCGAAATGGCGAAACTGTGCCGTACGACTTTTAGAAATGCGTGCATGGATTTGAAACGGAACAGTACCATGGTGCACCACTGTCCAGCGATGGTAAATCGAGGGCCAGCCACGGTAATCCTGTTTTACCGTAAAAATCCACGTGTCGAAAAAACGAAGGGTAAAAAACTTACGAGACCCGATTGAGATTCGGGTTGTCCTTTTTGGGCATTAATCTATCCGTTGATGGCTGAAAGCTGTCAAAGCCGTAGAACTCATCGAGGCCTTCATTTTGACAGGTTGTGGCTCCCGTAACTCTAAACGAGCCAGAAGTTATGGTCGTCCGTATAATCGATATCTACAGGGTGCAACATTCACGGTGTAAGGTGCAACATCCGTCCGAAATGGCGAAACAGTGCCGTACGACTTTTAGAAACGCGTGCATGGATTTGAAACGGAATAGTACCATGGTGCACCACTCTCCAGCGATGGTAAATCGAAGACCAGCCTTCGTAATCCTGTTTTATCGTAAAAATGCACGTGTCGAAAAAACGAAGGGTAAAAAACTTACGAGACCCGATTGAGATTCGGGTTGTCCTTTTTGGGTATTAATATATCCGTTGATGGCTGAAAGCTGTCAAAGCCGTAGAACTCCTCGAGGCCTCGTTTTGACAGGTTATGGCTCCCGTAACTCTAAACGAGTCAGAAGTTATGTCCGTCCGTATAATCGATATCTACAGGGTGCAACATTCACGGTGCAAGGTGCAACATCCGTCCGAAATGGCGAAACAGTGCCGTACGACTTTTAGAAATGCGTGCATGGATTTGAAACGGAATAGTACCATGGTGCACCACTCTCCAGCGATGGTAAATCGAAGACCAGCCTTCGTAATCCTGTTTTATCGTAAAAATGCACGTGTCGAAAAAACGAAGGGTAAAAAACTTACGAGACCCGATTGAGATTCAGGTTGTCCTTTTTGGGCATTATTCTATCCGTTGACGGTTGAAAGCTGTCAAAGCCATAGAACTCATCGAGGCCTTCGTTTTGATAGGTTATGGCTCCCGTAACTCCAAACGAGCCAGAAGTTATGGCCGTTTGAATAATCGATATCTACGGGGTGCAACATCCACGGTGCAAGGTGCAACATCCGTCCGAAATGGTGAAACAGTGTCGTATGATTTTTAGAAATGCGTGCATGGATTTGAAACGGAACAGTACCATGGTGCACCGCTCTCCAGTGATGGGAAGTCGAAGACGGGCCACCGTAATCCCGTTTTACCGTAAAAATCCACGTGTCGAAAAAACGAAGTGTAAAAAACTTACGAGACCCGATTGAGATTCGGGTTGTCCTTTTTGGGCATTAATCTATCCGTTGAGGGCTGAAAGCTGTCAAAATCATAGAACTCATCGAGGCCTTCATTTTGACAGGTTATGGCTCCCGTAACTCTAAACGAGCCAGAAGTTATGGCCGTCCGAATAATCGATATCTACAGGGTGCAACATCCACGGAGCAAGGTGCAACATCCGTCCGAAATGGCGAAACAGTGTCGTACGACTTATAGAAATGCGTGCATGGATTCGAAACGGAACAGTACCATGGTGCACCACTGCCTAGCGATGGTAAATCGAAGGCCAACCACCGTAATCCTGTTTTACCGTAAAAATCCACGTGTCGAAAAAACGAAGGGTAAAAAACTTACGAGACCCGATTGAGATTCGGGTTGTCCTTTTTGGGCATTAATCTATCCGTTGACGGCTGAAAGCTGGCAAAGCCGTAGAACTCATCGAGGCCTTCGTTTTGACTGGTTGTGGCTCCCGTAACTCTAAACGAGGCAGAAGTTATGGTCGTCCGTATAATCGATATCTACAGGGTGCGACATCCACGGTGCGAGGTGCAACATCCGTCCGAAATTGCGAAACATTGCCGTACGACTTTTAGAAATGCATGCATGGATTTGAAACGAAACAGTACCATGGTGCACCACTCTCCAGCGATGGTAAATCGAAGACCAGCCACGGTAATCCTATTTTACCGTAAAAATCCACGTTTCGAAAAAACGAAGGGTAAAAAACTTACGAGACCCGATTGAGATTCGGGTTGTCCTTTTTGGGAATTAATCTATTCGTTGACGGCTGAAAGCTGCCAAAGCCGTAGAACTCATCGAGGCCTTCGTTTTGACAGGTTATGGCTCCCATAACTCTAAACGAGCCAGAAGTTATGGCAGTCCGAATAATCGATATCTACAGGGTGCTACATCCACGGTGCATGGTGCAACATCCGTCCGAAATGGCGAAACAGTGTCGTACGACTTTTAGAAATGCGTGCATGGGTTTGAAACGGAACAGTACCTTGGTGCACCACTCTCCAGCGATGGGAAGTCGAAGACGGGCCACGGTAATCCTGTTTTACCGTAAAAATCCACGTGTCGAAAAAAAGAAGGGTAAAAAACTTACGAGACCCGATTGAGATTCGGGTTATCCTTTTTGGGCATTAATCTATCAGTTGACGGCTGAAAGCTATCAAATCTGTAGAACTCATCGAGGCCTTCATTTTGACAGGTTATGGCTCCCGTAAAACTAAATGAGCCAGAAGTTATGGCCGTCCGAATAATCGATATCTACAGGGTGCAACATCCACGGTGCAATGTGCAACATCCGTCCTAAATGGCGAAACAGTGCCGTACGACTTTTAGAAATGCGTGCATGGATTTGAAATGGAACAGTACCATGGTACACCACTCTCCAGCGATGGTAAATCGAAGGCCAGCCTCGGTAATCCTGTTTTAACGTAAAAATCCACGTGTCGAAAAAATGAAGGGTAAAAAACTTACGAGACCCGATTGAGATTCGGGTTGTCCTTTTTCGGAATTAATCTATCCGTTGACGGATGAAAGCTGTCAAAGCCGTAGAACTCATCGAGGCCTTCGTTTTGACAGGTTGTGGCTCCCGTAACTCTAAACGAGCCAGAAGTTATGGTCGTCCGTATAATCGATATCTACAGGGAGCAACATCCACGGTGCAAGGTGCAACATCCGTCCGTAATGGCAAAACAGTGTTGTACGACTTTTAGAAATGCGTGCATGGATTTGAAACGGAACAGTACCATGGTGCAACACTCTCCAGCGATTGTAAATCCAAGGCCAGCCACGGTAATCCTGTTTTACCGTAAAAATCCACGTGTCGAAAAAACGAAGGGTAAAAAATTTACAAGGCCCGATTGAGATTCGGGTTGTCCTTTTTGGGCATTAATCTATCCGTTGACGGCTGAAAGCCGTCAAAGCCGTAGAACTCATCGAGGCCTTCGTTTTGACTGGTTGTGGCTCCCGTAACTCTAAACGAGCCAGAAGTTATGGTCGTCCGTATAATCGATATCTACAGGGTGCAACATCCACGGTGCAAGGTGCAACATCCGTCCGAAATGGCGAAATAGTGCCGTACGACTTTTAGAAATGCGAGCATGGATTTGAAACGGAATAGTACCATGGTGCACCACTCTCCAGCGATGGTAAATCGAAGACCAGCCACCGTAATCCTGTTCTACCGTAAAAATGCGCGTGTCGAAAAAACGAAGGGTAAAAAACTTACGAGTCCCGATTGAGATTCGGGTTGTCCTTTTTGGGCATTATTCTATCCGTTGACGGTTGAAAGCTGTCAAAGCCATAGAACTTATCGAGGCCTTCGTTTTGACCGGTTATAGCTCCCGTAAATCTAAACGAGCCAGAAGTTATGGCCGTCCGAATAATCGATATCTACAGGGTGCAACATCCACGATGCAAGGTGCAACATCCGTCCGAAATGGCGAAACAGTGCCGTAAGACTTTTAGAAATGCGTGCATGGATTTGAAACGGAACAGTACTATGGTGTACCACTTTCCAGCGATGGGAAGTCGAAGACGGGCCACGGTAATCCTGTTTTACCGTAGAAATCCACGTGTCGAAAAAACAAAGGGTAAAAATCATACGAGACCCGATTGAGATTCGGGTTGTCCTTTTTGGGCATTAATCTATCCGTTGACGGCTGAAAGCTGTTAAGGCCGTAGAACTCGTCGAGGCCTTCGTTTTGACAGGTTATGGCTCCCGTAACTCTAAAAGAGCCAGAAGTTATGGCCGTCTGAATAATCGATATCTACAGGGTGCAACATCCACAGTGCAAGGTGCAACATCCGTCCGAAATGGTGAAACAGTGTCGTACGACTTTTAGAAATGCATGCACGGACTTGAAACGGAACAGTACCATGGTGTACTTCTCTCCAGTGATGGGAAGTCGAAGACGGGCCACGGTAATCCCGTTTTACCATAAAAATCCACGTGTCGAAAAAACGAAGGGTAAAAAACTTACGAGACCCGATTGAGATTCGGGTTGTCCTTTTTGGGCATTAATCTATCCGTTGACGGCTGAAAGCTGTCAAAGCCGTAGAACTCATCGAGGCCTTCATTTTGACTGGTTGTGGCTCCCGTAATTCTAAACGAGCCAGAAGTTATGGTCGTCCGTATAATCGATATCTATAGGGAGCAACATCCACGGTGCAAGGTGCAACATCCGTCCGAAATGGCAAAATAGTGTCGTACGACTTTTAGAAGTGCGTGCATGGATTTGAAACGGAACAGTACCATGGTGCACAACTGTCCAGCGATGGTAAATCGAAGGCCAGCGACCGTAATCCTGTTTTACCGTAAAAATGCGCGCGTCGAAAAAACGAAGGGTACAAAACTTACGAGACCCGATTGAGATTCGGGTTGTCTTTTTTGGGCATTAATCTAACCGTTGAAGGCTGAAAGATGTCAAAGCCATAGAACTCATCGAGGCCTTCGTTTTGAAAGGTTATGGCTCCCGTAACTATAAACGAGCCAGAAGTTATGGCCGTCCGAATAATCGATATCTACAGGGTGCAACATTCACGGTGCAAGGTGCAACATCCGTCCGAAATGGCGAAACAGTGCCGTACGACTTTTAGAAATGCGTGAATGGATTTGAAACGGAACAGTACCATGGTGCACCACTCTCCAGCGATGGGAAGTCGAATACGGGCCAAGGTAATCCTGTTTTACCGTAAAAATCCACGTGTCGAAAAAACGAAGGGTAAAAAACTTACGAGACCCGATTGAGATTCGGGTTGTCCTTTTTGGGCATTAATCTATCCGTTGACGGCTGAAAGCTGTCAAAGCCGTAGAACTCGTCGAGGCCTTCGTTCTGACAGGTTATGGCTCCCGTAACTCTAAACGAGCCAGAAGTTATGGCCGTTTGAATAATTGATATCGGTGCAAGGTGCAACATCCGTCCGAAATGGTGAAACAGTGTCGTACGACTTTTAGAAATGCGTGCATGGATTTGAAACGGAACAGTACCATGGTGCACCACTCTCCAGCGATGGTAAATCGAAGGCCATAAATCTAAATGAGCCAGAAGTTATGGCCGTCCGAATAATCGATATCTATAGGTTGAAACATCCACGGTGCAAGGTGCAACATCCGTCCGAAATGGCGAAACAGTGCCGTACGACTTTTAGAAATGCGTGCATGGATTTGAAATGGAACAGTACCATGATGCACCACTCTCCAGCGATGGTAAATCGAAGGCCGGCCACGGTAATCCTGTTTTACCGTAAAAATCCACGTGTCGAAAAAACGAAGGGTAAAAACTTACGAGACCCGATTGAGATTCGGGTTGTCCTTTTTGGGCATTAATCTATCCGTTGACGGCTGAAAACTATCAAATCTGTAGAACTCATCGAGGCCTTCGTTTTGACAGGTTATGGCTCACGTAACTCTAAACGAGTCAGAAGTTATGGTCGTCCGTACAATCGATATCTATAGGGTGCAACATCCACGGTGCAAGGTATAACATCCGTCCGAAATGGCGAAACAGTGCCGTACGACTTTTAGAAATGCGTGCATGGATTTGAAACGAAACAATACCATGGTGCACCACTCTCCAGCGATGTTAAATCGAAGGCCAGCCACGGTAATCCTGTTTTACCGTAAAAATCCACGTGTCGAAAAAACGAAGGGTAAAAAACTTACGAGACCCGCTTGAGATTTGGGTTGTCCTTTTTGGGCATTAATCTATCCGTTGACGGCTGAAAGCTGTCAAATCTGTAGAACTCATCGAGGCCTTCGTTTTGACAGGTTATGGCTCCCGTAACTCTAAACGAGCCAGAAGTTATGGTCGTCCGTACAATCGATATCTATAGGGTGCAACATCCACGGTGCAAGGTATAACATCCGTCCGAAATGGCGAAACAGTGTCGTACGACTTTTAGAAATGCGTGCATGGATTTGAAACGAAACAGTACCATGGTGCACCACTCTCTAGCGATGTTAAATCGAAGGCCAGCCACGGTAATCCTGTTTTACTGTAAAAATCCACGTGTCGAAAAAACGAAGGGTAAAAAACTTACGAGAACCGATTGAGATTCTGGTTGTCCTTTTTGGGCATTAATCTATCCGTTGACGGCAGAAAGCTGGCCAAGCCGTAGAACTCATCGAGGCCTTCGTTTTGACAGGTTGTGGCTCCCGTAACTCTAAACGAGGCAGAAGTTATGGTCGTCCGTATAATCGATATCTACAGGGTGCAACATCCATGGTGCGAGGTGCAACATCCGTCCGAAATGGCGAAACAGTGCCATACGACTTTGCATGGATTTGAAACGGAACAGTACCATGGTGTACCACTCTCCAGCGATGGTAAATCGAAGACCAGCCACCGTAATCATGTTTTACAGTAAAATTGCACGTGTCGAAAAAACGAAGTGTAAAAAACTCACGAGACCCGATTGAGATTCGGGTTGTCCTTTATGGGCATTAATCTATCCGTTGACGGCTGAAAGCTGCCAAACCCATAGAACTCATCGAGGCCTTCGTTTTGACAGGTTATGGCTCCCGTAACTCTAAACAAGCCAGAAGTTATGGTCGTCCGTATAATCGATATCTATAGGGTGCAACATCCACGGTGCGAGGTGCAACATCCGTCCGAAATGGCGAAACAGTGTCGTACAACTTTTAAAAATGCGTGCATGGATTTGAAATGGAACAGTACCATGGTGCACCACTCTCCAGCGATGGTAAATCGAAGACCAGCCACCGTAATCCTGTTTTACCGTAAAAATCCACGTGTCGAAAAAATGAAGGGTAAAAAACTTACGAGACCCGATTGAGATTCGGGTTGCCCTTTTTGGGCATTAATCTATCCGTTGACAGCTGAAAGCTGTCAAAGACATAGAACTCATTGACGCCTTCGTTTTGACAGGTTGTGGCTCCCGTAACTCTAAACGAGCCAGAAGTTATGGTCGTCCGTATAATCGATATCTACAGGGTGCAACATCCACGGTGCAAGGTGCAACATCCGTCCGAAATGGCAAAACAGTGCCATACGACTTTTAGAAATGCGTGCATGGATTTGAAACGGAACAGTACCATGGTGCACCACTCTCTAGCGATGGTAAATCGAAGGCCAGCCACGGTAATCCTTTTTTACCGTAAAAATCCACGTGTCAAAAAAACGAAGGGTAAAAAACTTACGAGACCCGATTGAGATTCGGGTTGTCCTTTTTGGGCATTAATCTATCCGTTGATGGCTGAAAGCTGTCAAAGCCATAGAACTCATCGAGGCCTTCGTTTTGACAGGTTGTGGCTCCCGTAACTCTAAACGAGCCAGAAGTTATGGTCGTCCGTATAATCGATATCTACAGGGTGCAACATCCATGGTGCAAGGTGCATCCATCCGAAATGGCGAAACAGTGCCGTACGTCTTTTAGAAATGCGTGCATGGATTTGAAATGGAACGGTACCATGGTGCACTACTCTCCGGCGATGGTAAATCGAAGACCAGCCACCGTAATCCCGTTTTACCGTAAAAATGTACGTGTCGAAAAAACGAAGGGTAAAAAACTTAGGAGACCCGATTGAGATTCGGATTGTCCTTTTTGGGCATTATTCTATCCGTTGACGGTTGAAAGCTTTCATAGCCATAGAACTCATCGAGGCCTTCGTTTTGACAGGTTATGGCTCTCGTAATTCTAAACGAGCCAAGAGTTAAGGCCGTCCGAATAATCGATATCTTCAGGGTGCAACATCCATGGTGCAAGGTGCAACATCCGTCCGAAATGGCGAAACAGTGCCGTACGACTTTTAGAAATGCGTGCATCGATTTGAAATGAAACAGTACCATGGTGCACCACTCTCCAGCGATGTGAAGTCGAAGACGGGCCACGGTAATCCTGTTTTACCGTAAAAATCCACGTGTCGAAAAAACGAAGGGTAAAAAACTTACGAGACCCTATTGAGATTCGGGTTGTCCTTTTTGTTCAGTAATCTATCCTTTGACGGCTGAAAGCTGTCAAAGTGGTAGAACTCATCGAGGCCTTCGTTTTGACAGGTTATGGCTCCCGTAACTCTAAACGAGCCAGAAGTTATGGCCGTTTGAATAATCGATATCTACAGGGTGCAACATCCACGGTGCAAGGTGCAACATCCGTCCGAAATGGTGAAACAGTGTCGTACGACTTTTAGAAATGCGTGCATGGATTTGAAACGTAATAGTACCATGGTGCACCGCTTTCCAACGATGGGAAGTCGAAGACGGGCCACGGTAATCCCGTTTTACCGTAAAAATCCACGTGTAGAAAAAACGAAGGGTAAAAAACTTTCGAGACCCGATTGAGATTCGGGTTGTCCTTTTCGGGCATTAATCTATCCGTTGACGGCTGAAAGCCGTAGAACTCATCGAGGCCTTCGTTTTGACAGGTTATGGCTCCCGTAACTCTAAACGAGCCAGAAGTTATGGCTGTCCGAATAATCGATATCTACATGGTGCAAAATCCACGGTGCAAGGTGCAACATCTGTCCGAAATGGCAAAACAGTGTCGTACGACTTTTAGAAATGCGTGCACGGATTTTAAACGGAACAGTACCATGGTGCACCACTCTCCACCGATGGTAAATCGAAGGCCAGCCACGGTAATCCTGTTTTACCGTAAAAATCCACGTGTCGAAAAAACGAAGGGTAAAAAACTTACGAAACCCGATTGAGATTCGGGTTGTCCTTTTTAGGCATTAATCTATCCGTTGACCGCTGAAAGCTGTCAAAGCCGTAGAACTCATCGAGGCCTTTGTTTTGATAGGTTGTGGCTCCCGTAACTCTAAACGAGCCAGAAGTTATGGTCGTTTGTATAATCGATATCTATAGGGTGCAACATCCATGGTGCAAGGTGCAACATCCGTCCGAAATGGCGAAACAGTGCCATATGACTTTTAGAAATGCGTGCATGGATTTGAAACGGAACAGTACCATGGTGCACTACTCTCCAGCGATGGTAAATCGAAGACCAGCCACCGTAATCGTGTTTTACCGTAAAAATGTACGTGTCGAAAAAACGAAGGGCAAAAAACTTACGAGACCCGATTGAGATTCGGGTTGTCCTTTTTGGGCATTATTCTATCCGTTGACGGTTGAAAGCTGTCAAAGCCATAGAACTCATCGAGGCCTTCGTTTTGACAGGTCATGGCTCCCGTAACTCTAAACGAGCCAAAAGTTATGGCCGTCCGAATAATCGATATCTACAGGGTGCAACATCCACGGTGCAAGGTGCAACATCCGTCCGAAGTTGATTTTAAGTCGTTGATGTTGTTAGTCGTTTATAGTATGAGTCGACCAAAGTTTAAGTCGTTTGGAGCTTGAGTTGTGTAGGAGATAAGTGTATTGTACGACTTAGAGGTTTGGCCGACTCATAGGTATGACCTAGTCCAGGTTTGGCCGACTCATAGGTTGACCGACTTAAGGGATTGGTACTACCCAAGAAGGCTACCGACTTAGGAAGTGGGAGAGTTAAGAGTTGGAGCGACTTAGTGGGGTTGAGCGACCTATAGGGCTTGACCGACTTATAGAATGGAACGACTCAAGGGTTAGCGGCTTAAGAGATTAGATGGCTTATAGGATGAAACCGACTCATAGTAGTGACCGACTTAAGGCTTAGCCGTGTGTGTCGATGAGTCGGTAGGTTGATGAGTCATTGAGTCGTCCAAACAACTTAGGACCTAGTGTTGAGCCGTGAGTCGTCTCCTGTGATAAGTCGCATAGAGGTTGGAGTTGATGAGTCGGTGGGATGTTGAGTCGTTGGGGACTTAGGCTTAGTGTTAGGACATTGAGTCGTGTCCCTGTTGAGTCGTTAGGACGATAGGCCGCGTGTGTGTTGAGTCGTCGAAGCCTTGAGGTTGAGTCGTATGCCGTGTTAAGGTTATGTCGTGAGGCCCTGTGTTTGGATAGGTCGACTGTTGTGTTGAGTCGTTAGGGGCTTGAGTCACGAGTCTTAGGTCGTGGACGACTCATGGGGGCGGCCGACTCATGGGGAATTCTGCCTATAAATAGAGGGGTTTGGCTCACTTTTTGGCACCAGATTTTGAAGCGACGAAGTGCTGCCATTTTAAGAGCTCGATTACAACACTTCTTCACTTCTTTTATCCACTCTAATCTAGTGATTCCTTCCATCTAAATTGAAGATCAAATCGAAGATCCAAGAGCCAAAGTTGAAGATCTCCATCCATTGAAGAGAGATTTCATCATTTGAAGTGGATCTTTGGAGGATCAAGCTTGATTATTTGCTGTCCAGATCTGGAGTTGGTTGTTTTTGAGGTGTTTAGGTGATTCGGTGAGTGGTGGTTATCTCTCACACGGACCCAAAGGAGTATATTGGATCGGTGGTTTGTTTATGTGCTAAAGATAGTGATTTCTTGCATTTTCCTCAAGTCTTCATGTAGATCTCTCATCTATGAAGTCTTGATACCTATTTTACTACATGTTCACTTATGCAAGTTCATTCATTAAGTTGTAGAGATATTGTTCATAATTCATGCTTGTTAGAATGGATGCTAGATTTGAACTCTTTATTTACGAAATTGCCATTATTGTTGTAATTGCTTATTAGATCTTGTTTGGATGATTGATTGCTTGGATTGATGTTGGATTTGATTGATTAGTTGATCGATAACTTGACTTGGACAAGTTGGTCGAAGATGATTCAAAAGCTAAGAGGAAAGGCTCTTGAATGGTGAAAGCTGCTTGTGGCATAGGAAGCGGATGTAGAAGCTCATATGGATAGATTTGATGATGATGGACTTTGCCATGATGCGACGAGGCAAACCATGATGTTGAGATGGGGCTTTGCTATGATGCGTTGAAGCAAAGCACAATGTGTGAAAGCCTTGGTTTAGTCCAGACGGGATCATCCCAAGCATGTTCATAACTCGGTGATGCGGTCCGGGTTTGTGGATAATGGTGGGCTCGAGAGGCGCTTGAGCTAGTGTGAGAATAGTCGTCGAGGAGGATGACTAGGAGGCTTGGATCTTATCGTTATTGAAGGTTCTAGCATGCTTAAAGCAGGAGTACGTTGGAACGGGTCACGATGACGTTCCAGACACGGGTCACGATGACGTGTTAGTACTCTTGGCAGATGCGGTAGTCCTAGGCACGGGTCATGATGACGTGCAGAGTTATGCCTAGGACCGTGGTTACCATTAGCCCTTGACGGACGGCGGAAAGAAGGTGCCGGTCATTCAATTAACGATGATATCGAGGCAATGATAACAGTGATAGCCAGAGTCATGGATGTTTGGTTGTATCGTCATTCGGACTCAAGAGCGATGTTTTCTGGGTGCTTATCTGATCTTGGTTTAGGCCTTGGGGGTTTGTTCTTGGAAAACATCGACCTTGACTCGAGTGATAATTACTTTACCTTAAATGTCTGCTTTGTTATGCTTGCTTCTGCTTAGTGTGTCTGGGGCTATCACTGTAGGATGAGGTAGAGTGGAATGGTTGAGTTCCTATTCCTTTTACCCTTTATGCTCTTTTGGTATGTTTGATAGTTGATTTACTGCTCACTAAGACTGTTGTCTGACTCAAGGTTTTATGTTCAACTCTTATTACCTTGGGCTGTTCATCCATGTTGGGATGGGTAGACTAGGTAGCAGGTGACAGGTGCTTTTTCTTGGCTACCAACGATGTTGATGACGAAGACGAGCTGGTGGCTTTTGCATATTGTTTTTCTTACTATATGTACTGGATGTTCCGCTGTTTGTTTGATACTCTGAGTGTTATGTAGTGAGGCTTCATGTATTGACTATTCAGATGATTGTATAAAACTATTATGAGTTTATATGATGAGACTTCTGTTCTATAGAGTTTCACTATGTATATTTTCTATTGTATTTTATCCATACGATGTGAGTAATACGATAGAATATTCTGTTTTATCTTACCCTAACTATCGTCCATGGCCGCCTGGCACACTTTTCAGCGCACCATTCCCTTGTTTCGTGCGGGAGTCATGGGCGGTCGTCATAAACATCCACGGTGCAAGGTGCAACATCCGTCCGAAATGGCGAAATAGTGTCGTACGACTTTTAGAAATTCGTGCATGGATTTGAAACGGAACAGCACCATGGTGCACCATTCTCCAGTGATGGTAAATCGAAGGCCAGCCACGGCAATCCTATTTTACCGTAAAAATCCACGTGTCGAAAAAACGAAGGGTAAAAAACTTACGAGACCCAATTGAGATTCGGGTTGTCCTTTTTGGGCATTAATCTATCCGTTGACGGCTGAAAGCTATCAAAGTCGTAGAACTCATCGAGGCCTTCGTTTTGACAGGTTGTGGCTCCCGTAAATCTAAACGAGCCAGAAGTTATGGTCGTCCGTATAATCGATATCTACAGGGTGCAACATCCACGGTGCAAGGTGCAACATCCGTCTGAAATGGCGAAACAGTGCCGTACGATTTTTAGAAATGCGTGCATGGATTTGAAACGGAACAGTACCATGGGCACCACTCTCCAGCGATGGTAAATCGAAGACCAGCCACCGTAATCCTGTTTTACCGTAAAAATGCACGTGTCGAAAAAACAAAGGGTAAAAAACGTACGATACCCGATTGAGATTCGGGTTGTCCTTTTTGGGCATTAATCTATCCGTTGAAGGCATAAAGCTGTCACAGCCATAGAACTCATCGAGGCCTTCGTTTTGATATGTTATGGCCCCCGTAACTCTAAACGAGCCAGAAGTTATGGCCATCCGAATAATCGATATCTACAGGGTGCAACATCTACTGCGCAAGGTGCAACATCCGTCCGAAATGGCGAAACAGTGCCGTACGACTTTTAGAAATGCATGCATGGATTTGAAACGCAAAAGTACCATAGTGCACCACTCTCCAGCGATGGAAAGTCGAAGACGGGCCACGGTAATCCTGTTTTACCGTAAAAATCCACGTGTCAAAAAAACGAAGGGTAAGAAACTTAAGAGACCCGATTGAGATTCGGGATGTCCTTTTTGGGCATTAATCTATCCGTTGACAGCTGAAAGCTGTCATAGCTGTAGAACTCATCGAGGCCTTCGTTTTGACAGGTTATGGCTCCTGTAACTCTAAACGAGCCAGAAGTTATGGCCGTTTGAATAATCGATATTTACAGGGTGCAACATCCACGGTGCAATGTGCAACATCCGTCCGAAATTGCGAAACACTGCCGTACAACTTTTAGAAATGCGTGCATGGATTTGAAATGGAACAGTACCATGGTGCACCACTGTCTAGGATGGTAAATCGAAGGCCAGCCACCGTAATCATGTTTTACAGTAAAAATCCACGTGTCGAAAAAACGAAGGGTAAAAAACTTACGAAACCCGATTGAGATTCGGGTTGTCCTTTTTTGGCATTAATCTATCCGTTGACGGCTGAAAGTATCAAAGTCGTAGAACTCATCGAGTCCTTCGTTTTGACACGTTCTGGCTCCCGTAACTCTAAACGAGCCAGAAGTTATGGCTGTTCGAATAATCAATATCTCCAGGGTGCAACATCCACGGTGCAAGGTGCAACATCCGTCCGAAATTGCGAAACAGTGCAGTACGACTTTTAGAAATGCGTGTATGGATTTGAAAAGGAACAGTACCATGGTGCACCACTCTCCAGCGATGGTAAATCGAAGGCCAGCCACGGTAATCCTGTTTTACCGTAAAAATCCACGTGTCGAAAAAACGAAGGGTAAAAAACTTACGAGACCCGATTGAGATTCGGGTTGTCCTTTTTGGGCGTTAATCTATCCGTTGAGGGCTGAAAGCTGTCAAAGTCCTAGAACTCATCGAGGCCTTCGTTTTGACAGGTTGTGGCTCCCGTAAATCTAAACGAGGCAGAAGTTATGGTCGTCCATATAATCGATATCTACAGGGTGCAACATCCACGGTGCAAGGTGCAACATCCGTCCGAAATGACGAAACAGTGCCGTACGACTTTTAGAAATGCGTGCATGGATTTGAAACGGAACAGTACCATGGTGCACCAATCTCCAGCAATGGGAAGTCGAAGACGGGCCACGGTAATCCCGTTTTACCGTAAAAATCCACGTGTCGAAAAAACGAAGGGTAAAAAACTTACGACACCCGATTGAGATTCGGGTTGTCCTTTTTGGTCATTAATCTATCCGTTGACGGCAGAAAGCTGTCACAGCCATAGAACTCATTGAGGCCTTCGTTTTGACAGGTTATGGCTCCCGTAACTCTAAACGAGCCAGAAGTTATGGCCATTCGAATAATCGATATCTACAGGGTGCTACATCTACGGTGCAGGGTGCAACATCTGTCCGAAATGGCGAAACAGTGCCGTACGACTTTTAGAAATGCGTGCATGGATTTGAAACGCAACAGTACCATGGTGCACCACTCTCCAGCGATGGGAAGTCGAAGACGGGCCATGGTAATCCTGTTTTACCGTAAAAATCCACGTGTCGAAAAAACGAAGGGTAAAAAAGTTAAGAGACCCGATTGAGATTCGGGTTGTCCTTTTTGGACATTAATCTATCCGTTGACGGCTGAAAGCTGTCAAAGCCTTAGAACTCATCGAGGCCTTCGTTTTGACAGATTATGGCTCCCGTAACTCTAAACGAGCCAGATGTTATGGCCGTTTGAATAATCGATATCTACAGGGTGCAACATCCACGGTGCAAGGTGCAACATCCGTCCGAAATGGCGAAACAGTGCGTACAACTTTTAGAAATGTGTGAATGTATTTGAAACGGAAGAGTACCATGGTGCACCACTCTCCAGCGATGGGAAGTCGAAGACGGGCGACGGTAATCCCGTTTTACCGTAAAAATCCACGTGTCGTAAAAACGAAGGGTAAAAAACTTACGACACCCGATTGAGATTAGGGTTGTCCTATTTGGGCATTAATCTATCCGTTGACGACTGAATGCTGTCAAAGCCATAGAACTCATCCAGGCCTTCGTTTTGACAAGTTATGGCTTCCGTAACTCTGAACGAGCCAGAAGTTATGGCCGTCCGAATAATCGATATCTACAGGGTGCAACATCCACGGTGCAAGGTGCAACATCCGTCCGAAATGGCGAAACAGTGCCGTACGACTTTAGAAATGCGTGCATGGATTTGAAACGGAACAGTACCATGGTGCACCACTCTCCAGCGATGGTAAATCGAAGGCCAGCCACAATAATCTTGTTTTACCGTAAAAATCCACGTGTCGAAAAAACGAAGGGTAAAAAACTTACGAGACCCGATTGAGATTCGGGTTGTCCTTTTTGGGCATTAATCTATCCGTTGATGGCTAAAAACTGTCAAACCGTAGAACTCATCGAGGCCTTCGTTTTGACAGGTTATGGCTCCCGTAACTCTAAACGAGGCAGAAGTTATGGCCGTCCGAATAATCGATACCTACAGGGTGCAACATCCACGGTGCAAGGTGCAACATCCGTACGAAATGGCGAAACAGTGTCGTACAACTTTTAGAAATGCGTGCATGGACTTGAAACGGAACAGTACCATGGTGTACCACTCTCCAGCGATGGTAAATCGAAGGCCAGCCACGATAATCCTGTTTTACCGTAAAAATCCACGTGTCGAAAAAACGAAGGGTAAAAAACTTACGAGACTCGATTGAGATTCGGGTTGTCCTTTTTGGGCATTTATCTATCCGTTGATGTTGAAAGCTGTTAAAGCCGTCGAACTCATCGAGGCCTTGGATTTGACAGGTTATGGCTCCCGTAAGTCTAAACGAGCCAGAAGTTATGGCCGTTTGAATAATCGATATCTACAGGGTGCAACATCCACGGTGCAAGGTGCAACATCCATCCGAAATGGCGAAACAGTGTCGTACAACTTTTAGAAATGCGTGCATGGATTTGAAACGAAACACTACCTTGGTGCACCACTCTCCAGCGATGGAAAGTCGAAGACGGGCCACGGTAATCCCGTTTTACCGCAAAAATCCACGTGTCGAAAAAACGAAGGGTAAAAATTTTACGAGACCCGATTGAGATTCAGGTTGTCCTTTTTGGGCATTCATCTATCCGTTGACGGCTGAAAGCCATCTAAGCCGTAGAACTCATCGAGGCCTTCGTTTTGACAGGTTATGGCTCTCGTAACTCTAAACGAGCCAGAAGTTATGGCCGTCTGAATAATCGATATCTACAGGGTGCAACATCCACGGTGCAAGGTGCAACATCCGTCCGAAATGGCGAAACAGTGCCGTACGACTTTTAGAAATGTGTGAGTGTACTTGAAACGGAACAGTACCATGGTGCACCACTCTCCAGCGATGGGAAGTCGAAGACGGGCCAAGGTAATCCCGTTTTACCGTAAAAATCCACGTGTCGGAAAAATGAAGGGTAAAAAACTTACGAGACCCGATTAAGATTCGGGTTGTCCTTTTTGGGCATTAATCTATCCGTTGACGGCTGAAAGCTGTCAAAGCCGTAGAACTCATCGAGGCCTTCGTTTTGACAGGTTATGGCTCCCGTGACTCTAAATGAGCCAGAAGTAATGGTCTTCCGTATAATCGATATCTATAGGGTGCAACATCCACGGTGCAAGGTGCAACATCCGTCCGAAATGGCAAAACAGTGCCGTACGACTTTTAGAAATGCGTGCATGGATTTGAAACGGAACAGTACCATGGTACACCACTCTCCAGCGATGGTAAATCGAAGACATGCCACCGTAATCCTGTTTTACCGTAAAACCCCACGTGTCGAAAAAACAAAGGGTAAAAACTTACGAGACCCGATTGAGATTCGGATTGTCCTTTTTGGGCATTAATCTATCCGTTGACGGCTGAAAGCTGTCAAAGCCATAGAACCCATCGAGGCCTTCGTTTTGACAGGTTATGGCTCCCATAAATCTAAACGAGCCAAAAGTTATGGCCGTCTGTATAATCGATATCTATAGGGTGCAACATCCACGGTGCAAGGTGCAACATCCGTCCGAAATGGCGAAACAGAGCCGTTCGACTTTTAGAAATGCGTGCATGATTTGAAACGGAATAGTAACATGGTGCACCACTCTCCAGCGATGGTAAATCGAAGGCCAGCCACGGTAATCCTGTTTTATCGTAAAAATCCACGTGTCGAAAAAACGAAGGGTAAAAAACTTACGAGACCCGATTGAGATTCGGGTTGTCCTTTTTGGGCATTAATCTATCCGTTGAAGGCTGAAAGCTGTCAAAGCCATAGAACTCATCGAGGCCTTCGTTTTGACAGGTTATGGCTCCCGTAACTGTAAACGAGTCAGAACTTATGGCCGTCCGAATAATCGATATCTACAGGGTGCAACATCCATGGTGCAAGGTGCAACATCCGTCCGAAATGGCGAAACAATGCCGTACGACTTTTAGAAATGCGTGCATGGATTTGAAACGGAACAGTACCATAGTGCACCACTCTCCAGCGATGGGAAGTCGAAGACGGACCACGGTAATACTGTTTTACCGTAAAAATCCACGTGTCGAAAAAACGAAGGGAAAAAACTTACAAGACCCGATTGAGATTCAGGTTGTCCTTTTGGGGCATTAATCTATCCGTTGATGGCTGAAAGCTGTCAAAGCCGTAGAACTCATCGAGGCCTTCGTTTTGACAGGTTATGGCTCCCGTAACTCTAAACGAGCTAGAAGTTATGGCCGTTTGAATCATCGATATCTACAGGGTGCAACATCCACGGTGCAAGGTGCATCATCCGCCCGAAATGGTGAAACAATGTCGTACGACTTTTAGAAATGCGTGCATGTATTTGAAACGGAACAGTACCATGCTGCACCACTCTCCAGCGATGGGAAGTCGAAGGCGGGACACGGTAATCCCGTTTTACCATAAAAATCCACGTGTCGAAAAAACGAAGGGTAAAAAACTTACGAGACCCGATTGAGATTCGGGTTGTCCTTTTTGGGTATTAATCTATCCGTTGACGGCTGAAAGCTGTCGAAGCCGTAGAACTCATCGAGGCCTTCGTTTTGACAGGTTATGGCTCCCGTAACTCTAAATGAGCCAGAAGTTATGGCCGTCCGAATAATAGATATCTACAGGGTGCAACATCCACGGTGCAAGGTGCAACATCCGTCCGAAATGGCGAAACAGTGCCGTACGACTTTTAGAAATGCGTGCGTGGATTTGAAACGGAACAGCACCATGGTGCACCACTCTCTAGCGATGGTAAATCGAAGGCCAGCCACGGTAATCCCGTTTGACCGTAAAAATCCACGTGTCGAAAAAACGAAGGGTAAAAAACTTACGAGACCCGATTGAGATTCGGGTTGTCCTTTTTGGGCATTAATCTATCCGTTGACGGCTAAAAGCTGTCAAAGCCGTAGAAGTCATCGAGGCCTTCGCTTTGACAGGTCATGGCTCCTGTAACTCCAAACGAGCCAGAAGTTATGGCCGTCCGAATAATCGATATCTAAAGGGTGCAACATCCACGGTGCAAGGTGCAACATCCGTCCGAAATGGCGAAACATTGCCGTAAAACTTTTAGAAATGCATGCATGGATTTGAATCGGAATAGTGCCCTGGTGCACCACTGTCCAGCGATGGTAAATCGAAGGCTAGTAACCGTAATCCTGTTTTACCATAAAAATCGACGTGTCGAAAAAACGAAGGATAAAAAACTTACGAGGCCCAATTGAGATTCGGGTTGTCCTTTTTGGGCATTAATCTATCCGTTGACGGCTGAAAGCTATCAGAGCCGTAGAACTCATCGAGGCCTTCGTTTTGACAGGTTATGGCTCCTGCAACTCTAAACGAGCTAGAAGATATGGCCGTCCGAATAATCGATATCTACAGGGTGCAACATCCATGGTGCAAGGTGCAACATCCGTCCGAAATGGCGAAACAGTGCCGTACGACTTTTAGAAATGCATGCATGGATTTGAAACGGAACAGTACCATGGTGCACCACTCTCCAGCGATGGTAAATCGAAGGCCAGCCACGGTAATCCTGTTTTACCGTAAAAATCCACGTGTCGAAAAAACGAAGGGTAAAAAGCTTACGAGACCCGATTGAGATTCGGGTTGTCTTTTTTGGGCATTAATCTATCCGTTGACGGCTGAAAGCTGTCAAAGCCGTAGAACTCATGAAGGCCTTCGTTTTGACCGGTTATGGCTCTCGTAAATCTAAACGAGCCAGAAGTTATGGCCGTTTGAATAATCGATATCTACAGGGTGCAACATCCACTGTGCAAGGTGCAACATCCATCCGAAATGGCAAAACAGTGCCGTACGACTTTTAGAAATGCGTGCATGGATTTGAAACGGAACAGTACCATGGTGCACCACTCTCTAGCGATGGTAAATCGAAGGCCAGCCACGGTAATTCTGTTTTGCCGTAAAAATCAACGTGTCGAAAAAACGAAGGGTAAAACACTTACGAGATCCGATTGAGATTCGGGTTGTCCTTTTTGGGCATTAATCTATCCGTTGACGGATGAAAGCTGTAAAAGCCGTAGAACTCATCGAGGCCTTCGTTTTGACATGTTATGGCTCTCGTAACTCTAAACAAGCCAGAAGTCATGGCCGTCCGAATAATCGATATCTACAGGGTGCAACATCCAGGTGCAAGGTGCAACATTCGTCCGAAATAGCGAAACAGTGCCGTACGACTTTTAGAAATGCATGCATGGATTTGAAACGGAACAGTACCATGGTGCACCACTCTCCAGCGATGGTAAATCGAAGGCCAGCCACGGTAATCTTGTTTTACCGTAAAAATCCACGTGTCGAAAAAACGAAGTGTAAAAAACTTACGAGACCCGATTGAGATTCGGGTTGTCCTTTTTGGGCATTAATCTATCCGTTGGCGGCTGAAAACTGGCATAGCCGTAGAACTCATCGAGGCCTTCGTTTTGACAAGTTATGGCTCCCGTAACTCTAAACGAGCCAGAAGTTATGGCTGTTTGAATAATCGATATCTACAGGGTGCAACATCCACGGTGCAAGGTGCAACATCCGTCCGAAATGGAAAAACAGCGCCGTACGACTTTTAGAAATGCGTGCATGGATTTGAAACGGAACACTACCATGGTGCACCACTCTCCAGCGATGGGAAGTCGAAGACGGGCCACGTTAATCCCATTTTACCGTAAAAATCCACGTGTCGAAAAAACGAAGGGTAAAAAACTTACGAGACCCGATTGAGATTCAGGTTGTCCTTTTTGGGTACTAATCTATCCATTGACGGCTGAAAGCTATCAATGCCCTAGAACTCATCGAGGCCTTCGTTTTGACAGGTTATGGATCCCGTAACTCTAAACGAGCCAGAAGTTATGGCCGTCCGAATAATCGATATCTACAGGGTGCAACATCCACGGTGCAAGGTGCAACATTCGTCCGAAATGGCGAAATAGTGCCGTACGACTTTTAGAAATGCGTGCATGGATTTGAAACGGAAATAACCATGGTGCACCACTCTCCAGCGATGGGAATTCGAAGACGCGCCACGGTAATCCCGTTTTACCGTAAAAATCCACGTGTCGAAAAAACGAAGGGTAAAAAACTTACGAGGCCCGATTGAGATTCGGGTTGTCCTTTTTGGGCATTAATCTATCTGTTCACGGTTGAAAGCGGTCAAAGCCGTAGAACTCATCGAGGCCTTCGTTTTGACAGGTTATGGCTCCCGTAACTCTAAACGAGCCAGAAGTTATGGTCGTCCGTATAATTGATATCTACGAGGTGCAACATCCACGGTGCAAGGTGCAACATCCGTCCGAAATGGCAAAACAGTGCCGTACGACATTTAGAAATGCGTGCATGGATTTGAAACGGAACGGTACCATGGTGCACCACTCTCCAGCGATGCAAAATCGAAGACCAGCCACCGTAATCCTGTTTTACCGTAAAAATCCACGTGTCGAAAAAACGAAGGGTAAAAAACTTACGAGACCCGATTGAGATTCGGGTTGTCCTTTTTGGGCATTAATCTATCCGTTGACGGCTGAAAGCTGTCAAAGCCGTAAAACTCATCGAGGCCTTCGTTTTGACAGGTTGTGGCTCCCGTAACTCTAAACGAGCCAGAAGTTATGGTCGTCAGTATAATCGATATCTACAGGGTGCAACATCCACGGTGCAAGATGCAACATCCGTCCGAAATGGAGAAACAGTGCCGTACGACATTCAGAAATGCGTGCATGGATATGAAACGGAAAAGTACCATGGTGCACCGCTGTCCAGCGATGGTATATCGAAGACCAGCCACCGTAATCCTGTTTTACCGTAAAAATCCACGTGTCGAAAAAATGAAGGGTAAAAAACTTACGAGACCCGATTGAGATTCGGGTTGTCCTTTTTGGGCATTAATCTATCTGTTGACGGCTGAAAGCTATCAAAGCCGTGGAACTCATCGAGGCCTTTGTTTTGACAGGTAATGGCTCCCGTAACTCCAAACGAGCCAGAAGTTATGGTCGTTCGTATAATCGATATCTACATGGTGCAACATCCACGGTGCAAGGTGCAACATCCGTCCGAAATGGCGAAACAGTGTCGTACGACTTTTACAAATGCATGCATGGATTTGAAACGGAACAGTACCATGGTGCACCACTCTCCTGCGATGGTAAATCGAAGGCCAGCCACGGTAATCCTATTTTACAGTAAAAATCCACGTGTCGAAAAAACGAAGGGTAAAAAACTTACGAGACACGATTGAGATTCGGGTTGTCCTTTTTGGGTATTAATCTATCCGTTGACAGCTGAAAGCTGTCAAAGCCGTAAAACTCATCGAGGCCTTCGTTTTGACAGGTTGTGGCTCCCGTAACTCTAAACGAGCCAGAAGTTATGGTCGTCAGTATAATCGATATCTACAGGGTGCAACATCCACGGTGCAAGGTGCAACATCCGTTCGAAATGGCGAAATAGTGTCGTACGACTTTCAGAAATGCGTGCATGGATATGAAACGGAACAGTACCATGGTGCACCGCTGTTCAGCGATGGTAAATCGAAGACCAGCCACCGTAATCCTGTTTTACCGTAAAAATCCACGTGTCGAAAAAACGAAGGGTAAAAAACTTACGAGACCCGATTGAGATTCGGGTTGTCCTTTTTGGGCATTAATCTATCTGTTGACGGCTGGAAGCTATCAAAGCCGTAGAACTCATCGAGGCCTTCATTTTGATAGGTTATGGCTCCCGTAACTCTAAACGAGCCAGAAGTTATGGCCGTCCGAATAATCAATATCTACAGGGTGCAACATCCACGGTGCAAGGTGCAACATCCGTCCGTAATGGAAAAACAGTGCCGTACGACTTTTAGAAATGCGTGCATGGATTTGAAACGGAACAGTACCATGGTGCACCACTCTCCAGCGATGGTAAATCGAAGGCCAGCCACGGTAATCCAGTTCTACCGTAAAAATCCACGTGTCGAAAAAACGAAGGGTAAAAATCTTACGAGACCCGATTGAGATTCGGGTTGTCCTTTTTGGGCATTAATCTATCCGTTAATAGCTGAAAGCTGTCAAAGCCGTAGAAATCATTGAGGCCTTCGTTTTGACAGGTTATGGCTCCCGTTACTCTAAACGAGCCAGAAGTTATGGCCGTTTGAATAATCGACATCTACAGGGTGCAACATCCACTGTGCAACGTGCAACATCCGTCCGAAATGGTGAAACAGTGCCGCGCGACTTTTAGAAATGCGTGCATGGATTTGAAACGGAACAGTACCATGGTGCACCACTCTCCAGCGATGGTAAATCGAAGTCCAACCACGGTAATCCCGTTTTACCGTAAAAATCCACGTGTCGAAAAAACGAAGGGTAAAAAACTTACGAGACCCGATTGAGATTCGGGTTGTCCTTTTTGGGCATTAATCTATCCGTTGATGGCTGAAAGCTGTCAAAGCCGTAGAACTCATCGAGGCTTTCGGTTTGACAGCTTATGGCTCCCGTAACTCTAACGAGCCAGAAGTTATGGCCGTCCGAATAATCAATATCTACAGGGTGCAACATCCACGGTGCAAGGTGCAACATCCGTCCGGAATGGCGAAACAGTGCCGTACGACTTTTAGAAATGCGTGCATGGATTTGAAACGGAACAGTACCATGGTGCACCACTCTCCAGCGATGGTAAATCGAAGCCCAGCCACAGTAATCATATTTTACCGTAAAAATCCACGTGTCGAAAAAACGAAGGGTAAAAAATTTACGAGATCCGATTGAGATTCGGGTTGTCCTTTTTGGGCATTAATCTATCCGTTAACAGTTAAAAGCTATCAAAGCCGTAGAAATCATTGAGGCCTTCATTTTGATAGGTTATGGCTCTCGTAACTCTAAACGAGCCAGAAGTTATGGCCGTTTGAATAATCGATATCTACATGGTGCAACATCCACGGTGCAAGGTGCAACATCCTTCTGAAATGGCGAAATAGTGCCGTACGACTTTTTGAAATGCATGCATGGATTTGAAATGGAACACTACCATGGTGCACCACTCTACAGCGACGGGAAGTCGAAGACGGGCCACGGTAATCCCGTTTTACCGTAAAAATCCACGTGTCGAAAAAACGAAGGGTAAAAAACTTACGAGACCCGATTGAGATTCAGGTTGTCCTTTTTGGACATTTATCTATCCGTTGACGGCTGAAAGCGGTCAAAGCCGTAGAACTAATCGAGGCCTTCATTTTGATAGGTTATGCCTCCTGTAGCTCTCAACGAGCTAGAAGTTATGGCCGTCCGAATAATCGATATCTACAGGGTGCAACATCCACGGTGCAAGGTGCAACATCCGACCGAAATGGCGAAACAGTGCCGTACGACTTTTAGAAATGCGTGCATGGATTTGAAACGGAACAATACCATGGTGCACCACTCTTCAGCGATGGGAAGTGGAAGACGGGCCACGGTAATCCCGTTTTACCGTAAAAATCCACGTGTCGAATAAACGAATGGTAAAAAACTGACGAGACCCGATTGAGATTCGGGTTGTCCTTTTTGGGCATTAATCTATCTGTTGACGGCTGAAAGCTTTCAAAGCCGTAGAACTCATCGAGGCCTTCGTTTTGACAGGTTATGGCTCCCGTAACTCTAAACGAGCCAGAAGTTATGGTCGTCCGTATAATCGATATCTACAGGGTGCAACATCCACGGTGCAAGGTGCAACATCCGTCCGAAATGGCATAACAGTGCCGTACGACTTTTAGAAATGTGTGCATGGATTTGAAATGGAACAGTGCCATGGTGCAGCACTCTCCAGCAATGGGAAGTCGAAGACGGGCCACAGTAATCCCGTTATACCGTAAAAATCCACGTGTCGAAAAAACGAAGGGTAAAAAACTTACGAGACCCGATTGAGATTCTGGTTGTCCTTTTTGGGCACTAATCTATCCGTTGACGGCTGAAAGCTTTCAAAGCCGTAGAACTCATCGAGGCCTTCGTTTTGACAGGTTATGGCTCCCGTAACTCTAAACGAGCCAGAAGTTATGGTCGTCCGTATAATCGATATCTACAGGGTGCAACATCCACGGTGCTAGGTGCAACATCCGTCCGAAATGGCATAACAGTGCCGTACGACTTTTAGAAATGTGTGCATGGATTTGAAATGGAACAGTGCCATGGTGCAGCACTCTCCAGCAATGGTGTTTGCACAAAAAATGGACAAACACCTCCAAGTCGTATTATTTTAGTTGAGTATGTGTGATTTTCAATGATTTTAGATGAGTATGTAAATATGAGAAAGGTAAGGGCTGAAATGTAAAAGACACGCAGATTTATAGTGGTTCGGCCAGAATGTGCCTACGTCCACTTTATATGTTATTATCTTTCTTCTTCCAGATTACAAGTACAATGCTTTGTATACAAGTGTATGAAAGTAGTTTGAAAGTTCCTTCCTTGCTTGAGCTCTCAAACTTTTCTGCCATTGTTGTACCCCTGCCCCTCTATTTATAGAGTGAGGTAGGGGGCAGGGGTCTTGGGTGTATATAGCTGCCAGCGGGCCTGGGCTGAAGTAATCTGGCCTGGTAGTCATCTGGTTCGGCGGAGCTTCATTCGGCCGTGCATGGAGATGAAGTGGAGAGGCTTTGGTTTAGCGTGATGTATTGGTTCGGTGGTAGGTTTGGTCCGGTGATGGCTTCCCATCACTCTGGTTCGGTAGCATGGTTGGCTGTTGGTTCGGCATAAGGTGATGTGTGGGAGAATAGTTGGTTCGGCCATAGGTTGGACTGGTAGGGAAGTGGCGCATGGACCGGTAGGACCCTGGTCCGGTAGTAGGAGTGGTATGGTGGACCGGAGATGGGGTTGGTCCGGTAGGAGTTTGACCGGATGAAGCTTCCTCTTGGCTACCGAATGGGTCGCGCCGAATGAGAACTAGGATATGCCGAATGGGACATAAGATCTGCCGAATGGACTCCTGCCGAATGTGCTTCTATGCTTGGGACATGCATTGCCGAACGAGGCTCCATTTCTCTGCCGAATGGGCTTGTGCACTGGGGATGCCGAATGGGCTATTGCCGAATGGCCTATAGGTTGGGCTTCCAAATGGTCCCTTGGCTTTGCTGGTGAAGGGTAGGATGTGAATACAAGTGAGGTTGGCGCCTCTTGGTCTCGAGGTCTTCTGGGTGAGAATTCGCCCAACATTTGCCCCCCAAAGTGGGGCACGTGCTTGCACGTGTCGCGCTTTGTTTCCTCGAGGTAGGAAGGTTTGTTTTGTAACGCCATGGGCTGGATGCTCGTATCCTGTTGATGTCCTGCGAAGGAATTTACAGTTTTAGTATGATTTCAAACGATGGCCGTTCGTGATCGAAATGTCTGGGATGAAGTGTATTGCGCCGTTCGAGGCGAGTTAGTGTGCCCCGAGGGGGCTTAGCATTATCGATGCCAGGTTCACGTTAGAGTGGGTCCCTGGATCGTTTGTCAAGGTGGTTTATCGCCAGCTCAGAGCATGCCTAGGGATCGTTCGCGATCCCGTACATGTGTAAGTAGCTTAGCCATTTCGTAATTATCAGAGTCAACTATCCGTCTCACCTATGAGTTTAAAAAGACGTGTCAAAGTGTAAATTCCCACGATGGTAGGGTTAACAACCATTCAGAGCGTGCCTATGGACCATTCGAGGTCGCGTACACGTGTAAACGATTTAATCCACGTCGGTGAGGATTTTACGACTTATTCACCGTTATCATAATCTTATTTTATTAGTTAGTTCTAGCGTTCGGTACTTATCTGAGTGAAGCGCCTGCGTGCCCCCTGTTTCTGGTTTCTGCTGGTAGAGGTAGCTTCGTTCGGGTTTGAGTTGGCACAGGTTTCATTCGGTTGGAGGCTGGTCCGGTATGGATAGTTCCATTCGGTTTTCACTCGGTCCGGTATGTCGAATGCCTTGGTCCGGTCCTGAGCTTGCCTATATATAGAGGCCGTACCCCCCTCGTTTTTCATTACCGAACGAGTAGAGCCGAATCATATTGTGCTGCCGAACCAAAGTCTTCGCCGAACCAGCTTATACCGAACCAGGTATGTATACTTTCTGCCGAATGAACCTTTGCCACCGGATGGCCCTGTTTGCCGAATGTGTACGGAGTGTATTGAATAGCCGAATGAGATATGCCGAATGACATGCATGCCGAACGACATGTATGCCGAATGAGCATTGGAGTTTGGTGCCGAATGAACTCGTCTTGCACCGCCGAATGAGACTTCATACTTGAACCTTAAGCGGAATCTTATGCTTTTATATGCTTTCTTTAGATACTTGCTTGTTTATCTTTCTATACTTCTTGCTCTAACACCGTGTTTTTCTTGTGCTGCAGAAAATGTCTCGCAAAGCGGAAACACGATCAGACAGAAAGAAATCTAGAGGCACAAGAGAGCCCTCTTCTTCCTTGCCCCCAGTCCAATCAGGATCCGAGCAACATCGACCCATTCCAAGGTCTCTAGTGGATGGACATGGTCCACAGGAACTTTTGATCTCCCCCCCTGACTGCTTTCCTAGCTCCTTAAAGGAGGAGCAACTTGACGTCATATCCCGTTCCTTTGGGATAGATAGGGCTCTTATGCTGCTGCCAGGAGATGGAGTGATGCCATATAATCCTCCCGAGGGCTACTTCGCTTTTAGCAGATACCATTGCATGTGCGGCGCTATCCCCCCTATCAACGCTTGGATAGTAAGCTTCACCACCTATTTGAAGGTGGCTCCTTTCCAGCTCCAGCCTAACTCATATGCCATCCTGGTGAGCCTCTTTGTTATCTTCCAGAGGAGGTACGGGCGTCCTCCTTCTAACCGGGAAATCCGATACTTGTACAACCTGAGAGGCTATAAGAAGGGGTCTCCGTATATTAGTCTGGAGGCGGCCGTGCCCTTCAAACCAGTTCTGGACTTGTATTCCAAGTTCACCATGTTCAAGAAAGAGTGGTTCTTCGTCAAGGACGATGCTGTTTCTTTCCGCCTTTTCACTTCCGGCTGTAAGATTGATTTCATTTATATTTTTCATGTGTTTTGACTGTAGTGTTTTTTTTCTGACATGCTTCTATTTCTGGCTAGCGACAGGTGGTATTGCAGTCGTGGAGGACGATTCCTTAGTGCGAATGGCTGCTGAACTAAAGGCTATTCCGGCACGGGACCGGTCGGCCTCTTTCTTGATCAGGAACGCAACCCTCTTGGAGTATAATTTGATCTTACCGCGCCAGTCCGTGGTTAAGCAAAGGGATACGGCTGAGGAGAGGGCTGCTAAAGCTAAGGAGGGGGCTACGGTAAAGAGCGGTAAGAGGGAGCCTTTCGCAGCGCGTCCCGCTGTTGGGGGGAAGAAACTGAAGAAGTCCGATGGCCCTTCTCCAAGTACTTGTCCGATTGTCCCGGAGGAGGAAGGTGTAGAAGAGGAGGAAGGAGGCGAAGTTGGAGAAGGGTCGGAGGGTGGAGGAGATGGCGACGGTCAAGGTGGTAGTGATGTTGCTGCTCTAACCTCTGAACAAGACCTCGAACTGGATGAGGCTCTCCGTCGGGCCTTCGGGGAGTCGGAGGGAGAGTCGGAGACGGAGAAGGCAAAGGAAACCGGCAAAGCTGTGGCTGGCACTGACCCATCCTCTAAGGGTTCCTCAGCTAGGGTGATTCCGGCGACGCAAGGTGAACTTTTGTCTTCTGCCGATTCTATTTTCGATAAGGACTTAGAAATTTTTTACGGTTCACTTCCGTCCTGGAATGAGATCCAGGACTTATTGCAGTATCCCACTCCTCCGCCGGGTTTGTATAATAGATGTGTCTCCTCACTTTTCTTTCATTTTAACTTAGCACATTTTTATGAACTGCGGATTATTGTATGTTTGTAACACTCGTTCTTTATTCCAGGGGCAGGCCAGGTGGCTAAAACTTCAGATGTTCGACACCGCCTCGAACAATTCAAGTCGAGGAGGGCTTCTGCGAAGCCTCCCACTGATCGCACTGGGGACGTGGTTAGTTACCGTCCTCTTCTCGGGGTCATCGAAGAGAGTATTCAGAAAAGGAAGCGGAGCCGTTCCCTATTTGAGTCTTCTTCTGCTTCGCAGCTTCCTATTCAGCCTCCTCCTACTCAGCCTCCTTGTGACACTACGGAGGAGAGCACGGAGTCCGGTCCCCCTCCTCCTCCTTCCAAGAGATCTACTGTCATTCATATAAGGCGTCCCGATGTGCCTCGCCCCGTGCCTCGTGACCCTTTTGCCGGTCATCCTGATTTAGACCCAAGTTTTCGGGACATTTCATTTGATGAGACCACGGGCGAGCACCTACTTCCCCGCAACCCCATGGTACGTGTGCTGGATGAGGCCAAGTCCCTAGATCTTGATCTGCTTACTACTCGGGTAGTTACTATGGGGGACGAGGCCAAGGCTAATATTGACCGGGTGGCCGAAGAGACTAAGAAGTTAATGGAGCATCATGCTCGATTGGTCAAGGCCGGGGAGGAGATTGGGAGTGCTAATATTCGGTTAAGGCTAAAGGTTGCCGATCAGGCCAAGCAGCTTGCCGACCAAGCCATCCAGATCTCCCAGCATGAGGAAGCCTCCCAGCGTCTGAAAGAGACCATGGAGAAGGCCAGTAGGGCGGAGTTACGGAAGATGGAGGTTACCTGCAGGGAGCGGATTAACATGGCCATTACAACGGTGGATGAGGTTCGAAATGCGGATCTCGAGTGGGTAGAGGAGTTGTCGGGGAGACTCGAGGCTGCGGAGATGGCTCAGGCTGAGTTGAAGGAGGAGATGGAGGAGATGAGGAGGTCCCTTAGGTTGAAGGAGGAGGAAATGAGGAGGTCACTCCAGGCTGACTGCTTGAGATACCAATCAGAGAGGGACGTCGCCGTCGCTAAGTTGCAAGCTTCCGAGGCTCGGGTGAGGGAGTTTGAGGAAAATGAGGGGATGATGGATGAGATGCTTCAGGATATGTACTTCCATACTTGGAAAGAGGGCGGCTTGTCTTGGATGGACGATTACCCTCGGGTCATGGCCAAGGTGTATCTCCAGGCTTTAGAGGAGGCCAGGGTGAACGCGGGTAAGGAAGGCGGAGAGGCTTTCAACTTGAGTGCGGTTACTGCTCAGTTCTCAAAGGAGGAGCAAGCGGCGGTGAAGGAGGGGATGCGGCTGCTTGCTGCGGAGGAAGCGGGCGTGCAGTTGGATGATGAGGATCAAGCGGCGGATGCTGGTGAGTTATTCTTTTCCCTTTCTTTTCTTTCCGTGTTTTCATAACTTGATCGTTCGTTTAATGAATTCCTTTTCCGATCTGGACAGGTGGGACTTCAGATCCACATGCTGGGGGTTCTGATCCTGCGGCTAAGTAGGCTGGGGGAGTTGGTGATGGAGTGTGGATGCATCTGCCATCTTTTTGTTTCTTTTTTTATCACTGTTCATGTTAGTCTTTGATATGCAACTGTAATAAAATTATTTGCAAAGAATAACTTCGTGTGATCTTATAATATAGGCTGATTTTGTCATGTTTAAATGTTGTTGCTGTGATTATCTTGATATGTTGTGTGAGAAGTATAGTTACGTATATGCCTGTGATTCTAGTTGTGTTTGATGTTAAGTTTTTGCTTGAAATATAACTTCACGTGTTGCAATGTCAGTGTATGAATAAGTTATAGTTACGCATTTATGTACAAGAGAAGAGAGTACCGCCCTTTATGTTTTATTCGCAGGCGTTAGCTTTGAGTGTTTTGTGTAACTGTTCACGGGTATAGCCGAGCGCCCTGCTACCCAGCACGCAGGCTTAGAGCCTCATGAGTGAATGCTTCCTATTTGGTTTCCTGTACTTTAGAGTTTGTTATACAGGATAGGAGAAAAATATTTAAATGGAATGGAAATATAGTAAAAGTAAAACTTCCAGTCACGGAAGGCCGTCGATGTGCTTAAGTTCGTGGCAAACGGGTTTTGTAGTCACTTTCCCTAGCTGTGGGTCTTGGAGACATTTGTCACCCATCTTACGCCTCCGCGGGGAGTTTTCTTTTTTACCACAGCCGCACTTAAGACACATCGGAGCCGAGATCGCGCACGGTAACTACCCGAACCGTTATGGTCCGTAATCGTGGGTATTATTCGATTTACCGTGGCCGGCTAGCGTGGGTGCCGTTGGCCGTGAACTACCCCTGGCTGGCCACACCTTATGTTGGGGCTTAAAGTAGGTTCACAGTTACCGGCGAGCCGAACGCCGTAATGAGCTGCCATCGGCTATAGTCGGCCTTTATGATGACTTATAATCGGCTCATTACAGTTGGCTTTGAGGGCAGGCGCACAATGAGTTAACCCGCAGCAGAGGGATGCTGGAGCAAAAGTGTCTCATTGGCGAGTGCATAGAATCGTAGCGTACCTGTTAGGCCTAGTCCAGATGAGGCCGCGGTGCATCTTGAGTGGAGATGCCATAGGATTTTGTTCAACAGAAAGGGATAAAGCTTAACAAGCAGCCAAGATATGAAGGCACAAGGTAACAAGAGATAAGATTTTTAAAGTGGTTCGGCACGATAATGCCTACGTCCACCGTGTTAATACGCTTCATATGGGCGGTACATGTTAAGCAAAGTATCGACGGAGGTGTCGGATGTTCCAAGCCCTCTGGAACACCACTCCGTCCACTGTTGACAAAATATAAGCTCCGTTGTTGTGAAGATCTTGATGAATTTCATATGGTCCGTCTACTGGTGCTTTCATGGTTAGGTAGCATGACAGGCTCAGCCATATCCGACCCCTGCCTGGCACCTCCCCCGTTGGGTTTGGTTCCAAGTGTTTCCTCAGGTCGGAATTCGGGCTGAGTCCGGGCTCGGCTCCTACCATGACCATTTCTTTATTAACCTCTTCGAAGAAGAAAGGTCATTGTTGTCTCACAGATCCTCCAGATTGGGACTCGGTCCATGATTCGGTGTTGCGGGAGGATCCGCATGAGGATAAGATCTCCCTCTTGTAAGCTGCGATGCTTGATTTTGGAGTTGCATTGTGCTGCCACTTTTTGCTTGTGGGCTTCTGCTTTTAAGTGTTGCATCGTTTCTCCTCTCCTCAATCAGATCCAAAGACATGAGGAGGAGTTCTTCGTTTTCTTCTGGGTTGCAGTGGGTCCCATGGTGAGATGGCGCTACAGTTTCAACTGGGGGCATGGCCTCCAATCTGTATGCCAAAGAGAAAGGAGTATGCCCCGTTGATGTTCTATGAGAGGTGCGGCAGGCCCAGGGTGCCGTAGGAAGTTCGTCCACCCAAGCGCCTTTTGACTTTTCAAGCTTCTTCTTGGTTAGGGTTTTGAGAATTCTGCTGACAGCTTTGACTTGTCCGTTTGCCTGAGGATAAGCTACAGATGAGAAGCTTTTGTGAATTATGTGCTCTTGGCATCGGTTGGTAAACTCTTTGTTGTCAAACTGGAGTCCGTTGTTTGATATGATCTTGAGTGGGACTCCGTACCTGCATAGAATATTTTTTGATCAAGAAGTTGATAATTTATGTAAGAAGTTGATAATTTATGCCAAAGATATTTTATTTTAAAGGGTCCGCTTCCACCCATTTGGTGAAGTGATTAAAAACATCCTTCTAGCCATCCAGGACAAAGTTTAAAGCAAGGGAGGGGGGCAAGAGTCAAATCTCTGTCCTGGTTGATATAAACGCTTTCCTCCCTTCTTGCCCCCAGCGTTATCTCTAGAGTCATTTCTTCAAACGTCCTTTGTTGCAGCGGGAGTGTCGCCATGGGTAGTCTTAGCCTGTTGTCCTGACTGTCTTTTAGCGGTAGCGTTTTCAAGCCTCATATACTTCCCAGCTTCATGGAAGAAGTCAGGTAACGTAGCTGGTTTATCTTTTGTTAACCTCCTAGCAAACTTGGTATCCGGATGCACGCCACTACAAAGGGCCGTTAGGATAAGTTTCTCATTGGCATCTTGAACTGTTGTCGCTGCGGCGTTGAACCGTGTTAGATATTGTTGTAGCGTCTCTCCGGTTTTCTGTTTGACATTGGATAGAGAATAAGCATCCCTGGGTTGTTCCACATGGATGCGGAACTGGCTAATAAACCTTTCTTTCAACATCTCCCATGAGTTGATGGATCCTTGGGGTAGATGGCAGAACCAGGAGGTAGCTAGATCTGATAGGAATAGCGGAAAGCATTTACATAATACTCCTTCTGTTGCTCCACTCATGAGCATATGCTGGGTGTATCTCTGCAGGTGTACGATGGGGTCGGAAGTTCCTTTGTAAGGTTCCATGGTTGGCATTTTCCATTCCCGGGGAGTGATGGCAGTTTCGATATTTCGGGTAAAGGGACTGGTGACCCTAGCGCCTATTCCCCGGTCCCTTTGCTCCCGTTGGACACATTCTTTGAATAATCGTGCCATCCGCTCGTCAGAACTTGGAGCGGACAAAAATGAGCTCGGTTCTTCCCTGCGGGATCTATCTCGCCCAGATGACCTGTAGGGATGGTACAGTCTATCACCTCTAGCATTATCCAGTGGTTGTCTTTGGCTGCTTGGATGCACGCTAGGACCAGCTACAGTTGCCCCCCGCCTTGATCTTCCCCTGTGGGGTTCTGTTTCGAGCACATCCATGGGGTCAACTTCGGGCTGGGTTCTAGCTCGGCTCCGTTCAGCGGGGTTTCTATGATTAGGTGGCATGACTGGCTCAGCTACATCCGACCCTCGCCTGGTGCCTCCCCCGCTAGGTTCGGTTCCAAGGGCTTCCTCGAGTCGGAATTCGGGCTGAGTCCGGGCGCGGCCCCTATCATCGTTTTTCCTGTTGATAGCTTGTTCGAAGAGTGAAGACCTTTGTTGCCTCCGGGATCCTCCGGATTGGGATTCACCCCATGATTCAGTGTTGCGGTTGGACTCTTCAGCGTCCCTTAAACGTGTCATGAGTTGGTCCACCAAAGTTTCTTGTTGGGATGTGAAGCGGTTAGTTACTTCAGCCACAACCCTGTCCAGATCTGCCCTAGTGATTGGTTGTTCCGCTGCGGGACCAGTTGGATTTTCCTGATTTTCATCTGGTACTGCTGTTGAAGTGGGCTGATCTGTGATTGCTGGATCTGGAAGGCTGCTAGTTGCGAGGTTCTTTCCTTTGTTAACATCCCTTCTCTGTTTGGAAGGCATGATTTCTAAGCAACGAGTGATGTTGTTAGGAAGAAGGTTGAGTGGGAGAAGATGAAGCCTGAGTTCAGTTCTCAGTGAAAGCACCAAAAATGTTTGCACAAAAAATGGACAAACACCTCCAAGTCGTATTATTTTAGTTGAGTATGTGTGATTTTCAATGATTTTAGATGAGTATGTAAATATGAGAAAGGTAAGGGCTGAAATGTAAAAGACACGCAGATTTATAGTGGTTCGGCCAGAATGTGCCTACGTCCACTTTATATGTTATTATCTTTCTTCTTCCAGATTACAAGTACAATGCTTTGTATACAAGTGTATGAAAGTAGTTTGAAAGTTCCTTCCTTGCTTGAGCTCTCAAACTTTTCTGCCATTGTTGTACCCCTGCCCCTCTATTTATAGAGTGAGGTAGGGGGCAGGGGTCTTGGGTGTATATAGCTGCCAGCGGGCCTGGGCTGAAGTAATCTGGCCTGGTAGTCATCTGGTTCGGCGGAGCTTCATTCGGCCGTGCATGGAGATGAAGTGGAGAGGCTTTGGTTTAGCGTGATGTATTGGTTCGGTGGTAGGTTTGGTCCGGTGATGGCTTCCCATCACTCTGGTTCGGTAGCATGGTTGGCTGTTGGTTCGGCATAAGGTGATGTGTGGGAGAATAGTTGGTTCGGCCATAGGTTGGACTGGTAGGGAAGTGGCGCATGGACCGGTAGGACCCTGGTCCGGTAGTAGGAGTGGTATGGTGGACCGGAGATGGGGTTGGTCCGGTAGGAGTTTGACCGGATGAAGCTTCCTCTTGGCTACCGAATGGGTCGCGCCGAATGAGAACTAGGATATGCCGAATGGGACATAAGATCTGCCGAATGGACTCCTGCCGAATGTGCTTCTATGCTTGGGACATGCATTGCCGAACGAGGCTCCATTTCTCTGCCGAATGGGCTTGTGCACTGGGGATGCCGAATGGGCTATTGCCGAATGGCCTATAGGTTGGGCTTCCAAATGGTCCCTTGGCTTTGCTGGTGAAGGGTAGGATGTGAATACAAGTGAGGTTGGCGCCTCTTGGTCTCGAGGTCTTCTGGGTGAGAATTCGCCCAACAAATGGGAAGTCGAAGACGGGCCACAGTAATCCCGTTATACCGTAAAAATCCACGTGTCGAAAAAACGAAGGGTAAAAAACTTACGAGACCCGATTGAGATTCTGGTTGTCCTTTTTGGGCACTAATCTATCCGTTGATGGCTGAAAGCTGTCAAAGCCGTAGAACTCATCGAGGCCTTCGTTTTGACAGGTTATGGCTCCGTAACTCTTAACGAGGCAGAAGTTATGGCCGTCCGAATAATCGATATCTTTAGGGTGAAACATCCACAGTGCAAGGTGCAACATCCGTCCGAAATGGAGAAACAGTGCCGTACGACTTTTAGAAATGCGTGCATGGATTTGAAATGGAAATAATCATGGTGCACCACTCTCCAGCGATGGGAATTCAAAGACGGGCCACGGTAATCCCTTTTTACCGTAAAAATCCACGTGTCGAAAAAACGAAGGGTAAAAAACTTACGAGACCCGATTGAGATTCGGGTTGTCCTTTTTGGGCATTAATCTATTCGTTGACGGTTAAAAGCTGTCAAAGCCGTAGAACTCATCGAGCCCTTCGTTTTGACAGGTAATGGCTCCTATAACTCTAAACGAGCCAGAAGTTATGGTCGTCCGTATAATCGATATCTACAAGGTGCAACATCCACGGTGCAAGGTGCAACATCCGTCCGAAATGGCGAAATAATGCCGTACGTCTTTTAGAAATGCGTGCATGGATTTGAAACGGAACGGTACCATGGTGCACCACTCTTCAACGATGGTAAAACGAAGACCAGCCACCGTAATCCGGTTTTACCCTAAAAATCCACGTGTCGAAAAAACGAAGGGAAAAAAACTTACGAGACCCGATTGAGATTAGGGTTGTCCTTTTTGGGCATTAATCTATCCATCGACGGCTAAAATCTATCAAAGCCGTACAACTCATCAAGGCCTTCGGTTTGACAGTTTATGGCTTCCGTAACTCTAAACGAGCAAGAAGTTATGGCCGTCCGAATAATCGATATCTACAGGGTGCTACATCCACGGTGCAAGGTGCAACATCCGTCCGAAATGGCGAAACAGTGCCGTACGACTTTTAGAAGTGCGTGCATGGATTTGAAATGGAACAGTACCATGGTTCACCACTCTCTAGTGATGCTAAATCGAAGGCCAGCCACGGTAATCCTGTTTTACCGTTAAAATCCACGTGTCGAAAAAACGAAGGGTAAAAAACTTACGAGATCCGATTGAGATTCGGGTTGTCCTTTATGGGCATTAATCTATCCGTTGACGGCTGAAAGCTGTAAAAGCCGTAGAACTTATCGAGGCCTTCGTTTTGACATGTTATGGCTCCCGTAACTCTAAACGAGCCAGAAGTTATGGCCGTCCGAATAATCGATATCTACAGGGTGCAACATCCACGGTGCAAGGTGCAACATCCGTCCGAAATGCCAAACAGTGCCGTACGACTTTTAGAAATGCATGCATGGATTTGAAACGGAACAGTACCATGGTGCACCACTCTCCAGCGATGGTAAATCGAACGCAAGCCACGGTAATACTGTTTTACCATAAAAATCCACGTGTCGAAAAAACGAAGGGTAAAAAACTTACGAGACCCGATTGAGATTGGGTTGTCCTTTTTGGGATTAATCTATCCGTTGGCGGCTGAAAACTGGCAACGCCGTAGAACTCATCGAGGCCTTCGTTTTGACAGGTTATGGCTCCCGTAACTCTAAACGAGCCAGAAGTTATGGCCGTTTGAATAATCGATATCTATAGGGTGCAACATCCATGGTGCAAGGTGCAACATCCGTCCGAAATGGAAAAACAGTGCCGTACGACTTTTAGAAATGCGTGCATGGATTTGAAACGGAACACTACCATGGTGCACCACTTCCAGCGATGGGAAGTCGAAGACGGGCCACGGTAATCCCATTTTACCGTAAAAATCCACGTGTCGAAAAAACGAAGGGTAAAAAACTTACGAGACCCGATTGAGATTCAGGTTGTCCTTTTTGGGCATTAGTCTATCCGTTGACGGCTAAAAGCTATCAAAGCCGTAGAACTCATCGAGGCCTTCGTTTTGATAGGTTATGGCTCCCGGAACTCTAAACGAGCCAGAAGTTATGGCCGTCCGAATAATCGATATTCACAGGATGCAACATCCACGGTGCAAGGTGCAACATCCGTCCGAAATGGCAAAACAGTGCCGTACGACTTTTAGAAATGCGTGCATGGATTTGAAACGGAACAGTACCATGGTGCACCACTCCCCAGCGATGGGAAGTCGAAGACGGGCCACGATAATCCCGTTTTACCGTAAAAATCCACGTGTCGAAAAAACGAAGGGTAAAAAACTTACGAGGCCCGATTGAGATTCGGGTTGTCCTTTTTGGGCATTAATCTATCTGTTCACGTTTGAAAGCGGTCAAAGCCGTAGAACTCATCGAGGCCTTCGTTTTGACAGGTTATGGCTCCCGTAACTCTAAACGAGCCAGAAGTTATGGTCGTCCGTATAATTGATATCTACAAGGTGCAACATCCACGGTGCAAGGTGCAACATCCGTCCGAAATGGCAAAACAGTGCCGTACGACTTTTAGAAATGCGTGCATGGATTTGAATCGGAACGGTACCATAGTGCACCACTCTCCAGCGATGCAAAATCGAAGACCAGCCACCGTAATCCTGTTTTACCGTAAAAATCCACGTGTCGAAAAAACGAAGGGTAAAAAACTTACGAGACCCGATTGAGATTCGGGTTGTCCTTTTTGGGCATTAATCTATCCGTTGACGGCTGAAAGCTGTCAAAGCCGTAAAACTCATCGAGGCCTTCGTTTTGACAGGTTGTGGCTCCCGTAACTCTAAACGAGCCAGAAGTTATGGTCGTCAGTATAATCGATATCTACAGGGTGCAACATCCACGGTGCAAGGTGCAACATCCGTCTGAAATGGAGAAACAGCGCCGTACGACTTTCAGAAATGCGTGCATGGATATGAAACGGAAAAGTACCATGGTGCACCGCTGTCCAGCGATGGTAAATCGAAGACCAGCCACCGTAATCCTGTTTTACCGTAAAAATCCACGTGTCGAAAAAACGAAGGGTAAAAAACTTACGAGACCCGATTGAGATTCGGGTTGTCCTTTTTAGGCATTAATCTATCTGTTGACGGCTGAAAGCTATCAAAGCCGTGAAACTCATCGAGGCCTTTGTTTTGACAGGTAATGGCTCCCGTAACTCCAAACGAGCCAGAAGTTATGGTCGTTCGTATAATCGATATCTACATGGTGCAACATCCACGGTGCAAGGTGCAACATCCGTTCGAAATGGCGAAACAGTGTCGTACGACTTTTACAAATGCGTGCATGGATTTGAAACGGAACTGTACCATGGTGCACCACTCTCCTGCGATGGTAAATCGAAGGCCAGCCATGGTAATCCTATTTTACAGTAAAAATCCACGTGTCGAAAAAACGAATGGTAAAAAACTTACGAGACACGATTGAGATTCGGGTTGTCCGTTTTGGGTATTAATCTATCCGTTGACAGCTGAAAGCTGTCAAAGCCGTAAAACTCATCGAGGCTTTCGTTTTGACAGGTTGTGGCTCCCGTAACTCTAAACGAGCCAGAAGTTATGGTCGTCAGTATAATCGATATCTACAGGGTGCAACATCCACGGTGCAAGGTGCAACATCCGTTCGAAATGGCGAAATAGTGCCGTACGACTTTCAGAAATGCGTGCATGGATATGAAACGGAACAGTACCATGGTGCACCGCTGTTCAGCGATGGTAAATCGAAGACCAGCCACCGTAATCCTGTTTTACCGTAAAAATCCACGTGTCGAAAAAACGAAGGGTAATAAACTTACGAGACCCGATTGAGATTCGGGTTGTCGTTTTTGGGCATTAATCTATCTGTTGATGGCTGGAAGCTATCAAAGCCGAAGAACTCATCGAGGCCTTCATTTTGATAGGTTATGGCTCCCGTAACTCTAAACGAGCCAGAAGTTATGGCCGTCCGAATAATCAATATCTACAGGGTGCAATATCCACGGTGCAAGGTGCAACATCCGTCCGAAATGGAAAAACAGTGCCGTACGACTTTTAGAAATGCGTGCATGGATTTGAAACGGAACAGTACCATGGTGCACCACTCTCCAGCGATGGTAAATCGAAGGCCAGCCACGGTAATCCAGTTCTACCGTAAAAATCCACGTGTCGAAAAAACGAAGGGTAAAAATCTTACGAGACCCGATTGAGATTCGGGTTGTCCTTTTTGGGCATTAATCTATCCGTTAATAGCTGAAAGCTGTCAAAGCCGTAGAAATCATTGAGACCTTCGTTTTGACAGGTTATGGCTCCCGTTACTCTAAACGAGCCAGAAGTTATGGCCGTTTGAATAATCGACATCTACAGAGTGCAACATCCACTGTGCAACGGGCAACATCCGTCCGAAATGGTGAAACAGTGCCGCGCGACTTTTAGAAATGCGTGCATGGATTTGAAACGGAACAGTACCTTGGTGCACCACTCTCCAGCGATGGTAAATAGAAGTCCAACCACGGTAATCCCGTTTTACCGTAAAAATCCACGTGTCGAAAAAACGAAGGGTAAAAAACTTACGAGACCCGATTGAGATTCGGGTTGTCCTTTTTGGGCATTAATCTATCCGTTGATGGCTGAAAGCTGTCAAAGCCGTAGAACTCATCGAGGCCTTCGGTTTGACAGCTTATGGCTCCCGTAACTCTAAACGAGCCAGAAGTTATGGCCGTCCGAATAATCAATATCTACAGGGTGCAACATCCACGGTGCAAGGTGCAACATCCGTCCGGAATGGCGAAACAGTGCCGTACGACTTTTAGAAATGCGTGCATGGATTTGAAACGGAATAGTACCATGGTGCACCACTCTCCAGCGATGGTAAATCGAAGCCCAGCCACAGTAATCCTATTTTACCGTAAAAATCCACGCGTCGAAAAAACGAAGGGTAAAAAACTTACGAGATCCGATTGAGATTCGGGTTGTCCTTTTTGGGCATTAATCTATCCGTTAACAACTGAAAGCTATCAAAGCCGTAGAAATCATCGAGGCCTTCGTTTTGATAGGTTATGGCTCTCGTAACTCTAAACGAGCCAGAAGTTATGGCCGTTTGAATAATCGATATCTACATGGTGCAACATCCACGGTGCAAGGTGCAACATCCTTCTGAAATGGCGAAATAGTGCCGTACGACTTTTTGAAATGCATGCATGGATTTGAAATGGAACACTACCATGTTGCACCACTCTACAGCGACGGGAAGTCGAAGACGGGCCACGGTAATCCCGTTTTACCGTAAAAATCCACGTGTCGAAAAAACGAAGGGTAAAAAACTTACGAGACCCGATTGAGATTCAGGTTGTCCTTTTTGGACATTTATCTATCCGTTGACGGCTGAAAGCGGTCAAAGCCGTAGAACTAATCGAGGCCTTCGTTTTGATAGGTTATGCCTCCTGTAGCTCTCAACGAGCTAGAAGTTATGGCCGTCCGAATAATCGATATCTACAGGGTGCAACATCCACGGTGCAAGGTGCAACATCCGTCCGAAATGGTGAAACAGTGCCGTACGACTTTTAGAAATGCGTGCATGGATTTGAAACGGAACAATACCATGGTGCACCACTCTTCAGCGATGGGAAGTGGAAGACGGGCCACGGTAATCCCGTTTTACCGTAAAAATCCACGTGTCGAAAAAACGAATGGTAAAAAACTGACGAGACCCGATTGAGATTCGGGTTGTCCTTTTTGGGCATTAATCTATCCGTTAATAGATGAGAGCTATCAAAGCCGTAGAACTCATTGAGGCCTTCGTTTTGACAGGTTATGGCTCCCGTTACTCTAAACGAGCCAGAAGTTATGGTCGTTTGAATAATCTACATCTACAGGGTGCAACATCCACTGTGCAAGGTGCAACATCCGTCCGAAATGGTGAAACAGTGCCGCGCGACTTTTAGAAATGCGTGCATGGATTTTGAAACGGAACAGTACCATGGTGCACCACTCTCCAGCGATGGTAAATCGAAGTCCAACCACGGTAATCCCGTTTTACCGTAAAAATCCACGTGTCGAAAAAACGAAGGGTAAAAAACTTACGAGACCCGATTGAGATTCGGGTTGTCCTTTTTGGGCATTAATTTATCCGTTGATGGCTGAAAGCTGTCAAAGCCGTAGAACTCATCGAGGCCTTCGGTTTGACAGCTTATGGCTCCCGTAACTCTAAACGAGCCAGAAGTTATGGCCGTCCGAATAATCAATATCTACAGGGTGCAACATCCACGGTGCAAGGTGCAACATACGTCCGGAATGGCGAAACAGTGCCGTACGACTTTTAGAAATGTGTGCATGGATTTGAAACGGAACAGTACCATGGTGCACCACTCTCCAGCGATGGTATATCGAAACCCAGCCACAGTAATCCTATTTTACCGTAAAAACCCACGTGTCGAAAAAACGAAGGGTAAAAAACTTACGAGATCCGATTGAGATTCGGGTTGTCCTTTTTGGACATTAATCTATCCGTTGACGGCTGAAAGCTGTCAAAGCCGTAGAACTCATCGAGGCCTTCGTTTTGACAGGTTATGGCTCCCGTAACTCTAAACGAGCCAGAAGTTATGGCCGTTTGAATAATCGATATCTACATGGTGCAACATCCACGGTGCAAGGTGCAACATCCTTCCGAAATGGCGAAATAGTGTCGTACGACTTTTAGAAATGCGTGCATGGATTTGAAACGGAACAGTACCATGGTGCATCACTCTCCAGCGATGCAAAGTTGAAGACGGGCCACGGTAATCCCGTTTTACCGTAAAAATTCACGTGTCGAAAAAACTGAGGGTAAAAAACATACGAGACCCGATTGAGATTCAGGTTGTCCTTTTTGGGCATTAATCAATCCGTTGACGGCTGAAAGCAGTCAAAGCCATAATACACATCGAGGCCTTCGTTTTGACAGGTTATGCCTCCTGTAGCTCTCAACGAGCCAGAAGTTATGGCCGTCCGAATAATCGATATCTACAGGGTGCAACATCCACGGTGCAAGGTGCAACATTCGTCCGAAATGGCGAAACAGTGCCGTACGACTTTTAGAAACGCATGCATGGATTTGAAACGGAACAGTACCATGGTGCACCACTCTCCAGCGATGGGAAGTCGAAGACGGGCCACGGTAATCCCGTTATACCGTAAAAATCCACGTGTCGAAAAAACGAATGGTAAAAAACTTACGAGACCCGATTGAGATTCGGGTTGTCCTTTTTGGGCATTAATCTATCTGTTGACGGCTGAAAGCTTTCAAAGCCGTAGAACTCATCGAGGCCTTCGTTTTGACAGGTTATGGCTCCCGTAACTCTAAACGAGCCAGAAGTTATGGTCGTCCGTATAATCGATATCTACAGGGTGCAACATCCACGGTGCAAGGTGCAACATCCGTCCGAAATGGCATAACTGTGCCGTACGACTTTTAGAAATGTGTGCATGGATTTGAAATGGAACAGTACCATGGTGCAGCACTCTCCAGCAATGGGAAGTCGAAGACGGGCCACAGTAATCCCGTTATACCTTAAAAATCCACGTGTCGAAAAAACGAATGGTAAAAAACTTACGAGACCCGATTGAGATTCTGGTTGTCCTTTTTGGGCACTAATCTATCCGTTGATGGCTGAAAGCTGTCAAAGCCGTAGAACTCATCGAGGCCTTCGTTTTGACAGGTTATGGCTCCGTAACTCTTAACGAGGCAGAAGTTATGGCCGTCCGAATAATCGATATCTTTAGGGTGAAACATCCACAGTGCAAGGTGCAACATCCGTCCGAAATGGCGAAACAGTGCCGTACGACTTTTAGAAATGCATGCATGGATTTGAAATGGAAATAATCATGGTGCACCACTCTCCGGCGATGGGAATTCAAAGACGGGCCACGGTAATCCCTTTTTACCGTAAAAATCCACGTGTCGAAAAAACGAAGGGTAAAAAACTTACGAGACCCGATTGAGATTCGGGTTGTCCTTTTTGGGCATTAATCTATTCGTTGACGGTTAAAAGCTGTCAAAGCCGTAGAACTCATCGAGGCCTTCGTTTTGACATGTAATGGCTCCTGTAACTCTAAACGAGCCAGAAGTTATGGTCGTCCGTATAATCGATATCTACAAGGTGCAACATCCACGGTGCATGGTGCAACATCCGTCCGAAATGGCGAAACAATGCCGTACGACTTTTAGAAATGCGTGCATGGATTTGAAACGGAACGGTACCATGGTGCACCACTCTCCAACGATGGTAAAACGAAGACCAGCCACCGTAATCCGGTTTTACCCTAAAAATCCACGTGTCGAAAAAACGAAGGGAAAAAACTTACGAGACCCGATTGAGATTAGGGTTGTCCTTTTTGGGCATTAATCTATCCATTGACGGCTAAAAGCTGTCAAAGCCGTACAACTCATCAAGGCCTTCGGTTTGACAGCTTATGGCTCCCGTAACTCTAAACGAGCAAGAAGTTATGGCCGTCCGAATAATCGATATCTACAGGGTGCAACATCCACGGTGCAAGGTGCAGCATCCGTCCGAAATGGCGAAACAGTGCCGTACGACTTTTAGAAGTGCGTGCATGGATTTGAAACGGAACAGTACCATGGTGCACCACTCTCTAGCGATGCTAAATCGAAGGCCAGCCACGGTAATCCTGTTTTACCGTTAAAATCCACGTGTCGAAAAAACGAAGGGTAAAAAACTTACGAGATCCGATTGAGATTCGGGTTGTCCTTTATGGGCATTAATCTATCCGTTGACGGCTGAAAGCTGTAAAAGCCGTAGAACTTATCGTGGCCTTCGTTTTGACATGTTATGGCTCCCGTAACTCTAAACGAGCTAGAAGTTATGGCCGTCCGAATAATCGATATCTACAGGGTGCAACATCCACGGTGCAAGGTGCAACATCCGTCCGAAATGCCAAACAGTGCCGTACGACTTTTAGAAATGCATGCATGGATTTGAAACGGAACAGTACCATGGTGCACCACACTCCAGCGATGGTAAATCGAACGCCAGCCACGGTAATCCTGTTTTACCATAAAAATCCACGTGTCGAAAAAACGAAGGGTAAAAAACTTACGAGACCCGATTGAGATTGGGTTGTCCTTTTTGGGCATTAATCTATTCGTTGGCGGCTGAAAACTGGCAAAGCCGTAGAACTCATCGAGGCCTTCGTTTTGACAGGTTATGGCTCCCGTAACTCTAAACGAGCCAGAAGTTATGGCCGTTTGAATAATCGATATCTACAGGGTGCAACATCCACGGTGCAAGGTGCAACATCCGTCCGAAATGGAAAAACAGTGCCGTACGACTTTTAGAAATGCGTGCATGGATTTGAAATGGAACACTACCATGGTGCACCACTTCCAGCGATGGGAAGTCGAAGACGGGCCACAGTAATCCCATTTTACCGTAAAAATCTACGTGTCGAAAAAACGAAGGGTAAAAAACTTACGAGACCCGATTGAGATTCAGGTTGTCCTTTTTGGGCATTAGTCTATCCGTTAACGGCTAAAAGCTATCAAAGCCATAGAACTCATCGAGGCCTTCGTTTTGACAGGTTATGGCTCCCGGAACTCTAAACGAGCCAGAAGTTATGGCCGTCCGAATAATCGATATCTACAGGGTGCAACATCCATGGTGCAAGGTGCAACATCCGTCCGAAATGGCGAAACAGTGCCGTACGACTTTTAGAAATGCGTGCATGGATTTGAAACGGAAGTAACCATGGTGCACCACTCTCCAGCGATGGGAATTCGAAGACGGGCCACGGTAATCCCGTTTTACCGTAAAAATCCACGTGTCGAAAAAACGAAGGGTAAAAAACTTACAAGACCCGATTGAGATTCGTGTTGTCCTTTTTGGGAGTTAATCTAACCGTTGACGGTTGAAAGCTGTCAAAGCCGTAGAACTCATCGAGGCCTTCGTTTTGACAGGTTATGGCTCCCGTAACTCTAAACGAGCCAGAAGTTATGGTCGTCCGTATAATCGACATCTACAAGGTGCAACATCCACGGTGCAAGGTGCAACATCCGTCCGAAATGGCGAAACAGTGCCGTATGACTTTTAGAAATACGTGCATGGATTTGAAACGGAACGGTACCATGGTGCACCACTCTCCAGCGATGGTAAATCGAAGACCAGCCACCGTAATCCTGTTTTACCGTAAAAATCCACGTGTCGAAAAAATGAAGGGTAAAAAACTTACGAGACCCGATTGAGATTCGGGTTGTCCTTTTTGGGAATTAATCTATCCGTTGACGGCTGAAAGCTGTCAAAGCCGTAAAACTCATCGAGGCCTTCGTTTTGACAGGTTATGGCTCCCGTTACTCTAAACGAGCCAGAAGTTATGGTCATCAGTATAATCGATACCTACAGGGTGCAAGGTGCAACATCCGTCCGAAATGGTGAAACAGTGCCGTACGATTTTCAGAAATGCGTGCATGGATTTGAAACGGAACAGTACCATAGTGCACCACTGTCCAGCGATAGTAAATTGAAGACCAGCCACCGTAATCCTGTTTTACCGTAAAAATCCACGTATCGAAAAACGAAGGGTAAAAAACTTACGAGACCCGATTGAGATTCGGGTTGTCCTTTTTGCGCATTAATCTATCCGTTGACGGCTGAAAGCTGTCAAAGCCGTGGAACTCATCGAGGCCTTCGTTTTGACAGGTAATGGCTCTCGTAACTCTAAACGAGCCAGAAGTTATGGTCGTCTGTATAATCGATATCTACAGGGTGCAACATCCACGGTGCAAGGTGCAACATCCGTCTGAAATGGCGAAACAGTGCCGTACGACTTTTAGAAATGCGTGCATGGATTTGAAACGGAACAGTACCATGGTGCACCACTCTCCAGCGATTGTAAATCGAAGGCCAGCCACGGTAATCCTATTTTACCTTAAAAATCCACGTGTCGAAAAAACGAAGGGTAAAAAACTTACGAGACGCGATTGAGATTCGGGTTGTCCTTTTTGGGTATTAATCTAACCGTTGATGGCTGAAAGCTGTCATAGCCGTAAAATTCATCGAGGCCTTCGTTTTGACAGGTAATGGCTCTCGTAACTCTAAACGAGCCAGAAGTTATGGTCGTCTGTATAATCGATATCTACAGGGTGCAACATCCACGGTGCAAGGTGCAACATCCGTCTGAAATGGCGAAACAGTGCCGTACGACTTTTAGAAATGCGTGCATGGATTTGAAACGGAACAGTACCATGGTGCACCACTCTCCAGCGATTGTAAATCGAAGGCCAGCCACGGTAATCCTATTTTACCTTAAAAATCCACGTGTCGAAAAAACGAAGGGTAAAAAACTTACGAAACCCGATTGAGATTCGGGTTGTCCTTTTTGGGCATTAATCTATCCGTTGACGGCTGAAAGCGGTCAAAGCCGTAAAACTCATCGAGGCCTTCGTTTTGACAGGTTATGGCTCCCGTAACTCTAAACGAGCCAGAAGTTATGGTCATCAGTATAATCGATACCTACAGGGTGCAAGGTGCAACATCCGTCCGAAATGGTGAAACAGTGCCGTACGATTTTCAGAAATGCGTGCATGGATTTGAAACGGAACAGTACCATAGTGCACCACTGTCCAGCGATAGTAAATTGAAGACCAGCCACCGTAATCCTGTTTTACCGTAAAAATCCACGTGTCGAAAAAACGAAGGGTAAAAAACTGACGAGACCCGATTGAGATTCGGGTTGTCCTTTTTGCGCATTAATCTATCCGTTGACGGCTGAAAGCTGTCAAAGCCATTGAACTCATCGAGGCCTTCGTTTTGACAGGTTATGGCTCTCGTAACTCTAAACGAGCCAGAAGTTATGGTCGTCCGTATAATCGATATCTACAGGGTGCAACATCCACGGTGCAAGGTGCAACATCCGTCCAAAATGACGAAACAGTGCCGTACGACTTTTAAAAATGCGTACATGGATTTGAAACGAAACAGTACCTTGGTGCACCACTCTCCAACGATGGAAAATCGAAGACCAGCCACCGTAATCCGGTTTTACCGTAAAAATCCACGTGTCGAAAAAACAAAGGATAAAAAACTTACGAGACCAGATTGAGATTCGGGTTGTCCTTTTTGGGCATTAATCTATCCATTGACGGCTGAAAGCTGTCAACGCGGTAGAACTCATCGAGGCCTTCATTTTGACAGGTTATGGCTCCTGTAACTCTAAACGAGCCAGAAGTTATGGCCGTCTGAATAATCGATATCTACAGGGTGCAACATCCACGGTGCAAGGTGCAACATCCGTCCGAAATGGCGAAACAGTGCCGTACGAATTTTAGAAATGCGTGCGTGGATTTGAAATGGAACAGTACCATGGTGCACCACTCTCCTGCGATGGTAAATCGAAGGCAAGCCACGGTAATCCCGTTTTACCGTAAAAATCCACGTGTCGAAAAAACGAAGGGTAAAAAACTTACGAGACCCGATTGAGATTCGGGTTGTCCTTTTTGGGCATTAATCTATCCGTTGACGGCTGAACGCTGTCGAAGCCGTAGAACTCATCGATGCCTTCGGTTTGACAGCTTATGGCTCCCGTAACTCTAAACGAGCCAGAAGTTATGGCCGTCCGAATAATCGATATCTACAGGGTGCAACATCCACGGTGCAAGGTGCAACATCCGTCCGAAATGGCGAAACAGTGCCGTACGACTTTTAGAAATGCATGCATGGATTTGAAACGGAACAGTACCATTGTGCACCACTCTCCAGCGATGGTAAATCGAAGTCCAGCCACGGTAATCCCGTTTTACCGTGAAAATCCACGTGTCGAAAAAACGAAGGGTAAAAAACTTACGAGACCCGATTGAGATTAGGGTTGTCCTTTTTGGGCATTTATTTATCCATTGATGGCTAAAAGCTGTCAAAGCCGTACAACTCATCAAGGCCTTCGGTTTGACAGCTTATGGCTCCCGTAACTCTAAACGAGCAAGAAGTTATGGCCGTCCGAATAATCGATATCTGCAGGGTGCAACATCCACGGTGCAAGGTGCAACATCCGTCCGAAATGGCGAAACAGTGCCGTACGACTTTTAGAAGTGCGTGCATGGATTTGAAATGGAACAGTACCATGGTGCACCACTATCTAGCGATGCTAAATCGAAGGCCAGCCACGGTAATCCTGATTTACCGTTAAAATCCACGTGTCGAAAAAACGAAGGGTAAAAAACTTACAAGATCCGATTGAGATTCGGGTTGTCCTTTATGGGCATTAATCTATCCGTTGATGGCTGAAAGCTGTAAAAGCCGTAGAACTTATCGAGGCCTTCGTTTTGACATGTTATGGCTCCCGTAACTCTAAACGAGCCAGAAGTTATGGCCATCCGAATAATCGATATCTACAGGGTGCAACATCCACGGTGCAAGGTGCAACATCCGTCCGAAATGCCAAACAGTGCCGTACGACTTTTAGAAATGCATGCATGGATTTGAAACGGAACAGTACCATGGTGCACCACTCTCCAGCGATGGTAAATCGAACGCCAGCCACGGTAATCCTGTTTTACCATAAAAATCCACGTGTCGAAAAAACGAAGGGTAAAAAACTTACGAGACCCGATTGAGATTGGGTTGTCCTTTTTGGTATTAATCTATCCGTTGGCGGCTGAAAACTGGCAAAGCCGTAGAACTCATCGAGGCCTTCGTTTTGACAGGTTATGGCTTCCGTAACTCTAAACGAGCCAGAAGTTATGGCCGTATGAATAATCGATATCTACAGGGTGCAACATCCATGGTGCAAGGTGCAACATCTGTCCGAAATGGAAAAATGGTGCCGTACGACTTTTAGAAATGCGTGCATGGATTTGAAACGGAACACTACCATGGTGCACCACTTCCAGCGATGGGAAGTCGAAGACGGGCCACGGTAATCCCATTTTACCGTAAAAATCCACGTGTCGAAAAAACGAAGGGTAAAAAACTTACGAGACCCGATTGAGATTCAGGTTGTCCTTTTTGGGCATTAGTCTATCCGTTGACGGCTAAAAGCTATCAAAGCCGTAGAACTCATCGAGGCCTTCGTTTTGACAGGTTATGGCTCCCGGAACTCTAAACGAGCCAGAAGTTATGGCTGTCCGAATAATCGATATACACAGGATGCAACATCCACGGTGCAAGGTGCAACATCCGTCCGAAATGGCGAAACAGTGCCGTACGACTTTTAGAAATGCGTGCATGGATTTGAAACGGAACAGTACCATGGTGCACCACTCCCCAGCGATGGGAAGTCGAAGACGGGCCACGGTAATCCCGTTTTACCGTAAAAATCCACGTGTCGAAAAAACGAAGGGTACAAAACTTACGAGGCCCGATTGAGATTCGGGTTATCCTTTTTGGGCATTAATCTATCTGTTCACGTTTGAAAGCGGTCAAAGCCGTAGAACTCATCGAGGCCTTCGTTTTGACCGGTTATGGCTCCCGTAACTCTAAACGAGCCAGAAGTTATGGTCGTCCGTGTAATTGATATCTAGAAGGTGCAACATCCACGGTGCAAGGTGCAACATCCGTCCGAAATGGCAAAACAGTGCCGTACGACTTTTAGAAATGCGTGCATGGATTTGAAACGGAACGGTACCATGGTGCACCACTCTCCAGCGATGCAAAATCGAAGACCAGCCACCGTAATCCTGTTTTACCGTAAAAATCCACGTGTCGAAAAAACAAAGGGTAAAAAACTTACGAGACCCGATTGAGATTCGGGTTGTCCTTTTTGGGCATTAATCTATCCGTCGACGGCTGAAAGCTGTCAAAGCCGTAAAACTCATCGAGGCCTTCCTTTTGACAGGTTGTGGCTCCCGTAACTCTAAACGAGCCAGAAGTTATGGTCGTCAGTATAATCGATATCTACAGGGTGCAACATCCACGGTGCAAGGTGCAACATCCGTCCGAAATGGAGAAACAGTGCCGTACGACTTTCAGAAATGCGTGCATGGATATGAAACGGAAAAGTACCATGGTGCACCGCTGTCCCGCGATGGTAAATCGAAGACCAGCCACCGTAATCCTGTTTTACCGTAAAAATCCACGTGTCGAAAAAACGAAGGGTAAAAAACTTACGAGACCCGATTGAGATTCGGGTTGTCCTTTTTGGGCATTAATCTATCTGTTGACGGCTGAAAGCTATCAAAGCCGTGGAACTCATCGAGGCCTTCGTTTTGACAGGTAATGGCTCCCGTAACTCCAAACGCGCCAGAAGTTATGGTCGTTCGTATAATCGATATCTACATGGTGCAACATCCACGGTGCAAGGTGCAACATCCGTCCGAAATGGCGAAACAGTGTCGTACGACTTTTACAAATGCGTGCATGGATTTGAAACGGAACAGTACCATGGTGCACCACTCTCCAGCGATGGTAAATCGAAGGCCAGCCACGGTAATCCTATTTTACCATAAAAATCCACGTGTCGAAAAAACGAAGGGTAAAAAACATACGAGACACGATTGAGATTCGGGTTGTCCTTTTTGGGTATTAATCTATCCGTTGACAGCTGAAAGCTGTCAAACCCGTAAAACTCATCGAGGCCTTCGTTTTGACAGGTTGTGGCTCCCGTAACTCTAAACGAGCCAGAAGTTATGGTCGTCAGTATAATCGATATCTACAGGGTGCAACATCCACGGTGCAAGGTGCAACATCCGTCCGAAATGGCGAAACAGTGCCGTACGACTTTCAGAAATGCGTGCATGGATATGAAACGGAACAGTACCATGGTGCACCGCTGTCCAGCGATGGTAAATCGAAGACCAGCCACCGTAATCCTGTTTTAGGGTAAAAATCCACGTGTCGAAAAAACGAAGGGTAAAAAACTTACGAGACCCGATTGAGATTCGGTTTGTCCTTTTTGGGCATTAATCTATCTGTTGACGGCCGGAAGCTATCAAAGCCGTAGAACTCATCGAGGCCTTTATTTTGATAGGTTATGGCTCCCGTAACTCTAAACGAGCCAGAAGTTATGGCCGTCCGAATAATCAATATCTACAGGGTGCAACATCCACGGTGCAAGGTGCAACATCCGTCCGAAATGGAAAAACAGTGCCGTACGACTTTTAGAAATGCGTGCATGGATTTGAAACGGAACAGTACCATGGTGCACCACTCTCCAGCGATGGTAAATCGAAGGCCAGCCACGGTAATCCAGTTCTACCGTAAAAATCCACGTGTCGAAAAAACGAAGGGTAAAAATCTTACGAGACCCGATTGAGATTCGGGTTGTCCTTTTTGGGCATTAATCTATCCGTTAATAGCTGAAAGCTGTCAAAGCCGTAGAACTCATTGAGGCCTTCGTTTTGACAGGTTATGGCTCCTGTTACTCTAAACGAGCCAGAAGTTATGGCCGTTTGAATAATCTACATCTACAGGGTGCAACATCCACTGTGCAAGGTGCAACATCCGTCCGAAATGGTGAAACAGTGCCGCGCGACTTTTAGAAATGCGTGCATGGATTTTGAAACGGAACAGTACCATGGTGCACCACTCTCCAGCGATGGTAAATCGAAGTCCAACCACGGTAATCCCGTTTTACCGTAAAAATCCACGTGTCGAAAAAACGAAGGGTAAAAAACTTACGAGACCCGATTGAGATTCGGGTTGTCCTTTTTGGGCATTAATCTATCCGTTGATGGCTGAAAGCTGTCAAAGCCGTAGAACTCATCGAGGCCTTCGGTTTGACAGCTTATGGCTCCCGTAACTCTAAACGAGCCAGAAGTTATGGCCGTCCGAATAATCAATATCTACAGGGTGCAACATCCACGGTGCAATGTGCAACATCCGTCCGGAATGGCGAAACAGTGCCGTACGACTTTTAGAAATGTGTGCATGGATTTGAAACGGAACAGTACCATGGTGCACCACTATCCAGCGATGGTAAATCGAAGCCCAGCCACAGTAATCCTATTTTACCGTAAAAATCCACGTGTCGAAAAAACGAAGGGTAAAAAACTTACGAGATCCGATTGAGATTCGGGTTGTCCTTTTGGGCATTAATCTATCCGTTGACGGCTGAAAGCTGTCAAAGCCGTAGAACTCATCGAGGCCTTCGTTTTGACAGGTTATGGCTCCCGTAACTCTAAACGAGCCAGAAGTTATGGCCGTTTGAATAATCGATATCTACATGGTGCAACATCCACGGTGCAAGGTGCAACATCCTTCCGAAATGGCGAAATAGTGTCGTACGACTTTTAGAAATGCGTGCATGGATTTGAAACGGAACAGTACCATGGTGCATCACTCTCCAGCGATGCAAAGTTGAAGACGGGCCACGGTAATCCCGTTTTACCGTAAAAATTCACGTGTCGAAAAAACTGAGGGTAAAAAACTTACGAGACCCGATTGAGATTCAGGTTGTCCTTTTTGGGCATTAATCAATCCGTTGACGGCTGAAAGCGGTCAAAGCCATAAAACACATCGAGGCCTTCGTTTTGACAGGTTATGCCTCCTGTAGCTCTCAACGGGCCAGAAGTTATGGCCGTCCGAATAATCGATATCTACAGGGTGCAACATCCACGGTGCAAGGTGCAACATTCGTCCGAAATGGCGAAACAGTGCCGTACGACTTTTAAAAACGCGTGCATGGATTTGAAACGGAACAGTACCATGGTGCACCACTCTCCAGCGATGGGAAGTCGAAGACGGGCCACGGTAATCCCGTTATACCGTAAAAATCCACGTGTCGAAAAAACGAATGGTAAAAAACTTATGAGACCCGATTGAGATTCGGGTTGTCCTTTTTGGGCATTAATCTATCTGTTGACGGCTGAAAGCTTTCAAAGCCGTAGAACTCATCGAGGCCTTCGTTTAGACAGGTTATGGCTCCCGTAACTCTAAACGAGCCAGAAGTTATGGTCGTCCGTATAATCGATATCTACAGGGTGCAACATCCACGGTGCAAGGTGCAACATCCGTCCGAAATGGCATAACAGTGCCGTACGACTTTTATAAATGTGTGCATGGATTTGAAATGGAACAGTACCATGGTGCAGCACTCTCCAGCAATGGGAAGTCGAAGACGGGCCACAGTAATCCACGTGTCGAAAAAACGAAGGGTAAAAAACTTACGAGACCCGATTGAGATTCTGGTTGTCCTTTTTGGGCACTAATCTATCCGTTGATGGCTGAAAGCTGTCAAAGCCGTAGAACTCATCGAGGCCTTCGTTTTGACAGGTTATGGCTCCGTAACTCCTAACGAGGCAGATGTTATGGCCGTCCGAATAATCGATATCTTTAGGGTGAAACATCCACAGTGCAAGGTGCAACATCCGTCCGAAATGGCGAAACAGTGCCGTACGACTTTTAGTAATGCGTGCATGGATTTGAAATGGAAATAATCATGGTGCACCACTCTCCAGCGATGGGAATTCAAAGATGGGCCACGGTAATCCCTTTTTACCGTAAAAATCCACGTGTCGAAAAAACGAAGGGTAAAAAACTTACGAGACCCGATTGAGATTCGGGTTGTCCTTTTTGGGCATTAATCTACTCGTTGACGGTTAAAAGCTGTCAATGCCGTAGAACTCATCGAGGCCTTCGTTTTGACAGGTAATGGCTCCTGTAACTCTAAACGAGCCAGAAGTTATGGTCGTCCGTATAATCGATATCTACAAGGTGCAACATCCACGGTGCAAGGTGCAACATCCGTCCGAAATGGCGAAACAATGCCGTACGACTTTTAGAAATGCGTGCATGGATTTGAAACGGAACGGTACCATGGTGCACCACTCTCCAACGATGGTAAAACGAAGACCAGCCACCGTAATCCGGTTTTACCCTAAAAATCCACGTGTCGAAAAAACGAAGGGAAAAAACTTACTAGACCCGATTGAGATTAGGGTTGTCCTTTTTGGGCATTAATCTATCCATTGACGGCTAAAAGCTGTCAAAGTCGTACAACTCATCAAGGCCTTCGGTTTGACAGCTTATGGCTCCCGTAACTCTAAACGAGCAAGAAGTTATGGCCGTCCGAATAATCGATATCTACAGGGTGCAACATCCACGGTGCAAGGTGCAGCATCCGTCCGAAATGGCGAAACAGTGCCGTACGACTTTTAGAAGTGCGTGCATGGATTTGAAACGGAACAGTACCATGGTGCACCACTCTCTAGCGATGCTAAATCGAAGGCCAGCCACGGTAATCCTGTTTTACCGTTAAAATCCACGTGTCGAAAAAACGAAGGGTAAAAAACTTACGAGATCCGATTGAGATTCGAGTTGTCCTTTATGGGCATTAATCTATCCGTTGACGGCTTAAAGCTGTAAAAGCCGTAGAACTTATCGTGGCCTTCGTTTTGACATGTTATGGCTCCCGTAACTCTAAACGAGCCAGAAGTTATGGCCGTCCGAATAATCGATATCTACAGGGTGCAACATCCACGGTGCAAGGTGCAACATCCGTCCGAAATGCCAAACAGTGCCGTTCGACTTTTAGAAATGCATGCATGGATTTGAAACGGAACAGTACCATGGTGCACCACTCTCCAGTGATGGTAAATCGAACGCCAGCCACGGTAATCCTGTTTTACCATAAAAATCCACGTGTCGAAAAAACGAAGGGTAAAAAACTTACGAGACCCGATTGAGATTGGGTTGTCCTTTTTGGGCATTAATCTATTCGTTGGCGGCTGAAAACTGGCAAGCCGTAGAACTCATCGAGGCCTTCGTTTTGACTGGTTATGGCTCCCGTAACTCTAAACGAGCCAGAAGTTATGGCCGTTTGAATAGTCGATATCTACAGGGTGCAACATCCACGGTGCAAGGTGCAACATCCGTCCGAAATGGAAAACAGTGCCGTACGACTTTTAGAAATGCGTGCATGGATTTGAAACGGAACACTACCATGGTGCACCACTTCCAGCGATGGGAAGTCGAAGACGGGCCACAGTAATCCCATTTTACCGTAAAAATCCACGTGTCGAAAAAACGAAGGGTAAAAAACTTACGAGACCCGATTGAGATTCAGGTTGTCCTTTTTGGGCATTAGTCTATCCGTTGACGGCTAAAAGCTATCAAAGCCGTAGAACTCATCGAGGCCTTCGTTTTGACAGGTTATGGCTCCCGTAACTCTAAACGAGCCAGAAGTTATGGTCGTCCGTATAATCGACATCTACAAGGTGCAACATCCACGGTGCAAGGTGCAACATCCGTCCGAAATGGCGAAACAGTGCCGTATGACTTTTAGAAATACGTGCATGGATTTGAAACGGAACGGCACCATGGTGCACCACTCTCCAGCGATGGTAAATCGAAGACCAGCCACCGTAATCCTGTTTTACCGTAAAAATCCACGTGTCGAAAAAACGAAGGGTAAAAAACTTACGTGACCCGATTGAGATTCGGGTTGTCCTTTTTGGGCATTAATCTATCCGTTGACGGCTGAAAGCTGTCAAAGCCGTAAAACTCATCGAGGCCTTCGTTTTGACAGGTTATGGCTCCCGTAACTTTAAACGAGCCAGAAGTTATGGTCATCAGTATAATCGATACCTACAGGGTGCAAGGTGCAACATCCGTCCGAAATGGTGAAACAGTGCCGTACGATTTTCAGAAATGCGTGCATGGATTTGAAACGGAACAGTACCATAGTGCACCACTGTCCAGCGATAGTAAATTGAAGACCAGCCACCGTAATCCTGTTTTACCGTAAAAATCCACGTGTCGAAAAAACGAAGGGTAAAAAACTTACGAGACCCGATTGAGATTCGGGTTGTCCTTTTTGCGCATTAATCTATCCGTTGACGGCTGAAAGCTGTCAAAGCCGTGGAACTCATCGAGGCCTTCGTTTTGACAGGTAATGGCTCTCGTAACTCTAAACGAGCCAGAAGTTATGGTCGTCTGTATAATCGATATCTACAGGGTGCAACATCCACGGTGCAAGGTGCAACATCCGTCTGAAATGGCGAAACAGTGCCGTACGACTTTTAGAAATGCGTGCATGGATTTGAAACGGAACAGTACCATGGTGCACCACTCTCCAGCGATTGTAAATCGAAGGCCAGCCACGGTAATCCTATTTTACCTTAAAAATCCACGTGTCGAAAAAACGAAGGGTAAAAAACTTACGAGACCCGATTGAGATTCGGGTTGTCCTTTTTGGGTATTAATCTAACCGTTGATGGTTGAAAGCTGTCAAAGCCATAAAAATCATCGAGGCCTTCGTTTTGACAGGTAATGGCTCTCGTAACTCTAAACGAGCCAGAAGTTATGGTCGTCTGTATAATCGATATCTACAGGGTGCAACATCCACGGTGCAAGGTGCAACATCCGTCTGAAATGGCGAAACAGTGCCGTACGACTTTTAGAAATGCGTGCATGGATTTGAAACGGAACAGTACCATGGTGCACCACTCTCCAGCGATTGTAAATCGAAGGCCAGCCACGGTAATCCTATTTTACCTTAAAAATCCACGTGTCGAAAAAACGAAGGGTAAAAAACTTACGAGACCCGATTGAGATTCGGGTTGTCCTTTTTGGGCATTAATCCATCCGTTGACGGCTGAAAGCGGTCAAAGCCGTAAAACTCATCGAGGCCTTCGTTTTGACAGGTTATGGCTCCCGTAACTCTAAACGAGCCAGAAGTTATGGTCATCAGTATAATCGATACCTACAGGGTGCAAGGTGCAACATCCGTCCGAAATGGTGAAACAGTGCCGTACGATTTTCAGAAATGCGTGCATGGATTTGAAACGGAACAGTACCATAGTGCACCACTGTCCAGCGATAGTAAATTGAAGACCAGCCACCGTAATCCTGTTTTACCGTAAAAATCCACGTGTCGAAAAAACGAAGGGTAAAAAACTTACGAGACCCGATTGAGATTCGGGTTGTCCTTTTTGCGCATTAATCTATCCGTTGACGGCTGAAAGCTGTCAAAGCCGTTGAACTCATCGAGGCCTTCGTTTTGACAGGTTATGGCTCTCGTAACTCTAAACGAGCCAGAAGTTATGGTCGTCCGTATAATCGATATCTACAGGGTGCAACATCCACGGTGCAAGGTGCAACATCCATCCAAAATGACAAAACAGTGTCGTACGACTTTTAAAAATGTGTACATGGATTTGAAACGAAACAGTACCTTGGTGCACCACTCTCCAATGATGGAAAATCGAAGACCAGCCACCGTAATCCGGTTTTACCGTAAAAATCCACGTGTCGAAAAAACAAAGGATAAAAAACTTACGAGACCAGATTGAGATTCGGGTTGTCCTTTTTGGGCATTAATCTATCCGTTGACGGCTGAAAGCTGTCAAAGCGGTAGAACTCATCGAGGCCTTCATTTTGACAGGTTATGGCTCCTGTAACTCTAAACGAGCCAGAAGTTATGGTCGTCTGAATAATCGATATCTACAGGGTGCAACATCCACGGTGCAAGGTGCAACATCCGTCCGAAATGGCGAAACAGTGCCGTACGAATTTTAGAAATGCGTGCGTGGATTTGAAATGGAACAGTACCATGGTGCACCACTCTCCTGCGATGGTAAATCGAAGGCAAGCCACGGTAATCCCGTTTTACCGTAAAAATCCACGTGTCGAAAAAACGAAGGGTAAAAAACTTACGAGACCCGATTGAGATTCGGGTTGTCCTTTTTGGGCATTAATCTATCCGTTGACGGCTGAACGCTGTCGAAGCCGTAGAACTCATCGATGCCTTCGGTTTGACAGCTTATGGCTCCCGTAACTCTAAACGAGCCAGAAGTTATGGTCGTCCGAATAATCGATATCTACAGGGTGCAACATCCACGGTGCAAGGTGCAACATCCGTCCGAAATGGCGAAACAGTGCCGTACGACTTTTAGAAATGCATGCATGGATTTGAAACGGAACAGTACCATTGTGCACCACTCTCCAGCGATGGTAAATCGAAGTCCAGCCACGGTAATCCCGTTTTACGGTGAAAATCCACGTGTCGAAAAAACGAAGGGTAAAAAACTTACGAGACCCGATTGAGATTCGGGTTGTCCTTTTTGGGCATTAATCTATCCATTGATGGCTGAAAGCTATCAAAGCCGTAGAACTCATCGAGGCCTTCGTTTTGACAGGTTATGACTCCCGTAACTCTAAACGAGCCAGAAGTTATGGTCGTCGGTATAATCGATATCTACAGGGTGCAACATCCACGGTGCAAGTTGCAACATCCGTACGAAATGGCGAAACAGTGCCGTACAACTTTCAGAAATGCGTGCATGGATTTGAAACGGAACAGTACCATGGTGCACCACTGTCCAGCGATGGTAAATCGAAGAACAGCCACCGTAATCCTGTTTTGCCGTAAAAATCCACGTGTCGAAAAAACGAAGGGTAAAAAACTTACGAGACCCGATTGAGATTCGGGTTGTCCTTTTTGGGCATTAATCTATCCGTTGACGGCTGAAAGCTATCAAAGCCGTAGAACTCATCGAGGCCTTCATTTTGACAGGTTATGGCTCCCGTAACTCTAAACGAGCCAGAAGTTATGGCCGTCCGAATAATCAATATCTACAGGGTGCAACATCCACGGTGCAAGGTGCAACATCCGTCCGAAATGGCGAAACAGTGTCGTACGACTTTTAGAAATGTGTGCATGGATTTGAAACGGACCAGTACCATGGTGCACCACTCTCCAGCGATGGTAAATCGAAGGCCAGCCACGGTAATCCTGTTTTACCGTAAAAATCCACGTGTCGAAAAAACGAAGGGTAAAAATCTTACGAGACCCAATTGAGATTCGGGTCGTCCTTTTTGGGCATTAATCTATCCTTTAACAGCTGAAAGCTGTCAAAGCCGTAGAACTCATCGAGGCCTTCGTTTTGACAGGTTATGGCTCCCGTAACTCTAAACGAGCCAGAAGTTATGGCCGTTTGAATAATCGACATCTACAGGGTGCAACATCCACGGTGCAAGGTGCAACATCCGTCCGAAATGGTGAAACAGTGCCGCACGACTTTTAGAAATGCGTGCATGGATTTGAAAAGGAACAGTACCATGGTGCACCACTCTCCAGCGATGGGAAGTCGAAGACGGGCCACGGTAATCCCGTTTTACCGTCAAAATCCACGTGTCGAAAAAACGAAGGGTAAAAAACTTACGACACCCGATTGAGATTCAGGTTGTCCTTTTTGGGAATTAATCTATCCGTTGACGGCTGAAAGCGGTCAAAGCCATAGAACACATCGAGGCCTTCGTTTTGACAGGTTATGGCTCCCGTAACTCTAAACGAGCCAGAAGTTATGGTCGTCCGTATAATCGATATCTACAGGGTGCAACATCCACGGTGCAAGGTGCAACATCCGTCCAAAATAACGAAACAGTGCCGTACGACTTTTAAAAATGCGTGCATGGATTTGAAACGGAACAGTACCATGGTGCACCACTCTCCAGCGATGGAAAATCGAAGACCAGCCACCGTAATCCTGTTTTACCGTAAAAATCCACGTGTCGAAAAAACAAAGGGTAAAAAACTTACGAGACCAGATTGAGATTTTTTTGGGCATTAATCTATCCGTTGACGGCTGAAAGCTGTCAAAGCGGTAGAACTCATCGAGGCCTTCATTTTGACAGGTTATGGCCCCCGTAACTCTAAACGAGCCAGAAGTTATGGCCGTCCGAATAATCGATATCTACAGGGTGCGACATCCACGGTGCAAGGTGCAACATCCGTCCGAAATGGCGAAACAGTGCCGTACGACTTTTAGAAATGCGTGCGTGGATTTGAAACGGAACAGTACCATGGTGCACCACTCTCCTGCGATGGTAAATCGAAGGCCAGCCACGGTAATCCCGTTTTACCGTAAAAATCCACGTGTCGAAAAAACGAAGGGTAAAAAACTTACGAGACCCGATTGAGATTCGGGTTGTCCTTTTTGGGCATTACTCTATCCGTTGACGGCTGAAAGCGGTCGAAGCCGTAGAACTCATCGATGCCTTCGGTTTGACAGCTTATGGCTCCTGTAACTCTAAACGAGCCAGAAGTTATGGCCGTCCGAATAATCGATATCTACAGGGTGCAACATCCACAGTGCAAGGTGCAACTTCCGTCCGAAATGGCGAAACAGTGCCGTACGACTTTTAGAAATGCATGCATGGATTTGAAACGGAACAGTACCATGGTGCACCACTCTCCAGCGATGGTAAATCGAAGTCCAGCCACGGTAATCTTGTTTTACCGTGAAAGTCCACGTGTCGAAAAAACGAAGGGTAAAAAACTCACGAGACCCGATTGAGATTCGGGTTGTCCTTTTTGGGCATTAATCTATCCGTTAACAGCTGAAAGCCGTCAAAGCCGTAGAACTCATCGAAGCCTTCGTTTTGATAGGTTATGGCTCCCATAATTCTAAACGGGCCAGAAGTTACGGCCGTTTGAATAATCGACATCTACAGGGTGCAACATCCACGGTGCAAGGTGCAACATCCGTTCGAAATGGTGAAACAGTGTCGTACGACTTTTAGAAATGCGTGCATGGATTTGAAACGGAACAGTACCATGGTGCATCACTCTCCAGCGATGCAAAGTTGAAGACGGGCCACGGTAATCCCGTTTTACTGTAAAAATTCACGTGTCGAAAAAACTGAGGGTAAAAAACTTACGAGACCCGATTGAGATTCAGGTTGTCCTTTTTGGGCATTAATCAATCCGTTGACGGCTGAAAGCGGTCAAAGCCATAGAACACATCGAGGCCTTCGTTTTGACAGGTTATGGCTCCTGTAACTCTAAACGAGCCAGAAGTTATGGCCGTCCGAATAATCGATATCTACAGGGTGCAACATCCACGGTGCAAGGTGCAACATTCGTCCGAAATGGCGAAACAGTGCCGTACGACTTTTAGAAACGCGTGCATGGATTTGAAACGGAACAGTACCATGGTGCACCACTCTCCAGCGATGGGAAGTCGAAGACGGGCCACGGTAATCCCGTTATACCGTAAAAATCCACGTGTCGAAAAAACGAAGGGTAAAAAACTTACGAGACCCGATTGAGATTCGGGTTGTCCTTTTTGAGCATTAATCTATCCGTTGACGGCTGAAAGCTGTCAAAGCCGTTGAACTCATCGAGGCCTTCGTTTTGACAGGTTATGGCTCCCGTAAATCTAAACGAGCCAGAAGTTATGGTCGTCCGTATAATCGATATTTACAGGGTGCAACATCCACGGTGCAAGGTGCAACATCCGTCCGAAATGGCGAAACAGTGCCGTACGACTTTTAAAAATTTGTGCACGGATTTGAAACGGAACAGTACCATGGTGCACCACTCTCCAGCGATGGTAAATCGAAGACCAGCCACCGTAATCCTGTTTTACCGTAAAAATCCACGTGTCGAAAAAACAAAGGGTTAAAAACCGACGAGACCATATTGAGATTCGGGTTGTTCTTTTTGGGCATTGATCTATCCGTTGACGGCTGAAAGCTGTCAAAGCCGTAGAACTCATCGAGGCCTTCGTTTTGAAAGGTTATGGCTCCCGTAACTCTAAACGAGCCAGAAGTTACGGCCATCCGAATAATCGATATCTACAGGGTGCAACATCCACGGTGCAAGGTGCAACATCCGTCCGAAATGGCGAAACAGTGCCGTACGAGTTATAGAAATGCGTGCATGGATTTGAAACGGAACAGTACCATGGTGCACCACTCTCCAGCGATGGTAAATCGAAGGCCAGCCACGGTAATCCTGTTTTACCGTAAAAATCCACCTGTCGAAAAAACGAAGGGTAAAAATCTTACGAGACCCGATTGAGATTCGGGTTGTCCTTTTTGGGCATTAATCTATCCTTTAACAGCTGAAATCTGTCAAAGCCGTAGAACTCATCGAGGCCTTCGTTTTGACAGGTTATGGCTCCCGTAACTCTAAACAAGCCAGAAGTTATGGCCATTTGAATAATCGACATCTACAGGGTGCAACATCCACGGTGCAAGGTGCAACATCCGTTCGAAATGGTGAAACAGTGTTGTACGACTTTTAGAAATCCGTGCATGGATTTGAAACGGAACAGTACCATGGTGCATCACTCTCCAGCGATGCAAAGTTGAAGACGGGCCACGGTAATCCCGTTTTACCGTAAAAATTCACGTGTCGAAAAAACTGAGGGTAAAAAACTTACGAGACCCGATTGAGATTCAGGTTGTCCTTTTTGGGCATTAATCTATCCGTTGACGGATGAAAGCGGTCAAAGCCATAGAACACATAGAGGACTTCGTTTTGACAGGTTAAGGCTCCGGTAACTCTAAACGAGCCAGTAGTTATGGCCGTCCGAATAATCGATATCTACAGGGTGCAACATCCACGGTGCAAGGTGCAACATTCGTTCGAAATGGGGAAACAGTGTCGTATGACTTTTAGAAACGCGTGCATGGATTTGAAACGGAACAGTACCATGGTGCACCACTCTCCAGCGATGGTAAATCGAAGACGGGCCACGGTAATCCCGTTATACCGTGAAAATCCACGTGTCGAAAAAACGAAGGGTAAAAAATTGACGAGACCCGATTGAGATTCGGGTTGTCCTTTTTGGGCATTGATCTATCCGTTGACGGCTGAAAGCTGTCAAAGCCGTAGAACTCATCGAGGCCTTCGTTTTGACAGGTTATGGCTCCCGTAACTCTAAACGAGCCAGAAGTTACGGCCATCTGAATAACCGATATCTACAGGGTGCAACATCCACGGTGCAAGGTGCAACATCCGTCGGAAATGGCGAAACAGTGCCGTACGACTTTTAGAAATGCGTGCATGGATTTGAAACGGAACAGTACCATGGTGCACCACTCTCCAGCGATGGTAAATCGAAGGCCAGCCACGGTAATCCCGTTATACCGTAAAAATCCACGTGTCGAAAAAACGAAGGGTAAAAATCTGACGAGACCCGATTGAGATTCGGGTTGTCCTTTTTGGGCATTGATCTATCCGTTGACGGTTGAAAGCTGTCAAAGCCGTAGAACTCATCGAGGCCTTCGTTTTGACAGGTTACGGCTCCCGTAACTCTAAACGAGCCAGAAGTTACGGCCATCCGAATAATCGATATCTACAGGGTGCAACATCCACGGTGCAAGGTGCAACATCCGTCCGAAATGGCGAAACAGTGTCGTACGACCTATAGAAATGCGTGCATGGATTTGAAACGGAACAGTACCATGGTGCACCACTCTCCAGCGATGGTAAATCGAAGGCCACCCACGGTAATCCTGTTTTACCGTAAAAATCCACGTGTCGAAAAAACGAAGGGTAAAAATCTTACGAGACCCGATTGAGATTCGGGATGTCCTTTTTGGGCATTAATCTATCCTTTAACAGCTGAAAGCTGTCAAAGCCGTAGAACTCATCGAGGCCTTCGTTTTGACAGGTTATGGCTCCCGTAACTCTAAACGAGCCAGAAGTTATGGCTGTTTGAATAATCGACATCTACAGGGTGCAACATCCACGGTGCAAGGTGCAACATCCGTTCGAAATGGTGAAACCGTGTCGTACGACTTTTAGAAATGCGTGCATGGATTTGAAACGGAACAGTACCATGGTGCATCGCTCTCCAGCGATGCAAAGTTGAAGACGGGCCACGGTGATCCCGTTTTACCGTAAAAATTCACGTGTCGAAAAAACTGAGGGTAAAAAACTTACGAGACCCGATTGAGATTCAGGTTGTCCTTTTTGGGCATTAATCTATCAGTTGACGGCTGAAAGCGGTCAAAGCCATAGAACACATAGAGGCCTTCGTTTTGACAGGTTACGGCTCCTGTAACTCTAAACGAGCCAGAAGTTATGGCCGTCCGAATAATCGATATCTACAGGGTGCAACATCCACGGTGCAAGGTGCAACATTCGTCCGAAATGGTGAAACAGTGCCGTACGACTTTTAGAAACGCGTGCATGGATTTGAAACGGAACAGTACCGTGGTGCACCACTCTCCAGCGATGGTAAATCGAAGACGGGCCACGGTAATCCCGTTATACCGTAAAAATCCACGTGTCGAAAAAACGAAGGGTAAAAAACTGACGAGACCCGATTGAGATACGGGTTGTCCTTTTTGGGCATTGATCTATCCGTTGACGGCTGAAAGCTATCAAAGCCGTAGAACTCATCGAGGCCTTCGTTTTGACAGGTTATGGTTCCCGTAACTCTAAACGAGCCAGAAGTTACGGCCATCCGAATAATCGATATCTACAGGGTGCAACATCCACGGTGCAAGGTGCAACATCCGTCCGAAATGGCGAAACAGTGCCGTACGACTTATAGAAATGCGTGCATGGATTTGAAACAGAACAGTACCATGGTGCACCACTCTCCAGCGATGGTAAATCGAAGGCCAGCCACGGTAATCCTGTTTTACCGTAAAAATCCACGTGTCGAAAAAACGAAGGGTAAAAATCTTACGAGACCCGATTGAGATTCGGGTTGTCCTTTTTGGGCATTAATCTATCCTTTAACAGCTGCAAGCTGTCAAAGCCGTAGAACTCATCGAGGCCTTCGTTTTGACAGGTTATGGCTCCCGTAACTCTAAACGAGCCAGAAGTTATGGCCGTTTGAATAATCGACATCTACAGGGTGCAACATCCACGGTGCAAGGTGCAACATCCGTCCGAAATGGTGAAACAGTGCCGCACGACTTTTAGAAATGCGTGCATGGATTTGAAACGGAACAGTACCATGGTGCACCACTCTCCAACGATGCAAAGTCGAAGACGGGCCAAGGTAATCCCGTTTTACCGTCAAAATCCACGTGTCGAAAAAATGAAGGGTAAAAAACTTACGAGACCCGATTGAGATTCAGGTTGTCCTTTTTGGGCATTAATCTATCCATTGACGGTTGAAAGTGGTCTAAGCCATAGAACACATCGAGGCCTTCGTTTTGACAGGTTATGGCTCCTGTAACTCTAAACGAGCCAGAAGTTATGGCCGTCCGAATAATCAATATCTACAGGGTGCAACATCCACGGTGCAAGGTGCAACATCCGTCCGAAATGGCGAAACAGTGTCGTACGACTTTTAGAAATGCGTGCATGGATTTGAAACGGAACAGTACCATGGTGCACCACTCTCCAGCGACGGGAAGTCGAAGACGGGCCACGGTAATCCCGTTATACCGTAAAAATCCACGTGTCGAAAAAACGAAGGGTAAAAAACTTACAAGGCCCGATTGAGATTCGGGTTGTCCTTTTTGGGCATTAATCTATCCGTTGACAGCTGAAAGCTATCAAAGCCGTTGAACTCAACGAGGCCTTTGTTTTGACAGGTTATGGCTCCCGTAACTCTAAACGAGCCAGAAGTTATGGTCGTCCGTATAATCGATATCTACAGGGTGCAACATCCACGGTGCAAGGTGCAACATCCGTCCAAAATGACGAAACAGTGCCGTACGACTTTTAAAAATGCGTGCATGGATTTGAAACGGAACAGTACCATGGTGCACCACTCTCCAGCGATGGAAAATCGAAGACCAGCCACCGTAATCCTGTTTTACCGTAAAAATCCACGTGTCGAAAAAACGAAGGGTAAAAAACTTACGAGACCAGATTGAGATTCGGGTTGTCCTTTTTGGGCATTAATCTATCCGTTGACGGCTGAAAGCTGTCAAAACCGTAGAACTCATCGAGGCCTTCATTTTGACAGGTTATGGCTCCCGTAACTATAAACGAGCCAGAAGTTATGTCCGTCCGAATAATCGATATCTACAGGGTGCAACATCCATGGTGCAAGGTGCAACATCCGTCCGAAATGGCGAAACAGTGCCGTACGACTTTTAGAAATGCGTGCGTGGGTTTGAAACGGAACAGTACCATGGTGCACCACTCTCCTGCGATGGTAAATCGAAGGCCAGCCACGGCAATCCCGTTTTACCGTAAAAATCCACGTGTCGAAAAAACGAAGGGTAAAAAACTTACGAGACCCGATTGAGATTCGGGTTGTCCTTTTTGGGCATTACTCTATCCGTTGACGGCTGAAAGCAGTCAAAGCCGTAGAACTCAACGAGGCCTTCATTTTGACAGCTTAGGGCTCCCGTAACTCTAAACGAGCCAGAAGTTATGGCCGTCCGAATAATCGATATCTACAGGGTGCAACATCCACGGTGCAAGGTGCAACATCCGTCCGAAATGGCGAAACAGTGCCGTACGACTTTTAGAAATGCATGCATGGATTTGAAATGGAACAGTACCATGGTGCACCACTCTCCAGCGATGGTAAATCGAAGTCCAGCCACGGTAATCCTGTTTTACCGTGAAAATCCACGTGTCGAAAAAACGAAGGGTAAAAAACTCATGAGACCCGATTGAGATTCGGGTTGTCCTTTTTTGGCATTAATCTATCCGTTAACACCTGAAAGCTTTCAAAGCCGTAGAAATCATCGAAGCCTTCGTTTTGACAGGTTATGGATCCCGTAACTCTAAACGAGCCAGAAGTTATGGCCGTTTGAATAATCGACATCTACAGGGTGCAACATCCACGGTGCAAGGTGCAACATCCGTTCGAAATGGTGAAACAGTGTCGTACAACTTTTAGAAATGCGTGCATGGATTTGAAACGGAACAGTACCATGGTGCATCACTCTCCAGCGATGCAAAGTTGAAGACGGGCCACGGTAATCCCGTTTTACCGTAAAAATTCACGTGTCGAAAAAACTGAGCGTAAAAAACTTACGAGACCCGATTGAGATTCAGGTTGTCCTTTTTGGGCATTAATCTATCCGTTGACGGCTGAAAGCAGTCAAAGCCATAGAACACATCGAGGCCTTCGTTTAGACAGGTTATGGCTCCTGTAACTCTAAACGAGCCAGAAGTTATGGCCGTCCGAATAATCGATATCTACAGGGTGCAACATCCACGGTGCAAGGTGAAACATTCGTCCGAAATGGAGAAACAGTGCCGTACGAATTTTAGAAACGCGTGCATGGATTTGAAACGGAACAGTACCATGGTGAACCACTCTCCAGCGATGGGAAGTCGAAGACGGTCCACGGTAATCCCGTTATACCGTAAAAATCCACGTGTCGAAAAAACGAAGGGTAAAAAACTTACGAGACCCGATTGAGATTCGGGTTATCCTTTTTGGGCATTAATCTATCCGTTGACCGCTGAAAGCTGTCAAAGCCGTTGAACTCATCGAGGCCTTCGTTTTGACAGGTTATGGCTCCCGTAACTCTAAACGAGCCAGAAGTTATGGTCGTCCGTATAATCGATATCTACAGGGTGCAACATCCACGGTGCAAGGTGCAACATCCGTCCGAAATGGCGAAACAGTGCCGTACGACTTTTAAAAATTCGTGCATGGATTTGAAACGGAACAGTACCATGGTGCACCACTCTCCAGCGATGGTAAATCGAAGACCAGCCACCGTAATCCTGTTTTACCGTAAAAATCCACGTGTCGAAAAAACAAAGGGTAAAAAACTTACGAGACCATATTGAGATTCGGGTTGTCCTTTTTGGGCATTGATCTATCCATTGACGGCTGAAAGCCATCAAAGCCGTAGAACTCATCGAGGCCTTCGTTTTGACAGGTTATGGCTCCCGTAACTCTAAACGAGCCAGAAGTTACGGCCGTCCGAATAATCGATATCTACAGGGTGCAACATCCACGGTGCAAGGTGCAACATCCGTCCGAAATGGCGAAACAGTGTCGTACGACTTTTAGAATGCATGGATTTGAAACGGAACAGTACCATGCTGCACCACTCTCCAGCGATGGTAAATCGAAGGCCAGCCACGGTAATCCCGTTTTACCGTGAAAATTCACGTGTCGAAAAAACGAAGGGTAAAAAACTTACGAGACCCGATTGAGATTCGGGTTGTCCTTTTTGGGCAATAATCTATCTGTTGACGGCTGAAAGCTATCAAAGCCATAGAAATCATCGAGGTCTTCGGTTTGACAGCTTATGGCTCCTATAACTCTAAACGAGCCAGAAGTTATGGCCGTCCGAATAATCGATATCTACAGGGTGCAACATCCACGGTGCAAGGTGCAACATCCGTCCGAAATGGCGAAACAGTGCCGTACGACTTTTAGAAATGCGTGCATGGATTTGAAACGGAACAGTACCACGGTGCACCACTCTCCAGCGATGGTAAATCGATGTCAAGCCACGGTAATCCTGTTTTACCGTAAAAATCCACGTGTCGAAAAAACGAAGGATAAAAAACTTACGAGACGCGATTGAGATTCGGGTTGTCCTTTTTGGGCATTAATCTATCCGTTAACAGCTGAAAGCTGTCAAAGCCGTAGAACTCATCGAGGCCTTCGTTTTGAAAGGTTATGGCTCTCATAACTCTAAACGAGCCAGAAGTTATGGCCGTTTGAATAATCGATATCTACAGGGTGCAACATCCACGGTGCAAGGTGCAACATCCGTCTGAAATGGCGAAACAGTGCCGTACGACTTTTTGAAATGCGTGCATGGATTTAAAACGGAACACTACCATGGTGCATCACTCTACAGTGATGGGAAGTCGAAGATGGGTCACGGTAATCCAGTTTTACCGTAAAAATCTACGCGTCGAAAAAACGAAGGGTAAAAAACATACGAGACCCGATTGAGATTCAGGTTGTCCTTTTTGGACATTAATCTATCCGTTGATGGATGAATGCGGTCAAAGCCGTAGAACTAATCGAGGCCTTCGTTTTGACAGGTTATGGCTCCTGTAACTCTAAACGAGCCAGAACTTATGGCCGTCCGAATAATCGATATCTACAGGGTGCAACATCCACGGTGCAAGGTGCAATATCCGTCCGAAATGGCGAAACAGTGTCGTACGACTTTTAGAAATGCTTTCATGGATTTGAAACTGAACAGTACCGTGGTGCACCACTCTCCAGCGATGGAAGTCGAAGACGGGCCACCGTAATCCCTTTTTACCGTAAAAATCCACGTATCGAAAAAACGAAGGGTAAAAAACTTACGAGACCCGATTGAGATTCGGGTTGTCCTTTTTGGGCATTAATCTATCCGTTGACGGCTGAAAGCTGTCAAAGCCGTAGGACTCATCGAGGCCTTCGTTTTGACAAGTTATGGCTCCTGTAACTCTAAACGAGCCAGAAGTTATGGTCGTCCGTATAATCGATATCTACAGGGTGCAACATCCACGGTGCAAGGTGCAACATCCGTCCGAAATGGCGAAACAGTGCCGTACGACTTTTAGAAATGTGTGCATGGATTTGAAACGGAACTGTACCATGGTGCAGCACTCTCCAGCGATGGGAAGTCGAAGACGGGCCACGGTAATCCCGTTATACTGTAAAAATCCACGTGTCGAAAAAACGAAGGGTAAAAAACTTACGAGACCCGATTGGGATTCGGGTTGTCCTTTTTGGGCACTAATCTATCCGTTGACGACTGAAATCTGTCAACGCCGTAGAACTCATCGAGGCATTCGTTTTGACAGGTTATGGCTCCCGTAACTCCAAACGAGCCAGAAGTTATGGTCGTCCGTATAATCGATATCTACAGGGTGCTACATCCACGGTGCAAGGTGCAACATCCGTCCGAAATGGCGAAACATTGCCGTACGACTTTTAGAAATGCGTGCATTGATTTGAAATGGAACAGTACCATGGTGCACCACTTTCCAGCGATGGTAAATCGAAGACCATCCACCGTAATCCTGTTTTACCGTAAAAATCCACGTGTCGAAAAAACAAAGGCTAAAAATATTACGAGACCAGATTGAGATTCGGGTTGTCCTTTTTGGGCATTAATCTATCCGTTGACGGCTAAAAGCTGTCAAAACCGTAGAACTCATCGAGGCCTTCGTTTTGACAGGTTATGGCTCCCATAACACTAAACGAGCCAGAAGTTATGGCCGTACTAATAATCGATATCTACAGGGTGCAACATCCACGGTGCAAGGTGCAACATCCGTCCGAAATGGCGAAACAGTGCCGTACCACTTTTAGAAGTGCGTGCATGGATTTGAAATGGAACAGTACCATGGTGCACCACTCTCCAGCGATGGTAAATCGAAGGCCAGCTGTTGGGCGAATTCTCACCCAGAAGATCTCGAGACCGAGAAGTCACAGTTTCACCCGGGCTCGCAACCTCCACCTCGTTCGACAAACACAAGGCTCGATATAAGCATAGAAGTCCATCTGGCATTCTCAATATACAAGTCCATTCGGCATCTCCAATTCATGCCGAACCAAAGGCCATTCGGTCAGCCCCCCATCCGGTCCTCCTTCCACCGAACCACCTATCCACCGAACCAACTCCCCTACCGGTCCAGTCACTATCAGTCCACCAACCTTCACACCCCTATGCCGGACCAAAGGGCCTACCGACCATCTCCACAACCGGTCCAAACAAGCACCGAACCACCTCACTGCCGGTCTACTTCCACACTCACTGCCACCGATCCATACCTACCACCGGTCCAAACTCAACGCCAGATGAGGCTCCGCCGAACCAGATGACTACCAGGCCAGATTGCTTCAGCCCGGGCCCACCAGCAGCTATATACATCCAAGACCCCTGCCCCCTACCTCACTCTATAAATAGAGGGGCAGGGGTACAACAATGGCAGACAAGTTTGTGAGCTCAAGCACGGAAGGAACTTTCAAACTACTTTCATATACTTGCACACAAAGCATTGTACTTGTAATCTGAAACAAAGAAGATAATAACATATAAAGTGGACGTAGGCACGTTCTAGCCGAACCACTATAAATTTGTGTGTCTCTTACATTTCAGCCCCTGCTTTTTTCATATTTATATAACTCATCTGAATCATTAAGAATCACATAAAATCAACTAAATCACACGACTTGGAGGTGTTTGCCCATTTTTTGCGCAAACATTTTTGGTGCTTTCACCGAGAACTTCGAACTCGAAGCTTCAGCTTCCCTCATTCAACCTTCTTTCCCAATAGCACCCTTCATTGCCTAGGAAACATGACTTCCAGGCCAAGAAAAGACGCCAACAAGGGAAAGAACGCAGCAACTAGCAGCGCTCCAAATTCAGTGGATCCAGATCAAGAGAACCATCCCACTACAGCAGTAGTGCCACATGTAGATCAGGCAATTCCAACATCCCCTGCCGCGGAACATCCGGCAGTAATCACTAGAGCAGACCTAGACAGAGTTGTGGTGGAAGTGACTAACCGCTTCGCATCCCAACAAGAAGCTTTGGTGAACCAACTCATGTCACGCTTGGAGGATGTCGAAGAATCCAACCGCAACACTGAATCATGGGATGAATCTCAATCTGGAGGATCTCGGAGACAGCAAAGGTCTTCCCTCTTCGAGGAAGCCATCAACAGGAACAACAATGATAGGGGCCGTGTCCGGACTCAGCCCGAACTCCGACTCGAGGAAGCGCTTGGAACCGAACCCAGTGGGGGAGGCGCCAGGCGAGGGTCGGATGTAGCTAAGCCAGTCATGCCACCTAATCATAGAAACCCCGCTGAACGGAGCCGAGCTAGAACCCAGCCCGAAGTTGACCCCATGGAAATGCCCGAAACAGAACCCCACAGGGGAAGATCAAGGCAGGGGGCAACTGTAGCTGGTCCTAGCATGCATCCGAGCAGCCAGAGGCAACCACTGGATAACGTCAGAAGTGATAGACTATACCATCCCTACAGGTCATCTGGACGAGATCGATCCCGCAGGGAAGAACCAAGTTCATTTCTATCCGCTCCAAATCCTGATGAAAGGATGGCACGATTATTCAGAGAATGCGTCCAACGGGAGCAAAGGGACCGAGGAATAGGCGCTAGGGTCACCAGCCCCTTCACCCGCAATATCGAAACTGCCATCACCCCCCGGGAATGGAAAATGCCAACCATGGAACCTTACAAGGGAACTTCCGACCCCATCGTACACTTAGAAAGATACACCCAGCATATGCTCATGAGCGGAGCAACAGAAGGGGTGCTGTGTAAATGCTTTCCGCTATTCCTAGCAGATCTAGCTACCTCCTGGTTCTGCCATCTACCCCAAGGATCTATCAGCTCATGGGAGATGTTGAAAGAAAGGTTCATTAGCCAGTTCCGCATCCATGTAGAACAACCCAAGGATGCTTATTCTCTATCCAATGTCAAACAGAAATCCGGAGAGACACTGCAACAATATCTAACCCGGTTCAACGCTGCAGCGGCCGCAGTCCAAGATGCCGATGAGAAGCTCACCCTAATGGCCCTCTATAGTGGTGTACACCCAGATACCAAGTTCTCTAGAAGACTAACTAAGGAAAAACCAGCTACTTTACCTGATTTCTTCCATGAAGCTGGAAAGTATATGAGACTTGAAGACGCCGCCACTGAGAGGCAGTCAGGGCAACAAGGCAAGACAACTTCGGACAAGGTTCCCGCTGCAGCCAAGGACACTCGAAGAAATGAATCTAGAGACAATGCTGGGGGCAGGAAGGTTGAAAAACGCCAATATCGACCAGGACCAAGATTTGACTCCTACACTCCTTTGATTGAAACAAAAGAAAACATCTTTCTAGCCACTCAGGGCGAACTCGGATACAAGCGCCCCCCGCACAAGAAAGAATCTGATAACGCACTCAAGTCTGGAAAGTTTTGCCGCTTCCACGAATCCCACGGACGTGACACCAATGAATGCCACCATCTCCGGGACTTGATCGAAGAACACATCAGAAGAAGAAGGCTGGAACGCTATGTGAAAGGTCAGAACAGGACTCCAACTCCTGCCAATGAGAACTCAAAGCGACCCGTCCTAGAAGTAGGCGGAGGGAATCGCAACACCAGTGGCTCTAGTCAAGAGAAGATAGTGGTCCATAACATCTCGGGAGGACCACACATCGCCGACAGAAGCTGGGCAGAGATGGAAAGATACGGCAAGTCACTTAGAAATGCTGAAGGCTATGTTAACTCCATTATGGAAGAACACCACCCGAAACGGAAAGAGAGTGACGACATCGTATTCAGTAGGCGTGATTTAGAAGGAAGACAGTATTCGCATATGGATCCCATGGTCATCTCTGCCTGGTTCGGTCCAGCCAAAGTTTTCCGAATTCTAATAGACATAGGAAGCTCCGTAAATATCCTATTCAAGCATGCTTTCGACAAAATGAAGCTGTCAATGAAGGATGTGTCTCCCTGCAACAAACCCCTGCACGGTTTCACTGGAGATGCGAAAATGCCACTCGGGCAACTTGACCTCTTCGTCGAAATAGGAAGTCATCCCCGCTCCGTTGTGCGAAAACAAACGTTCATACTAATAGAAAACCACTCGGCCTACAACGCCTTCTTGGGAAGACCAGCCTTGTCTGACTTCCAAATTGTCCTAGCCCCGTGGTGCCTAAAGATGGAATTCCCAACAGATAACGGAATAGGAGAAGTTGAAGGAGATCAAGACGCCGCTCGAGATTGCTATGTAACTGAACTTCGCAATAACCGTAGAAAGAATAAAGGGAAAGATGCAGAGACTACTCTCTGCATGAAAAGCTTGGAAGCATAGCAACTAAAGAAAGCCCCTCCTCTTCGATACACCAGCGATCCTTTCAATGAACTAGACCCCAGGGATAAGGAGGAGGAGGCTACCGCTGAGCCTGCAGAGGCCATGGAATTCGTATCTGTAGAAAAACATGATTCAAGTAGACTATTAAAAATAGGATCTCAGCTAAAAACAGAATTGAAGGATCAACTCATTGACTTTCTCCGCCACAACTTAGATGTATTTGCGTGGACACATGCCGATATGACAGGAATCTCCCCAGACATAGCATGCCACATGCTGAACGTCGATCCCACCAAGGTACCGATAAAGCAGAAAAAGAGAAGCATGGGAGCAGAACGATCAGCAGCCCTCGATGAGGAAGTAAAGAACCTACTTGCTAATGACTTCATACGAGAAGCCATCTACCCAGAATGGATCGCTAACCCAGTACTAGTAAAGAAAGCTAATGGGAAGTGGCGAACATGCATTGATTTCTCCAACTTAAATGACGCTTGCCCGAAAGACTGCTTCCCGCTCCCTCGAATCGATCAGCTTGTGGACAGCACTGCCGGGCACGAACTTTTATCTTTTATGGATGCATACTCCGGATACAACTAGATTCCCATGCACGCTCCCGATCAAGACCACAATAGCTTCATCACTGACCGGGGATTATATTGTTACAAAGTCATGCCTTTTGGACTCAAAAATGCCGGAGCTACCTATCAGCGCCTCGTCAACAAGATGTTCGTGGAATTAATAGGACGAACTATGGAAGTATATGTGGATGACATGTTGGTAAAGTCCAGGAGAGCCGACGATCATGTAAGCCACCTGAGCGAGATGTTTCAGGTACTTCGCCGATATGGAATGAAGCTGAATCCTATAAAGTGCTACTTCGGAGTGTCATCGGGAAAATTCTTAGGATTCATTGTCCATGCCAGAGGAATTGAAGCAAACCCTGAACAAATCCGGGCTCTAAAAGAAATAAGGATACCTTCCACTCGAAAAGAAATGCAGAGCCTAAACGGAAAGGTGGCTGCCCTAAGCAGATTCATTTCCAAAGCAACTGACAAGTGCGTCCCTTTCTTCGAAGCTCTCAAGAAAGACAAAGGAAAGTTCGAGTGGACCGATGAATGCTTAAAAGCCTTCCTTAACCTGATCGAACACCTTCAGAAACCACCAGTACTCTCAACTCCAAACGAAGGCGAAGAGCTATACCTATACCTCGCTGTATCATCTCATGCTCTAAGCGCTGCCCTGGTAAGAGAAGAAGACCGCACACAACGCCCGGTGTACTTTATAAGTAAGAGATTTACAGGGGCAGAAGCCAGATACCCTAAACTTGAGAAATTGGCATATTGTCTATTGATCGCGCCACGAAAACTGCGACACTACTTCCAATCTCACTCCATCAGAGTTCTAACCGATCAACCACTAAGACAGGTGCTCCATCGTCCCGACACTTCTGGACGACTCCTCAAATGGTGCATTGAACTAAGTCAGTATGACGTCACCTACCATCCTCGCACCGCTATCAAGGGGCAAGACATGGCCGATTTCATTGCCGAATTCACTACCAACGAAGGCAAGGATCAGTTTGAAATAGCAAAAAACATCAAGTGGAACCTCTTTGTAGATGGAGCATCGAACGAACAAGGCTCGGGGGCAGGTATTGTGATAATCACCCCCAGGGGAAGAAAGATGTACTATGCATTAAGGTTAGAATTTGCGGCCATTAACAACGATGCGGAGTATGAGGCAGTAATAGCGGGATTGGAGCTTGCCTTAGAAATTGGAGTCAATTCTTTATGTCTTCATAGTGATTCTCAACTTATCGTAAACCAAGTACTAGGAGAGTTCCAGACACGAGGAGAACGACTCACAGCATATCTAAAGAAAACCAAACTGCTGCTCGATTAATTGGACCATTATCTAATCAAACACATTCCTCGAGAAGATAACCAAGAGGCCGATGAACTAGCAAAGCAAGCTAGTATGAAGAATAGCACCATTTCCGGAGCACTAGCCATCTCAAGGCAGCTAGCCCCAAGTTTCGAACAAGTGAATCTGATAACTGCAATCGAAGAAGGAACTTGGATGACTCCTATCCGGAAATATTTGCAGGACGGCACACTACCAGACAAACGTGATGAAGTCAGGAGAATTTTGAGGAAAGCTCCCCACTACACAATACAAGAAGGCATCCTCTATCGGCGTGGCTTCTCTAGACCCCTATTCAGATGCGTCGCTGGAAGGGAAGCCAAGGAAATCTTATTCAACATCCATCAAGGAAGTTGCGGAGATCACACTAGAGGGCAGACTCTGGCAAAAAAGATACTCCGATATGGATATTACTGGCCCACACTAAACAAAGACGCCTTAGACTTCGTCAAGAGATGCGACAGATGTCAGAAATTTGCCAAGATTCCTCGACTACCCACAAATGAGATTACTCAAATGACCAGCCCTTGGCCCTTTGCTGTATGGGGAATTGATTTAATTGGCGAACTGCCAACGGGCAGAGGCGGAACCAAATATGCTATAGTGGCAGTCGATTATTTCACCAAATGGGTGGAAGCGGAACCCCTAGATAAAATATCTTCAGCAAAAGTTATCAACTTCTTGATCAAAAATATTCTGTGCAGGTACGGAGTACCACTCAAGATCATATTGGACAACGGACTCCAATTTGACAGCGAAGAATTCGCCGACTGGTGCCAAGAGCATGGAATTCATAAAAGCTTCTCATTAGTAGCTTATCCTCAGGCAAACGGACAAGTCGAAGCTGTCAACAAAATTCTCAAAACCCTAATCAAGAAGAAACTTGAAAAGTCAAAAGGCGCTTGGGTGGACGAACTTCCTACGGCACTTTGGGCCTACCGCACATCTTTCAGAACATCAACGGGACATACTCCTTTCTCTTTGGCATATGGATCGGAGGCAATGCTCCCTATTGAGACTATTGTTCCTTCCCACCGTAGGATCCACTACAATCCAGAAGAAAACGAAGAACTCCTCCTCATGTCTTTGGATCTGATTGAGGAAAGGAGAAACGATGCAGCACTCAAAGCAGCAGCTCACAAACAAAAAGTGGCAGCACTATACAACTCCAAAGTCAAGCATCGCATCTTGCAAGAAGGAGATCTTGTCCTCAGGCGATTCTTTCCACGCCCCGGGGCACTGGACCCCATCTGGGACGGACCATATGTAATTCATAAAGATCTCCACAACGGAGCTTATATTTTGTCAACAGTGGACGGAGAGGTGTTCCAGATGGCATGGAACATCCGACACCTCCGTCGATACTTTTCTTAACTTATACTGCCCATATGAAGTGAATTAACAAAGAGAATCAGTGGACGTAGGCATCTTCATGCCGAACCACTTTAAAAAATCTTGTCTCTTTTTAACTTGTTCCTTTATATCTTGGCTGCTTGTTAAGCTTTATCCTTTTCTGTTGAACAAAATCCTATGGCATCTCCACTCAAGACGCACCACGGCCTCATCTGGACAAGGCCTAATAGGTACGCTACGATTCTATGCACTCGCCAATGAGACTCTTTTGCTCCATCATCCCTCTACTGCGGGTTAACTCATTGCTCGCGCCTGCCCTCAAAGCCAACTGTAATGAGCCGATTATAAGTCATCATAAAGGCCGACTATAGCCGATGGCAGCTCATTACGGCGTTCGGCTCGCCGGCAACTGTGAACCTACTTTAAGCCCCAACATAAGGTGTGGCCAGCCAGGGGTAGTTCACGGCCAACGGCACCCACGCTAGCCGGCCACGGTAAATCGAATAATACCCACGATTACGGACCATAATGGTTCGGGTAGTTACCGTGTGCGATCTCGGCTCCGATGTGTCTTAAGTGCGGCTGCGGTAAAAAGGAAAACTCCCCGTGGAGGCGTAAGATGGGTGACAAATGTCTCCAAGACCCACAGCTAGGGAAAGTGACTACAAAACCCGTTTGCCACGAACTTAAGCACATCGACGGCCTTCCGTGACTGGAAGTTTTACTTTTTCTATATTTCCATTTCATTTAAATACTTTTCTCCTATCCTGTATAACAAACTCTAAAGTACAGGAAACCAAATAGGGAGCATTCACTCATGAGAATCTAAGCCTGCATACTGGGTGGCAAGGTACTCAGATATATCCATGATCAGTTACACAAGAAGCTCAAAGTTACCGCCTGCAAATAAAACATGAAGGGCGGTACTCTCTTCTCTTGTACATAAACACATAACTATAGCTTATTCATATGTCACACTAACGTTGCAAAACATGAAATTATATTTCAAGAAAAGGCTTAACGTCAAACACAACTAAAATCACATGCATATACATAGTTATGCTTCTCACGCAGCACATCAAAATGACAACAGTGTTTAAACATAACAAAATCAGCTTATATTATAAAATCACACCAAGTTATTCTCTACAAATAATATTATTACAGTCACATCAATGTTTTGGACTAACGTAACAACAGTAAAAAGAAATAAAAAGCGGCCGAATCCGGACAAGTAACCAGCTGCGTCCACACTCCATCACCAACTTCCCAAGCCTACTTGACCGCAGGGCCGGAACCCCCAGCATGTTGATCGGAAGTTCCACCTGTCCAATTCAGAAAAGGAATCCATTAAACAAACGATAAACGATCAAGTTATGGAAACCCAGAAAGAAAAGGAAAAGAGAAGAATAACTCACCAGCGTCCGCCGCTTGATCCTCATCCTCCAGTTGCACACCCGCTTCCTCCGCAGCAAGCAACCGCATCCCCTCCTTCACCGCCGCTTGCTCCTCTTTCGAGAACTGCGCAGTGACCACATCCAGACTAAAAGCCACTCCACCTTCCTTACCCGCATTGACCCTGGCCTCCTCTAAAGCCCGAAGATATATCTTGGCCATGACCCGGGGATAGTCATCCATCCAAGACAAGCTTCCCTCCTTCCAAGTGCGGAAGTACATGTCCTGCAGCATCTCGTCCATCATCCCCTCATTCTCCTCGAACTCCCTCACCCGGGCCTCGGAAGCCTGCAACTTGGCGACAACAACATCCCTCTCTGATCGGTATCTCAAGCAGTCAGCCTGGAGAGACCTCCTCATCTCCTCCATCTCCTCCTTTAGCTTGACTTGATCCATCTCCGTGGCCTCAAGCCTTCCAGACAACTCCTCTACCTGCTCGAGATCCGCATTCCGAACCTCATCCACTGTCGCAATGGCCATGTTGATCCGCTCCTTACAGGCGGCCTCCATCTTCTTTTTCTGAATTCTCTCTTCAATGACCCCAAGAAGAGGACGGTATTTGACCACGTCCCCAGTACGACCAGTGGGAGGCTTCGCAGAAGCTCTCATCAACTTGAATTGTTCGAGGCGGTGTCGAACGTCTGACGTTTTAACCACCTGGCCCGCCCCTGGAATAAAGAACAAGTGTTACAAACGTACAATGGTCCACAATTCAAGAAACATGTTAAGTAAAAAAAAAAGGATGAGAAGGCACATCTATTATACAAACCCTGCGGAGGAGTGGGATACTGCAATAAGTCCTGAATCTCATTCCAGGACGGAAGTGAACCATAAAATATTTCTAAGTCCTTATCGAAAATGGAATCGACAGAGGACAAAAGTTCACCTTGCACCGCCGAAGTCACCCTGGCTGAGGAACCCCTAGGGGATAGATCGGCACCAGCCCCGACCTTGCCAGTCTCCTTCGCCTTCTCCGCTCCCGATTCCCCCTCCGATTCCCCGAAGGCCTGGCGGAGGGCCTCATCCAGTTCAGAGTCTTGCCCAGAAGTTAAGGCACCAGCACCACTACCACCCTGACCATCTCCATCTCCTCCGCCCTCCGACTCTCCTTCCATATCGCCTCCTTCGCCCTCTTCCACACCTTCCTCCTCCGGGATGATCGGGCAAGTACTAGGAGAGGGGCCCTCAGACTCCTTAAGCTTCTTGCCTCCCGCGACGGGATGTTGTGCAAAGGGTTTCCTCTTGCCACTCTTCACTGTGGCCCCCTCCTTAGCTTTAGCAGCCTTCTCCTCAGTCGTGTCCCTCTGCTTAACCACGGACTGGTGCGGCTGGATCAAATTGTACTCCAGGAGGGTAGCGTTCCTGATCAGGAACGAAGCCGACCTATCCCGTGCGGGAATGGCCTTTATTCCAGCAGCCATCCGCGCCAAAGAATCATCTTCCACGACTGCAATGCCACCTGTCGCTAGCAAGAAATAGAAGCGTGTTAGAAGAAGCACTACAGTCAGAACAAGGAAAATATAAATGAAATTCATCTTACAGCCGGAAGTGAAAAGGCGGAAAGAAACAGAATCGTCCTTGATAAAAAACCATTCCTTCTTGAACATGGTAAACTTTGAATATAAGTCCAAGACCGGTTTGAAGGGCACGGCCGCTTCCAGACTAATATACGGAGACCCCTTCTTGTAGCCTCTCAGGTTATACAAATATCGAATTTCCCGGTTAGAAGGAGGGCGCCCGTACCTCCTCTGGAAGATGACGAAAAGGCTTACCAGAATGGCATAAGAGTTAGGCTGGAGCTGGAATGGAGCCACCTTCAAATATGTGGTAAAGCTAACTATCCAGGCATTGATATGAGGGATAACACCACACATGCAATGATATCTGCTGTAAGCAAAGTAGCCTTCGGGGGGATTATACGACATCACTCCATCTCCCGGCAACAGCATGCGAACCCTGTCTATCCCGAAGGAACGGGATATAACATCAAGTCGCTCCTCCTTTAGGGAGCTAGGAAAGCAATCTGGAGGGGAGACCAGAAGTTCCTGAGGACCGTACCCGTCCACTAACGACCTCGGAACAGGCCCATGTTGCACCGGCCCTGGTTGGGCTGGGGGCACGGAAGAAGACACTCCTCCATCCTTGGGTTTCCGTCTGTCTGATCGTGTTTCCGCCTTGCGAGACATTTATCTGCATATACAAAAGCAAAAAGACAGGTTGTTAGAACAAGGAATACAGAGATGTAAGCGAAAAAGAATGCATAAGTTCGGAATTCCACTAAAATATCAAGTTCATTCGGCAGCCAAGTATTATATCCATTCGGCAGTAAGATGATAATCTCATTCGGCAGAGAAATGATATGTTCATTCGGCATTGAAAGTGTATGGCCAATCGGCACTAAAATTTGATTCGGTATACATATCATTCGGCCCTAAGGCCTAAGTCTCATTCGGTAAAGCAAAGCCCTTCGCATGTATTCGGCAAATCAGGTACATCCGGTAGTAAAGTTCATTCGGCAAAGGAGTGTATACCTGGTTCGGAAAAGACTTGATTCGGCAAAGTGTTTGATTCGGTATAGTGTCGGTTCGGCTTTCGTTGATTCGGTAGGAAAAAACCAAGGGGGGTGTAGCCCCTATATATAGATGAGCGCAACACTACCGGACCAACCCATTCAGCAGACCGGACCAACTAAGAACCGAATGGAGCTATCTCTACCGAATGAAGCTATCTCTATCAACTAAAAACCGAATGAAACTGTCTCTACCAGCAGAAACCAGGAACAGGGGGCACGCGGAGCCCCCGCACTCAGATAAGACATCAACAGGATACGAACATCCAGCCTATGGCATTACAAAACAAGCCTTCCTACCACAGGGAAACAAAGCGCGACACATGCAAGCACGTGCCCCACTTTGGGGGACAAATGTTGGGCGAATTCTCACCCAGAAGATCTCGAGACCGAGAAGTCACAGTTTCACCCGGGCTCGCAATCTCCACCTCGTTCGACAAACACAAGGCTCGATATAAGCATAAAAGTCCATCTGGCATTCTCAATATACAAGTCCATTCGGCATCTCCAATTCATGCCGAACCAAAGGCCATTCGGTCAGCCCCCCATCCGGTCCTCCTTCCACCGAACCAACTATCCACCGAACCAACTCCCCTACCGGTCCAGTCACTACCGGTCCACCAACCTTCACACCCCTATGCCGGACCAAAGGGCCTACCGGACCATCTCCACAACCTGTCCAAACAAGCACCGAACCACCTCACTGCAGGTCTACTTCCACACTCACTGCCACAGGTCCATACCTACCACCGGTCCAAACTCAATGCCGGATGAGGCTCCGCCGAACTAGATGACTACCAGGCCAGATTGCTTCAGCCCGGGCCCACCAGCAGCTATATACATCCAAGACCCCTGCCCCCTACCTCACTCTATAAATAGAGGAGCAGGGGTACAACAATGGCAGACAAGTTTGAGAGCTCAAGCACGGAAGGAACTTTCAAACTACTTTCATATACTTGCACACAAAGCATTGTACTTGTAATCTGAAACAAAGAAGATAATAACATATAAAGTGGACGTAGGCACGTTCTAGCCGAACCACTATAAATCTGTGTGTCTCTTACATTTCAGCCCCTGCTTTTTTCATATTTATATAACTCATCTGATTCATTAAGAATCACATAAAATCAACTAAATCACACGACTTGGAGGTGTTTGCCCATTTTTTGCGCAAACACCAGCCACGGTAATCCCGTTTTACCGTAAAAATCCACGTGTCGAAAAAACGAAGGGTAAAAAACTTACGAGACCCAATTGAGATTCGGGTTGTCCTTTTTGGGCATTAATCTATTCGTTGACGGCTGAAAGCTGTCAAAGCCGTAAAACTCATCGAGGCCTTCGTTTTGACAGCTTATGACTCCCGTAACTCTAGACGAGCCAGAAGTTATGGCCGTCCTAATAATCGATATCTACAGGGTGCAAATCCACGGTACAAGGTGCAACATCCGTCCGAAAGGGTGAAACAGTGCCGTACGACTTTTAGAAATGCGTGCATGGATTTGAAACGGAACATTACCATGGTGCACCACTCTCCAACGATGGTAAATCGAAGTCCAGCCACGGTAATCATGTTTTACCGTAAAAATCCACGTGTCGAAAAAACGAAGGGTAAAAAACTTACGAGACCCGATTGAGATTCGGGTTGTCCTTTTTGGGCATTAATCTATCCGTTAACAGCTGAAAGCTGTCAAAGCCGTAGAACTCATCAAGGCCTTCATTTTGAAAGGTTGTGGCTCTCGTAATTCTAAACGAGCCAGAAGTTATGGTCGTTTGAATAATTGATATCTACAGGGTGCAACATCCACGGTGCAAGGTGCAACATCCGTCCGAAATGGCGAAACAGTGCCGTACAACCTTTTGAAATGCGTGCATGGATTTGAAACGGAACACTACCATGGTGCACCACTCTCCAGCGATGGGAAGTGGAAGACGGGCCACGGTAATCCCGTTTTACCATAAAAATCCATGTGTCGAAAAAACAAAGGGTAAAAAACTTATGAGACCCGATTGAGGTTCAGGTTGTCCTTTTTGGACATTAATCTATCTGTTGACGGCTGAAAGCGGTCAAAGCCGTAGAACTCATCGAGGCCTTCGTTTTGACAGGTTATGGCTCATGTAACTCTAAACGAGCCAGAAGTTATGGCCGTCCGAATAATCGATATCTACAGGGTGCAACATCCACGGTGCAAGGTGCAACATCCGTCCAAAATGGCGAAACAGTGCCGTACGACTTTTAGAAATACGTGCATGGATTTGAAACGGAACATTACCATGGTGTACCACTCTCCAGCGATGGGAAGTCGAAGACGGACCACTGTAACCCCGTTTTGCCGTAAAAATCCACGTGTCGAAAAAACGAAGGGTAAAAAACTTACGAGACCCGATTGAGATTCGGGTTGTCCTTTTTGGGAATTAATCTATCCGTTGACGGCTGAAAGCTGTCAAAGCCGTTGAACTCATCGAGGCCTTCATTTTGACAGGTTATGGCTCCCGTAACTCTAAACGAGCAAGAAGTTATGGTCGTCCGTATAATCGATATCTACAGGGTGCAACATCCACGGTGCAAGGTGCAACATCCGTCCGAAATGGCGAAACAGTGCCGTACGGCTTTTTAGAAATGCGTGCATGGATTTGAAACAGAACAGTACCATGGTGCACCACTCCCCAGCGATGGTAAATCGAAGACCAGCCACCGTAATCCTGTTTTACCGTAAAAATCCACATGTCGAAAAAACAAAGGGTAAAAAACTTACGAGACCCGATTGAGATTCGGGTTGTCCTTTTTGGGCATTAATCTATCCGTTGACGGCTGAAAGCTATCAAAGCCATAGAACTCATCGAGGCCTTTGTTTTGACAGGTTATGGCCCCCGTAACTATAAACGAGCCAGAAGTTATTGCTGTCCGAATAATCGATATCTACAGGGTGCAACATCAACGGTGCAAGGTGCAGCATCCGTCCGAAATAGCGAAACAGTGCCGTACGACTTTTAGAAATGAGTGCATGGATTTGAAAAGGAACAATACCATGGTGCACCACTCTCCAGCGATGGTAAATCGAAGGCCAGCCACGGTAATCCTGTTTTACCATAAGAATCCACGTGTCGAAAAAACGAAGGGTAAAAAACTTACGAGACCCGATTGAGATTCGGGTTGTCCTTTTTGGGCATTAATCTATCCATTGACGGTTGAAAGCAGTCAAAGTCGTAGAACTCATCGAGGCCTTCGTTTCGACAGCTTATGGCTCCTGTAACTCTAAACGAGCCATAAGTTATGGCCGTCCGAATAATCGATATCTAAAGGGTGCAACATTCGTCCGAAATGGCGAAACAGTGCCGTTCGACTTTTAGAAATGCGTGCATGGATTTGAAATGGAACAGTACCATGGTGCACTACTCACCAGCGATGGGAAGTCGAAGATGGGCCACGGTAATCCTGTTTTACCGTAAAAATCCACGTGTCGAAAAAACGAAGGGTAAAAAACTTACGAGACCCGATTGAGATTCAGGTTGTCCTTTTTGGGCATTAATCTATCCTTTGACGACTGAAAGCTGTCAAAGCCGTAGAACTCATCGAGGCCTTCGTTTTGACAGGTTATGGCTCCCGTAACTCTAATTGAGCTAGAAGTTATGGTCGTCCGTATAATCGATATCTACAGGGTGCAACGTCCACGGTGCAAGGTGCAACATCCATCCGAAATGGAGAAACAGTGCCGTACGACTTTTAGAATTGCGTGCATTGATTTGAAACGGAACAGTACCATAGTGCACCACTCTCCAGCGATGGTAAATCGAAGACCAGCCACCGTAATCCTGTTTTACCGTAAAAATCCACGTGTCGAAAAAACGAAGGGTAAAAAACTTACGAGACCCGACTGAGATTCGGGTTGTCCTTTTTGGGCATTAATCTATCCGTTGACGGCTGAAAGCAGTCAAAGCCGTAGAATCGAGGCCTTCGTTTTGACAGGTTATGGCTCCCGTAACACTAAACGAGCCAGAAGTTATGGCCGTACTAATAATCGATATCTACAGGGTGCAACATCCACGGTGCAAGGTGCAACATCCGTCCGAAATGGCGAAACAGTGCCGTACGACTTTTAGAAATGAGTGCATGGATTTGAAAAGGAACAGTACCATGGTGCACCACTCTCCAGCGATGGTAAATCGAAGGCTAGCCACGGTAATCCTGTTTTACCATAAAAATCCACGTGTCGAAAAAACGAAGGGTAAAAACCTTACGAGACCCGATTGAGATTTGGGCTGTCCTTTTTGGGCATTAATCTATCCGTTGACGGCTGAAGGCTGTCAAAACCGTAGAACTCATCGAGGCCTTCGTTTTGACAGGTTATGGCTCCCGTAACTCTAAACGAGCCTGTAGTTATGGCCGTCCGAATAATCGATATCTACAGGGTGCAAAATCCACGGTGCAAGGTGCAACATCCGTCCGAAATGGCGAAACAGTGCCGTACGACTTTTAGAAATGCGTGCATGGGTTTGAAACGGAATACTACCATGATGCACCACTCTCCAGCGATGGTAAATCGAAGGCCAGCCACGGTAATCCTGTTTTACGTAAAAATCCACGTGTCGAAAAAACGAAGGGTAAAAAACTTACGAGACCCGAATGAGATTCGGGTTGTCCTTTTTGGGCATTAATCTATCCTTGACGGTTGAAAGTTGTCAAAGCCGTAGAACTCATCGTGGCCTTCGTTTTGACTTGTTATGGCTCACGTAACTCTAAACGAGCCAGAAGTTATGGCCGTCCGAATAATCGATATCTACAGGGTGCAACATCCACGGTGCAACATCCGTCCGAAATGGCGAAACAGTGCTGTACGACTTTTTGAAATGCGTGCATGGATTTGAAAAGGAACACTACCATGGTGCACCACTCTCCAGTGATGGGAAGTCGAAGACGGGCCACATTAATCCAGTTTTACCGTAAAAATCCACGTGTCGAAAAAACGAAGGGTAAAAAACTTACAAGACCCGATTGAGATTCGGGTTGTCCTTTTTGGGCACTAATCTATCCGTTGACGGCTGAAAGTAGTCAAAGCCGTAGAACTCATCGAGGCCTTCGTTTTGACAGGTTATGGCTCCCGTAACTCTAAATGACGCAGAAGTTATGGTCGTCCGTATAATCGATATCTACAGGGTGCAACATCCACGGTGCAAGGTGCAACATCCGTCCGAAATGGCGAAACAGTGTCGTACGACATTTAGAAATGCGTGCATGGATTTGAAACAGAACAGTACCATGGTGCACCACTCTCCAGCGATGGTAAATCGAAGACCAGCCACCGTAATCTTGTTTTACCGTAAAAATCCACGTGTCGAAAAAACGAAGGGTAAAAAAATTACGAGACCCGATTGAGATTCGGGCTGTCCTTTTTGGGCATTAATCTATCCATTGACGGCTGAAAGCTGTCAAAACCGTAGAACTCATCGAGGCCTTCGTTTTGACAGGTTATGGCTCCCGTAACTCTAAACGATCCAGAAGTTATGGCCGTCCGAATAATCAATATCTGCAGGGTGCAACATCCACGGTGCAAGGTGCAACATCCGTCCGAAATGGCGAAACAGTGCCGTACGACTTTTAGAAATGCGTGCATGGGTTTGAAATGGAACAGTACCGTGGTGCACCACTCTCCAGCGATGGTAAATCGAAGCCAGCCACGGTAATCCTATTTTACCGTAAAAATCCACGTGTCGAAAAAACGAAGGGTAAAAAACTTACGAGACACGATAGAGATTCGGGTTGTCCTTTTTGGGCATTAATCTATCGGTTGACGGTTGAAAGCTATCAAAGCCGTAGAACTCATCGAGGCCTTCGTTTTGACAGGTTATGGCTCCCATAACTCTAAAAGAGCCAGAAGTTATGGCCGTCCGAATAATCGATATCTACAGGGTGCAACATCCACGGTGCAAGGTGCAACATCCGTCCGAAATGGCGAAACAGTGCGTACGACTTTTAGAAATGCGTGCATGGATTTGAAACGGAACAGTACCATGGTGCACCACTCTCCAGTGATGGTAAATTGAAGGCCAGCCACGGTAATCCCGTTTTACCGTAAAAATCCACGTGTCGAAAAAACGAAGGGTAAAAAACTTACGAGACACGATTGAGATTCGGGTTGTCTTTTTTGAGCATTAATCTATCCGTTGACGGCTGAAAGCTATCAAAGCCGTAGAACTCATCGAGGCCTTCGTTCTGACAGGTTATGGCTCCCGTAACTCTAAACGAGCCAGAAGTTATGGCCGTCCGAATAATCGATATCTACAGGGTGCAACATCCACGGTGTAAGGTGCAACATCCGTCCGAAATGGCGAAACAGTGTCGTACGACTTTTAGAAATGCATGCATGGATTTGAAACGGAACAGTACCATGGTGCACCACTCTCCAGCGATGGTAAATCGAAGACCAGCCACCGTAATCCTGTTTTACCGTAAAAATCCACGTGTCGAAAAAACGAAGGGTAAAAAACTTACGAGACCCGATTGAGATTTGGGTTGTCCTGTTTGGGCATTAATCTATCCGTTGACGGCTGAAAGCTGTCAAAGCCGTAGAACTCATCGAGGCCTTGGTTTTGACCGGTTGTGGCTCCCGTAACTCTAAACGAGGCAGAAGTTATGGTCGTCCATATAATCGATATTACAGGGTGCAACATCCACGGTGCAAGGTGCAACATCCGTCCGAAATGGAGAAACAGTGTTGTACGACCTTTAGAAATTCTTGCATGGATTTGAAACGGAACAGTACCATGGTGCACCACTCTCCAGCAATGGGAAGTCGAAGACGGGCCACGGTAATCCTATTTTACCGTAAAAATCCACGTGTCGAAAAAACGAAGGGTAAAAAACTTACGAGACCCGATTGAGATTCGGGTTATCCTTTTTGGGAATTAATCTATCCATTGACGGCTAAAAGCCGTCAAAGCCGTAGATCTCATCGAGGCCTTCGTTTTGACAGGTTATGGCTCCCGTAACTCTAAACGAGCCAGAAGTTATGGCCGTCCGAATAATCGATATCTATAGGGTGCAACATCCACGGTGCAATGTGCAACATCCTTCCGAAATGGCGAAATAGTGTCGTACGACTTTTAGAAATGCGTGCATGGGTTTGAAACGGAACAGTACCATGGTGCACCACTCTCCAGCGATGGTAAATCGAAGCCCAGCCACGGTAATCCTGTTTTACCGTAAAAATCCATGTGTCGAAAAAACGAAGGGTAAAAAACTTACGAGACCCGATTGAGATTCGGGTTGTCCTTTTTGGGCATTAATCTATCCGTTGACGGCTGAAAGCTATCAAAGCCGTAGAACTCATCGACGCCTTCGTTTTGACAGCTTATGGCTCCCGTAACTCTAAACGAGCCAGAAGTTATGGCCGTCCAAATAATCAATATCTACAGGGTGCAACATCCACGGTGCAAGGTGCAACATCCGTCCGAAATGGCGAAACAGTGCCGTACGACTTTTAGAAATGCGTGCATGGATTTGAAATGGAACAGTACCATGGTGCACCACTCTCCAGCGATGGAAAGTCGAAGATGTGCCACAATAATCCTGGTTTACCGTAAAAATCCACGTGTCGAAAAAACGAAGGGTAAAAAACATACGAGACCCGATTGAGATTCGGGTTGTCCTTTTTGGGCATTAATCTATCCGTTGACGGCTGAAAGCTGCCAAAACTGTAGAACTCATCGAGGCCTTCGTTTTGACAGGTCATGGCTTCCGTAACTCTAAACAAGCCAGAAGTTATGGCTGTTTGAATAATCGATATATACAGGGTGCAACATCCACGGTGCAAGGTGCAACATCCGTCCGAAATGGTGAAACCGTGTCGTACGACTTTTAGAAATGCGTGCATGGATTTGAAATGGAACAGTACCATGGTGCACCACTCTCCAGCGATGCGAAGTCGAAGACGGGCCACTGTAATCCTGTTTTACCGTAAAAATCCACGTGTCGAAAAAACGAAGGGTAAAAAACTTACGAGACCCGATTGAGATTCGGGTTGTCCTTTTTGGGCATTAATCTATCCATTGACGGCTGAAAGCTGTCAAAGCCGTAGAACTCATCGAGGCCTTCGTTTTGACAGGTTATGGCTCCCGTAACTCTAAACGAGCCAGGAGTTATGGCCGTCCGAATAATCGATATCTACTGGGTCAACATCCACGGTGCAAGGTGCAACATCCGTACGAAATGGCGAAACAGTGCCGTACGACTTTTAGAAATACATGCATGGATTTGAAATGGAACAGTACCATGGTGCACCACTGTCCGGCAATGGTAAATCGAAGGCCAGCCACCGTAACCCTGTTTTGCCGTAAAAATCCACGTGTCGAAAAAACGAAGGGTAAAAAACTTAAGAGACCCGATTGAGATTCGGGTTGTCCTTTTTGGGCATCAATCTATCCGTTGACGGCTGAAAGCTATCAAAGCCGTAGAACTCATCGAGGCCTTCATTTTGACAGGTTATGGCTCCCGTAACTCTAAACGAGCCAGAAGTTATGGCCGTTTGAATAATCGATATCTACAGGGTGCAACATCCACGGTGCAAGGTGCAACATCCGCCCGAAATGGCGAAACAGTGACGTACGACTTTTAAAAATGCGTGCATGGATTTGAAACGGAACACTACCATGGTGCACCACTCTCCAGCGATGGGAAGTCGAAGACGGGCCACGGTAATCCCGTTTTACAGTAAAAATCCACGTGTCGAAAAAACGAAGGGTAAAAAACTTACGAGACCCGATTGAGATTCGGGTTGTCCTTTTTGGGAATTAATCTATCCATTGATGGCTGAAAGCTATCAAAGCAGTAGAACTCGTCGACGCCTTCGTTTTGACAGGTTATGGCTCCCGTAACTCTAAACGAGCCAGAAGTTATGGCCGTCCGAATAATCGATATCTACAGGGTGCAACATCCACGGTGCAAGGTGCAACATCCGTCCGAAATGGCGAAACAGTGCCGTACGACTTTTAGAAATGCGTGCATGGGTTTGAAACGGAACCGTACCATGGTGCACCACTCTCCAGCGATGGTAAATCGAAGGCCAGCCACGGTAATCCTGTTTTACCGTAAAAATCCACGTGTCGAAAAAACGAAGGGTAAAAAACTTACGAGACCCGATTGAGATTCGGGTTGTCCTTTTTGTCCATTAATCTATCCGTTGATGGCTGAAAGCTGTCAAAGCCGTAGAACTCATCGAGGCCTTCGTTTTGACAGCTTATGGCTCCCGTAACTGTAAACGAGCCATAAGTTATGGCCTTCCGAATAATCGATATCTACAGGGTGCAACATCCACGGTGCAAGGTGCAATATCCGTCCGAAATGGCGAAACAGTGCCGTACGACTTTTAGAAATGCGTGCATGGATTTGAAATGGAACAGTACCATGGTGCACCACTCTCCAGCGATGGGAAGTCGAAGATGGGCCACGGTAATCCTGTTTTACCGTAAAAATCCACATGTCGAAAAAACAAAGGGTAAAAAACTTACGAGACCCGATTGAGATTCGGGTTGTCATTTTTGGGCATTAATCTATCCGTTGACGGCTGAAAGCTGTCAATGCCGTAGAACTCATCGAGGCCTTGGTTTTGACCGGTTGTGGCTCCCGTAACTCTAAACGAGCCAGAAGTTATGGTCGTCCATATAATCGATATTACAGGGTGCAACATCCACGGTGCAAGGTGCAACATCCGTCCGAAATGGAGAAACGGTGTTGTACGACCTTTAGAAATTCGTGCATGGATTTGAAACGGAACAGTACCATGGTGCACCACTCTCCAGCAATGGGAAGTCGAAGACGGGCCACGGTAATCCCGTTTTACCGTAAAAATCCACGTGTCGAAAAAACGAAGGGTAAAAAACTTACGAGACCCGATTGAGATTCGAGTTGTCCTTTTTGGGCATTAATCAATCCGTTGACGGTTGAAAGCTGTCCAAGCGGTGGAACTCATCGAGGCCTTCGTTTTGACAGGTTATGGCTCCCGTAATTCTAAACGAGCCAGAAGTTATGGCCGTCCGAATAATCGATATCTACAGGGTGCAACATCCACGGTGCAAGGTGCAACATCCGACTGAAATGGCGAAACAGTGCCGTACGATTTTAGAAATGAGTGCATGGATTTGAAACGGAACGGTACCATGGTGCACCACTCCCCAGCGATGGTAAATTGAAGACCAGCCACGGTAATCCTATTTTACCGTAAAAATCCACGTGTCGAAAAAACGAAGGGTAAAAAACTTACGAGACCCGATTGAGATTCGGGTTATCCTTTTTGGGAATTAATCTATCCGTTGACGGCTAAAAGCCGTCAAAGCCGTAGATCTCATCGAGGCCTTCGTTTTGACAGGTTATGGCTCCCGTAACTCTGAACGAGCCAGAAGTTATGGCCGTCCGAATAATCGATATCTATAGGGTGCAACATCCACGGTGCAAGGTGCAACATCCGTCTGAAATGGCGAAACAGTGCCGTACGACTTTTAGAAATGCGTGCATGGGTTTGAAACGGAACAGTACCATGGTGCACCACTCTCCAGCGATGGTAAATCGAAGCCCAGCCACGGTAATCCTGTTTTACCGTAAAAATCCATGTGTCGAAAAAACGAAGGGTAAAAAACTTACGAGACCCGATTGAGATTCGGGTTGTCCTTTTTGGGCATTAATCTATCCGTTGACGGCTGAAAGCTATCAAAGCCGTAGAACTCATCGACGCCTTCGTTTTGACAGCTTATGGCTCCCGTAACTCTAAACGAGCCAGAAGTTATGGCCGTCCGAATAATCAATATCTACAGGGTGCAACATCCACGGTGCAAGGTGCAACATCCGTCCGAAATGGCGAAACAGTGTCGTACGACTTTTAGAAATGCGTGCATGGATTTGAAATGGAACAGTACCATGGTGCACCACTCTCCAGCGATGGGAAGTCGAAGATGTGCCACAATAATCCTGGTTTACCGTAAAAATCCACGTGTCGAAAAAACGAAGGGTAAAACACATACGAGACCCGATTGAGATTCGGGTTGTCCTTTTTGGGCATTAATCTATCCGTTGACGGCTGAAAGCTGCCAAAACTGTAGAACTCATCGAGGCCTTCGTTTTGACAGGTCATGGCTTCCGTAACTCTAAACAAGCCAGAAGTTATGGCTGTTTGAATAATCGATATATACAGGGTGCAACATCCACGGTGCAAGGTGCAACATCCGTCCGAAATGGTGAAACCGTGTCGTACGACTTTTAGAAATGCGTGCATGGATTTGAAATGGAAAAGTACCATGGTGCACCACTCTCCAGCGATGCGAAGTCGAAGACGGGCCACTGTAATCCTGTTTTACCGTAAAAATCCACGTGTCGAAAAAACGAAGGGTAAAAAACTTAAGAGACCCGATTGAGATTCGGGTTGTCCTTTTTGGGCATCAATCTATCCGTTGACGGCTGAAAGCTGTCAAAGCCGTAGAACTCATCGAGGCCTTCATTTTGACAGGTTATGGCTCCCGTAACTCTAAACGAGCCAGAAGTTATGGCCGTCTGAATAATCGATATCTACAGGGTGCAACATCCACGGTGCAAGGTGCAACATCCGCCCGAAATGGCGAAACAGTGACGTACGACTTTTAAAAATGCGTGCATGGATTTGAAACGGAACACTACCATGGCGCACCACTCTCCAGCGATGGGAAGTCGAAGACGGGCCACGGTAATCCCGTTTTACAGTAAAAATCCACGTGACGAAAAAACGAAGGGTAAAAAACTTACGAGACCCGATTGAGATTCGGGTTGTCCTTTTAGGGAATTAATCTATCCATTGATGGCTGAAAGCTATCAAAGCAGTAGAACTCGTCGACGCCTTCGTTTTGACAGGTTATGGCTCCCGTAACTCTAAACGAGCCAGAAGTTATGGCCGTCCGAATAATCGATATCTACAGGGTGCAACATCCACGGTGCAAGGTGCAACATCCGTCCGAAATGGCGAAACAGTGCCGTACGACTTTTAGAAATGCGTGCATGGGTTTGAAACGGAACAGTACCATGGTGCACCACTCTCCAGCGATGGTAAATCGAAGGCCAGCCACGGTAATCCTGTTTTACCGTAAAAATCCACGTGTCGAAAAAACGAAGGGTAAAAAACTTACGAGACCCGATTGAGATTCGGGTTGTCCTTTTTGGCCATTAATCTATCCGTTGATGGCTGAAAGCTGTCAAACCCGTAGAACTCATCGAGGCCTTCGTTTTGACAGCTTATGGCTCCCATAACTGTAAACGAGCCATAAGTTATGGCCTTCCGAATAATCGATATCTACAGGGTGCAACATCCACGGTGCAAGGTGCAACATCCGTCCGAAATGGCGAAACAGTGCCGTACGACTTTTAGAAATGCGTGCATGGATTTGAAACGGAACTGTACCACGGTGCACCACTCTCCAGCGATGGAAAGTTGAAGACGGGCCACGGTAATCCTGTTTTACCGTAAAAATCCACATGTCGAAAAAACAAAGGGTAAAAAACTTACGAGACCCGATTGAGATTCGGGTTGTCCTTTTTGGGCATTAATCTATCCTTTGACGGCTGAAAGCTGTCAAAGCCGTAGAACTCATCGAGGACTTCGTTTTGAGAGGTTATGGCTCCTGTAACTCTAAACGAGCCAGAAGTTATGGCCGTCTGAATAATCGATATCTACAGGGTGCAACATCCACGGTGCAAGGTGTAACATCCGTCCGAAATGGCGAAACAGTGCCGTATGACTTTTAGAAATGCATGCATGGATTTGAAACGGAACAGTACCATGGTGCACCAATCTCCAGCGATGCGAAGTCGAAGACGGGCCAAGGTAATCCCGTTTTACCGTAAAAATCCACGTGTCGAAAAAACGAAGGGTAAAAAACTTAAGAGACCCGATTGAGATTCGGATTGTCCTTTTTGGGCATTAATTTATCCGTTGACGGCTGAAAGCTGTCAAAGCCGTAGAACTCATCGAGTCCTTCGTTTTGACAGGTTATGGCTCCCGTAACTCTAAACGAGCCAGAAGTTATGGCCGTCCGAACAATCGATATCTACAGGGTGCAACATCCACGGTGCAAGGTGCAACATCCGTCCGAAATGGCGAAACAGTGCCGTAAGACTTTTAGAAATGCATGCGCGGGTTTGAAACGGAACAGTACCATGGTGCACCACTCTCCAGCGATGGTAAATTGAAGGCCAGCCACAGTAATCCAGTTTTACCGTAAAAATCCACGTGTCGAAAAAACGAAGGGTAAAAAACTTACGAGACCCGATTGAGATTCGGGTTGTCCTTTTTGGGCATTAATCTATCCGTTGACGGCTAAAAGCTGTCAAAGCCGTATAACTCATCGAGGCCTTCGTTTTGACAGCTTATGGCTCTCATAAATCTAATCGAGCCAGAAGTTATGGCCGTCCGAATAATCAATATCTACAGAGTGCAACATCCATGGTGCAAGGTGCAACATCCGTCCGAAACGGCGAAACAGTGCCGTACGACTTTTAGAAATGCGTGCATGGATTTGAAACGGAACAGTACCATGGTGCACCACTCTGTAGCGATGGAAAGTCGAAGATGGGCCACAGTAATCCTGGTTTACCGTAAAAATCCCCGTGTCGAAAAAACGAAGGGTAAAAAACACACGAGACCCGATTGAGATTCGGGTTGTCCTTTTTGGGCATTAATCCATCCGTTGATGGTTGAAAGCTGTCAAAACCGTAGAACTCATCGAGGCCATCGTTTTGCCAGGTCATGGCTTCCGTAACTCTAAACGAGCCAGAAGTTATGGCTGTTTGAATAATCGATATATACAGGGTGCAACATTCACAGTGCAAGGTGCAACATCCGTCCGAAATGGTGAAACCGTGTTGTATGACTTTTAGAAATGCGTGCATGGATTTGAAATGGAACGGTACCATGATGCACCACTCTCCAGCGATGCGAAGTCGAAGACGGGCCACTGTAATCCTGTTTTACCGTAAAAATCCACGTGTCGAAAAAACGAAGGGTAAAAAACTTACGAGACCCGATTGAGATTCGGGTTGTCCTTTTTGGGCATTAATCTATCCATTGACGGCTGAAAGCTGTCAAAGCCGTAGAACTCATCGAGGCCTTCGTTTTGATAGGTTATGGCTCCCGTAACTCTAAACGAGCCAGAAGTTATGGCCGTCCGAATAATCGATATCTACTGGGTGCAACATTCACGGTGCAAGGGGCAACATCCGTACGAAATGGAGAAACAGTGCCGTACGACTTTTAGAAATGCATGCATGGATTTGAAACGGAACAGTACCATGGTGCACCACTGTCCGGCAATGGTAAATCGAAGGCCAGCCACCGTAATCCTGTTTTGCCGTAAAAATCCACGTGTCGAAAAAACGAATGGTAAAAAACTTAAGAGACCCGATTGAGATTCGGGTTGTCCTTTTTGGACATCAATCTATCCATTGACGGCTGAAAGCTGTCAAATCCATAGAACTAATCGAGGCCTTCATTTTGACAGGTTATGGCTCCCGTAACTCTAAACGAGCCAGAAGTTATGGCCGTCTGAATAATCGATATCTACAGGGTGCAACATCCACGGTGCAAGGTGCAACATCCGTCCGAAATGGCGAAACAGTGACGTACGACTTTTAAAAATGCGTGTATGGATTTGAAACGGAACACTACCATGGTGCACCACTCTCCAGCGATGGGAAGTCGAAGACGGGCCACGGTAATCCCATTTTACAGTAAAAATCCACGTGTCGAAAAAACGAAGGGTAAAAAACTTACGAGACCTGATTGAGATTCGGGTTGTCCTTTTTTCGAATTAATCTATCCGTTGATGGCTGAAAGCTATCAAACCCATAGAACTCATTGAGGCCTTCGTTTTGACAGGTTATGGCTCCCGTAACTCTAAACGAGCCAGAAGTTATTGCCGTCCGAATAATCGATATCTACAGGGTGCAACATCCACGGTGCAAGGTCCAACATCCGTCCGAAATGGCGAAACAATGCCGTACGACTTTTAGAAATGCGTGCATGGGTTTGAAACGGAACAGTACCATGGTGCACCGCTGTCCAGCGATGGGAAGTCGAAGACGGGCCACGGTAATCCCGTTTTACCGTAAAAATCCACGTGTCGAAAACACGAAGGGTAAATAACTTACGAGACCCGATTGAGATTCGGGTTGTCCTTTTTGGGCATTAATCTATTCGTTGACGGCTAAAAGCTGTCAAAGCCGTAGAACTCATCGAGGCCTTCGTTTTGACAGGTTATGGCTCCCGTAACTCTAAACGAGCCAGAAGTTATGGCCGTCCAAATAATCGATATCTACAGGGTGCAACATCCAAGGTGCAAGGTGCAACATCCGTCCGAAATGGCGAAACAGTGCCGTACGACTTTTAGAAATGCGTGCATGGGTTTGAAACGGAACAGTGCCATGGTGCACCACTCTCCAGCGATGGTAAATCGAAGGCCAGCCACGGTAATCCTGTTTTACCATAAAAATCCACGTGTCGAAAAAACGAAGGGTAAAAAACTTACGAGACCCGATTGAGATTCGGGTTGTCCTTTTTGGGCATTAATCTATCCGTTGACGGTTGAAAGCTTTCAAAGCCGTATAACTCATCGAGGCCTTCGTTTTGACAGGTTATGGCTCCCGTAACTCTAAACGAGCACGAAGTTATGGCCGTCCGAATAATCGATATCTAAAGGGTGCAACATCCACGATGCAAGGTGCAACATCCGTCCGAAATGGTGAAACAGTGTCGTATGACTTTTAGAAATGCGTGCATGGATTTCAAACGGAACAGTACCATAGTGCACCACTCTCCAGCGATGCGAAGTCGAAGACGGGCCACGGTAATCCCATTTTACCGTAAAAATCCACGTGTCGAAAAAACGAAGGGTAAAAAACTTACGAGACCCGATTGAGATTCGGGTTGTCCTTTTTGGGCATTAATCTATCCGTTGACGGCTAAAAGCTGTCAAAGCCGTAGAACTCATCGAGGACTTCGTTTTGACAGGTTATGGCTCCCGTAACTCTAAACGAGCACGAAGTTATGGCCGTCCGAATAATCGATATCTACAGGGTGCAACATCCACGGTGCAAGGTGCAACATCCGTACGAAATGGCGAAACAGTGCCGTACGACTTTTAGAAATGCGTGCATGGATTTGAAACGGAACAGTACCATGTTGCACCACTCTCCAGCGATGGTAAATCGAAGGCCAGCCACGGTAATCCTGTTTTACCGTAAAAATCCACGTGTCGAAAAAACGAAGCGTAAAAAATTTACGAGACACGATTGGGATTCGGGTTGTCCTTTTTGAGCATTAATCTATCCATTGACGGCTGAAAGCGGTCAAAGCCGTAGAACTCATCGAGGCCTTCGTTCTGATAGGTTATGGCTCCCGTTTCTCTAAACGAGCTAGAAGTTATGGCCGTCCGAATAATCGATATCTACAGGGTGCAACATCCGTCCGAAATGGCGAAACAGTGCCGTACGACTTTTAGAAATGCGTGCATGGGTTTGAAACGGAACTGTACCATGGTGCACCACTCTCCAGTGATGGTAAATCGAAGACCAACTACCGTAATCCTGTTTTACCGTAAAAATCCACGTGTCGAAAAACGAAGGGTAAAAAACTTACGAGACCCGATTGAGATTCGAGTTGTCCTTTTTGGGCATTAATCTATCCGTTGACGGCTGAAAGCTGTCAAAGCTGTAGAACTCATCGAAGCCTTCGTTTTGACAGGTTGTGGCTCCCGTAACTCTAAACGAGCCAGAAGTTATGGTCGTCTGTATAATTGATATCTACAGGGCGCAACATCCACGGTGCAAGGTGCAACATCCGTCCGAAATGGCGAAACAGTGCCGTACTACTTTTAGAAATGCATGCATGGATTTGAAACGGAACAGTAACATGGTGCACCACTCTCCAGCGATGGTAAATCGAAGACCAGCCACCGTAATACTGTTTTACCGTAAAAATCCACGTGTCGAAAAAACGAAGGGTAAAAAACTTACGAGACCTGATTGAGATTTGGGTTGTCCTTTTTGGGCATTAATCTATCCGTTGACGGCTGAAAGCTATCAAAGCCGTAGAACTCATCGAGGCCTTCGTTTTGACAGGTTATGGCTCCCCTAACTCTTAAAGAGCCAGAAGTTACGGCCGTCCGAATAATCGATATCTACAGGGTGCAACATCCACGGTGCAAGGTGCAACATCCGTCCGAAATGGCGAAACAGTGCCGTACGACTTTTAGAAATGCGTGCGCGGGTTTGAAACGGAACAGTACCATGGTGCACCACTCTCCAGCGATGGTAAATCGAAGGCCAGCCACAATAATCCTGTTTTACCGTAAAAATCCACGTGTCGAAAAAACGAAGGGTAAAAAACTTACGAGACCCGATTGAGATTCGGGTTGTCCTTTTTGGGCGTTAATCTATCCGTTGACGGTTGAAAGCTGTCAAAGCCGTAGAACTCGTCGAGGCTTTTGTTTTGACAGGTTATGGCTCCCATAACTCTAAACGAGCCAGAAGTTATGGCCGACCGAATAATCGATATTTACAGGGTGCAACATCCACGGTGCAAGGTGCAACATCCGTACGAAATGGCGAAATAGTGTCGTACGACTTTTAGAAATGCATGCATGGATTTGAAAAGGAACAGTACCATGGTGCACCACTCTCCAGCGATGGTAAATCGAAGGCCAGCCATGGTAATCTTGTTTTACCGTAAAAATCCACGTGTCGAAAAAACGAAGGGTAAAAAACTTACGAGACCCGATTGAGATTCGGGTTGTCCTTTTTGTGCATTAATCTATCCGTTGACGGCTGAAAGCTGTCAAAGACGTAGAACGAATCGAGGCCTTCGTTTTGACAGGTTATGACTCCCGTAACTCTAAACGGGCCAGAAGTTATGGTCGTCCATATAATCGATATCTATAGGGTGCAACATCCACGGTGCAAGGTGCAACATCCGTCCGAAATGGCGAAACAGTGTCGTACGACTTTTAGAAATGCGTGCTTGGATTTGAAACGAAACAGTACCATGGTGCACCACTCTCCAGCGATGGTAAATCGAAGACCATCCACTGTAATCCTGTATTACCGTAAAAATCCAAGTGTCGAAAAAACGAAGGGTAAAAAACTTACGAGACCCGATTGAGATTCGGGTTGTCCATTTTGGGATTAATCTATCCGTTGACGGCAGAAAGCTGTCAAAGCCATAGAACTCATCGAGGCCTTCGTTTTGACAGGTTATGGCTCCGTAACTCTAAACGAGCCAGAAGTTATGGCCGTCCGAATAATCGATATCTACAGGGTGCAACATCCACGGCGCAAGGTGCAACATCCGTCCGAAATGGCGAAACAGTGCCGTACGACTTTTAGAAATGCGCGCATGGGTTTGAAACGGAACAGTACCATGGTGCACCACTCTCCAGCAATGGTGAATCGAAGGCCAGCCACGGTAATCCTGTTTTACCGTAAAAATCCACATGTCGAAAAAACGAAGGGTAAAAAACTTAAGAGACCCGATCGAGATTCGGGTTGTCCTTTTTGGGCATTAATCTATCCGTTGATGCCTGAAAGATGTCAAAGCCGTAGAACTTATAGAGGCCTTCGTTTTGACAGGTTATGGCTCTCGTAACTCTGAACGATCCAGAAGTTATGGCCGTCTGAATAATCGATATCTACAGGGTGCAACATCCACGGTGCAAGGTGCAACATCCGTCCGAAATGGCAAAACAGTGCCGTACGACTTTTAGAAATGCGTGCATGGGTTTGAAACGGAACAGTACCATGGTGCACCACTGTCCAGCGATGGTAAATCGAAGGCCTGGCACCGTAATCCTGTTTTGCCGTAATAATCCACGTGTCGAAAAAACGAAGGGTAAAAAACTTAAGAGACCCGATTGAGATTCAGGTTGTCCTTTTTGGGCATTAAGCTATCCATTGACGGCTGAAAGCTGTCAAAGCCGTAGAACTCATCGAGGCCTTCGTTTTGACAGGTTATGGCTCCCATAACTCTAAACGAGCCAGAAGTTATGGCCGTCCGAATAATCGATATCTACAGGGTGCAACTTCCACGGTGCAAGGTGCAACATCCGTCATAAATGGCGAAACAGTGCCGTACGACTTTTAGAAATGCGTGCATGGGTTTGAAACGGAACAGTGTGATGGTGCATCACTGTCCAGCAATGGTAAATCGAAGGCCTGGCACCGTAATCCTGTTTTGCCATAAAAATCCACGTGTCGAAAAAACGAAGGGTAAAAAACTTAAGAGACCCGATTGAGATTCGGGTTGTCTTTTTTGGGCATTAATCTATCCGTTGACGGCTGAAAGCTGTCAAAGCCGTAGAACTCATCGAGGCCTTCATTTTGACAGGTTATGGCTCCCCTAACTCTAAGCGAGCCAGAAGTTATGGCCGTCCGAATAATCGATATCTACAGGGTGCAACATCCACGGTGCAGGGTGCAACATCCGTCCGAAATGGCGAAACAGTGCCGTACGACTTTTAGAAATGCGTGCGCGGGTTTGAAACGGAACAGCACCATGGTGCACCACTCTCCAGCGATGGTAAATCGAAGGCCAGCCACAGTAATCCCGTTTTACCGTAAAAATCCACGTTCGAAAAAACGAAGGGTAAAGAACTTACGAGACCCGATTGAGATTCGGGTTGTCCTTTTTGGGCATTAATCTATCCGTTGATGGTTGAAAGCTGTCAAAGCCGTAGAACTCATTGAGGCCTTCGTTTTCACAGGTTATGGCTCCCGTAACTCTAAACGAGCCAGAAGTTATGGCCGTCCGAATAATCGATATCTATAGGGTGCAACATCCACGGTGCAAGGTGCAACATCCGTCCGAAATGGCGAACAGTGCCGTACGACTTTTTGAAATGCGTGCATGGATTTGAAACGGAACACTACAATGGTGCACCACTCTCCAGCGATGGGAAGTGGAAGACGGGCCACAGTAATCCCGTTTTACCGTAAAAATCCATGTGTCGAAAAAACGAAGGGTAAAAAACTTACGAGACCCGATTGAGATTCGGGTTGTCCTTTTTGGGCATTAATCTATTCGTTGACGGCTAAAAGCTGTCAAACCCGTAGAACTCATCGAGGCCTTCGTTTTGACAGGTTATGGCTCCCGTAACTCTAAACGAGCCAGAAGTTATGGCCGTCCGAATAATCGATATCTACAGGGTGCAACATCCAAGGTGCAAGGTGCTACATCCGTCCGAAATGGCGAAACAGTGCCGTACGACTTTTAGAAATGCGTGCATGGGTTTGAAAGGGAACAGTGCCATGGTGCACCACTCTCCAGCGATGGTAAATCGAAGGCCAGCCACGGTAATCCTGTTTTACCATAAAAATCCACGTGTCGAAAAAACGAAGGGTAAAAAACTTACGAGACCCGATTGAGATTCGGGTTGTCCTTTTTGGGCATTAATCTATCCGTTGACGGTTGAAAGCTTTCAAAGCCGTATAACTCATCGAGGCCTTCGTTTTGACATGTTTTGGCTCTCGTAACTCTAAACGAGCCAGAAGTTGTGGCCGTCCGAATAATCGATATCTACAGGCTGCAACATCCACGGTGCAAGGTGCAACATCCGTACGAAATGGCGAAACAGTGCCGTACGACTTTTAGAAATGCGTGCATGGATTTGAAACGGAACAGTACCATGTTGCACCACTCTCCAGCGATGGTAAATCGAAGGCCAGCCACGGTAATCCTGATTTACCGTAAAAATCCACGTGTCGAAAAAACGAAGGGTAAAAAATTTACGAGACACGATTGGGATTCGGGTTGTCCTTTTTGAGCATTAATCTATCCGTTGACGGATGAAAGCAGTCAAAGCCGTAGAACTCATCGAGGCCTTCGTTCTGACAGGTTATGGCTCCCGTTACTCTGAACGAGCCAGAAGTTATGGCCGTCCGAATAATCGATATCTACAGGGTGCAACATCCGTCCGAAATGGCGAAACAGTGCCGTACGACTTTTAGAAATGCGTGCATGGGTTTGAAACGGAACTGTACCATGGTGCACCACTCTCCAGCGATGGTAAATTAAAGACCAACCACCGTAATCCTATTTTACCGTAAAAATCCATGTGTCGAAAAAACGAAGGGTAAAAAACTTACGAGACCCGATAGAGATTCGGGTTGTCCTTTTTGGGCATTAATCTATCCGTTGACAGCTGAAAGCTGTCAAAGCTGTAGAACTCATCGAAGCCTTCGTTTTGACAGGTTGTGGATTCCGTTACTCTAAACGAGCCAGAAGTTATGGTCGTCCGTATAATCGATATCTACAGGGTGCAACATCCACGGTGCAAGGTGCAACATCCGTCCGAAATGGCGAAACAGTGCCGTACGACTTTTAGAAATGCATGCATGGATTTGAAATGGAACAGTAACATGGTGCACCACTCTCCAGCGATTGTAAATCGAAGACCAGCCACCGTAATCCTGTTTTACCATAAAAATCCACGTGTCGAAAAAATGAAGGGTAAAAAACTTACGAGACCTGATTGAGATTCGGGTTGTCCTTTTTGGGCTTTAATCTATCCGTTGACGGCTGAAAGCTGTCAAAGCCGTAGAACTCATCGAGGCCTTCGTTTTGACAGGTTATGGCTCCTGTAACTCTTAAAGAGCCAGAAGTTATGGCCGTCCGAATAATCGATATCTACAGGGTGCAACATCCACGGTGCATGGTGCAACATCTGTCTGAAATGGCGAAACAGTGCCGTACGACTTTTAGAAATGCATGCATGGGTTTGAAACGGAACAGTACCATGGTGCACCACTCTCCAGCGATGGTAAATCAAAGGCCAGCCACGGTAATCCTGTTTTACCGTAAAAATCCACGTGCCGAAAAAACGAAGGGTAAAAAACTTACGAGACCCGATTGAGATTCGGGTTGTCCTTTTTGGGCATTAATCTATCCGTTGATGGCTGAAAGCTGTCAAAGCCGTAGAACTCATCGAGGCCTTCGTTTTGACAGGTTATGGCTCCTGTAACTCTAAACGAGCCAGAAATTATGGCCGTCCGAATAATCGATATCTACAGGGTGCAACATCCACGGTGCAAGGTGCAACATCCGTCCGAAATGGCGAAACAGTGTCGTACGACTTTTAGAAATGCGTGCTTGGATTTGAAACAAAACAGTACCATGGTGCACCACTCTCCAACGATGGTAAATCGAAGACCAACCACGGTAATCCTGTTTTACCGTAAAAGTCCACGTGTCGAAAAAACGAAGGGTAAAAAATTTACGAGACACGATTGGGATTCGGGTTGTCTTTTTGAGCATTAATCTATCCGTTGACGGCTGAAAGCAGTCAAAGCCGTAGAACTCATCGAGGCCTTCGTTCTGACAGGTTATGGCTCCCGTTACTCTGAACGAGCCAGAAGTTATGCCCGTCCGAATAATCGATATCTACAGGGTGCAACATCCGTCCGAAATGGCGAAACAGTGCCGTACGACTTTTAGAAATGCGTGCATGGGTTTGAAACGGAACTGTACCATGGTGCACCACTCTCCAGCGATGGTAAATCCAAGACCAACCACCGTAATCCTGTTTTACCGTAAAAATCCACGTGTCGAAAAAACGAAGGGTAAAAAACTTACGAGACCCGATTGAGATTCGGGTTGTCCTTTTTAGGCATTAATCTATCCGTTGACGGCTGAAAGCTGTCAAAGCTGTATAACTCATCGAAGCCTTCGTTTTGACAGGTTGTGGCTCCCGTAACTCTAAACGAGCCAGAAGTTATGATCGTCCGTATAATCGATATCTACAGGGTGCAACATCCACGGTGCAAGGTGCAACATCCGTCCGAAATGGCGAAACAGTGCCGTACAACTTTTAGAAATGCATGCATGGATTTGAAATGGAACAGTAACATGGTGCACCACTCTCCAGCGATGGTAAATCGAAGACCAGCCACCGTAATCCTGTTTTACCGTAAAAATCCACGTGTCGAAAAAATGAAGGGTAAAAAACTTACGAGACCTGGTTGAGATTCGGGTTGTCCTTTTTGGGCATTAATCTATCCGTTGACGGCTGAAAGCGGTCAAAGCCGTAGAACTCATCGAGGCCTTCGTTTTGACAGGTTATGGCTCCCGTAACTCTTAAAGAGCCAGAAGTTATGGCCGTCCGAATAATCGATATCTACAGGGTGCAACATCCACGGTGCAAGGTGCAACATCTGTCTGAAATGGCGAAACAGTGTCGTACGACTTTTAGAAATGCGTGCATGGGTTTGAAATGTAACAGTACCATGGTGCACCACTCTCCAGCGATGGTAAATCAAAGGCCAGCCACGGTAATCCTGTTTTACCGTAAAAATCCACGTGTCGAAAAAACGAAGGGTAAAAAACTTACGAGACCCGATTGAGATTCGGGTTGTCCTTTTTGGGCATTAATCTACCCGTTGACGGCTGAAAGCTGTCAAAGCCGTAGAACTCATCGAGGCCTTCGTTTTGGCAGGTTATGGCTCCCATAACTCTAAACAAGCCAGAAATTATGGCCGTCCGAATAATCGATATCTACAGGGTGCAACATCCACGGTGCAAGGTGCAACATCCGTCCGAAATGGCGAAACAGTGTCGTACGACTTTTAGAAATGCGTGCTTGGATTTGAAACAAAACAGTACCATGGTGCACCACTCTCCAGCGATGGTAAATCGTAGACCATCCACTGTAATCCTGTATTACCGTAAAAATCCAAGTGTCGAAAAAACGAAGGTTAAAAAACTTACGAGACCCGATTGAGATTCGGGTTGTCTATTTTTGGGCATTAATCTATCCGTTGACGGCTGAAAGCTGTCAAAGCCGTAGAACTCATCGAGGCCTTCGTTTTGACAGGTTATGGCTCCTGTAACTCTAAACGAGCCATAAGTTATGGCCGTCCGAATAATCGATATCTACAGGGTGCAACATCCACGGTGCAAGGTGCAACATCCGTCCGAAATGGCGAAACAGTGCCGTACGACTTTTAGAAATGCGTGCATGGGTTTGAAACGGAACAGTACCATGGTGCACCACTCTCCAGCAATGGTAAATCGAAGGCCAGCCACGGTAATCCTGTTTTACCGTAAAAATCCACGTGTCAAAAAAACGAAGGGTAAAAAACTTAAGAGACCCGATTGAGATTCGGGTTGTCCTTTTTGGGCATTAATCTATCCGTTGACGCCTGAAAGCTGTCAGAGCCGTAGAACTCATAGAGGCCTTCGTTTTGACAGGTTATGGCTCCCGTAACTCTAAACGATCCAGAAGTTATGGCCGTCCGAATAATCGATATCTACAGGGTGCAACATCCACGGTGCAAGGTGCAACATCCGTCCGAAATGGCAAAACAGTGCCGTACGACTTTTAGAAATGCGTGCATGGGTTTGAAACGGAACAGTACCATGGTGCATCACTGTCCAGCGATGGTAAATCGAAGGCCTGGCACCGTAATCATGTTTTGCCGTAAAAATCCACGTGTCGAAAAAACGAAGGGTAAAAAACTTAAGAGACCCGATTGAGATTCGGGTTGTCCTTTTTGGGCATTAATCTATCCGTTGACGGCTGAAAGCTGTCAAAGCCGTAGAACTCATCGAGGCCTTTGTTTTGACAGGTTATGGCTCCCATAACTCTAAACGAGCCAGAAGTTATGGCCGTCCGAATAATCGATATCTACAGGGTGCAACATCCACAGTGCCAGGTGCAACATCCGTCCGAAATGGCAAAACAGTGCCGTACGACTTTTAGAAATGCGTGCATGGGTTTGAAACGGAACAGTACCATGGTGCATCACTGTCCAGCGATGGTAAATCGAAGGCCTGGCACCGTAATCCTGTTTTTCCATAAAAATCCACGTGTCGAAAAAACGAAGGGTAAAAAACTTAAGAGACGCGATTGAGATTCGGGTTATCATTTTTGGGCATTAATCTATCCGTTGACGGCTGAAAGCTGTCAAAGCCGTAGAACTCATCGAGGCCTTCGTTTTGACAGGTTATGGCTCCCGTAACTCTAAACGAGCCAGAAGTTATGGTTGTCCGAATAATCGATATCTACAGGGTGCAACATCGACGGTGCAAGGTGCAACATCCGTCCGAAATGGCGAAACAGTGCCGTACGACTTTTAAAAATGCTTGCATGGGTTTGAAACGGAACAGTACCATGGTGAACCACTCTCCAGTGATGGTAAATCGAAGGCCAGCCACGGTAATCCTGTTTTACCGTAAAAGTCCACGTGTCGAAAAAACGAAGGGTAAAAAACTTACGAGACCCGATTGAGATTCGGGTTGTCCTTTTTGGGCATTAATCTATCCGTTGACGGCTGAAAGCTGTCAAAGCCGTAGAACTTCGTTTTGACAGGTTATGGCTCCCGTAACTCTAAACGAGCCAGAAGTTATGGCCGTCCGAATAATCGATATCTACAGGGTGCAACATCGACGGTGCAAGGTGCAACATCCGTCCGAAATGGCGAAACAGTGCCGTACGACTTTTAGAAATGCTTGCATGGGTTTGAAACGGAACAGTACCATGGTGAACCACTCTCCAGCGATGGTAAATCGAAGGCCAGCCACGGTAATCCTGTTTTACCGTAAAAGTCCACGTGTCGAAAAAACGAAGGGTAAAAAACTTACGTGACCCGATTGAGATTCGGGTTGTCCTTTTTGGGCATTAATCTATCCGTTGACGGCTGAAAGCTGTCAAAGCCGTAGAACTCATCGAGGCCTTCGTTTTGACAGGTTATGGCTCCGGTAACTCTAAACGAGCCAGAAGTTATGGCCGTCCGAATAATCGATATCTACAGGGTGCAACATCCACGGTGCAAGGTGCAACATCCGTCCGAAATGGCGAAACAGTGCCGTACGACTTTTAGAAATGCGTGCATGGGTTTGAAACGGAACAGTACCATGGTGCATCACTGTCCAGCGATGGTAAATCGAAGGCCTGGCACCGTAATCATGTTTTGCCGTAAAAATCCACGTGTCGAAAAAACGAAGGGTAAAAAACTTAAGAGACCCGATTGAGATTCGGGTTGTCCTTTTTGGGCATTAATCTATCCGTTGACGGTTGAAAGCTGTCAAAGCCGTAGAACTCATCGAGGCCTTTGTTTTGACAGGTTATGGCTCCCATAACTCTAGACGAGCCAGAAGTTATGGCCGTCCGAATAATCGATATCTACAGGGTGCAACATCCACAGTGCCAGGTGCAACATCCGTCCGAAATGGCGAAACAGTGCCGTACGACTTTTAGAAATGCATGCATGGGTTTGAAACGGAACAGTACCATGGTGCATCACTGTCCAGCGATGGTAAATCGAAGGCCTGGCACCGTAATCCTGTTTTTCCATAAAAATCCACGTGTCGAAAAAACGAACGGTAAAAAACTTAAGAGACCCGATTGAGATTCGGGTTATCATTTTTGGGCATTAATCTATCCGTTGACGGCTGAAAGCTGTCAAAGCCGTAGAACTCATCGAGGCCTTCGTTTTGACAGGTTATGGCTCCCATAACTCTAAACGAGCCAGAAGTTATGGCCGTCCGAATAATCGATATCTATAGGGTGCAACATCGACGGTGCAAGGTGCAATATCCGTCCGAAATGGCGAAACAGTGCCGTACGACTTTTAGAAATGCTTGCATGGGTTTGAAACGGAACAGTACCATGGTGAACCACTCTCCAACGATGGTAAATCGAAGGCCAGCCACGGTAATCCTGTTTTACCGTAAAAGTCCACGTGTCGAAAAAACGAAGGGTAAAAAACTTACGAGACCCGATTGAGATTCGGGTTGTCCTTTTTGGGCATTAATCTATCCGTTAACGGCTGAAAGCTGTCAAAGCCGTAGAACTCATCGAGGCCTTCGTTTTGACAGGTTATGGCTCCCGTAACTCTAAACGAGCCAGAAGTTATGGCCGTCCGAATAATCGATATCTACAGGGTGCAACATCGACGGTGCAAGGTGCAACATCCGTCCGAAATGGCGAAACAGTGCCGTACGACTTTTAGAAATGCTTGCATAGGTTTGAAACGGAACAGTACCATAGTGAACCACTCTCCAGCGATGGTAAATCGAAGGCCAGCCACGGTAATCCTGTTTTACCGTAAAAGTCCACGTGTCGAAAAAACGAAGGGTAAAAAACTTACGAGACCCGATTGAGATTCGGGTTGTCCTTTTTGGACATTAATCTATCCGTTGACGGCTGAAAGCTGTCAAAGCCGTAGAACTCATCGAGGCCTTCGTTTTGACAGGTTATGGCTCCCGTAACTCTAAACGAGCCAGAAGTTATGGCCGTCCGAATAATCGATATCTACAGGGTGCAACATCCACGGTGCAAGGTGCAACATCCGTCTGAAATGGCGAAACAGTGTCGTACGACTTTTAGAAATGCATGCATGGATTTGAAACGGAACAGTACCATGGTGCACCACTCTCCAGCGATGGTAAATCGAAGGCCAGCCACGGTAATCCTGTTTTACCGTAAAAGTCCACGTGTCGAAAAAACGAAGGGTAAAAAATTACGAGACCCGATTGAGATTCGGGTTGTCCTTTTTGGGCATTAATCTATCCGTTGACGGCTGAAAGCTGTCAAAGCCGTAGAACTCAGCGAGGCCTTCGTTTTGACAGGTTATGGCTCCCGTAACTCTAAACAAGCCAGAAGTTATGGCCGTCCGAATAATCGATATCTACAGGGTGCAACATCGACGGTGCAAGGTGCAACATCCGTCCGAAATGGCGAAACAGTGCCGTACGACTTTTAGAAATGCTTGCATGGGTTTGAAACGGAACAGTACCATGGTGAACCACTCTCCAGCGATGGTAAATCGAAGGCCAGCCACGGTAATCCTGTTTTACCGTAAAAGTCCACGTGTCGAAAAAACGAAGGGTAAAAAACTTACGAGACCCGATTGAGATTCGGGTTGTCCTTTTTGGGCATTAATCTATCCGTTGACGGCTGAAAGCTGTCAAAGCCGTAGAACTCATCGAGGCCTTCGTTTTGACAGGTTATGGCTCCCGTAACTCTAAACGAGCCAGAAGTTATGGCCGTCCGAATAATCGATATCTACAGGGTGCAACATCGACGGTGCAAGGTGCAACATCCGTCCGAAATGGCGAAACAGTGCCGTACGACTTTTAGAAATGCTTGCATGGGTTTGAAACGGAACAGTATCATGGTGAACCACTCTCCAGCGATGGTAAATCGAAGGCCAGCCACGGTAATCCTGTTTTACCGTAAAAGTCCACGTGTCGAAAAAACGAAGGGTAAAAAACTTACGTGACCCGATTGAGATTCGGGTTGTCCTTTTTGGGCATTAATCTATCCGTTGACGGCTGAAAGCTGTCAAAGCCGTAGAACTCATCGAGGCCTTCGTTTTGACAGGTTATGGCTCCGGTAACTCTAAACGAGCCAGAAGTTATGGCCGTCCGAATAATCGATATCTACAGGGTGCAACATCCACGGTGCAAGGTGCAACATCCGTCCGAAATGGCGAAACAGTGCCGTACGACTTTTAGAAATGCGTGCATGGGTTTGAAACGGAACAGTACCATGGTGCATCACTGTCCAGCGATGGTAAATCGAAGGCCTGGCACCGTAATCATGTTTTGCCGTAAAAATCCACGTGTCGAAAAAACGAAGGGTAAAAAACTTACGAGACCCGATTGAGATTCGGGTTGTCCTTTTTGGACATTAATCTATCCGTTGACGGCTGAAAGCTGTCAAAGCCGTAGAACTCATCGAGGCCTTCGTTTTGACAGGTTATGGCTCCCGTAACTCTAAACGAGCCAGAAGTTATGGCCGTCCGAATAATCGATATCTACAGGGTGCAACATCCACGGTGCAAGGTGCAACATCCGTCTGAAATGGCGAAACAGTGTCGTACGACTTTTAGAAATGCATGCATGGATTTGAAACGGAACAGTACCATGGTGCACCACTCTCCAGCGATGGTAAATCGAAGGCCAGCCACGGTAATCCTGTTTTACCGTAAAAGTCCACGTGTCGAAAAAACGAAGGGTAAAAAATTACGAGACCCGATTGAGATTCGGGTTGTCCTTTTTGGGCATTAATCTATCCGTTGACGGCTGAAAGCTGTCAAAGCCGTAGAACTCAGCGAGGCCTTCGTTTTGACAGGTTATGGCTCCCGTAACTCTAAACAAGCCAGAAGTTATGGCCGTCCGAATAATCGATATCTACAGGGTGCAACATCGACGGTGCAAGGTGCAACATCCGTCCGAAATGGCGAAACAGTGCCGTACGACTTTTAGAAATGCTTGCATGGGTTTGAAACGGAACAGTACCATGGTGAACCACTCTCCAGCGATGGTAAATCGAAGGCCAGCCACGGTAATCCTGTTTTACCGTAAAAGTCCACGTGTCGAAAAAACGAAGGGTAAAAAACTTACGAGACCCGATTGAGATTCGGGTTGTCCTTTTTGGGCATTAATCTATCCGTTGACGGCTGAAAGCTGTCAAAGCCGTAGAACTCATCGAGGCCTTCGTTTTGACAGGTTATGGCTCCCGTAAATCTAAACGAGCCAGAAGTTATGGCCGTCCGAATAATCGATATCTACAGGGTGCAACATCCACGGTGCAAGGTGCAACATCCGTCTGAAATGGCGAAACAGTGTCGTACGGCTTTTAGAAATGCATGCATGGATTTGAAACGGAACAGTACCATGGTGCACCACTCTCCAGCGATGGTAAATCGAAGGCCGGCCACCGTAATCCTGTTTTACCGTAAAAATCCACGTATCGAAAAAACGAAGGGTAAAAAACTTACGGGACCCGATCGAGATTCGGGTTGTCCTTTTTGGGCATTATTCTATCCGTTGACGGCTGAAAGCAGTCAAAGCCGTAGAACTCATCGAGGCCTTCGTTTTGACAGTTTATGGCTCCCGTAACTCTAAACGAGCCAGACGTTATGGTCGTCCATATAATCGATATCTACAGGGTGCAACATCCACGGTGCAAGGTGCAACATCCATCTGAAATGGCGAAACAGTGTCGTACGACATTTAGAAATGCGTGCATGGATTTGAAACGGAACAGTACCATGGTGCACCACTCTCCAGCGATGGTAAATCGAAGACCAGCCACCGTAATCCTGTTTTACCGTAAAAATCCACGTGTCGAAGAAACGAAGGGTAAAAAACTTACGAGACCCGATTGAGATTCGGGTTGTCCTTTTTGGGCATTAATCTATCCGTTGACGGTTGAAAGCAGTCAAAGCCGTAGAACTCATCGAGGCCTTCGTTTCGACAGCTTATGGCTCCTGTAACTCTAAACGAGCCATAATTTATGGCCGTCCGAATAATCGATATCTAAAGGGTGCAACATCCACGGTGCAAGGTGCAACATCCGTCCGAAATGGCGAAACAGTGCCGTACGACTTTTAGAAATGCGTGCATGGATTTTGAACAGAACAGTGCCATGGTGCACCACTCTCCAGCGATGGTAAATCGAAGGCCAGCCACGGTAATCCTGTTTTACCGTAAAAATCCTCGTGTCGAAAAAACGAAGGGTAAAAAACTTACGAGACACGATTGAGATTCGGGTTGTCCTTTTTGAGCATTAATCTATCCGTTGACGGCTGAAAGCTGTCAAAGCCGTAGAACTCATCGAGGCCTTCGTTCTGACAGGTTATGGCTCCCGTAACTCTAAACGAGCCAGAAGTTATGGCCGTCCGAATAATCGATATCTACAAGGTGCAACATCCACGGTGGAAGGTGCAACATCCGTCCGAAATGGCGAAACAGTGCCGTACGACTTTTAGAAATGAATGCATGGGTTTGAAACGGAACAGTACCATGGTGCACCACTCTCCAGCGATGGTAAATCGAAGACCAGCCACCGTAATCCTGTTTTACCGTAAAAATCCACGTGTCGAAAAAACGAAGGGTAAAAAACTTACGAGACCCGATTGAGATTCGGGTTGTCCTTTTTGGGCATTAATCTACCCGTTGACGGCTGAAAGCTGTCAAAGCCAGAGAACTCATCGAGGCCTTCGTTTTGACAGGTTATGGCTCCCATAACTCTAAACGAGCCAGAAGTTATGACCGTCCGAATAATCGATATCTACAGGGTGCAACATCCACGGTGCAAGGTACAACATCCGTCAGAAATGGCGAAACAGTGTTGTACGACTTTTAGAAAAGCGTGCATGGGTTTGAAACGGAACAGTACCATGGTGCACCACTCTCCAGCGATGGTAAATCAAAGGCCAGCCACGGTGATCCTGTTTTACCGTAAAAATCCACAAGTCGAAAGAACGAAGGGTAAAAAACTTAAGAGACCCGATTGAGATTCGGGTTATCCTTTTTGGGCATTAATCTATCCGTTGATGGCTGAAAGCTATCAAAGCCGTAGAACTCATCGAGGCCTTCATTTTGACAGGTTATGGCTCCCGTAACTCTAAACGAGCCAGAAGTTATGGCCGTCCGAATAATCGATGTCTACAGGGTGCAACATCCACGGTGCAAGGTGCAACATCCGTCCGAAATGGCGAAACAGTGCCGTACGACTTCTAGAAATGCGTGCATGGGTTTGAAACGGAACAGTACCATGGTGTACCACTCTCCAGCGATGGTAAATCGAAGGCCAGCCATGGTAATCCTGTTTTACCGTAAAAATCCACGTGTCGAAAAAACGAAGGGTGAAAAACTTAAGAGACCCAATTGAGATTCGGGTTGTCCTTTTTGGGCATTAATCTATCCGTTGACGGCTGAAAGCGGTCAAAGCCGTAGAACTCACCGAGGCCTTCGTTTTGACAGGTTATGGCTCCCGTAACTCTAAACGAGCCAGAAGTTATGGCCGTCCGAATAATCGATATCTACAGGGTGCAACATCCGCGGTGCAAGGTGCAACATCCGTCCGAAATGGCGAAACAATGCCGTACAACTTTTAGAAATGCGTGCATGGGTTTGAAACGGAACAATACCATGGTGCATCATTTTCCAGCGATGGTAAATCGAAGGCCTGCCACCGTAATCCTGTTTTGCCGTAAAAATCCACGTGTCGAAAAAACGAAGGGTAAAAAACTTAAGAGACGCGATTGATATTCGGGTTGTCCTTTTTGGGCATTAATCTATCCGTTGACGGCTGAAAGCGGTCAAAGCCGTAGAACTCACCGAGGCCTTCGTTTTGACAGGTTATGGCTCCCGTAACTCTAAACGAGCCAGAAGTTATGGCCGTCCGAATAATCGATATCTACAGGGTGCAACATCCACGGTGCAAGGTGCAACATCCGTCCGTAATGGCGAAACAGTGTCGTACGACTTTTAGAAATGCGTGCATGGGTTTGAAACGGAACAGCACCATGGTGCACCACTCTCCAGCGATGGTAAATCGAAGGCCAGCCACGGTAATCCTGTTTTACCGTAAAAATCCATGTGTCGAAAAAACGAAGGGTAAAAAACTTACGAGACCCGATTGAGATTCGGGTTGTCCATTTTGGGCATTAATCTACCCATTGAGGGTTGAAAGTTGTCAAAGCCGTAGAACTCATCGAGGCCTTCGTTTTGACAGGTTATGGCTCCCGTAACTCTAAACGAGCCAGAAGTTATGGCCGTCCGAATAATCGATATCTACAGGGTGCAACATCCACGGTGCAAGGTGCAACATCCATCCGAAATGGCGAAACAGTGTCGTACGACTTTTTGAAATGCGTGCATGGATTTGAAACGGAACACTACCATGTTGCACCACTCTCCAGCGATGGGAAGTCGAAGACGGGCCATGGTAATCCCGTCTTACCGTAAAAATCCACGTGTCGAAAAAACGAAGGGTAAAAAACTTAGGAGACCCGATTGAGATTCGGGTTGTCCTTTTTGGGCATTAATCTATCCGTTGACGGCTGAAAGCAGTCAAAGCCGTAGAACTCACCGAGGCCTTCGTTTTGACAGGTTATGTCTCCCGTAACTCTAAACGAGCCAAAAGTTATGGTCGTCCGTATAATCGATATCTACAGGGTGCAACATCCACGGTGCAAGGTGCAACATCCGTCCGAAATGGCGAAACAGTGTCGTACGACATTTAGAAATGCATGCATGGATTTGAAACGGAACAGTGCCATGGTGCACCACTCTCCAGCGATGGTAAATCGAAGACCAGCCATCGTAATCCTGTTTTACCGTAAAAATCCACGTGTCGAAAAAACGAAGGGTAAAAAACTTACGAGACCCGATTGAGATTCGGGTTGTCCTTTTTGGGCATTAATCTACCCGTTGACGGTTGAAAGTTGTCAAAGCCGTAGAACTCATCGAGGCCTTCGTTTTGACAGGTTATGGCTCCCGTAACTCTAAACGAGCCAGAATTTATGGCCGTCCGAATAATCGATATCTACAGGGTGCAACATCCACGGTGCAAGGTGCAACATCCGTCCGAAATGGCGAAACAGTGCCGTACGACTTTTTGAAATGCGTGCATGGATTTGAAACGGAACACTACCATGGTGCACCACTCTCCAGCGATGGGAAGTCGAAGACGGGCCACGGTAATCCCGTTTTACCGTAAAAATCCACGTGTCGAAAAAACGAAGGGTAAAAAACTTACGAGACCCGATTGAGATTCGGGTTGTCCTTTTTGGGCATTATTCTATCCGTTGACGGCTGAAAGCAGTCAAAGCCGTAGAACTCATCGAGGCCTTCATTTTGACAGGTTATGGCTCCCGTAACTCTAAACGAGCCAGAAGTTATGGTCGTCCGTATAATCGATATCTACAGGGTGCAACATCCACGGTGCAAGGTGCAACATCCATCCGAAATGGCGAAACAGTGTCGTACGGCATTTAGAAATGCGTGCATGGATTTGAAACGGAACAGTACCCTGGTGCACCACTCTCCAGCGATGGTAAATCGAAGACCAGCCACCGTAATCCTGTTTTACCGTAAAAATCCACGTGTCGAAAAAACGAAGGGTAAAAAACTTACGAGACCCGATTGAGATTCGGGTTGTCCTTTTTTGGGCATTAATCTACCCGTTGACGGCTGAAAGCTGTCAAAGCCGTAGAACTCATCGAGGCCTTTTTTTTGACAGGTTATGGCTCCCATAACTCTAAACAAGCCAGAAGTTATGGCCGTCCGAATAATCGATATCTACAGGGTGCAACATCCAGGGTGCAAGGTGCAACATCCGTCCGAAATGGCGAAACAGTGTCGTACGACTTTTAGAAATGCGTGCATGGGTTTGAAACGGAACAGTGTCATGGTGCACCACTCTCCAACGATGGTAAATCGAAGGCCAGCCACGGTAATCCTGTTTTACCATAAAAATCCACGTGTCGAAAAAACGAAGGGCAAAAAACTTACGAGACCCGATTGAGATTCGGGTTGTCCTTTTTGGGCATTAATCTATCCGTTGACGGTTGAAAGCTGTCAAAGCCGTAGAACTCATCGAGGCCTTCGTTTTGACAGGTTATGGCTCCCGTAACTCTAAACGACCCAGAAGTTATGGCCGTCCGAATAATCGATATCTACAGGGTGCAACATCCACGGTGCAAGGTGCAACATCCGTCCGAAATGGCGAAACAGTGCCGTACGACTTTTAGAAATGCGTGCATGGATTTTAAACGGAACAGTACCATGGTGAACCACTCTCCAGCGATGGTAAATCGAAGGCCAGCCACGGTAATCCTGTTTTACCGTAAAAGTCCACGTGTCGAAAAAACGAAGGGTAAAAAACTTACGAGACCCGATTGAGATTCGGGTTGTCCTTTTTGGGCATTAATCTATCCGTTGACGGCTGAAAGCTGTTAAAGCCGTAGAACTCATCGAGGCCTTCGTTTTGACAGGTTATGGCTCCGGTAACTCTAAACGAGCCAGAAGTTATGGCCGTCCGAATAATCGATATCTACAGGGTGCAACATCCACGGTGCAAGGTGCAACATCCGTCCGAAATGGCGAAACAGTGCCGTACGACTTTTAGAAATGCGTGCATGGGTTTGAAACGGAACAGTACCATGGTGCATCACTGTCCAGCGATGGTAAATCGAAGGCCTGGCACCGTAATCATGTTTTGCCGTAAAAATCCATGTGTCGAAAAAACGAAGGGTAAAAAACTTAAGAGACCCGATTGAGATTCGGGTTGTCCTTTTTGGGCATTAATCTATCCGTTGACGGTTGAAAGCTGTCAAAGCCGTAGAACTCATCGAGGCCTTTGTTTTGACAGGTTATGGCTCCCATAACTCTAAACGAGCCAGAAGTTATGGCCGTCCGAATAATCGATATCTACAGGGTGCAACATCCACAGTGCCAGGTGCAACATCCGTCCGAAATGGCGAAACAGTGCCGTACGACTTTTAGAAATGCATGCATGGGTTTGAAACGGAACAGTACCATGGTGCATCACTGTCCAGCGATGGTAAATCGAAGGCCTGGCACCGTAATCCTGTTTTTCCATAAAAATCCACGTGTCGAAAAAACGAACGGTAAAAAACTTAAGAGACCCGATTGAGATTCGGGTTATCATTTTTGGGCATTAATCTATCCGTTGACGGCTGAAAGCTGTCAAAGCCGTAGAACTCATCGAGGCCTTCGTTTTGACAGGTTATGGCTCCCATAACTCTAAACGAGCCAGAAGTTATGGCCGTCCGAATAATCGATATCTATAGGGTGCAACATCGACGGTGCAAGGTGCAATATCCGTCCGAAATGGCGAAACAGTGCCGTACGACTTTTAGAAATGCTTGCATGGGTTTGAAACGGAACAGTACCATGGTGAACCACTCTCCAACGATGGTAAATCGAAGGCCAGCCACGGTAATCCTGTTTTACCGTAAGAGTCCACGTGTCGAAAAAACGAAGGGTAAAAAACTTACGAGACCCGATTGAGATTCGGGTTGTCCTTTTTGGGCATTAATCTATCCGTTAACGGCTGAAAGCTGTCAAAGCCGTAGAACTCATCGAGGCCTTCGTTTTGACAGGTTATGGCTCCCGTAACTCTAAACGAGCCAGAAGTTATGGCCGTCCGAATAATCGATATCTACAGGGTGCAACATCGACGGTGCAAGGTGCAACATCCGTCCGAAATGGCGAAACAGTGCCGTACGACTTTTAGAAATGCTTGCATAGGTTTGAAACGGAACAGTACCATAGTGAACCACTCTCCAGCGATGGTAAATCGAAGGCCAGCCACGGTAATCCTGTTTTACCGTAAAAGTCCACGTGTCGAAAAAACGAAGGGTAAAAAACTTACGAGACCCGATTGAGATTCGGGTTGTCCTTTTTGGACATTAATCTATCCGTTGACGGCTGAAAGCTGTCAAAGCCGTAGAACTCATCGAGGCCTTCGTTTTGACAGGTTATGGCTCCCGTAACTCTAAACGAGCCAGAAGTTATGGCCGTCCGAATAATCGATATCTACAGGGTGCAACATCCACGGTGCAAGGTGCAACATCCGTCTGAAATGGCGAAACAGTGTCGTACGACTTTTAGAAATGCATGCATGGATTTGAAACGGAACAGTACCATGGTGCACCACTCTCCAGCGATGGTAAATCGAAGGCCAGCCACGGTAATCCTGTTTTACCGTAAAAGTCCACGTGTCGAAAAAACGAAGGGTAAAAAATTACGAGACCCGATTGAGATTCGGGTTGTCCTTTTTGGGCATTAATCTATCCGTTGACGGCTGAAAGCTGTCAAAGCCGTAGAACTCAGCGAGGCCTTCGTTTTGACAGGTTATGGCTCCCGTAACTCTAAACAAGCCAGAAGTTATGGCCGTCCGAATAATCGATATCTACAGGGTGCAACATCGACGGTGCAAGGTGCAACATCCGTCCGAAATGGCGAAACAGTGCCGTACGACTTTTAGAAATGCTTGCATGGGTTTGAAACGGAACAGTACCATGGTGAACCACTCTCCAGCGATGGTAAATCGAAGGCCAGCCACGGTAATCCTGTTTTACCGTAAAAGTCCACGTGTCGAAAAAACGAAGGGTAAAAAACTTACGAGACCCGATTGAGATTCGGGTTGTCCTTTTTGGGCATTAATCTATCCGTTGACGGCTGAAAGCTGTCAAAGCCGTAGAACTCATCGAGGCCTTCGTTTTGACAGGTTATGGCTCCCGTAACTCTAAACGAGCCAGAAGTTATGGCCGTCCGAATAATCGATATCTACAGGGTGCAACATCGACGGTGCAAGGTGCAACATCCGTCCGAAATGGCGAAACAGTGCCGTACGACTTTTAGAAATGCTTGCATGGGTTTGAAACGGAACAGTATCATGGTGAACCACTCTCCAGCGATGGTAAATCGAAGGCCAGCCACGGTAATCCTGTTTTACCGTAAAAGTCCACGTGTCGAAAAAACGAAGGGTAAAAAACTTACGTGACCCGATTGAGATTCGGGTTGTCCTTTTTGGGCATTAATCTATCCGTTGACGGCTGAAAGCTGTCAAAGCCGTAGAACTCATCGAGGCCTTCGTTTTGACAGGTTATGGCTCCGGTAACTCTAAACGAGCCAGAAGTTATGGCCGTCCGAATAATCGATATCTACAGGGTGCAACATCCACGGTGCAAGGTGCAACATCCGTCCGAAATGGCGAAACAGTGCCGTACGACTTTTAGAAATGCGTGCATGGGTTTGAAACGGAACAGTACCATGGTGCATCACTGTCCAGCGATGGTAAATCGAAGGCCTGGCACCGTAATCATGTTTTGCCGTAAAAATCCACGTGTCGAAAAAACGAAGGGTAAAAAACTTACGAGACCCGATTGAGATTCGGGTTGTCCTTTTTGGACATTAATCTATCCGTTGACGGCTGAAAGCTGTCAAAGCCGTAGAACTCATCGAGGCCTTCGTTTTGACAGGTTATGGCTCCCGTAACTCTAAACGAGCCAGAAGTTATGGCCGTCCGAATAATCGATATCTACAGGGTGCAACATCCACGGTGCAAGGTGCAACATCCGTCTGAAATGGCGAAACAGTGTCGTACGACTTTTAGAAATGCATGCATGGATTTGAAACGGAACAGTACCATGGTGCACCACTCTCCAGCGATGGTAAATCGAAGGCCAGCCACGGTAATCCTGTTTTACCGTAAAAGTCCACGTGTCGAAAAAACGAAGGGTAAAAAATTACGAGACCCGATTGAGATTCGGGTTGTCCTTTTTGGGCATTAATCTATCCGTTGACGGCTGAAAGCTGTCAAAGCCGTAGAACTCAGCGAGGCCTTCGTTTTGACAGGTTATGGCTCCCGTAACTCTAAACAAGCCAGAAGTTATGGCCGTCCGAATAATCGATATCTACAGGGTGCAACATCGACGGTGCAAGGTGCAACATCCGTCCGAAATGGCGAAACAGTGCCGTACGACTTTTAGAAATGCTTGCATGGGTTTGAAACGGAACAGTACCATGGTGAACCACTCTCCAGCGATGGTAAATCGAAGGCCAGCCACGGTAATCCTGTTTTACCGTAAAAGTCCACGTGTCGAAAAAACGAAGGGTAAAAAACTTACGAGACCCGATTGAGATTCGGGTTGTCCTTTTTGGGCATTAATCTATCCGTTGACGGCTGAAAGCTGTCAAAGCCGTAGAACTCATCGAGGCCTTCGTTTTGACAGGTTATGGCTCCCGTAAATCTAAACGAGCCAGAAGTTATGGCCGTCCGAATAATCGATATCTACAGGGTGCAACATCCACGGTGCAAGGTGCAACATCCGTCTGAAATGGCGAAACAGTGTCGTACGGCTTTTAGAAATGCATGCATGGATTTGAAACGGAACAGTACCATGGTGCACCACTCTCCAGCGATGGTAAATCGAAGGCCGGCCACCGTAATCCTGTTTTACCGTAAAAATCCACGTATCGAAAAAACGAAGGGTAAAAAACTTACGGGACCCGATCGAGATTCGGGTTGTCCTTTTTGGGCATTATTCTATCCGTTGACGGCTGAAAGCAGTCAAAGCCGTAGAACTCATCGAGGCCTTCGTTTTGACAGTTTATGGCTCCCGTAACTCTAAACGAGCCAGACGTTATGGTCGTCCATATAATCGATATCTACAGGGTGCAACATCCACGGTGCAAGGTGCAACATCCATCTGAAATGGCGAAACAGTGTCGTACGACATTTAGAAATGCGTGCATGGATTTGAAACGGAACAGTACCATGGTGCACCACTCTCCAGCGATGGTAAATCGAAGACCAGCCACCGTAATCCTGTTTTACCGTAAAAATCCACGTGTCGAAGAAACGAAGGGTAAAAAACTTACGAGACCCGATTGAGATTCGGGTTGTCCTTTTTGGGCATTAATCTATCCGTTGACGGTTGAAAGCAGTCAAAGCCGTAGAACTCATCGAGGCCTTCGTTTCGACAGCTTATGGCTCCTGTAACTCTAAACGAGCCATAATTTATGGCCGTCCGAATAATCGATATCTAAAGGGTGCAACATCCACGGTGCAAGGTGCAACATCCGTCCGAAATGGCGAAACAGTGCCGTACGACTTTTAGAAATGCGTGCATGGATTTTGAACAGAACAGTGCCATGGTGCACCACTCTCCAGCGATGGTAAATCGAAGGCCAGCCACGGTAATCCTGTTTTACCGTAAAAATCCTCGTGTCGAAAAAACGAAGGGTAAAAAACTTACGAGACACGATTGAGATTCGGGTTGTCCTTTTTGAGCATTAATCTATCCGTTGACGGCTGAAAGCTGTCAAAGCCGTAGAACTCATCGAGGCCTTCGTTCTGACAGGTTATGGCTCCCGTAACTCTAAACGAGCCAGAAGTTATGGCCGTCCGAATAATCGATATCTACAAGGTGCAACATCCACGGTGGAAGGTGCAACATCCGTCCGAAATGGCGAAACAGTGCCGTACGACTTTTAGAAATGAATGCATGGGTTTGAAACGGAACAGTACCATGGTGCACCACTCTCCAGCGATGGTAAATCGAAGACCAGCCACCGTAATCCTGTTTTACCGTAAAAATCCACGTGTCGAAAAAACGAAGGGTAAAAAACTTACGAGACCCGATTGAGATTCGGGTTGTCCTTTTTGGGCATTAATCTACCCGTTGACGGCTGAAAGCTGTCAAAGCCAGAGAACTCATCGAGGCCTTCGTTTTGACAGGTTATGGCTCCCATAACTCTAAACGAGCCAGAAGTTATGACCGTCCGAATAATCGATATCTACAGGGTGCAACATCCACGGTGCAAGGTACAACATCCGTCAGAAATGGCGAAACAGTGTTGTACGACTTTTAGAAAAGCGTGCATGGGTTTGAAACGGAACAGTACCATGGTGCACCACTCTCCAGCGATGGTAAATCAAAGGCCAGCCACGGTGATCCTGTTTTACCGTAAAAATCCACAAGTCGAAAGAACGAAGGGTAAAAAACTTAAGAGACCCGATTGAGATTCGGGTTATCCTTTTTGGGCATTAATCTATCCGTTGATGGCTGAAAGCTATCAAAGCCGTAGAACTCATCGAGGCCTTCATTTTGACAGGTTATGGCTCCCGTAACTCTAAACGAGCCAGAAGTTATGGCCGTCCGAATAATCGATGTCTACAGGGTGCAACATCCACGGTGCAAGGTGCAACATCCGTCCGAAATGGCGAAACAGTGCCGTACGACTTCTAGAAATGCGTGCATGGGTTTGAAACGGAACAGTACCATGGTGTACCACTCTCCAGCGATGGTAAATCGAAGGCCATCCATGGTAATCCTGTTTTACCGTAAAAATCCACGTGTCGAAAAAACGAAGGGTGAAAAACTTAAGAGACCCAATTGAGATTCGGGTTGTCCTTTTTGGGCATTAATCTATCCGTTGACGGATGAAAGCTATCAAAGCCGTAGAACTCATAGAGGCCTTCGTTTTGACAGGTTATGGCTCCCGTAACTCTAAACGAGCCAGAAGTTATGGCCGTCCGAATAATCGATATCTACAGGGTGCAACATCCGCGGTGCAAGGTGCAACATCCGTCCGAAATGGCGAAACAATGCCGTACAACTTTTAGAAATGCGTGCATGGGTTTGAAACGGAACAATACCATGGTGCATCATTTTCCAGCGATGGTAAATCGAAGGCCTGCCACCGTAATCCTGTTTTGCCGTAAAAATCCACGTGTCGAAAAAACGAAGGGTAAAAAACTTAAGAGACGCGATTGATATTCGGGTTGTCCTTTTTGGGCATTAATCTATCCGTTGACGGCTGAAAGCGGTCAAAGCCGTAGAACTCACCGAGGCCTTCGTTTTGACAGGTTATGGCTCCCGTAACTCTAAACGAGCCAGAAGTTATGGCCGTCCGAATAATCGATATCTACAGGGTGCAACATCCACGGTGCAAGGTGCAACATCCGTCCGTAATGGCGAAACAGTGTCGTACGACTTTTAGAAATGCGTGCATGGGTTTGAAACGGAACAGCACCATGGTGCACCACTCTCCAGCGATGGTAAATCGAAGGCCAGCCACGGTAATCCTGTTTTACCGTAAAAATCCATGTGTCGAAAAAACGAAGGGTAAAAAACTTACGAGACCCGATTGAGATTCGGGTTGTCCATTTTGGGCATTAATCTACCCATTGAGGGTTGAAAGTTGTCAAAGCCGTAGAACTCATCGAGGCCTTCGTTTTGACAGGTTATGGCTCCCGTAACTCTAAACGAGCCAGAAGTTATGGCCGTCCGAATAATCGATATCTACAGGGTGCAACATCCACGGTGCAAGGTGCAACATCCATCCGAAATGGCGAAACAGTGTCGTACGACTTTTTGAAATGCGTGCATGGATTTGAAACGGAACACTACCATGTTGCACCACTCTCCAGCGTTGGGAAGTCGAAGACGGGCCATGGTAATCCCGTCTTACCGTAAAAATCCACGTGTCGAAAAAACGAAGGGTAAAAAACTTAGGAGACCCGATTGAGATTCGGGTTGTCCTTTTTGGGCATTAATCTATCCGTTGACGGCTGAAAGCAGTCAAAGCCGTAGAACTCACCGAGGCCTTCGTTTTGACAGGTTATGTCTCCCGTAACTCTAAACGAGCCAAAAGTTATGGTCGTCCGTATAATCGATATCTACAGGGTGCAACATCCACGGTGCAAGGTGCAACATCCGTCCGAAATGGCGAAACAGTGTCGTACGACATTTAGAAATGCATGCATGGATTTGAAACGGAACAGTGCCATGGTGCACCACTCTCCAGCGATGGTAAATCGAAGACCAGCCATCGTAATCCTGTTTTACCGTAAAAATCCACGTGTCGAAAAAACGAAGGGTAAAAAACTTACGAGACCCGATTGAGATTCGGGTTGTCCTTTTTGGGCATTAATCTACCCGTTGACGGTTGAAAGTTGTCAAAGCCGTAGAACTCATCGAGGCCTTCGTTTTGACAGGTTATGGCTCCCGTAACTCTAAACGAGCCAGAATTTATGGCCGTCCGAATAATCGATATCTACAGGGTGCAACATCCACGGTGCAAGGTGCAACATCCGTCCGAAATGGCGAAACAGTGCCGTACGACTTTTTGAAATGCGTGCATGGATTTGAAACGGAACACTACCATGGTGCACCACTCTCCAGCGATGGGAAGTCGAAGACGGGCCACGGTAATCCCGTTTTACCGTAAAAATCCACGTGTCGAAAAAACGAAGGGTAAAAAACTTACGAGACCCGATTGAGATTCGGGTTGTCCTTTTTGGGCATTATTCTATCCGTTGACGGCTGAAAGCAGTCAAAGCCGTAGAACTCATCGAGGCCTTCATTTTGACAGGTTATGGCTCCCGTAACTCTAAACGAGCCAGAAGTTATGGTCGTCCGTATAATCGATATCTACAGGGTGCAACATCCACGGTGCAAGGTGCAACATCCATCCGAAATGGCGAAACAGTGTCGTACGGCATTTAGAAATGCGTGCATGGATTTGAAACGGAACAGTACCCTGGTGCACCACTCTCCAGCGATGGTAAATCGAAGACCAGCCACCGTAATCCTGTTTTACCGTAAAAATCCACGTGTCGAAAAAACGAAGGGTAAAAAACTTACGAGACCCGATTGAGATTCGGGTTGTCCTTTTTTGGGCATTAATCTACCCGTTGACGGCTGAAAGCTGTCAAAGCCGTAGAACTCATCGAGGCCTTTTTTTTGACAGGTTATGGCTCCCATAACTCTAAACAAGCCAGAAGTTATGGCCGTCCGAATAATCGATATCTACAGGGTGCAACATCCAGGGTGCAAGGTGCAACATCCGTCCGAAATGGCGAAACAGTGTCGTACGACTTTTAGAAATGCGTGCATGGGTTTGAAACGGAACAGTGTCATGGTGCACCACTCTCCAACGATGGTAAATCGAAGGCCAGCCACGGTAATCCTGTTTTACCATAAAAATCCACGTGTCGAAAAAACGAAGGGCAAAAAACTTACGAGACCCGATTGAGATTCGGGTTGTCCTTTTTGGGCATTAATCTATCCGTTGACGGTTGAAAGCTGTCAAAGCCGTAGAACTCATCGAGGCCTTCGTTTTGACAGGTTATGGCTCCCGTAACTCTAAACGACCCAGAAGTTATGGCCGTCCGAATAATCGATATCTACAGGGTGCAACATCCACGGTGCAAGGTGCAACATCCGTCCGAAATGGCGAAACAGTGCCGTACGACTTTTAGAAATGCGTGCATGGATTTTAAACGGAACAGTACCATGGTGAACCACTCTCCAGCGATGGTAAATCGAAGGCCAGCCACGGTAATCCTGTTTTACCGTAAAAGTCCACGTGTCGAAAAAACGAAGGGTAAAAAACTTACGAGACCCGATTGAGATTCGGGTTGTCCTTTTTGGGCATTAATCTATCCGTTGACGGCTGAAAGCTGTTAAAGCCGTAGAACTCATCGAGGCCTTCGTTTTGACAGGTTATGGCTCCCGTAACTCTAAACGAGCCAGAAGTTATGGCCGTCCGAATAATCGATATCTACAGGGTGCAACATCGACGGTGCAAGGTGCAACATCCGTCCGAAATGGCGAAACAGTGCCGTACGACTTCTAGAAATGCGTGCATGGGTTTGAAACGGAATAGTACCATGGTGTACCACTCTCCAGCGATGGTAAATCGAAGGCCAGCCATGGTAATCCTGTTTTACCGTAAAAATCCACGTGTCGAAAAAACGAAGGGTGAAAAACTTAAGAGACCCAATTGTGATTCGGGTTGTCCTTTTTGGGCATTAATCTATCCGTTGACGGATGAAAGCTATCAAAGCCGTAGAACTCATAGAGGCCTTCGTTTTGACAGGTTATGGCTCCCGTAACTCTAAACGAGCCAGAAGTTATGGCCGTCCGAATAATCGATATCTACAGGGTGCAACATCCGCGGTGCAAGGTGCAACATCCGTCCGAAATGGCGAAACAATGCCGTACAACTTTTAGAAATGCGTGCATGGGTTTGAAACGGAACAGTACCATGGTGCATCATTGTCCAGCGATGGTAAATCGAAGGCCTGCCACCGTAATCCTGTTTTGCCGTAAAAATCCACGTGTCGAAAAAACGAAGGGTAAAAAACTTAAGAGACCCGATTGATATTCGGGTTGTCCTTTTTGGGCATTAATCTATCCGTTGACGGCTGAAAGCGGTCAAAGCCGTAGAACTCACCGAGGCCTTCGTTTTGACAGGTTATGGCTCCCGTAACTCTAAACGAGCCAGAAGTTATGGCCGTCCGAATAATCGATATCTACAGGGTGCAACATCCACGGTGCAAGGTGCAACATCCGTCCGTAATGGCGAAACAGTGTCGTACGACTTTTAGAAATGCGTGCATGGGTTTGAAATGGAACAGCACCATGGTGCACCACTCTCCAGCGATGGTAAATCGAAGGCCAGCCACGGTAATCCTGTTTTACCGTAAAAATCCATGTGTCGAAAAAACGAAGGGTAAAAAACTTACGAGACCCGATTGAGATTCGGGTTGTCCATTTTGGGCATTAATCTACCCATTGAGGGTTGAAAGTTGTCAAAGCCGTAGAACTCATCGAGGCCTTCGTTTTGACAGGTTATGGCTCCCGTAACTCTAAACGAGCCAGAAGTTATGGCCGTCCGAATAATCGATATCTACAGGGTGCAACATCCACGGTGCAAGGTGCAACATCCATCCGAAATGGCGAAACAGTGTCGTACGACTTTTTGAAATGCGTGCATGGATTTGAAACGGAACACTTCCATGTTGCACCACTCTTCAGCGATGGGAAGTCGAAGACGGGCCATGGTAATCCCGTCTTACCGTAAAAATCCACGTGTCGAAAAAACGAAGGGTAAAAAACTTAGGAGACCCGATTGAGATTCGGGTTGTCCTTTTTGGGCATTAATCTATCCGTTGACGACTGAAAGCAGTCAAAGCCGTAGAACTCACCGAGGCCTTCGTTTTGACAGGTTATGTCTCCCGTAACTCTAAACGAGCCAAAAGTTATGGTCGTCCGTATAATCGATATCTACAGGGTGCAACATCCACGGTGCAAGGTGCAACATCCGTCCGAAATGGCGAAACAGTGTCGTACGACATTTAGAAATGCATGCTGTTTGTGTCAAAATTGGGCACAACACTCTTCGGGAGTCGTTGAAGAGATAATAGTCAAGAATGCAAGTTCAAAACAGTTATTATCTAACAAAAACTCCAATCAACAGTAAAGTAAATGCGTAGACAAGCGATATATAGTGGTTCGGCGTGTTGCCTACGTCCACTGTGAAGTTTTTTGATGTTTTATTGATTCTCTTTCAATGATTACAAGTTGTTACAGCGATCCACAGCAAGTTACAACTGGAAATTCGAAATCAACAATAGGATTATGATGTAGGATGATGGAGATCTTGATCCGGCAGAGTCTCGGCGTCTCAGAGTCAGAATCCCTTTTCTGTTGGCCCTGGGGCTCTATTTATAGGTGTAGGCTGCTGGTATCTCGCTGAAAACTCGGGAGACCACTTCTGGCACGTGAGGGGGCCCACACGTACGGTCTCGGGAAGTTTGGTCCCACTTTGGCATCGGTTCGAACTCCATTCGAACCGATCAAGAATTCATCCAATCGAGGTGAAATTTGGCGTGGACATTCTTCAGCATGTATGCAAGCATCTGTGAAAGTTTCATTGCATTTGGATCAGTAGGTTAGGAGATATGTTGGGTTCGAAATAGACTTCACGGCAAGGCTGTTTGGTTCGAACCCCTGTTACTCGAAACGATGGTTTCGAAACCAGTGTGGCACGCGACCTCGTGGTGACGTGGAGCGCAAGTTTCGAATCGATCCGGACTTCTCTCCGTGTTGACCGCTTCAACTCCGTGTATCTCGGTGACTTCGAACCGATGGAAGACACGTGGGTTGACCCAGTGGGTTCGAATAAGGCAGCACAGGATGGGTTCGAACATGGCATCAGGGATGGGTTCGAACACGACTCTGTGATGGGTTCAAAGATGGCACTGTGATGGGTTCGAAGATAGCTCTGTGATGGGTTCGAACAGGGCTTCTGTGATGGGTTCGAACCAACGTCCCTTGGAGGCATATGAGCTCTGCAACCCCTTCATGGATACGAGGCACATGGATTCGAAGACAATGGAGTCGAAGGTGATGGAATCGAACCCATGGGGGTTCGAAGGGTTCAAAGTCGATGGATTCGAAAGTCGTCCCTTCTTATTGGTTCGAACGTGGTGGGTTCGAACTAGTAGGGTTCGAAGTGGTGTCGAACCGATGGATGCGAACTCATTGATTCGAACTTTGGCATATGTGCATGGGTTCGAGGCGCTGCCTCACTCCTTGGGTTCGAACCAGATGGGTTCGAACATAGGTGGGGTCATGGTTTCGAACAGAGCAACGTCCATCTTTCTCAACTTGAATCCATCATAACTTGAGCATACGACCTCGGATTGACCTGAAATTTGAAATGCTGACTCTTGTAGCCTTTCTTGCCGTGTCCTATCAATTGTGGCTCATTCTGGACTCGGATAAAATTCAGTGATATCCATGGCTAAAGGAAGTACGATCAACCTCTGAGGGGAACTGTCCTTCGTTTTTCGATCAATCTTTTTGTATCGCGGCTTTGCCAAAAAGCGGGATAACATTTTGCCCCCCAAAGTACGTCTTGTGGGAACATGACGTGCTTTGAATAGCTGCCATTTCTCTCTGAACAATCATTGCTCTCTTTTTTGTTGAAACTCGTATGCTGTACTGCTGTAACCCTGCGTTGATATGATTGACTGCTGTATAATAGTGCTTAGCCGTTGGCTGTCGCATTTGTAACAGGATGCGTGTTTGATCCCTGTGAATACTCGAAATCGAATGTTAGTCCGACACGTATGCACATATGTTGATTTGGACCTTGTTAACGTCGTGCGTCCACGAGTCGTTGTAAGTTAGGTTTGCTGCAGAATGTCGTATCGATTCTCTCCTGAACCGATTTTGAAATTTGAATTGAGACAACGCTTGATGGTTGTTTTGAAAAGTTCCTTCGTATCGATCCTCTCCTGAGCCGATATTGAAGGTTGAAGAATTTGAATTTGTATTGCGCAAGTGTAATGTTTCGAACCGATGCACTTGAGCATTGATGGGTTCGAAATTCAAATTTGTATGGATGCAATATGCCTGTGCAGTGATGGGTTGTGTGAATATGAGATTTCGAGTCGATGCGTTGGAGCATGGATGGATTCGAAATTGACATTCGACCCAACGGAGTACACTCGTGTCATGGTGGGTTCGAAGTTGACTTTCGAACCGATGTTAAAAGATGGAGTATTCTTTGTGCTGTGATGGGTTCGAAACTAGCATTCGAACCGATGTGAGAGGATGGTTTCGAACAAGTAGTTCGTTTCGGTGGGTTCGAAACTGATCTTCGAACCGATGACTTGGATGGGTACGAAACTATCGTTCGCGGCAGTGGTCTGCGTGTTTCACACAATGGGGCCTCAAGCATTTGGGTTCGAAGATAGGTTTCGAAACCATTCTGCCCTCTGACCTGTTGTACTCGGTCAATTTTTACCGGAATTCGAATCGGCCCGGTCATCTTCAACCCCCCATATAAATAGCGGTGGACCTGCCACATTTTCACTTTTTACTTTCGCTTGCTCTCTGCATCGTCTCGAAGCCTCAAAAGAGAAAAACTGCGACGCGTTTTCGAACCCATCAAGATTTAAGACTTAAATTTCTCGAATCCATTGTTCAAACTAGGTAATTGGCCTCGGATTCAAACGACGAAGCTATTTCGAACCTATTTCTGTTTATCGATTGCATGGCTTCGAGATTGGCAAAACCAGATCTGGTTTGAGAGGGTTTCGAACTGATGTGTGGATTCGAGTTCGAACCGATGACGGTGGTGTGTTTTCATTGGATTTCGAATCGATCCTTGGAATGTCCTTGTTGGGATGCGCAGTTCGCAACGATTGGGGGATTCGAGGGATCCATTCGAACCGATGGATTCGAACCCATAGGTTATCGGTTCGAAGTCGACAACTTCGTATCGATACGAAGTGGATCGGTTCGAACGCGACCGATGTCAAGTTTAAGGGATTCGGTATCGGTTCGAACTTGTCATTTGGCTATCGGTTCGAAGCACGCCCAGCTGCATGGTTTCGAAGTGATGTCAGGATGGTTTCGAACGCATGGGTTCGAAGCAATGACATGATGGTTTCGAACGCGTGGGTTCGAAAGAAGTTTGGACGGGTTCGAACGCATGGGTTCGAAGCAACGTCATGATGGTTTCGAACGCGTGGGTTCGAAAGAAGTTTGGATGGATTCGAAGGAAGAGGTGTTCGGTTGGGTTCGAACGAAGCCTCTGCGATGGTTTCGAACCCTGTATTATGGACTCCAAAATTTGAAATTTTTCAAGCATAACTCCGACGAGCTTCATTCCCGCATATTTGGACTTGAATATTGAACTGCATATTTGATTGCCTTTTGAAGCTCGTCGATGGAACTATAACAACTTCCATTCGAACCGACTTCCATCATATAAACGATTTAGTGATGACGGTCAGCGATGATGGTCATTATAGCTGGACTTCGTAGCTTTGTCGTTTGAATGTTCACTTTAACTCTGCAACATTTGTTCAAGTAATGCATGGCACGGTACCACACACATTCATACACTTTACACTGGGGAACACACGGGTTCTTCGTCGTCTAACGATGGTTTCTCCTGAGTTAGCTAGTTATGGAACCTTCAAGTTCACAGCAGCAGGAGATTCAAGGTACAGCCCCTCCGAGGCTAGAAGTTCCGGATATAGATCCTGAGATCATCGGTCCGGCTCCGGACGAACTTCCTGATGCGTCGTTCATTGCCAATCCATCAGATTCCGTTCCATCGAATATCTCTGAAGACATGTTGGGAAGAATTTGTTTGAGGCACGACTTGTCACTGGACGATGTATTACTGCCGGGGCCGAATGATAGACCACATAATCCGCCAGAAGGGTATACAGCATTTAATCGCCACGCGTGTGCGGCCGGGACACTTCCTCCGTTCAACGAGTATATAAGAGAAGTACTGTCGTTTTTGAGGATCGCCCCATCTCAGTTGCATCCGAACGGATATGCGTCGATCAATAGCTTGTTCATTGCATTTATGGAATGTCTCCATCGACCGCCGCTTCCAATCGAAATTAGATACTTGTTCAACTTCAAAACTCGTGGTGATTATCCTTCTTTTACATTTCTGGAGGCGGTGAGAAATTGTCAAGTGGTCACCGGATCCTGGACAAGGCTGAGTTACTATAGGACGGAATGGTTTTATGTCAGATGTCCTCCAGGATTTGCCCGACGATGGTTATTCAGACGTGAGTATAACCGAGTTTTTAAATAGTTACCGCGACAATTGTTGCCGAAGTGGAACTTATATTAATTTTTTCCTTTTACAGCAACGATCCCGCGACCCGAAGGTGAAGAGTTTAAGGAGATGGTGCGAGTACTTCGAGAAGTCCCGAGCGAAGATAGGGACATCGAGTTGCTTTTGACCGATAGGAATCTCCGGACTTATGGGCTGATTGAACAAAGGCAGAGTATAAGATTTGAGGTGGCACAAAGGATCGTTCCTAAGAAACGAGTCAAACATAAGGAGCCCGAAGTTGTCATAGCCGAGGAGGCTGATTCTGAAAGAACTCACACTGATGATGAGCCACTGACCGAGCCTACGGATGTAGCTTCGGATGTCGCGGAGCAGAGAAAAGGCAAGGCTGCCATGGTTAAGTCAACTAAGCGGGGGAGACGGAAATCGGTTGTCATTGCCCGGCCCTCTTCCGGAGTTAGAATCTCTGAGATGTCTCCTCCGCGTACTGAAAGTCTCTACGAAGGGCTTGCCGACCTTCCAATCCCGGAAGATGTGTCTTTTCAACATGATGCCGGGTTGGAGGAGTTCCATCGTAATCTAGAATTGAGCGAGCCTCTTATTACTAGCGAGGTCGACATTTCTGGTTGGTCGGGGGGAATGCATGTTCATACACATTTCACGACACTGCATAAACTTTGACTGTAAATTATCTGTTTCGAAGGGTGATTGATTCGATTTTATTTTGCTTTGCAGATACTATGTCAAAGCGGGGTTCAATGCTTGGGAGGCTTCGACATGCCCGCAAGTCTTCTTATTATGATTCGCGCAGGCGAGAGGGAGATAGAGATTATGATCAGGGACGCCCTGGATACTATGACCAAGGACGTTCCGGATATTCTAGTCATGAGAGATACGATTCGGACAAGGGCCATAGGCGTCGATCGCGATCGCGTACCCCTCCTCCTTCCAGAGGTCCCGTACAACATCCCGTTCATGTTCCTCGTGACTCTTCTCGACATGCGCCAGTTTCTCAAGCTTCTAGATCTGAGGTGACGGCACCGATGGCTGCGGAGGAACCTCCTACTGAAACCGTGAGGGAAGGAGAAATTAGGCTCGCACAATTGAAAAGGGAGTTCCCGAATATATGCTTCGACAACTACGTATTCCCCCCGAACTTGAAAAGAATCCCACAGGAGGCCGAGCAGTGGGCGCTTGATTATGTGCACGATTTCTACGCACAGTACAAAGTGTGGTATAGAGTGGCCGAAAAAGCATCGGCCTTGGCCTTCGAAAGAGCAGCCACCATTGAAAAATTGCAAGCCGAGTTAGCACAAAAAGATCGCATCATTCAAGTGCTGAATACTGAGGCTGAATCATCCCGTAAATCTGAAATAGAGGCCACTAAAAAAGCCGATGAAGCCCAGGCAATCATGGATAGGATGAAACGCGAACACTACGCCACGGTTGAGGACATGGGTCATCGAAACACATTGGTTACTGCAGAGAGGGACGCTGCCCTGAAGGAGTTGAATGAGCTTATGTCAAAATTTGCTGAAATTGCCAAGGAAAGGGATGATGCTAATAGCGCAGCTCAGGAGGCGTGCGAACAAGCTGTGATTCTTCGCACCGAAAGGGATGCTGCGTTGGTGAAAGTTCAAGCGGTCGAGACAGAGGTGGAGGAGAAAGTTCAACAGGCAGAGGCCAGGCTAGAGGCCGATATCGAAGATCTGCTTATAACTTATAACGCCAACGTGTTAAAACGCCGAAATTTAGCCTGGCTTCAAGATTATCCCGTTCACCTTCGCAGCGCTTGGGAGCGATTGGTCGAGGAAGAGGGGGAAGCGCATCCGGGCGAATCGGTTGACCGATTCGAGCTTGAGAACCGGCTATTGACTGAGGATGAAAAGAAGGTCCTTCACGATGCTATCATTGCTCATGAGAAGGAGATGGTGGGTGGTCGTTCCCTGGAAGTTGGAGAGGGAGATGAAAAGAAGGTCCTTCACGATGCTATCATTGCTCATGAGAAGGAGACTGTTCTGAGTGCCCAGCGGCATCTTGATTAGGTGGAGGCAGAGGGGTAGGATTCTGTCTATCCTGTCCTTCTTGATTGATGGCGTTCGAGGTGGTTCTTGTGCTAACCATTTTTACAATTGAGTTCCTTTCCTAGACTTTATGCAAATCTGAATAGAAGGGAAGGAAGTTGGATTTAACAATCTGGATCTCTCTCTTAGATTTGTTCAATCCGGTATCGATGACAGATCCAACGAGCAGGAGAAAATCTGGGTTTTCTCAGTGAAAGCACCAAAGTGTTTGTGTCAAAATTGGGCACAACACTCTTCGGGAGTCGTTGAAGAGATAATAGTCAAGAATGCAAGTTCAAAACAGTTATTATCTAACAAAAACTCCAATCAACAGTAAAGTAAATGCGTAGACAAGCGATTTATAGTGGTTCGGCGTGTTGCCTACGTCCACTGTGAAGTTTTTTGATGTTTTATTGATTCTCTTTCAATGATTACAAGTTGTTACAGCGATCCACAGCAAGTTACAACTGGAAATTCGAAATCAACAATAGGATTATGATGTAGGATGATGGAGATCTTGATCCGGCAGAGTCTCGGCGTCTCAGAGTCAGAATCCCTTTTCTGTTGGCCCTGGGGCTCTATTTATAGGTGTAGGCTGCTGGTATCTCGCTGAAAACTCGGGAGACCACTTCTGGCACGTGAGGGGGCCCACACGTACGGTCTCGGGAAGTTTGGGCCCACTTTGGCATCGGTTCGAACTCCATTCGAACCGATCAAGAATTCATCCAATCGAGGTGAAATTTGGCGTGGACATTCTTCAGCATGTATGCAAGCATCTGTGAAAGTTTCATTGCATTTGGATCAGTAGGTTAGGAGATATGTTGGGTTCGAAATAGACTTCACGGCAAGGCTGTTTGGTTCGAACCCCTGTTACTCGAAACGATGGTTTCGAAACCAGTGTGGCACGCGACCTCGTGGTGACGTGGAGCGCAAGTTTCGAATCGATCCGGACTTCTCTCCGTGTTGACCGCTTCAACTCCGTGTATCTCGGTGACTTCGAACCGATGGAAGACACGTGGGTTGACCCAGTGGGTTCGAATAAGGCAGCACAGGATGGGTTCGAACATGGCATCAGGGATGGGTTCGAACACGACTCTGTGATGGGTTCGAAGATGGCACTGTGATGGGTTCGAAGATAGCTCTGTGATGGGTTCGAACAGGGCTTCTGTGATGGGTTCGAACCAACGTCCCTTGGAGGCATATGAGCTCTGCAACCCCTTCATGGATACGAGGCACATGGATTCGAAGACAATGGAGTCGAAGGTGATGGAATCGAACCCATGGGGGTTCGAAGGGTTCGAAGTCGATGGATTCGAAAGTCGTCCCTTCTTATTGGTTCGAACGTGGTGGGTTCGAACTAGTAGGGTTCGAAGTGGTGTCGAACCGATGGATGCGAACTCATTGATTCGAACTTTGGCATATGTGCATGGGTTCGAGGCGCTGCCTCACTCCTTGGGTTCGAACCAGATGGGTTCGAACATAGGTGGGGTCATGGTTTCGAACAGAGCAACGTCCATCTTTCTCAACTTGAATCCATCATAACTTGAGCATACGACCTCGGATTGACCTGAAATTTGAAATGCTGACTCTTGTAGCCTTTCTTGCCGTGTCCTATCAATTGTGGCTCATTCTGGACTCGGATAAAATTCAGTGATATCCATGGCTAAAGGAAGTACGATCAACCTTTGAGGCGAACTGTCCTTCGTTTTTCGATCAATCTTTTTGTATCGCGGCTTTGCCAAAAAGCGGGATAACACATGCATGGATTTGAAACGGAACAGTGCCATGGTGCACCACTCTCCAGCGATGGTAAATCGAAGACCAGCCACCGTAATCCTGTTTTACCGTAAAAATCCACGTGTCGAAAAAACGAAGGGTAAAAAACTTACGAGACCCGATTGAGATTCGGGTTGTCCTTTTTGGGCATTAATCTACCCGTTGTTGGGCGAATTCTCACCCAGAGGATCTCAAGACCAAGAAGTCACAAGTTTTACCCGGGCTCGCAACCTCCACCTCGTTCAGCAAACACAAGGCTCAACGTAAGCATAGGAGCCCATCTGGCATTCTCAGTGTACAAATCCATTCGGGCATGAGTCCATTCGGCATATCCTATGTCCCATTCGGCACGACCCATTCGGCAGCCATCAACCAACTTCATCCGGTCAGGCCCCATACCGAACCAGACCCAACCGGTCCAGTCACTACCGGTCCACCAGCCTTCATGCCCCTATGCCGAACCATGCTCCTCTCACGAACTCCACCGATCCACAAGCCTTCACCGAGCCTGTTTGGTACCGAACCAACTCACCTCCAAGACCGAACCAACTCCATGTAAACCCATTACCGAATGGCACATATCCACCCATCACCGGACCACCATAGCCGGACGAGGCTACCACCGGTCCAACCTCAACACGGCCGAACCAAGGCTTCGCCGAACCAGAAGGTTGCCAGTCCAGATTGCTCCAGCCCGGGCCCACCAGCAGCTATACACTTCCAAGACCCCTGCCCCCTACCTCACTCTATAAATAGAGGGGCAGGGGTACAACAATGGCAGACAAGTTTGAGAGCTCAAGCAAGGAAGGAACTTTCAAACTACTTTCATACACTTGTATACAACGCATTGTACTTGTAACCTGAAAGAAAGAAGATAATAACATATAAAGTGGACGTAGGCACATTCTGGCCGAACCACTATAAATCTGTGTGTCTTTTACATTTCAGCCCCTACTTTTCTCATATTTACATACTCATCTAAAATCATTGAAAATCACATATAATCAACTAAATAATACGACTTGGAGGTGTTTGTCCATTTTTTGTGCAAACATTTTTGGTGCTTTCACTGAGAACTGAACTCAAACTTCATCTTCTCCCACTCAACCTTTTTCCTAACGACATCACTCGTTGCTTAGAAATCATGCCTTCCAAACAGAGAAGGGATGTTAACAAAGGAAAGAACATCGCAACTAGCAGCCTTCCAGATCCAGCAATCACAGATCAGCCCACTTCAACAGCAGTACCAGATGAAAATCAGGAAAATCCAACTGGTCCCGCAACGGAACAACCAATCACTAGGGCAGATCTGGACAGGGTTGTGGCTGAAGTAACTAACCGCTTCACATCCCAACAAGAAACTTTGGTGGACCAACTCATGACACGCTTAAGGGACGCTGAAGAGTCCAACCGCAACACTGAATCATGGGGTGAATCCCAATCCGGAGGATCCCGGAGGCAACAAAGGTCTTCACTCTTCGAACAAGCTATCAACAGGAAAAACAATGATAGGGGCCGCGCCCGGACTCAGCCCGAATTCCGACTCGAGGAAGCCCTTGGAACCGAACCTAGCGGGGGAGGCACCAGGCGAGGGTCGGATGTAGCTGAGCCAGTCATGCCACCTAATCATAGAAACCCCGCTGAACGGAGCCGAGCTAGAACTCAGCCCGAAGTTGACCCCATGGATGTGCTCGAAACAGAACCCCACAGGGGAAGATCAAGGCAGGGGGCAACTGTAGCTGGTCCTAGCGTGCATCCAAGCAGCCAAAGACAACCACTGGATAATGCTAGAGGTGATAGACTGTACCATCCCTACAGGTCATCTGGACGAGATAGATCCCGCAGGGAAGAACCGAGCTCATTTTTGTCCGCTCCAAGTTCTGACGAGCGGATGGCACGATTATTCAGAGAATGTGTCCAACGGGAGCAAAGGGACCGGGGAATAGGCGCTAGGGTCACCAGTCCCTTTACCCGAAATATCGAAACTGCCATCACTCCCCGGGAATGGAAAATGCCAACCATGGAACCTTACAAAGGAACTTCCGACCCCATCGTACACCTGCAGAGATACACCCAGCATATGCTCATGAGTGGAGCAACAGAAGGAGTATTATGTAAATGCTTTCCGCTATTCCTATCAGATCTAGCTACCTCCTGGTTCTGCCATCTACCCCAAGGATCCATCAACTCATGGGAGATGTTAAAAGAAAGGTTTATTAGCCAGTTCCGCATCCATGTGGAACAACCCAGGGATGCTTATTCTCTATCCAATGTCAAACAGAAAACCGGAGAGACGCTACAACAATATCTAACACGGTTCAACGCCGCAGCGGCAGCAGTTCAAGATGCCGATGAAAAACTCACTCTAATGGCCCTCTGTAGTGGTGTGCATCCAGACACCAAGTTTGCCAGAAGATTAACTAAGGAAAAACCAGTTACCTTGCCTGATTTCTTCCATGAAGCTGGAAAGTATATGAGACTTGAAGACGCTGCTACGGAGAGGCAGCCAGGGCAACAAGGCAAGATAATTCAGGACAAGGTTCCCACTGCAGCTAAGGACGCTCGAAGAAATGAATCTAGAGACAATGCTGGGGGCAGAAAGGGTGAGAAACGCCAATATCGACCAGGGCCAAGATTTGACTCCTACACTCCTTTGAATGAAACAATCGAAAACATCTACCTAGCCACTCAGGGCGAACTCGGATACAAGCGCCCCCCGCACAAGAAAGAATCAGATAACGCACTCAAGTCCGGAAAGTTCTGTCGCTTCCACGAATCCCACGGACATGACACCAATGAATGCCACCATCTTCGGGACTTGATCGAAGAACACATTAGAAGAAGAAGACTGGAACGTTATGTGAAAAGTCAGAACAGGACTCCAACTCCTGCCAATGAGAACTCAAAGCAACCCCTCCCAGAAGTAGGCGGAGGGAGTCGCAACAATCACAACACCAGTGGCTCTAGTCAAGAGAAGATAGTAGTCCTTACCATCTCAGGAGGACCACACATTGCCGACAGAAGTTGGGCAGAGATGGAAAGGTACGGCAAGTCGCTTAGAAATACCGAAGGATACGTTAACTCCGTCACAGAAGAACGCCAACCGAAACGAAAAGAGAGCGACGACATCATATTCAGTAGACGCGATTTGGAAGGAAGACAGTACCCACATATGGATCCTATGGTCATCTCTGCCTGGTTCGGCCCTGCTAAAGTTTTTCGGATTCTAATAGACACGGGAAGCTCCGTAAACATCTTGTTCAAACATGCTTTCGACAAAATGAAGTTATCAATGAAGGATGTGTCTCCCTGCGACAAACCACTGCACGGTTTCACTGGAGATGCAAAAATGCCCCTCGGGCAACTTGACCTCTTCGTCGAAATAGGAAGTCATCCCCGCTCCGTGGTGCGAAAACAAACGTTCGTGCTAATAGAGAACCACTCGGCTTACAACGCCTTCTTGGGGAGACCAGCCTTGTCTGACTTCCAAATTGTCCTAGCCCCCTGGTGCCTGAAGATGAAATTCCCGACAGACAACGGAATAGGAGAAGTAGAAGGAGATCAAGACGCTGCCCGAGACTGCTATGTAACTGAGCTTCGCAACAACCGCAGAAAGAATAAAGGAAAAGATGCAGAGACTACTCTCTGCATGAAAAGCTTGGAGGCATAGCAACTAAAGAAAGCCCCTCCTCTTCGATACACAAGCGATCCCTTCAATGAACTAGACCCCCGGGATAAAGAGGAGGAGGCTACCGCCGAGCCTGCAGAGGCTATGGAATTCGTATCTGTAGATAAGCATGATTCAAGTAGACTATTAAAAATCGGATCTCAGCTGAAAACGGAATTGAAGGATCGACTCATTGACTTTCTCCGCCACAACTTAGATGTATTTGCGTGGACCCATGCCGATATGACAGGAATCTCCCCAGACGTAGCATGCCACATGTTGAACATCGATCCCACCAAGGTACCAGTAAAGCAGAAAAAGAGGAGCATGGGGGCAGAGCGATCAGCAGCCCTTGATGAGGAAGTAAAAAATCTACTTGCTAATGACTTCATACGGGAAGCCATCTACCCAGAATGGATCGCTAACCCAGTGCTAGTAAAAAAGGCCAATGGAAAGTGGCGAACATGTATTGACTTCTCCAATCTGAATGACGCTTGCCCGAAAGACTGCTTCCCACTTCCCCGAATTGACCAACTCGTGGACAGCACAGCTGGGCACGAACTCCTATCTTTTATGGATGCATACTCCGGATATAACCAGATCCCCATGCACGCTCCCGATCAGGACCACACTAGCTTCATCACCGACCGCGGATTATATTGTTACAAAGTCATGCCTTTTGGACTCAAAAATGCTGGAGCTACCTATCAACGCCTCGTCAACAAAATGTTCGCAGAACTGATAGGACGTACTATGGAAGTATATGTGGATGACATGTTGGTGAAGTCCAGGAAAGCCAACGACCATGTAAGCCATCTGGAAGATATGTTTCGGGTACTTCGCCGATATGGAATGAAGCTGAATCCTCTAAAGTGCTCCTTCGGAGTATCATCGGGAAAATTCTTAGGATTCATCGTCCACGCCAGAGGAATCGAAGCATACCCTGAACAAATCCGAGCTTTAAAAGAAATAAGGATACCTTCCACTCGAAAAGAAATGCAGAGCCTAAACGGAAAGGTGGCCGCCCTAAGCAGATTCATTTCCAAGGCAACTGACAAGTGTGTCCCTTTCTTCGAAGCACTCAAGAAAGACAAAGGGAGGTTCGAGTGGACCGACGAATGCTTAAAAGCCTTCCTCAACCTAATCGAACACCTTCAGAGACCACCAGTACTCTCAACTCCAAATGAAGGTGAAGTGTTATACCTATACCTCGCTGTATCATCTCATGCTCTAAGCGCCGCCTTGGTAAGAGAAGAAGACCGCACACAACGTCCGGTTTACTTTGTAAGCAAGAGATTTACGGGGGCAGAAGCCAGATATCCTAAACTTGAGAAGTTAGCATATTGTTTATTGATCGCGTCACGGAAACTGCGACACTACTTCCAGTCTCACTCCATCAGGGTTCTAACCGATCAACCACTAAGACAAGTGCTCCATCGTCCTGACACTTCTGGGCGACTCCTCAAATGGTGCATCGAACTAAGTCAGTATGATATCACCTACCATCCCCGCACCGCTATCAAAGGACAAGCCATGGCTGATTTCATTGCCGAATTCACTACCAACGAAGGCAAGGAACAATCCGAAGTAGCAAAAAACATCAAGTGGAACCTCTTTGTAGACGGAGCATCGAACGAACAAGGCTCGGGGGCAGGTATTGTGATCGTCACCCCCAGGGGAAGAAAGTTGTACTATGCATTAAGATTGGAGTTCACGGCCACTAACAACGATGCTGAATATGAAGCAGTAATAGCGGGATTGGAACTGGCCCTAGAAATTGGGATCAATTCCTTATGTATTCATAGTGATTCTCAGCTTATCGTAAACCAGGTACTAGGAGAATTCCAGACTCGAGGAGAACGGCTCACAGCATACCTAAAGAAAACCAGACTGCTGCTCGATCGATTGGACCATTATCTAATCAAACACGTTCCTCGAGAAGAAAACCAAGAGGCAGATGAACTTGCAAAGCAAGCTAGTATGAAGGACAGCACCATTCCCGGAGCACTAGTAATCTCAAGGCAGCTAGCCCCAAGTTTCGAACAAGTAAATCTGATAACTGCAATCGAAGAAGGAACCTGGATGACTCCTATCCGGAAATATTTGCAAGATGGCATGCTACCCGACAGGCGTGACGAAGCCAAGAAGATCTTGAGAAAAGTTCCCCACTACACAATACAAGAAGGCATCCTCTACCGGCGTGGCTTCTCTAGCCCCTTATTAAGATGCGTCGCCGGAAGGGAAGCCAAGGAGATATTAACAAACATCCATCAGGGAGGATGCGGAGATCACACTGGAGGACAGACTTTGGCAAGAAAGATACTCCGATATGGATATTACTGGCCCACACTAAACAAAGATACCCTAGACTTCGTTAAGAAATGCGACAGATGTCAGAAGTTCGCCAAGATCCCTCGACTGCCCACAAACGAAATTACTCAAATGACCAGCCCTTGGCCCTTTGCTGTATGGGGAATTGACTTAATTGGCGAACTGCCAACGGGCCGAGGCGGAGCCAAATATGCTATAGTGGCAGTCGATTATTTCACCAAATGGGTGGAAGCGGAACCTTTAAATAAAATATCTTCAGCAAAAATTATTAACTTCTTGATCAAAAACATTCTGTGCAGGTATGGAGTCCCCCTCAAGATCGTATCAGACAACGGACTCCAATTTGACAGCGAAGAATTTGCCGACTGGTGCCAAGAGCATGGAATTCATAAAAGCTTCTCATCAGTAGCTTACCCTCAGGCAAACGGACAAGTTGAAGCTGTCAACAAAATTCTCAAAACCCTAATCAAGAAGAAACTTGAAAAGTCAAAAGGCGCTTGAGTGGACGAACTTCCTACGGCACTATGGGCATACCGCACATCTTTCAGAACATCAACGGGACATACTCCTTTCTCTTTGGCATATGGATCGGAGGCAATGCTCCCAGTTGAGACTATTGTGCCTTCCCACCGTAGGATCCACTACAACCCAGAAGAAAACGAAGAACTCCTCCTCATGTCTTTGGAACTGATTGAGGAAAGGAGAAACGATGCAGCACTCAAAGCAGCAGCTCACAAACAAAAAGTGGCAGCACTATACAATTCCAAAGTCAAGCATCGCAGCTTACAAGAAGGAGATCTTGTCCTCAGGCGAATCTTTCCGCGCCCCGGGGCACTGGACCCCATCTGGGACGGACCATATGTAATTCACAAAGATCTCCACAACGGAGCTTACATTTTGTCAACAGTGGACGGAGAGGTGTTCCAGAGGGCATGGAACATCCGACACCTCCGTCGATACTTTTCTTAACTTGTACTGCCCATATGAAGTGAATTAACAAAGAGAATCAGTGGACGTAGGCATTTTCGTGCCGAACCACTTTAAAAAAATCTTGTCTCTTTTTAACTTGTTCCTTTATGTCTTGGCTACCTGTTAAGCGTTATCCCTTTCTGTTGAACAAAATTCTATGGCATCTCCACTCAAGACGCACCGCGGCCTCATCTGGACTAGGCCTAACAGGTACGCTACGATTCTATGCACTCGCCAATGAGACTCTTTTGCCCCAGCATCCCTCTGCTGCGGGTTAACTCATTGCGCGCCTGCCCTCAAAGCCAACTGTAATGAGCCGATTATAAGTCATCATAAAGGCCGACTATAGCCGATGGCAGCTCATTACGGCGTTCGGCTCGTCGGTAACCGTGAACCTACTTTAAGCCCCAACATAAGGTGTGGCCAGCCAGGGGTAGTTCACGGCCAACGGCACCCACGCTAGCCGGCCACGGTAAATCGAATAATACCCACGATTACGGACCATAACGGTTCGGGTAGTTACCGTGCGCGATCTCGGCTCCGATGTGTCTTAAGTGCGGCTGTGGTAAAAAAGAAAACTCCCCGCGGAGGCGTAAGATGGGTGACAAATGTCTCCAAGACCCACAGCTAGGGAAAGTGACTACAAAACCCGTTTGCCACGAACTTAAGCACATCGACGGCCTTCCGTGACTGGAAGTTTTACTTTTACTATATTTCCATTTCATTTAAATATTTTTCTCCTATCCTGTATAACAAACTCTAAAGTACAGGAAACCAAATAGGAAACATTCACTCATGAGGCTCTAAGCCTGCGTGCTGGGTAGCAGGGCGCTCTGCTATACCCGTGAACAGTTACACAAGACACTCAAAGCTACCGCCTGCGAATAAAACATAAAGGGCGGTACTCTCTTCTCTTGTACATAAATGCGTAACTATAACTTATTCATACACTGACATTGCAAAACGTGAAATTATATTTCAAGCAAAAACTTAACATCAAACACAAGTGGAATCACAGGCATATACATAATTATACTTCTCACACAGCACATAAAGATAGCAACAACATTTAAACATGACAAAATCAGCTTATATTATAAGATCACACGAAGTTATTCTTTGCAAATAATTTTATTACAGTTGCATATCAAAGACTAACATGAACAGTGATAAAAAAGAAACAAAAAGATGGCAGATGCATCCACACTCCATCACCAACTCCCCCAGCCTACTTAGCCGCAGGATCGGAGCCCCCAGCATGTGGATCTGAAGTCCCACCTGTCCAGATCGGAAGAGGAATTCATTAAACGAACGATCAAGTTATGAAAACACGGAAAGAAAAGAAAGGGAAAAGAATAACTCACCAGCATCCGCCGCTTGATCCTCATCATCCAACTGCACGCCCGCTTCCTCCGCAGCAAGCAGCCGCATCCCCTCCTTCACCGCCGCTTGCTCCTCCTTTGAGAACTGAGCAGTAACCGCACTCAAGTTGAAAGCCTCTCCGCCTTCCTTACCCGCGTTCACCCTGGCCTCCTCTAAAGCCTGGAGATACACCTTGGCCATGACCCGAGGGTAATCGTCCATCCAAGACAAGCCGCCCTCTTTCCAAGTATGGAAGTACATATCCTGAAGCATCTCATCCATCATCCCCTCATTTTCCTCAAACTCCCTCACCCGAGCCTCGGAAGCTTGCAACTTAGCGACGGCGACGTCCCTCTCTGATTGGTATCTCAAGCAGTCAGCCTGGAGTGACCTCCTCATTTCCTCCTCCTTCAACCTAAGGGACCTCCTCATCTCCTCCATCTCCTCCTTCAACTCAGCCTGAGCCATCTCCGCAGCCTCGAGTCTCCCCGACAACTCCTCTACCCGCTCGAGATCCGCATTTCGAACCTCATCCACCGTTGTAATGGCCATGTTAATCCGCTCCCTGCAGGTAACCTCCATCTTCCGTAACTCCGCCCTACTGGCCTTCTCCATGGTCTCTTTCAGACGCTGGGAGGCTTCCTCATGCTGGGAGATCTGGATGGCTTGGTCGGCAAGCTGCTTGGCCTGATCGGCAACCTTTAGCCTTAACCGAATATTAGCACTCCCAATCTCCTCCCCGGCCTTGACCAATCGAGCATGATGCTCCATTAACTTCTTAGTCTCTTCGGCCACCCGGTCAATATTAGCCTTGGCCTCGTCCCCCATAGTAACTACCCGAGTAGTAAGCAGATCAAGATCTAGGGACTTGGCCTCATCCAGCACACGTACCATGGGGTTGCGGGGAAGTAGGTGCTCGCCCGTGGTCTCATCAAATGAAATGTCCCGAAAACTTGGGTCTAAATCAGGATGACCGGCAAAAGGGTCACGAGGCACGGGGCGAGGCACATCGGGACGCCTTATATGAATGACAGTAGATCTCTTGGAAGGAGGAGGAGGGGGGCAGGGCTCCGTGCTCTCCTCCGTAGTATCACGAGGAGGCTGAGTAGGGGGAGACAGAGTAGGAAGCTGCGAAGCAGAAGAAGACTCAAATAAGGAACGGCTCCGCTTCCTTTTCTGAATGCCCTCTTCGATGACCCCAAGAAGAGGGCGGTACTTGACTACGTCCCCAGTGCGATCAGTAGAAGGTTTCGCGGAAGCTCTCCTCGACTTAAATTGTTCAAGGCGGTGTCGAACATCCGACGTTTTACCCGCCTGGCCTGCCCCTGGAATAAAGAACAAGTGTTACGAACATACAATAATCCGCAATTCAAAAAATGTGCTAAGTTAAAAAGAAAGAAAAGTGAGGAGACACATCTGTTATACAAACCCGGCGGAGGAGTGGGATACTGCAATAAGTCCTGGATCTCATTCCAGGACGGAAGTGAACCGTAAAAAATTTCTAAGTCCCTATCGAAAATGGAATCGGCAGAAGACAAAAGTTCACCTTGCATCGCCGGGGTCACCCTAGCTGAGGAACCCTTAGAGGATGGGTCAGTGCTAACCACAGCTTTGCCGGTTTCCTCTGCCCTCTCCGTTTCCTTCTCTGTTTCCGACTCCCCCTCTGACTCCCCGAAGGCCCGACGGAGAGCCTCATCCAGTTCGAGGTCCTGCTCAGAGGTTAGAGCAGCAACACCGCTACCACCCTGACCATCGCCATCTCCTCCACCCTCCGACCCTTCTCCAACTTCACCTCCTTCCTCCTCTTCTACACCTTCCTCCTCCGGGACATCCGGGCAAGTACTTGGAGAAGGGCCATCGGACTCCTTGAGCTTCTTGCCTCCTACGACTGGACGTTGTGCAAAGGGCTTCCTCTTGCCACCCTTCGCTGTCACCCCACCTTTAGGCTGGGCAGCCTTCTCTTCTGCCGTGTCCCTCTGTTTGACTACGGACTGATGTGGGAGGATCAAATTATACGACAAGAGCCTGGCATTCCTAATCAGATAAGCAGCCGATCTGTCTCTCCCGGAAATAGCTTCAATTTCTGCTGCCATCCGAACCAAGCGATCATCTTCCACAACCGCAAAACCACCTGTCGCTAGCAAGAAATAAAAGCGCATAAGAGAGTGAATTACAGCCAAGACAGGAATTATGAGTAGAGTTTTTACTTACATCCGGAGGTAAATCGGCGAATAGAGACGGAGTCATCCCTGACAAAGAACCACTCCTTCTTGAACATGCTATACTTCGAGTATAAATCCAAAACAGGCTTGAAGGAAACGGCTGACTCCAAGCTAATATATGGGGACCCCTTCCTGTACCCCCTCAGATTGTACAGATATCGTATTTCCCGGTGGGAGGGGGCGCGCCCATATCTCTTCTGGAAGATAGCATATAAGCATACCAGAATGGCATAAGAGTTGGGCTGAAGCTGGAATGGAGCCACCTTCAGATAAGTGACGAAGCTTAGTATCCAGGCGTTGATTGGAGGAATAGCCCCGCACATGCAATGGTACCGGCTATAAGCGAAGTACCCTTCAGGGGGATCATATGGCATGACCCCTTCCCCCGGGTAACAACATAAGAGCCCTGTCTATCCCAAAGGAACGGGATATAACGTCAAGTTGCTCCTCCTTTAAGGAGCTTGGGAAGCAGTCAGGGGGAGAGTTCAAAAGTTCCTGTGGACCACATCCGTCCACTAGAGACTTCGGAATAGGTCGGTGTTGCCCGGATCCTGATTGGACTGGGGGCGAGGAAGAAGAAGGCTCTCCTGTGCCTCTAGACTTCTTTCTGTCTGATCGTGTTTCCGCTTTGCGAGACATTTTCTGCAGCACAAGAAAAACCTAATATTAGAACAAGGAAAATAGAAAAGTAAACAAACAAGTGCGTGCAAGTGTGGAATTTCATTCGCAAGCTGAAGTCTTCCAGATCACAAGTTCATTCGGTTTCCATGTTCATTCGGCTTCCAAGTTCATTCGGTTTCCAAGTTCATTCGGTTTCCGAGTTCATTCGGTTTCAACCCCATTCGGTTTTCATCTCATTCGGCTCCAAGGCAGTAGTCCCATTCGGTGAAGCAAGGACATACGTGTGTATTCGGTAATAAGTATATACCTGGTTCGGTATAAGGTTGGTTCGGCAAACACTTGATTCGGCAATAGAGTGATTCGGCTCTACTCGTTCGGTAAAGAAAAACAAGGGGGGTACGGCCTCTATATATAGGCAAACTCACAACCACCGAACCAGATGTCTCGCCCAACCGGACCAATGATACCGGACCACCAGAAGCCGGATGAGAATAGCCGGACCAACCAAGAACCGAACGGAACCCTCTATCTACCGTCCAAGACCAGGAACTGGGGGCACGCAGGGCGCTTCACTCAGATAAGTGCCGAACTCTAAGAGCTTACTAATAAAATAAAAAATATGATAACAATGGATAAGTCGTGAATCTCTCACTAACATGGATTAATCATTTACACGTGCACGCGACCACGAACGGTCCATAGGCACGCTCTGAATGGCTATTAACCCTATCGTCATGAGAATTTACACTTTGACATCCCTTTTTAAGCCCATCAGTCAAATGGATATTTGATAATTATGAAATGGCTAAGCTACTTACACATGTACGGGGTCGAGAACAACCCCTAGGCATGCTCTGAGCTAGCGATAAACCACCTTGACAAACGATCCAGGGAACCACTCTAACGTGAACCTGGCATCGATAACCCTCTCGGGGTACACTAACTCACCCCGAACGGCACAATTCACTTCATCGCGAATATTTCGATCCCGAACGGTCGTTATTTGAAATCACACTAAAACTGTAAATTCCTTTGCAGGACATCAACATGATATGAACATCTAGCCCATGGCATTACAAAAACAAGCCTCCCTACAACAAGGAAACAAAGCGCGACACATGCAAGCACGTGCCCCACTTTGGGGGGCAAATGTTGGGCGAATTCTCACCCAGAGGATCTCAAGACCAAGAAGTCACAAGTTTTACCCGGGCTCGCAACCTCCACCTCGTTCAGCAAACACAAGGCTCAACGTAAGCATAGGAGCCCATCTGGCATTCTCAGTGTACAAATCCATTCGGGCATGAGTCCATTCGGCATATCCTATGTCCCATTCGGCACGACCCATTCGGCAGCCATCAATCAACTTCATCCGGTCAGGCCCCATACCGAACCAGACCCAACCGGTCCAGTCACTACCGGTCCACCAGCCTTCATGCCCCTATGCCGAACCATGCTCCTCTCACGAACTCCACCGATCCACAAGCCTTCACCGAGCCTGTTTGGTACCGAACCAACTCACCTCCAAGACCGAACCAACTCCATGTAAACCCATTACCGAATGGCACATATCCACCCATCACCGGACCACCATAGCCGGACGAGGCTACCACCGGTCCAACCTCAACACGGCCGAACCAAGGCTTCGCCGAACCAGAAGGTTGCCAGTCCAGATTGCTCCAGCCCGGGCCCACCAGCAGCTATACACTTCCAAGACCCCTGCCCCCTACCTCACTCTATAAATAGAGGGGCAGGGGTACAACAATGGCAGACAAGTTTGAGAGCTCAAGCAAGGAAGGAACTTTCAAACTACTTTCATACACTTGTATACAACGCATTGTACTTGTAACCTGAAAGAAAGAAGATAATAACATATAAAGTGGACGTAGGCACATTCTGGCCGAACCACTATAAATCTGTGTGTCTTTTACATTTCAGCCCCTACTTTTCTCATATTTACATACTCATCTAAAATCATTGAAAATCACATATAATCAACTAAATAATACGACTTGGAGGTGTTTGTCCATTTTTTGTGCAAACACCCGTTGACGGTTGAAAGTTGTCAAAGCCGTAGAACTCATCGAGGCCTTCGTTTTGACAGGTTATGGCTCCCGTAACTCTAAACGAGCCAGAATTTATGGCCGTCCGAATAATCGATATCTACAGGGTGCAACATCCACGGTGCAAGGTGCAACATCCGTCCGAAATGGCGAAACAGTGCCGTACGACTTTTTGAAATGCGTGCATGGATTTGAAACGGAACACTACCATGGTGCACCACTCTCCAGCGATGGGAAGTCGAAGACGGGCCACGGTAATCCCGTTTTACCGTAAAAATCCACATGTCGAAAAAACGAAGGGTAAAAAACTTACGAGACCCGATTGAGATTCGGGTTGTCCTTTTTGGGCATTATTCTATCCGTTGACGGCTGAAAGCAGTCAAAGCCGTAGAACTCATCGAGGCCTTCGTTTTGACAGGTTATGGCTCCCGTAACTCTAAACGAGCCAGAAGTTATGGTCGTCCGTATAATCGATATCTACAGGGTGCAACATCCACGGTGCAAGGTGCAACATCCATCCGAAATGGCGAAACAGTGTCGTACGGCATTTAGAAATGCGTGCATGGATTTGAAACGGAACAGTACCCTGGTGCACCACTCTCCAGCGATGGTAAATCGAAGACCAGCCACCGTAATCCTGTTTTACGTAAAAATCCACGTGTCGAAAAAACGAAGGGTAAAAAACTTACGAGACCCGATTGAGATTCGGGTTGTCCTTTTTTGGGCATTAATCTACCCGTTGACGGCTGAAAGCTGTCAAAGCCGTAGAACTCATCGAGGCCTTTGTTTTGACAGGTTATGGCTCCCATAACTCTAAACAAGCCAGAGGTTATGGCCGTCCGAATAATCGATATCTACAGGGTGCAACATCCAGGGTGCAAGGTGCAACATCCGTCCGAAATGGCGAAACAGTGTCGTACGACTTTTAGAAATGCGTGCATGGGTTTGAAACGGAACAGTGTCATGGTGCACCACTCTCCAACGATGGTAAATCGAAGGCCAGCCACGGTAATCCTGTTTTACCATAAAAATCCACGTGTCGAAAAAACGAAGGGCAAAAAACTTACGAGACCCGATTGAGATTCGGGTTGTCCTTTTTGGGCATTAATCTATCCGTTGACGGTTGAAAGCTGTCAAAGCCGTAGAACTCATCGAGGCCTTCGTTTTGACAGGTTATGGCTCCCGTAACTCTAAACGACCGAGAAGTTATGGCCGTCCGAATAATCGATATCTACAGGGTGCAACATCCACGGTGCAAGGTGCAACATCCGTCCGAAATGGCGAAACAGTGCCGTACGACTTTTAGAAATGCGTGCATGGATTTTAAACAGAACCGTACCATGGTGCACCACTGTCCAGCGATGGTAAATCGAAGGCCAGCCACGGTAATCCTGTTTTACCGTAAAAATCCTCATGTCGAAAAAACGAAGGGTAAAAAACTTACGAGACACGATTGAGATTCGGGTTGTCCTTTTTGAGCATTAATTTATCCGTTGACGGCTGAAAGCTTTCAAAGCCGTAGAACTCATCGAGGCCTTCGTTCTGACAGGTTATGGCTCCCGTAACTCTAAACGAGCCAGAAGTTATGGCCGTCCGAATAATCGATATCTACAAGGTGCAAAATCCACGGTGGAAGGTGCAACATCCGTCTGAAATGGCGAAACAGTGCCGTACGACTTTTAGAAATGAATGCATGGGTTTGAAACGGAACAGTACCATGGTGCACCACTCTCCAGCGATGGTAAATCGAAGACCTGCCACCGTAATCCTGTTTTACCGTAAAAATCCACGTGTCGAAAAAACGAAGGGTAAAAAACTTACGAGACCCGATTGAGATTCGGGTTGTCCTTTTTGGGCATTAATCTATCCGTTGACGGCTGAAAGCTGTCAAAGCCGGAGAACTCATCGAGGCCTTCGTTTTGACAGGTTATGGCTCTCATAACTCTAAACGAGCCAGAAGTTATGGCCGTCCGAATAATCGATATCTACAGGGTGCAACATCCACGGTGCAAGGTGCAACATCCGTCAGAAATGGCGAAACAGTGTCGTACGACTTTTAGAAAAGCGTGCATGGGTTTGAAATGGAACAGTACCATGGTGCATCACTCTCCAGCGATGGTAAATCAAAGGCCAGCCACGGTAATCCTGTTTTACCGTAAAAATCCACAAGTCGAAAGAACGAAGGGTAAAAAACTTAAGAGACCCGATTGAGATTCGGGTTATCCTTTTTGGGCATTAATCTATCCGTTGATGGCTGAAAGCTATCAAAGCCGTAGAACTCATCGAGGCCTTCATTTTGACAGGTTATGGCTCCCGTAACTCTAAACGAGCCAGAAGTTATGGTCGCCCGAATAATCGATGTCTACAGGGTGCAACATCCACGGTGCAAGGTGCAACATCCGTCCGAAATGGCGAAACAGTGCCGTACGACTTCTAGAAATGCGTGCATGGGTTTGAAACGGAACAGTACCATGGTGCACCACTCTCCAGCGATGGTAAATCGAAGGCCAGCCACGGTAATCCTGTTTCACCGTAAAAATCCACGTGTCGAAAAAACGAAGGGTGAAAAACTTAAGAGACCCGATTGAGATTCGGGTTGTCCTTTTTGGGCATTAATCTATCCGTTGACGGATGAAAGCTGTCAAAGCCGTAGAACTCATAGAGGCCTTCTTTTTGACAGGTTATGGCTCCCGTAACTCTAAACGAGCCAGAAGTTATGGTCGTCCGAATAATCGATATCTACAGGGTGCAACATCCGCGGTGCAAGGTGCAACATCCGTCCGAAATGGCGAAACAATGCCGTACAACTTTTAGAAATGCGTGCATGGGTTTGAAACGGAACAGTACCATGGTGCATCATTGTCCAGCGATGGTAAATCGAAGGCCTGCCACCGTAATCCTGTTTTGCCGTAAAAATCCACGTGTCGAAAAAACGAAGGGTAAAAAACTTAAGAGACCCGATTGATATTCGGGTTGTCCTTTTTGGGCATTAATCTATCCGTTGACGGCTGAAAGTTGTCAAAGCCGTAGAACTCACCGAGGCCTTCGTTTTGACAGGTTATGGCTCCCGTAACTCTAAACGAGCCAGAAGTTATGGCCGTCCGAATAATCGATATCTACAGGGTGCAACATCCACGGTGCAAGGTGCAACATCCGTCCGTAATGTCGAAACAGTGTCGTACGACTTTTAGAAATGCGTGCATGGGTTTGAAACGGAACAGTACCATGGTGCACCACTCTCCAGCGATGGTAAATCAAAGGCCAGCCACGGTAATCCTGTTTTACCGTAAAAATCCACAAGTCGAAAGAACGAAGGGTAAAAAACTTAAGAGACCCGATTGAGATTCGGGTTGTCCTTTTTGGGCATTAATCTATCCGTTGATGGCTGAAAGCTATCAAAGCCGTAGAACTCATCGAGGCCTTCATTTTGACAGGTTATGGCTCCCGTAACTCTAAACGAGCCAGAAGTTATGGCCGCCCGAATAATCGATGTCTACAGGGTGCAACATCCACGGTGCAAGGTGCAACATCCGTCCGAAATGGCGAAACAGTGCCGTACGACTTCTAGAAATGCGTGCATGGGTTTGAAACGGAACAGTACCATGGTGCACCACTCTCCAGCGATGGTAAATCGAAGGCCAGCCACGGTAATCCTGTTTCACCGTAAAAATCCACGTGTCGAAAAAACGAAGGGTGAAAAACTTAAGAGACCCGATTGAGATTCGGGTTGTCCTTTTTGGGCATTAATCTATCCGTTGACGGATGAAAGCTGTCAAAGCCGTAGAACTCATAGGGGCCTTCTTTTTGACAGGTTATGGCTCCCGTAACTCTAAACGAGCCAGAAGTTATGGTCGTCCGAATAATCGATATCTACAGGGTGCAACATCCGCGGTGCAAGGTGCAACATCCGTCCGAAATGGCGAAACAATGCCGTACAACTTTTAGAAATGCGTGCATGGGTTTGAAACGGAACAATACCATGGTGCATCATTGTCCAGCGATGGTAAATCGAAGGCCTGCCACCGTAATCCTGTTTTGCCGTAAAAATCCACGTGTCGAAAAAACGAAGGGTAAAAAACTTAAGAGACCCGATTGATATTCGGGTTGTCCTTTTTGGGCATTAATCTATCCGTTGACGGCTGAAAGTTGTCAAAGCCGTAGAACTCACCGAGGCCTTCGTTTTGACAGGTTATGGCTCCCGTAACTCTAAACGAGCCAGAAGTTATGGCCGTCCGAATAATCGATATCTACAGGGTGCAACATCCACGGTGCAAGGTGCAACATCCGTCCGTAATGTCGAAACAGTGTCGTACGACTTTTAGAAATGCGTGAAAGGGTTTGAAACGGAACAGTACCATGGTGCACCACTCTCCAGCAATGGTAAATCGAAGGCCATCCACGGTAATCCAGTTTTACCGTAAAAATCCATGTGTCGAAAAAACGAAGGGTAAAAAACTTACGAGACCCGATTGAGATTCGGGTTGTCCTTTTTGGGCATTAATCTACCCATTGAGGGTTGAAAGTTGTCAAAGCCGTAGAACTCATCGAGGCCTTCGTTTTGACAGGTTATGGCTCCCGTAACTCTAAACGAGCCAGAAGTTATGGCCGCCTGAATAATCGATATCTACAGGGTGCAACATCCACGGTGCAAGGTGCAACATCCATCCGAAATGGCGAAACAGTGTCGTACGACTTTTTGAAATGCGTGCATGGATTTGAAACGGAACACTACCATGTTGCACCACTCTCCAGCGATGGGAAGTCGAAGACGGGCCATGGTAATCCCGTTTACCGTAAAAATCCACGTGTCGAAAAAACGAAGGGTAAAAAACTTACGAGACCCGATTGAGATTCGGGTTGTCCTTTTTGGGCATTAATCTATCCATTGACGGCTGAAAGCAGTCAAAGCCGTAGAACTCACCGAGGCCTTCGTTTTGACAGGTTATGTCTCCCGTAACTCTAAACGAGCCAGAAGTCATGGTCGTCCGTATAATCGATATCTACAGGGTGCAACATCCACGGTGCAAGGTGCAACATCCGTCCGAAATGGCGAAACAGTGTCTTACGACATTTAGAAATGCATGCATGGATTTGAAATGGAACAGTGCCATGATGCACCACTCTCCAGCGATGGTAAATCGAAGACCAGCCACCGTAATCCTGTTTTACCGTAAAAATCCACGTGTCGAAAAAACGAAGGGTAAAAAACTTACGAGACCCGATTGAGATTCGGGTTGTCCTTTTTTGGGCATTAATCTATCCGTTGACGGCTGAAAGCTGTCAAAGCCGTAGAACTCATCGAGGCCTTCGTTTTGACATGTTATGCCACCCGTAACTCTAAACGAGCCAGTAGTTATGGCCGTCCGAATAATCAACATCTACAGGGTGCAACATCCATGGTGCAAGGTGCAACATCCGTCCGAAATGGCGAAACAGTGCCGTACGACTTTTAGAAATGCGTGCATGGGTTTGAAACGGAACAGTGCCATGGTGCACCACTCTCCAGCGATGGTAAATCGAAGGCCAGCCACGGTAATCCTGTTTTACCATAAAAATCCACGTGTCAAAAAAACGAAGGGTAAAAAACTTACGAGACCCGATTGTGATTCGGGTTAGCCTTTTTGGGCATTAATCTATCCGTTGATGGTTGAAAGTTGTCAAAGCCGTAGAACTCATCGAGGCCTTCGTTTTCACAGGTTATGGCTCCCGTAACTCTAAACGAGCCAGAAGTTATGGCCGTCCGAATAATCGATATCTACAGGGTGCAACATCCACGGTGCAAGGTTCAACATCCGTCCGAAATGGCGAAACAGTGCCGTACGACTTTTAGAAATGCGTGCATGGATTTGAAACGGAACAGTACCATGGCGCACCACTCTCCAGCGATGGTAAATCGAAGGCCAGCCACGGTAATCCTGTTTTACCGTAAAAATCCACGTGTCGTAAAAACGAAGGGTAAAAAACTTACGAGACACGATTGAGATTCGAGTTGTCCTTTTTGAGCATTAATCTATCCGTTGACGGCTGAAAGCTGTCAAAGCTGTAGAACTCATCGAGGCCTTCGTTTTGACAGGTTATGGCTTCCGTAACTCTAAACGAGCCAGAAGTTATGGCCGTCCGAATCATCGATATCTACAGGGTGCAACATCCACGGTGCAAGGTGCAACATCCGTCCGAAATGGCGAAACAGCGTCGTATGACATTTAGAAATGCGTGCATGGATTTGAAACGGAACAGTACCATGGTGCACCACTCTCCAGCGATGGTAAATCGAAGACTAGACCCGATTGTGATTCGGGTTGTCCTATTTTGGGCGTTAATTTATCCGTTGACGGCTGAAAGCTATCAAAGCCGTAGAACTCATCGAGGCCTTCGTTTTGACAAGTTATGGCTCCCGTAACTCCAAACGAGCCAGAAGTTATGGCCGTCCGAATAATCGATATCTACAGGGTGCGACATCCATGGTGCAAGGTGCAACATCCGTCCGAAATGGCGAAACAGTGCCGTACGACTTTTAGAAATGCGTGCATGGGTTTGAAATGAAACAGTGCCATGGTGCACCACTCTCTAGCGATGGTAAATCGAAGGCCAGCCATGGCAATCCTGTTTTACCATAAAAATCCACGTGTCGAAAAAACAAAGGGTAAAAAACTTACGAGACCCGATTGAGATTCGGGTTGTCCGTTTTGGGCATTAATCTATCCGTTGACGGTTGAAAGCTGTCAAAGCCGTAGAACTCATCGAGGCCTTCGTTTTGACATGTTATTGCTCCCGTAACTTTAAACGAGCCAGAAGTTATGGCCGTCCGAATAATCGATGTCTACAGGGTGCAACATCCACGGTGGAAGGTGCAACATCCGTCAGAAATGGCGAAACAGTGCCGTACGACTTTTAGAAATGCGTGCATGGGTTTGAAACGGAACAGTGCGATGGTGCATCACTGTCCAGCGATGGTAAATTGAAGGCCTGCCACCGTAATCATGTTTTGCCGTAAAAATCCACGTGTCGAAAAAACGATGGGTAAAAAACTTACGAGACACGATTGAGATTCGGGTTGTCCTTTTTGAGCATTAATCTATCCGTTGACGGCTGAAAGCTGTCAAAGTCGTAGAACTCATCGAGGCCTTCGTTCTGACAGGTTATGGCTCCCGTAACTCTAAACGAGCCAGAAGTTATGGCCGTCCGAATAATCGATATCTACAAGGTGCAACATCCACGGTGTAAGGTGCATCATCCGTCCGAAATGGCGAAATAGTGCCGTACGACTTTTAGAAATGCATGCATGTGTTTGAAACGGAACAGTACCATGGTGCACCACTCTCCAGCGATGGTAAATCGAAGACCAGCCACCGTAATCCTGTTTTACCGTAAAAATCCACGTGTCGAAAAAACGAAGGGTAAAAAACTTACGAGACCCGATTGAGATTCGGGTTGTCCTTTTTGGGCATTAATATATCCGTTGACGGCTGAAAGCTGTCAAAGCCGTAGAACTCATCGAGGCCTTCGTTTTGACAGGTTATGGCTCCCGTAACTCTAAACGATCCAGAAGTTATGGTCGCCCGCATAATCGATATCTATAGGGTGCAACATCCACGGTGCAAGGTGCAACATCCGTCTGAAATGGCGAAAAGTGCCGTACGACTTTTAGAAATGCGTGCATGGATTTGAAACGGAACAGTACCATGGTGCACCACTCTCCAGCGATGGTAAATCGAAGACCAGCCATCGTAATCCTGTTTTACCTTAAAAATCCACGTGTCGAAAAAACGAAGGGTAAAAAACTTACGTGACCCGATTGAGATTCGGGTTGTCCTTTTTGGGAATTAATCTATCCGTTGACGGCTGAAAGCTATCAAAGCCGTAGAACTCATCGAGGCCTTCGTTTTGACAGGTTATGGCTCCCGTAACTCTAAACGAGCCAGAAGTTATGGCCGTCCGAATAATCGATATCTACAGGGTGCAACATCCACGGTGCAAGGTGCAACATCCGTCCGAAATGGCGAAACTGTGCCGTACGACTTTTAGAAATGCGTGCATGGGTTTGAAAAGGAACAGTACCATGGTGCACCACTCTACAGCAATGGTAAATCGAAGGCCAGCCACGGTAATCCTGTTTTACCGTAAAAATCCACGTGTCTAAAAAACGAAGGGTAAGAAACTTACGAGACCCGATTGAGATTCTGGTTGTCCTTTTTTGGGCATTAATCTATCCGTTGACGGCTGAAAGCGGTCAAAGCCGTAGAACTCATCGAGGCCTTCGTTTTGACAGGTTATGGCTCCCGTAACTCTAAACGAACCAGAAGTTATTGCCGTCCGAATAATCGACATCTACAGGGTGCAACATCCAAGGTGCAATGTGCAACATCCGTCCGAAATGGCGAAACAGTGCCGTACGACTTTTAGAAATGCGTGCATGGGTTTGAAACGGAACAGTGCCATGGTGCACCACTCTCCAGCGATGGGAAGTCGAAGATGGGCCACGGTAATCCTGTTTTACCGTAAAAATCCACGTGTCGAAAAAACGAAGGGTAAAAAACTTAAGAGACCCGATTGAGATTCGGGTTGTCCTTTTTGGGCATTAATCTATCCGTTGACGGTTGAAAGCTGTCAAAGCCGTAGAACTCATCGAGGCCTTCGATTTGACGGCTTATGGCTCCCGTAACTCTAAACGAGCCAGAAGTTATGGCCGTCCGAATAATCGATATCTACAGGGTGCAACATCCACGGTGCAAGGTGCAACATCCGCCTTAAATGGCGAAACAGTGCCGTATGACTTTTAGAAATGCGTGCATGGATTTGAAACGGAACAGTACCATGGTGCACCACTCTCCAGCGATGGGAAGTCGAAGATGGGCCACGGTAATCCTGGTTTACCGTAAAAATCGACGTGTCGAAAAAACGAAGGGCAAAAAACATACAAGACCCGATTGAGATTCGGGTTGTCCTTTTTGGGCATTAATCTATCCGTTGACGGCTGAAAGCTGTCAAAGCCGTAGAACTCATCGAGGCCTTCGTTTTGACAGGCTATGGTTCCCGTAACTCTAAACGAGCCAGAAGTTATGGCCGTTTGAATAATAGATATCTACAGGGTGCAAGATCCACGGTGCAAGGTGCAACATCCGTCCGAAATGGTGAAACAGTGCCGTACGACTTTTAGAAATGCGTGCATGGATTTCTAATGGAACAGTACCATGGTGAACCACTCTCAAGCGATGCGAAGTTGAAGACGGGCCACGGTAATCCCGTTTTACTGTAAAAATCCACGTGTCGAAAAAACGAAGGGTAAAAAACTTAAGAGACCCGATTGAGATTCGGTTTGTCCTTTTTGGGCACTAATCTATCCATTGACGGCTGATAGCTGTCAAAGCCGTAGAACTCATCGAGGCCTTCGTTTTGACAGGTTATGGCTCCCGTAACTCTAAACGAGCCCGAAGTTATGGCCGTCCGAATAATCGATATCTACAGGGTGCAACATCCACGGTGCAAGGTGCAACATTCGTCCGAAATGGCGAAATAGTGCCGTACGTCTTTTAGAAATGCATGCATGGATTTGAAATGGAATAGTACCATGATGCACTACTATCCAGCGATGGTAAATCGAAGGCCAGCCACCGTAATCCTGTTTTGCCGTAAAAATCCGCCTGTCGAAAAAACAAAGGGTAAAAAACTTAAGAGACCTGATTGAGATACGAGTTGTCCTTTTTGGGCATTAATCTATCCGTTGACGGCTGAAAGCTGTCAAAGCCGTAGAACTCATCGAGGTCTTCATTTTGACAGGTTATGGCTCCCGTAACTCTAAACGTGCCAGAAGTTATGGATGTCTGAATAATCGATATCTATAGGGTGCAACATCCACGGTGCAAGGTGCAACATCCGTCCGAAATGGCGAAACAGTGCCGTACAACTTTTAGAAATGCGTGCATGGGTTTGAAACGGAATAGTACCATGGTGCACCACTCTCCAGCGATGGTAAATCGAAGGCCAGCCACAGTAATCCTTTTTTACCATAAAAATCCACGTGTCGAAAAAACGAAGGGTAAAAAACTTACGAGACCCGATTGAGATTCGTGTTGTCCTTTTTGGGCATTAATCTATCCGTTGACGGTAGAAAGCTGTCAAAGCCGTAGAACTAATCGAGGCCTTCGTTTTGACAGGTTTTGGCTCCCGTAACTCCAAACAAGCCAGAAGTTATGGCCGTCCGAATAATCGATATCTACAGGGTGCAACATCCACGGTGCAAGGTGCAACATCCGTCCGAAATGGCGAAACAGTGTCGTACAACTTTTTCACATGCGTGCATGGATTTGAAACGGAACACTACCATGGTGCACCACTCTCCAGCAATGGGAAGTCGAAGACGGGCCACGGTAATCCCGTTTTACCGTAAAAATCCACGTGTCAAAAAAACGAAGGGTAAAAAACTTACGAGACCCGATTGAGATTCGGGTTGTCCTTTTTGGGCATTAATCCATCCGTTGACGGCTGAAAGCGGTCAAAGCCGCAGAACTCATCGAGGCCTTTATTTTGACAGGTTATGGCTCCCGTAACTCTAAACGAGCCAGAAGTTATGGCCGTTCGAATAATCGATATCTACAGGGTGCAACATCCACGGTGCAAGGTGCAACATCCGTCCGAAATGGCGAAACAGTGCCGTACGACTTTTAGAAATGCATGCATGGGTTTGAAACGGAACAGTACCATGGTGCACCACTCTCCAGCTATGGTAAATCGAAGGCCAGCCACGGTAATCCTGTTTTACCGTAAAAATTAACGTGTCGAAAAAACGAGGGGTAAAAAACTTACGAGAACCGATTGAGATTCGGGTTGTCATTTTTGGGCATTAATCTATCCGTTGACGGCTGAAAGCTGTCAAAGCCGTAAAACTCATCAAGGCCTTCGTTTTCACAGGTTATGGCTCCCGTAACTCTAAACGAGCCAGAAGTTATGGCCGTCCGAATAATCTATATCTACAGGGTGCAACATCCACGGTGCATGGTGCAGCATCCGTCCGAAATGGCGAAACAGTGCCGTACGACTTTTAGAAATGCGTGCATGGATTTGAAACAGAACAGTACCACGGTGCACCACTCTCCAGCGATGGGAAGTCGAAGATGTGCCACGGTAATCCTGGTTTACCGTAAAAATCCACGTGTCGAAAAAACGAAGGTAAAAAACATACGAGACCCGATTGAGATTCGGGTTGTCCTTTTTGGGCATTATTCTATCCGTTGACGGCTGAAAGCTGTCAAAGCCGTAGAACTCATCGAGGCCTTCGTTTTGACAGGTTATGGCTCCTGTAACTCTAAACGAGCCAGAAGTTATGGCCGTTTGAATAATCGATATCTACAGGGTGCAACATCCACGGTGTAAGGTGCAACATCCGTCCGAAATGGTGAAACAGTGCCGTACGACTTTTAGAAATGCGTGCATGGATTTGAAATGGAACAGTACCATGGTCCACCACTCTCCAGCGATGCGAAGTCGAAGACGGGCCACGGTAATCCCGTTTTACCGTAAAAATCCACGTGTCGAAAAAACGAAGGGTAAAAAACTTACGAGACCCGATTGAGATTCGGGTTGTCCTTTTTGGGAATTAGTCTATCCATTGACGGCTGAAATCTGTCAAAGCCGTAGAACTCATCGAGGCCTTCGTTTTGACAGGTTATGGCTCCCATAACTCTAAACGAGCCAGAAGTTATGGCCGTTCGAATAATCGATATCTACAGGGTGCAACATCCACGGTGCACGGTGCAACATCCGTCCGAAATGGCGAAACAGTGCCGTACGACTTTTAGAAATGCATGCATGGATTTGAAATGGAACAGTACCATGGTGCACCACTGTCCAACGATGGTAAATCGAAGGCCAGCCACCGTAATCCTGTTTTGCCGTAAAAATCCACGTGTCGAAAAAACGAAGGGTAAAAAACTTAAGAGACCCGATTGAGATTCGGGTTGTCCTTTATGGGCATTAATCTATCCATTGACGGCAGAAAGCTGTAAAAGCCGTAGAACTCATCGAGGCCTTCGTTTTGACAGGTTAGGGATCCCGTAACACTAAACGATCTAGAAGTTATGGTCGTCCGAATAATCGATATCTACAGGGTGCAACATCCACGGTGCAAGGTGCAACATCCGTCCGAAATGGCGAAACATTGCCGTACGACTTTTAGAAATGCGTGCATGGGTTTGAAACGGAACAGTACCATGGTGCACCACTCTCCAGCGATGGTAAATCGAAGGCCAGCCACGGTAATCCTGTTTTACCGTAAAAATCCACGTGTCGAAAAAACGAAGGGTAAAAAACTTACGAGACCCGATTGAGATTCGGGTTGCCTTTTTGGGCATTAATCTATCCGTTGACGGCTGAAAGCTGTCAAAGACGTAGAACTCATCGAGGCCTTCATTTTGACAGCTTATGGCTCCCGTAACTCTAAACGAGCCAAAAGTTATGGCTGTCCGAATAATCGATATCTACAGGGTGCAACATCCACGGTGCAAGGTGCAACATCCGTCCGAAATGGCGAAACAGTGCCGTACGACTTTTAGAAATGCGTGCATGGGTTTGAAACGGAACAGTACCATGGTGCACCAGTCTCCAGTGATGGTAAATCGAAGGCCAGCCACGGTTATCTTGTTTTACCGTAAAAATCCACGTGTCGAAAAAACGATGGGTAAAAACTTACGAGACCCGATTGAGATTCGGCTTGTCCTTTTTGGGCATTAGTCTATCCGTTGAAGGCTGAAAGCTGTCAAAGCCGTAGAACTCATCGAGGCCTTCGTTTTGACAACTTATGGCTCCCGTAACTCTAAACGAGCCAGAAGTTATGGCCATCCGAATAATCGATATCTACAGGGTGCAACATCCACGGTGCAAGGTGCAACATCCGTCCGAAATGGCGAAACAGTGCCGTACGACTTTTAGAAATGGGTGCATGGATTTGAAACGGAACAGTACCATGGTGCAATACTCTCCAGCGATGGGAAGTCGAAGATGGGCCACGGTAATCCAGGTTTACCGTAAAAATCCACGTGTTGAAAAAACGAAGGGCAAAAAACATACGAGACCCGATTGAGATTCGGGTTGTCCTTTTTGGGAATTAATCTATCCGTTGACGGCTGAAAGCTGTCAAAGCCGTAGAACTATCGAGGCATTCGTTTTGACAGGTCATGGCTCCCGTTACTCTAAACGAGCCAGAAGTTATGGCCATTTGAATAATCGATATCTACAGGGTGCAACATCCACGGTGCAAGGTGCAACATCCGTCCGAAATGGTGAAACAGTGTCGTACGACTTTTAGAAATGCGTGCATGGATTTGAAATGGAACAGTACCATGGTGCACCACTCTCCAGCAATGCGAAGTTGAAGACGGGCCACGGTAATCCTGTTTTACCTTAAAAATCCACGTGTCGAAAAAACGAAGGGTAAAAAACTTACGAGACCCGATTGAGATTCGGTTTGTCCTTTTTGGGCATTAATCCATCCGTTGACGGCTGAAAGCGGTCAAAGCCGCAGAACTCATCGAGGCCTTCATTTTGACAGGTTATGGCTCCCGTAACTCTAAAGGAGCCAGAAGTTATGGCCGTTCGAATAATCGATATCTACAGGGTGCAACATCCACGGTGCAAGGTGCAACATCCGTCCGAAATGGAGAAACAGTGTCGTACCACTTTTAGAAATGCATGCATGGGTTTGAAACGGAACAGTACCATGGTGCACCACTCTCCAGCTATGGTAAATCGAAGGCCAGCCACGGTAATCCTGTTTTACCGTAAAAATCAACGTGTCGAAAAAACGAGGGGTAAAAAACTTACGAGACCCGATTGAGATTCGGGTTATCCTTTTTGGGCATTAATCTATCCGTTGACTGCTGAAAGCTGTCAAAGCCGTAAAACTCATCGAGGCCTTCGTTTTCACAGGTATGGCTCCCGTAACTCTAAACGAGCCAGAAGTTATGGCCGTCCGAATAATCTATATCTACAGGGTGCAACATCCACGGTGCATGGTGCAGCATCCGTCCGAAATGGCGAAACAGTGCCGTACGACTTTTAGAAATGCGTGCATGGGTTTGAAACAGAACAGTACCACGGTGCACCACTCTCCAGCGATGGGAAGTCGAAGATGTGCCACGGTAATCCTGGTTTACCGTAAAAATCCACGAGTCGAAAAAACGAAGGTATAAAACATACGAGACCCGATTGAGATTCGGGTTGTCCTTTTTGGGCATTAATCTATCCGTTGACGGCTGAAAGCTGTCAGAGCCGTAGAACTCATCGAGGCCTTCGTTTTGACAGGTTATGGCTCCTGTAACTCTAAACGAGCCAGAAGTTATGGCCGTTTGAATAATCGATATCTACAGGGTGCAACATCCACGGTGTAAGGTGCAACATCAGTCCGAAATGGTGAAACAGTGCCGTACGACTTTTAGAAATGCGTGCATGGATTTGAAATGGAACAGTACCATGGTGCACCACTCTCCAGCGATGCGAAGTCGAAGACGGGCGACGGTAATCCCGTTTTACCGTAAAAATCCACGTGTCGAAAAAACGAAGGGTAAAAAACTTACGAGACCCGATTGAGATTCGGGTTGTCCTTTTTGGGAATTAGTCTATCCATTGACGGCTGAAATCTGTCAAAGCCGTAGAACTCATCGAGGCCTTCGTTTTGACAGGTTATGGCTCCCATAACTCTAAACGAGCCAGAAGTTATGGCCGTTCGAATAATCGATATCTACAGGGTGCAACATCCACGGTGCACGGTGCAACATCCGTCCGAAATGGCGAAACAGTGCCGTACGACTTTTAGAAATGCATGCATGGATTTGAAATGGAACAGTACCATGGTGCACCACTGTCCAATGATGGTAAATCGAAGGCCAGCCACCGTAATCCTGTTTTGCCGTAAAAATCCACGTGTCGAAAAAACGAAGGGTAAAAAACTTAAGAGACCCGATTGAGATTCGGGTTGTCCTTTAAGGGCATTAATCTATCCGTTAACGGCTGAAAGTTGTAAAAGCCGTAGAACTCATCGAGGCCTTCGTTTTGACAGGTTATGGCTCCCGTAACTCTAAACGATCTAGAAGTTATGGTCGTCCGAATAATCGATATCTACAGGGTGCAACATCCACGGTGCAAGGTGCAACATCCGTCCGAAATGGCGAAACATTGCCGTACGACTTTTAGAAATGCGTGCATGGGTTTGAAACGGAACAGTACCATGGTGCACCACTCTCCAGCGATGGTAAATCGAAGGCCAGCCACGATAATCCTGTTTTACCGTAAAAATCCACGTGTCGAAAAAACGAAGGGTAAAAAACTTACGAGACCCGATTGAGATTCGGGTTGCCTTTTTGGGCATTAATCTATCCGTTGACGGATGAAAGCTGTCAAAGACGTAGAACTCATCGAGGCCTTCATTTTGACAGCTTATGGCTCCCGTAACTCTAAACGAGCCAGAAGTTATGGCCGTCCGAATAATCGATATCTACAGGGTGCAACATCCACGGTGCAAGGTGCAACATCCGTCCGAAATGGCGAAACAGTGTCGTACGACTTTTAGAAATGCGTGCATGGGTTTGAAACGGAACAGTACCATGGTGCACCACTCTCCAGTGATGGTAAATCGAAGGCCAGCCACGGTTATCTTGTTTTACCGTAAAAATCCACGTGTCGAAAAAACGATGGGTAAAAACTTACGAGACCCGATTGAGATTTGGCTTGTCCTTTTTGGGCATTAATCTATCCGTTGAAGGCTGAAAGCTGTCAAAGCCGTAGAACTCATCGAGGCCTTCGTTTTGACAACTTATGGCTCCCGTAACTCTAAACGAGCCAGAAGTTATGGCCATCCGAATAATCGATATCTACAGGGTGCAACATCCACGGTGCAAGGTGCAACATCCGTCCGAAATGGCGAAACAGTGCCGTACGACTTTTAGAAATGGGTGCATGGATTTGAAACGGAACAGTACCATGGTGCACCACTCTCCAGCGATGGGAAGTCGAAGATGGGCCACGGTAATCCAGGTTTACCGTAAAAATCCACGTGTTGAAAAAACGAAGGGCAAAAAACATACGAGACCCGATTGAGATTCGGGTTGTCCTTTTTGGGAATTAATCTATCCGTTGACGGCTGAAAGCTGTCAAAGCCGTAGAACTATCGAGGCCTTCGTTTTGACAGGTCATGGCTCCCGTTACTCTAAACGAGCCAGAAGTTATGGCCATTTGAATAATCGATATCTACAGGGTGCAACATCCACGGTGCAAGGTGCAACATCCGTCCGAAATGGTGAAACAGTGTCGTACGACTTTTAGAAATGCGTGCATGGATTTGAAATGGAACAGTACCATGGTGCACCACTCTCCAGCGATGCGAAGTCGAAGACGGGCCACGGTAATCCCGTTTTACCTTAAAAATCCACGTGTCGAAAAAACGAAGGGTAAAAAACTTACGAGACCCGATTGAGATTCGGGTTGTCCTTTTTGGGCATTAATCCATCCGTTGACGGCTGAAAGCGGTCAAAGCCGCAGAACTCATCGAGGCCTTCATTTTGACAGCTTATGGCTCCCGTAACTCTAAACGAGCCAGAAGTTATGGCCGTCCGAATAATCGATATCTACAGGGTGCAACATCCACGGTGCAAGGTGCAACATCCGTCCGAAATGGCGAAACAGTGCCGTACGACTTTTAGAAATGCGTGCATGGGTTTGAAACGGAACAGTTCCATGGTGCACCAGTCTCCAGTGATGGTAAATCGAAGGCCAGCCACGGTTATCTTGTTTTACCGTAAAAATCCACGTGTCGAAAAAACGATGGGTAAAAACTTACGAGACCCGATTGAGATTCGGCTTGTCCTTTTTGGGCATTAGTCTATCCGTTGAAGGCTGAAAGCTGTCAAAGCCGTAGAACTCATCGAGGCCTTCGTTTTGACAACTTATGGCTCCCGTAACTCTAAACGAGCCAGAAGTTATGGCCATCCGAATAATCGATATCTACAGGGTGCAACATCCACGGTGCAAGGTGCAACATCCGTCCGAAATGGCGAAACAGTGCCGTACGACTTTTAGAAATGGGTGCATGGATTTGAAACGGAACAGTACCATGGTGCAATACTCTCCAGCGATGGGAAGTCGAAGATGGGCCACGGTAATCCAGGTTTACCGTAAAAATCCACGTGTTGAAAAAACGAAGGGCAAAAAACATACGAGACCCGATTGAGATTCGGGTTGTCCTTTTTGGGAATTAATCTATCCGTTGACGGCTGAAAGCTGTCAAAGCCGTAGAACTATCGAGGCATTCGTTTTGACAGGTCATGGCTCCCGTTACTCTAAACGAGCCAGAAGTTATGGCCATTTGAATAATCGATATCTACAGGGTGCAACATCAACGGTGCAAGGTGCAACATCCGTCCGAAATGGTGAAACAGTGTCGTACGACTTTTAGAAATGCGTGCATGGATTTGAAATGGAACAGTACCATGGTGCACCACTCTCCAGCGATGCGAAGTTGAAGACGGGCCACGGTAATCCTGTTTTACCTTAAAAATCCACGTGTCGAAAAAACGAAGGGTAAAAAACTTACGAGACCCGATTGAGATTCGGTTTGTCCTTTTTGGGCATTAATCCATCCGTTGACGGCTGAAAGCGGTCAAAGCCGCAGAACTCATCGAGGCCTTCATTTTGACAGGTTATGGCTCCCGTAACTCTAAAGGAGCCAGAAGTTATGGCCGTTCGAATAATCGATATCTACAGGGTGCAACATCCACGGTGCAAGGGGCAACATCCGTCCGAAATGGAGAAACAGTGTCGTACCACTTTTAGAAATGCATGCATGGGTTTGAAACGGAACAGTACCATGGTGCACCACTCTCCAGCTATGGTAAATCGAAGGCCAGCCACGGTAATCCTGTTTTACCGTAAAAATCAACGTGTCGAAAAAACGAGGGGTAAAAAACTTACCAGACCCGATTGAGATTCGGGTTATCCTTTTTGGGCATTAATCTATCCGTTGACTCCTGAAAGCTGTCAAAGCCGTAAAACTCATCGAGGCCTTCGTTTTCACAGGTATGGCTCCCGTAACTCTAAACGAGCCAGAAGTTATGGCCGTCCGAATAATCTATATCTACAGGGTGCAACATCCACGGTGCATGGTGCTGCATCCGTCCGAAATGGCGAAACAGTGCCGTACGACTTTTAGAAATGCGTGCATGGGTTTGAAACAGAACAGTACCACGGTGCACCACTCTCCAGCGATGGGAAGTCGAAGATGTGCCACGGTAATCCTGGTTTACCGTAAAAATCCACGAGTCGAAAAAACGAAGGTATAAAACATACGAGACCCGATTGAGATTCGGGTTGTCCTTTTTGGGCATTAATCTATCCGTTGACGGCTGAAAGCTGTCAGAGCCGTAGAACTCATCGAGGCCTTCGTTTTGACAGGTTATGGCTCCTGTAACTCTAAACGAGCCAGAAGTTATGGCCGTTTGAATAATCGATATCTACAGGGTGCAACATCCACGGTGTAAGGTGCAACATCAGTCCGAAATGGTGAAACAGTGCCGTACGACTTTTAGAAATGCGTGCATGGATTTGAAATGGAACAGTACCATGGTGCACCACTCTCCAGCGATGCGAAGTCGAAGACGGGCGACGGTAATCCCGTTTTACCGTAAAAATCCACGTGTCGAAAAAACGAAGGGTAAAAAACTTACGAGACCCGATTGAGATTCGGGTTGTCCTTTTTGGGAATTAGTCTATCCATTGACGGCTGAAATCTGTCAAAGCCGTAGAACTCATCGAGGCCTTCGTTTTGACAGGTTATGGCTCCCATAACTCTAAACGAGCCAGAAGTTATGGCCGTTCGAATAATCGATATCTACAGGGTGCAACATCCACGGTGCACGGTGCAACATCCGTCCGAAATGGCGAAACAGTGCCGTACGACTTTTAGAAATGCATGCATGGATTTGAAATGGAACAGTACCATGGTGCACCACTGTCCAATGATGGTAAATCGAAGGCCAGCCACCGTAATCCTGTTTTGCCGTAAAAATCCACGTGTCGAAAAAACGAAGGGTAAAAAACTTAAGAGACCCGATTGAGATTCGGGTTGTCCTTTAAGGGCATTAATCTATCCGTTAACGGCTGAAAGTTGTAAAAGCCGTAGAACTCATCGAGGCCTTCGTTTTGACAGGTTATGGCTCCCGTAACTCTAAACGATCTAGAAGTTATGGTCGTCCGAATAATCGATATCTACAGGGTGCAACATCCACGGTGCAAGGTGCAACATCCGTCCGAAATGGCGAAACATTGCCGTACGACTTTTAGAAATGCGTGCATGGGTTTGAAACGGAACAGTACCATGGTGCACCACTCTCCAGCGATGGTAAATCGAAGGCCAGCCACGATAATCCTGTTTTACCGTAAAAATCCACGTGTCGAAAAAACGAAGGGTAAAAAACTTACGAGACCCGATTGAGATTCGGGTTGCCTTTTTGGGCATTAATCTATCCGTTGACGGCTGAAAGCTGTCAAAGACGTAGAACTCATCGAGGCCTTCATTTTGACAGCTTATGGCTCCCGTAACTCTAAACGAGCCAGAAGTTATGGTCGTCCGAATAATCGATATCTACAGGGTGCAACATCCACGGTGCAAGGTGCAACATCCGTCCGAAATGGCGAAACAGTGCCGTACGACTTTTAGAAATGCGTGCATGGGTTTGAAACGGAACAGTACCATGGTGCACCACTCTCCAGTGATGGTAAATCGAAGGCCAGCCACGGTTATCTTGTTTTACCGTAAAAATCCACGTGTCGAAAAAACGATGGGTAAAAACTTACGAGACCCGATTGAGATTTGGCTTGTCCTTTTTGGGCATTAATCTATCCGTTGAAGGCTGAAAGCTGTCAAAGCCGTAGAACTCATCGAGGCCTTCGTTTTGACAACTTATGGCTCCCGTAACTCTAAACATGCCAGAAGTTATGGCCATCCGAATAATCGATATCTACAGGGTGCAACATCCACGGTGCAAGGTGCAACATCCGTCCGAAATGGCGAAACAGTGCCGTACGACTTTTAGAAATGGGTGCATGGATTTGAAACGGAACAGTACCATGGTGCACCACTCTCCAGCGATGGGAAGTCGAAGATGGGCCACGGTAATCCAGGTTTACCGTAAAAATCCACGTGTTGAAAAAACGAAGGGCAAAAAACATACGAGACCCGATTGAGATTCGGGTTGTCCTTTTTGGGAATTAATCTATCCGTTGACGGCTGAAAGCTGTCAAAGCCGTAGAACTATCGAGGCCTTCGTTTTGACAGGTCATGGCTCCCGTTACTCTAAACGAGCCAGAAGTTATGGCCATTTGAATAATCGATATCTACAGGGTGCAACATCCACGGTGCAAGGTGCAACATCCGTCCGAAATGGTGAAACAGTGTCGTACGACTTTTAGAAATGCGTGCATGGATTTGAAATGGAACAGTACCATGGTGCACCACTCTCCAGCGATGCGAAGTCGAAGACGGGCCACGGTAATCCCGTTTTACCTTAAAAATCCACGTGTCGAAAAAACGAAGGGTAAAAAACTTACGAGACCCGATTCAGATTCGGGTTGTCCTTTTTGGGCATTAATCCATCCGTTGACGGCTGAAAGCGGTCAAAGCCGCAGAACTCATCGAGGCCTTCATTTTGACAGGTTATGGCTCCCGTAACTCTAAACGAGCCAGAAGTTATGGCCGTTCGAATAATCGATATCTACAGGGTGCAACATCCACGGTGCAAGGTGCAACATCCGTCCGAAATGGCGAAACAGTGCCGTACGACTTTTAGAAATGCATGCATGGGTTTGAAACGGAACAGTACCATGGTGCACCACTCTCCAGCTATGGTAAATCAAAGGCCAGCCACGGTAATCCTGTTTTACCGTAAAAATCAACGTGTCGAAAAAACGAGGGGTAAAAAACTTACGAGACCCGATTGAGATTCGGGTTGTCCTTTTTGGGCATTAATCTATCCGTTGACGGCTGAAAGCTGTCAAAGCCGTAAAACTCATCGAGGCCTTCGTTTTCACAGGTTATGGCTCCCGTAACTCTAAACGAGCCAGAAGTTATGGCCGTCCATATAATCTATATCTACAGGGTGCAACATCCACGGTGCATGGTGCAGCATCCGTCCGAAATGGCGAAACAGTGCCGTACGACTTTTAGAAATGCGTGCATGGGTTTGAAACAGAACAGTACCACGGTGCACCACTCTCCAGCGATGGGAAGTCGAAGATGTGCCACGGTAATCCTGGTTTACCGTAAAAATCCACCTGTCGAAAAAACGAAGGTAAAAAACATACGAGACCCGATTGAGATTCGGGTTGTCCTTTTTGGGCATTAATCTATCCGTTGACGGCTGAAAGCTGTCAAAGCCGTAGAACTCATCGAGGCCTTCGTTTTGACAGGTTATGGCTCCTGTAACTCTAAACGAGCCAGAAGTTATGGCCGTTTGAATAATCGATATCTACAGGGTGCAACATCCATGGTGTAAGGTGCAACATCCGTCCGAAATGGTGAAACAGTGCCGTACGACTTTTAGAAATGCGTGCATGGATTTGAAATGGAACAGTACCATGGTGCACCACTCTCCAGCGATGCGAAGTCGAAGACGGGCCACGGTAATCCCGTTTTACCGTAAAAATCCACGTGTCGAAAAAACGAAGGGTAAAAAACTTACGAGACCCGATTGAGATTCGGGTTGTCCTTTTTGGGAATTAGTCTATCCATTTACGGCTGAAATCTGTCAAAGCCGTAGAACTCATCGAGGCCTTCGTTTTGACAGGTTATGGCTCCCATAACTCTAAACGAGCCAGAAGTTATGGCCGTTCGAATAATCGATATCTACAGGGTGCAACATCCACGGTGCACGGTGCAACATCCGTCCGAAATGGCGACACAGTGCCGTACGACTTTTAGAAATGCATGCATGGATTTGAAATGGAACAGTACCATGGTGCACCACTGTCCAACGATGGTAAATCGAAGGCCAGCCACCGTAATCCTGTTTTGCCGTAAAAATCCACGTGTCGAAAAAACGAAGGGTAAAAAACTTAAGAGACCCGATTGAGATTCGGGTTGTCCTTTATGGGCATTAATCTATCCGTTGACGGCTGAAAGCTATAAAAGCCGTAGAACTCATCGAGGCCTTCGTTTTGACAGGTTATGGCTCCCGTAACTCTAAACGATCTAGAAGTTATGGTCGTCCGAATAATCGATATCTACAGGGTGCAACATCCACGGTGCAAGGTGCAACATCCGTCCGAAATGGCGAAACATTGTCGTACGACTTTTAGAAATGCGTGCATGGGTTTGAAACGGAACAGTACCATGGTGCACCACTCTCCAGCGATGGTAAGTCGAAGGCCAGCCACGGTAATCCTGTTTTACCGTAAAAATCCACGTGTCGAAAAAACGAAGGGTAAAAAACTTACGAGACCCGATTGAGATTCGGCTTGTCCTTTTTGGGCATTAATCTATTCGTTGACGGCTGAAAGCTGTCAAAGACGTAGAACTCATCGAGGCCTTCATTTTGACAGCTTATGGCTCCCGTAACTCTAAACGAGCCAGAAGTTATGGCCGTCCGAATAATCGATATCTACAGGGTGCAACATCCACGGTGCAAGGTGCAACATCCGTCCGAAATGGCGAAACAGTGCCGTACGACTTTTAGAAATGCGTGCATGGGTTTGAAATGGAACAGTACCATGGTGCACCACTCTCCAGTGATGGTAAATCGAAGGCCAGCCACGGTTATCTTGTTTTACCGTAAAAATCCACGTGTCGAAAAAACGATGGGTAAAAACTTACGAGACCCGATTGAGATTCGGCTTGTCCTTTTTGGGCATTAATCTATCCGTTGAAGGCTGAAAGCTGTCAAAGCCGTAGAACTCATCGAGGCCTTCGTTTTGACAACTTATGGCTCCCGTAACTCTAAACGATCCATAAGTTATGGCCATCCGAATAATCGATATCTACAGGGTGCAACATCCACGGTGCAAGGTGCAACATCCGTCCGAAATGGCGAAACAGTGCCGTACGACTTTTAGAAACGGGTGCATGGATTTGAAACGGAACAGTACCATGGTGCACCACTCTCCAGCGATGGGAAGTCGAAGATGGGCCACGGTAATCCAGGTTTACCGTAAAAATCCACGTGTTGAAAAAACGAAGGGCAAAAAACATATGAGACCCGATTGAGATTCGGGTTGTCCTTTTTGGGAATTAATCTATCCGTTGACGGCTGAAAGCTGTCAAAGCCGTAGAACTATCGAGGCCTTCGTTTTGACAGGTCATGGCTCCCATTACTCTAAACGAGCCAGAAGTTATGGCCATTTGAATAATCGATATCTACAGGGTGCAACATCCACGGTGCAAGGTGCAACATCCGTCCGAAATGGTGAAACAGTGTCGTACGACTTTTAGAAATGCGTGCATGGATTTGAAATGGAACAGTACCATGGTGCACCACTCTCGAGCGATGCGAAGTCGAAGACGGGCCACGGTAATCCCGTTTTACCTTAAAAATCCACGTGTCGAAAAAACGAAGGGTAAAAAACTTACGAGACCCGATTGAGATTCGGGTTGTCCTTTTTGGGCATTAATCTATCCATTGACGGCTGAAAGCTGTCAAAGCCGTAGAACTCATCGAGGCCTTGGTTTTGACAGGTTATGGCTCCCGTAACTCTAAACCAGCCAGAAGTTATGGCCGTCCGAATAATCGATATCTACAGGGTGCAACATCCACGGTGCAAGGTGCAACATCCGTCCGAAATGGCGAAACAGTGCCGTACGACTTTTAGAAATGCATGCATGGATTTGAAGTGGAACAGTACCATGGTGCACCACTGTCCAGCGATGGTAAATCGAAGGCCAGCCGCCGTAATCCTGTTTTGCCGTAAAAATCCACGGGTCGAAAAAAATGAGGGGTAAACAACTTAAGAGACCCGATTGAGATTCGGATTGTCCTTTTTGGGCATTAATCTATCCGTTGACGGCTGAAAGCCGTCAGAACCGTAGAACTCATCGAGGCCTTCATTTTGAAAGGTTATGGCTCCCGTAAATCTAAAAGAGCCAGAAGTTATGGCCGTCTGAATAATCGATATCTACAGGGTGCAACATCCACGGTGCAAGGTGCAACATCCATCCGAAATTGCGAAACAGTGTCGTACGACTTTTAGAAATGCGTGCATGGGTTTGAAACGGAATGGTACCATGGTGCACCACGCTCCAGCGATGGTAAATCGAAGGCCAGCCACTGTAATCCTTTTTTACCGTAAAAATCCACGTGTCGAAAAAACGAAGGGCAAAAAACTTAAGAGACCCGATTGAGATTCGGGTTGTCCTTTTTGGGCATTAATCAATCCGTTGATGGCTGAAAGCTGTAAATGAAGTAGAACTCATCGAGGCCTTCGTTTTGACAGGTTATGACTCACGTAACTCTAAACGAGCCAGAAGTTATGGCCGTCCGAATAATCGATATCTACAGGGTGCAACATCCACGGTGCAAGGTGCAACATCCGTCCGAAATGGCGAAACAGTGCCGTACAACTTTTTGAAATGCATGCATGGATTAGAAATGGAACACTACCATGGTGCACCACTCTCCAGCGATGGGAAGTCGAAGACGGGCCACGGTAATCCCGTTTTACCATAAAAATCCACGTGTCGAAAAAACGAAAGGCAAAAAACTTACGAGACCCGATTGAGATACGGGTTGTCCTTTTTGGGCATTAATCTATCCGTTGATGGCTGAAAGCTGTCAATGCCGTAGAACTCATCGAGGCCTTCGTTTTGACAGGTTATGGCTCCCGTAACTATAAACGAGCCAGAAGTTATGGCCGTCCGAATAATCGATATCTACAGGGTGCAACATCCACGGTGCAAGGTGCAACATCCGTCCGAAATGGCGAAACAGTGCCGTACGACTTTTAGAAATGCGTGCATGGGTTTGAAACGGAACAGTACCATGGTGCACCACTCTCCAGCGATGGTAAATCGAAGGCCAGTCGCGGTAATCCTGTTTTACCGTAAAAGTCCACGTGTCGAAAAAACGAGGGGTAAAGAACTTACGAGACCCGATTGAGATTCGGGTTGTCCTTTTTGCGCACTAATCTATCCGTTGATGGCTGGAAGCTGTCAAAGCCGTAGAACTCATCGAGGTCTTCGTTTTGACAGGTTATGGCTCCCGTAACTCTAAACGAGCCAGAAGTTATGGCCATCCGAATAATCGATATCTACAGGGTGCAACATCCACGGTGCAAGGTGCAACATCCGTCCGAAATGGCGAAACAGTGCCGTACGACTTTTAGAAATGCGTGCATGGGTTTGAAACGGAACAGTACCATGGTGTACGACTCTCCAGCGATGGAAAGTCGAAGATGGGCGACGATAATCCTGTTTTACTGTAAAAATCCACGTGTCGAAAAAACGAAGGGTAAAAAACTTATGAGACCCGATTGAGATTCGGGTTGTCCTTTTTGGGCATTCGTTTTGACAGGTTATGGCTCCCGTAACTCTAAACGCGCCAGAAGTTATGGCCGTCCGAATAATCGATATCTACAGGGTGCAACATCCACGGTGCACGGTGCAACATCCGTCCGAAATGGCGAAACAGTGCCGTATGACATTTAGAAATGCATGCATGGATTTGAAACGAACAGTACCATGGTGCACCACTGTCCAACGATGGTAAATCGAAGGCCAGCAACCGTAATCCTGTTTTGCCGTAAAAATCCACGTGTCGAAAAAACGAAGGGTAAACAACTTAAGAGACCCGATTGAGATTCGGGTTGTCCTTTTTGGGCATTAATCTATCCAAAGCCGTCAATGCCGTAGAACTCATCGAGGCCTTCGTTTTGACAGGTTATGGCTCCCGTAACTCTAAACGAGCCAGAAGTTATGGTCGTCCGAATAATCGATATCTACAGGGTGCAACATCCACGGTGCAAGGTGCAACATCCTTCCGAAATGGCGAAACAGTGTCGTACGACTTTTACAAATGCGTGCATGGATTTGAAAAGGAACAGTACCATGGTGCACCACTCTCCAGCGATGGTAAATCGAAGGCCAGCCACGGTAATCCTGTTTTACCGTAAAAATCCACGTGTCGAAAAAACGAAGGGTAAAAAACTTACGAGAACCGATTGATATTCGGGTTGTCCTTTTTGGGCATTAATCTATCCGTTGACGGCTGAAAGCTGTCAAAGTCGTAGACTCATCGAGGCCTTCGTTTTGACAGGTTATGGCTCCCGTAACTCTAAACGAGCCAGAAGTTATGGCCGTCCGAATAATCGATATCTACAGGGTGCAACATCCACGGTGCAAGGTGCAACATCCGTCCGAAATGGCGAAACAGTGCCGTACGACTTTTACAAATGCGTGCATGGGTTTGAAACGGAACAGTACCATGGTGCACCACTCTCCAGCGATGGTAAATCGAAGGCCAGCCACGGTAATTCCTTTTTACCGTAAAAATCCACGTGTCGAAAAAACGAGGGGTAAAAAACTTACGAGATCCGATTGAGATTCGGGTTGTCCTTTTTGGGCATTAATCTATCCGTTGACGGCTGAAAACTGTCAAAGCTGTAGAACTCATCTAGGCCTTCGTTTTCACAGGTTATGGCTCCTGTAACTCTAAACGATCCAGAAGTTATAGCCGTCCGAATAATCGATATCTACAGGGTGCAAAATCCACGGTGCAAGGTGCAACATCCGTCCGACATGGCGAAACAGTGCCATACGACTTTTAGAAATGCGTGCAGGGGTTTGAAACGGAATAGTACCATGGTGCACCACTCTCCAGCAATGGTAAATCGAAGACCAGCCACGGTAATCCTTTTTTACCGTAAAAATCCACGTGTCGAAAAAACGAAGGGCAAAAAACTTAAGAGACCCGATTGAGATTCGGGTTGTCCTTTTTAGGCATTAATCTATCCGTTGACGGCTGAAAGCTGTCAAAGCCGTAGAACTCATCGAGGCCTTCGTTTTGACAGGTTATGGCTCCCGTAACTCTAAACGCGCCAGAAGTTATGGCCGTCCGAATAATCGATATCTACAGGGTGCAACATCCACGGTGCACGGTGCAACATCCGTCCGAAATGGCGAAACAGTGCCGTATGACATTTAGAAATGCATGCATGGATTTGAAACGAACAGTACCATGGTGCACCACTGTCCAACGATGGTAAATCGAAGGCCAGCCACCGTAATCCTGTTTTGCCGTAAAAATCCACGTGTCGAAAAAACGAAGGGTAAAAAACTTAAGAGACCCGATTGAGATTCGGGTTGTGCTTTTTGGGCATTAATCTATCCCGTCAATGCCGTAGAACTCATCGAGGCCTTCGTTTTGACAGGTTATGGCTCCCGTAACTCTAAACGAGCCAGAAGTTATGGTCGTCCGAATAATCGATATCTACAGGGTGCAACATCCACGGTGCAAGGTGCAACATCCTTCCGAAATGGCGAAACAGTGTCGTACGACTTTTACAAATGCGTGCATGGATTTGAAAAGGAACAGTACCATGGTGCACCACTCTCCAGCGATGGTAAATCGAAGGCCAGCCACGGTAATCCTGTTTTACCGTAAAAATCCACGTGTCGAAAAAACGAAGGGTAAAAAACTTACGAGACCCGATTGATATTCGGGTTGTCCTTTTTGGGCATTAATCTATCCGTTGACGGCTGAAAGCTGTCAAAGCCGTAGACTCATCGAGGCCTTCGTTTTGACAGGTTATGGCTCCCGTAACTCTAAACGAGCCAGAAGTTATGGCCGTCCGAATAATCGATATCTACAGGGTGCAACATCCACGGTGCAAGGTGCAACATCCGTCCGAAATGGCGAAACAGTGCCGTACGACTTTTACAAATGCGTGCATGGGTTTGAAACGGAACAGTACCATGGTGCACCACTCTCCAGCGATGGTAAATCGAAGGCCAGCCACGGTAATTCCTTTTTACCGTAAAAATCCACGTGTCGAAAAAACGAGGGGTAAAAAACTTACGAGACCCGATTGAGATTCGGGTTGTCCTTTTTGGGCATTAATCTATCCGTTGACGGCTGAAAACTGTCAAAGCCGTAGAACTCATCTAGGCCTTCGTATTCACAGGTTATGGCTCCTGTAACTCTAAACGATCCAGAAGTTATAGCCGTCCGAATAATCGATATCTACAGGGTGCAAAATCCACGGTGCAAGGTGCAACATCCGTCCGACATGGCGAAACAGTGCCATACGACTTTTAGAAATGCGTGCATGGGTTTGAAACGGAATAGTACCATGGTGCACCACTCTCCAGCGATGGTAAATCGAAGACCAGCCACAGTAATCCTTTTTTACCGTAAAAATCCACGTGTCGAAAAAACGAAGGGTAAAAAACTTAAGAGACCCGATTGAGATTCGGGTTGTCCTTTTTGGGCATTAATCTATCCGTTGACGGCTGAAAGCTGTCAAAGCCGTAGAACTCATCGAGGCCTTCGTTTTGACAGGTAATGAGTCCCGTAACTCTAAACGAGCCAGAAGTTATGGCCGTCCGAATAATCGATATCTACAGGGTGCAACATCCATGGTGCAAGGTGCAACATCCGTCCGAAATGGCGAAACAGTGTCGTACAACTTTTTGAAATGCATGCATGGATTAGAAACGGAACACTACCATTGTTATCCCATTTTTTGGTCAAAACTAGGATATCCATGTTGTGTGCGTTTCCACCACGACCGGAGCAAAAAGAAGCAAGCAAGCATACATAAGTCAAGGGTTTCACTCAAAGTTCACATATAAAAGTTCATTCGGCGCTCCAACACTCAAGCCCATTCGGCGTCTACAACATATGGTTCATTCGGTAATCGTCACCAGAGTCATTCGGCATATCTAGAATAAGGCTTCATTCGGCAGCGTCATCCGGCATTCCCAGTGCCAAAGTACATTCGGTATTCATTCATTCGGCAGTATGAAGCAGAGCCTCATTCGGCATTTAGAGTTCCGGATCTCATTCGGCCAAACATGCCTCCAAACTCACCACCGAACCATCCCCTACCTATCACTACCGAGCTATGCTATCACCGGACCAAACCCACCATCACGGGTCCAAAATCCACCGAACCATCTCATCCTTCATCCTCCTACCAAACCCAAGCTCCACCGGTCCACTCCATTCCTACCACCGAACCAGGTGACCATCGAACCGAAGCTCCTCCATCCTTCTCTCCAAGCATAGCCGAACCAAAGTTGCCAGTCCAGATTGGTTCAGCCCAAGCCCACCAACAGCTATAAACATCCAAGACCCCTGCCCCCAGCCTCACTCTATAAATAGAGGGGCAGGGGTACAACAATGAGTGACAAGTTTGAGAGCTCAAGCCTGGAAGGAACTCTCAAACAACTTTAGACACTTGTAATCAAAGCTTTGTACTTGTAATCTAAAGAAAAAAGGAGAATAACATATAAAGTGGACGTAGGCACGTTCTGGCCGAACCACTATAAATCTGTGTGTCTTTTACAGTTTAGTCCCTGCTTTCTATATATTTGCATAAATCACCCAAATCACTAAATACAACATAAAATCAACCAACTCATACGACTTTGGGTGTTTGCGGCCATTTTTTACGCAAACATTTTGGTGCTTTCACTGAGAAGAACCAGCTACCGCTACATCGGATAGAAGTTGAATTTGAAAATCTAAGAGTTCAGATCTAAGAGTTATGACGAGACAAACAAGTAGAAGGCAAAGGCCAGAGAGAAGTGAACACCAAGGAAGTCAAGAGGCTTCCTCAGGAGAGAATCAAGCGTCGATCTTCATCACTAGGGATGAGATGGAGGCCATGATGAGAAGACAAGAAGAGATGATCCAGAACTTACTTCAACAAATTGGGCAAATTGGAGCACAAATCCAAGGAGCAACTGGGGTTCAGAACGGATCTGGCGCAGCACCAGAGCTAGGGGCACTCACGCAGAACATGTTGATCCGACCTCGGGAAGTGAGATGGGGGCATCCGAACCACCTGGTAGCAATAGAGGAATGAACGTTCAGCCAGGGAGGCATACACATGAAAACTCCCGCGGACTTGGGGGGCAGGTCGAAGACAGTGAACGAGAACTACAGCTTGGAGACAATGACAGATTAGCAGAGATGGTTAGAAGAGCTATGAGAGGCGGTTTAGTAAACAGAGACTTGGTAGATGTAAACAGGAGTCCTTTTTCTTCTGCGATTAGGATGGCTAGGAACCCACCAGAATTCAAGCTACCATCATTGGACATGTACAATGGGAAAACGGACCCCACGGTCCATCTAACGAAGTATATGAGACATATGGAAGTGCTGGGGGCATCAGAGGAGGTTATGGCCCGGTGCTTTCCACTGTATTTGACGGACATTGCAGCGTTATGGTTTAGGCAACTGGAGAGCGGCTCCATAGGAACATGGGCAGATTTAATTGAGAGATTCATGAGGCAATTCAGGGTTCATATTGCGAGACCCAAGAATGTGATGACTTTGGCAACCTTGAAACAGAAAACTGGAGAGACTTTGAGGAGCTTTCTAACGCGATTGAATGCGGCGGCAGCATCAGTGGATCGACCAGATCCATCTATGGTCATGATGGCGGCCGTATCTGGAATATCTGGTAATACAGAGTTCAAGAATTCATTAACCAAGGACCTGCCTATGAATCTGGGAGAGTTCTATCATGAGGCTGAAAAGTTTCTGCGTTTGGAAGATGCTAGTGCAGAAAAAGAGGAAGAAGATGACGTTTACGTAATCAAGAGCGGAAACCCACCTGGAAAGGGTGCGGAAAGTAGCAAAGGAAAAAGAAAGGCTGAGGATAATGATGACAGGACAAAGTGGCTACAAAGAGAACCACGCTTCACCACCTATTCAGAGCTGAATGAGAGTTTGGAACGGATTTATCAGGATACCAAGGGGCAGGTTCCGTATCGTAGACCAATGCGAAGGGATCCAACCTCTGACGAAAGAAAATCAGATAAGTTTTGTGCATTTCATGAATTGAATGGTCATAACACTAACGATTGTAGGCATTTGAAGGACGAGGTAGAAGGGCATATCAGGAACGGTATGCTCCTTCAGTATGTGAGGAGGCGAACTCCAGCGGTGGAGCCAGAGCGACCGCCCTCTACGTCAGCTAGAGGTGACACTGGATCAAGGAACCATTTGATTATCCATTGATTGCTTGATTAAAATAACGATGAACAGGTCGTAAGCTTCCACTAACGCAATTAAATCGTTTACACATGTACGAGATCGTGAACAATCTCCAGGCATGCTCTGAATGATCATTGACTGCTTCGGAGTGGGAACTTACGCTTTGACATCCTTGCTTTGCTTTTGTTTCGATTTGAACATTTGAATTCTTCCTGTTTGGACATTTCTGCTGTAAGGTACTATTGCTTTAACATTTACAATTCTATGAAAAAATTATTTACTTGTATGCCCGTTGGATCGCGAACGGTCCACGAGCACCTATTGCGTGGCAACGAACTGCCGAAGTCTTTGATTCGAATAATTCCCCCAAATAATGACTCCAACACTGATAATATTAAGTCCCCCCCGGGCACACTCATTCGCCTCGAACGGCACCCGACTTCGAACAGTCACAATTCGCCTCGAACGGCACTCGACTTCGAACAGTCACAATTCGCCTCGAACGGCACCCGACTTCAAACAGTCACAACTCGCCTCGAACGGCACCCGACCGCAAACGGTCACAAACTCGCCTCGAACGGCACAACTCGCCTCGAATGGCACAACTCACCTTACCTCAAATGGCTCGATCGCGAACGGTCATCATTTGAGGTCCGCCACCTGATCACTGACTGTTACGCCTTACCTCAAATGGCTTGATCGCGTACGGTCGTCATTTGTGGACCACCACTTGACCGCGCACTGTCGCACTTTACCTCGAATGACTCGATCCCGAACGGTCGTCATTTGAAGTAAAGTGCTTGACCTTGAACGATCACATTTCACTGCAGATGACTCGATCCCGAACGATCGACGCACGGATTTATGCGCTTGACCGCGCACAGTCGCACTTCACCTCAAATGACTTGATCACGAACAATCATCATTTGAAGTTAGGAGCTTGACCATGAACGGCCGCGCTTCATCCCAAATAGCTCGATCCCGAACGGTCGTCATTTGGGGCCATATAAAATATCAAGCTCTTTACAGGTTGTCAACAGGATACGAACATCCAGCTCATGGCATTACAAAACACGCCTTCCTACCACAAGGCATATTTTGGGGGGCAAAGTGTTATCCCATTTTTTGGTCAAAACTAGGATATCCATGTTGTGTGCGTTTCCACCACGACCGGAGCAAAAATAAGCAAGCAAGCATACATAAGTCAAGGGTTTCACTCAAAGTTCACATATAAAAGTTCATTCGGCGCTCCAACACTCAAGCCCATTCGGCGTCTACAACATATGGTTCATTCGGTAATCGTCACCAGAGTCATTCGGCATATCTAGAATAAGGCTTCATTCGGCAGCGTCATCCGGCATTCCCAGTGCCAAAGTACATTCGGTATTCATTCATTCGGCAGTATGAAGCAGAGCCTCATTCGGCATTTAGAGTTCCGGATCTCATTCGGCCAAACATGCCTCCAAACTCACCACCGAACCATCCCCTACCTATCACTACCGAGCTATGCTATCACCGGACCAAACCCACCATCACAGGTCCAAAATCCACCGAACCATCTCATCCTTCATCCTCCTACCAAACCCAAGCTCCACCGGTCCACTCCTTTCCTACCACCGAACCAGGTGACCACCGAACCGAAGCTTCTCCATCCTTCTCTCCAAGCATAGCCGAACCAAAGTTTCCAGTCCAGATTGCTTCAGCCCAAGCCCACCAGCAGCTGCAAACATCCACGACCACTGCCCCCAGCCTCACTCTATAAATAGAGGGGCAGGGGTACAACAATGAGAGACAAGTTTGAGAGCTCAAGCCTGGAAGGAACTCTCAAACAACTTTAGATACTTGTAATCAAAGCTTTGTACTTGTAATCTAAAGAAAAAAGGAGAATAACATATAAAGTGGACGTAGGCACGTTCTGGCCGAACCACTATAAATCTGTGTGTCTTTTACAGTTTAGTCCCTGCTTTCTATATATTTGCATAAATCACCCAAATCACTAAATACAACATAAAATTAACCAACTCATACGACTTTGGGTGTTTGCGGCCATTTTTTACGCAAACAACCATGGTGCACCACTCTCCAGCGATGGGAAGTCGAAGACGGGCCACCGTAATCCCGTTTTACCGTAAAAATCCACGTGCCGAAAAAACGAAGGGCAAAAAACTTACGAGACCCGATTGAGATTCGGGTTGTCCTTTTTGGGCATTAATCCATCCGTTGACGGCTGAAAGCTGTCAAAGCCGTAGAACTCATCGAGGCCTTCGTTTTGACAGTTATGGCTCCTGTAACTATAAACGAGTCAGAAGTTATGGCCGTCCGAATAATTGATATCTACAGGGTGCAACATCCACGGTGCAAGGTGCATCATCCGTCCGAAATGGCGAAACAGTGCCGTACAACTTTTAAAAATGCGTGCATGGGTCTGAAACGGCCCAGCGATGGTAAATCGAAGGCCAGCCACGGTAATCCTGTTTTACCATAAAAATCCACGTGTCGAAAAAACGAGGGGTAAAAAACTTACGAGACCCGATTGAGATTCGGGTTGTCCTTTTTGCGCATTAATCTATCCGTTGACGGCTGGAAGCTGTCAAAGCCGTAGAACTCATCGAGGCCTTCGTTATGATAGGTTATGGCTCCCGTAACTCTAAACGAGCCAGAAGTTATGGCCGTCCGAATAATCGATATCTACAAGGTGCAACATCCACGGTGTAAGGTGCAACATCCGTCCGAAATGGCGAAACAGTGCCGTACGACTTTTAGAAATGCGTGCATGGGTTTGAAACGGAACAGTTCATGGTGCACGACTCTCCAGCGATGGGAAGTCGAAGATGGTCCACGATAATCCTGTTTTACCGTAAAAATCCACGTGTCGAAAAAACGAAGGGTAAAAAACTTACGAGACCCGATTGAGATTCGGGTTGTCCTTTTTTGGCATTAATCTATACGTTGATGGCTGAAAGCTGTCAAAGCAGTAGAACTCATCGAGGCCTTCGTTTTGACAGGTTATGGTTCCCGTAACTGTAAACGAGCCAGATGTTATGACCGTTTGAATAATCGATATCTACAGGGTGCAACATCCACGGTGTAAGGTGCAACATCCGTCCGAAATGGTGAAACAGTGCCGTACGACTTTTAGAAATGCGTGCATGGATTTGAAATGGAACAGTACCATGGTGCACCACTCTCTAGTGATGCGAAGTCGAAGACGGGCCACGGTAATCCCGTTTTACCGTAAAAATCCACGTGTCGAAAAAATGAAGGGTAAAAAACTTACGAGACCCGATTGAGATTCGGGTTGTCCTTTTTGGGCATTAATCTATCCATTGACGGCTGAAAGATGTCAAAGCCGTAGAACTCATCGAGGCCTTCGTTTTGACAGGCTATGGCTCCCGTAACTCTAAACGAGCCAGAAGTTATGGTCGTCCGAATAATCGATATCTACAAGGTGCAACATCCACGGTGCACGGTGCAACATCCGTCCGAAATGGCGAATTAGTGCCGTACGACTTTCAGAAATGCATGCATGGATTTGAAACGGAACAGTACCATGGTGCACCACTGTCTAGCGATGGTAAATCAAAGGCCATCCACCGTAATCCTGTTTTGCCGTAAAAATCCACGTGTCGAAAAAACGAAGGGTAAAGAACTTAAGAGACCCGATTGAGATTCGGGTTGTCCTTTTTGGGCATTAATCTATCCGTTGATGGCTGAAAGCTGTCAAAGCCGTAGAACTCATCGAGGCCTTCGTTTTGACAGGTTATGGCTCCCGTAACTATAAACGAGTCAGAAGTTATGGTCGTCCGAATAATCGATATCTACAGGGTGCAACATCCACGGTGCAAGGTGCAGCATCCGTCCGAAATGGCGAAACAGTGCCGTACGACTTTTAAAAATGCGTGCATGGGTCTGAAACGGCCCAGCGATGGTAAATCGAAGGCCAGCCACGGTAATCCTGTTTTACCATAAAAATCCACGTGTCGAAAAAACGAAGGGTAAAAAACTTACGAGACCCGATTGAGATTCGGGTTGTCCTTTTTGGGCATTAATCTATCCGTTGACGGTTGAAAGCTGTCAAAGCCGTAGAACTCATCGAGGCCTTGGTTTTGACAGGTTATGGCTCCCGTAACTCTAAACGAGCCAGAAGTTATGGCCGTCCGAATAATCGATATCTACAGGGTGCAACATCCACGGTGCAACGTGCAATATCCGTCCAAAATGGCGAAACAGTGCCGTACAACCTTTTGAAATGCGTGAATGGATTTGAAACGGAAAACAACCATGGTGCCCCCCTCTCCAGCGATGGAAGTCGAAGACGGGCCACGGTAATCCCGTTTTACCGTAAAAATCCACGTGTCGAAAAAACGAAGGGCAAAAAACTTACGAGACCCGATTGAGATTCGGGTTGTCCTTTTTGGGCATTAATCCATCCATTGACGGCTAAAAGCTGTCAAAGCCGTAGAACTCATCGAGGCCTTCGTTTTGACAGGTTATGGCTCCCGGAACTATAAACGAGTCAGAAGTTATGGCCGTCCGAATAATCGATATCTACAGGGTGCAACATCCACGGTGCAAGGTGCAGCATCCGTCCGAAATGGCGAAACAGTGCCGTACGACTTTTAAAAATGCGTGCATGGGTCTAAAACGGCCCAGCGATGGTAAATCGAAGGCCAGCCACGGTAATCCTGTTTTACCATAAAAATCCACGTGTCGAAAAAACGAAGGGTAAAAAACTTACGAGACCCGATTGAGATTTGGGTTGTCCTTTTTGGGCATTAATCTATCCGTTGACGGTTGAAAGCTGTCAAAGCCGTAGAACTCATCGAGGCCTTGGTTTTGACAGGTTATGGCTCCCGTAACTCTAAACGAGCCAGAAGTTATGGTCGTCCGAATAATCGATATCTACAGGGTGCAACATCCACGGTGCAAGGTGCAATATCCGTCCAAAATGGAGAAACAGTGCCGTACAACCTTTTGAAATGCGTGAATGGATTTGAAACGGAAAACAACCATGGTGCCCCCCTCTCCAGCGATGGGAAGTCGAAGACGGGCCACGGTAATCCCGTTTTACCGTAAAAATCCACGTGTCGAAAAAACGAAGGGTAAAAAACTTAAGAGACCCGATTGATATTCGGGTTGTCCTTTTTGGGCATTAATCTATCCGTTGACGGCTGAAAGCCGTCAAAGCCGTAGAACTCATCGAGGCCTTCCTTTTGACAGGATATGGCTCCCGTAACTCTAAACGAGCCAGAAGTTATGGTCGTCTGAATAATCGATATCTACAGGGTGCAACATCCACGGTGCAAGGTGCAACATCCGTCCGAAATGGCGAAACAATGCCGTACAACTTTTAGAAATGCGTGCATGGGTTTGAAACGGAATAGTACCATGGTGCACCACTCTCCAGCGATGGTAAATCGAAGGCCAGCCACGGTAATCCTTTATTACCGTAAAAATCCACGTGTCGAAAAACGAAGGGTAAAAAACTTACGAGACCCGATTGAGATTCGTGTTTTCCTTTTTGGGCATTAATCTATCCGTTGACGGTTGAAAGCTACCAAAGCCGTGGAACTCATCGAGGCCTTCGTTTTGACAGGTTATGGCTCCCGTCACTCTAAACGAGCCAGAAGTTATGGCCGTCCGAATAATCGATATCTACAGGGTGCAACATCCACGGTGCAAGGTGCAACATCCGTCCGAAATGGCGAAACAGTGCCGTACAACTTTTAGAAATGCGTGCATGGATTTGTAACGGAACAGTACCATGGTACACCACTCTCCAGCGATGGTAAATCGAAGGCCAGCCACGGTAATCCTGTTTTACCGTAAAAATCCACGTGTCGAAAAAACGAGGGGTAAAAAACTTACGAGACCCGATTGAGATTCGGGTTGTCCTTTTTGGGCATTAATCTATCCGTTGATGGCTGAAAGCTGTCAAAGCTGTAGAACACATCGAGGCCTTCATTTTGACAGGTCATGGCTCCCGTAACTCTAAACAAGCCAGAAGTTATGGCCGTCCGAATAATCGATATCTACAGGGTGCAAAATCCACGGTGCAAGGTGAAACATCCGTCCGAAATGGCGAAACAGTGCCGTACGACTTTTAGAAATGCATGCATGGGTTTGAAACGGAACAGTACCACCGTGCACCACTCTCCAGCGATGGGAATTCGAAGATGGGCCACGGCAATCCTGGTTTACCGTAAAAATCCATGTGTCGAAAAAACGAAGGGTAAAAAACATACGAGACCCGATTGAGATTCGGGTTGTCCTTTTTGGGCAATAATCTATCCGTTGACGGCTGAAAGCTGTCAAAGCCATAGAACTCATCGAGGCCTTCGTTTTGACAGGTTATGGCTCCTGTATCTCTAAACGAGCCAGAAGTTATGGCCGTTTGAATAATCGATATCTATAGGGTGCAACATCCATGGTGTAAGGTGCAACATCCGTCCGAAATGGTGAAACAGTGTCGTACGACTTTTAGAAATGCGTGCATGGATTTGAAATGGAACATTACCATGGTGCACCACTCTCCAGCGATGCGTAGTCGAAGACGGGCCACGGTAATCCCGTTTTACCATAAAATTCCACGTGTCGAAAAAACGAAGGGTAAAAAACTTACGAGACCCGATTGAGATTTAGGTTGTCCTTTTTGGGAATTAATCTAACCATTGACGGCTGAAAGCTGTTAAAGCCGTAGAAATCATCGATGCCTTCGTTTTGACAGGTTATGGCTCCCGTAACTCTAAACGAGCCAGAAGTTATGGCCGTCCGAACAATCGACATCTACAGGGTGCAACATCCACGGTGCACGGTGCAACATTCGTCCGAAATGGCGAAACAGTGCCGTACGACATTTAGAAATGCATGCATGGATTTGAAACGGAATAGTACCATGGTGCACCACTATCCAGCGATGGTAAATCGAAGGCCAGCCACAGTAATCCTGTTTTGCCGTAAAAATCCACGTGTCGAAAAAACGAAGGGTAAAAAACTTAAGAGATCCGATTGAGATTCGGGTTGTCCTTTTTGGGCATTAATCTATCCGTTGACGGCTGAAAGTCATCAATGCCGTAGAACTCATCGAGGCCTTCGTTTTGACAGGTTATGGATCCCGTAACTCTAAACGAGCCAGAAGTTATGGTCGTCCGAATAATCGATATCTACAGGGTGCAACATCCACGGTGCAAGGTGCAACATCCTTCCGAAATGGCGAAACAGTGCCGTACGTCTTTTACAAATGCGTGCATGGATTTGAAAAGGAACAGTACCATGGTGCACCACTCTCCAGCGATGGTAAATCGAAGGCCAGCCACGGTAATCCTGTTTTACCATAAAAATCCACGTGTCGAAAAAACGAAGGATAAAAAACTTACGAGACCCGATTGAGATTCGGGTTGTCATTTTTGGGCATTAATCTATCCGTTGACGGCTGAAAGCTGTCAAAGCCGTAGAACTCATCGAGGCCTTCGTTTTGACAGCTTGTGGCTCCCGTAACTCTAAATGAGCCAGAAGTTATGGCCGTCCGAATAATCGATATCTACAGGGTGCAACATCCACGGTGCAAGGTGCAACATCCGTCCGAAATCGCGAAACAGTGCCGTACGACTTTTAGAAATGCGTGCATGAGTTTGAAACGGAACAGTACCATGGTGCACCGCTCTCCAGCGATGGTAAATCGAAGGCCAGCCACGGAAATCCTGTTTTACCGTAAAAATCCACGTGTCGAAAAAACGAAGGGTAAAAAACTTACGAGACCCGATTGAGATTCGGGTTGTCCTTTTTGGGCATCAATCTATCCATTGACGGCTGAAAGCTGTCAAAGCCATAGAACTCATCGAGGCCTTCGTTTTGACAACTTATGGGTCCCGTAACTCTAAACGAGCCAGAAGTTATGGCCGTCCGAATAATCGATATCTGTAGGGTGCAACATCCACGGTGCAAGGTGCAACATCCGTCCGAAATGGCGAAACAGTGCCGTACGATTTTTAGAAATGCGTGCATGGATTTGAAACGGAACAGTACCATGGTGCACCACTCTCCAGCGATGGGATGTCGAAGATGGGCCACGGTAATCCTAGTGTACCGTAAAAATCCACGTGTCGAAAAAACGAAGGGCAAAAAACATACGAGACCCGATTGAGATTCGGGTTGTCCTTTTTTTGGCATTAATCTATCCGTTGACGGCTGAAAGCTGTCAAAGCCGTAGAACTCATCGAGGCCTTCGTTTTGACAGGTTATGGCTCCCTTAACTCTAAACGAGCCAGAAGTTATGGCCATTTGAATAATCGATATCTACAGGGTGCAACATCCACGGTGCAAGGTGCAACATCCATCCGAAATGGTGAAACAGTGCCGTACGACTTTTAGAAATGCGTGCAAGGATTTGAAATGGAACAGTACCATGGTGCACCACGTTCCAGCAATGCGAAGTCGAAGACGGGCCACGGTAATCCCGTTTTACCGTAAAAATCCACGTGTCGAAAAAACGAAGGGTAAAAACCTTACGAGACCCGATTGAGATTCGGGTTGTCCTTTTTGGGCATTAATCTATCCATTGACGGCTGAAAGCTGTCAAAGCCGTAGAACTCATCGAGGCCTTCATTTTGACAGGTTATGGCTCCCGTAACTCTAAACGAGCCAGAAGTTATGGCCGTCCGAATAATCGATATCTACAGGGTGCAACATCCACGGTGCAAGGTGCAACATCCGTCCGAAATGGCGAAACAATGCCGTACGATTTTAGAAATGCACGCATGGATTTGAAATGGAACAGTACCATGGTGCACCACTGTCCAGCGTTGGTAAATCGAAGGCCAGCCACCGTAATCCTGTTTTGCCGTAAAAATCCACGGGTCGGAAAAACGAAGGGTAAAAAACTTAAGTGACCCGATTGAGATTCGGGTTGTCCTTTTTGGGCATTAGTCTATCCGTTGACGGCTGCAAGCTGTCATAGCCGTAGAACTCATCGAGGCCTTCATTTTGACAGGTTATGGCTCCCGTAACCCTAAACGAGCCAGAGGTTATGGCCGTCTGAAAAATCGATATCTACAGGGTGCAACATCCACGGTGCAAGGTGCAACATCCGTCCGAAATGGCGAAACAGTGACGTACGACTTTTAGAAATGCGTGCATGGGTTTGAAACGGAACAGTACCATGGTGCACCACTCTCCAGCGATGGTAAATCGAAGGCCAGCCACGGTAATCCTTTTTTACCGTAAAAATCTACGTGTCGAAAAAACGAAGGGTAAAAAACTTAAGAGACCCGATTGAGATTCGGGTTGTCTATTTTGGGCATTAATCTATCCTTTGACGGCTGAAAGTGGTCAAAGCCGTAGAACTCATCGAGGCCTTCGTTTTGACAGGTTATGGCTCCCGTAACTCTAAACAAGCCAGAAGTTATGGCCGTCCGAATAATCGGTATCTACAGGGTGCAATATCCACGGTGCAAGGTGCAACATCCGTCCGAAATGGCGAAACTGTGCCGTACAACTTTTTGAAATGCATGCATGGATTAGAAACGGAACACTACCATGGTGCACCACTCTCCAGCGATAGGAAATCGAAGACGGGCCACGGTAATCCTGTTTTACCGTAAAAATCCACGTGTCGAAAAAACGAAGGGTAAAAAACATACAAGACCCGATTGGGCTTCGGGTTGTCCTTTTTGGGAATTATTCTATCTGTTGACTGTTGAAAGCTATCAAAGACGTAGAACTCATCGAGGCATTCGTTTTGACAGGTTATGGCTCCCGTAACTCTAAACGAGGCAGAAGTTATGGTCGTCTGTATAATCGATATCTATAGTGTGCAACATCCACGGTGCAGGGTGCAACATCCGTCCGAAATGGCGAAACAGTGTCGTACGACTTTTAGAAATGCGTGCATGGATTTGAAACGGAACAGTACCATGGTGCACCACTCTCCAGCGATGGGAAGTCGAAGACGGGCCACGGTAATCCCGTTTTACCGCAAAAATCCACGTGTCGAAAAAATGAAGGGTAAAAAACTTGCGAGACCGGATTGAGATTCAGGCTGTCCTTTTTGGGCATTAATCTATCCGTTGACGGCTGAAAGCTGTCAAAGCCGTAGAACTCATCGAGGCCTTCGTTTTGACAGGTTATATCTCCCGTAACTCTAAACGAGCCAGAAGTTATGGCCGTCCGAATACTCGATATCTGTAGGGTGAAACATCCACGATGCAAGGTGCAACATCCGTCCGAATTGGCGAAACAGTGCCGTACGACTTTTAGAAATGCGTGCATGGGTTTGAAACGGAATAGTACCACGGTGCACCACTCTCCAGCGTTGGGAAGCCGAAGATGGGCCACGATAATCCTTGTTTACCGTAAAAATCCACGTGTCGAAAAAACGAAGGGTAAAAAACATGCGAGACCCGATTGAGATTCGGGTTGTCCTTTTTGGGCATTAATCTATCCGTTGACGGCTGAAAGCTGTCAAAGCCGTAGAACTCATCGAGGCCTTCCTTTTTACATGTTATGGCTCCCGTAACTCTAAACGAGCCATAAGTTATGGTCGTCCGAATAATCGATATCTGCAGGGTGCAACATTCACGGTGCAAGGTGCAACATCCGTCCGAAATGGCGAAACAGTGCCGTACGACTTTTAGAAATGCGTGCATGGGTTTGAAACGGATTAGTACCACGGTGCACCACTCTCCAGCGATGGCAAATCGAAGGCCAGCCACGGTAATCCTGTTTTCCCAAAAAAATCCACGTGTCGAAAAAACGAAGGGTAAAAAACTTACGAGACCCGATTGAGATTCGAGTTGTCCTTTTTGGACATTAATCTATCCGTTGACGGTTGAAAGCTGTCAAAGCTGTAGAACTCATCGAGGCCTTCGTTTTGACATGTTATGGCTCCCGTATCTCTAAACGAGCCAGAAGTTATGGCCGTACGAATAATCGATATCTACAGGGTGCAATATCCGTCCGAAATGGCGAAACAATGCCGTACGACTTTTAGAAAAGCGTGCATGGATTTTAAACGGAACAGTACCAAGGTGCACCACACTCCAGCGATGGTAAATCGAAGGCCAGCCACGGTAATCTTGTTTTACCGTAAAAATCCACGTGTCGAAAAAACGAAGGGTAAAAAACTTAAGAGACACGATTGAGATTCGGGTTGTCCTTTTTGGGCATTAATCTATCCATTGACGGCTAAAAGCCATCAAAGCCGTAAAACTCATCGAGGGCTTCGTTCTGACAGGTTAGCTCCCGTAACTCTAAACGAGCCAGAAGTTATGGCCGTCCGAATAATCGATATCTATAGGGTGCAACATCCACGGTGTAAGGTGCAACACCCGTCCGAAACGGCGAAACAGTGTCGTACGACTTTTAGAAATGCGTGCATGGGTTTGAAACGGAACAGTACCATGGTGCACCACTATCCAGCGATGGTAAATCGAAGACCAGCCACCGTAATCATGTTTTACCGTAAAAAGCCACGTGTCGAAAAAACGAAGGGTAAAAAACTTACGAGACCCGATTGAGATTCGGGTTGCCCTTTTTGGGCATTAATCTATGCGTTGACGGCTGAAAGCTGTCAAAGCCGTAGAACTCATCGAGTCCTTCGTTTTGATAGGTTATGGCTCCCGTAACTCTAAACGAGCCAGAGGTTATGGTCGTCCGTATAATCGATATCTACAGGGTGCAACATCCACGGTGCAAGGTGCAACATCCGTCCGAAATGGTAAAACAGTGCCGTACGACTTTTAGAAATGTGTGCATGAATTTGAAACGGAACAATACCATGGTGCACCACTATCTAGCGATGGGAAGTCGAAGATGGGCCACGGTAATCCTGTTTTACCGTAAAAATCCACGTGTCGAAAAAACGAAGGGTAAAAAACTTACGAGACCCGATTGAGATTCGGGTTGTCCTTTTTGGGCATTAATCTATCCGTTGACGGCTGAAAGTTCTCAAAGCCGTAGAACTCATCGAGGCCTTCGTTTTGACAGGTTATGGCTCCCGTAACTCTAAACGAGCCAGAAGTTATGGCCGTTTGAATAATCGATATCTACAGGGTGCAACTCAACGGTGCAAGGTGCAACATCCGTCCGAAATGGTGAAACAGTGTCGTACGACTTTTATAAATGCATGCATGGATTTGAAACGGAACAGTACCATGGTGCACCACTCTCCAGCGATGCGAAGTCGAAGACGGGCCACGGTAATCCCATTTTACCGTAAAAATCCACGTGTCGAAAAAACGAAGGGTAAAAAACTTAAGAGACCCGATTGAGATTCTGGTTGTCTTTTTTGGGCATTAATCAATCCATTGACGGCTTAAAGCTGTCAAAGTCGTAGAACTCATCGAGGCCTTCGTTTTGACAGGATATGGCTCCCGTAACTCTAAACGAGCCAGAAGTTATGGACGTCCTAATAATCGATATCTACAGGGTGCAACATCCACGGTGCAAGGTGCAACATCCGTCCGAAATGGCGAAACAGTATCGTACGACTTTTAGAAATGCGTGCATGGATTTGAAATGGAACAGTACCATGGTGCACCACTGTCCAGCGATGGTAAATCGAAGGCCTGCCACCGTAATCCTGTTTTGCCGTAAAAATCCACGTGTCGAAAAAACGAAGGGTAAAAAACTTAAGAGACCCGATCGAGATTCGGGTTGTCCTTTTTGGGCATTACTCAATCCGTTGACGGCTGAAAGCTGTCAAAGCCATAAAACTCATCGAGGCCTTCGTTTTGACGTCCGAATAATCGATATCTACAGGGTGCAACATCCATGGTGTAAGGTGCAACATCCGTCCGAAATGGCGAAACAGTGTCGTACGACTTTTAGAAATGTGTGCATGGGTTTGAAACGGAATAGTACCATGGTGCACCACTCTCCAGCGATGGTAAATCAAAGACTGGCCAACGTAATCCTGTTTTACCGTAAAAATCCACGTGTCGAAAAAACGAAGGGTAAAAAACTTACGAGATCCGATTGAGATTCGGGTTGTCCTTTTTGGGCATTAATCTATCCGTTGACGGCTGAAAGCTGTCAAAGCCGTAGAACTCATCGAGGCCTTCGTTTTGACAGGTTAAGGCTCCCGTAGCTCTAAACGAGCCAGAAGTTATGGTCGTCCGTATAATCGATATCTACAGGGTGCAACATCCACGGTGCAAGGTGCAACATCCGTCCGAAATGGCGAAACTGTGCCGTACGACTTTTAGAAATGCGTGCATGGATTTGAAACGGAACAGTACCATGGTGCACCACTCTCCAGCGATGGTAGATCGAAGACCAGCCACCGTAATCCTGTTTTACCGTAAAAATCCACGTGTCGAAAAAACGATGGGTAAAAAACTTACGAGACCCGATTGAGATTCGGGTTGTCCTTTTTGGGCATTAATCTATCCATTGACGGCTGAAAGTTGTCAAAGTCGTAGAACTCATCGGGGCCTTCGTTTTGACAGGTTATGGCACCCGTAACTCTAAACGAGCCAGAAGTTATGGCCGTCCGAATAATCGATATCTATAGGGTGCAACATCCACGGTGCAAGGTGCAACATCCGTCCGAAATGGCGAAACAGTGCCATACGACTTTTAGAAATGCGTGCATGGGTTTGAAATGGAACAGTACCATGGTGCAACACTCTCCAGCGATGGTAAATCGAAGGCCAGCCACGGTAATCCTGTTTTACCGTAAAAATCCACGAGACGAAAAAACGAAGGGTAAAATACTTACGAGACCCGATTGAGATTCGGGTTGTCCATTATGGGCATTAATCTATCCGTTGACGGTTGAAAGCTGTCAAAGCCGTAGAACTCATCGAGGCCTTCGTTTTGATAGGTTATGGCTCCCATAACTCTAAACGAGCCAGAAGTTATGGCCGTCCGAATAATTGATATCTACACGGTGCAACATCCACGGTGCAAGGTGCAACATCCGTCCGAAATGGCGACAGTGCCGTACGACTTTTAGAAATGCTTGCATGGGTTTGAAACGGAACAGTACCATGGTGAACCACTCTCCAGCGATGGTAAATCGAAGGCCAGCCACGGTAATCCTATTTTACCGTAAAAATCCACGTGTCGAAAAAACGAAGGGTAAAAAACTTACGAGACCCGATAGAGATTCGGGTTGTCCATTTTAGGAATTAATCTATCCATTGACGGCTGAAAGCTATCAAAGCCGTAGAACTCATCGAGGCCTTCGTTTTGACAGGTTATGGCTTCCATAACTCTAAACGAGCCAGAAGTTATGGCCGTCCGAATAATCGATATCTACAGGGTGCAACATCCACGGTGCAAGGTGCAACATCCGTCCGAAATGGCGAAACAGTGCCGTACGACTTTTAGAAATGCGTGCATGGATTTCAAACGGAACAGTACCATGGTGCACCACTCTCCAGCGATGGGAAGTCGAAGATGGGCCACGGTAATCCTAGTGTACCGTAAAAATCCACGTGTCGAAAAAACGAAGGGCAAAAAACATACGAGACCCGATTGAGATTCGGGTTGTCCTTTTTTTGGCATTAATCTATCCGTTGACGGCTGAAAGCTGTCAAAGCCGTAGAACTCATCGAGGCCTTCGTTTTGACAGGTTATGGCTCCCTTAACTCTAAACGAGTCAGAAGTTATGGCCATTTGAATAATCGATATCTACAGGGTGCAACATCCACGGTGCAAGGTGCAACATCCGTCCGAAATGGTGAAACAGTGCCGTACGACTTTTAGAAATGCGTGCAAGGATTTGAAATGGAACAGTACCATGGTGCACCACGCTCCAGCAATGCGAAGTCGAAGACGGGCCACGGTAATCCCGTTTTACCGTAAAAATCCACGTGTCGAAAAAACGAAGGGTAAAAAACTTACGAGACCCGATTGAGATTCGGGTTGTCCTTTTTGGGCATTAATCTATCCATTGACGGCTGAAAGCTGTCAAAGCCGTAGAACTCATCGAGGCCTTCATTTTGACAGGTTATGGCTCCCGTAACTCTAAACGAGCCAGAAGTTATGGCCGTCCGAATAATCGATATCTACAGGGTGCAACATCCACGGTGCAAGGTGCAACATCCGTCCGAAATGGCGAAACAATGCCGTACGATTTTAGAAATGCACGCATGGATTTGAAATGGAACAGTACCATGGTGCACCACTGTCCAGCGTTGGTAAATCGAAGGCCAGCCACCGTAATCCTGTTTTGCCGTAAAAATCCACGGGTCGGAAAAACGAAGGGTAAAAAACTTAAGTGACCCGATTGAGATTCGGGTTGTCCTTTTTGGGCATTAGTCTATCCGTTGACGGCTGCAAGCTGTCATAGCCGTAGAACTCATCGAGGCCTTCATTTTGGCAGGTTATGGCTCCCGTAACCCTAAACGAGCCAGAGGTTATGGCCGTCTGAAAAATCGATATCTACAGGGTGCAACATCCACGGTGCAAGGTGCAACATCCGTCCGAAATGGCGAAACAGTGCCGTACGACTTTTAGAAATGCGTGCATGGGTTTGAAACGGAACAGTACCATGGTGCACCACTCTCCAGCGATGGTAAATCGAAGGCCAGCCACGGTAATCCTTTTTTACCGTAAAAATCTACGTGTCGAAAAAACGAAGGGTAAAAAACTTAAGAGACCCGATTGAGATTCGGGTTGTCTATTTTGGGCATTAATCTATCATTTGACGGCTGAAAGCGGTCAAAGCCGTAGAACTCATCGAGGCCTTCGTTTTGACAGGTTATGGCTCCCGTAACTCTAAACAAGCCAGAAGTTATGGCCGTCCGAATAATCGGTATCTACAGGGTGCAATATCCACGGTGCAAGGTGCAACATCCGTCCGAAATGGCGAAACTGTGCCGTACAACTTTTTGAAATGCATGCATGGATTAGAAACGGAACACTACCATGGTGCACCACTCTCCAGCGATAGGAAGTCGAAGACGGGCCACGGTAATCCTGTTTTACCGTAAAAATCCACGTGTCGAAAAAACGAAGGGTAAAAAACATACAAGACCCGATTGGGCTTCGGGTTGTCCTTTTTGGGAATTATTCTATCCGTTGACTGTTGAAAGCTATCAAAGACGTAGAACTCATCGAGGCATTCGTTTTGACAGGTTATGGCTCCCGTAACTCTAAACGAGGCAGAAGTTATGGTCGTCTGTATAATCGATATCTACAGTGTGCAACATCCACGGTGCAGGGTGCAACATCCGTCCGAAATGGCGAAACAGTGTCGTACGACTTTTAGAAATGCGTGCATGGATTTGAAACGGAACAGTACCATGGTGCACCACTCTCCAGCGATGGGAAGTCGAAGAGGGCCACGGTAATCCCGTTTTACCGCAAAAATCCACGTGTCGAAAAAATGAAGGGTAAAAAACTTACGAGACCGGATTGAGATTCAGGCTGTCCTTTTTGGGCATTAATCTATCCGTTGACGGCTGAAAGCTGTCAAAGCCGTAGAACTCATCGAGGCCTTCGTTTTGACAGGTTATATCTCCCGTAACTCTAAACGAGCCAGAAGTTATGGCCGTCCGAATACTCGATATCTGTAGGGTGAAACATCCACGGTGCAAGGTGCAACATCCGTCCGAATTGGCGAAACAGTGCCGTACGACTTTTAGAAATGCATGCATGGGTTTGAAACGGAATAGTACCACGGTGCACCACTCTCCAGCGTTGGGAAGCCGAAGATGGGCCACGATAATCCTTGTTTACCGTAAAAATCCACGTGTCGAAAAAACGAAGGGTAAAAAACATACGAGACCCGATTGAGATTCGGGTTGTCCTTTTTGGGCATTAATCTATCCGTTGACGGCTGAAAGCTGTCAAAGCCGTAGAACTCATCGAGGCCTTCCTTTTTACATGTTATGGCTCCCGTAACTCTAAACGAGCCATAAGTTATTGTCGTCCGAATAATCGATATCTGCAGGTGTTTGCACAAAAAATGGACAAACACCTCCAAGTCGTATTATTTAGTTGATTATATGTGATTTTCAATGATTTTAGATGAGTATGTAAATATAAAAGAAGTAGGGGCTGAAATGTAAAAGACACGCGGATTTATAGTGGTTCGGCCAGAATGTGCCTACGTCCACTTTATATGTTATTATCTTCTTTCTTTCAGATTACAAGTACAATGCTTCGTATATAAGTATATGAAAGTAGTTTGAAAGTTCCTTCCTTGCTTGAGCTCTCAAACTTGTCTGCCATTGTTGTACCCCTGCCCCTCTATTTATAGAATGAGGTAGGGGGCAGGGGTCTTGGAAGTATATAACTGCTGGTGGGCCCGGGCTGAAGCGATCTGGACTGGCAGTTGTCTGGTTCGGCGGAGGACATTCGGCATGGAGCTTGGTCCGGTGGTAGGCGTGGTCCGGCAACGAGTGTGGACCGGTGATTATTTGGTTCGGTTGTGAAGATGGTCCGGTAGATAAGTGGTTCGGTGGTAGCATGGGAGTTGATTCGGTAGTGGGGTGATGGTTGGTTCGGAGGAGTATGGTGGACCGGTATGGCTGGTCCGGTAGTAGTAGGGGATGTTTGGTTCGGTTACCGGATGGGCATGCCGAATGGCACTTGTGATTTGCTCGAATATGGTTGGTCCGGCTACCGGATGGACATGCCGAATGGAGTCATGGGGCCGAATGGGGATGGACTTCTAGCTTTGTGTTTGTCGAACGAGGTGGAGGTTGCGAGCTCGGGTAAAACTGTGACTTCTTGGTCTCGAGAGCTTCTGGGTGAGAATTCGCCCAACATTTGCCCCCCAAAGTGGGGCACGTGCTTGCACGTGTCGCGCTTTGTTTCCTGGTGATAGAAAGGCTTGTTTCGTAACGCCATGGGCTGGACGTTCGTATCCTGCGGATGTCCTGCAAAGGAATTTACAGTTTTAGTGTGGTTTCAAATAACGACCGTTCGTGGTTGGAATATTTGAGATGAAGTGAACTGTGTCGCTCGGGACGAGCAAGTGTGCCCCGAAGGGGCTTAGCATCGTCGATGCCAGGTTTACGTTAGAGTGGGTTCCTGGGTCGTTTGCCAAGGTGGTTTATCGCCAGCTCAGAGCATGCCTAGGGATCGTTCGCGACCCCGTACATGTGTAAGTAGCTTAGCCATTTCATAATAATTATCAAATATCCATTTCACCTATGAGTTTTAAAAAGGCGTGTCAAAGTGTAAACTCCCACGACGATAGGGTTAATAACTATTCAGAGCGTGCCTACGGACCGTTCGTGGTCGCGTACACGTGTAAACGATTTAATCCATGTCGGTGAGAGTTTTACGACTTATTCATCGTTAGCATAATCTTATTTTATTAGTTAGTTCTAGAGTTCGGTACTTATCTGAGTGAAGCGCCTGCGTGCCCCCTGTTTCTGGTTTCTGCTGGTAGAGGTAGCTTCGTTCGGGTTCGAGTTGGCACAGGTTTCATTCGGTTGGAGGCTGGTCCGGTATGGATAGTTCCATTCGGTTTTCATTCGGTTCGGTATGTCGAATGCCTTGGTCCGGTCCTGAGCTCGCCTATATATAGAGGCCGTACCCCCCTCGTTTTTCATTACCGAACGAGTAGAGCCGAACCATATTGTGCTGCCGAACCAAAGTCTTCGCCGAACCAGCTTATACCGAACCAGGTATGTATACTTTCTGCCGAATGAACCTTTGCCACCGGATGACCCTGTTTGCCGAATGTGTACGGAGTGTAATGAATAGCCGAATGAGGTATGCCGAATGACATGCATGCCGAATGACATGTATGCCGAATGAGCATTGGAGTTTGGTGCCGAATGAACTCGTCTTGCACCGCCGAATGAGACTTCATACTTGAACCTTGAGCGGAATCTTATGCTTTTATATGCTTTCTTTAGATACTTGCTTGTTTATCTTTCTATACTTCTTGCTCTAACACCGTGTTTTTCTTGTGCTGCAGAAAATGTCTCGCAAAGCGGAAACACGATCAGACAGAAAGAAGTCTAGAGGCACAAGAGAGCCCTCTTCTTCCTTGCCCCCAGTCCAATCAGGATCCGAGCAACATCGACCCATTCCAAGGTCTCTAGTGGATGGATATGGTCCACAGGAACTTTTGATCTCTCCCCCGGATTGCTTTCCTAGCTCCCTAAAGGAGGAGCAACTTGACGTCATATCCCGTTCCTTCGGGATAGATAGGGCTCTTATGCTGCTGCCGGGAGATGGAGTGATGCCATATAATCCTCCCGAGGGCTACTTCGCTTTTAGCAGATACCATTGCATGTGCGGCGCTATCCCCCCTATCAACGCTTGGATAATTAGCTTCACCACATATTTGAAGGTGGCTCCCTTCCAGCTTCAGCCTAATTCTTATGCCATCCTGGTGAGCCTCTTTGTTATCTTCCAGAGGAGGTACGGGCGTCCTCCTTCTAACCGGGAAATTCGATACTTGTACAACCTGAGAGGCTATAAGAAGGGGTCTCCGTATATTAGTCTGGAAGCGGCCGTGCCCTTCAAACCAGTCCTGGACCTATATTCCAAGTTTACCATGTTCAAGAAAGAGTGGTTCTTCATCAAGGACGATGCTGTTTCTTTCCGCCTTTTCACTTCCGGATGTAAGATGGATTTCATTTATATTTTCCATGTCTTGACTGTAGTGTTTTTTCTGACATGCTTCTATTTCTGGCTAGCGACAGGTGGTATTGCAGTTGTGGAGGATGATTCCTTGGTGCGACTGGCTGCTGAACTAAAGGCTATTCCGGCACGGGACCGGTCGGCCTCCTTCTTGATCAGGAACGCAACCCTCTTGGAGTATAATTTGATCTTACCGCACCAGTCCGTGGTTAAGCAAAGAGACACGGCTGAGGAGAAGGCTGCTAAAGCTAAGGAGGGGGATAAGGTAAAGAGCGGTAAGAGGGAGCCTTTCGCAGAGCGTCCCGTGGTCGGGGGGAAGAAACTGAAGAAGTCCGATGGCCCTTCTCCAAGTACTTGCCCGACTGTCCCGGAGGAGGAAGGTGTGGAAGAGGAGGAAGGAGGCGAAGTTGGAGAAAGGTCGGAGGGTGGAGGAGATGGCGACGGTCAAGGTGGTAGTGGTGTTGCCGCTCTAACCTCTGAGCAAGACCTCGAACTGGATGAGGCTCTCCGTCGGGCCTTCGGGGAGTCGGAGGGAGAGTCGGAAAAGGAGAAGGAAAAGGAGAAAGAAACGGAGAAGGCAAAGGAAACCGGCAAAGCTGTGGCTTCAGCTAGGGTGACTCCGGCGATGCAAGGTGAACTTTTGTCTTCTGCCGATTCCATTTTCGATAGGGACTTAGAAATTTTTTACGGTTCACTTCCGTCCTGGAATGAGATCCAGGACTTATTGCAGTATCCGACTCCTCCGCCGGGTTTGTATAATAGATGTGTCCTCTAACTTTTCTTTCTCTTTAACTTAGCACATTTTTTGAATTGCGGATTATTGTATGTTCGTAACACTTGTTCTTTATTCCAGGGGTAGGCCAGGCGGGTAAAACGTCGGATGTTCGACACCGCCTTGAACAATTTAAGTCGAGGAGAGCTTCCGCGAAACCTTCTACTGATCGCACTGGGGATGTAGTCAGTTACCGCCCTCTTCTTGGGGTCATCGAAGAGGGTATTCAGAAAAGGAAGCGGAGCCGTTCCTTATTTGAGTCTTCTTCTGCTTCGCAGCTTCCTACTCTGCCTCCCCCTACTCAGCCTCCTCGTGATACTACGGAGGAGAGCACGGAGCCCTGCCCCCCTCCTCCTCCTTCCAAGAGTTCTACTGTCATTCATATAAGGCGTCCCGATGTGCCTCGCCCCGTGCCTCGTGACCCTTTTGCCGGTCATCCTGATTTAGACCCAAGTTTTCGGGACATTTCATTCGATGAGACCACGGGCGAGCACCTCCTTCCCCGCAACCCCATGGTGAGAGTGCTGGACGAGGCCAAATCTTTAGATCTTGATTTACTTACTACACGGGTAGTCACCATGGGGGATGAGGCCAAGGCTAATATCGACCGGGTGGCCGCAGAGACCAAGAAGTTAATGGAGCATCATGCTAAGTTGGTCAAGGCCGGGGAAGAGATCGGGAGTGCTAACATTCGGTTGAGGTTAAAGGTTGCCGATCAGGCCAAGCAGCTCGCCGACCAAGCCATCCAGATTTCCCAGCATGAGGAAGCCTCCAAGCGTCTGAAAGAGACCATGGAGAAGGCCAGTAGGGCGGAATTACGGAAGATGGAGGTCGCTTGCAGGGAGCGGATTAACATAGCTATCGCAACGGTGGATGAGGTTCGAAATGCGGATCTCGAGCGGGTAGAGGAGTTGTCAGGGAGGCTCGAGGCTGCGGAGATGGCTCAGGCCGAGTTGAAGGAGGAGATGGAGGAGATGAGGAGGTCCCTCAGGTTGAAGGAAGAGGAAATGAGGAGGTCACTCCAGGCTGACTGCTTGAGATACCAGTCGGAGAGGGATGTCGCCGTCGCCAAGTTGCAAGCTTCCGAGACCCGGGTGAGGGAGTTTGAGGAAAACGAGGGGATGATGGATGAGATGCTGCAGGATATGTACTTCCACACTTGGAAGGAGGGCGGCTTGTCTTGGATGGACGATTACCCTCGGGTCATGGCCAAGGTGTATCTCCAGGCTTTAGAGGAGGCCAGGGTGAACGCGGGTAAGGAAGGCGGAGAGGCTTTCAACTTGAGTGCGGTTACTGCTCAGTTCTCAAAGGAGGAGCAAGCGGCGGTGAAAGAGGGGATGCGGCTGCTCGCTGCAGAGGAACGGGCGTGCAGTTGGATGATGAGGATCAAGCGGCGGATGCTGGTGAGCTATTCTTTTCCCTTTCTTTTCTTTCCGTGTTTTCATAACTTGATCGTTCGTTTAATGAATTCCTCTTCTGATCTGGACAGGTGGGACTTCATATCCACATGCTGGGGGCTCTGATCCTGCGGCTAAGTAGGCTGGGGGAGTTGGTGATGGAGTGTGAATGCATCTGCCATCTTTTTGTTTCTTTTTTATCACTGTTTATGTTAGTCTTTGACATGCAACTGTAATAAAATTATTTGCAAAGAATAACTTCGTGTGATCTCATAATATAAGCTGATTTTGTCATGTTTAAATGTTGTCGCTATCTTTATGTGCCATGTGAGAAGTATAATTATGTATATGCCTGTGATTCTAGTTGTGTTTGATGTTAAGTTTTTGCTTGAAATATAACTTCACGTTTTGCAATGTCAGTGTATGAATAAGCTATAGTTACGCATTTATGTACAAGAGAAGAGAGTACCGCCCTTTATGTTTTATTCGCAGGCGGTAGCTTTGAGTGTCTTGTGTAACTGTTTACGGGTATAGCTGAGCGCCCTGCTACCCAGTACGCAGGCTTAGAGCCTCACGAGTGAATGCTTCCTATTTGGTTTCCTGTACTTTAGAGTTTGTTATACAGGATAGGAGAAAAATATTTAAATGAAATGGAAATATAGTAAAAGTAAAACTTCCAGTCACGGAAGGCCGTCGATGTGCTTAAGTTCGTGGCAAACGGGTTTTGTAGTCACTTTCCCTAGCTGTGGGTCTTGGAGACATTTGTCACCCATCTTACGCCTCCGCGGGGAGTTTTCTTTTTTACCACAGCCGCACTTAAGACACATCGGAGCCGAGATCGCGCACGGTAACTACCCGAACCATTATGGTCCGTAATCGTGGGTATTATTCGATTTACCGTGGCCGGCTAGCGTGGGTGCCGTTGGCCGTGAACTACCCCTGGCTGGCCACACCTTATGTTGGGGATTAAAGTAGGTTCACGGTTACCGACGAGCCGAACGCCGTAATGAGCTGCCATCGGCTATAGTCGGCCTTTATGATGACTTATAATCGGCTCATTACAGTTGGCTTTGAGGGCAGGCGCGCAATGAGTTAACCCGCAGCAGAGGGATGCTGGAGCAAAAGAGTCTCATTGGCGAGTGCATAGAATCGTGGCGTACCTGTTAGGCCTAGTCCAGATGAGGCCGCGGTGCGTCTTGAGTGGAGATGCCATAGGATTTTGTTCAACAGAAAGGGATAAAACTTAACAAGTAGCCAAGACATAAAGGAACAAGTTAAAAAGAGACAAGATTTTTTAAAGTGGTTCGGCACGAAAATGCCTACGTCCACTGATTCTCTTTGTTAATTCACTTCATATGGGCAGTACAAGTTAAGAAAAGTATCGACGGAGGTGTCGGATGTTCCATGCCCTCTGGAACACCTCTCCGTCCACTGTTGACAAAATGTAAGCTCCGTTGTGGAGATCTTTGTGAATTACATATGGTCCGTCCCAGATGGGGTCCAGTGCCCCGGGGCGCGGAAAGATTCGCCTGAGGACAAGATCTCCTTCTTGTAAGCTGCGATGCTTGACTTTGGAATTGTATAGTGCTGCCACTTTTTGTTTGTGAGCTGCTGCTTTGAGTGCTGCATCGTTTCTCCTTTCCTCAATCAGATCCAAAGACATGAGGAGGAGTTCTTCGTTTTCTTCTGGGTTGTAGTGGATCCTACGGTGGGAAGGCACAATAGTCTCAACTGGGAGCATTGCCTCCGATCCATATGCCAAAGAGAAAGGAGTATGTCCCGTTGATGTTCTGAAAGATGTGCGGTATGCCCATAGTGCCGTAGGAAGTTCGTCCACCTAAGCGCCTTTTGACTTTTCAAGTTTCTTCTTGATTAGGGTTTTGAGAATTTTGTTGACAGCTTCAACTTGTCCGTTTGCCTGAGGGTAAGCTACTGATGAGAAGCTTTTATGAATTCCATGCTCTTGGCACCAGTCGGCAAATTCTTCGCTGTCAAATTGGAGCCCGTTGTCTGATACGATCTTGAGGGGGACTCCATACCTGCACAGAATGTTTTTGATCAAGAAGTTGATAACTTTTGCTGAAGATATTTTATTTAAAGGTTCCGCTTCCACCCATTTGGTGAAATAATCGACTGCCACTATAGCATATTTGGCTCCGCCTCGGCCCGTTGGCAGTTCGCCAATTAAGTCAATTCCCCATACAGCAAAGGGCCAAGGGCTGGTTATTTGAGTAATTTCGTTTGTGGGCAGTCGAGGGATCTTGGCAAACTTCTTACATCTGTCGCATTTCTTAACGAAGTCTAGGGCATCTTTGTTTAGTGTGGGCCAATAATATCCATATCGGAGTATCTTTCTTGCCAAAGTCTGTCCTCCAGTGTGATCTCCGCATCCTCCCTGATGGATGTTTGTTAATATCTCCTTGGCTTCCCTTCCGGCGACGCATCTTAATAGGGGGCTAGAGAAGCCACGCCGGTAGAGGATGCCTTCTTGTATTGTGTAGTGGGGAACTTTTCTCAAGATCTTCTTAGCTTCGTCACGCCCGTCGGGTAGTATGCCATCTTGCAAATATTTCCGGATAGGAGTCATCCAGGTTCCTTCTTCGATTGCAGTTATCAGATTCGCTTGTTCGAAACTCGGGGCAAGCTGCCTTGAGATTGCTAATGCTCCGGAAATGGTGCTGTCCTTCATACTAGCTTGCTTTGCAAGTTCATCTGCTTCTTGGTTTTCTTCTCGAGGAATGTGTTTGATTAGATAATGGTCCAATCGATCGAGCAGCAGTCTGGTTTTCTTTAGGTATGCTGTGAGTCGTTCTCCTCGAGTCTGGAATTCTCCTAGTACCTGGTTTACGATAAGCTGAGAATCACTATGAATACATTAGGAATTGATTCCAATTTCTAGGGCCAGTTCCAATCCCGCTATTACTGCTTCATATTCAGCATCGTTGTTAGTGGCCGTGAACTCCAGTCTTAATGCATAGTACAACTTTCTTCCCCTGGGGGTGACGATCACAATACCTGCCCCCGAGCCTTGTTCATTTGATGCTCCGTCTACAAAGAGGTTCCATTTGATGTTTTTTGCTACTTCGGATTGTTCCTTGCCTTCGTTGGTAGTGAATTCGGCAATGAAATCAGCCATGGCTTGTCCTTTGATAGCGGTGCGGGGATGGTAGGTGATATCATACTGACTTAGTTCGATGCACCATTTGAGGAGTCGCCCAGAAGTGTCAGGATGATGGAGCACTTGTCTTAGTGGTTGATCGGTTAGAACCCTGATGGAGTGAGACTGGAAGTAGTGTCGCAGTTTCCGTGACGCGATCAATAAACAATATGCTAACTTTTCAAGTTTAGGATATCTGGCTTCTGCCCCCGTAAATCTCTTGCTTACAAAGTAAACCGGGCGTTGTGTGCGGTCTTCTTCTCTTACCAAGGCGGCGCTTAGAGCATGAGATGATACAGCGAGGTATAGGTATAACACTTCACCTTCATTTGGAGTTGAAAGTACTGGTGGTCTCTGAAGGTGTTCGATTAGGTTGAGGAAGGCTTTTAAGCATTCGTCGGTCCACTCGAACCTCCCTTTGTCTTTCTTGAGTGCTTCGAAGAAAGGGACACACTTGTCAGTTGCCTTGGAAATGAATCTGCTTAGGGCGGCCACCTTTCCGTTTAGGCTCTGCATTTCTTTTCGAGTGGAAGGTATCCTTATTTCTTTTAAAGCCCGGACTTGTTCAGGGTTTGCTTCGATTCCTCTGGCGTGGACGATGAATCCTAAGAATTTTCCCGATGAAACTCCGAAGGAGCACTTTAGAGGATTCAGCTTCATTCCATACCGGCGAAGTACCTGAAACATATCGTCCAGATGGCTTACATGGTCGTTGGCTATCCTGGACTTTACCAACATGTCATCCACATATACTTCCATAGTTCGTCCTATCAGTCCTGCGAACATTTTGTTGACGAGGCGTTGATAGGTAGCTCCAGCATTTTTGAGTCCAAAAGGCATGACTTTGTAACAATATAATCCGCGGTCGGTGATGAAGCTAGTGTGGTCCTGATCGGGAGCGTGCATGGGGATCTGGTTATATCCGGAGTATGCATCCATAAAAGATAGGAGTTCGTGCCCAGCTGTGCTGTCTACGAGTTGGTCAATTCGGGGAAGTGGGAAGCAGTCTTTCGGGCAAGCGTCATTCAGATTGGAGAAGTCAATACATGTTCGCCACTTTCCATTGGCCTTTTTTACTAGCACTGGGTTGGCGATCCATTCTGGGTAGATGGCTTCTCGTATGAAGCCATTAGCAAGTAGATTTTTTACTTCCTCATCAAGGGCTGCTGATCGCTCTGCCCCCATGCTCCTCTTTTTCTGCTTTACTGGTACCTTGGTGGGATCGATGTTCAACATGTGGCATGCTATGTCTGGGGAGATTCCTGTCATATCGGCATGGGTCCACGCAAATACATCTAAGTTGTGGCGGAGAAAGTCAATGAGTTGATCCTTCAATTCCGTTTTCAGCTGAGATCCGATTTTTAATAGTCTACTTGAATCATGCTTATCTACCGATACGAATTCCATAGCCTCTGCAGGCTCGGCGGTAGCCTCCTCCTCTTTATCCCTGGGGTCTAGTTCATTGAAGGGATCGCTTGTGTATCGAAGAGGAGGGGCTTTCTTTAGTTGCTATGCCTCCAAGCTTTTCATGCAGAGAGTGGTCTCTGCACCTTTTCCTTTATTCTTTCTGTGGTTATTGCGAAGTTCAGTTACGTAGCAGTCTCGGGCAGCATCTTGATCTCCTTCTACTTCTCCTACTCCGTCGTCTGTTGGAAATTTCATTTTCAGGCACCAGGGGGCTAATACAATCTGAAAGTCAGACAAGGCTGGTCTTCCCAAGAAAGCGTTGTAAGCCGAGTGGTTTTCTATTAGTACGAACGTTTGTTTTCGCACAACGGAGCGGGGATGACTTCCTATATCGACGAAGAGGTCAAGTTGCCCGAGGGGCATTTTTGCATCTCCAGTGAAACCGTGCAGTGGTTTGTCACAGGGGGATACATCCTTCATTGATAACTTCATTTTGTCGAAAGCATGTTTGAACAGGATATTTACGGAGCTTCCCGTGTCTATTAGAATCCGAAAAACTTTAGCTGGACCAAACCAGGCAGAGATGACCATGGGATCCATATGTGGGTACTGTCTTCCTTCCAAATCATGCCTACTGAATACAATGTCATTGTTTTCTTTTCGTTTCGGGTGGCGTTCCTCCGTAATGGAGTTAACATATCCTTCGGCATTTCTAAGCGACTTGCCGTACCTTTCCATCTCTGCCCAACTTCTGTCGGCGATGTGTGGTCCTCCTGAGATGGTAAGGACCACTATCTTCTCTTGACTAGAGCCACTGGTGTTGTGATTGTTGCGATTCCCTCCGCCTACTTCTGGGAGGGGTTGCTTTGAGTTCTCATTGGCAGGAGTTGGAGTCCTGTTCTGACCTTTCACATAACGTTCCAGTCTTCTTCTTCTAATGTGTTCTTCGATCAAGTCCCGAAGATGGTGGCATTCATTGGTGTCATGTCCGTGGGATTCGTGGAAGCGACAGAACTTTCCGGACTTGAGTGCGTTATCTGATTCTTTCTTGTGCGGGGGGCGCTTGTATCTGAGTTCGCCCTGAGTGGCTAGGTAGATGTTTTCGATTGTTTCATTCAAAGGAGTGTAGGAGTCAAATCTTGGCCCTGGTCGATATTGGCGCTTCTCAACCTTTCTGCCCCCAGCATTGTCTCTAGATTCATTTCTTCGAGCGTCCTTAGCTGCAGTGGGAACCTTGTCCTGAACTATCTTGCCTTGTTGCCCTGACTGCCTCTCCGTAGCAGCGTCTTCAAGTCTCATATACTTTCCAGCTTCATGAAAGAAATCAGGCAAGGTAGCTGGTTTTTCCTTAGTTAATCTTCTGGCAAACTTGGTGTCTGGATGTACACCACTACAGAGAGCCATTAGAGTGAGTTTTTCATCGGCATCTTGAACTGCTGCCGCTGCGGCGTTGAACCGTGTTAGATATTGTTGCAGCGTCTCTCCGGATTTCTGTTTGACATTGGATAGAGAATAAGCATCCTTGGGTTGTTCCACATGGATGCGGAATTGGCTAATAAACCTTTCTTTTAACATCTCCCATGAGCTGATGGATCCTTGGGGTAGATGGCAGAACCAGGAGGTAGCTAGATCTGATAGGAATAGCGGAAAGCATTTACATAATACTCCTTCTGTTGCTCCACTCATGAGCATATGCTGGGTGTATCCCTGCAGGTGTACGATGGGGTCGGAAGTTCCTTTGTAAGGTTCCATGGTTGGCATTTTCCATTCCCGGGGAGTGATGGCAGTTTCGATATTTCGGGTAAAGGGACTGGTGACCCTAGCGCCTATTCCCCGGTCCCTTTGCTCCCGTTGGACACATTCTCTGAATAATCGTGCCATTCGTTCGTCAGAACTTGGAGCGGACAAAAATGAGCTCGGTTCTTCCCTGCGGGATCTATCTCGTCCAGATGACCTGTAGGGATGGTACAGTCTATCACCTCTAGCATTATCCAGTGGTTGTCTTTGGCTGCTTGGATGCACGCTAGGACCAGCTACAGTTGCCCCCTGCCTTGATCTTCCCCTGTGGGGTTCTGTTTCGAGCACATCCATGGGGTCAACTTCGGGCTGGGTTCTAGCTCGGCTCCGTTCAGCGGGGTTTCTATGATTAGGTGGCATGACTGGCTCAGCTACATCCGACCCTCGCCTGGTGCCTCCCCCGCTAGGTTTGGTTCCAAGGGCTTCCTCGAGTCAGAATTCGGGCTGAGTCCGGGCGCGGCCCCTATCATCGTTTTTCCTGTTGATAGCTTGTTCGAAGAGTGAAGACCTTTGTTGCCTCCGGGATCCTCCGGATTGGGATTCACCCCATGATTCAGTGTTGCGGTTGGACTCTTCAGCATCCCTTAAGCGTGTCATGAGTTGGTCCACCAAAGTTTCTTGTTAGGATGTGAAGCGGTTAGTTACTTCAGCCACAACCCTGTCCAGATCTGCCCTAGTGATTGGTTGTTCCGTTGCGGGACCGGTTGGATTTTCCTGATTTTCATCTGGTACTGCTGTTGAAGTGGGCGGATCTGTGATTGCTGGATCTGGAAGGCTGCTAGTTGCGATGTTCTTTCCTTTGTTAACATCCCTTCTCTGTTTGGAAGGCATGATTTCTAAGCAACGAGTGATGTTGTTAGGAAGAAGGTTGAGTGGGAGAAGATGAAGCTTGAGTTCTGCTCTCAGTGAAAGCACCAAAAATGTTTGCACAAAAAATGGACAAACACCTCCAAGTCGTATTATTTAGTTGATTATATGTGATTTTCAATGATTTTAGATGAGTATGTAAATATAAAAGAAGTAGGGGCTGAAATGTAAAAGACACGCGGATTTACAGTGGTTCGGCCAGAATGTGCCTACGTCCACTTTATATGTTATTATCTTCTTTCTTTCAGATTACAAGTACAATGCTTCGTATATAAGTATATGAAAGTAGTTTGAAAGTTCCTTCCTTGCTTGAGCTCTCAAACTTGTCTGCCATTGTTGTACCCCTGCCCCTCTATTTATAGAATGAGGTAGGGGGCAGGGGTCTTGGAAGTATATAACTGCTGGTGGGCCCGGGCTGAAGCGATCTGGACTGGCAGTTGTCTGGTTCGGCGGAGGACATTCGGCATGGAGCTTGGTCCGGTGGTAGGCGTGGTCCGGCAACGAGTGTGGACCGGTGATTATTTGGTTCGGTTGTGAAGATGGTCCGGTAGATAAGTGGTTCGGTGGTAGCATGGGAGTTGATTCGGTAGTGGGGTGATGGTTGGTTCGGAGGAGTATGGTGGACCGGTATGGCTGGTCCGGTAGTAGTAGGGGATGTTTGGTTCGGTTATCGGATGGGCATGCCGAATGGCACTTGTGATTTGCCCGAATATGGTTGGTCCGGCTACCGGATGGACATGCCGAATGGAGTCATGGGGCCGAATGGGGATGGACTTCTAGCTTTGTGTTTGTCGAACGAGGTGGAGGTTGCGAGCTCGGGTAAAACTGTGACTTCTTGGTCTCGAGAGCTTCTGGGTGAGAATTCGCCCAACAGCAGGGTGCAACATTCACGGTGCAAGGTGCAACATCCGTCCGAAATGGCGAAACAGTGCCGTACGACTTTTAGAAATGCGTGCATGGGTTTGAAACGGATTAGTACCACGGTGCACCACTCTCCAGCGATGGCAAATCGAAGGCCAGCCACGGTAATCCTGTTTTCCCAAAAAAATCCACGTGTCGAAAAAACGAAGGGTAAAAAACTTACGAGACCCGATTGAGATTCGAGTTGTCCTTTTTGGACATTAATCTATCCGTTGACGGTTGAAAGCTGTCAAAGCCGTAGAACTCATCGAGGCCTTCGTTTTGACATGTTATGGCTCCCGTATCTCTAAACGAGCCAGAAGTTATGGCCGTACGAATAATCGATATCTACAGGGTGCAACATCCACGTTGCAGGGTGCAATATCCGTCCGAAATGGCGAAACAATGCCGTACGACTTTTAGAAATGCGTGCATGGATTTTAAACGGAACAGTACCAAGGTGCACCACACTCCAGCGATGGTAAATCGAAGGCCAGCCACGGTAATCTTGTTTTACCGTAAAAATCCACGTGTCGAAAAAACGAAGGGTAAAAAACTTAAGAGACACGATTGAGATTCGGGTTGTCCTTTTTGGGCATTAATCTATCCATTGACGGCTAAAAGCCGTCAAAGCCGTAAAACTCATCGAGGGCTTCGTTCTGACAGGTTAGCTCCCGTAACTCTAAACGAGCCAGAAGTTATGGCCGTCCGAATAATCGATATCTACAGGGTGCAACATCCACAGTGTAAGGTGCAACACCCGTCCGAAACGGCGAAACAGTGTCGTACGACTTTTAGAAATGCGTGCATGGGTTTGAAACGGAACAGTACCATGGTGCACCACTATCCAGCGATGGTAAATCGAAGACCAGCCACCGTAATCATGTTTTACCGTAAAAATCCACGTGTCGAAAAAACGAAGGGTAAAAAAATTACGAGACCCGATTGAGATTCGGGTTGCCCTTTTTGGGCATTAATCTATGCGTTGACGGCTGAAAGCTGTCAAAGCCGTAGAACTCATCGAGTCCTTCGTTTTGATAGGTTATGGCTCCCGTAACTCTAAACGAGCCAGAAGTTATGGTCGTCCGTATAATCGATATCTACAGGGTGCAACATCCACGGTGCAAGGTGCAACATCCGTCCGAAATGGTGAAACAGTGCCGTACGACTTTTAGAAATGTGTGCATGAATTTGAAACGGAACAATACCATGGTGCACCACTATCTAGCGATGGGAAGTCGAAGATGGGCCACGGTAATCCTGTTTTACCGTTAAAATCCACGTGTCGAAAAAACGAAGGGTAAAAAACTTACGAGACCCGATTGAGATTCGGGTTGTCCTTTTTGGGCATTAATCTATCCGTTGACGGCTGAAAGTTCTCAAAGCCGTAGAACTCATCGAGGCCTTCGTTTTGACAGGTTATGGCTCCCGTAACTCTAAACGAGCCAGAAGTTATGGCCGTTTGAATAATCGATATCTACAGGGTGCAACATCAACGGTGCAAGGTGCAACATCCGTCCGAAATGGTGAAACAGTGTCGTACGACTTTTATAAATGCGTGCATGGATTTGAAACGGAACAGTACCATGGTGCACCACTCTCCAGCGATGCGAAGTCGAAGACGGGCCACGGTAATCCCATTTTACCGTAAAAATCCACGTGTCGAAAAAACGAAGGGTAAAAAACTTTCGAGACCCGATTGAGATTCTGGTTGTCTTTTTTGGGCATTAATCAATCCATTGACGGCTGAAAGCTGTCAAAGTCGTAGAACTCATCGAGGCCTTCGTTTTGACAGGATATGGCTCCCGTAACTCTAAACGAGCCAGAAGTTATGGACGTCCTAATAATCGATATCTACAGGGTGCAACATCCACGGTGCAAGGTGCAACATCCGTTCGAAATGGCAAAACAGTGTCGTACGACTTTTAGAAATGCGTGCATGGATTTGAAATGGAACAGTACCATGGTGCACCACTGTCCAGCGATGGTAAATCGAAGGCCTGCCACCGTAATCCTGTTTTGCCGTAAAAATCCACGTGTCGAAAAAACGAAGGGTAAAAAACTTAAGAGACCCGATTGAGATTCGGGTTGTCCTTTTTGGGCATTACTCAATCCGTTGACGGCTGAAAGCTGTCAAAGCCATAAAACTCATCGAGGCCTTCGTTCTGACGTCCGAATAATCGATATCTACAGGGTGCAACATCCATGGTGTAAGGTGCAACATCCGTCCGAAATGGCGAAACAGTGTCGTACGACTTTTAGAAATGTGTGCATGGGTTTGAAACGGAACAGTACCATGGTGCACCACTCTCCAGCGATGGTAAATCAAAGACTGGCCACCGTAATCCTGTTTTACCGTAAAAATCCACGTGTCGAAAAAACGAAGGGTAAAAAACTTACGAGACCCGATTGAGATTCGGGTTGTCCTTTTTGGGCATTAATCTATCCGTTGACGGCTGAAAGCTGTCAAAGCCGTAGAACTCATCGAGGCCTTCGTTTTGACAGGTTAAGGCTCCCGTAGCTCTAAACGAGCCAGAAGTTATGGTCGTCCGTATAATCGATATCTACAGGGTGCAACATCCACGGTGCAAGGTGCAACATCCGTCCGAAATGGCGAAACAGTGCCGTACGACTTTTAGAAATGCGTGCATGGATTTGAAACGGAACTGTACCATGGTGCACCACTCTCCAGCGATGGTAGATCGAAGACCAGCCACCGTAATCCTGTTTTACCGTAAAAATCCACGTGTCGAAAAAACGATGGGTAAAAAACTTACGAGACCCGATTGAGATTCGGGTTGTCCTTTTTGGGCATTAATCTATCCATTGACGGCTGAAAGTTGTCAAAGTCGTAGAACTCATCGGGGCCTTCGTTTTGACAGGTTATGGCTCCCGTAACTCTAAACGAGCCAGAAGTTATGGCCGTCCGAATAATCGATATCTATAGGGTGCAACATCCACGGTGCAAGGTGCAACATCCGTCCGAAATGGCGAAACAGTGCCATACGACTTTTAGAAATGCGTGCATGGGTTTGAAATGGAACAGTACCATGGTGCAACACTCTCCAGCGATGGTAAATCGAAGGCCAGCCACGGTAATCCTGTTTTACCGTAAAAATCCACGAGACGAAAAAACGAAGGGTAAAAAACTTACGAGACCCGATTGAGATTCGGGTTGTCCATTTTGGGCATTAATCTATCCGTTGACGGTTGAAAGCTGTCAAAGCCGTAGAACTCATCGAGGCCTTCGTTTTGATAGGTTATGGCTCCCATAACTCTAAACGAGCCAGAAGTTATGGCCGTCCGAATAATTGATATCTACACGGTGCAACATCCACGGTGCAAGGTGCAACATCCGTCCGAAATGGCGAAACAGTGCCGTACGACTTTTAGAAATGCTTGCATGGGTTTGAAACGGAACAGTACCATGGTGAACCACTCTCCAGCGATGGTAAATCGAAGGCCAGCCACGGTAATCCTATTTTACCGTAAAAATCCACTTGTCGAAAAAACGAAGGGTAAAAAACTTACGAGACCCGATAGAGATTCGGGTTGTCCATTTTAGGTATTAATCTATCCATTGACGGCTAAAAGCTATCAAAGCCGTAGAACTCATCGAGGCCTTCGTTTTGACAGGTTATGGCTTCCATAACTCTAAACGAGCCAGAAGTTATGGCCGTCCGAATAATCGATATCTACAAGGTGCAACATCCACGGTGCAAGGTGCAACATCCGTCCGAAATGGAGAAACAGTGCCGTACGACTTTTAGAAATGCGTGCATGGATTTGAAACGGAACAGTACCATGGTGCACCACTCTCCAGCGATGGTAAATCGAAGGCCAGCCACGGTAATCCTGTTTTACCGTAAAAATCCACGTGTCGAAAAAACGAAGAGTAAAAAACTTACGAGACCCGATTGAGATTCGGGTTGTCCTTTTTGGGAATTAATCTATCCGTTGACTGTTGAAAGCTGTCAAAGCCGTAGAACTCATCGAGGCCTTCGTTTTCACAGGTTATGGCTCCCGTAACTCTAAACGAGCCAGAAGTTTTGGTCGTCCGTATAATCGATATCTACAGGGTGCAACATCCACGGTGCAAGGCGCAACATCCGTCCGAAATGGCGAAACAGTGCCGTACGACTTTTAGAAATGCGTGCATGGATTTTAAACGGAACAGTACGATGGTGCACCACTCTCCAGCGATGGTAAATCGAAGACCAGCCACCGTAATCCTGTTTTACCGTAAAAATCCACGTGTCGAAAAACGAAGGGTAAAAAACTTACGAAACCCGATTGAGATTCGGGTTGTCCTTTTTGGGCATTAATCTATCCGTTGACGGCTGAAAGCTGTTAAAGACGTAGAACTCATCGAGGCCTCCGTTTTGACAGGTTATGGCTCCCGTAACTCTAAACGAGCCAGAAGTTATGGCCGTCCGAATATCGATATCTACAGGGTGCAATATCCACGATGCAAGGTGCAACATCCGTCCGAAATGGCGAAACAGTGCCGTACAACTTTTTGAAATGCGTGCATGGATTTGAAACGAAACAGTACCATGGTGCACCACTCTCCAGCGATGGTACATCGAAGGCCAGCCACGGTAATCCTGTTTTACCGTAAAAATCCACGTGTCGAAAAAACGAAGGGTAAAAAACTTACGTGACCCGATTGAGATTCGGGTTGTCCTTTTTGGGCATTAATCTATCCGTTGATGGTTGAAAGCTGTCAGAGCCATAGAACTCATCGAGGCCTTCGTTTTGACAGGTTATGGCTCCCGTAACTCTAAACGAGCCAGAAGTTATGGCCGTCCGAATAATCGATATCTACAGGGTGCAACATCCACAGTGCAAGGTGCAACATCCTTCCGAAATGGCGAAACAGTGCCGTACGACTTTTAGAAATGCGTGCATGGATTTGAAACGGAATAGTACCTGGTGCACCACTCTCCAGCGATGGTAAATCGAAGACCAGCCAGATAATCCAGTTTTACCGTAAAAATCCACATGTCGAAAAAACGAAGGGTAAAAAACTTACGAGACCCGATTGAGATTCGGGTTGTCCTTTTTGGGCATCAATCTATCCGTTGACGGCTGAAAGCTGTCAAAGCCGTAGAACTCATCGAGGCCTTCGTTTTGACAGGTTATGGCTCCCGTAACTGTAAATGAGCCAGAAGTTATGGCCGTCCGAATAATCGATATCTACAGGGTGCAACATCCACGGTGCAAGGTGCAACATCCGTCCGAAATGGCGAAACAGTGCCGTACGACTTTTAGAAATGCGTGCATGGATTTGAAACGGAACAGTACCATGGTGCACCATTCTCCAGCGATGGTAAATTGAAGGCCAGCCACGGTAATCCTTTTTTACCGTAAAAATCCACGTCTCGAAAAAACGAAGGGTAAAAAACTTACGAGATCAGTTGAGATTCGGGTTGTCCTTTTTGGGCATTAATCTATCCGTTGACAGCTGAAAGCGGTCAAAGCCATAGAACTCATCGAGGCCTTCGTTTTGACAGGTTATGGATCCCATAACTCTAAACGATCCAGAAGTTATGGCTGTCCGAAGAATCGATATCTACAGGGTGCAACATCCATGGTGCAAGGTGCAACATCCGTCCGAAATGGCGAAACAGTGTCGTACGACTTTTAGAAATGCGTGCATGGATTTGAAACGGAACAGTACCATGGTGCACAACTCTCCAGCAATGGTAAATCGAAGACGAGCCACCGTAATCCCGTTTTACCGTAAAAATCCACGTGTCGAAAAAACGAAGGGTTAAAAACTTACGAGACCCGATTGAGATTCGGGTTGTCCTTTTTGCGCATTAATCTATCCATTGACGGCTAAAAGCTGTCAAAGCCGTAGAACTCAACGAGGCCTTCGTTTTGAAAGGTTATGGCTCCCGTAATTCTGAATGAGCTAGAAGTTATGGTCGTCCGAATAATCGATACCTACAGGCTGCACCATCCACGGTGCAAGGTGCAACATCCGTCCGAAATGGCGAAACAGTGCCGTACGACTTTTAGAAATGCGTGCATGGATTTGAAATGGAACATTACCTTGGTGTACCACTCACCAGCGATGGTAAATCGAAGACCAGCCACCGTAATCCCGTTTTACCGTGAAAATCCACGTGTCGAAAAAACGAACGGCAAAAAACTTATGAGACCCGATTGAGATTCGGGTTGTCCTTTTTGGGCAATAATCTATCCGTTGACGGTTGAAAGCTGTCAAAGCCGTAGAACACATCGAGGCCTTCGTTTTGACATGTTATGGCTGCTGTAACTCTAAACGAGCCAAAAGTTATGGCCGTCCGAATAATCGATATCTACAGGGTGCAACATCCATGGTGCAAGGTGCAACATCCGTCCGAAATGGCGAAACATTGCCGTACGACTTTTAGAAATGCGTGCATGGATTTGAAACGGAACAGTACCACGGTGCACCACTCTCCAGCAATGGTAAATCGAAGGCCAGCCACGGTAATCCTATTTTACCGTAAAAATCCACGTGTCGAAAAAACGAAGGGTAAAAAACTTACGAGACCCGATTGAGATTCGGGTTGTCCTTTTTGGGCATCAATATATCCGTTGATGGCTGAAAGCTGTCAAAGCCGTAGAACTCATCGAGGCCTTCGTTTTGATAGGTTATGGCTCCCATAAATCTAAACGAGCCAGAAGTTATGGCCGTCCGAATAATCGATATCTACAGGGTGCAACATCCATGGTGCAAGGTGCAACATCCGTCCGAAATGGCGAAACAGTGCTGTACGACTTTTAGAAATGCGTGCATGGATTTGAAACGGAACAGTACCATGGTGCACCACTCTCCAGCGATGGTAAATTGAAGGCCAGCCACGGTAATCCTTTTTTACCGTAAAAATCCACGTGTCGAAAAAACGAAGGGTAAAAAACTTACGAGACCCGATTGAGATTCGGGTTGTCCATTTTGGGCATTAATCTATCCGTTGACGGTTGAAAGCTAACAAAGCCGTAGAACTCATCGAGGCCTTCGTTTTGACAGGTTATGGCTCCCATAACTCTAAACGAGCCAGAAGTTATGGCCGTCCGAATAATCGATATCTACAGGGTGCAACATCCACGGCGCAAGGTGCAACATCCGTCCGAAATGGCGAAACAGTGCTGTACGACTTTTAGAAATGCGTGCATGGATTTGAAACGGAACAGTACCATGGTGCACCACTCTCCAGCGATGGTAAATTGAAGGCCAGCCACGGTAATCCTTTTTTACCGTAAAAATCCACGTGTCGAAAAAACGAAGGGTAAAAAACTTACGAGACCAGTTGAGATTCGGGTTGTCCTTTTTGGGCATTAATCTATCCGTTGACAGCTGAAAGCGGTCAAAGCCATAGAACTCATCGAGGCCTTCGTTTTGACAGGTTATGGATCCCGTAACTCTAAACGATCTAGAAGTTATGGCTGTCCGAAGAATCGATATCTACAGGGTGCAACATCCATGGTGCAAGGTGCAACATCCGTCCGAAATGGCGAAACAGTGCCGTACAACTTTTAGAAATGCGTGCATGGATTTGAAACGGAACAGTACCATGGTGCACAACTCTCCAGCAATGGTAAATCGAAGACGAGCCACCGTAATCCCGTTTTACCGTAAAAATCCACGTGTCGAAAAAACGAAGGGTTAAAAACTTACGAGACCCGATTGAGATTCGGGTTGTCCTTTTTTGGCATTAATCTATACGTTGATGGCTGAAAGCTGTCAAAGCAGTAGAACTCATCGAGGCCTTCGTTTTGACAGGTTATGGCTCCCGTAACTGTAAACGAGCCAGATGTTATGGCCGTTTGAATAATCGATATCTACAGGGTGCAACATCCACGGTGTAAGGTGCAACATCCGTCCGAAATGGTGAAACAGTGCCGTACGACTTTTAGAAATGCGTGCATGGATTTGAAATGGAACAGTACCATGGTGCACCACTCTCCAGTGATGCGAAGTCGAAGACGGGCCACGGTAATCCCGTTTTACCGTAAAAATCCACGTGTCGAAAAAATGAAGGGTAAAAAACTTACGAGACCCGATTGAGATTCGGGTTGTCCTTTTTGGGCATTAATCTATCCATTGACGGCTGAAAGATGTCAAAGCCGTAGAACTCATCGAGGCCTTCGTTTTGACAGGCTATGGCTCCCGTAACTCTAAACGAGCCAGAAGTTATGGCCGTCCGAATAATCGATATCTACAAGGTGCAACATCCACGGTGCACGGTGCAACATCCGTCCGAAATGGCGAATTAGTGCCGTACGACTTTCAGAAATGCATGCATGGATTTGAAACGGAACAGTACCATGGTGCACCACTGTCTAGCGATGGTAAATCGAAGGCCATCCACCGTAATCCTGTTTTGCCGTAAAAATCCACGTGTCGAAAAAACGAAGGGTAAAGAACTTAAGAGACCCGATTGAGATTCGGGTTGTCCTTTTTGGGCATTAATCTATCCGTTGACGGCTGAAAGCTGTCAAAGCCGTAGAACTCATCGAGGCCTTCGTTTTGACAGGTTATGGCTCCCGTAACTATAAACGAGTCAGAAGTTATGGCCGTCCGAATAATCGATATCTACAGGGTGCAACATCCACGGTGCAAGGTGCAGCATCCGTCCGAAATGGCGAAACAGTGCCGTACGACTTTTAAAAATGCGTGCATGCGTCTGAAACGGCCCAGCGATGGTAAATCGAAGGCCAGCCACGGTAATCCTGTTTTACCATAAAAATCCACGTGTCGAAAAAACGAAGGGTAAAAAACTTACGAGACCCGATTGAGATTCGGGTTGTCCTTTTTGGGCATTAATCTATCCGTTGACGGTTGAAAGCTGTCAAAGCCGTAGAACTCATCGAGGCCTTGGTTTTGACAGGTTATGGCTCCCGTAACTCTAAACGAGCCAAAAGTTATGGCCGTCCGAATAATCGATATCTACAGGGTGCAACATCCACGGTGCAAGGTGCAATATCCGTCCAAAATGGCGAAACAGTGCCGTACAACCTTTTGAAATGCGTGAATGGATTTGAAACGGAAAACAACCATGGTGCCCCCCTCTCCAGCGATGGAAGTCGAAGACGGGCCACGGTAATCCCGTTTTACCGTAAAAATCCACGTGTCGAAAAAACGAAGGGCAAAAAACTTACGAGACCCGATTGAGATTCGGGTTGTCCTTTTTGGGCATTAATCCATCCATTGACGGCTAAAAGCTGTCAAAGCCGTAGAACTCATCGAGGCCTTCGTTTTGACAGGTTATGGCTCCCGGAACTATAAACGAGTCAGAAGTTATGGCCGTCCGAATAATCGATATCTACAGGGTGCAACATCCACGGTGCAAGGTGCAGCATCCGTCCGAAATGGCGAAACAGTGCCGTACGACTTTTAAAAATGCGTGCATGGGTCTAAAACGGCCCAGCGATGGTAAATCGAAGGCCAGCCACGGTAATCCTGTTTTACCATAAAAATCCACGTGTCGAAAAAACAAAGGGTAAAAAACTTACGAGACCCGAATGAGATTTGGGTTGTCCTTTTTGGGCATTAATCTATCCGTTGACGGCTGATAGCTGTCAAAGCCGTAAAACTCATCGAGGCCATCGTTTTTACAGGTTATGGCTCCCGTAACTCTTAACGAGCCAAAAGTTATGGCCGTCCGAATAATCGATATCTACAGGGTGCAACATCCACGGTGCAAGGTGCAATATCCGTCCAAAATGGCGAAACAGTGCCGTACAACCTTTTGAAATGCGTGAATGGATTTGAAACGGAAAACAACCATGGTGCCCCCCTCTCCAGCGATGGAAGTCGAAGACGGGCCACGGTAATCCCGTTTTACCGTAAAAATCCACGTGTCGAAAAAACGAAGGGTAAAAAACTTAAGAGACCCGATTGATATTCGGGTTGTCCTTTTTGGGCATTAATCTATCCGTTGACTGCTGAAAGCCGTCAAAGCCGTAGAACTCATCGAGGCCTTCCTTTTGACAGGATATGGCTCCCGTAACTCTAAACGAGCCAGAAGTTATGGTCGTCTGAATAATCGATATCTACAGGGTGCAACATCCACGGTGCAAGGTGCAACATCCGTCCGAAATGGCGAAACAATGCCGTACAACTTTTAGAAATGCGTGCATGGGTTTGAAACGGAATAGTAACATGGTGCACCACTCTCCAGCGATGGTAAATCGAAGGCCAGCCACGGTAATCCTTTTTTACCGTAAAAATCCACGTGTCGAAAAACGAAGGGTAAAAAACTTACGAGACCCGATTGAGATTCGTGTTTTCCTTTTTGGGCATTAATCTATCCGTTGACGGTTGAAAGCTACCAAAGCCCTGGAACTCATCGAGGCCTTCGTTTTGACAGGTTATGGCTCCCGTCACTCTAAACGAGCCAGAAGTTATGGCCGTCCGAATAATCGATATCTACAGGGTGCAACATCCACGGTGCAAGGTGCAACATCCGTCCGAAATGGCGAAACAGTGCCGTACAACTTTTAGAAATGCGTGCATGGATTTGTAACGGAACAGTACCATGGTACACCACTCTCCAGCGATGGTAAATCGAAGGCCAGCCACGGTAATCCTGTTTTACCGTAAAAATCCACGTGTCGAAAAAACGAGGGGTAAAAAACTTACGAGACCCGATTGAGACTCGGGTTGTCCTTTTTGGGCATTAATCTATCCGTTGACGGCTGAAAGCTGTCAAAGCCGTAGAACACATCGAGGCCTTCATTTTGACAGGTCATGGCTCCCGTAACTCTAAACGAGCCAGAAGTTATGGCCGTCCGAATAATCGATATCTACAGGGTGCAACATCCACGGTGCAAGGTGAAACATCCGTCCGAAATGGCGAAACAGTGCCGTACGACTTTTAGAAATGCATGCATGGGTTTGAAATGGAACAGTACCACCGTGCACCACTCTCCAGCGATGGGAATTCGAAGATGGGCCACGGCAATCCTGGTTTACCGTAAAAATCCATGTGTCGAAAAAACGAAGGGTAAAAAACATACGAGACCCGATTGAGATTCGGGTTGTCCTTTTTGGGCAATAATCTATCCGTTGACGGCTGAAAGCTGTCAAAGCCATAGAACTCATCGAGGCCTTCGTTTTGACAGGTTATGGCTCCTGTATCTCTAAACGAGCCAGAAGTTATGGCCGTTTGAATAATCGATATCTATAGGGTGCAACATCCATGGTGTAAGGTGCAACATCCGTCCGAAATGGTGAAACAGTGTCGTACGACTTTTAGAAATGCGTGCATGGATTTGAAATGGAACATTACCATGGTGCACCACTCTCCAGCGGTGCGTAGTCGAAGACGGGCCACGGTAATCCCGTTTTACCGTAAAAAACCACGTGTCGAAAAAACGAAGGGTAAAAAACTTACGAGACCCGATTGAGATTCAGGTTGTCCTTTTTGGGAATTAATCTAATCATTGACGGCTGAAAGCTGTTAAAGCCATAGAAATCATCGATGCCTTCGTTTTGACAGGTTATGGCTCCCGTAACTCTAAACGAGCCAGAAGTTATGGCCGTCCGAACAATCGACATCTACAGGGTGCAACATCCACGGTGCACGGTGCAACATTCGTCCGAAATGGAGAAACAGTGCCGTACGACATTTAGAAATGCATGCATGGATTTGAAACAGAACAGTACCATGGTGCACCACTATCCAGCGATGGTAAATCGAAGGCCAGCCACAGTAATCCTGTTTTGCCGTAAAAATCCACGTGTCGAAAAAACGAAGGGTAAAAAACTTAAGAGATCCGATTGAGATTCGGGTTGTCCTTTTTGGGCATTAATCTATCCGTTGACGGCTGAAAGCCATCAATGCCGTAGAACTCATCGAGGCCTTCGTTTTGACAGGTTATGGCTCCCGTAACTCTAAACAAGCCAGAAGTTATGGTCGTCCGAATAATCGATATCTACAGGGTGCAACATCCACGGTGCAAGGTGCAACATCCTTCCGAAATGGCGAAACAGTGCCGTACGACTTTTACAAATGCGTGCATGGATTTGAAAAGGAACAATACCATGGTGCACCACTCTCCAGCGATGGTAAATCGAAGGCCAGCCACGGTAATCCTGTTTTACCATAAAAATCCACGTGTCGAAAAAACGAAGGGTAAAAAACTTACGAGACCCGATTGAGATTCGGGTTGTCATTTTTGGGCATTAATCTATCCGTTGACGGCTGAAAGCTGTCAAAGCCGTAGAACTCATCGAGGCCTTCGTTTTGACAGCTTGTGGCTCCCGTAACTCTAAATGAGCCAGAAGTTATGGCCGTCCGAATAATCGATATCTACAGGGTGCAACATCCACGGTGCAAGGTGCAACATCCGTCCGAAATCGCGAAACAGTGCCGTACGACTTTTAGAAATGCGTGCATGAGTTTGAAACGGAACAGTACCATGGTGCACCGCTCTCCAGCGATGGTAAATCGAAGGCCAGCCACGGAAATCCTGTTTTACCGTAAAAATCCACGTGTCGAAAAAACGAAGGGTAAAAAACTTACGAGACCCGATTGAGATTCGGGTTGTCCTTTTTGGGCATCAATCTATCCGTTGACGGCTGAAAGCTGTCAAAGCCATAGAACTCATCGAGGCCTTCGTTTTGACAACTTATGGGTCCCGTAACTCTAAACGAGCCAGAAGTTATGGCCGTCCGAATAATCGATATCTGCAGGGTGCAACATCCACGGTGCAAGGTGCAACATCCGTCCGAAATGGCGAAACAGTGCCGTACGATTTTTAGAAATGCGTGCATGGATTTGAAACGGAACAGTACCATGGTGCACCACTCTCCAGCGATGGGAAGTCGAAGATGGGCCACGGTAATCCTAGTGTACCGTAAAAATCCACGTGTCGAAAAAACGAAGGGCAAAAAACATACGAGACCCGATTGAGATTCGGGTTGTCCTTTTTTTGGCATTAATCTATCCGTTGACGGCTGAAAGCTGTCAAAGCCGTAGAACTCATCGAGGCCTTCGTTTTGACAGGTTATGGCTCCCTTAACTCTAAACGAGCCAGAAGTTATGGCCATTTGAATAATCGATATCTACAGGGTGCAACATCCACGGTGCAAGGTGCAACATCCGTCCGAAATGGTGAAACAGTGCCGTACGACTTTTAGAAATGCGTGCAAGAATTTGAAATGGAACAGTACCATGGTGCACCACGCTCCAGCAATGCGAAGTCGAAGACGGGCCACGGTAATCCCGTTTTACCGTAAAAATCCACGTGTCGAAAAAACGAAGGGTAAAAAACTTACGAGACCCGATTGAGATTCGGGTTGTCCTTTTTGGGCATTAATCTATCCATTGACGGCTGAAAGCTGTCAAAGCCGTAGAACTCATCGAGGCCTTCATTTTGACAGGTTATGGCTCCCGTAACTCTAAACGAGCCAGAAGTTATGGCCGTCCGAATAATCGATATCTACAGGGTGCAACATCCACGGTGCAAGGTGCAACATCCGTGCGAAATGGCGAAACAATGCCGTACGATTTTAGAAATGCACGCATGGATTTGAAATGGAATAGTACCATGGTGCACCACTGTCCAGCGTTGGTAAATCGAAGGCCAGCCACCGTAATCCTGTTTTGCCGTAAAAATCCACGGGTCGGAAAAACGAAGGGTAAAAAACTTAAGTGACCCGATTGAGATTCGGGTTGTCCTTTTTGGGCATTAGTCTATCCGTTGACGGCTGCAAGCTGTCATAGCCGTAGAACTCATCGAGGCCTTCATTTTGACAGGTTATGGCTCCCGTAACCCTAAACGAGCCAGAGGTTATGGCCGTCTGAAAAATCGATATCTACAGGGTGCAACATCCACGGTGCAAGGTGCAACATCCGTCCGAAATGGCGAAACAGTGCCGTACGACTTTTAGAAATGCGTGCATGGGTTTGAAACGGAACAGTACCATGGTGCACCACTCTCCAGCGATGGTAAATCGAAGGCCAGCCACGGTAATCCTTTTTTACGGTAAAAATCTACGTGTCGAAAAAACGAAGGGTAAAAAACTTAAGAGACCCGATTGAGATTCGGGTTGTCTATTTTGGGCATTAATCTATCCTTTGACGGCTGAAAGCGGTCAAAGCCGTAGAACTCATCGAGGCCTTCGTTTTGACAGGTTATGGCTCCCGTAACTCTAAACAAGCCAGAAGTTATGGCGTCCGAATAATCGGTATCTACAGGGTGCAATATCCACGGTGCAAGGTGCAACATCCGTCCGAAATGGCGAAACTGTGCCGTACAACTTTTTGAAATGCATGCATGGATTAGAAACGGAACACTACCATGGTGCACCACTCTCCAGCGATAGGAAGTCGAAGACGGGCCACGGTAATCCTGTTTTACCGTAAAAATCCACGTGTCGAAAAAACGAAGGGTAAAAAACATACAAGACCCGATTGGGCTTCGGGTTGTCCTTTTTGGGAATTATTCTATCCGTTGACTGTTGAAAGCTATCAAAGACGTAGAACTCATCGAGGCATTCGTTTTGACAGGTTATGGCTCCCGTAACTCTAAACGAGGCAGAAGTTATGGTCGTCTGTATAATCGATATCTACAGTGTGCAACATCCACGGTGCAGGGTGCAACATCCGTCCGAAATGGCGAAACAGTGTCGTACGACTTTTAGAAATGCGTGCATGGATTTGAAACGGAACAGTACCATGGTGCACCACTCTCCAGCGATGGGAAGTCGAAGACGGGCCACGGTAATCCCGTTTTACCGCAAAAATCCACGTGTCGAAAAAATGAAGGGTAAAAAACTTACGAGACCGGATTGAGATTCAGGCTGTCCTTTTTGGGCATTAATCTATCCATTGACGGCTGAAAGCTGTCAAAGACGTAGAACTCATCGAGGCCTTCGTTTTGACAGGTTATATCTCCCGTAACTCTAAACGAGCCAGAAGTTATGGCCGTCCGAATACTCGATATCTGTAGGGTGAAACATCCACGGTGCATGGTGCAACATCCGTCCGAAATGGCGAAACAGTGCCGTACGACTTTTAGAAATGCGTGCATGGGTTTGAAACGGAATAGTACCACGGTGCACCACTCTCCAGCGTTGGGAAGTCGAAGATGGGCCACGATAATCCTTGTTTACCGTAAAAATCCACGTGTCGAAAAAACGAAGGGTAAAAAACATACGAGACCCGATTGAGATTCGGGTTGTCCTTTTTGGGCATTAATCTATCCGTTGACGGCTGAAAGCTGTCAAAGCCGTAGAACTCATCGAGGCCTTCCTTTTTACATGTTATGGCTCCCGTAACTCTAAACGAGCCATAAGTTATGGTCGTCCGAATAATCGATATCTGCAGGGTGCAACATCCACGGTGCAAGGTGCAACATCCGTCCGAAATGGCGAAACAGTGCCGTACGACTTTTAGAAATGCGTGCATGGGTTTGAAACGGATTAGTACCACGGTGCACCACTCTCCAGCGATGGTAAATCGAAGGCCAGCCACGGTAATCCTGTTTTCCCAAAAAAATCCACGTGTCGAAAAAACGAAGGGTAAAAAACTTACGAGACCCGATTGAGATTCGAGTTGTCCTTTTTGGACATTAATCTATCCGTTGACGGTTGAAAGCTGTCAAAGCCGTAGAACTCATCGAGGCCTTCGTTTTGACATGTTATGGCTCCCGTATCTCTAAACGAGCCAGAAGTTATGGCCGTACGAATAATCGATATCTACAGGGTGCAACATCCACGTTGCAGGGTGCAATATCCGTCCGAAATGGCGAAACAATGCCGTACGACTTTTAGAAATGCGTGCATGGATTTTAAACGGAACAGTACCAAGGTGCACCACACTCCAGCGATGGTCAATCGAAGGCCAGCCACGGTAATCTTGTTTTGCCGTAAAAATCCACGTGTCGAAAAAACGAAGGGTAAAAAACTTAAGAGACACGATTGAGATTCGGGTTGTCCTTTTTGGGCATTAATCTATCCATTGACGGCTAAAAGCCGTCAAAGCCGTAAAACTCATCGAGGGCTTCGTTCTTACAGGTTGGCTCCCGTAACTCTAAACGAGCCAGAAGTTATGGCCGTCCGAATAATCGATATCTACAGGGTGCAACATCCACGGTGTAAGGTGCAACACCCGTCCGAAACGGCGAAACAGTGTCGTACGACTTTTAGAAATGCGTGCATGGGTTTGAAACGGAACAGTACCATGGTGCACCACTATCCAGCGATGGTAAATCGAAGACCAGCCACCGTAATCATGTTTTACCGTAAAAATCCACGTGTCGAAAAAACGAAGGGTAAAAAACTTACGAGACCCGATTGAGATTCGGGTTGCCCTTTTTGGGCATTAATCTATGCGTTGACGGCTGAAAGATGTCAAAGCCTTAGAACTCATCGAGTCCTTCGTTTTGATAGGTTATGGCTCCCGTAACTCTGAACGAGCCAGAAGTTATGGTCGTCCGTATAATCGATATCTACAGGGTGCAACATCCACGGTGCAAGGTGCAACATCCGTCCGAAATGGTGAAACAGTGCCGTACGACTTTTAGAAATGTGTGCATGAATTTGAAACGGAACAATACCATGGTGCACCACTATCTAGCGATGGGAAGTCGAAGATGGGCCACGGTAATCCTGTTTTACCGTAAAAATCCACGTGTCGAAAAAACGAAGGGTAAAAAACTTACGAGACCCGATTGAGATTCGGGTTGTCCTTTTTAGGCATTAATCTATCCGTTGACGGCTGAAAGTTGTCAAAGCCGTAGAACTCATCGAGGCCTTCGTTTTGACAGGTTATGGCACCCGTAACTCTAAACGAGCCAGAAGTTATGGCCGTTTGAATAATCGATATCTACAGGGTGCAACATCAACGGTGCAAGGTGCAACATCCGTCCGAAATGGTGAAACAGTGTCGTACGACTTTTATAAATAAGTGCATGGATTTGAAACGGAACAGTACCATGGTGCACCACTCTCCAGCGATGCGAAGTCGAAGACGGGCCACGGTAATCCCATTTTGCCGTAAAAATCCACGTGTCGAAAAAACGAAGGGTAAAAAACTTACGAGACCCGATTGAGATTCTGGTTGTCTTTTTTGGGCATTAATCAATCCATTGACGGCTGAAAGCTGTCAAAGTCGTAGAACTCATCGAGGCCTTCGTTTTGACAGGATATGGCTCCCGTAACTCTAAACGAGCCAGAAGTTATGGACGTCCGAATAATCGATATCTACAGGGTGCAACATCCACGGTGCAAGGTGCAACATCCGTCCGAAATGGCGAAACAGTGTCGTACGACTTTTAGAAATGCGTGCATGGATTTGAAATGGAACAGTACCATGGTGCACCACTGTCCAGCGATGGTAAATCGAAGGCCTGCCACCGTAATCCTGTTTTGCCGTAAAAATCCACGTGTCGAAAAAACGAAGGGTAAAAAACTTAAGAGACCCGATTGAGATTCGGGTTGTCCTTTTTGGGCATTACTCAATCCGTTGACGGCTGAAAGCTGTCAAAGCCATAAAACTCATCGAGGCCTTCGTTCTGACGTCCGAATAATCGATATCTACAGGGTGCAACATCCATGGTGTAAGGTGCAACATCCGTCCGAAATGGCGAAACAGTGTCGTACGACTTTTAGAAATGTGTGCATGGGTTTGAAACGGAACAGTACCATGGTGCACCACTCTCCAGCGATGGTAAATCAAAGACTGGCCACCGTAATCCCGTTTTACCGTAAAAATCCACGTGTCGAAAAAACGAAGGGTAAAAAACTTACGAGACCCGATTGAGATTCGGGTTGTCCTTTTTGGGCATTAATCTATCCGTTGACGGCTGAAATCTGTCAAAGCCGTAGAACTCATCGAGGCCTTCGTTTTGACAGGTTAAGGCTCCCGTAACTCTAAACGAGCCAGAAGTTATGGTCGTCCGTATAATCGATATCTACAGGGTGCAACATCCACGGTGCAAGGTGCAACATCCGTCCGAAATGGCGAAACAGTGCCGTACGACTTTTAGAAATGCGTGCATGGATTTGAAACGGAACAGTACCATGGTGCACCACTCTCCAGCGATGGTAGATCGAAGACCAGCCACCGTAATCCTGTTTTACCGTAAAAATCCACGTGTCGAAAAAACGATGGGTAAAAAACTTACGAGACCCGATTGAGATTCGGGTTGTCCTTTTTGGGCATTAATCTATCCATTGACGGCTGAAAGTTGTCAAAGTCGTAGAACTCATCGGGGCCTTCGTTTTGACAGGTTATGGCTCCCGTAACTCTAAACGAGCCAGAAGTTATGGCCGTCCGAATAATCGATATCTATAGGGTGCAACATCCACGGTGCAAGGTGCAACATCCGTCCGAAATGGTGAAACAGTGCCATACGACTTTTAGAAATGCGTGCATGGGTTTGAAATGGAACAGTACCATGGTGCAACACTCTCCAGCGATGGTAAATCGAAGGCCAGCCACGGTAATCCTGTTTTACCGTAAAAATCCACGAGACGAAAAAACGAAGGGTAAAAAACTTACGAGACCCGATTGAGATTCGGGTTGTCCATTTTGGGCATTAATCTATCCGTTGACGGTTGAAAGCTGTCAAAGCCGTAGAACTCATCGAGGCCTTCGTTTTGATAGGTTATGGCTCCCATAACGCTAAACGAGCCAGAAGTTATGGCCGTCCGAATAATTGATATCTACACGGTGCAACATCCACGGTGCAAGGTGCAACATCCGTCCGAAATGGCGAAACAGTGCCGTACGACTTTTAGAAATGCTTGCATGGGTTTGAAACGGAACGGTACCATGGTGAACCACTCTCCAGCGATGGTAAATCGAAGGCCAGCCACGGTAATCCTATTTTACCGTAAAAATCCACGTGTCGAAAAAACGAAGGGTAAAAAACTTACGAGACCCGATAGAGATTCGGGTTGTCCATTTTAGGAATTAATCTATCCATTGACGGTTGAAAACTATCAAAGCCGTAGAACTCATCGAGGCCTTCGTTTTGACAGGTTATGGCTTCCATAACTCTAAACGAGCCAGAAGTTATGGCCGTCCGAATAATCGATATCTACAGGGTGCAACATCCACGGTGCAAGGTGCAACATCCGTCCGAAATGGCGAAACAGTGCCGTACGACTTTTAGAAATGCGTGCATGGATTTGAAACGGAACAGTACCATGGTGCACCACTCTCCAGCGATGGTAAATCGAAGGCCAGCCACGGTAATCCTGTTTTACCGTAAAAATCCACGTGTCGAAAAAACGAAGGGTAAAAAACTTACGAGACCCGATTGAGATTCGGGTTGTCCTTTTTGGGAATTAATCTATCCGTTGACTGTTGAAAGATGTCAAAGCCGTAGAACTCATCGAGGCCTTCGTTTTCACAGGTTATGGCTCCCGTAACTCTAAACGAGCCAGAAGTTTTGGTCGTCCGTATAATCGATATCTACAGGGTGCAACATCCACGGTGCAAGGCGCAACATCCGTCCGAAATGGCGAAACAGTGCCGTACGACTTTTAGAAATGCGTGCATGGATTTGAAACGGAACAGTACCATGGTGCACCACTCTCCAGCGATGGTAAATCGAAGACCAGCCACCGTAATCCTGTTTTACCGTAAAAATCCACGTGTCGAAAAACGAAGGTTAAAAACTTACGAAACCCGATTGAGATTCGGGTTGTCCTTTTTGGGCATTAATCTATCCGTTGACGGCTGAAAGCTGTCAAAGACGTAGAACTCATCGAGGCCTCCGTTTTGACAGGTTATGGCTCCCGTAACTCTAAACGAGCCAGAAGTTATGGCCGTCCGAATATCGATATCTACAGGGTGCAATTTCCACGATGCAAGGTGCAACATCCGTCCGAAATGGCGAAACAGTGCCGTACAACTTTTTGAAATGCGTGCATGGATTTGAAACGAAACGGTACCATGGTGCACCACTCTCCAGCGATGGTACATCGAAGGCCAGCCACGGTAATCCTGTTTTACCGTAAAAATCCACGTGTCGAAAAAACGAAGGGTAAAAAACTTACGTTACCCGATTGAGATTCGGGTTGTCCTTTTTGGGCATTAATCTATCCGTTGATGGTTGAAAGCTGTCAGAGCCGTAGAACTCATCGAGGCCTTCGTTTTGACAGGTTATGGCTCCCGTAACTCTAAACGAGCCAGAAGTTATGGCCGTCCGAATAATCGATATCTACAGGGTGCAACATCCACAGTGCAAGGTGCAACATCCTTCCGAAATGGCGAAACAGTGTCGTACGACTTTTAGAAATGCGTGCATGGATTTGAAACAGAACAGTACCTGGTGCACCACTCTCCAGCGATGGTAAATCGAAGACCAGCCAGATAATCCAGTTTTACCGTAAAAATCCACATGTCGAAAAAACGAAGGGTAAAAAACTTACGAGACCCGATTGAGATTCGGGTTGTCCTTTTTGGGCATCAATCTATCCGTTGACAGCTGAAAGCTGTCAAAGCCGTAGAACTCATCGAGGCCTTCGTTTTGACAGGTTATGGCTCCTGTAACTCTAAACGAGCCAGAAGTTATGGCCGTCCGAATAATCGATATCTACAGGGTGCAACATCCACGGTGCAAGGTGCAACATCCGTCCGAAATGGCGAAACAGTGCCGTACGACTTTTAGAAATGCGTGCATGGATTTGAAACGGAACAGTACCATGGTGCACCACTCTCCAGCGATGGTAAATCGAAGACGAGCCACGGTAATCCTTTTTTACCGTAAAAATCCACGTGTCGAAAAAACGAAGGGTAAAAAACTTACGAGACCAGTTGAGATTCGGGTTGTCCTTTTTGGGCATTAATCTATCCGTTGACAGCTGAAAGCGGTCAAAGCCATAGAACTCATCGAGGCCTTCGTTTTGACAGGTTATGGATCCCGTAACTCTAAACGATCCAGAAGTTATGGCTGTCCGAAGAATCGATATCTACAGGGTGCAACATCCATGGTGCAAGGTGCAACATCCGTCCGAAATGGCGAAACAGTGCCGTACGACTTTTAGAAATGCGTGCATGGATTTGAAACGGAACAGTACCATGGTGCACAACTCTCCAGCAATGGTAAATCGAAGACGAGCCACCGTAATCCCGATTTACCGTAAAAATCCACGTGTCGAAAAAACGAAGGGTTAAAAACTTACGAGACCCGATTGAGATTCGGGTTGTCCTTTTTGCGCATTAATCTATCCATTGACGGCTGAAAGCTGTCAAAGCCGTAGAACTCAACGAGGCCTTCGTTTTGAAAGGTTATGGCTCCCGTAATTCTAAATGAGCTAGAAGATATGGTCGTCCGAATAATCGATATCTACAGGCTGCACCATCCACGGTGCAAGGTGCAACATCCGTCCGAAATGGCGAAACAGTGCCGTACGACTTTTAGAAATGCGTGCATGGATTTGAAATGGAACAGTACCTTGGTGTACCACTCACCAGCGATGGTAAATCGAAGACCAGCCACCGTAATCCCGTTTTACCGTGAAAATCCACGTGTCGAAAAAACGAACGGCAAAAAACTTATGAGACCCGATTGAGATTCGGGTTGTCCTTTTTGGGCAATAATCTATCCGTTGACGGTTGAAAGCTGTCAAAGCCGTAGAACTCATCGAGGCCTTCGTTTTGACATGTTATGGCTGCTGTAACTCTAAACGAGCCAAAAGTTATGGCCGTCCGAATAATCGATATCTACAGGGTGCAACATCCATGGTGCAAGGTGCAACATCCGTCCGAAATGGCGAAAAAGTGCCGTACGACTTTTAGAAATGCGTGCATGGATTTGAAACGGAACAGTACCATGGTGCACCACTCTCCAGCAATGGTAAATCGAAGGCCAGCCACGGTAATCCTGTTTTACCGTAAAAATCCACGTGTCGAAAAAACGAAGGGTAAAAAACTTACGAGACCCGATTGAGATTCGGGTTGTCCTTTTTGGGCATTAATATATCCGTTGATGGCTGAAAGCTGTCAAAGCCGTAGAACTCATCGAGGCCTTCGTTTGGATAGGTTATGGCTCCCATAAATCTAAACGAGCCAGAAGTTATGGCCGTCCGAATAATCGATATCTACAGGGTGCAACATCCACGGTGCAAGGTGCAACATCCGTCCGAAATGGCGAAACAGTGCGGTACGACTTTTAGAAATGCGAGCATGGGTTTGAAACAGAACAGTACCATGGTGCACCACTCTCCAGCGATGGTAAATCGAAGGCCAGCCATGGTAATCCTGCTTTACCGTAAAAATCCACGTGTCGAAAAAACGAAGGGTAAAAAACTTACGAGACCCGATTGTGATTCGGGTTGTCCATTTTGGGCATTAATCTATCCGTTGACGGTTGAAAGCTAACAAAGCCGTATAACTCGTCGAGGCCTTCGTTTTGACAGGTTATGGCTCCCATAACTCTAAACGAGCCAGAAGTTATGGCCGTCCGAATAATCGATATCTACAGGGTGCAACATCCACGGCGCAAGGTGCAACATCCGTCCGAAATGGCGAAACAGTGTTGTACGACTTTTAGAAATGCGTGCATGGATTTGAAACGGAACAGTACCATGGTGCACCACTCTCCAGCGATGGTAAATTGAAGGCCAGCCACGGTATTCCTTTTTTACCGTAAAAATCCACGTGTCGAAAAAACAAAGGGTAAAAAACTTACGAGACCAGTTGAGATTCGGGTTGTCCTTTTTGGGCATTAATCTATCCGTTGACAGCTGAAAGCGGTCAAAGCCATAGCACTCATCGAGGCCTTCGTTTTGACAGGTTATGGATCCCGTAACTCTAAACGATCCAGAAGTTATGGCTGTCCGAAGAATCGATATCTACAGGGTGCAACATCCATGGTGCAAGGTGCAACATCCGTCCGAAATGGCGAAACAGTGCCGTACAACTTTTAGAAATGCGTGCATGGATTTGAAACGGAACAGTACCATGGTGCAAAACTCTCCAGCAATGGTAAATCGAAGACGAGCCACCGTAATCCCGTTTTACCGTAAAAATCCACGTGTCGAAAAAACGAAGGGTTAAAAACTTACGAGACCCGATTGAGATTCGGGTTGTCCTTTTTGCGCATTAATCTATCCATTGACGGCTGAAAGCTATCAAAGCCGTAGAACTCAACGAGGCCTTCGTTTTGAAAGGTTATGGCTCCCGTAATTCTAAATGAGCTAGAAGTTATGGTCGTCCGAATAATCGATATCTACAGGCTGCACCATCCACGGTGCAAGGTGCAACATCCGTCCGAAATGGCGAAACAGTGCCGTACGACTTTTAGAAATGCGTGCATGGATTTGAAATGGAACAGTACCTTGGTGTACCACTCACCAGTGATGGTAAATCGAAGACCAGCCACCGTAATCCTGTTTTACCGTGAAAATCCACGTGTCGAAAAAATGAACGGCAAAAAACTTATGAGACCCGATTGAGATTCGGGTTGTCCTTTTTGGGCAATAATCTATCCGTTGACGGTTGAAAGCTGTCAAAGCCGTAGAACTCATCGAGGCCTTCGTTTTGACATGTTATGGCTGCTGTAACTCTAAACGAGCCAAAAGTTATGGCCGTCCGAATAATCGATATCTACAGGGTGCAACATCCATGGTGCAAGGTGCAACATCCGTCCGAAATGGCGAAAAAGTGTCGTACGACTTTTAGAAATGCGTGCATGGATTTGAAACGGAACAGTACCATGGTGCACCACTCTCCAGCAATGGTAAATCGAAGGCCAGCCACGGTAATCCTGTTTTACCGTAAAAATCCACGTGTCGAAAAAACGAAGGGTAAAAAACTTACGAGAACCGATTGAGATTCGGGTTGTCCTTTTTGGGCATTAATATATCCGTTGATGGCTGAAAGCTGTCAAAGCCGTAGAACTCATCGAGGCCTTCGTTTGGATAGGTTATGGCTCCCATAAATCTAAACGAGCCAGAAGTTATGGCCGTCCGAATAATCGATATCTACAGGGTGCAACATCCACGGTGCAAGGAGCAACATCCGTCCGAAATGGCGAAACAGTGCGGTACGACTTTTAGAAATGCGAGCATGGGTTTGAAACGGAACTGTACCATGGTGCACCACTCTCCAGCGATGGTAAATCGAAGGCCAGCCATGGTAATCCTGCTTTACCGTAAAAATCCACGTGTCGAAAAAACGAAGGGTAAAAAACTTACGAGACCCGATTGTGATTCGGGTTGTCCATTTTGGGCATTAATCTATCCGTTGACGGTTGAAAGCTAACAAAGCCGTATAACTCATCGAGGCCTTCGTTTTGACAGGTTATAGCTCCCATAACTCTAAACGAGCCAGAAGTTATGGCCGTCCGAATAATCGATATCTACAGGGTGCAACATCCACGGTGCAAGGTGCAACATCCGTCCGAAATGGCGAAACAGTGTCGTACGACTTTTAGAAATGCGTGCATGGATTTGAAACGGAACAGTACCATGGTGCACCACTCTCCAGCGATGGTAAATCGAAGGCCAGCCACGGTAATCCTGTTTTACCGTAAAAATCCACGTGTCGAAAAAACGAAGGGTAAAAAACTTACGAGACCCGATTGAGATTCGGGTTGTCCTTTTTGGGAATTAATCTATCCGTTGACTGTTGAAAGATGTCAAAGCCGTAGAACTCATCGAGGCCTTCGTTTTGACAGGTTATGGCTCCCGTAACTCTAAACGAGCCAGAAATTATGGTCGTCCGTATAATCGATATCTACAGGGTGCAACATCCACGGTGCAATGTGCAACATCCGTCCGAAATGGCGAAACAGTGCCGTACGATTTTTACAAATGCGTGCATGGATTTGAAACGGAACAGTACCATGGTGAACCACTCTCCAGCGATGGTAAATCGAAGACCAGCCACCGTAATCCTGTATTACTGTAAAAATCCACGTGTCGAAAAACGAAGAGTAAAAAACTTACGAAACCCGATTTAGATTCGGGTTGTCCTTTTTGGGCATTAATCTATCCGTTGAAGGCTGAAAGCTGTCAAAGCCATAGAACTCATCGAGGCCTTCGTTTTGACAGGTTATGGCTCCCGTAACTCTAAACGAGCCAGAAGTTATGGCCGTCCGAATAATCGATATCTACCGGGTGCAACATCCACGGTGCAAGGTGCAACATCCTTCCGAATTGGCGAAACAGTGCCGTACGACTTTTAGAAATGCGTGCATGGATTTGAAATGGAACAGTACCTGGTGCACCACTCTCCAGCGATGGTAAATCGAAGGCCAGCCACGGTAATCTAGTTTTACCGTAAAAATCCACGTGGCGAAAAAACGAAGGGTAAAAAACGTACGAGACCCGATTGAGATTCGGGTTGTCCTTTTTGGGCATTAATCTACCCGTTGACGGCTGAAAGTTGTCAAAGCCGTAGAACTCATCGAGGCCTTCATTTTGACAGGTTATGGCTCCCGTAACTCTAAACGAGCCAGAAGTTATGGCCGTCCGAATAATCGATATCTACAGGGTGCAACATCCACGGTGCAAGGTGCAACATCCGTCCGAATGGCGAAACAGTGCCGTACGACTTTTAGAAATGCGTGCATGGATTTGAAACGGAACAGTACCATGGTTCACCACTCTCCAGCAATGGTAAATTGAAGGCCAGCCACGGTAATCCTTTTTTAACGTAAAAATCCACGTGTCGAAAAAACGAAGGGTAAAAAACTTACGAGACCAGATTGAGATTCGGGTTGTCCTTTTTGGGCATTAATCTATCCATTGACGGCTGAAAGCGGTCAAAGCTGTAGAAATCATCGAAGCCTCCGTTTTGATAGGTTATGACTCCCGTAACTCTAAACGAGCCAGAAGTTATGGCCGTCCGAATACGATATCTACAGGGTGCAACATCCACGGTGCAAGGTGCAACATCCGTCCGAAATGGCGAAACAGTGCCGTACGACTTTTAGAAATGCGTGCATGGATTTGTAACGGAACAGTACCAAGGTGCACCACTCTCCAGCGATGGTAAATCGAAGACCAGCCACCGTAATCCTGTTTTACCGTAAAAATCCACGTGTCGAAAAAACGAAGGGTTAAAAACTTACGAGACCCGATTGAGATTTGGGTTGTCCTTTTTAGGCATTAATCTATCCGTTGATGGCTGAAAGTTGTCAAACCCGTAGAACTCATCGAGGCCTTCGTTTTGAAAGGTTATGGCTCCCGTAAATCTAAACGAGCCAGAAGTTATGGTCGTCCGAATAATCGATATCTACAGGGTGCAACATCCACGGTGCAAGGTGCAACATCCGTCCGAAATGGAGAAACAGTGCCGTTCGACTTTTAGAAATGCGTGCATGGATTTGAAACGGAACGGTACCATGGTGCACCACTCTCCAGCGATGGGAAGTCAAAGACGGGCCACGGTAATCCCGTTTTACCGTAAAAATCCACGTGTCGAAAAAACGAAGGGCAAAAACTTACGAAACTCGCTTGAGATTCGGATTGTCCTTTTTGGGCATTAATCTATCCGTTGACGGTTGAAAGATGTCAAAGCCGTAGAACTCATCGAGGCCTTCGTTTTGACGGGTTATGGCTCCCGTAACTCTAAACGAGCCAGAAGTTAAAGCCGTCCGAATAATCGATATCTACAGGGTGCAACATCCACGGTGCAAGGTGCAACATCCATCCGAAATGGAGAAACAGTGTCGTACGACTTTTCGAAATGCGTGCATGGATTTGAAACGGAACAGTACCATGGTGCACCACTATCCAGCGATGGAAAGTCGAAGACGGGCCACGGTAATCCCGTTTTGCCGCAAAAATCTACGTGTCGAAAAAACGAAGGGTAAAAAACTTACGAGACCCGATTGAGATTCGGGTTGTCCTTTTTGGGCATTAATCTATCCGTTGATGGCTGAAGGCGATCAAAGCCGTAGAACTCATCGAGGCCTTCGTTTTGACAGGTTATGGCTCCCGTAACTCTAAACGAGCCAGAAGTTATGGCCGTCCGAATAATCGATATCTACAGGGTACAACATCCACGGTGCAAGGTGCAACATCCTTCCGAAATGGCGAAACAGTGTCGTACGACTTTTAGAAATGCGTGCATGGATTTGAAATGGAACAGTACCTGGTGCACCACTCTCCAGCGATGGTAAATCGAAGGCCAGCCACGGTAATCCAGTTTTACAGTAAAAATCCATGTGACGAAAAAACGAAGGGTAAAAAACGTACGAGACCCGATTGAGATTCGGGTTGTCCTCTTTGGGCATTAATCTACCCGTTGACGGCTGAAAGCTGTCAAAGCCGTAGAACTCATCGAGGCCTTCATTTTGACAGGTTATGGCTCCCGTAACTCTAAACGAGCCAGAAGTTATGGCCGTCCGAATAATCGATATCTACAGGGTGCAACATCCACGGTGCAAGGTGCAACATCCGTCCGAATGGCGAAACAGTGCCGTACGACTTTTAGAAATGCGTGCATGGATTTGAATCGGAACAGTACCATGGTTCACCACTCTCCAGCGATGGTAAATTGAAGGCCAGCCACGGTAATCCTTTTTTACCGTAAAAATCCACGTGTCGAAAAAACGAAGGGTAAAAAACTTACGAGACCAGATTGAGATTCGGGTTGTCCTTTTTGGGCATTAATCTATCCATTGACGGCTGAAAGCAGTCAAAGCCATAGAAATCATCGAGGCCTCCGTTTTGATAGGTTATGACTCCCGTAAAACTCTAAACGAGCCAGAAGTTATGGCCGTCCGAATAATCGATATCTACAGGGTGCAACATCCACGGTGCAAGGTGCAACATCCGTCCGAAATGGCGAAACAGTGCCGTACGACTTTTAGAAATGCGTGCATGGATTTGAAACGGAACAGTACCATGGTGCACCACTCTCCAGCGATGGTAAATCGAAGACCAGCCACCGTAATCCTGTTTTACCGTAAAAATCCACGTGTCGAAAAAACGAAGGGTTAAAAACTTACGAGACCCGATTGAGATTCGGGTTGTCCTTTTTGGGCATTAATCTATCCGTAGACAGCTGAAAGCGATCAAAGCCGTAGAACTCATCGAGGCCTTCGTTTTGACAGGTTATGGCTCCCGTAACTCTAAACGAGCCAGAAGTTATGGCCGTCCGAATAATCGATATCTACAGGGTGCAACATCCACGGTGCAAGGTGCAACATCCTTCCGAAATGGCGAAACAGTGCCGTACGACTTTTAGAAATGCGTGCATGGATTTGAAAAGGAACAGTACCTGGTGCACCACTCTCCAGTGATGGTAAATAGAAGGCCAGCCATGGTAATCCAGTTTTACCGTAAAAATCCACGTGTCGAAAAAACGAAGGGTAAAAAACGTACGAGACCCGATTGAGATTCGGGTTGTCCTTTTTGGGCATTAATCTATCCGTTGACGGCTGAAAGATGTCAAAGCCGTAGAACTCATCGAGGCCTTCGTTTTGACAGGTTATGGCTCCCGTAACTCTGAACGTGCCAGAAGTTAAAGCCGTCCGAATAATCGATATCTACAGGGTGCAACATCCACGGTGCAAGGTGCAACATCCATCCGAAATGGAGAAACAGTGTCGTATGACTTTTCGAAATGCGTGCATGGATTTGAAACGGAACAGTACCATGGTGCACCACTCTCCAGCGATGGAAAGTCGAAGACGGGCCACGGTAATCCCGTTTTGCCGTAAAAATCTACGTGTCGAAAAAACGAAGGGTAAAAAACTTACGAGACCCGATCGAGATTCGGGTTGTCCTTTTTGGGCATTAATATATCCGTTGATGGCTGAAAGCTGTCAAAGCCGTAGAACTCCTCGAGGCCTTCGTTTTTACAGGTTATGGCTCCCGTAACTCTAAACGAGCCAGAAGTTATCCCGTCCGAATAATCGATATCTACAGGATGCCACATACACGGTGCAAGGTGCAACAACCGTCCGAAATGGCGAAACAGTGCCGTATGAGTTTTAGAAATGCGTGCATGGATTTGAAACGGAACAGTACCATGGTGCACCACTCTCCAGCGATGGTAAATCGAAGACTAGCCACGGTAATCCCGTTTTGCCATAAAAATCCACGTGTCGAAAAAACGAAGGGTAAAAAACTTACGAGACCCGATTGAGATTCGGGTTGTCCTTTTTGGGCATTAATCTATCCGTTGACGGCTGAAAGCTATCAAAGTCGTAGAACTCATCAAGGCCTTCGTTTTGACAGGTTATGGCTCCCGTAACTCTAAACGAGCCAGAAGTTAAAGCCGTCCGAATAATCGATATCTACAGGGTGCAACATCCACGGTGCAAGGTGCAACATCCGTCCGACATGGCGAAACAGTGTCGTACGACTTTAAGAAATGCGTGCATGGATTTGAAACGGAATAGTACCATGGTGCACCACTTTCCAGCGTTGGCAAATCGAAGACCAACCACCGTAATCCCGTTTTGCCGTAAAAATCCACGTGTCGAAAAACGAAGGGTAAAAAACTTACGAGACCCAATTGAGATTCGGGTTGTCCTTTTTGGGCACTAATCTATCCGTTGAGAGCTGAAAGCTGTCAAAGTCGTAGAACTCATCGAGGCCTTCGTTTTGACCGGTTATGGCTCCCGTAACTCCAAACGAGCCAGAAGTTATGGACGTCCGAATAATCGATATCTACAGGGTGCAACATCCACAGTGCAAGGTGCAACATCCGTCCGAAATGGCGAAACAGTGTCGTACGACATTTAGAAATGCGTGCATGGATTTGAAACGGAACAGTACCATGGTGCACCACTCTTCAGCGATTGGAAGTCGAATACGGGCCACGGTAATCCCGTTTTACCGTAAAAATCCACGTGTCGAAAAAACGAAGGGTAAAAAACTTACGAGACCCGATTAAGATTCGGGTTGTCCTTTTTGGGCATTAATCTATCCGTTGACGGCTGAAAGCTGTCAAAACCGTTGAACTCATCCAGGCCTTCGTTTTGACAGGTTATGGCTCCCGTAACTCCAAACGAGCCAGAAGTTATGTCCGTCCGAATAATCGATATCTACAGGGTGCAACATCCACGGTGCACGGTGCAACATCCGTCCGAAATGGCGAAACAGTGCCGTATGACTTTTAGAAATGCGTGCATGGATTTGAAACAGAACAGTACCATGGTGCACCACTCTCCAGCGATGGAAAGTCGAAGATGGGCCACGGTAATCCCGTTTTACCGCGAAAAATCCACGTGTCGAAAAAACAAAGGGTAAAAAACGTACGAGACCCGATTGAGATCGGGTTGTCCTTTTTGGGCATTAATCTATCCGTTGACGGCTGAAAGCTGTCAATGCCGTAGAACTCATCGAGGCCTACGTTTTGACAGGTTATGGCTCCCGCAACTCTAAACGAGCCAGAAGTTATGGCCGTCCGAATAATCGATATCTACAGGGTTCAACATCCACGGTGCAAGGTGCAACATCCGTCCGAAATGGCGAAACAGTGCCGTACGACTTTTAGAAATGCGTGCATGGATTTGAAACGGAACAGTACCATGGTGAACCACTCTACAGCGATGGGAAGTCGAAGACGGGTCACGGTAATCCCGTTTTAACGTAAAAATCCACGTGTAAAAAACTTAGGAGACCGATTGAGATTCGGGTTGTCCTTTCTGGGCATTAATCTATCCGTTGATGGATGAAAGCTGTCAAAGCCGTAGAACTCATTGAGGCCTTCGTTTTGAAAGGTTATGGCTCCCATGACTCTAAACGAGCCAGAAGTTATGTCCGTCCGAATAATCGATATCTATAGGGTGCAACATCCACGGTGCAAGGTGCAACATCCGTCCGAAATGGCGAAACAGTGTCGTACGACTTTTAGAAATGCGTGCATGGATTTGAAATGGAACAGTACCATGGTGCACCACTCTCCAGCGATGGTAAATCGAAGACCAGCCACCGTAATCCGGTTTTACCGTAAAAATCCAAGTGTCGAAAAAACGAAGGGTTAAAAACTTACGAGACTCGATTGAGATTCGGGTTGTCCTTTTTGGGCATTAATCTATCTGTTGACGGCTGAAAGTTGTCAAAGCCGTAGAACTCATCGAGGCCTTCGTTTTGAAAGGTTATGGCTCCCATAAATCTAAACGAGCCAGAAGTTATGGTCGTCCGAATAATCGATATCTACAGGGTGCAACATCCAAGGTGCAAGGTGCAACATCCATCCGAAATGGCGAAACAGTGCCGTTCGACTTTTAGAAATGCGTGCATGGATTTGAAACGGAACGGTACCATGGTGCACCACTCTCCAGCGATGGGAAGTCGAAGACGGGCCACGGTAATCCCGTTTTACCGTAAAAATCCTCGTGTCGAAAAAACGAAGGGCAAAAACTTACGAAACTCGATTGAGATTCGGATTGTCCTTTTTGGGCATTAATCTATCCGTTGACGGTTGAAAGATGTCAAAGCCGTAGAACTCATCGAGGCCTTCATTTTGACAGGTTATGGCTCCCGTAACTCTAAACGAGCCAGAAGTTAAAGCCGTCCGAATAATCGATATCTACAGGGTGCAACATCCACGGTGCAAGGTGCAACATCCATCCGAAATGGAGAAACAGTGTCGTACCACTTTTCGAAATGCGTGCATGGATTTGAAACGGAACAGTACCATGGTGCACCACTCTCCAGCGATGGAAAGTCGAAGACGGGCCAAGGTAATCCCGTGTTGCCGTAAAAATCTACGTGTCGAAAAAACGATGGGTAAAAAACTTACGAAACCCGATTGAGATTCGGGTTGTCCTTTTTGGGCATTAATCTATCCGTTGACGGCTGAAAGCGATCAAAGCCGTAGAACTCATCGAGGCCTTCGTTTTGACAGGTTATGGCTCCCGTAACTCTAAACGAGCCAGAAGTTATGGCCATCCGAATAATCGATATCTACAAGGTGCAACATCCACGGTGCAAGGTGCAACATCCTTCCGAAATGGCGAAACAGTGCCGTACGACTTTTAGAAATGCGTGCATGGATTTGAAATGGAACAGTACCTGGTGCACCACTCTCCAGCGATGGTAAATCGAAGGCCAGCCACGGTAATCCAGTTTTACCGTAAAAATCCACGTGTCGAAAAAACGAAGGGTAAAAAACGTACGAGACCCGATTGAGATTCGGGTTGTCCTTTTTGGGCATTAATCTACCCGTTGACGGCTGAAAGCTGTCAAAGCCGTAGAACTCATCGAGGCCTTCCTTTTGACAGGTTATGGCTCCCGTAACTCTAAACCAGCCAGAAGTTATGGCCGTCCGAATAATCGATATCTACAGGGTGCAACATCCACGGTGCAAGGTGCAACATCCGTCCGAATGGCGAAACAGTGCCGTACGACTTTTAGAAATGCGTGCATGGATTTGAAACGGAATAGTACCATGGTTCACCACTCTCCAGCGATGGTAAATTGAAGGCCAGCCACGGTAATCCTTTTTTACCGTAAAAATCCACGTGTCGAAAAAACGAAGGGTAAAAAACTTACGAGACCAGATTGAGATTCGGGTTGTCCTTTTTGGGAATTATTCTATCCATTGACGGTTGAAAGCGGTCAAAGCCGTAGAAATCATCGAGGCCTCCGTTTTGACAGGTTATGACTCCCGTAACTCTAAACGAGCCAGAAGTTATGGCCGTCCGAATAATCGATATCTACAGGGTGCAACATCCACGGTGCAAGGTGCAACATCCGTCCGAAATGGCGAAACAGTGTCGTACGACTTTTAGAAATGCGTGCATGGATTTGAAACGGAACAGTACCATGGTGCACCACTCTCCAGCGACGGTAAATCGAAGGCCAGCCACGGTAATCCTGTTTTACCGTAAAAATCCACGTGTCGAAAAAACGAAGGGTAAAAAGCTTACGAGACCCGATTGAGATTCGGGTTGTCCTTTTTGGGAATTAATCTATCCGTTGACTGTTGAAAGATGTCAAAGCCGTAGAACTCATCGAGTCCTTCTTTTTGACAGGTTATGGCTCCCGTAACTCTAAACGAGCCAGAAATTATGGTCGTCCGTATAATCGATATCTACAGGGTGCAACATCCACGGTGCAAGGTGCAACATCCGTCCGAAATGGCGAAACAGTGTCGTACGACTTTTACAAATGCGTGCATGGATTTGAAACGGAATAGTACCATGGTGCACCACTCTCGAGCGATGGTAAATCGAAGACCAGCCACCGTAATCCTGTATTACTGTAAAAATCCACGTGTCGAAAAAACGAAGGGTAAAAAACTTACGAAACCCGATTTAGATTCGGGTTGTCCTTTTTGGGCATTAATCTATCCGTTGAAGGCTGAAAGCTGTCAAAGCCATAGAACTCATCGAGGCCTTCATTTTGACAGGATATGGCTCCCGTAACTCTAAACGAGCCAGAAGTTATGGCCGTCCGAATAATCTATATCTACAGGGTGCAACATCCACGGTGCAAGGTGCAACATCCGTCCGAAATGGCGAAACAGTGCCGTACGACTTTTAGAAATGCGTGCATGGATTTGAAACGGAACAGTACCATGGTGCACCACTCTCCAGCGATGGTAAATCGAAGGCCAGCCACGGTAATCCTATTTTACCGTAAAAATCCACGTGTCGAAAAAACGAAGGGTAAAAAACTTACGAGACCCGATTGAGATTCGAGTTGTCCTTTTTGGGCATTAATCTATCCGTTGACGGCTGAAAGCAATCAAAGCCGTAGAACTCATCGAGGCCTTCGTTTTGACAGGTTATGGCTCCCGTAACTCTAAACGAGCCAGAAGTTATGGCCGTCCGAATAATCGATATCTACATGGTGCAACATCCACGGTGCAAGGTGCAACATCCTTCCGAAATGGCGAAACAGTGCCGTACGACTTTTAGAAATGCGTGCATGGATTTGAAATGGAAAAGTACCTGGTGCACCACACTCCAGCGATGGTAAATCGAAGGCCAGCCACGGTAATCCAGTTTTACCGTAAAAATCCACCTGTCGAAAAAACGAAGGGTAAAAAACGTACGAGACCCGATTGAGATTCGGGTTGTCCTTTTTGGGCATTAATCTACCCAATGACGGCTGAAAGCTGTCAAAGCCGTAGAACTCATCGAGGCCTTCATTTTGACAGGTTATGGCTCCCGTAACTCTAAACGAGCCAGAAGTTACGGCCGTCCGAATAATCGATATCTATAGGGTTCAACATCCACGGTGCAAGGTGCAACATCCGTCCGAATGGCGAAACAGTGCCGTACGACTTTTAGAAATGCGTGCATGGATTTGAAACGGAACAGTACCATGGTTCACCATTCTCCAGCGATGGTAAATTGAAGGCCAGCCACGGTAATCCTTTTTTACCGTAAAAATCCACGTGTCGAAAAAACGAAGGGTAAAAAACTTACGAGACCAGATTGAGATTCGAGTTGTCCGTTTTGGGCATTAATCTATCCATTGACGGATGAAAGCGGTCAAAGCCGTAGAAATCATTGAAGCCCCCGTTTTGATAGGTTATGACTCCCGTAACTCTAAACGAGCCAGAAGTTATGGCCGTCCGAATAATCGATATCTACAGGGTGCAACATCCACGATGCAAGGTGCAACATCCGTCCGAAATGGCGAAACAGTGCCGTACGACTTTTAGAAATGCGTGCATGGATTTGAAACGGAACAGTACCATGGTGCACCACCCTCCAGCGATGGTAAATCGAAGACCAGCCACCGTAATCCTGTTTTACCGTAAAAATCCACGTGTCGAAAAAACGAAGGGCTAAAAACTTACGAGACCCGATTGAGATTCGGGTTGTCCTTTTTGGGCATTAATCTATCCATTGACGGCTGAAAGTTGTCAAAGCCGTAGAACTCATCGAGGCCTTCGTTTTGAAAGGTTATGGCTCCCGTAAATCTAAACGAGCCAGAAGTTATGGTCGTCCGAATAATCGATATCTACAGGGTGCAACATCCACGGTGCAAGGTGCAACATCCGTCCGAAATGGCGAAACAGTGCCGTTCGACTTTTAGAAATGCGTGCATAGATTTGAAACGGAACGGTACCATGGTGCCCCACTCTCCAGCGATGGGAAGTCGAAGACGGGCCACGGTAATCCCATTTTACCGTAAAAATCCTCGTGTCGAAAAAACGAAGGGCAAAAACTTACGAAACTTGATTGAGATTCGGATTGTCCTTTTTGGGCATTAATCTATCCGTTGACGGTTGAAAGATGTCAAAGCCATAGAACTCATCGAGGCCTTCGTTTTGACAGGTTATGGCTCCCGTAACTCTAAACGAGCCAGAAGTTAAAGCCGTCCGAATAATCGATATCTAAAGGGTGCAACATCCACGGTGCAAGGTGCAACATCCATCCGAAATGGAGAAACAGTGTCGTATGACTTTTCGAAATGCGTGCATGGATTTTAAACGGAACAGTACCATGGTGCACCACTCTCCAGCGATGGAAAGTCGAAGACGGGCCACGGTAATCCCGTTTTGCCGTAAAAATCTACGTGTCGAAAAAACGAAGGGTAAAAAACTTACGAGACCCGATTGAGATTCGGGTTGTCTTTTTGGGCATTAATCTATCCGTTGAAGGCTGAAAGCGATCAAAGCCGTAGAACTCATCGAGGCCTTCGTTTTGACAGGTTATGGCTCCCGTAACTCTAAACGAGCCAGAAGTTATGGCCGTCCGAATAATCGATATCTACAGGGTGCAACATCCACGGTGCAAGGTGCAACATCCTTCCGTAATGGCGAAACTGTGCCGTACGACTTTTAGAAATGCGTGCATGGATTTGAAATGGAACAGTACCTGGTGCACCACTCTCCAGCGATGGTAAATCGAAGGCCAGCCACGGTAATCCAGTTTTACCGTAAAAATCCACGTGTCGAAAAAACGAAGGGTAAAAAACGTACGAGACCCGATTGAGATTCGGGTTGTCCTTTTTGGGCATTAATCTACCCATTGACGGTTGAAAGCTGTCAAAGCCGTAGAACTCATCGAGGCCTTCATTTTGACAGGTTATGGCTCCCGTAACTCTAAACGAGCCAGAAGTTATGGCCGTCCGAATAATCGATATCTACAGGGTGCAACATCCACGGTGCAAGGTGCAACATCCGTCCGAATGGCGAAACAGTGCCGTACGACTTTTAGAAATGCGTGCATGGATTTGAAACGGAACATTACCATGGTTCACCACTCTCCAGTGATGGTAAATTGAAGGCCAGCCACGGTAATCCTTTTTTACCATAAAAATCCACGTGTCGAAAAAACGAAGGGTAAAAAACTCACGAGACCAGATTGAGATTCGGGTTGTCCTTTTTGGGCATTAGTCTATCCATTGACGGCTGAAAGCGGTCAAAGCCATAGAAATCATCGAGGCCTCCGTTTTGATAGGTTATGACTCCCGTAACTCTAAACGAGCCAGAAGTTATGGCCGTCCGAATAATCGATATCTACAGGGTGCAACATCCACGGTGCAAGGTGCAACATCCGTCCGAAATGGCGAAACAGTGCCGTACGACTTTAGAAATGCGTGCATGGATTTGAAACGGAACAGTACCATGGTGCACCACTCTCCAGCGATGGTAAATCGAAGACCAGCCACCGTAATCCTGTTTTACCGTAAAAATCCACGTGTCGAAAAAACGAAGGGTTAAAAACTTACGAGACCCGATTGAGATTCGGGTTGTCCTTTTTGGGAATTAATCTATCCGTTGACGGCTGAAAGTTGTCAAAGCCGTAGAACTCATCGAGGCCTTCGTTTTGAAAGGTTATGGCTCCCGTAAATCTAAAGGAGCCAGAAGTTATGGTCGTCCGAATAATCGATATCTACAGGGTGCAACATCCACGGTGCAAGGTGCAACATCCGTCCGAAATGGCGAAACAGTGCCGTTCGACTTTTAGAAATGCGTGCATGGATTTGAAACGGAACGGTACCATGGTGCACCACTCTCCAGCGATGGGAAGTCGAAGACGGGCCACGGTAATCCCGTTTTACCGTAAAAATCCTCGTGTCGAAAAAACGAAGGGCAAAAACTTACGAAGCTCGATTGAGATTCGGATTGTCCTTTTTGGGCATTAATTTATCCGTTGACGGTTGAAAGATGTCAAAGCCGTAGAACTCATCGAGGCCTTCGTTTTGACAGGTTATGGCACCCGTAACTCTGAACGAGCCAGAAGTTAAACCGTCCGAATAATCGATATCTACAGGGTGCAACATCCACGGTGCAAGGTGCAACATCCATCCGAAATGGAGAAACAGTGTCGTACGACTTTTCGAAATGCGTGCATGGATTTGAAACGGAACAGTACAATGGTGCACCACTCTCCAGCGATGGAAAGTCGAAGACGGGCCATGGTAATCCCGTTTTGCCGTAAAAATCTTCGTGTCGAAAAAACGAAGGGTAAAAAACTTACGAGACCCGATCGAGATTCGGGTTGTCCTTTTTGGGCATTAATATATCCGTTGAGGGATGAAAGCTGTCAAAGCCATAGAACTCCTCGAGGCCTTCGTTTTGACAGGTTATGGCTCCCGTAACTCTAAACGAGCCAGAAGTTATTCCCGTCCGAATAATCGATATCTACAGGATGCAACATACACGGTGCAAGGTGCAACATCCGTCCGAAATGGCGAAACAGTGCCGTATGACTTTTAGAAATGCATGCATGGATTTGAAACGGAACAGTACCATGGTGCACCACTCTCCAGCGATGGTAAATCGAAGACTAGCCACGGTAATCCCGTTTTGCCGTAAAAATCCACGTGTCGAAAAAACGAAGGGTAAAAAACTTACGAGACCCGATTGAGATTCGGGTTGTCCTTTTTGGGCATTAATCTATCCGTTGACGGCTGATAGCTATCAAAGTCGTAGAACTCATCAAGGCCTTCGTTTTGACAGGTTATGGCTCCCGTAACTCTAAACGAGCCAGAAGTTAAAGCCGTCCGAATAATCGATATCTACAGGGTGCAACATCCACGGTGCAAGGTGCAACATCCGTCCGACATGGCGAAACAGTGTCGTACGACTTTAAGAAATGCGTGCATGCATTTGAAACGGAATAGTACAATGGTGCACCACTCTCCAGTGATGGCAAATCGAAGACCAGCCACCGTAATCCCGTTTTGCCGTAAAAATCCACGTGTCGAAAAACGAAGGGTAAAAAACTTACGAGACCCAATTGAGATTCGGGTTGTCCTTTTTGGGCATTAATCTATCCGTTGAGAGCTGAAAGCTGTCAAAGTCGTAGAACTCATCGAGGCCTTCGTTTTGACAGGTTATGGCTCCTGTAACTCCAAACGAGCCAGGAGTTATAGCCGTCCGAATAATCGATATCTACAGGGTGCAACATCCACGGTGCAAGGTGCAACATTCGTCCGAAATGGCGAAACAGTGTCGTACGACATTTAGAAATGCGTGCATGGATTTGAAACGGAACAGTACCATGGTGCACCACTCTTCAGCGATTGGAAGTCGAAGACGGGCCATGGTAATCCCGTTTTACCGTAAAAATCCACGTGTCGAAAAAACGAATGGTAAAAAACTTACGAGACCCGATTAAGATTCGGGTTGTCCTTTTTGGGCATTAATCTATCCGTTGACGGCTGAAAGCTGTCAAAACCGTTGAACTCATCCAGGCTTTCGTTTTGACAGGTTATGGCTCCCGTCACTCTAAACGAGCCAGAAGTTATGTCCGTCCGAATAATCGATATCTACAGGGTGCAACATCCACGGTGCACGGTGCAACATCGGTCCGAAATGGCGAAACAGTGCCGTATGACTTTTAGAAATGCGTGCATGGCTTAGAAACGGAACAGTACCATGGTGCACCACTCTCCAGCGATGGAAAGTCGAAGATGGGCCACAGTAATCCCGTTTTACCGCGAAAAATCCACGAGTCGAAAAAACAAAGGGTAAAAAACTTACGAGACCCGATTGAGATCGGGTTGTCCTTTTTGGGCATTAATCTATCCGTTGACGGCTAAAAGCTGTCAATGCCGTAGAACTCATCGAGGCCTACGTTTTGACAGGTTATGGCTCCCGTAACTCTAAACGAGGCAGAAGTTATGGCCGTACGAATAATCGATATCTACATAGTGCAACATCCACGGTGCAAGGTGCAACATCTGTCCGAAATGGCGAAACAGTGCCGTACGACTTTTAGAAATGCGTGCATGGATTTGAAACGGAACAGTAACATGGTGAACCACTCTACAGCGATGGGAAGTCGAAGACGGGTCACGGTAATCCCGTTTTACCGTAAAAATCCACGTGTCGAAAAAACGAAGGGTAAAAAACTTACGAGACCCGATTGAGATTCGGGTTGTCCTTTTTGGGCATTAATCTATCCGTTGACGGCTGAAAGATGTCAAAGCCGTAGAACTCATCGAGGCCTTCGTTTTGACAGGTTATGGCTCCCGTAGCTCTGAACGAGCCAGAAGTTAAAGCCGTCCGAATAATCGATATCTACAGGGTGCAACATCCACGGTGCAAGGTGCAACATCCATCCGAAATGGAGAAACAGTGTCGTACGACTTTTCGAAATGCGTGCATGGATTTGAAACGGAACAGTACCTTGGTTCACCACTCTCCAGCGAAGGAAAGTCGAAGACGGGCCACGGTAATCCCGTTTTGCCGTAAAAAACGAAGGGTAAAAAACTTACGAGACCCGATCGAGATTCGGATTGTCCTTTTTGGGCATTAATATATCCATTGATGGCTGAAAGCTGTCAAAGTCATAGAACTCCTCGAGGCCTTCGTTTTGGCAGGTTATGGCTCCCGTAACTCTTAACGGGCCAGAAGTTATTCCCGTCCGAATAATCGATATCTACAGGATGCAACATACACGGTGCAAGGTGCAACATCCGTCCGAAATGGCGAAACAGTGCCGTATGACTTTTAGAAATGCGTGCATGGATTTGAAACGGAACAGTACCATGGTGCACCACTCTCCAGCGATGGTAAATCGAAGACTAGCCACGGTAATCCCGTTTTGCCGTAAAAATCCACGTGTCGAAAAAACGAAGGGTAAAAAACTTACGAGACCCGATTGAGATTCGGGTTGTCCTTTTTGGGCATTAATCTATCCGTTGACGGCTGAAAGCTATCAAAGTCGTAGAACTCATCAAGGCCTTCGTTTTGACAGGTATGGCTCCCGTAGCTCTAAACGAGCCAGAAGTTAAAGCCGTCCGAATAATCGATATCTACAGGGTGCAACATCCACGGTGCAAGGTGCAACATCCTTCCGACATGGCGAAACAGTGTCGTACGACTTTAAGAAATGCGTGCATGCATTTGAAACGGAATAATACCATGGTGCACCACTCTCCAGCGATGGCAAATCGAAGACCAGCCACCGTAATCCCGTTTTGCCGTAAAAATCCACGTGTCGAAAAACGAAGGGTAAAAAACTTACGAGGCCCAATTGAGATTCGGGTTGTCCTTTTTGGGCATTAATCTATCCATTGAGAGCTGAAAGCTGTCAAAGTCGTAGAACTCATCGAGGCCTTCGTTTTGACAGGTTATGGCTCCCGTAACTCCAAACGAGCCAGGAGTTATAGCCGTCCGAATAATCGATATCTACAGGGTGCAACATCCACGGTGCAAGGTGCAACATCCGTCCGAAATGGCGAAACAGTGTCGTACAACATTTAGAAATGCGTGCATGGATTTGAAACGGAACAGTACCATGGTGCACCACTCTTCAGCGATTGGAAGTCGACGACGGGCCACGGTAATGCCGTTTTACCGTAAAAATCCACGTGTCGAAAAAACGAAGGGTAAAAAACTTACGAGACCCGATTAAGATTCGGGTTGTCCTTTTTGGGCATTAATCTATCCGTTGATGGCTGAAAGCTGTCAAAACCGTTGAATTCATCCAGACCTTCGTTTTGACAGGTTATGGCTCCCGTAACTCTAAACGAGCCAGAAGTTATGTCCGTCCGAATAATCGATATCTAAAGGGTGCAACATCCACGGTGCACGGTGCAACATCCGTCCGAAATGGCGAAACAGTGCCGTATGACTTTTAGAAATGCGTGCATGGATTTGAAACGGAACAGTACCATGGTGTACCACTCTCCAGCGATGGAAAGTCGAAGATGGGCCACGGTAATCCCGTTTTACCGTGAAAAATCCACGAGTCGAAAAAACAAAGGGTAAAAAACTTACGAGACCCGATTGAGATCGGGTTGTCCTTTTTGGGCATTAATCTATCCGTTGACGACTGAAAGCTGTCAATGCCGTAGAACTCATCGAGGCCTTCATTATGACAGGTTATGGCTCCCGTAACTCTAAACGAGCCAGAAGTTATGGCCGTGCGAATAATCGATATCTACAGGGTGCGACATCCATGGTGCAAGGTGCAACATCCGTCCGAAATGGAGAAACAGTGCCGTACGACTTTTAGAAATGCGTGCATGGATTTGTAACGGAACAGTACCATGGTGCACCACTCTACAGCGATGGGAAGTCGAAGACGGGTCACGGTAATCCCGTTTTACCGTAAAAATCCACGTGTCGAAAAAACGAAGGGTAAAAAACTTGCGAGACCCGATTGAGATTCGGGTTGTCCTTTTTGGGCATTAATCTATCCGTTGACGGCTGAAAGCTGTCAAAGCCGTAGAGCTCATCGAGGCCTTCGTTTTGACAGGTTATGGCTCCCGTAACTCTAAACGAGCCAGAAGTAATAGCCGTCCGAATAATCGATATCTATAGGGTGCAACATCCACGGTGCAAGGTGCAACATCCGTCTGAAATGGCGTAACCGTGCCGTACGACTTTTCGAAATGCGTGCATGGATTTGAAATGAAACAATACCATGGTGCACCACTCTCCAGCGATGGTAAATCGAAGACTAGCCACGGTAATTCCTTTTTGCCGTAAAAATCCACGTGTCGAAAAAACGAAGGGTAAAAAACTTACTAGACCCGATTGAGATTCGGGTTGTCCTTTTTGGGTATTAATATATCCGTTGATGGCTGAAAGCTGTCAAAGCCGTAGAACTCCTCGAGGCCTCGTTTTGACAAGTTATGGCTCCCGTAACTCTAAACGAGTCAGAAGTTATGTCCGTCCGAATAATCGATATCTACAGGGTGCAACATCCACGGTGCACGGTGCAACATCCGTCCGAAATGGCGAAACAGTGCCGTATGACATTTAGAAATGCATGCATGGATTTGAAACGGAACAGTACCATGGTGCACCACTCTCCAGCGATGGAAAGTCGAAGACGGGCCACGGTAATCCCGTTTTACCGCAAAAAATCCACGTGTCGAAAAAACAAAGGGTAAAAAACTTACGAGACCCGATTGAGATCGGGTTGTCCTTTTTGGGCATTAATCTATCCGTTGACGACTGAAAGCTGTCAATGCCGTAGAACTCATCGAGGCCTTCATTATGACAGGTTATGGCTCCCGTAACTCTAAACGAGCCAGAAGTTATGGCCGTCCGAATAATCGATATCTACAGGGTGCGACATCCATGGTGCAAGGTGCAACATCCGTCCGAAATGGCGAAACAGTGCCGTACGAGTTTTAGAAATGCGTGCATGGATTTGAAACGGAATAGTACCATGATGCACCACTCTACAGCGATGGGAAGTCGAAGACGGGTCACGGTAATCCCGTTTTACCGTAAAAATCCACGTGTCGAAAAAACGAAGGGTAAAAAACTTACGAGACCCGATTGAGATTCGGGTTGTCCTTTTTGGGCATAAATCTATCCGTTGACGGCTGAAAGCTGTCAAAACCGTAGAGCTCATCGAGGCCTTCGTTTTTACAGGTTATGGCTCCCGTAACTCTAAACGAGCCAGAAGTTATAGCCGTCCGAATAATCGATATCTACAGGGTGCAACATCCACGGTGCAAGGTGCAACATCCGTCCGAAATGGCGTAACCGTGCCGTACGACTTTTCGAAATGCGTGCATGGATTTGAAATGAAACAGTACCATGGTGGACCACTCTCCAGCGATGGTAAATCGATGACTAGCCACGGTAATTCCGTTTTGCCGTAAAAATCCACGTGTCGAAAAAACGAAGGGTAAAAAACTTACGAGACCCGATTGAGATTCGGGTTGTCCTTTTTGGGCCTTAATATATCCGTTGTTGGCTGAAAGCTGTCAAAGCCGTAGAACTCCTCGAGGCCTCGTTTTGACAGGTTATGGCTCCCGTAACTCTAAACGAGCCAGAAGTTATGGCCTTCCGAATAATCGATATCTACAGGGTGCAACATCCACGGTGCAAGTGGCAACATCCGACCGAAATGGCGAAACAGTGCCGTATGACTTTTAGAAATTCGTGCATGGATTTGAAACGGAACAGTACCATGGTGCACCACTCTCCAGCGATGGGAAGTCGAAGACGGGCCACGATAATCCCGTTTTGACGTAAAAATCCACGTGTCGAAAAAACGAAGGGTAAAAAACTTACGAGACCCGATTGAGATTCGGGTTGTCCTTTTTGGGCATTAATCTATCTGTTGATGGTTGAAAGCTGTCAAAGCCGTAGAATTCATTGAGGCCTTCATTTTGATAAGTTATGACTCCCGTAACTCTAAACGAGCCAGAAGTTATGGCCGTCTGAATAATCGATATCTACAGGGTGCAACATCCACGGTGCAAGGTGCAACATCCGTCCGAGATGGCGAAATAGTGTCGTACGACTTTTAGAAATGCGTGCATGGATTTGAAACGGAATAATACCATGTTGCACCACGCTCCAGCGATGGTAAATCGAAGACCAGCCACGGTAATCCCGTTTTGCCGTAAAAATCCACGTGTCGAAAAAACGAAGGGTAAAAAACTTACGAGACCCGATTGAGATTCGGGTTGTCCTTTTTGGGCGTTAATATATCCGTTGATGGCTGAAAGCTGTCAAAGCCGTAGAACTCATCGAGGCCTTCGTTTTGACAGGTTATGGCTCCCGTAACTCTAAACGAGCCAGAAGTTATGTCCGTCCGAATAATCGATATCTAAAGGGTGCAACATCCACGGTGCAAGGTGCAACATCCGTCCAAAATGGCGAAACTGTGCCGTATGACTTTTAGAAATGCGTGCATAGATTTGAAATGGAACAGTACCATGGTGCACCACTCTCCAGCGATGGGAAGTCGAAGACGGGCCACGGTAATCCCGTTTTACCGTAAAAATCCATGTGTCGAAAAAACGAAGGGTAAAAAACTTACGAGACCCGATTGAGATTCGGGTTGTCATTTTTGGGCATTAATCTATCCGTTGACGGCTGAAAGCTATCAAAGCCGTAGAACTCATTGAGGCCTTCGATTTGACAGGTTATGGCTCCCGTAACTCTAAACGAGCCAGAAGTTATGGCCGTCCGAATAATCGATATCTACAGGGTGCAACATCCACGGTGCAAGGTGCAACATCCGTCAGAAATGGCGAAGCAGTGCCTTACGACTTTTAGAAATGCATGCATGGATTTGAAACGGAATTGTACCATGGTGCACCACTCTCCAGCGATGGGAAGTCGAAGACGGGCCACGGTAATCCCGTTTTACCGTAAAAATCCACGTGTCGAAAAAACGAAGGGTAAAAAACTTACGAGACCCGATTGAGATTCGGGTTGTCCTTTTTGGGAATTAATCTATCCATTGACGACTGAAAGATGTCAAAGCCGTAGAACTCATCTAGGCCTTCATTTTGACAGGTTATGGCTCCCGTTACTCTAAACGAGCCAGAAGTTATAGCCGTCTGAATAATTGATATCTACAGGATGCAACATCCACGGTGCAAGGTGCAACATCCGCCCGAAATGGCGAAACAGTGCCGTATGACTTTTAGAAATACGTGCATGGATTTGAAATGGAACAGTACCATGGTGAAACACTCTCCAGCGATGGTAAATCGAAGACTAGCCACGGTAATCCCGTTTTGCCGTAAAAATACACGTGTCGAAAAAACGAAGGGTAAAAAACTTACGAGACACGATTGAGATTCGGGTTGTCCTTTTTGGGCATTAATCTATCCGTTGATGGCTGAAAGCTGTCAAAACCGTAGAACTCATCGAGGCCTTCGTTTTGACAAGTTATGGCTCCCGTAACTCTAAACGAGCCAGAAGTTATGGTCGTCCGAATAATCGATATCTACAGGGTGCTACATCCACGGTGCAAGGTGCAACATCCGTCCGAAATGGCGAAACAGTGCCGTACGACCTTTAGAAATGTGTGCATGGATTTGAAACGGAACAGTACCATGGTTCACCACTCTCCAGCGATGGTAAATCGAAGACCAGCCACCGTAATCCCGTTTTACCGTAAAAATTCACGTGTCGAAAAAACGAAGGGTAAAAAACTTACGAGACCCGATTGAGATTCGGGTTGTCCTTTTTGGGCGTTAATCTATCCGTTGACGTCTGAAAGCTGTCAAAGCCGTAGAACTCATCGAGGTCTTCGTTTTGACAGGTTATGGCTCCCGTAACTCTAAACGAGCCAAAAGTTATGGCCGTCCGAATAATCGATATCTACAGGGTGCAACATCCACGGTGCAAGGTGCAACGTCCGTCCGAAATGGCGAAACAGTGCCGTATGACTTTTAGAAATGCGTGCATGGATTTGAAACGGAATAGTACCATGGTGCACCACTCTCCAGCGATGGGAAGTCGAAGACCGGCCACGGTAATCTCGTTTTACAGTAAAAATGCACGTGCCGAAAAAACGAAGGGTAAAAAACTTACGAGACTCGATTGAGATTCGGGTTGTTCTTTTTGGGCATTAATCAATCCGTTGACGGCTGAAAGCTGTCAAAGCCGTAGAACTCATCGAGGCCTTCGTTTTGACAGGTTATGGCTCGCGTAACTCTTAACGAGCCAGAAGTTATGGCCGCCCGAATAATCGATATCTACAGGGTGCAACATCCACGGTGCAAGGTGCAACATCCGTCCGAAATGGCGAAACAATGCCGTATGACTTTTAGAAATGCGTGCATGGATTTGAAATGGAACAGTACCATGGTGAAACACTCTCCAGCGATGGTAAATCGAAGACTAGCCACGGAAATCCCGTTTTGCCGTAAAAATCCACGTGTCGAAAAAACGTAGGGTAAAAAACTTACGAGACCCGATTGAGATTCGGGTTGTCCTTTTTGGGCATTAATCTATCCGTTGATGGCTGAAAGCTATCAAAGTCGTAGAACTCATCAAGGCCTTCGTTTTGACAGGTTATGGCTCCCGTAGCTCTAAACGAGCCAGAAGTTAAAGCCGTCCGAATAATCGATATCTACAGGGTGCAACATCCACGGTGCAATGCGCAACATCCGTCCGAAATGGCGAAACAGTGCCGTCCGACCTTTAGAAATGCGTGCATGGATTTGAAACGGAACAGTACCATGGTGCACCACTCTCCAGCGATGGTAAATCGAAGACCAGCCACCGTAATCCCGTTTTACCGTAAAAATCCACGTGTCGAAAAAACGAAGGGTAAAAAACTTACGAGACCCGATTGAGATTCGGGTTGTCCTTTTTGGGTGTTAATCTATCCGTTGACGTCTGAAAGCTGTCAAAGCCGTAGAACTCATCGAGATGTTCGTTTTGACAGGTTATGGCTCCCGTAACTCTAAACGAGCCAAAAGTTATGGCCGTCCAAATAATTGATATCTAAAGGGTGCAACATCCACGGTGCAAGGTGCAATGTCTGTCCGAAATGGCGAAACAGTGCCGTATGACTTTTAGAAATGCGTGCATGGATTTGAAACGGAATAGTACCATGGTGCACCACTCTCCAGCGATGGGAAGTCGAAGACGGGACACGGTAATCCCGTTTTACAGTAAAAATCCACGTGTCAAAAAAACGAAGGGTAAAAAACTTACGAGACCCGATTGAGATTCGGGTTGTCCTTTTTGGGCCTTAATATATCCGTTGTTGGCTGAAAGCTGTCAAAGCCGTAGAACTCCTCGAGGCCTCGTTTTGACAGGTTATGGCTCCCGTAACTCTAAACGAGCCAGAAGTTATGGCCTTCCGAATAATCGATATCTACAGGGTGCAACATCCACGGTGCAAGTGGCAACATCCGACCGAAATGGCGAAACAGTGCCGTATGACTTTTAGAAATTCGTGCATGGATTTGAAACGGAACAGTACCATGGTGCACCACTCTCCAGCGATGGGAAGTCGAAGACGGGCCACGATAATCCCGTTTTGACGTAAAAATCCACGTGTCGAAAAAACGAAGGGTAAAAAACTTACGAGACCCGATTGAGATTCGGGTTGTCCTTTTTGGGCATTAATCTATCTGTTGATGGTTGAAAGCTGTCAAAGCCGTAGAATTCATTGAGGCCTTCATTTTGATAAGTTATGACTCCCGTAACTCTAAACGAGCCAGAAGTTATGGCCGTCTGAATAATCGATATCTACAGGGTGCAACATCCACGGTGCAAGGTGCAACATCCGTCCGAGATGGCGAAATAGTGTCGTACGACTTTTAGAAATGCGTGCATGGATTTGAAACGGAATAATACCATGTTGCACCACGCTCCAGCGATGGTAAATCGAAGACCAGCCACGGTAATCCCGTTTTGCCGTAAAAATCCACGTGTCGAAAAAACGAAGGGTAAAAAACTTACGAGACCCGATTGAGATTCGGGTTGTCCTTTTTGGGCGTTAATATATCCGTTGATGGCTGAAAGCTGTCAAAGCCGTAGAACTCATCGAGGCCTTCGTTTTGACAGGTTATGGCTCCCGTAACTCTAAACGAGCCAGAAGTTATGTCCGTCCGAATAATCGATATCTAAAGGGTGCAACATCCACGGTGCAAGGTGCAACATCCGTCCAAAATGGCGAAACTGTGCCGTATGACTTTTAGAAATGCGTGCATAGATTTGAAATGGAACAGTACCATGGTGCACCACTCTCCAGCGATGGGAAGTCGAAGACGGGCCACGGTAATCCCGTTTTACCGTAAAAATCCATGTGTCGAAAAAACGAAGGGTAAAAAACTTACGAGACCCGATTGAGATTCGGGTTGTCATTTTTGGGCATTAATCTATCCGTTGACGGCTGAAAGCTATCAAAGCCGTAGAACTCATTGAGGCCTTCGATTTGACAGGTTATGGCTCCCGTAACTCTAAACGAGCCAGAAGTTATGGCCGTCCGAATAATCGATATCTACAGGGTGCAACATCCACGGTGCAAGGTGCAACATCCGTCAGAAATGGCGAAGCAGTGCCTTACGACTTTTAGAAATGCATGCATGGATTTGAAACGGAATTGTACCATGGTGCACCACTCTCCAGCGATGGGAAGTCGAAGACGGGCCACGGTAATCCCGTTTTACCGTAAAAATCCACGTGTCGAAAAAACGAAGGGTAAAAAACTTACGAGACCCGATTGAGATTCGGGTTGTCCTTTTTGGGAATTAATCTATCCATTGACGACTGAAAGATGTCAAAGCCGTAGAACTCATCTAGGCCTTCATTTTGACAGGTTATGGCTCCCGTTACTCTAAACGAGCCAGAAGTTATAGCCGTCTGAATAATTGATATCTACAGGATGCAACATCCACGGTGCAAGGTGCAACATCCGCCCGAAATGGCGAAACAGTGCCGTATGACTTTTAGAAATACGTGCATGGATTTGAAATGGAACAGTACCATGGTGAAACACTCTCCAGCGATGGTAAATCGAAGACTAGCCACGGTAATCCCGTTTTGCCGTAAAAATACACGTGTCGAAAAAACGAAGGGTAAAAAACTTACGAGACACGATTGAGATTCGGGTTGTCCTTTTTGGGCATTAATCTATCCGTTGATGGCTGAAAGCTGTCAAAACCGTAGAACTCATCGAGGCCTTCGTTTTGACAAGTTATGGCTCCCGTAACTCTAAACGAGCCAGAAGTTATGGTCGTCCGAATAATCGATATCTACAGGGTGCTACATCCACGGTGCAAGGTGCAACATCCGTCCGAAATGGCGAAACAGTGCCGTACGACCTTTAGAAATGTGTGCATGGATTTGAAACGGAACAGTACCATGGTTCACCACTCTCCAGCGATGGTAAATCGAAGACCAGCCACCGTAATCCCGTTTTACCGTAAAAATTCACGTGTCGAAAAAACGAAGGGTAAAAAACTTACGAGACCCGATTGAGATTCGGGTTGTCCTTTTTGGGCGTTAATCTATCCGTTGACGTCTGAAAGCTGTCAAAGCCGTAGAACTCATCGAGGTCTTCGTTTTGACAGGTTATGGCTCCCGTAACTCTAAACGAGCCAAAAGTTATGGCCGTCCGAATAATCGATATCTACAGGGTGCAACATCCACGGTGCAAGGTGCAACGTCCGTCCGAAATGGCGAAACAGTGCCGTATGACTTTTAGAAATGCGTGCATGGATTTGAAACGGAATAGTACCATGGTGCACCACTCTCCAACGATGGGAAGTCGAAGACCGGCCATGGTAATCTCGTTTTACAGTAAAAATGCACGTGCCGAAAAAACGAAGGGTAAAAAACTTACGAGACTCGATTGAGATTCGGGTTGTTCTTTTTGGGCATTAATCAATCCGTTGACGGCTGAAAGCTGTCAAAGCCGTAGAACTCATCGAGGCCTTCGTTTTGACAGGTTATGGCTCGCGTAACTCTTAACGAGCCAGAAGTTATGGCCGCCCGAATAATCGATATCTACAGGGTGCAACATCCACGGTGCAAGGTGCAACATCCGTCCGAAATGGCGAAACAATGCCGTATGACTTTTAGAAATGCGTGCATGGATTTGAAATGGAACAGTACCATGGTGAAACACTCTCCAGCGATGGTAAATCGAAGACTAGCCACGGAAATCCCGTTTTGCCGTAAAAATCCACGTGTCGAAAAAACGTAGGGTAAAAAACTTACGAGACCCGATTGAGATTCGGGTTGTCCTTTTTGGGCATTAATCTATCCGTTGATGGCTGAAAGCTATCAAAGTCGTAGAACTCATCAAGGCCTTCGTTTTGACAGGTTATGGCTCCCGTAGCTCTAAACGAGCCAGAAGTTAAAGCCGTCCGAATAATCGATATCTACAGGGTGCAACATCCACGGTGCAATGCGCAACATCCGTCCGAAATGGCGAAACAGTGTCGTCCGACCTTTAGAAATGCGTGCATGGATTTGAAACGGAACAGTACCATGGTGCACCACTCTCCAGCGATGGTAAATCGAAGACCAGCCACCGTAATCCCGTTTTACCGTAAAAATCCACGTGTCGAAAAAACGAAGGGTAAAAAACTTACGAGACCCGATTGAGATTCGGGTTGTCCTTTTTGGGTGTTAATCTATCCGTTGACGTCTGAAAGCTGTCAAAGCCGTAGAACTCATCGAGATGTTCGTTTTGACAGGTTATGGCTCCCGTAACTCTAAACGAGCCAAAAGTTATGGCCGTCCAAATAATTGATATCTAAAGGGTGCAACATCCACGGTGCAAGGTGCAATGTCTGTCCGAAATGGCGAAACAGTGCCGTATGACTTTTAGAAATGCGTGCATGGATTTGAAACGGAATAGTACCATGGTGCACCACTCTCCAGCGATGGGAAGTCGAAGACGGGACACGGTAATCCCGTTTTACAGTAAAAATCCACGTGTCAAAAAAACGAAGGGTAAAAAACTTACGAGACGCGATTGAGATTCGGGTTGTCCTTTTTGGGCATTAAGCTATTCGTTGACGGCTGAAAGCTGTCAAAGCTGTAGAACTCATCGAGGCCTTCGTTTTGACAGATTATGGCTCCCGTAACTATAAACGAGCCAGAAGTTATGGCCGTCCGAATAATCGATATCTACAGGGTGCAACATCCATGGTGCAAGGTGCAACATCCGTCCGAAATGGAGAAACAGTGCCGTAGACTTTTAGAAATGCGTGCATGGATTTGAAACGGAACAGTACCATCGTGCATCGCTCTTCAGGGATGGAAAGTGGAGGACGGGCCACGGTAATCCCGTTTTCCCGTAAAAATGCACGTGTCGAAAAAACGAAGGGTAAAAAACTTACGAGACTCGATTGAGATTCGGGTTGTTCTTTTTGGGCATTAATCTATCCGTTGACGGCTGAAAGCTGTCAAAGCCGTAGAACTCATCGAGGCCTTCGTTTTGACAGGTTATGGCTCCTGTAACTCTTAACGAGCCAGAAGTTATGGCCGTCCGAATAATCGATATCTATAGGGTGCAACATCCACGGTGCAAGGTGCAACATCCGTCCGAAATGGCGAAACAGTGCCGTATGACTTTTAGAATGCGTGCATGGATTTGAAATGGAACAGTACCATGGTGAAACACTCTCCAGCGATGGTAAATCGAAGACTAGCAACGGTAATCCCGTTTTGCCGTAAAAATCCACGTGTCGAAAAAACAAAGGGTAAAAAACTTACAAGACACGATTGAGATTTGGGTTGTCCTTTTTGGGCATTAATCTATCCGTTGACGGCTAAAAGCCGTCAAAACCGTAGAGCTCATCGAGGCCTTCGTTTTGACAGATTATGGCTCCCGTAACTCTAAACGAGCCTGAAGTTATGGCCGTCCGAATAATCGATATCTACAGGGTGCAACATCCACGGTGCAAGGTGCAACATCCGTCCGAAATGGCGAAACAGTGTCGTCCGACCTTTAGAAATGCGTGCATGGATTTGAAACGGAACAGTACCATGGTGTACCACTCTCCAGCGATGGTAAATCGAAGACCAGCCACCGTAATCCCGTTTTACCGTAAAAATCCCCGTGTCGAAAAAACGAAGGGTAAAAAACTTACGAGACTCGATTGAGATTCGAGTTGTCCTTTTTGGGCGTTAATCTATCCGTTGACGTCTGAAAGCTGTCGAAGGCGTAGAACTCATCGAGGTGTTCGTTTTGACAGGTTATGGCTCCCGTAATTCTAAACGAGCCAAAAGTTATGGTCGTCCGAATAATCGATATCTACAGGGTGCAACATCCACGGTGCAAGGTGCAACGTCCGTCCGAAATGGCGAAACAGTGACGTATGACTTTTAAAAATGCTTGCATGGATTTAAAACGGAATAGTAACATGGTGCACCACTCTCCAGTGATGGGAAGTCGAAGACGGGCCACGGTAATCCCGTTTTACCGTAAAAATCCACGTGTCGAAAAAATGAAGGGTAAAAAACTTACGAGACGCGATTGAGATTCGGGTTGTCCTTTTTGGTCATTAATCTATCCGTTGACGGCTGAAAGCTGTCAAAGCCGTAGAACTCATCGAGGCCTTCGTTTTGACAGGTTATGGCTCCCGTAACTCTAAACGACCCAGAAGTTATGGCCGTCCGAATAATCGATATCTACATGGTGCAACATCCACGGTGCAAGGTGCAACATCCATCCGAAATGGCGAAACAGTGCCGTACGACCTTTATAAATGCGTGCATGGATTTGAAACGGAACAGTACTATGGTGCACCACTCTCTAGCGATGGTAAATCGAAGACCAGCCATCGTAATCCCGTTTTACCGTAAAAATCCACGTGTCGAAAAAACGATGGGTAAAAAACTTACGAGACCCGATTGAGATTCGGGTCGTTCTTGGGCGTTAATCTACCCGTTGAAGTCTGAAAGCTATCAAAGCCGTAGAACCCATCGAGGTCTTCGTTTTGATAGGTTATGGCTCCCGTAACTCTAAACCAGCCAAAAGTTATGGCCGTCCGAATAATTGATATCTACAGGGTGCAACATCCACGGTGCAAGGTGCAACATCCGTCCGAAATGGCGAAACAGTCCCGTATGACTTTTAGAAATGCGTGCATGGATTTGAAACGGAATAGTAACATGGTGCACCACTCTCCAGCGATGGGAAGTCGAAGACGGGCCACGGTAATCCCGTTTTACCGTAAAAATCCACGTGTCGAAAAAACGAAGGATAAAAAACTTACGAGACGCGATTGAGATTCGGGTTGTCCTTTTTGGGCATTAATCTATCCGTTGATGGCTGAAAGCTGTCAAAGCCGTAGAACTCATCGAGGCCTTCGTTTTGACAGGTTATGGCTCCCGTAACTATAAACGAGCCAGAACTTATGGCCGTCCGAATAATCGATATCTACAGGGTGCAACATCCATGGTGCAAGGTGCAACATCCGTCCGAAATGGAGAAACAGTGCCGTATGACTTTTAGAAATGCGTGCATGGATTTGAAACGGAACAGTACCATGGTATATCGCTCTTCAGCGATGGGAAGTCGAGGACGGGCCACGGTAATCCCGTTTTCCCGTAAAAATGCACGTGTCGAAAAAACGAAGGGTAAAAAACTTACGAGACTCGATTGAGATTCGGGTTGTTCTTTTTGGGCATTAATCTATCCGTTGACGGCTGAAAGTTGTCAAAGCCGTAGAACTCATCGAGGCCTTCGTTTTGACAGGTTATGGCTTCCGTAAATCTTAACGAGCCAGAAGTTATGGCCGTCCGAATAATAAATATCTATAGGGTGCAACATCCACGGTGCAAGGAGCAACATCCGTCCGAAATGGCGAAACAGTGTCGTACGACCTTTAGAAATGCGTGCATGGATTTGAAATGGAATAGTACCATGGTGCACCACTCTTCGGCTATGGGAAGTCGAAGACGGGGCACCGTAATCCCGTTTTACCGTAAAAATCCACGTGTCGAAAAAACGAAGGGTAAAAAACTTACGAGACCCGATTGAGATTCGGGTTGTCCTTTTTGGGCATTAATCTACCCGTTGACGGATGAAAGCTGTCATAGCCGTAGAACACATCGAGGCCTTCGTTTTGACAGGTTATGGCTCCCGTAACTCTAAACGAGCCAGAAGTTATTGCCGTCCGAATAATCGATATCTACAGGGTGCAACATCCACGGTGCAAGGTGCAACATCCGTCCGAAATGGCGAAACTGTGCCGTACAACTTTTTGAAATGCATGCATGGATTAGAAACGGAACACTACCATGGTGCACCACTCTCCAGCGATAGGAAGTCGAAGACCATCCACCGTAATGCCGTTTTGCCGTAAAAATCCACGTGTCGAAAAAACGAAGGGTAAAAAACTTACGAGACCCGATTGAGATTCGGGTTGTCCTTTTTGGGCATTAATTTGTCCGTTGATGGCTGAAAGCTGTCAAAGCCGTAGAACTCATCGAGGCCTTCGTTTTGACAGGTTATGGCTCCCGTAACTCTAAACGAGCCAGAAGTTATGCCCGTCCGAATAATCGATATCTAAAGGGTGCAACATCCACGGTGCAAGGTGCAACATCCGTCCGAAATGGCGAAACAGTGCCGTACGACTTTTAGAAATGCGTGCATGGATTTGAAACGGAACATTACCATGGTGCACCACTCTCCAGCGATGGGAAGTCGAAGACGGGCCACGGTAAGCCCGTTTTACCGTAAAAATCCACGTGTCGAAAAAACGAAGGGTAAAAAACTTACGAGACCCGATTGAGATTCGGGTTGTCCTTTTTGGGCATTAATCTATCCGTTGACGGCTGAAAGCTGCCAAACCCGTAGAACTCATCGAGGCCTTCATTTTGATAGGTTATGGCTCCCGTAACTCTAAACGAGCCAGAAGCTATAGCCGTCCGAATAATCGATATCTACAGGGTGCAACATCCACGGTGCAAGGTGCAACATCCGTTCGAAATGGCGAAACAGTGCCGTATGACTTTTAGAAATGCGTGCATGGATTTGAAATGGAACAGTACCATGGTGAAACACTCTCCAGCGATGGTAAATCGAAGACTAGCCACGGTAATCCCGTTTTGCCGTAAAAATCCACGTGTCAAAAAAACGAAGCGTAAAAAACTTACGAGACACGATTGAGATTCGGGTTGTCCTTTTTGGGCATCACACTATCCGTTGACGGCTGAAGGCAATCAAAACCGTAGAACTCATCGAGGCCTTCGTTTTGACAGGTTATGGCTCCCGTAACTCTAAACGAGCTAGAAGTTATGGCCGTCCGAATAATCGATATCTACAGGGTGCAACATCCACGGTGCAAGGTGCAACATCCGTCCGAAATGGCGAAACAGTGCCGTCCGACCTTTCGAAATGCGTGCATGGATTTGAAACGGAACAGTACCATGGTGCACCACTCTCCAGTGATGGTAAATCGAAGACCAGCCACCGTAATCCCGTTTTACCGTAAAAATCCACTTGTCGAAAAAACGAAGGGTAAAAAACTTACGAGACCCGATTGAGATTCGGGTTTTCCTTTTTGGGCGTTAATCTATCCATTGACGTCTGAAAGCTGACAAAGCCGTAGAACTCATCGAGGCGTTCGTTTTGAAAGGTTATGGCTCCCGTAACTCTAAACGAGCCAGAAGTTATGGCCGTCCGAATAATCGATATCTACAGGGTGCAACATCCATGGTGCAAGGTGCAACGTCCGTCCGAAAAGGCGAAACAGTGCCGTATGACTTTTAAAAATGCGTGCATGGATTTAAAACGGAATAGTAACATGGTGCACCACTCTCCAGCGATGGGAAGTCGAAGACGGGCCACGGTAATCCCATTTTACCGTAAAAATCCACGTGTCGAAAAAATGAAGGGTAAAAAACTTACGAGACGCGATTGAGATTCGGGTTGTCCTTTTTGGGCATTAATCTATCCGTTGACGGCAGAAAGCTGTCAAAGCCGTAGAACTCATCGAGGCCTTCGTTTTGACAGGTTATGGCTCCCGTAACTCTAAACGAGCCAGAAGCTATGGCAGTCCGAATAATCGATATCTACAGGGTGCAACATCCACGGTGCAAGGTGCAACATCCGTCCGAAATGGCGAAACAGTGCCGTACGACCTTTATAAATGCGTGCATGGATTTGAAACGGAACAGTACTATGGTGCACCACTCTCCAGCGATGGTAAATCGAAGACCAGCCACCGTAATCCCGTTTTTACGTTAAAATCCACGTGTCGAAAAAACGATGGGTAAAAAACTTACGAGACCCGATTGAGATTCGGGTTGTCCTTTTTGGACGTTAATCTATCCGTTGACGTCTGAAAGCTATCAAAGCCGTAGAACTCATCGAGATCTTCGTTTTGACAGGTTATGGCTCCCGTAACTCTAAACGAGTAAAAGTTATGGCCGTCAGAATAATCGATATCCACAGGGTGCAACATCCACGGTGCAAGGTGCAACATCCGTCCGAAATGGCGAAACAGTGCCGTATGACTTTTAGAAATGCATGCATGGATTTGAAACGGAATAGTACCATGGTGCACCACTCTCCAACGATGGGAAGTCGAAGACGGGCCACGTTAATCCCGTTTTACCGTAAAAATCCAGGGGTCGAAAAAACGAAGGGTAAAAAACTTACGAGACGCGATTGAGATTCGGGTTGTCCTTTTTGGGCATTAATCTATCCGTTGACGGCTGAAAGCTGTCACGCCGTAGAACTCATCGAGGCCTTCGTTTTGACAGGTTATGGCTCCCGTAACTATAAACGAGCCAGAAGTTATGGCCGTCCGAATAATCGATATCTACAGGGTGCAACATCCATGGTGCAAGGTGCAACATCCGTCCGAAATGGAGAAACAGTGACGTATGACTTTTAGAAATGCGTGCATGGATTTGAAACGGAACAGTACCATAGTGCATCGCTCTTCAGCGATGGAAAGTCGAGGACGGGCGACGGTAATCCCGTTTTCCCGTAAAAATTCACGTGTCGAAAAAACGAAGGGTAAAAAACTTACGAGACTCGATTGAGATTCGGGTTGTTCTTTTTGGGCATTAATCTATCCGTTGACGGCTGAAAGCTGTCAAACCCGTAGAACTCATCGAGGCCTTCGTTTTGACAGGTTATGGCTCCCGTAACTCTAAACGAGCCAGAAGTTATGGCCGTCCGAATAATCGATATCTACAGGGTGCAACATCCACGGTGCAAGGTGCAACATCCGTCCGAAATGGCGAAACAGTGTCGTACGGCTTTTAGAAATGCGTGCATGGATTTGAAACGGAACAGTACCATGGTGCACCACTCTCCGGCGATGGTAAATCGAAGACCATCCACCGTAATGCCGTTTTGCCGTAGAAATCCACGTGTCGAGAAAACGAAGGTTAAAAAACTTACGAGACACGATTGAGATTCGGGTTGTCCTTTTTGGGCATTAATTTGTCCGTTGATGGCTGAAACCTGTCAAAGCCGTAGAACTCATCGTGGCCTTCGTTTTGACAGGTTATGGCTCCCGTAACTCTAAACGAGCCAGAAGTTATGCCCGTTCGAATAATCGATATCTACAGGGTGCAACATCCACGGTGCAAGGTGCAACATCCGTCCGAAATGGCGAAACAGTGCCCTACGACTTTTAGAAATGCGTGCATGGATTTGAAACGGAACATTACCAAGGTGCACCACTCTCCAGCGATGGGAAGTCGAAGACGGGCCACGGTAAGCCCGTTTTACCGTAAAAATCCACGTGTCGAAAAAACGAAGGGTAAAAAACTTACGAGACCCGATTGAGATTCGGGTTGTCCTTTTTGGGCATTAATCTATCCGTTGACGGCTGAAAGCGGTCAAACCCGTAGAACTCATCGAGGCCTTCGTTTTGAGAGGTTATGGCTCCCGTAACTCTAAACGAGCCAGAAGTTATAGCCGTCCGAATAATCGATATCTACAGGGTGCAAGATCCACGGTGCAAGGTGCAACATCCGTCCGAAATGGCGAAACAGTGCCGTATGACTTTCAGAAATGCGTGCATGGATTTGAAATGGAACAGTACCATGGTGAAACACTCTCCAGCGATGGTAAATCGAAGACTTGCCACGGTAATCCCGTTTTGCCGTAAAAATCCACGTGTCGAAAAAACGAAGGGTAAAAAACTTACGAGACACGATTGATATTCGGGTTGCCCTTTTTGGGCATTAAACTATCTGTTGACGGCTGAAAGCTGTCAAAACCGTAGAACTCATCGAGGCCTTCGTTTTGACAGGTTATGGCTCCCGTAAATCTAAACGAGCTAGAAGTTATGGCCGTTCGAATAATCGATATCTACAGGGTGCAACATCCACGGTGCAAGGTGCAACATTCGTCCGAAATGGCGAAACATTGCCGTCCGACCTTTAGAAATGCGTGCATGGATTTGAAACGGAACAGTACCATGGTGCACCACTCTCCAGTGATGGTAAATCGAAGACCAGCCACCGTAATCCCGTTTTACCGTAAAAATCCACGTGTCGAAAAAACGAAGGGTAAAAAACTAACGAGACCCGATTGAGATTCGGGTTGTCCTTTTTGGGCGTTAATCTATCCATCGACGTCTGAAAGCTGTCAAAGCCGTAGAACTCATTGAGGTGCTCGTTTTGACAGGTTATGGCTCCCGTAACTCTAAACGAGCCAGAAGTTATGGCCGTCCGAATAATCGATATCTACAGGGTGCAACATCCACGGTGCAAGGTGCAACGTCCGTCCGAAATGGCGAAACAGTGCCGTACGACTTTTAGAATTGCGTGCATGGATTTAAAACGGAATAGTACCATGGTGCACCACTCTCCAGCGATGGGAAGTCATAGACGGGCCACGGTAATCCCGTTTTACCGTAAAAATCCACGTGTCGAAAAAACGAAGGGTAAAAAACTTACGAGACGCGATGGAGATTCGGGTTGTCCTTTTTGGGCATTAATCTATCCATTGACGGCTGAAAGCTGTCAAAGCCGTAGAACTCATCGAGGCCTTTGTTTTGACAGGTTATGGCTCCCGTAACTCTAAACGAGCCAGGAGTTATGGCCGTCCGAATAATCGATATCTACAGGGTGCAACATCCATGGTGCAAGGTGCAACATCCGTCCGAAATGGAGAAACAGTGACGTATGACTTTTAGAAATTCGTGCATGGATTTGAAACGGAACAGTACCATGGTGCATCGCTCTTCAGTGATTGGAAGTCGAGGACGGGCCACGGTAATCCCGTTTTCCCGTAAAAATGCACGTGTCGAAAAAACGAAGGGTAAAAAACTTACGAGACTCGATTGAGATTCGGGTTGTTCTTTTTGGGCATTAATCTATCCGTTGACGGCTTAAAGCTGTCAAAGCCGTAGAACTCATCGAGACCTTCATTTTGACAGGTTATGGATCCCGTAACTCTTAACGAGCCAGAAGTTATGGCCGTCCGAATAATCGATATCTACAGGGTGCAACATCCACGGTGCAAGGAGCAACATCCGTCCGAAATGGCGAAACAGTGTCGTACGACCTTTAGAAATGCGTGCATGGATTTGAAACGGATTAGTACCATGGTGCACCACTCTTCAGCTATGGGAAGTCGAAGACGGGGCACCGTAATCCCGTTTTACCGTAAAAATCCACGTGTCGAAAAAACGAAGGGTAAAAAACTTACGAGACCCGATTGAGATTCGGGTTGTCCTTTTTGGGCATTAATCTATCCGTTGATGGCTGAAAGCTGTCAAAGCCGTAGAACTCATCGAGGCCTTCGTTTTGATAGGTTATGGCTCCCGTAACTCTAAACGAGCCAGAAGTTATGGCCGTCCGAATAATCGATATCTACAGGGTGCAACATCCACGGTGCAAGGTGCAACATCCGTCCGAAATGGCGAAACAGTGCCGTACGACCTTTATAAATGCGTGCATGGATTTGAAACGGAACAGTACTATGGTGCACCACTCTCCAGCGATGGTAAATCGAAGACCAGCCACCGTAATCCCGTTTTACCGTAAAAATCCACGTGTCGAAAAAACGATGGGTAAAAAACTTACGAGACCCGATTGAGTTTCGGGTTGTCCTTTTTGGGCGTTAATCTATCCGTTGACGTCTGAAAGCTGTCAAAGCCGTAGAACTCATCGAGGTCTTTGTTTTGACAGGTTATGGCTCCCGTAACTCTAAACGAGCCAAAAGTTATGGCCGTCGGAATAATCGATATCTACAGGGTGCAACATCCACGGTGCAAGGTGCAACATCCGTCCGAAATGGCGAAACAGTGCCGTATGACTTTTAGAAATGCGTGCATGGATTTGAAACGGAATAGTACCATGGTGCACCACTCTCCAGCGATGGGAAGTCGAAGACGGGCCACGGTAATCCCGTTTTACCGTAAAAATCCACGTGTCGAAAAAACAAAGGGTAAAAAACTTACGAGACGCGATTGAGATTCGGGTTGTCCTTTTTGGGCATTAATCTATCCGTTGACGGCTGAAAGATGTCAAAGCCGTATAACTCATCGAGGCCTTCGTTTTGACAAGTTATGGCTCCCGTAACTATAAACGAGCCAGAAGTTATGGCCGTCCGAATAATCGATATCTACAGGGTGCAACATCCATGGTGCAAGGTGCAACATCCGTCCGAAATTGAGAAACAGTGCCGTATGACTTTTAGAAATGCGTGCATGGATTTGAAACGGAACAGTACCATAGTGCATCGCTCTTCAGCGATGGGAAGTCGAGGACGGGCGACGGTAATCCCGTTTTCCCGTAAAAATGCACGTGTCGAAAAAACGAAGGGTAAAAACCTTACGAGACTCGATTGAGATTCGGGTTGTTCTTTTTGGGCATTAGTCTATCCGTTGACGGCTGAAAGCGGTCAAAGCCGTAGAACTCATCGAGGCCTTCGTTTTGACAGGTTATGGCTTCCGTAACTCTTAACGAGCCAGAAGTTTTGGCCGTCCGAATAATCGATATCTACAGGGTGCAACATCCACGGTGCAAGGAGCAACATCCGTCCGAAATGGCGAAACAGTGCCGTACGACCTTTAGAAATGCGTGCATGGATTTGAAACGGAATAGTACCATGGTGCACCACTCTTCGGCTATGGGAAGTTGAAGACGGGGCACCGTAATCCCGTTTTGCCGTAAAAATCCACGTGTCGAAAAAAAGAAGGGTAAAAAACTTACGAGACCCGATTGCGATTCGGGTTGTCCTTTTTGGGCATTAATCTACCCGTTGACGGCTGAAAGCTGTCAAAGCCGTAGAACTCATCGAGGCCTTCGTTTTGACAGGTTATGGCTCCTGTAACTCTAAACGAGCCAGAAGTTATGGCCGTCCGAATAATCGATATCTACAGGGTGCAACATACACGGTGCAAGGTGCAACATCCGTCCGAAATGGCGAAACAGTGCCGTACGGCTTTTAGAAATGCGTGCATGGATTTGAAACGGAACAGTACCATGGTGCACCACTCTCCGACGATGGTAAATCGAAGACCATCCACCGTAATGCCGTTTTGCCATAAAAATCCACGTGTCGAGAAAACGAAGGGTAAAAAACTTACGAGACCCGATTGAGATTCGGGTTGTCCTTTTTGGGCATTAATTTGTCCGTTGATGGCTGAAACCTGTCAAAGCCGTAGAACTCATCGAGGCCTTCGTTTTGACAGCTTATGGCTCCCGTAACTCTAAACGAGCCAGAAGTTATGCCCGTCCGAATAATCGATATCTACAGGGTGCAACATCCACGGTGCAAGGTGCAACATCCGTCCGAAATGGTGAAACAGTGCCGTACGACTTTTAGAAATGCGTGCATGGATTTAAAATGGAACATTACCATGGTGCACCACTCTCCAGCGATGGGAAGTCGAAGACGGGCCACGGTAAGCCCGTTTTACCGTAAAAATCCACGTGTCGAAAAAACGAAGGGTAAAAAACTTACGAGACCCGATTAAGATTCGGGTTGTCCTTTTTGGTCATTAATCTATCCGTTGACGGCTGAAAGCTGTCAAACCCGTAGAACTCATCGAGGCCTTCGTTTTGATAGGTTATGGCTCCCGTAACTCTAAACGAGCCAGAAGTTATAGCAGTCCGAATAATCGATATCTACAGGGTGCAACATCCACGGTGCAAGGTGCAACATCCGTCCGAAATGGCGAAACAGTGCCGTATGACTTTTAGAAATGCGTGCATGGATTTAAAATGGAACAGTACCATGGAGAAACACTCTCCAGCGATGGTAAATCGAAGACTCACCACGGTAATCCCGTTTTGCCGTAAAAATCTACGTGTCGAAAAAACGAAGGGTAAAAAACTTACGAGACACGATTGAGATTCGGGTTGTCCTTTTTGGGCTTTACTCTGTCCGTTGACGGCTGAAAGCTGTCAAAACCGTAGAACTCATCGAGGCCTTCGTTTGGACAGGTTATGGCTCCCGTAAATCTAAACGAGCTAGAAGTTATGGCCGTTCGAATAATCGATATCTACAGGGTGCAACATCCACGGTGCAAGGTGCAACATCCGTCCGAAATGGCGAAACAGTGCCGTCCGACCTTTAGAAATGCGTGCATGGATTTGAAACGGAACAGTACCATGGTGCACCACTCTTCAGCGATGGGAAGTCGAAGACGGGCCACGGTAATCCCCTTTTGCCGTAAAAATACACGTGTCGAAAAAACGAAGGGTAAAAAACTTACGAAACCCGATTGAGATTCGGGTTGTCCTTTTTGGGCGTTAATCTATCCATTGACGTCTGAAAGCTGTCAAAGCCGTAGAACTCATAGAGGTGTTCGTTTTGACAGGTTATGGCTCCCGTAACTCTAAACGAGCCTGAAGTTATGGCCGTCCGAATAATCGATATCTACAGGGTGCAACATCCACGGTGCAAGGTGCAACGTCCGTCCGAAATGGCGAAACAGTGCCGTACGACTTTTAGAAATGCGTGCATGGATTTGAAATGGAATAGTACCATGGTGCACCACTCTCTAGCGATGGGAAGTCGAAGACGGGCCACGGTAATCCCGTTTTACCGTAAAAATCCACGTGTCGAAAAAACGAAGGGTAAAAAACTTACGAGACGCGATTGAGATTCGGGTTGTCCTTTTTGGGCATTAATCTATCCATTGACGGCTGAAAGCTGTCAAAGCCGTAGAACTCATCGAGGCCTTCGTTTTGACAGGTTATGGCTCCCGTAACTCTAAACGAGCCAGGAGTTATGGCCGTCCGAATAATCGATATCTACAGGGTGCAACATCCATGGTGCAAGGTGCAACATCCGTCCGAAATGGAGAAACAGTGCCGTATGACTTTTAGAAATGCGTGCATGGATTTGAAACGGAACAGTACCATGGTGCATCGCTCTTCAGTGATGGGAAGTCGAGGACGGGCCACGGTAATCCCGTTTTCCCGTAAAAATGCACGTGTCGAAAAAACGAAGGTTAAAAAACTTACGAGACTCGATTGAGATTCGGGTTGTTCTTTTTGGGCATTAATATATCCGTTGACGGCTTAAAGCTGTCAAAGCCGTAGAACTCATTGAGACCTTCGTTTTGACAGGTTATGGATCCCGTAACTCTTAACGAGCCAGAAGTTATGGCCGTCCGAATAATCGATATCTACAGGGTGCAACATCCACGGTGCAAGGAGCAACATCCGTCCGAAATGGCGAAACAGTGCGATACGACCTTTAGAAATGCGTGCATGGATTTGAAATGGATTAGTACCATGGTGCACCACTCTTCAGCTATGGGAAGTCGAAGACGGGGCACCGTAATCCCGTTTTACCGTAAAAATCCACGTGTCGAAAAAACGAAGGGTAAAAAACTTACGAGACCCGATTGAGATTCGGGTTGTCCTTTTTGGGAATTAATCTATCCGTTGACGGCTGAAAGCTGTCAAAGCCGTAGAACTCATCGCGGCCTTCGTTTTGACAGGTTATGTCTCCCGTAACTCTAAACGAGCCAGAAGTTATGGCCGTCCGAATAATCGATATCTACAGGGTGCAACATCCACGGTGCAAGGTGCAACATCCGTCCGTAATGGTGAAACAGTGCCGTACGGCTTTTAGAAATGCGTGCATGGATTTGAAACGGAACAGTACCATGGTGCACCACTCTCCAACGATGGTAAATCGAAGACCAGCCTCTGTAATCCCGTTTTGCCGTAAAAATCCACGTGTCGAAAAAACGCAGGGTAAAAAACTTACGAGACCCGATTGAGATTCGGGTTGTCCTTTTTGGGCATTAATTTGTCCGTTGATGGCTGAAAGCTGCCAAAGCCGTAGAACAATTCGAGGCCTTCGTTTTGACAGGGTATGGCTCCTGTAACTTTAAACGAGCCAGAAGTTATGCCCGTCCGAATAATCGATATCGACAGGGTGCAACATCCACGGTGCAAGGTGCAACATCCGTCCGAAATGGCGAAACAGTGCCGTATGACTTTTAGAAATGCGTGCATGGATTTGAAACGGAACATTACCATGGTGCACGACTCTCCAGCGATGGGAAGTCGAAGACGGGCCACTGTAAGCCCGTTTTACCGTAAAAATCCACGTGTCGAAAAAACGAAGGGTAAAAAACTTACGAGACCCGATTGAGATTCGGGTTGTCCTTTTTGGGCATTAATCTATCCGTTGACGGCTGAAAGCTTTCAAAGCCGTAAAATTCATCGAGGCCTTCGTTTTGACAGGTTATGGCTCCCGTAACTCTTAACGAGCCAGAAGTTATGGCCGTCCGAATAATCGATATCTACAGGGTGCAACATCCACGGTGCAGGTGCAACATTTGTCCGACATGGCGAAACAGTGCCGTACGACTTTTAGAAATGCGTGCATGGATTTGAAATGGAACAGTACCATGGTGCACCACTCTCCAGCGATGGTAAATCGAAGACCAGCCACCATAATCCCGTTTTGCCGTAAAAATCCACGTGTCGAAAAAACGAAGGGTAAAAAACTTACGAGACCAGATTGAGATTCGGGTTTTCCTTTTTGGTCGTTAATCTATCCGTTGACGGCTGAAAGCTGTCAAAGCCGTAGAACTCATCGAGGCCTTCGTTTTGACAGCTTATGGCTCCCGTAACTCTAAACGAGCCATAAGTTATGGCCGTCTGAATAATCGATATCTACAAGGTGCAACATCCACGGTGCAAGTTGCAACATCCGTCCGAAATGGCGAAACAGTGTCGTACGACTTTTAGAAATGCGTGCATGGATTTGAAACGGAACAGTACCATGGTGCACCACTCTTCAGTGATGGGAAGTCGAAGACGGGCCACGGTAATCCCGTTTTACCGTAAAAATCCACTTGTCGAAAAAACGAAGGGTAAAAAACTTACGAGACCCGATTGAGATTCGGGTTGTCCTTTTTGGGCGTTAATCTATCCGTTGACGGCTGAAAGCTATCAAAACCGTAGAACTCATCGAGGCCTTCGTTTTGACAGGTTATGGCTCCCGTAACTCTAAACGAGCCAAAAGTTATGGCCGTCCGAATAATCAATATCTACAGAGTGCAACATCCACGGTGCAAGGTGCAACATCCGTCCGAAATGGCGAAACAGTGCGGTACGACCTTTAGAAATGCATGCGTGGATTTGAAACGGAATAGTATCATGGTGCACACTCTCCAGCGATGGAAAATCGAAGACCATCCACCGTAATCCCGTTTTACAGTAAAAATCCACGTGTCGAAAAAACGAAGGGTAAAAAACTTACGAGACCCGATTGAGATTCGGGTTGTCCTTTTCAGGCGTTAATCTATCCGTTGACGGATGAAAGCTGTCAAATCCGTAGAACTCATCGAGGTCTTCATTTTGACAGGTTATGACTCCCGTAACTCTAAACGAGCCAGAAGTTATGGCCGTCCGAATAATCGATATCTACAGGGTGCAACATCCACGGTGCAAGGTGCAACATCCGTCCGAAATGGTGAAACAGTGCCGTATGACTTTTAGAAATGCGTGCATGCATTTGAAACGGAACAATACCATGGTGCACCACTCTCCAGCGATGCGAAGTCGAAGACGGGCCACGGTAATCCCGTTTTAGCGTAAAATTCCACGTGCCAAAAAAACGAAGGGTAAAAAACTTACGAGATCCGATTGAGATTCGGGTTGTCCTTTTTGGGCATTAATCTATCCGTTGACGGCTAAAAGCTGTCAAAGCGGTAGAACTAATCGAGGCCTTCGTTTTGACAGGTTATGACTCCCTTAACTCTAAACGAGCTAGAAGTTATGGCCATCCGAGTAATCGATATCTACAGGGTGCAACATCCACGGTGCAAGGTGCAACATCCGTCTGAAATGGAGAAACAGTTCGTACGACTTTTAGAAATGCGTGCATGGATTTGAAATGGAACAGTACCATGGTGCATCACTCTTCAGCGATGGGAAGTCGAAGACGGCCATGGTAATCCCGTTTTACCGTAAAAATGCACGTGTCGAAAAAACGAAGGGTAAAAAACTTACGAGACCCGATTAAGATTCGGGTTGTCCTTTTTGGGCATTATTCTATCCGTTGACGGCTGAAAGCTGTCAAAGCCGTAGAACTCATCGAGGCCTTTGTTTTGACAGGTTATGGCTCCCGTAACTCTTAACGATCCAGAAGTTATAGCCGTCCGAATAATCGATATCTACAGGGTGCAACATCCACAGTGCAAGGTGCAACATCCGTCCGAAATGGCGAAACAGTGTCGTATGACATTAAGAAATGCGTGCATGGATTTGAAACGGAGCATTACCATGGTGCACCACTCTCCAGCGATGGGAAGTCGAAGACGGGCCATGGTAATCCCGTTTTACCGTAAAAATCCACATGTCGAAAAAACGAAGGGTAAAAAAACTTACGAGAACCGATTGAGATTCGGGTTGTCCTTTTTGGGCATTAATCTAACCGTTGACGGCTGAAAGCCGTCAAAGCCGTAGAACTCGTCGAGTCCTTCGTTTTGACAGGTTATGGCTCCTGTAACTCTTAACGAGCCAGAAGTTATGGCCGTCCGAATAATCGATATCTACAGGGTGCAACATCCACGGTGCAAGGTGCAACATCCGTCCGAAATGGCGAAACAGTGTCGTACGACCTTTAGAAATGCGTGCATGGATTTGAAACGGAAAAGTACCATGGTGCACCACTCTTCAGCTTTGGGAAGTGGAAGACGGGGCACCGTAATCCCGTTTTACCATAAAAATCCACGTGTCGAAAAAACGAAGGGTAAAAAACTTACGAGACCCGATTGAGATTTGGGTTGTCCTTTTTGGGCATTAATCTATCCGTTGATGGCTGACAGCTGTCAAAGCCATAGAACTCATTGAGGCCATCGTTTTGACAGGTTATTGTTCTCGTAACTCTAAACGAGGCAGAAGTTATGGCCGTCCGAATAATCGATATCTACAGGGTGCAACATCCACGGTGCAAGGTGCAACATCCGTCCGAAATGGCGAAACAGTGCCGTACGACATTTAGAAATGCGTGCATGGATTTGAAACGGAACAGTACCATGGTGCATCGCTCTTCAGCGATGGGAAGTCGAAGACGGGCCACGGTAATCCCGTTTTGCCGTAAAAATACACGTGTCGAAAAAACGAAGGGTAAAAAACTTACGAGACCCGATTGAGATTCGGGTTGTCCTTTTTGGGCATTAATCTATCCGTTGACGGATGAAAGCTTTCAAAGCCGTAGAACTCATCGAGGCCTTCGTTTTGACAGGTTATGGCTCCCGTAACTCTAAACGAGCCAGAAGTTATAGCCGTCTGAATAATCGATATCTACACGGTGCAACATCCACGGCGCAAGGTGCAACATCCGTCCGAAATGGCGAAACAGTACCGTACGGCTTTTAGAAATGCGTGCATGGATTTGAAACGCAACTGTACCATGGTGCCCCACTCTGCGGCGATGGTAAATCGAAGACCAGCCACCGTAATCCCGTGTTACCGTAAAAATCCACGTGTCGAAAAAACGAAGGGTAAAAAACTTACGAGACCCGATTGAGATTCGGGTTGTCCTTTTTGGGCATTAATATATCCGTTGATGGCTGAAAGCTGTCAAAGCCGTATAACTCATCGAGGCCTTCGTTTTGACAGGTTATGGCTCCCGTAACTCTAAACGAGCCAGAAGTTATGCCCGTCCGAATAATCGATATCTACAGGGTGCAACATCCACGGTGCAAGGTGCAACATCCGTCCGAAATGGCGAAACAGTGCCGTATGACTTTTAGAAATGCGTGCATGGATTTGAAACGGAACAGTACCATGGTGCACCACTCTCCAGCGATGGGAAGTCGAAGACGGGCCACGGTAATCCCGTTTTACCGTAAAAATCCACGCGTCGAAAAAACGAAGGGTAAAAAACTTACGAGACCCGATTGAGATTCGGGTTGTCCTTTTTGGGCATTAATCTATCCATTGACGGCTGAAAGTTGTCAAAGCCGTAGGACTCATCGAGGCCTTTGTTTTGACAGGTTATGGCTCCCGTAACTCTTAACGAGCCAGAAGTTATGGCCGTCCGAATAATCGATATCTACAGGGTGCAACATCCATGGTGCAAGGTGCAACATCCGTCCGACATGGCGAAACAGTGCCGTACGACTTTTAGAAATGCGTGCATGGATTTGAAACGGAACAGTACCATGGTGCACTACTCTCCAGCGATGGTAAATCGAAGACCAGCCACCGTAATCCCGTTTTGCTGTAAAAATCCACATGTCGAAAAAACGAAGGGTAAAAAACTTACGAGACCAGATTGATATTCGGGTTTTCCTTTTTGGGCGTTAATCTATCCGTTGACGGCTGAAAGCTGTCAAAGCCGTAGAACTCATGGAGGCCTTCGTTTTGACAGCTTATGGCTCCCGTAACTCTAAACGAGCCACAAGTTTTGGCCGTCCGAATAATCGATATCTACAGCGTGCAACATCCACGGTGCAAGGTGCACCATCCGTCGGAGGTGGCGAAACAGTGCGGTACGACTTTTAAAAATGCGTGCATGGATTTGAAATGGGACAGTACCATGGTGCACCACTCTCCAGCGACGGGAAGTCGAAGACGGGCCAAGGTAATCCCGTTTTACCATAAAAATCCACGTGTCGAAAAAAATGAAGGGTAAAAAACTTACGAGACCCGATTGAGATTCGGGTTGTCCTTTTTGGGCATTAATCAATCCCTTGACGGCTGAAAGCTATCAAAGCCGTAGAACTCATCGAGGCCTTCGTTTTGACAGGTTATGGCTCCCGTAATTCTAAACGAGTCAAAAGTTATGGCCGTCCGAATAATCGATATCTACAGGGTGCAACATCCACGGTGCAAGGTGCAACATCCGTCCGAAATGGCGAAACAGTGTCGTACGACCTTTAGAAATGCATGCATGGATTTGCAACGGAACAGTACTATGGTGCACCACTCTCCATCGATGGTAAATCGAAGACCATCCACCGTAATCCCGTTTTACCGTAAAAATCCACGTGTCGAAAAAACGAAGGGTAAAAAACTTACGACACCCGATTGAGATTCGGGTTGTCCTTTTTGGGCGTTAATCTATCCGTTGATGGCTGAAAGCTGTCAAAGCCGTAGAACTCATCGAGGCCTTCGTTTTGACAGGTTATGGCTCCCGTAACTCTAAACGAGCCAGAAGTTATGGCCGTCCGAATAATCGATATCTACAGGGTGCAACATCCACGGTGCAAGGTGCAATATCCGTCCGAAATGGCGAAACAGTGCCGTACGACTTTTAGAAATGCGTGCATGGATTTGAAATGGAACAGTACCATGGTGCACCACTCTCCAGCGATGGGAAGTCGAAGACGGGCCACGGTTATCCCGTTTTGCCGTAAAAATCCACGTGTCGAAAAAACGAAGGGTAAAAAACTTACGAGACCCGATTGAGATTCGGGTTGTCCTTTTTGGGCATTAATCTATCCGTTGACGCCTGAAAGCTGTCAAAGACGTAGAACTCATCGAGGCCTTGGTTTTGACAGGTTATGGCTCCCGTATCTCCTAACGAGCCAGAAGTTATGGCCGTCCGAATAATCGATATCTGCAGGGTGCAACATCCACGGTGCAAGGGGCAACATCCGTCCGAAATGGCGAAACAGTGCCGTAGCACTTTTAGAAATGCGTGCATGGATTTGAAACGGAACTGTACCATGGTGCACCACTCTCCAGCGATGGTAAGTCGAAGACCAGCCACGTTAATCCCGTTTTGCCGTAAAAATCCACGTGTCGAAAAAGAAAAGGGTAAAAAACTTACGAGACCCGATTGAGATTCGGGCTGTCCTTTTTGGGCATTAATCTATCCGTTGACGGCTGAAAGTTGTCAAAGCCGTAGAACTCATCGAGGCCTTCGTTTTGACAGGTTATGGCTCCCGTAACTCTTAACGAGCCAGAAGTTATGGCCGTCCGAATAATCGATATCTACAGGATGCAACATCCACGGTGCAAGGTGCAACATCCGTCCTAAATGGCGAAACAGTGCCGTACGACCTTTAGAAATGCGTGCATAGATTTGAAACGGAACAGTACCATGGTGCACCACTCTTCAGCGATGGGATGTCGAAGACGGGGAACCGTAATCCCGTTTTACCGTAAAAATCCACGATCCGAAAAAACGAAGGGTAAAAAACTTACGAGGCCCGATTGAGATTCGGGTTGTCCTTTTTGGGCATTAATCTATCCGTTGACGGCTGAAAGCTGTCAAAGCCGTAGAACTCATCGAGGCCTTCGTTTTGACAGGTTATGGCTCCCGTAACTCTAAACGAGCCAGAAGTTATGGCCGTCCGAATAATCGATATCTACAGGGTGCAACATCCACGGTGCAGGGTGCAACATCCGTCCGAAATGGCGAAACAGTGCCGTACGACTTTAACAAATGCGTGCATGGATTTGAAACGGAACAGTACCATGGTGCACCACTCTCCAGTGATGGGAAGTCGAAGACGGGCCACGGTAATCCCGTTTTACCGTAAAAATCCACGTGTCGAAAAAACAAAGGGTAAAAAACGTACGAGACCCAATTGAGATTCGGGTTGTCCTTTTTGGGCATTAATCTATACGTTGATGGCTGAAAGTAGTCAAAACCGTAGAACTCCTCGAGGCCTTCGTTTTGACAGGTTATGGCTCCCGTAACTCTAAACGAGCCAGAAGTTATGGCCGTCCGAATAATCGATATCTATAGGGTGCAACATCCACGGTGCAAGGTGCAACATCCGTCCGAAATGGAGAAACAGTGTCGTACGACTTTTAGAAATGCGTGCATGGATTTGAAACGGAACAGTACCATGGTGCACCACTCTTCAGCGATGGGAAGTTGAAGACGGGCCACGGTAATCCCGTTTTACCGTAAAAATGCACGTGTCGAAAAAACGATGGGTAAAAAACTTACGAGACCCGATTGAGATTCGGGTTGTCCTTTTTGGGCATTAATCTATCCATCGACGGCTGAAAGCTGTCAAAGCCGTATAACTCATCGAGGCCTTCGTTTTGACAGGTTATAGCTCCCGTAACTCTTAACGAGCTAGAAGTTATGGCCGTCCGAATAATCGATATCTACAGGGTGCAACATCCACGGTGCAAGGTGCAACATCTGTCCGAAATGGCAAAACAATACCGTACGAACTTTAGAAATGCGTGCATGGATTTGAAACGGAACAGTACCATGGTGCACCACTCTTCAGCGATGGAAAGTCGAAGATGGGGCACCGTAATCCCATTTTACCGTAAAAATCCACGATCCGAAAAAACGAAGGGTAAAAAACTTACGAGACCCGATTGAGATTCGGGTTGTCCTTTTTGGGCATTAATCTATCCGTTGACTGCTGAAAGCTGTCATTGCCGTAGAACTCATCGAGGCCTTCGTTTTGACAGTTTATGGCTCCCGTAACTCTAAACGAGCCAGAAGTTATGGCCGTCCGAATAATCGATATCTACAGGGTGCAACATCCACGGTGCAAGGTGCAACATCTGTCCGAAATGGCGAAACAGTGTCGTATGACTTTTAGAAATGCGTGCATGGATTTGAAACAGAACAGTACCATGGTGCACCACTCTCCAGCGATGGAAATTTAAAGACGGGCCACGGTAACCCCGTTTTACCGTAAAAATCCACGTGTCGAAAAAACGAAGGGTAAAAAACTTTCGAGACCCGATTGAGATTCGGGTTGTAATTTTTGGGCATTAATCTATCCGTTGACGGCTGAAAGCTGTCAAAGCCGTAGAACTCATAGAGGCCTTCGTTTTGACAGGTTATGGCTCCCGTAACTCTATACGAGCCAGAAGTTATAGTCGTCCGAATAATCAATATCTACAGGGTGCAACATCCACGGTGCAAGGTGCAACAACCGTTCGAAATGGCGAAACAGTGTCGTATGGCTTTTAGAAATGCGTGCATGGATTTGAAACGGAACACTACCATGGTGCACCACTCTCCAGCGATGGTAAATCGAAGATCAGCCATGGTAATCCCGTTTTGCCGTAAAAATCCACGTGTCGAAAAAAACGAAGCGTAAAAAACTTACAAGACCCGATTGAGATTCGGGTTGTCTTTTTTGGGCATTAATATATCCATTGATGGCTGAAAGCTATCAAAGCCGTAGAACTCATCGAGGCCTTCGTCTTGACAGGTTATGGCTCCCGTAACTCTAAACGAGCCAGAAGTTATGCCCGTCCGAATAATCGATATCTATAGGGTGCAACATCCACGGTGCATGGTGCAACATCCGTCCGAAATGGCGAAACAATGCCGTATGAGTTTTAGAAATGCGTGCATGGATTTGAAACGGAACAGTACCATGGAGCACCACTCTCCAGCGATAGGAAGTCGAAGACGGGCCACGGTAATCCCGTTTTACCGTGAAAATCCACGTGTCGAAAAAACGAAGGGTAAAAAACTTACGAGACCCGATTGAGATTCGGGCTGTCCTTTTTGGGCATTAATCTATCCGTTGATGGCTGAAAGCTATTAAAGCCGTAGAACTCCTCGAGGCCTTCGTTTTGACAGGTTATGGCTCCCGTAACTCTAAACGAGCCAGAAGTTATGGCCGTCCGAATAATCGATATCTACAGGGTGCAACATCCACGGTGCAAGGTGCAACATCCGTCCAAAATGGAGAAACAGTGCCGTATGACTTTTTGAAATGCGTGCATGGATTTGAAACAGAACAGTACAATGGAGCATCACTCTTCAGCGATGGAAAGTCGAAGACGGGCCACGGTAATCCCGTTTTACCGTAAAAATGCACGTGTCGAAAAAACGAAGGGTAAAAAACTTACGAGACACGATTGAGATTCGGGTTGTCCATTTTGGGCATTAATCTATCCGTTGATGGCTGATGGCTGAAAGCTGTCAAAGCCGTAGAACTCATCGAGGCCTTCGTTATGACAGGTTATGGCTCCCGTAACTCTTAACGAGCCAGAAGTTATGGCCGTCCGAATAATCGATATCTACAGGGTGCAACATCCATGGTGCAAGGTGCAACATCCGTATGAAATGGCGAAACAGTGCCGTACGACCTTTAAAAATGCGTGCATGGATTTGAAATGGAACAGTACCAATTTGCACCACTCTTCAGCGATGGGAAGTCGAAGACGGGGCACCGTAATCCCGTTTTACCGTAAAAATCCACGATCCGAAAAAACGAAGGGTAAAAAACTTACGAGAGCCGATTGAGATTCGGGTTGTCCTTTTTGGGCATTAATCTATCCGTTGATGGCTGAAAGCTGTCAAAGACATAGAACTCATCGAGGCCTTCGTTTTGACAGGTTATGTCTCCCGCAACTCTAAACGAGCTACAAGTTATGGCCGTCCAAATAATCGATATCTACAGGGTGCAAGATCCACGGTGCAAGGTGCAACATCCGTCCGAAATGGCGAAACAGTGCCGTACGACATTAAGAAATGCGCGCATGGATTTGAAACGGAACAGTACCATGATGCACCACTCTCCAGCGATGGGAAGTCGAAGACGGGCCACGGTAATCCCGTTTTACCGTAAAAATCCACGTGTCGAAAAAACGAAGGGTAAAAAACTTACGAGACCCGATTGAGATTCGGGTTGTCCTTTTTGGGCATTAATCTATACGGCGACGGCAGAAAGCTGTCAAAACCGTAGAACTCATCGAGGCCTTCGTTTTGACAGGTTATGGCTCCCGTAACTCTATACGAGCCAGAAGTTATAGTCGTCCGAATAATCAATATCTACAGGGTGCAACATCCACGGTGCAAGGTGCAACAACCGTTCGAAATGGCAATACAGTGTCGTACGGCTTTTAGAAATACGTGCATGGATTTGAAACGGAACACTACCATGGTGCACCACTCTCCAGCGATGGTAAATCGAAGATCAGCCATGGTAATCCCGTTTTACCGTAAAAATCCACGTGTCGAAAAAAACGAAGCGGAAAAAACTTACAAGACCCGATTGAGATTCGGGTTGTCTTTTTTGGGCATTAATATATCCGTTGATGGCTGAAAGCTGTCAAAGCCGTAGAACTCGTCGAGGCCTTCGTCTTGACAGGTTATGGCTCCCGTAACTCTAAACGAGCCAGAAGTTATGCCCGTCCGAATAATCGATATCTATAGGGTGCAACATCCACGGTGCATGGTGCAACATCCGTCCGAAATGGCGAAACAGTGCCGTATGACTTTTAGAAATGTGTGCATGGATTTGAAACGGAATAGTACCATGGTGCACCACTCTCTAGTGATGGGAAGTCGAAGACGGGCCGCAGTAATCCCGTTTTACCCTGAAAATCCACGTGTCGAAAAAACGAAGGGTAAAAAACTTACGAGACCCGATTGAGATTCGGGCTGTCCTTTTTGGGCATTAATCTATCCGTTGATGGCTAAAAGCTATTAAAGCCGTAGAACTCCTCGAGGCCTTCGTTTTGACAGGTTATGGCTCTCGTAACTCTAAACGAGTCAGAAGTTATGGCCGTCCGAATAATCGATATCTACAGGGTGCAACATCCACGGTGCAAGGTGCAACATCCGTCCGAAATGGAGAAACAGTGCCGTATGACTTTTAGAAATGCGTGCATGGATTTGAAACAGAACAGTACAATGGTGCATCACTCTTCAGTGATGGAAAGTCGAAGACGGGCCACGGTAATCCCGTTTTACCGTAAAAATGCACGTGTCGAAAAAACGAAGGGTAAAAAACTTACGAGACACGATTGAGATTCGGGTTGTCCTTTTTGGGCATTAATCTATCCGTTGATGGCTGATGGCTGAAAGCTGTCAAAGCCGTAGAACTCATCGAGGCCTTCGTTTTGACAGGTTATTGCTCCCGTAACTCTTAACCAGCCAGAAGTTATGGCCGTCCGAATAATCGATATCTACAGGGTGCAACATCCACGGTGCAAGGTGCAACATCCGTATGAAATGGCGAAACAGTGCCGTACGACCTTTAAAAATGCATGCATGGATTTGAAATGGAACAGTACCATGTTGCACCACTCTTCAGCGTTGGGAAGTCGAAGACGGGGCACCGTAATCCCGTTTTACCGTAAAAATCCACGATCCGAAAAAACGAAGGGTAAAAAACTTACGAGAGCCGATTGAGATTCGGGTTGTCCTTTTTGGGCATTAATCTATCCGTTGACGGCTGAAAGCTGTCAAAGACATAGAACTCATCGAGGCCTTCGTTTTGACAGGTTATGTCTCCCGCAACTCTAAACGAGCTACAAGTTATGGCCGTCCAAATAATCGATATCTACAGGGTGCAAGATCCACGGTGCAAGGTGCAACATCCGTCCGAAATGGCGAAACAGTGCCGTACGACTTTAAGAAATACGTGCATGGATTTGAAACGGAACAGTACCATGGTGCACCACTCTCCAGCGATGGGAAGTCGAAGACGGGCCACGGTAATCCCGTTTTACCGTAAAATTCCACGTGTCGAAAAAACGAAGGGTAAAAAACTTAGGAGACCCGATTGAGATTCGGGTTTCCCTTTTTGGGTATTAATCTATACGGCGACGGCTGAAAGCTGTCAAAGCCGTAGAACTCATCGAGGCCTTCGTTTTGATAGGTTATGGCTCCCGTAACTCTTAACGAGCCAGAAGTTATGGCCGTCCGAATAATCGATATCTACAGGGTGCAACATCCACGGTGCAAGGTGCAACATCCGTCCGAAATGGCGAAACAGTGTCGTACGACCTTTAAAAATGCGTGCTTGGATTTGAAATGGAACAGTACCATGTTGCACCACTCTTCAGCGATGGGAAGTCGAAGACGGGGCACCGTAATCCCGTTTTACCGTAAAATCCACGATCCGAAAAAACGAAGGTTAAAAAACTTACGAGACCCGATTGAGATTCGGGTTGTCCTTTTTGGGCATTAATCTATCCGTTGACGGCTGAAAGCTGTCTAAGCCATAGAACTCATCGAGGCCTTCGTTTTGACAGGTTATGTCTCCCACAACTCTAAACGAGCTACAAGTTATGGCAGTCCGAATAATCGATATCTACAGGGTGCAAGATCCACGGTGCAAGGTGCAACATCCGTCCGAAATGGCGAAACAGTGCCGTATGACTTTAAGAAATGCGTGCATGGATTTGAAACGGAACAGTAGCATGGTGCACCACTCTCCACCGATGGGAAGTCGAAGATGGGCCACGGTAATCCCGTTTTACCGTAAAAATCCACGTGTCGAAAAAACGAAGGGTAAAAAACTTACGAGACCCGATTGAGATTCGGGTTGTCCTTTTTGGGCATTAATCTATACATTGATGGCTAAAAGCTGTCAAAGCCGTAGAACTTCTCGAGGCCTTCGTTTTGACAGGTTATGGCTCCCGTAACTCTAAACGAGCCAGAAGTTATGGCCGTCCGAATAATCGATATCTACAGGGTGCAACATCCACGGTGCAAGGTGCAACATCCGTCCGAAATGGAGAAACAGTGTCGTACGACTCTTAGAAATGCATGCATGGATTTGAAACGGAACAGTACCATGGTGCATCACTGTTCAGTGATGGGAAGTCGAAGACGGGACACGGTAATCCCGTTTTACCGTAAAAATGCACGTGTCGAAAAAACGAAGGGTAAAAAACTTACGAGACCCGATTGAGATTCGGGTTGTCCTTTTTGGGCATTAATCTATCCATCGATAGTTGAAAGTTGTCAAAGCCGTATAAGTCATCGAGGCCTTCGTTTTGACAAGTTATAACTCCCGTAACTCTTAACGAGCCAGAAGTTATGGCCGTCCGAATAATCGATATCTACAGGGTGCAACATCCACGGTGCAAGGTGCAACATCCGTCCGAAACGGCGAAACAGTGCCGTACGACCTTTAGATATGCGTGCATGGATTTGAAACGGAACAGTACCATGGTGCACCACTCTTCAGCGATGGGAAGTCGAAGACATGGCACCGTAATCCCGTTTTACCGTAAAAATCCACGATCCGAAAAAACGAAGGGTAAAAAACTTACGAGACCAGATTGAGATTCGGGTTGTCCTTTTTGGGCATTAATCTATCCGTTTGACGGCTGAAAGCTGTCAACGCCATAGAACTCATCGAGGCCCTCGTTTTGACAGGTTATGGATCCCGTAACTCTAAACGAGCCAGAAGTTATGGCCATCCGAATAATCGATATCTACAGGGTGCAAAATCCACGGTGCAAGGTGCAACATCCGTCCGAAATGACGAAACAGTGTCGTACGACTTTAAGAAATGCGTGCATGGATTTGAAACGGAACAGTACCATGGTGCACCACTCTCCAGTGATGGGAAGTCGAAGACGGGCCACGGTAATCCCGTTTTACTGTAAAAATCCATGTGTCGAAAAAACGAAGGTTAAAAAACTTACGAGACCCGATTGAGATTCGGGTTGTCCTTTTTGGGCATTAATCTATACGTTGAAGGCTGAAAGCTGTCAAAGCCGTAGAACTCCTCGAGGCCTTCGTTTTGACAGGTTATGGCTCACGTAACTCTAAACGAGCCAGAAGTTATGGCCGTCAGAATAATCGATATCAACAGCGTGCAACATCCACGGTGCAAGGTGCAACATCCGTCTGAAATGGCGAAACAGTGCCGTACGACCTTCAGAAATGTGTGCATGGATTTGAAACGGAACAGTACCATGGTGCACCACTCTTCAGCGATGGGAAGTCGAAGACGGGGCACCGTAATCCCGTTTTACCGTAAAAATCCACGTGTCAAAAAAACGAAGGGTAAAAAACTTAAGAGACCCGATTGAGATTCGGGTTGTCCTTTTTGGGCATTAATCTATCCGTTGACGGCTGAAAGTTGTCAAAGCCGTAGAACTCATCAAGGCCTTCGTTTTGACAGGTTATGGCTCCCGTAACTCTTAACGAGCCAAAAGTTATGGCCGTCCGAATAATCGATATCTACAGGGTGCAACATCCACGGTACAAGGTGCAACATCCGTCCTAAATGGCGAAACAGTGCCGTACGACCTTTAGAAATGCGTGCATGGATTTGAAACGGAACAGTACCATGGTGCACCACTGTTCAGCGATGGGAAGTCGAAGACGGGGAACCGTAATCCCGTTTTACCGTAAAAATCCACGATCCGAAAAAACGAAGGGTAAAAAACTTACGAGTCCCGATTGAGATTCAGGTTGTCCTTTTTGGGCATTAATCTATCCGTTGACGGCTGAAAGCTGTCAAAGCCATAGAACTCATCGAGGCCTTCGTTTTGACAGGTTATGGCTCCCGTAACTCTAAACGAGCCAGAAGTTATGGCCGTCCGAATAATCGATATCTACAGGGTGCAACATCCACGGTGCAGGTTGCAACATCTGTCCGAAATGGCGAAACAGTGCCGTACGACCTTTAGAAATGCGTGCATGGATTTGAAACGGAACAGTACCATGGTGCACCACTCTCCGGCGATGGTAAATCGAAGACCATCCACCGTAATGCCGTTTTACCGTAAAAATCCACGTGTCGAAAAAACGAAGGGTAAAAAACTTACGAGACCCGATTGAGGTTCGGGTTGTCCTTTTTGGGTGTTAATCTATACGTTGATGGATGAAAGCTGTCAAAGCCGTAGAACTCATCGAGGTCTTCGTTTTGACAGGTTATGGCTCCTGTAACTCTAAACGAGCCAGAAGTTATGGCCGTCCGAATAATCGATATCTACAGGGTGCAACATCCACGGTGCAAGGTCCGTCCGAAATGGAAAAACAATGCCGTATGACTTTTAGAAATGTGTGCATGGATTTGAAACGGAACAGTACCATGGTGCGCCACTCTCCAGCGATGGGAAGTCGAAGACGGGGCACGGTAATCCCGTTTTACCGTAAAAATCCACGTGTCGAAAAAAGAAGGGTAAAAAACTTACGAGACCCGATTGAGATTCGGGTTGTCCTTTTTGGGCATTAATCTATCCATTGATGGCTGAAAGCTGTTAATGCCGTAGAACTCCTCGAGGCCTTCGTTTTGACAGGTTATTGCTCCCGTAACTCTAAACAAGCCAAAAGTTATGGCCGTCCGAATAATCGATATCTACAGGGTGCAACATCCACGGTGCAAGGTGCAACATCCGTCCGAAATGGAGAAACAGTGCCGTACGACTTTTAGAAATGCATGCATGGATTTGAAATAGAACAGTACAATGGTGCATCACTCTTCAGCGATGGGAAGTCGAAGACGTGCCACGGTAATCCCGTTTTACCGTAAAATGCACGTGTCGAAAAAACGAAGGGTAAAAACTTACGAGACACGATCGAGATTCGGGTTGTCCTTTTTGGGCATTAATCTATCCGTTGATGGCTGAAAGCTGTCAAAGCCGTAGAACTCATCGAGGCCTTCATTTTGACAGGTTATGGCTCCCGTAACTCCTAACGAGCCAGAAGTTATGGCCGTCCGAATAATCGATATCTACAGGGTGCAACATCCACGGTGCAGGGTGCAACATCCGTCTGAAATGGCGAAACAGTGCCGTACGACCTTTAAAAATGCGTGCATGGATTTGAAACGGAACAGTACCATGTTGCACCACTCTTCCACGATGGGAAGTCGAAGATGGGGCACCGTAATCCCGTTTTACCTTAAAAATGCACGATCCGAAAAAACGAAGAGTAAAAAACTTACGAGACCCGATTGAGATTCGGGTTGTCCTTTTTTGGCATTAATCAATCCGTTGACGGCTGAAAGCTATCAAAACCATAGAACTCATCGAGGCCTTCGTTTTGACAGGTTATGGCTCCCGTAAATCTAAACGAGCTAAAAGTTATGGCCGTCCGAATAATCGATATCTATAGGGTGCAACATCCACGGTGCAAGGTGCAACATCCGTCCGAAATGGCGAAACAGTGCCGTACGACTTTAAGAAATGCGTGCATGGATTTGAAACGGAACAGTACCATGGTGCACCACTCTCCAGCGATGGGAAGTCGAAGACGGGCCACGGTAATCCCGTTTTACCGTAAAAATCCACGTGTCGAAAAAACAAAGGGTAAAAAACTTACGAGACCCAATTGAGATTCGGGTTGTCCTTTTTGGGCATTAATCTATACGTTGATGGCTGAAAGCTATCAAAACCGTAGAACTCCTCGAGGCCTTCGTTTTGACAGGTTATGGCTCCCGTAACTCTAAACGAGCCAGAAGTTATGGACGTCCGAATAATCAATATCTATAGGGTGCAACATCCACGGTGCAAGGTGCAACATCCGTCCGAAATGAAGAAACAGTGTCGTACGACTTTTAGAAATGCGTGCATGGATTTGAAACAGAACAGTACCATTGTGCATCACTCTTCATCGATGGGAAGTTGAAGACGGGCCACGGTAATCCCGTTTTACCGTAAAAATGCACGTGTCGAAAAAACGATGGGTAAAAAACTTACGAGACCCGATTGAGATTTGGGTTGTCCTTTATGGGCATTAATCTATCCGTCGACGGCTGAAAGCTATCAAAGCCGTATAACTCATCGAGGCCTTCGTTTTGACAGGTTATAGCTCCCGTAACTCTTAACGAGCCAGAAGTTATGGCCGTCCGAATAATCGATATCTACAGGGTGCAACATCCACGTTGCAAGGTGCAACATCTGTTCGAAATGGCGAAACAGTACCGTACGACCTTTAGAAATGCGTGCATGGATTTGAAACGGAACAGTACCATGGTGCACCACTCTTCAGCGATGGAAAGTTGAAGATGGGGCACCGTAATCCCGTTTTACCGTAAAAATCCACGATCCGAAAAAACGAAGGGTAAAAAACTTACGAGACCCGATTGAGATTCGGGTTGTCCTTTTTGGGCATTACTCTATCCGTTGAATGCTGAAAGCTATCATTGCCGTAGAACTCATCGAGGCCTTCGTTTTGACAGGTTATGGCTCCCGTAACTCTAAACGAGCCAGAAGTTATGGCCGACCGAATAATCGATATCAACAGGGTGCAACATCCACGGTGCAAGGTGCAACAACCGTTCGAAATGGCGAAACAGTGCCGTACGGCTTTTAGAAATGCGTGCATGGATTTGAAACGGAACACTACCATGGTGCACCGCTCTCTAGTGATGTTAATCGAAGATCAGCCATGGTAATCCCGTTTTGCCGTAAAAATCCACGTGTCGAAAAAAACGAAGCGTAAAAAACTTACAAGACTCGATTGAGATTCGGGTTGTCCTTTTTGGGCATTAATATATCCGTTGATGGCTGAAAGCTGTCAAAGCCGTAGAACTCATCGAGGCCTTCGTCTTGACAGGTTATGGCTCCCGTAACTCTAAACGAGCCAGAAGTTATGCCCGTCCGAATAATCGATATCTTTAGGGTGCAACATCCACGGTGCGAGGTGCAACATCCGTCCGAAATGGCGAAACAGTGCCCTATGAATTTTAGAAATGCGTGCATGGATTTGAAACGGAACAATACCATGGTGCACCACTCTCCAGCGATAGGAAGTCGAAGATGGTCCACGGTAATCCCGTTTTACCGTGAAAATCAACGTGTCGAAAAAACAAAGGGTAAAAAACTTACGTGACCCGATTGAGATTCGGGTTGTCCTTTTTGGGCATTATTCTATCCGTTGACTGCTGAAAGCTGTCAAAGCCGTAGAACTCATCGAGGCCTTCATTTTGATAGGTTATGGGTCCCGTAACTCTAAATGAGCCAGAAGTTATAGCCGTCCGAATAATCGATATCTACACGGTGCAACATCCACGGTGCAAGGTGCAACATCCGTCCGAAATAGCGAAACAGTGCCGTACGACTTTTAGAAATGCGTGCATGGATTTGAAATGGAACAGTACCATGGTGCATCACTCTTCAGCGATGGGAAGTAGAAGACGGGCCACGGTAATCCCGTTTTACCGTAAAAATGCACGTGTCGAAAAAACGAAGGGTAAAAAATTTACGAGACCCGATTGAGATTCGGGTTGTCCTTTTTGGGCATTAATCTATCCGTTGACAGCTGAAAGCTGTTAAAACCGTAGAACTCATTGAGGCCTTCGTTTTGACAGATTATGGCTCCCGTAACTCTATATAAGCCAGAAGTTATGGCCGTCCGAATAATCGATATCTACAGGGTGCAACATCCACGGTGCAAGGTGCAACATCCGTCCGAAATGGCGAAACAGTGCCGTACGACCTTTAGAAATGCGTGCATGGATTTGAAACGGAACAGTACCATGGTGCAACACTCTCCAGCGATGATAGATCGAAGACCATCCACCGTAATCCAGTTTTACCGTAAAAATCCACGTGTTGAAAAAACGAAGGGTAAAAAACTTACGGGACCTGATTGAGATTCGAGTTGTCCTTTTTGGGCGTTAATCTATCCATTGACGGCTGAAAGCTGTCAAAGACGTAGAACTCGTCAAGGTCTTCGTTTTGACAGGTTATAGCTCCCGTAACACTAAACGAGCCAGAAGTTATGGCCGTCCGAATAATCGATATCTACAGGGTGCAACATCCACGGTGCAAGGTGCAACATCCGTCTGAAATGGTGAAACAGTGCCGTATGACTTTTAGAAATGCGTGCATGGATTTGAAACGGAACAGTACCATGGTGCACCACTCTCCAGCGATGGGAAGTCGAAGACGGGCCACGGTAATCCCGTTTTACCGTAAAAATCCACGTGTCGAAAAAACGAAGGGTAAAAAACTTACGAGACCCGATTGAGATTCGGGTTGTCCTTTTTGGGCATTAGTCTATCCGTTGACGGCTGAAAGCTGTCATAGTCGTAGAATTCATCGAGCCCTTCGTTTTGACAGGTTATGGCTCCCGTAACTCTAAACGAGCCAGAAGTTATGGCCGTCCGAATAATCGATATCTACAGGGTGCAGCATCCACGGTGCAAGGTGCAACATCCGTCCAAAATGGAGAAACGGTGTCGTACGGCTTTTAGAAATGCGTGCATGGATTTGAAACGGAACGGTACCAGGGTGCACCACTCTCCAACGATGGTAAATCGAAGACCAGCCACGGTAATCCCGTTTTGCCGTAAAAATCCACCTGTCGAAAAAACGAAGGGTAAAAAACTTACGAGACCCGATAGAGATTCGGGTTGTCCTTTTTGGGCATTAATATATCCGTTGATGGCTGAAAACTTTCAAAGCCGTAGAACTCATCGAGGCCTTCGTTTTGACAGGTTATGGCTCCCGTAACTCTAAACGAGCCAGACGTTATGGCAGTCCGAATAATCGATATCTACAGGGTGCAGCATCCACGGTGCAAGGTGCAACATCTGTCCGAAATGGCGAAACAGTGTTGTACGACTTTTAGAAATGCGTGCATGGATTTGAAACAGAACATTACCATGGTGCATCACTCTCCAGTGATGGGAAGTCGAAGACGGGCCACGGTAATCCCGGTTTACAGTAAAAATCCACGTGTCGAAAAAACGAAGGGTAAAAAACTTACGAGACCCGATTGAGATTCGGGTTGTCCTTTTTAGGCATTAATCTATCCGTTGACGGCTGAAAGCTTTCAAAGCCGTAGAACTCATCGAGGCCTTCGTTTGACAGGTTATGGATCCCGTAACTCTTAACGAGCCAGAAGTTATGGCCGTCCGAATAATCGATATCCACAGGGTGCAACATCCACGGTGCAAGGTGCAACATCCGTCCGACATGGTGAAACAGTGCCGTACGACTTTTAGAAATGCGTGCATGGATTTGAAATGGAACAGTACCATGGTATACCACTCTCCAGCGATGGTAAATCGAAGACCAGCCACCGTAATCCAGTTTTGCCGTAAAAATCCACGTGTCGAAAAAACGAAGGGTAAAAAACTTACGAGACCCAATTGAGATTCGGGTTGTCCTTTTTGGGCATTAATCTATCCATTGATGGCTGAAAGCTGTCAAAGCCGTAGAACTCATCGAGGTCTTCGTTTTGACAGGTTATGGCTCCCGTAACTCTAAACGAGCCAGAAGTTATGGCCGTCCGAATAATCGATATCTACAGGGTGCAACATCCACGGTGCAAGGTGCAACATCCGTCTGAAATGGCGAAACAGTGTCGTACGACTTTTAGAAATGCGTGCTGTTTGCGCAAAAAAGGGGCAAACACCTCCAATCCATATAATTTAGTTGATTATATGTTATTTTCAATGTTTTGGGTTACTTGTAAAAATATGAAAAAAGCAGGGGATAAACTGTAAAAGACACACAGATTTATAGTGGTTCGGCCAGAACGTGCCTACGTCCACTTTATATGTTATTCTCCTTTTTCTTTCAGATTAAAAGTACAAAGCTTTAAGTACAAGTATAAGAAAGTTGTTTGAAAGTTCCTTCCGTGCTTGAGCTCTCAAACTTGTCTGCCATTGTTGTACCCCTGCCCCTCTATTTATAGAGTGAGGTTGGGGGCAGGGGTCTTGGATGTATATAGCTGCTGATGGGCCTGGGCTGAAGCAATCTGGTCTGGCATATCTGGTTCGGCGAAGCTTGGTTCGGTCGTGGTTGGAGTGGCTTTGGTCCGGTAGGATGTTGGTCCGGTGGTGAGATGAAGGGGAGGTTGGTCTGGTCCGGTTGTGGATTTGGTTCGGTGATACGAGGAGGATGGGTTGGTTCGGTGTGGGATGGAGAGTGTGGGTTCGGTGGCCATCTGGTTCGGCCGTGGTTGCTAGAGAAGCTTTTTGGATCGGTGGCGAGAATTCGCCCAACATTTGCCCCCCAAAGTGGGGCACATGCCTTCATGTGTCGCACTTTGTTTATCTAGGTTGGCTCCATTCGGTTGTGAGTGCCGAATGGGTTGGTCCGGTTATCCTGTCCTCGTCTATAAGTAGGGGCGTGTGTCTTTTGCTATTTTCTACCAAGTGGAAAAGCCGAGTCAAATTTCCGTCTTTGCCGAACCAAGTAAGACCCTTGCGTGCCGAATTGAGATCTTAAAACGTTTCTAGCCGAACCAGATTCCTATCTTTGCCGAACCAGGTGAGACCTTTGCTTGCCGAATGAACCTTTGTTTTGTTCTACCGAATGTACTCGGGACCATGTGTGCCGAATGAAGGCTATATATTTTACCGGATGAGCCGAATGAGCCTGAGGGTTGAATGTCGGATGAGATAATGCGTTCGAATACCGAATGAAATTATCACCGGATGAGCTCGGGGAGTGTAGTGCCGGACGAACTCTCTCCATGTTTTACCGAATGAACTGAAAGGCTTTCAATGCCGAATGGACTTTAATCTCAACCTTTGTGCCTTGAACTTGTTTGCTTGTACTTCCATATTCCTTGTTCTAAATAGTTTTTCTGGTATTTGCAGATAATGTCTCACAAAGCAGAAACTCGATCAGATAAACGGAAGTCCAAGGGCGAAGGAGAGTCCTCCTCCGTGCCCCCAGCCCAGCCAGGATCGGTGCAACATGGACCTGCCCCGAGGTCGTTAGTGGATGGTTACGGTCCCCAGGAACTTCTGGTCTCCCCTCCCGATTGCTTTCCTAGCTCCCTGAAGGAGGAGCAACTCGATGTTATATCTCGTTCCTTCGGAATGGATAGAGTGCGCATGCTATTGCCGGGGGAAGGAGTGATGCCGTATGACCCCCCCCCCCCCGAAGGCTACTTTGCTTACAGCAGATATCATTGCATGTGTGATGCTATCCCGCCTCTCAACACCTGGATAGTTAGCTTTATCACATATCTGAAGGTGGCTCCATTCCAGCTTCAGCCTAACTCCTACGCCATTCTGGTGAGACTTTTCGTCATCTTTCAGAGGAAATATGGACGTCCTCCTTCCAACCGGGAGATCCGGTATCTGTACAACTTGAGAGGCTACAAGAAGGGGTCTCCATATATCAGTTTGGAAGCGGCCGTGCCCTTCAAGCCTGTTCTGGATTTGTACTCGAAGCTTAGTATGTTCAAGAAGGAATGGTTTTTCATTAGGGATGACCCTGTTTCTTTCCGCCTTTTCACTTCTGGCTGCAAGTTGAACTACATTTATATTTTCCTCGTCCCGATCGCAATGCTTCATCTTATATGCGTTTACTTCTTGCTAGCAACAGGTGGCTTTACGGTCGTGGAAAATGATTCCTTGGCGCGGATGGCTGCTGAAATAAAGGTCATTCCGGGAAGGGATAGGTCGGCTTCCTACCTGATCAGGAATGCCACTCTCCTGGAGTACAACCTGATTCTGCCACGTCAATCTGTGGTTAAACAGAGAGATACAGCCGAGGAGAGGGCTGCTAAAGCTAAGGATGGGGCTACTGCGAAGAGTAGCAAGAAGAGACCTTTCTCGGTACCTCCAGTCGTTTGGGGAAAGAAACTTAAGAAGTCTGATGGACCTTCTACCAGCACATGTCCAGACATTCTGGAGGAGGAAGGTGGAGAGGAGGAAAGAGGCGAGGAGGAGAGCGGAGGAGATGGAGAAGTTGAAGGACAGGGTGGTAGCGGCGCCAGGGCTTTGTCTTCTGAGCAGGCAGGGGATATCCAGGAGTGGATGGATGATGCCTTTCGCCAGGCTTTTGAGGGGTTGGAGGAAGGATCAGCCTCGGTGGAGAAGGCAAAGGAGGTTGACAAGGCTGGGGCTGGTGCCGATCCATTCTCTAAGAGTTCTTCAGCTAAGGCGACTCCAGCGATTCAAGGTGAACTTTTGACTTCTACAGACTCCATTTGTGATAGGGACTTAGGAATATTTTATGGTTCGCTTCCGTCCTGGACTTAGATTCAGGACTTATTGCAGTATTCTACTCCTCCGCAGGGTTTGTATAACAGACGTGCCTTCTCATTCATTTTAAGTTAGCATATTTCTTGAATTATGGACCCTTGTATGTTTGTAACACTTGTTCTTTATTACAGGGGCAGGCGAGGTGGCCAAAACTTCAGACGTTCGACACCGCCTTGAACAATACAAGTTACTTAGAGCCTCTGCCAAGCCTAAGCCTCCCACTAGTCATCCAGGAGACGTAGTTAGCTACCGTCCTCTTCTTGGGGTCATCGAAGAGAGTATTCAGAAAAACAAGAGGAGTCGCTCCTTATTTGAATCTTCACCCGGTCCGCAGCTTCCACCTCAACCTATTCATGATATCACGGGGGAAGACACTGAGTATATTCCCTCCTCGCATCCGTCTGAAAATCCTACCGTCATCCGCATAAAACGTCTCGACGTGCCTCGCAATCCCTTTGACGGCCACCCGGATTTGGACCCCAGCTCTCAGGATATCTTATTTGACGAGGCCACGGGCGAGCATCTTATCCCCTGCAATCCCATGGTTCGGGTTCTTGATGAGGCTAAGTCCCTGGATCTGGATCTGCTCACTACTCGGATAGCTGCTATGGGGGACGAAGCCAAGGCCAACATTGACCGGGTCGTGAAGGAGGCCAAGAAGTTAATAGAACATCACGCTCGATTGGCCAAGGTCGGGGAGGAGATAGGGAGTGCCAATATAAGGCTACGGTTAGTGGTCGCTGATCAGGCCAAGCAACTTGCCGACCAGGCTATTCAAATTTCGCAACATGAAGCCGTCTCCCGATGACTGAAGAAGACCATGGAGGAGGCTAGCAGAGCCGAGTTGCGGAAAATGGAGGCCGCTTGCAAGAAGCGCATTGAATGGCCATTACCACGGTTGATGAGTTAGGAGGGCGGATCTTGAGCAGGTTGAAGAAATATCTGGGAGGCTCGAAGCTGCAGAACTTGCTCAAGCCAAGTTGAAAGAAGAGATGGAGGAGATGAGGAGATCCCTTCAGGCTGAATGCTCGAGATACTGGCGGGAGAGGGATGTTGTCGTCGCTAAGTTGCGGTCCTCCGAGGCCCGGGTGAGGGAGTTTGAGGAGAATGAGGGGATGATGGATGAGATGCTGCAGGACATGTACTTCCGTACCTGGAAGCAGGGTAATCTATCCTGGATGGATGACTATCCCCAGATCATGGCCAGGATATATCTCCGGACTTTGGAGGAGGCCAGGGCCGACGCAGAGAAGGAAGGTGGTGCGGCATTCAGTATGGATATGGTTACTGCCCAGTTTTCAAAGGAGGAGAAGATAGCGGTGAAGGAGGGGATGCGGCTACTTGCTGCGGAGGAAGCCGGTGTGCAGTTGGGGGATGAGGACTAAGAAGCAGGTGTTGGTGAGTTTTCTCTTTTTAGCCTTTCATAACTTGATCGTTCGTTGCCGGTTTTAATGGACTTTTTTTCTGAATTGGACAGGTGGGACTTCTGGTCAACATGCTGGGAGCTCCGATCCTGCTGTCAAGTAGATTCGGAGAGCTAGTGAGTTGGGGGTGGAGCACTGATGCAGTCGACTACTTGATCCGATCCGTATAGTTTTTGGTTTTCTTGACTTTCCTGTTTATACTTAGTCAAAAACATTAGTGTATTTTCGGATTGTAATTATGTCCGTGAACGACTCTTCGTTATTTTATAACACGAGCTGATTTTGTTATATTTTGAATGCTGTCATTGCTTTTGATGTGTTGTATAAGAAATGTAACCATGCATACGCCTGTGATTTGATTGTGTTTGACACTAAGTTTCTGCTGTAATATAATTTCATGTTTTGCAATGTTAGTGTGAAGTATGAATATGAATTGCAGCTATGCATTAATGTATAAAAGTGGAAGGTACCGCCCTTCATGTTTCGGCTGTGGACGGCAACTTTGTGCGCCCTGCAAGACTAAGCATGGAATGCTGATGAGTGTCTCGTCATCCGGTTGTAAGTTTCTATTCCCATTAGCGAGCGTTCCCTATTTCATGTCCTGTACTTTCAAGCACCGTTACGGAGAATAGGAGAAAAGTTTTAAATGAAATGGAAATATAGGAAAAGTAAAACTTCCAGTCACGGAAGGCCGTCGATGTGCTTAAGTTCGTGGCAAACGGGTTTTGTAGTCGCTTTCCCTAGCTGTGGGTCCTGGAGACATTTGTCACCCATCTTACGCCTCTACGGGGAGTTTTCTTTCTTACCACGGCCGCACTTAAGACACATCGGAGCCGATCGCGCATAGTAACTACCCGGGCCATTATGGCCCGTAATCGTGGGTATTATTCGATTTACTGTGGCCGGCTAGCGTGGGGGACGATCGTCAACTGTGAATTGCCCCTGGCTGGCCACACCTTATGTTGGGGCTTATGATCGGTTCACAGTTGCCGACGAGCCGAATCGCTGTAATGAGCTGCCATCGGCTATAGTCGGCCTTTTTTTGATGACTTATACTCGGCTTATTATAGTCGGCTCTAAGGGCCGAGGCAAACAATGAGTTAACTCGCGGTAGAGGGATACCAGAGCAAAGTGTCTCATTGGCGAGGGCATAGGATCGCAGCGTACCTGTTAGATTTTGTTCAGGTGGAGTTGTGTTGCGAAGCTCTGAATTGAAATGTCATCTGCAAAGGATTTTGTTCAACAGCAAAGGATAAAGATTAACAAGTAGCCAAGATATAAAGGAACAAGTTAACAAGAGCCAAGTTTTTTAAAGTGGTTCGGCATGAAAATGCCTATCTCCACCGATTCTCTTTGTTAATTCACTTCATATGGGCAGTACAAGTTAAAAAAAGTGTCGACGGAGGTGTCGGATGTTCCATGCCCTCTGGAACACCTCTCCGTCCACTGTTGACAAAATGTAAGCTCCGTTGTGGAGATCTTTATGAATTACATATGGTCCGTCCCAGATTGGATCCAGCGCTCCTGGGCGCGGAAAGATTCACTTGAGGACAAGATCTCCTTATTATAAGCTGCGATGTTTGACTTTGGAGTTGTATAGTGCTGCCACTTTTTGTCTATGAGCTGCTGCTTTGAGTGCTGCATCATCCCTTCTCTCCTCAATTAGATCCAAAGACATGTGGAGGAGTTCTTCGTTTTCTTCTGGGTTGTAGTGGATCCTACGGTGGGAAGGCACAATAGTCTCGACTGGGAGCATTGCCTCTGATCCGTATGCCAAAGAGAAAGGAGTATGCCCTGTTGATGTTCTGAAAGATGTGCGATAGGCCCAAAGTGCTGTAGGAAGTTCGTCCACCCAAGCGCCTTTTGACTTTTCGAGCTTCTTCTTGATTAGAGTCTTGAGGATTTTGTTGACATCTTCGACTTGGCCGTTTGCTTGAGGATAAGCTACAGATGAGAAGCTTTTGTGAATTCCGTGCTCTTGGCACCAATCGGCGAATTCTTCGCTGTCAAATTGAAGTCCGTTGTCTGATATGATCTTGAGTGGGACTCCGTACCTGCACAGAATATTTTTGATCAAGGAGTTGATAACTTTTGTCGAAAATATTTTATTTAGCGGTTCCGCCTCCACCCATTTGGTGAAATAGTCAACTGCCACTATAGCATATTTGGCTCCGCCTCGGCCCATTGGCAGTTCGCCAATCAAGTCAATTCCCCATACTGCAAAGGGCCAAGGGCTGGTCATTTGAGTAATATCATTTATGGATAGTTGAGGAATCTTAGCAAATTTCTGACATCTGTCGCATCTCTTGACGAAGTCCAAGGCATCTTTGTTTAAGGTGGGCCAGAAATACCCACATCGGAGTATCTTCTTTGCCAGGGTATGCCCTCGGGTGTGGTCTCCACAACTTCCCTGGTGGATATTTTATAGAATTTCCTTGGCTTCTCTTTCAGCAACGCACCTCAATAAGGGGTTAGAGAAGCCGCGCCGATAGAGGATGCCTTCTTGTATCGCATAGTGGGAAGCTTTCCTTAGAATTTTCTTTATTTCATTTCGCCCGTCGGGTAGGGTGCCATTTTGTAAGTATTCCCGGATAGGGGTCATCCATGTTTCTTTTTCGGTTGCAGCTATCAGATTTACTTGCTCGAAGCTCGAGGTTAGTAGCCTTGAGACAGTTATCGCTCCAGAAGTGGTATCATCTCCCATGCTAGCTTGCTTTGCCAGCTCGTCGGCCTCTTGATTTTCTTCTCGAGGAATGTGTTTGATCGAGTAGTGCTCTAATTGATTGAGCAGCTGCTTGGTCTTTTTCAGATATGCCGTGAGCCGCTCTCCTCGAGTCTGGAACTCCCCCAGTATCTGATTTACGATGAGTTGTGAATCACTGTGAAGACATAAGGAACTGACTCCGATCTCCAGGGCGAGCTCTAATCCGGCTATTACTGCTTCATATTCGGCATCGTTGTTGGTGGCAGCGAATTCCAGCCTTAGTGCATAACGCAGCTTTCTTCCCCTGGAAGTGATGATCACAACGCCTGCCCCCGAGCCTTGTTCGTTCGATGCTCCATCCACAAAGAGACTCCACTTGATGTCCTTTGTTATTTCAGGCTGCTCCCTGCCTTCGTTGACAGTGAATTCGGCGATGAAATCGGCTATGACTTGTCCCTTGATGGCAGTGCGAGGATGGTAGGTGATATCATATTGGCTTAACTCGATGCACCACTTGAGCAGTCGTCCAGAGGTGTCAGGACGATGGAGAACTTGCCTCAATGGTTGGTCGGTTAGGATTCTGATGGGATGAGATTGGAAATAGTGTCGCAGCTTCCTTGATGTGATTAGTAAACAGTACGCCAGTTTCTCGAGTTTAGAATACCGGGCTTCTGCTCCCGTGAACCTTTTGCTTATGAAGTATACTGGCCGTTGTGTGCAGCTTTCTTCTCTTACCAAAGCGGCGCTTAGGGCATGTGGTGACACGGCTTGGTATAGGTATAGTTCTTCGCCTTCATTAGGAGTTGAGAGTACTGGTGGTCGCTGGAGGTGTTCAATTTGGTTAAGGAAGGCTGTTGAACACTCATCGGTCCATTTGAATTTTCCTTTGTCTTTCTTCAGGGCTTCGAAGAAAGGAATGCATTTGTCAGTAGCTTTAGAGATGAACCGGCTTAGGGCGGCCACTTTTCCGTTTAGGCTTTGCATCTCTTTTCGAATGGATGGTGTCTTGATATCTTGCAAGGCCCGGACTTGTTCGGGGTTTGCTTCAATCCCGCTGGCACGAACGATGAATCCCAAGAACTTTCCCGATGATACTCCGAAGGAGCACTTTAGAGGGTTCAGCTTCATTCCATATTGGTGAAGTACTTGAAACATCTCGTCCAGATGGTTTATATGGTTGTTGGCTTTCCTTGATTTTACCAGCATGTCATCCACATAAACTTCCATAGTTCGTCCTATTAGTTCTGCAAACATCTTGTTGACGAGGCGCTGATAAGTAGCTCCGGCGTTTTTAAGTCCGAACGGCATTACCTTGTAGCAGTACAATCCTCGGTCAGTAATGAAGCTAGCGTGGTCTTGATTGGGGGCGTGCATAGGGATCTGGTTATACCCTGAGTATGCGTCCATAAAGGATGAAAGTTCGTGTCCGGCAATGTTGTCCACGAGTTGGTCGATTCGAGGGAGTGGGAAGCAGTCTTTTGGGCAAGCGTCATTTAAGTTGGAGAAATCGATGCACGTTCGCCACTTCCCATTAGCTTTCTTTACCATTACGGGGTTGGCGATCCATTCCGGGTAGATGGCTTCACGTATGAAGTCATTGGCAAGTAAGTTCTTTACTTCTTCCTCAAGGGCTGCTGATCGTTCTCCCCCCATACTCCTCTTCATTTGCTTTACCGGTACCTTGGTAGGATCGATGTTCAGTGCGTGGCATGCTACGTCTGGGGAGATTCCAGTCATATCAGCATGCGTCCATGCAAATACATCCATGTTGTGGCGAAGAAAATCAATGAGTTGATTCTTTAATTCTTTTTTTAGATGAGATCCGACTCTCAGCAGTTTGCTGGGATCGCGTTTGTCTACAGATACGAATTCCATAGCCTCTGCAGGCTCGGCGGTGGCCTCCTCCTCTTTGTCCCTGGGGTCTAATTCATTGAAAGGATCACTGGTATACTGAAGAGGAGGGGCTTTCTTTAGTTGCTATGCTTCCAAGCTTTTCATGCAGAGAATAGTCTCTGCATTTTTCCCTTTATCTCTCCTGTGATTATTGCGAAGTTCGGTTACATAGCAGTCCCGAGTTGCGTCTTGATCTCCTTCTACTTCTCCCACTCCATCATCCGTCGGGAACTTCATCTTCAGGCACTATGGGGCGAGGACGATTTGGAAGTCGTACAAGGATGGTCTCCCCAAAAAGGCATGGTAGGCCGAGTGGTTGTCTATCAGCACGAATGTTTGTTTCCGAACGGCGGAGCGGGGATGACTTCCCAATTCAACAAGGAGATCCAATTGTCCGAGGGGCATCTTTGCTTCTCCAGTGAAACCATGTAGCGGTTTGTTGCAGGGAGACACGTCCTTCATTGACAGCTTCATTTTGTCGAAAGCATGCTTGAACAGAATATTCACTGAGCTTCCAGTGTCTACTAGGATCCGAAAAACTTTAGCTGGGCCGAACCAGGCAGAGATGACCATAGGATCCATATGAGGGTATTGCCTTCCTTCTAGGTCGCGCCCACTGAATGTGATGACATTATTTTCCCTCCACTTAGGGTGGCATTCTTCCATAACAGAATTGACACAGTCTCCCTCGCTTCTGAGTGAGTTTCCATACCTTTCCATTTCTGCCCAGCTCTTGTCGGCGATGTGTGGCCCTCCAGATATTGTATGGACCACTATCTTCTCTTGGCTGGAACCGCTGGTGTTGCGATTTCCTCCGCCTGTCTCTGGGTGGAGCTGCCCTGGGTTTTCCTTGGCGGGAGCTGGAGTCCTATCCTGGCCCTTTACATAGCATTCCAGCCTCCTTCTCCTGATATGTTCTTCAATTAGGTCTCGTAGATGACGGCATTTGTTGGTATCGTGCCCATGAGACTCGTGGAAACGGCAGAATTTTTCGGACTGGATTGCGCGATTTGACTCTTTCTTGTACGGGGGGCGCTTGTATGTAAGTTCGTCCTGGGTGGCCAGGAATATGTTCTCGACTGTTTCATTCAAGGGAGTGTATGCGTCAAATCTCGGTCCTGGTCGGTACAAGCGCTTTTCTCCCTTCTTTCCCCCTACATTGTCTCTTGAGTCGTTTCTTCGAATGTCATTCGTTGTGGCGGCGGCGTTTCCATGAGCCGCCTTAGCATGTGGTCCTGTCTGCCTTTTAGTGGCAGCCTCTTTGAGTCTCATGTACTTCCCAGCTTCATGGAAGAAATCGGGAAAGGTAGCTGGTTTTTCATTAGTTAGTCTTCTGGCAAACTTGGTATCTGGGTGAACACCGCTACAGAGGGCCATTAGGGTGAGTTTCTCATCAGCATCTTGGACTGCGGACGCTGCGGCGTTGAACCGGGTTAGATATTGTTGCAGTGTCTCTCCGGATTTGTGTTTGACAGTAGATAGGGAATAAACATCCTTGGGTTGTTCCACATGAATGCGGAACTGGCTAATGAACTTTTCTTTCAACATCTCCCATGAGTTGATAGATCCTTGGGGTAGATGGCAGAACCAGGAGGTAGCTAGGTCTGCTATGAATAGTGGAAAGCATTTACACAACACTCCTTCCGTTGCTCCGCTCATGAGAATATGCTGTGTGTATCTCTGTAAGTGTACAACGGGGTCGGAAGTTCCCTTGTACGGTTCCATCGTCGGCATTTTCCATTCTCGGGGGGTGATGGCGGTTTCGATGTCGCGGGTGAAAGGGCTGGTTACCCTAGCGCCTATCCCTCGATCCCTTTGCTCCCGTCGGACGCATTCCCTGAATAATCGTGCCATTCTTTCATCAGAATTTGGAGCGGACAAAAATGAGCTTGGTTCTTCCTTGCGGGATCGATCTCGTCTAGATGACCTGTAGGGATGGTATAGCCTATCACTTCTGACGTTATCCAATGGCTGTCTTTGGCTGCTCGGATGCATGCTAGGACCAGCTACAGTTGCCCCCGCCTTGATCTTCCCCTGTGGGGTTCTGTTTCGAGCATTTCCATGGGGTCAACTTCGGGCTGGGTCCTAGCTCGGCTCCGTTCAGCGGGGTTTCTATGATGAGGCGGCATGACTGGCTCAGCTACATCCGACCCTCGCCTGGTGCTCCCCCATTGGGTTCGGTTCCAAGCGCTTCCACGAGTCGGAGTTCGGGCTGAGTCCGGGCGCGGCCCCTATCATTGTTGTTCCTGTTTAGCTTCTTCGAAGAGGGAAGATCTTTGTTGTCTCTAAGATCCTCCAGATTGAGACTCACCCCAAGATTCAGTATTGCGGTTGGATTCTTTGGCATCCCTCAAGCGCGACATGAGTTGGTTCACCAAAGCTTCTTGTTGGGATGCGAAGCGGTTAGTCACTTCAACCACGACTCTGTCTAGGTCTGCCCTAGTGATTGCTGCCGGTTGTTCCGCGGTACGGGCTGTCGGATTTGCCTGATCTACATTTGGCATTGCTGTCGTAGTGGGGTGGTTCTCTTGATCTGGATTCGCAGGATCTGGAGAGCTGCTAGTTGCAACGTTCTTTCCCTTGTTGGCGTCTTTTCTCGGCCTGGAAGTCATGTTTCCTAGGCAATGAAGGGTGCCATTAGGCCCGATTGAGATTCGGGTTGTCCTTTTTGGGCATTAATATATCCGTTGACGGCTGAAAGCTATCAAAGCCATAGAACTCATCGAGGCCTTCGTTTTGATAGGTTATGGCTCCCGTAACTCTAAACGAGCCAGAATTTATGGCCGTCCGAATAATCGATATCTACAGGGTGCAACATCCACAGTGCAGGGTGCAACATCCGTCCGAAATGGCCAAACAGTGCCGTACGACCTTTAGAAATGCGTGCATGGATTTGAAACGGAACATTACCATGGTGCACCACTCTCCAGCGATGGGAAGTCGAAGACGGGCCACCGAAATCCCGTTTTACCGTAAAAATCCACGTGTCGAAAAAACGAAGGGTAAAAAACTTACGAGACCCGATTGATATTCGGGTCATCCTTTTTGGGGATTAATCTATATGTTAACGGCTGAAAGCTGTCAAAGCCGTAGAACTCATCGAGGCCTTCGTTTTGACAGGTTATGGCTCCCGTAACTCGAAACGAGCCAGAAGTTATGCCCGTCCAAATAATCGATATCTACAGGGTGCAACATCCACGGTGCAAGGTGCAACATCCGTCCGAAATGGGGAAACAGTGCCGTAGAACTTTTAGAAATGCGTGCATGGATTTGAAACAGAACATTACCATGGTGCACCACTCTCCAGTGATGGGAAGTCGAAGACGGGCCACGGTAATCCCGTTTTACCGTAAAAATCCACGTGTCGAAAAAACGAAGGGTAAAAAACTTACGAGACCCGATTGATATTCGGGTCGTCCTTTTTGGGGATTAATCTATCTGTTAACGGCTGAAAGCTGTCAAAGCCGTAGAACTCATCGAGGCCTTCGTTTTGACAGGTTATGGTTCCCGTAACTCTTAACGAGCCAGAAGTTATGGCCGTCCGAATAATCGATATCTACAGGGTGCAACATCCACGGTGCAAGGTGCAACATCCGTCCAACATGGCGAAACAGTGCCGTATGACTTTTAGAAATGCGTGCATGGATTTGAAACGGAACATTACCATGGTGCACCACTCTCCAGTGATGGGAAGTCGAAGACGGGCCACGGTAATCCCGTTTTGCCGTAAAAATCCACGTGTCGGAAAAACGAAGGGTAAAAAACTTACGAGACCCGATTGAGATTCGGGTTGTCCTTTTTGGGGTTTAATCTATCCGTTGATGGCTGAAAGCTGTCAAAGCCGTAGAACTCATCGACGCCTTCGTTTTGACAGGTTATGGCTCTCGTAACTCTAAACGAGCCAGAAGTTATGGCCGTCCGAATAATCGATATCTACAGGGTGCAACATCCACGGTGCAAGGTGCAACATCCGTCCGACATGGCGAAACAGTGCCGTACGACTTTTAGAAATGCATGCATGGATTTGAAATGGAAAAGTACCATGGTGCACCACTCTCCAGCGATGGTAAATCGAAGACCAGCCACCGTTATCCCATTTTTCCGTAAAAATCCACGTGTCGAAAAAACGAAAGGTAAAAAACTTACGAGACCCGATTGAGATTCGGGTTGTCCTTTTTGGGCATTAGTCTATCCGTTGACGGCTGAAAGCTATCAAAGCCTTAGAACTCATCGAGGCCTTCATTTTGACAGGTTATGGCTCCCGTAACTCTAAACGAGCCAGAAGTTATAGCCGTCCGAATAATTGATATCTACAGGGTGCAACATCCACGGTGCAAGGTGCAACATCCGTCCGAAATGGAGAAACAGTGCCGTACGACTTTTAGAAATGCGTGCATGGATTTCAAACGGAACAGTACCATGGTGCACCACTCTTCAGCGATGGGAAGTTGAAGACGGGCCCCGGTAATCCCGTTTTACCGTAAAAATCCACGTGTCGAAAAAAACGAAGGGTAAAAAACTTACGAGACCCGATTGAGATTCGGGTTGTCCTTTTTGGGCATTAATCTATCCGTTGACGGCTGAAAGCTGTCAAAGCCGTAGAACTCATCGAGGCCTTCGTTTTGACAGGTTATGGCTCCCGTAACTCTAAACGAGCCAGAAGTTATGGTCGTCCGAATAATCGATATCTACAGGGTGCAACATCCAAGATGCAAGGTGCAACATCCGTCCGACATGGTGAAACGGCGCCGTACGACTTGTAGAAATGTGTGCATGGATTTGAAACAGAACAGTACCATGGTGCACCACTCTCCAGCGATGGTAAATCGAAGACCAGCCACCGTAATCCCGTTTTGCCGTAAAAATCCACATGTCGAAAAAACGAAGGGTAAAAAACTTACGAGACCCGATTGAGATTCGGGTTGTCCTTTTTGGGCATTAATATATCCGTTGATGGCTGAAAGCTGTCAAAGCCGTAGAAATCATCGAGGCCTTTGCTTTGACAGCTTATGGCTCCCGTAACTCTAATCGAGCCAGAAGTTATGGCCGTCCGAATAATCGATATCTACAGGGTGCAACATCCACGGTGCAAGGTGCAACATCCGTCCAAAATGCCGAAACAGTGCCGTATTACTTTTAGAAATGCGTGCATGGATTTGAAATGGAACATTACCATGGTGCCCCACTCTCCAGCGATGGGAAGTCGAAGACGGACCACGGTAATCCCGTTTTACCGTAAAAATCCACGTGTCGAAAAAACGAAGGGTAAAAAACTTACGAGACCCGATTGAGTTTCGGGTTGTCCTTTTTGGGCATTAATCTATCCGTTGACGGCTGAAAGCTGTCAGAGCCGTAGAAATCATCGCGGCCTTCGTTTTGACAGGTTATGGATCCCGTAACTCTTAACGAGCCAGAAGTTATGGCCGTCCGAATAATCGATATCTACAGGGTGCAACATCCACGGTGCAAGGTGCAACATCCGTCCGACATGGCGAAACAGTGTCGTACGACTTTTAGAAATGCGTGCATGGATTTGAAACGGAACAGTACCATGGTGCACCGCTCTCCAGCGATGGTAAATCGAAGACGGGCAACGGTAATCCCGTTTTACCGTAAAAATCCACGTGTCGAAAAAACGAAGGGTAAAAAACTTACGTGACCCGATCGAGATTCGGGCTGTCCTTTTTGGGCATTAATCTATTCGTTGACGGCCGAAAGCTATCAAAGCCGTAGAACTCATCGAGGCCTTCGTTTTGACAGGTTATGGCTCCCGTAACTCTAAACGAGCCAGAAGTTATGGCCGTCCGAATAATCGATATCTACAGGGTGCAGCATTCACGGTGCAAGGTGCAACATCCGTCCGAAATGGCGAAACAGTGCCGTACGGCTTTTAGAAAAGCGTGCATGGATATGAAACAGAACAGTACCATGGTGTACCACTCTCCAGCGATGGTAAATCGAAGACCAGCCACGGTAATCACGTTTTGCCGTAAAAATCCACGTGTCGAAAAAACGAAGGGTAAAAAACTTACGAGACCCGATTGAGATTCTGGTTGTCCTTTTTGGGCATTAATTTATCCGTTGATGGCTGAAAGCTGTCAAAGCCGTAGAACTCATCGAGACCTTCGTTTTGACAGGTTATGGCTCCCGTAACTCTAAACGAGCCAGAAGTTATGCCCGTCCGAATAATCGATATCTACAAGGTGCAACATCCACGGTGCAAGGTGCAACACCCGTCCGACATGACGAAACAGTGCCGTACGACTTTTAAAAATGCATGCATGGATTTGAAAAGGAATAGTACCATGGTGCACCACTCTCCAGTGATGGTAAATCGAGGACCAGCCACCGTAATCCCGTTTTGCCGTAAAAATCCACGTGTCGAAAAAACGAAGGGTAAAAAACTTACGAGACCCGATTGAGATTCGGGTTGTTCTTTTTGGGCATTAATCTATCCGTTGACGGCTGAAAGCTGCCAAAGCCGTAGAACTCATCGAGGCCTTCGTTTTGACAGGTTATGGCTCCCGTAACTCTAAACGAGCCAGAAGTTAAGGCCGTCCGAATAATTGATATCTACAGGGTGCAACATCCACGGTGCAAATTGCAACATCCGTCCGAAATGGAGAAACAGTGTCGTACGACTTTTAGAAATGCATGCATGGATTTGAAACGGAGCAGTACCATGGTGCATCACTCTTCAGCGATGGAAAGTTGAAGACGGGCCACGGTAATCCCGTTTTACCGTAAAAATCCACGATCCGAAAAAATGAAGGGTAAAAAACTTACGAGGCCCTATTGAGATTCGGGTTGTCCTTTTTAGGCATTAATCTATCCGTTGACGGCTGAAAGCTGTCAAAGCCATAGAACTCATCGAGGCCTTCGTTTTAATAGGTTACGTCTCTAAACGAGCCAGAATTTATGGCCATCCGAATAATCGATATCTACAGGGTGCAACATCCACGGTGCAGGGTGCAACATCCGTACGAAATGGCGAAACAGTGCCGTACGACCTTTAGAAATGCGTGCATGGATTTGAAACGGAACAGTACCATGGTGCACCACTCTCCATCAATGGTAAATCGAAGACCAGCCACGGTAATCCTGTTTTGCCGTAAAAATCCACGTGTCGAAAAAACGAAGGGTAAAAAACTTACGAGACCCGATTGAAATTCGGGTTGTCCTTTTTGGGCATTAATATATCCATTGATGGCTGAAAGCTGTCAAAGCCGTAGAACTCATTGAGGCCTTCGTTTTGACAAGTTATGGCTCCCGTAAATCTAAACGAGCCAGAAGTTATGCCCGTCCGAATAATCGATATCTACAGAGTGCAACATCCACGGTGCAAGGTGCAACATCCGTCCGAAATGGCGAAACAGTGACGTACGACCTTTAGAAATTCGTGCATGGATTTGAAACGGAATAGTACCATGGTGCACCACTCTTCAGCGATGGGAAGTTGAAGACGGGCCACGGTAATCTCGTTTTACCGTAAAAATCCACGTGTCGAAAAAACGAAGGGTAAAAAACTTACGAGACCCGATTGAGATTCAGGTTGTCCTTTTTGGGCATTAATCTATCCGTTGATGGCTGAAAGCTGTCAGAGCCATAGAACTCATCGAGGCCTTCGTTTTGACAGGTTTTGGCTCCCGTAACTCTAAACGAGCCAGAAGTTATGGCCGTCCGAATAATCGATATCTACAGGGTGCAACATCCATGGTGCAAGGTGCAACATCCATCCGAAATGGCGAAACAGTGCCGTACGACTTTTAGAAATGCATGCATGGATTTGACATGGAACAGTACAATGGTGCACCACTCTCCAGCGATGGTAAATCGAAGACCAGCCAGCGTAATCCCGTTTTGCCGTAAAAATCCACGTGTCGAAAAAGCGAAGGGTAAAAAACTTACGAGACCCGATTGAGATTCAGATTGTCCTTTTTGGGCATTTATATATCCGTTGATGGCTGAAAGCTCAAAGCCGTAGAACTCATCGAGGCCTTCGTTTCGACAGGTTATGGCTCCCCTAATTCTAAACGAGGCAGAAGTTATGGCCGTCCGAATAATTGATATCTACAGGGTGCAACATTCACGGTGCAAGGTGCAACATCCCTCCGAAATGGCGAAACAGTGCCGTACGGCTATTAGAAAAGCGTGCATGGATTTGAAACGGAACAGTACCATGGTGCACCACTCTCCAGCGATGGTAAATCGAAGACCAGCCATGGTAATCCCGTTTTGCCGTAAAAATCCACGTGTCGAAAAAACGAAGGGTAAAAAACTTACGAGACTTGATTGAGATTCGGGTTGTCATTTTTGGGGTTTAATATATCCGTTGATGGCTGAAAGCTGTCAAAGCCGTAGAACTCATCGAGGCCTTCGTTTTGACAGGTTATGGCTCCCGTAACTCTAAACGAGCCAGAAGTTATGCCCGTCCGAATAATCGATATCTATAGGGTGCAACATCCACGGTGCAAGGTACAACATCCATCCGACATGGCGAAACAGTGCCGTACGACCTTTAGAAATGCGTGCATGGATTTGAAATGGAACAGTACCATGGTGCACCACTCTCCAGCGATGGTAAATCGAAGACCAGCCACCGTAATCCCGTTTTGCCGTAAAAATCCACGTGTCGAAAAAACGAAGGGTAAAAAATTTACGAGACCCGATTGAGATTCGGGTTGTCCATTTTGGGCATTAATCTATCCGTTGAAGGTTGAAAGCTGTCAAAGCCGTAGAACTCATCGAGGCCTTCGTTTTGACAGGTTATGGCTCCCGTAACTCTAAACGAGGCAGAAGTTATGGCCGTCCGAATAATCGATATCTACAGGGTGCAACATCCACGGTGCAAGGTGCAACATCTGTCCGACATGGCAAAACAGTGCCGTACAACTTTTAGAAATGCGTGCATGGATTTGAAACGGAACAGTACCATGGTGCACCAATCTCTAGCGATGGTAAATCGAAACCAGCCACGGTAATCCCGTTTTGCCGTAAAAATCCACGTGTCGAAAAAACGAAGGGTAAAAAACTTACGAGACCCGATTGAGATTCGGGTTGTCCTTTTTGGGCATTAATCTATCCGTTGACGGCTGAAAGCTGTCAAAGCCGTAGAACTCATCAAGGCCTTCGTTTTGACAGGTTATGGCTCCCGTAACTCTAAACGAGCCAGAAGTTATGGCCGTCCGAATAATCGATATCTACAGGTTGCAACATCCACGGTGCAAGGTGCAACATCCGTCCGAAATGGCGAAACAGTGTCGTACGACTTTTAGAAATGCGTGCATGGATTTGAAACGGAACAGTACCATGGTGCACCACTCTCCAGCGATGGCAAGTCGAAGACGGGCCACGGTAATCCCGTTTTACCGTAAAAATCCACGTGTCGAAAAAACGAAGGGTAAAAAACTTACGAGACCCGATTGAGATTCGGGTTGTCCTTTTTGGGCATTAATCTATCCATTGACGGCTGAAAGCTGTCAAAACCGTAGAACTCATCTAGGCCTTCGTTTTGACAGGTTATGGCTCCCGTAACTCTAAACGAGCCAGAAGTTATAGCCGTCCGAATAATCGATATCTACAGGGTGCAACATCCACGGTGCAAGTTGCAACATCCGTCCGAAATGGAAAAACAGTGCCATACGGCTTTTATAAATGCGTGCATGGATTTGAAACGGAACAGTACCATGGTGCACCACTCTTCAGCGATGGGAAGTCAAAGACAGGGCAAAGTAACCCCTTTTTACCGTAAAAATCCACGTGTCGAAAAAACGAAGGGTAAAAAACTTACGAGACCCGATTGAGATTCGGGTTGTCCTTTTTGGGTATTACTCTATCCGTTGACGGCTGAAAACTATCAATGCTGTAGAACTCATCGAGGCCTTCGTTTTGACAGCTTATGGCTCCCGTAACTCTAAACGAGCCAGAAGTTATAGCCGTCCGAATAATCGATATCTACAGGGTGCAACATTCACGTGCAAGGTGCAACATCCGTCCGAAATGGCGAAACAGTGTCGTACGGCTTTTAGAAATGCATGCATGGATTTGAAACGGAACAGTATCATGGTGCACCACTCTCCAGCGATGGTAAATCGAAGACCAGCCACGACAATCCCGTTTTGCTGTAAAAATCCACGTGTCGAAAAAACGAAGGGTAAAAAACTTATGAGACCCGATTGAGATTCGGGTTGTCCTTTTTGGGCATTAATATATCCATTGAAGGCTGAAAGCTGTCAAAGCCGTAGAACTCATCGAGGCCTTCGTTTTGACAGGTGATGTCTCCCGTAACTCTAAACGAGCCAGAAGGTATGGCCGTCCGAATAATCGATATCTACAGGGTGAAACATCCACATGCAACGTCCGTCCGAAATGTCGAAATAGTGTCGTACGACTTTTAGAAATACGTGCATGGATTTGAAATGGAACATTACCATGGTGCACCACTCTCCAGCGATGGAAAGTCGAAGACGGGACACGGTAATCCCGTTTTACCGTAAAAATCCACGTGTCGAAAAAACGCAGGGTAAAAAACTTACGAGACCCCATTGAGATTTGGGTTGTCCTTTTGGGGCATTAATCTATCCATTGACGGCTAAAAGCTGTCAAAGCCGTAGAACTCATCGTGGCATTCGTTTTGACAGGTTATGGCTCCCGTAACTCTTAACGAGCCAGAAGTTATTGCCGTCCGAATAATCGATATCTACAGGGTGCAACATCCACGGTGCAAGGTGCAACATCCGTCCGAAATGGCGAAACAGTGGCGTACGACCTTAAGAAATGCGTGCATGGATTTGAAACGGAACATTACCATGGTGCGCCACTCTCCGGCGATGGAAGTCGAAGACGGGCCACGGTAATCCCGTTTTGCCGTAAAAATCCACGTGTCGAAAAAACGAAGGGTAAAATACTTACGAGACACGACTGAGATTCGGTTGTCCTTTTTGGGCATTAATCTATCCGTTGACGGCTGAAAGCTGTCAAAGCCGTAGAACTCATCGAGGCCTTCGTTTTGACAGGTTATGGCTCCCGTAACTCTAAACGAGCCAGAAGTTATGGTCGTCCGAATAATCGATATCTACAGGGTGCAACATCCACGGTGCAAGGTGCAACATCCGTCCGAAATGGCGAAAAAGTGCCGTATGACTTTTAGAAATGCGTGCATGGATTTGAAACGGAACAGTACCATGGTGCACCACTCTCCAGCGATGGGAAGTCGAAGATGGGCCACGGTAATCCCGTTTTACCGTAAAAATCCACGTGTCGAAAAAACGAAGGGTAAAAAACTTACGAGACCCGATTGAGATTCCGGTTGTCCTTTATGGGCATTAATCTATCCGCTGACGGCTGAAAGCTGTCAAAACCATAGAACTCATCGAGGCCTTCGTTTTGACAGGTTATGGCTCCCGTAACTCTAAACGAGCCAGAAGTTATGGCCATCCGAATAATCGATATCTACAGGGGGCAACATCCACGGTGAAAGGTGCAACATCCGTCCGAAATGGCGAAACAGTGCCGTACGACCTTTAGAAATGCGTGCATGGATTTGAAACGGAACAGTACAATGGTGAACCACTATCCAGTGATGGTAAATCGAAGACCATCCACCGTAATCCCGTTTTACCGTAAAAATTCACTTGTCGAAAAAACGAAGGGTAAAAAACTTACGAGACCCGATTGAGATTCGGGTTGTCCTTTTTGGGCGTTAATCTATCCGTTGACGGCTGAAAGCTGTCAAAGCCGTAGAAATCATCGAGGCCTTCGTTTTTACAGGTTATGGCTCCCGTAACTCTTAACGAGCCAGAAGTTATGGCCGTCCGAATAATCGATATCTACAGGGTGCAACATCCACGGTGCAAGGTGCAACATCCGTCCGACATGGAGAAACAGTGCCGTACGACTTTTATAAATACGTGCATGGATTTGAAACGGAACAATACCATGGTGCGCCACTCTCCAGTGATGGGAAATCGAATACGGGCCACGGTAATCCAGTTTTGCCGTAAAAATCCACGTGTCGGAAAAATGAAGGGTAAAAAACTTACGAGACCCGACTGAGATTCGGGTTGTCGTTTTTGGGCATTAATCTATCCGTTGACGGCTGAAAGCGGTCAAAGCCGTAGAACTTATCGAGGCCTTCGTTTTGACAGGTTATGGCTCCCGTAACTCTAAACGAGCTGGAAGTTATGGCCGTCCGAATAATCGATATCTACAGGGTGCAACATCCACGGTGCAAGGTGCAACATCCATCCGAAATGGCGAAACAGTGTCGTACGACTTTAAGAAATGCGTGCATGGATTTGAATCGGAAAAGTACCATGGTGCACCACTCTCCAGCGATGGGAAGTCGAAGACGGGCCACGGTAATCCCGTTTTACCGTAAAAATCCACGTGTCGAAAAAACGAAGGGTCAAAAACTTACGAGACCCGATTGAGATTCAGGTTGTCCTTTTTGGGCATTAATGTATCCGCTGACGGCTGAAAGCAGTCAAAACCGTAGAACTCATCGAGGCCTTCATTTTGACAGGTTATGGCTCCCGTAACTCTAAACGAGCCAGAAGTTATGGCCGTCCGAATAATCGATATCTACAGGGGGCAACATCCACGGTGAAAGGTGCAACATCCGTCCGAAATGGCGAAACAGTGCCGTACAACCTTTAGAAATGCGTGCATGGATTTGAAACGGAACAGTACCATGGTGAACCACTCTCCAGTGATGGTAAATCGAAGACCATCCACCGTAATCCCGTTTTACCGTAAAAATCCACGTGTCGAAAAAACGAAGGGTCAAAAACTTACGAGACCCGATTGAGATTCGGGTTGTCCTTTTTGGGCATTAATGTATCCACTGACGGCTGAAAGCTGTCAAAACCGTAGAACTCATCGAGGTCTTCGTTTTGATAGGTTATGGCTCCCGTAACTCTAAACGAGCCAGAAGTTATTGCCGTCCGAATAATCGATATCTACAGGGTGCAACATCCACGGTGCAAGTTGCAACATCCGTCCGAAATGGCAAAACAGTGCCATACGGCTTTTAGAAATGCGTGCATGGATTTGAAACGGAATAGTACCATGGTGCACCACTCTTCAGCGATGGGAAGTCAAAGACAGGGCAAAGTAATCCCGTTTTACCGTAAAAATCCACGTGTCGAAAAAACGAAGGGTAAAAAACTTACGAGACCCGATTGAGATTCAGGTTGTCCTTTATGGGCATTAATCTATCCGCTGACGGCTGAAAGCTGTCAAAACCATAGAACTCATCGAGGCCTTCGTTTTGACAGGTTATGGCTCCCGTAACTCTAAACGAGCCAGAAGTTATGGCCATCCGAATAATCGATATCTACAGGGGGCAACATCCACGGTGAAAGGTGCAACATCCGTCCGAAATGGCGAAACAGTGCCGTACGACCTTTAGAAATGCGTGCATGGATTTGAAACGGAACAGTACAATGGTGAACCACTATCCAGTGATGGTAAATCGAAGACCATCCACCGTAATCCCGTTTTACCGTAAAAATTCACTTGTCGAAAAAACGAAGGGTAAAAAACTTACGAGACCCGATTGAGATTCGGGTTGTCCTTTTTGGGCGTTAATCTATCCGTTGACGGCTGAAAGCTGTCAAAGCCGTAGAAATCATCGAGGCCTTCGTTTTTACAGGTTATGGCTCCCGTAACTCTTAACGAGCCAGAAGTTATGGCCGTCCGAATAATCGATATCTACAGGGTGCAACATCCACGGTGCAAGGTGCAACATCCGTCCGACATGGAGAAACAGTGCCGTACGACTTTTAGAAATACGTGCATGGATTTGAAACGGAACAATACCATGGTGCGCCACTCTCCAGTGATGGGAAATCGAATACGGACCACTCTCCAGCGATGGTAAATCGAAGACCAGCCACGACAATCCCGTTTTGCCGTAAAAATCCACGTGTCGAAAAAACGAAGGGTAAAAAACTTACGAGACCCGATTGAGATTCGGGTTGTCCTTTTTGGGCATTAATATATCCATTGAAGGCTGAAAGCTGTCAAAGCCGTAGAACTCATCGAGGCCTTCGTTTTGACAGGTTATGACTCCCGTAACTCTAAACGAGCCAGAAGTTATGGCCGTCCGAATAATCGATATCTACAGGGTGAAACATCCACGGTGCAACGTTCGTCCGAAATGCCGAAATAGTGCCGTACAACATTTAGAAATGCGTGCATGGATTTGAAACGGAACAATACCATGGTACACCACTCTCCAGCGATGGAAAGTCAAAGACGGGACACGGTAATCCCGTTTTACCGTAAAAAGCCACGTGTCGAAAAAACGAAGGGTAAAAAAGTTACGAGACCCGATTGAGATTCGGGTTGTCCTTTTTGGGCATTAATCTATCCGTTGACGGCTAAAAGCTGTCAAAGCCGTAGAACTCATCGGGGCCTTCGTTTTGACAGGTTATGGCTCCCGTAACTCTTAACGAGCCAGAAGTTATGGCCGTCCGAATAATCGATATCTACAGGGTGCAACATCCACGGTGCAAGGTGCAACATCCGTCTGACATGGCGAAACAGTGCCGTACGACCTTTAGAAATGCGTGCATGGATTTGAAACGGAACATTACCATGGTGCGCTACTCTCCGGCGATGGGAAGTCGAAGACGGGCCACGGTTATCCCGTTTTGCCGTAAAAATCCACGTGTCGAAAAAACGAAGGGTAAAAAACTTACAAGACCCGATTGAGATTCGGGCTGTCCTTTTTGGGCATTAATCTATCCGTTGACGGCTGAAAGCTGTCAAAGCCGTATAACTCATCGAGGTCTTCGTTTTGGCAGGTTATGGCTCCCGTAACTCTAAACGAGCCAGAAGTTATGACCGTCCGAATAATCGATATCTACAGGGTGCAACATCCATGGTGCAAGGTGCAACATCTGTACGAAATGGCGAAACAGTGTCGTATGACTTTTAGAAATGCGTGCATGGATTTGAAACGGAACATTACCATGGTGCACCACTCTCCAGCGATGGAAAGTCGAAGACGGGCCTCGGTAATCCCGTTTTACCGTAAAAATCCACGTGTCGAAAAAACGAAGGGTAAAAAACTTACGAGACCCGATTGAGATTCGGGTTGTCCTTTTTGGGCATTAATCTATCCGTTTACGGCTGAAAGATGTTAAAGCCGTAGAACTCATCGAGGCCTTCGTTTTTACAGGTTATGGCTCCCGTAACTCTTAACGAGCCAGAAGTTATGGCCGTCCGAATAATTGATATCTACAGGGTGCACCATCCACGGTGCAAGGTGCAACGTCCGTCCGACATGGCGAAACAGTGCCGTACGACCTTTAGAAATGCGTGCATGGATTTGAAACGGAACATTACCATGGTGCGCCACTCTCCGGCGATGGGAAGTCGAAGACGGGCCACGGTAATCCCGTTTTGCCGTAAAAATCCACGTGTCGAAAAAACGAAGGGTAAAAAACTTACGAGACCCGATTGAGATTCGGTTGTCCTTTTTGGGCATTAATCTATCCGTTGACGGCTGAAAGGTGTCAAAGCCGTAGAACTCATCTAGGCCTTCGTTTTGACAGGTTATGGCTCTCGTAACTCTAAACGAGCCAGAAGTTATGGCCGTCCGAATAATCGATATCTACAGGGTGCAACATCCACGGTGCAAGGTGCAACATCCGTCCGAAATGGCGAAAAAGTGCCGTATGACTTTTAGAAATGCGTGCATGGATTTGAAATGGAACAGTACCATGGTGCACCACTCTCCAGCGATGGAAAGTCGAAGACGGGCCACGGTAATCCCGTTATACCGTAAAAATCCACGTGTCGAAAAAACGAAGGGTAAAAAAATTACGAGACCCGATTGAGATTCAGGTTGTCCTTTATGGGCATTAGTCTATCCACTGACGGCTAAAAGCTCTCAAAACCGTAGAACTCATTGAGGCCTTCGTTCTGATAGGTTATGGCTCCCGTAATTCTAAACGAGCCAGAAGTTATGGCCGTCCAAATAATCGATATCTACAGGGGGCAACATCCACGGTGAAAGGTGCAACATCCGTCCGAAATGGCGAAACAGTGTCGTACGACCATTAGAAATGCATGCATGGATTTGAAACGGAACAGTACAATGGTGAACCACTATCCAGTGATGGTAAATCGAAGACCATCCACCGTAATCCCGTTTTACCGTAAAAATCCACGTGTCGAAAAAACGAAGGGTAAAAAACTTACGAGACCCGATTGAGATTCGGGTTGTCCTTTTTGGGCGTTAATCTATCCGTTGACGGCTAAAAGCTGTCAAAGTCGTAGAACTCATCGCGGCCTTCGTTTTTACAGGTTATGGCTCCCGTAACTGTTAACGAGCCAGAAGTTATGGCCGTCCGAATAATCGATATCTACAGGGTGCAACATCCACGGTGCAAGGTGCAACATCCGTCCGACATGGAGAAACAGTGCCGTACGACTTTTAGAAATGTGTGCATGGATTTGAAACGAAACATTACCATGGTGCGCCACTCTCCAGCGATGGGAAGTCGAAGACGGGCCACGGTAATCCAGTTTTGCCGTAAAAATCCACGTGTCGAAAAAACGAAGGGTAAAAAACTTACGAGACCCAATTGAGATTCGGGTTGTCCTTTTTGGGCATTAATCTATCCGTTGACAGCTGAAAGCTGTCACAACCGTAGAACTTATCGAGGCCTTCGTTTTGACAGGTTATGGCTCCCGTAACTCTAAACGAGCTAGAAGTTATGGCCGTCCGAATAATCGATATCTACAGGGTGCAACATCCACGGTGCAAGGTGCAACATCCGTCCGAAAAGGCGAAACAGTGTCGTACGACTTTAAGAAATGCGTGCATGGATTTGAAACGGAACAGTACCATGGTGCACCACTCTCCAGCGATGGGAAGTCGAAGACGGGCCACGGTAATCCCGTTTTACCGTAAAAATCCACGTGTCGAAAAAACGAAGGGTCAAAAACTTACGAGACCCGATTGAGATTCAGGTTGTCCTTTTTGGGCATTAATGTATCCACTGACAGCTGAAAGCTATCAAAACCGTAGAACTCATCGAGGCCTTCGTTTTGACAGGTTATGGCTCCCGTAACTCTAAACGAGCCAGAAGTTATGGCCGTCCGAATAATCGATATCTACAGGGGGCAACATCCACGGTGAAAGGTGCAACATCCGTCCGAAATGGAGAAACAGTGCCGTACGACCTTTAGAAATGCGTGCATGGATTTCAAATGGAACGGTAAAATGGTGAACCACTCTCCAGTGATGGTAAATCGAAGACCATCCACCGTAATCCCGTTTTACCGTAAAAATCCACGTGTCGAAAAAACGAAGGGTCAAAAACTTACGAGACCCGATTGAGATTCAGGTTGTCCTTTTTCGGCGTTAATCTATCCGTTGACGGCTGAAAGCTATCAAAGCCGTAGAACTCATCGAGGGCTTCGTTTTGACAGGTTATGGCTCCCGTAACTCTAAACGAGCCAGAAGTTATGGCCGTCCGAATAATCGATATCTACAGGGTGCAACATCCATGGTGCAAGGTGCAACATCCGTCCAAAATGGCGAAACAGTGCCGTATGACTTTTAGAAATGCGTGCATGGATTTGGAACGGAACAGTACCATGGTGCACCACTCTCCAACGATGGGAAGTCGAAGACGGGCCACGGGAATCCCGTTTTACCGTAAAAATCCACGAGTCGAAAAAACGAAGGGTAAAAAACTTACGAGACCCGATTGAGATTTGGGTTGTACTTTTTGGGCATTAATCTATCCGTTGACGGCTGAAAGCTGTCAAAACCGTAGAACTCATCGAGGCCTTCGTTTTGACACGTTATGGCTCCCGTAACTCTAAACGAGCCAGAATTTATGGCCCTCCGAATAATCGATATCTACAGGGTGCAACATCCACGGTGCAAGGTGCAACATCCGTCCGACATGGCGAAACAGTGCCGTACGACTTTTAGAAATGCATGCATGGATTTGAAACGGAACAGTACCATGATTCACCAATCTCCAGCGATGGTAAATCGAAGACCAGCCACCGTAATCCCGTTTTGCCGTAAAAATCCACGTGTCGAAAAAACGAAGGGTAAAAAACTTACGAGACCCAATTGAGATTCGGGTTGTGCTTTTTGGGCATTAATATATCCATTGAAGGCTGAAAGCTTTCAAAGCCGTAGAATTCATCGAGGCCTTAATTTTGACAGGTTATGGCTCCCGTAACTCTAAACGAGCCAGAAGTTATGGCCGTCCGAATAATCGATATCTACAGGGTGAAACATCCACGGTGCAAGGTGCAACGTTCGTCCGAAATGGCGAAATAGTGCCGTACGACTTTTAGAAATGCGTGCATGGATTTGAAACGGAACATTACCATGGTGCACCACTCTCCAGCGATGGAAAGTCGAAGACGGGCCACGGTAATCCCGTTTTACCGTAAAAATCCACGTGTCGAAAAAACGAAGGGTAAAATACTTACGAGACCCGATTGAGATTCGGGTTGTCCTTTTTGGGCATTAATCTATCCGTTGACGGCTGAAAGCTGTCAAAGCCGTAGAACTCATCGAGGCCTTCGTTTTGACTGGTTATGGCTCCCGTAACTCTTAACGAGCGAGAAGTTATGGCCGTCCGAATAATCGACATTTACAGGGTGCAACATCCACGGTGCAAGGTGCAACATCCATCCTACATGGCGAAACAGTGCCGTACGACTTTTAGAAATGCGTGCATGGATTTGAAACGGAACATTACCATGGAGCGCCACTTTCCAGCGATGGGAAGTCGAAGACGGGCCACGGTAATCACGTTTTGCCGTAAAAATCCACGTGTCGAAAAAACGAAAGGTAAAAAACTTACGATGCCCGATTGAGATTCGGGTTGTCCTTTTTGGGCATTAATCTATCCGTTGACGGCTGAAAGCTGTCAAAGCCGTAGAACTCATCGAGGCCTTCGTTTTGACAGGTTATGGCTCTAGTAAATCTAAACGAGCCAGAAGTTATGGTCGTCCGAATAATCGATATCTAAAGGGTGCAACATCCACGGTGCAAGGTGCAACATCCGTCCGAAATGGCGAAACAGTGTCGTATGACTTTTAGAAATGCGTGCATGGATTTGAAACGGAACAGTACCATGATGCACCACTCTCCAGCGATGGGAAGTCGAAGACGGGCCACGGTAATCCCGTTTTACCGTAAAAATCCACGTGTCGAAAAAAGAAGGGTAAAAAACTTACGAGACCCGATTGAGATTCAGGTTGTCCTTTTTGGGCATTAATCTATCCGCTGATGGCTGAAAGCGGTAAAAACCGTAGAACTCATCGAGGCCTTCGTTTTGACAGGTTATGGCTCCCGTAACTCTAAACGAGCCAGAAGTTATGGTCGTCCGAATAATCGATATCTACAGTGGGCAACATCCACGGTGAAAGGTGCAACATCCGTCCGAAATGGCGAAACAGTGCCGTACGACCTTTAGAATTGCGTGAATGGATTTGAAACGGAACAGTACAATGGTGAACCACTCTCCAGTGATGGTAAATCGAAGACCATCCACCGTAATCCCGTTTTACCGTAAAAATCCACGTGTCGAAAAAACGAAGGGTAAAAAACTTACGAGACCCGATTGAGATTCAGGTTGTCCTTTTTGGGCGTTAATCTATCCGTTGACGGTTGAAAGCTGTCAAAGCCATAGAACTCATCGAGGCCTTCATTTTGACAGGTTATGGCTCCCGTAACTCTAAACAAGCCAGAAGTTATGGCCGTCCGAATAATCGATATCTACAGGGTGCAACATCCACGGTGCAAGGTGCAACATCCGTCCGACATGGCGAAACAGTGTCGTACGACTTTTAGAAATGCGTGCATGGATTTGAAACGGAACAGTACCATGGTGCACCACTCTCCAGCAATGGTAAATCGAAGACCAGCCACCGTAATCCCGTTTTGCCGTAAAAATCCACGTGTCGAAAAAACGAAGGGTAAAAAACTTACGAGACCCGATTGAGATTCAGGTTGTCCTTTTTTGGCATTAATGTATCCGCTGATGGCTGAAAGCTGTCAAAGCCGTAGAACTCATCGAGGCCTTCGTTTTGACAGGTTATGGCTCCCGTAACTCTAAACGACCCAGAAGTTATGGCCGTCCGAATAATCGATATCTACAGGGGGCAACATCCAAGGTGAAAGGTGCAACATCCGTCCGAAATGGCGAAAGAGTGCCGTACAACCTTTAGAAATGCGTAAATGGATTTGAAACGAAACAGTACAATGGTGAACCACTCTCCAGTGATGGTAAATCGAAGGCCATCCACCGTAATCCCGTTTTACCGTAAAAATCCTCGTGTCGAAAAAACGAAGGGTAAAAAACTTACGAGTCCCGATTGAGATTCGGGTTTTCCTTTTTGGGCATTAATATATCCATTGAAGGCTGAAAGCTGTCAAAGCCGTAGAACTCATCGAGGCCTTCGTTTTGACAGGTTATGGCTCCCGTAATTCTAAACGAGCCAGAAGTTATGGCCGTCCGAATAATCGATATCTACAGGGTGAAACGTCCACGGTGCAAGGTGCAACGTTCGACCGAAATGGCGAAATAGTGTCGTACGACTTTTAGAAATGCGTGCATGGATTTGAAACGGAACATTACCATAGTGCACCACTCTCCAGCGATGGAAAGTCGAAGACGGGCCACGATAATCCCGTTTTACCGTAAAAATCCTCGTGTTGAAAAAACGAAGGGTAAAAAACTTACGAGACCCGATTGAGATTCGGGTTGGCCTTTTTGGGCATTAATCTATCCGTTGACGGCTAAAAGCTGTCAAAGCCGTAGAACTCATCGAGGCCTTCGTTTTGACAGGTTATGGCTCCCGTAACTCTTAACGAGCGAGAAGTTATGGCCGTCCGAATAATCGATATCTACAGGGTGCAACATCCATGGTGCAAGGTGCAACATCCGTCCGACATGGCGAAACAGTGTCGTACGACTTTTAGAAATGCATGCATGGATTTGAAACGGAACATTACCATGGTGCGCCACTCTCCAGAGATGGGAAGTCGAAGATAGGCCACGGTAATCCCATTTTGCCGTAAAAATCCACGTGTCGAAAAAACGAAGGGTAAAAAACTTACGAGACCTGATTGAGATTCGGGTTGTCCTTTTTGGGCATTAATCTATCCGTTGACGGCTGAAAGTTGTCAAAGCCGTAGAACTCATCGAGGCCTTCGTTTTGACAGGTTATGGCTCCCGGAACTCTGAACGAGCCAGAAGTTATGGCCGTCCGAATAATCGATATCTATAGGGTGCAACATCCACGGTGCAAGGTGTAACATCCGTCCGACATGGCGAAACAGTGTCGTACGACTTTTAGAAATGCATGCATGGATTTGGAACGGAACAGTACCATGGTGCACGACTCTCCAGCGATGGCAAATCGAAGACCAGCCACCGTAATCCCGTTTTGCCGTAAAAATCCACGTGTCGAAAAAACGAAGGGTAAAAACTTACGAGACCCGATTGAGATTCGGGTTGTCCTTTTTGGGCATTAATATATCCATTGAAGGCTGAAAGCTGTCAAAACCGTAGAACTCATCGAGGCCTTCGTTTTGACAGGTTATGGCTCCCATAACTCTAAACGAGCCAGAAGTTATGGTCGTCCGAATAATCGATATCTACAGGGTGAAACATCCACGGTGCAAGGTGCAACGTTCGTCCGAAATGGCGAAATAGTGCCGTACGACTTTTAGAAATGCGTGCACGGATTTGAAATGGAACATTAGCATGGCGCACCACTCTTTAGCGATGGAAAGTCGAAGACGGGCCACGGTAATCCCGTTTTACCGTAAAAATCCACGTGTCGAAAAAACGAAGGGTAAAAAACTTACGAGACCCGATTGAGATTCGGGTTGTCCTTTTTGGGCATTAATCTATCCGTTGACGGCTGAAAGCTGTCAAAGCCGTAGAACTCATCGAGGCCTTCGTTTTGACAGGTTATGGCTCCCGTAACTCTTAAGGAGCGAGAAGTTATGGCCGTCCGAATAATCGATATCTACAGGGTGCAACATCCACTGTGCAAGGTGCAACATCCGTCCGACATGGCGAAACAGTGTCGTACGACTTTTAGAAATGCATGCATGGATTTGAAATGGAACACTACCATGGTGAGCCACTCTCCAGCGATGGTAAATCGAAGACCAGCCACCGTAATCCCGTTTTGCCGTAAAAATCCACGTGGCGAAAAAACGAAGGGTAAAAAACTTACGAGATCCGATTGAGATTCGGGTTGTCCTTTTTAGGCATTAATATATCCATTGAAGGCTGAAAGCTGTCAAAGCCGTAGAACTCATCGAGGCCTTCGTTTTAACAGGTTATGGCTCCCATAACTCTAAACGAGCCAGAAGTTATGGTCGTCCGAATAATCGATATCTATAGGGTGAAACATCCACGGTGCAAGGTGCAACGTTCGTCCGAAATGGCGAAATAGTGCCGTGCGACTTTTAGAAATGCGTGCATGGATTTGAAACGGAAAATTACCATGGTGCACCGCTCTCCAGCAATGGAAAGTCAAAGACGGGCCACGGTAATCCCGTTTTACCGTAAAAATCCACGTGTCGAAAAAACGAAGGGTAAAAAACTTACGAGACCCGATTGAGATTCGGGTTGTCCTTTTTGGGCATTAATCTATCCGTTGACGGCTGAAAGCAGTCAAAGCCGTAGAACTCATCGAGGCCTTCGTTTTGACAGGTTATGGCTCCCGTAACTCTTAACGAGCGAGAAGTTATGGCCGTCCGAATAATCGATATCTACAGGGTGCAACATCCACGGTGCAAGGTGCAACATCCGTCCAACATGGCGAAACAGTGTCTACGACTTTTAGAAATGCATGCATGGATTTGAAACGGAACATTACCATGGTGCGCCACTCTCCAGCGATGGGAAGTCGAAGACGGGCCACGGTAATCCAGTTTTGCCGTAATAATCCACGTGTCAAAAAAACGAAGGGTAAAAAACTTACGAGACCCGATTGAGATTCGGGTTGTCCTTTTGGGGCATTAATCTATCCGTTGACGGCTGAAAGCCATCAAAGCTGTAGAACTCATCGAGGCCTTCGATTTGATAGGTTATGGCTCTCGTAACTCTAAACGAGCCAGAAGTTATGGCCGTCCGAATAATCGATATCTACAGGGTGCAACATCCACGGTGCAAGGTGCAACATCCGTCCGAAATGGCGAAACAGTGCCATATGACTTTTAGAAATGCATGCATGGATTTGAAACGGAATAGTACCATGGTACACCACTCTCCAGCGATGGAAAGTCGAAGACGGGCCACGGTAATCTCGTTTTACCGTAAAAATCCACGTGTCGAAAAAACGAAGGGTAAAAAACTTACGAGACCCGATTGAGATTCAGGTTGTCCTTTTTGGGCATTAATCTATCCGCTGACGGCTGAAAGCTGTCAAAACCGTAGAACTTCTCGAGGCGTTCGTTTTGACAGGTTATGGCTCCCGTAATTCTAAACGAGCCAGAAGTTATGGCCGTCCTAATAATCGATATCTACAGGGGTAACATCCATGGTGAAAGGTGCAACATCCGTCCGAAATGGCGAAACAGTGTCGTACGACCTTTAGAAATGCATGAATGTATTTGAAACGGAACAGTACAATGGTGAACCACTCTCCAGGGATGGTAAATCGAAGACCATCCACCGTAATCCCATTTTACCGTAAAAATCCACGTGTCGAAAAAACGAAGGGTAAAAAACTTACGAGACCCGATTGAGATTCGGTTTGTCCTTTTTGGGCGCTAATCTATTCGTTGATGGCTGAAAGCTGTCAAAGCCGTAGAACTCATTGAGGTCTTCATTTTGACAGGTTATGGCTACCGTAAATTTAAACGAGCCGGAAGTTATGGCCGTCCGAATAATCGATATCTACAGGGTGCAACATCCACGGTGCAAGGTGCAACATCCGTCCGAATTGGCGAAACAGTAATGTATGACTTTTAGAAATGCGTGCATGGATTTGAAACGGAACAGTACCATGGTGCACCACTCTCCAACGATGGGAAGTCGAAGACGGGCCACGGTAATCCCGTTTTACCGTAAAAATCCACGTGTCGAAAAAACGAAGGGTAAAAAACTTACGAGACCCGATTGAGATTCGGGTTGTCCTCTTTGGGCATTAATCTATCCGTTGACGGCTAAAAGCTGTCAAAACCATAGAAATCATCGAGGCCTTCTTTTTGACAGGTTATGGCTCCCGTAACTCTAAACGAGCCAGAAGTTATGGCCGTCCGAATAATCAATATCTACAGGGTGCAACATCCACGGTGCAAGGTGCAACATCCGTCCGAAATGGCGAAACAGTGCCGTATGACTTTTAGAAATGCGTGCATGGATTTGAAACGGAACAGTACCACGGTGCACCACTCTCCAGCGATGGGAAGTCGAAGACGGGCCACGGTAATCCCGTTTTACCGTAAAAATCCACGTGTCGAAAAAACGAAGGGTAAAAAACTTACGAGACCCGATTGAGATTCAGGTTGTACTTTTTGGGCATTAATCTATCCGCTGACGGCTGAAAGCTGTCAAAACCATAGAACTCATCGAGGCCTTCGTTTTGACAGGTTTTGGCCCCCGTAACTCTAAACGAGCCAGAAGTTATGGCCGTCCTAATAATCGATATCTACAGGGGGCAACGTCCACGGTGAAAGGTGCAACATCCGTCCGAAATGGCGAAACAATGCCGTACGACCTATAGAAATGCGTGAATGGATTTGAAACGGAACAGTACAATGGTGAACCACTCTCCAGTGATGGTAAAACGAAGACCATCCACCGTAATCCCGTTTTACCGTAAAAATCCACGTGTCGAAAAAACGAAGGGTAAAAAACTTACGAGACCCGATTGAGATTCGGGTTGTCCTTTTTGGACGTTAATCTATCCGTTAACGGCTGAAAGCTGTCAATGCCGTAGAACTCATCGAGATCTTCGTTTTGACAGGTTATGGCTCCCGTAACTCTAAACGAGCCAGAATTTATGGTCGTCCTGATAATCGATATCTACAGGGTGCAACATCCACGGTGCAAGGTGCAACATCCGTCCGAAATGGCGAAACAGTGCCGTATGACTTTTAGAAATGCGTGCATGGATTTGAAACGGAACAGTACCATGGTGCACCACTCTCCAACGATGGGAAGTCGAAGACGGGCCACGGTAATCCCGTTTTACCGTAAAAATCCACGTGTCGAAAAAACGAAGGGTAAAAAACTTACGAGACCCGATTGAGATTCGGGCTGTCCTTTTTGGGCATTAATCTATCCGCTTACGGCTGAAAGCTGTCAAAACCGTAGAACTCATCGAGGCCTTCGTTTTGACAGGTTATGGCTCCTGTAACTCTAAACGAGCCAGAAGTTATGGCCGTCCGAATAATCGATATCTACAGGGTGCAACATCCACGGTGCAAGGTGCAACATCCGTTCGACATGGCGAAACAGTGCCGTACGACTTTTAGAAATGCATGCATGGATTTGAATCGGAACAGTACCATGGTGCACCACTCTCCAGCGATGGTAAATCGAAGAACAACCACCGTAATCCCATTTTGCAGTAAAAATCCACGTGTCGAAAAAACGAAGGGTAAAAAACTTACGAGACCCGATTGAGATTCGGGTTGTCCTTTTTGGGCAATAATATATCCATTGAAGGCTGAAAGCTGTCAAAGCCGTAGAACTCATCGAGTCCTTCGTTTTGACAGGTTATGGCTCCCGTAACTATAAACGAGCCAGAAGTTATGGCCGTCCGAATAATCGATATCTACAGGGTGAAACATCCACGGCGCAAGGTGTGACGTTCGTCCGAAATGGCGAAATAGTGTCGTACGACTTTTAGAAATGCGTGCATGGATTTGAAACGGAACATTACCATGGTGCACCACTCTCGAGCGATGGAAAGTCGAAGACCGTCCACGGTAATCCCGTTTTACCGTAAAAATCCACGTGTCGAAAAAACGAAGGGTAAAAAACTTATGTGACCCGATTGAGATTCGGGTTGTCCTTATTGGGCATTAATCTATCCGTTGATGGCTGAAAGCTGTCAAAGCCGTAGAACTCATCGAAGCCTTCGTTTTGACAGGTTATGACTCACGTAACTCTTAACGAGCCAGAAGTTATGGCCGTCCGAATAATCGATATCTACAGGGTGCAACATCCACGGTGCAAGGTGCAACATCCGTCCGACATGGAGAAACAGTGCCGTACCACTTTTAGAAATGCGTGCATGGATTTGAAACGGAACATTACCATGGTGCGCCACTCTCCAGCGATGGGAAGTCGAACACGGGCCACGGTAATCCCATTTTACCGTAAAAATCCACGTGTCGAAAAAACGAAGGGTAAAAAACTTACGAGACCCGATTGAGATTCGGGTTGTCCTTTTTGGGCATTAATCTATCTGTTGATGGCTGAAAGCTGTCAAAGCTGTAGAACTCATCGAGGCCTTCGTTTTGACAGGTTATGGCTCTCGTAACTCTAAACGAGCCAGAAGTTATGGCCGTCCGAATAATCGATATCTACAGGGTGCAACATCCACGGTGCAAGGTGCAACATTCGTCCGAAATGGCGAAACAGTGCCGTATGTCTTTTAGAAATACGTGCATGGATTTGAAACGGAACAGTACCATGGTGCACCACTCTCCAGCGATGGGAAGTCGAAGACGGGCCACGGTAATCCCGTTTTACCGTAAAAATCCACGTGTCGAAAAAACGAAGGGTAAAAAACTTACGAGACCCGATTGAGATTCAGGTTGTCCTTTTTGGGCATTAATCTATCCGCTAACGGCTGAAAGCTGTCAAAACCGTAGAACACATTGAGGCCTTCGTTTTGACAGGTTATGGCTCCCGTAACTCTAAACGAGCCAGAAGTTATGGCCGTCCGAATAATCGATATCTACAGGGGGCAACATCCACGGTAAAAGGTGCAACATCCGTCCGAAATGGCGAAACAGTGTCGTACGACCTTTAGAAATGCGTGCATGGATTTGAAACGGAAAAGTACAATGGTGAACCACTCTCCAGTGATGGTGAATCGAAGACCATCCACCGTAATCCCATTTTACCGTAAAAATCCACGTGTCGAAAAAACGAAGGGTAAAAAACTTACGAGACCCGATTGAGATTCGGGTTGTCCTTTTTGGGCGTTAATCTATCCTTTGACAGCTCAAAGCTGTCAAAGCCGTAGAACTCATCGAGGTCTTCGTTTTGACAGGTTATGGCTCCCGTAACTCTAAACGAGCCGGAAGTTATGGCCGTCCGAATAATCGATATCTACAGGGTGCAACATCCACGGTGCAAGCTGCAACATCCGTCCGAAATGGCGAAACAGTGCCGTACGACTTTTAGAAATGCGTGCATGGATTTGAAACGGAAAAGTACCATGGTGCACCACTCTCCAACGATGGAAAGTCGAAGACGGGCCACGGTAATCCCGTTTTACCGTAAAAATCCACGTGTCGAAAAAACGAAGGGTAAAAAACTTACGAGACCCGATTGAGATTCGGGTTGTCCTTTTTGGGCATTAATCTATCCCTTGATGGATGAAGACGTAGAACTCATCGAGGCCTTCGTTTTGACAGGTTGTGGCTCCCGTAACTCTAAACGAGCCAGAAGTTATGGCCGTCCGAATAATCGATATCTACAGGGTGCAACATCCACGGTGAAAAGTTCAACATCCGTCCGAAATGGCGAAACAGTGCCGTACGAACTTTTGAAATGCGTGCATGGATTTGAAACGGAACGGTACCATGGTGAACCACTCTCCAGCGATGTTAAATCGAAGACCATCCACCGTAATTCCATTTTACCATAAAAATCCACGTGTCGAAAAAACGAAGGGTAAAAAACTTACGAGACCCGATTGAGATTCGGGTTGTCCTTTTTGGGCATTAATCTATCCGTTGACGGCTGAAAGCTGTCAAAGCCGTAGATCTCATCGTGTTCTTCGTTTTGACAGGTTATGGCTCCCGTAACTCTAAACGAGCCAGAAGTTATGGCCGTCCGAATAATCGATATCTACAGGGTGCAACATCCACGGTGCAAGGTGCAACATCCGTCCGAAATGGCGAAACAGTGCCGTACGACTTTTAGAAATGCGTGCATGGATTTGAAATGGAACAGTACCATGGTGCACCACTCTCCAGCGATGGGAAGTCGAAGACGGGCCACGGCAATCTCGTTTTACCGTAAAAATCCACGTGTCGAAAAAACGAAGGGTAAAAAACTTACGAGACCCGATTGAGATTCAGGTTGTCCTTTTTGGGCGTTAATCAATCCGTTGACGGCTGAAAACTGTCAATGCCGTAGATCTCATCGAGTTCTTCGTTTTGACAGGTTATGGCTCCCGTAACTCTTAACGAGCCAGAAGTTATGGCCGTCCGAATAATTGATATCTACAGGGTGCAACATCCACGGTGAAAGGTGCAACATCCGTCCGAAATGGCGAAACAGTGCCGTACGACCTTTAGAAATGCGTGCATGGATTTGAAACGGAACAGTACCATGGTGAACCACTCTCCAGCGTTGGTAAATTGAAGACCATCCACCGTAATCCCGTTTTACCGTAAAAATCAACGTGTCGAAAAACAAAGGGTAAAAAACTTACGAGACCCGATTGAGATTCGGGTTGTCCTTTTTGGGCGTTAATCTATCCGTTGACGGCTGAAAGCTGTCAAAGCCGTAGAACTCATCGAGGTCTTCGTTTTGACAGGTTATGGCTCCCGTAACTCTAAACGAGGCAGAAGTTATGGCTGTTCGAATAATCGATATCTACAGGGTGCAACATCCACGGTGAAAAGTTCAACATCCGTCCGAAATGGCGAAACAGTGCCGTATGAACTTTTGAAATGCGTGCATGGATTTGAAATGGAACGGTACCATGGTGAACCACTCTCCAGCGATGTTAAATCGAAGACCATCCACCGTAATTCCATTTTACCATAAAAATCCACGTGTCGAAAAAACGAAGGGTAAAAAACTTACGAGACCCGATTGAGATTCGGGTTGTCCTTTTTGGGCATTAATCTATCCGTTGACGGCTGAAAGCAGTCAAAGCCGTAGATCTCATCGAGTTCTTCGTTTTGACAGGTTATGGCTCCCGTGACTCTTAACGAGCCAGAAGTTATGGCCGTCCGAATAATCGATATCAATAGGGTGCAACATCCACGGTGCAAGGTGCAACATCCGTCCGAAATGGCGAAACAGTGCCGTACGACTTTTAGAAATGCGTGCATGGATTTGAAACGGAACAGTACCATGGTGCACCACTCTCCAGCGATGGGAAGTCGAAGACGGGCCACGGCAATCTCGTTTTACCGTAAAAATCCACGTGTCGAAAAAACGAAGGGTAAAAAACTTACGAGACCCGATTGAGATTCAGGTTGTCCTTTTTGGGCGTTAATCAATCCGTTGACGGCTGAAAACTGTCAACGCCGTAGATCTCATCGAGTTCTTCGTTTTGACAGGTTATGGCTCCCGTAACTCTTAACGAGCCAGAAGTTATGGCCGTCCGAATAATCGATATCTACAGGGTGCAACATCCACGGTGAAAGGTGCAACATCCGTCCGAAATGGCGAAACAGTGCCGTACGACCTTTAGAAATGCGTGCATGGATTTGAAACTGAACAGTACCATGGTGAACCACTCTCCAGCGATGGTAAATTGAAGACCATCCACCGTAATCCCGTTTTACCGTAAAAATCAACGTGTCGAAAAACAAAGGGTAAAAAACTTACGAGACCCGATTGAGATTCGGGTTGTCCTTTTTGGGCATTAGTCTATCCGTTGATGGCTGAAAGCCGTCAAAACCGTAGAACTCATCGAGGCCTTCGTTTTGACAGGTTATGGCTCCCGTAACTCTAAACGAGGCAGAAGTTATGGCTGTTCGAATAATCGATATCTACAGGGTGCAACATCCACGGTGAAAAGTTCAACATCCGTCCGAAATGGCGAAACAGTGCCGTACGAACTTTTGAAATGCGTGCATGGATTTGAAACGGAACGGTACCATGGTGAACCACTCTCCAGCGATGTTAAATCGAAGACCATCCACCGTAATTCCATTTTACCATAAAAATCCACGTGTCGAAAAAACGAAGGGTAAAAAACTTACGAGACCCGATTGAGATTCGGGTTGTCCTTTTTGGGCATTAATCTATCCGTTGACGGCTGAAAGCTGTCAAAGCCGTAGATCTCATCGAGTTCTTCGTTTTGACAGGTTATGGCTCCCGTAACTCTTAACGAGCCAGAAGTTATGGCCGTCCGAATAATCGATATCAATAGGGTGCAACATCCACGGTGCAAGGTGCAACATCCGTCCGAAATGGCGAAACAGTGCCGTACGACTTTTAGAAATGCATGCATGGATTTGAAACGGAACAGTACCATGGTGCACCACTCTCCAGCGATGGGAAGTCGAAGACGGGCCACGGCAATCTCGTTTTACCGTAAAAATCCACGTGTCGAAAAAACGAAGGGTAAAAAACTTACGAGACCCGATTGAGATTCAGGTTGTCCTTTTTGGGCGTTAATCAATCCGTTGACGGCTGAAAACTGTCAACGCCGTAGATCTCATCGAGTTCTTCGTTTTGACAGGTTATGGCTCCCGTAACTCTTAACGAGCCAGAAGTTATGGCCGTCCGAATAATCGATATCTACAGGGTGCAACATCCACGGTGAAAGGTGCAACATCCGTCCGAAATGGCGAAACAGTGCCGTACGACCTTTAGAAATGCGTGCATGGATTTGAAACGGAACAGTACCATGGTGAACCACTCTCCAGCGATGGTAAATTGAAGACCATCCACCGTAATCCCGTTTTACCGTAAAAATCAACGTGTCGAAAAACAAAGGGTAAAAAACTTACGAGACCCGATTGAGATTCGGGTTGTCCTTTTTGGGCGTTAATCTATCCGTTGACGGCTGAAAGCTGTCAAAGCCGTAGAACTCATCGAGGTCTTCGTTTTGACAGGTTATGGCTCCCGTAACTCTAAACGAGCCAGAAGTTATGGCCGTCCGAATAATCGATATCTACAGGGTGCAACATCCACGGTGCAAGGTGCAACATCTGTCCGAAATGACGAAACAGTGCCGTACGACTTTTAGAAATGCGTGCATGGATTTGAAATGGAACAATACCATGGTGCACCACTCTCCAGCGATGGGAAGTCGAAGACGGGCCACGGTAATCCCGTTTTACCGTAAAAATCCACGTGTCGACAAAATGAAGGGTAAAAAACTCACGAGACCCGATTGAGATTCGGGTTGTCCTTTTTGGGCATTAATCTATCCGCTGACGGCTGAAAGCTGTCAAAACCGTAGAACTCATCGAGGCCTTCGTTTTGACAGGTTATGGCTCCCGTATCTCTAAACGAGCCAGAAGTTATGGCCGTCCGAATAATCGATATCTATAGGGTGCAACATCCACGGTGAAAGGTGCAACATCCGTCCAAAATGGCGAAACAGTGCCGTACGACCCTTAGAAATGCGTGCATGGATTTGAAACGGAACAGTACCATGGTGAACCACTCTCCAGCGATGGTAAATCGAAGACCATCCACCGTAATCCCGTTTTACCGTAAAAATCCATGTGTCGAAAAAACGAAGGGTAAAAAACTTACGAGACCCGGTTGAGATTCGGGTTGTCCTTTTTGGGCATTAATCTATCCGTTGACGGCTGAAAGCTGTCAAAGCCGTAGAACTCATCGAGGCCTTCGTTTTGACAGGTTATGGCTCTCGTAACTCTAAACGAGTCAGAAGTTATGGCCGTCCGAATAATCGATATCTACAGGGTGCAACATCCACGGTGTAAGGTACAACATCCGTCCGAAATGGCGAAACAGTGCCGTATGACTTTTAGAAATGCGTGCATGGATTTGAAACGGAACAGTACCATGGTGCACCACTCTCCAGCGATGGAAAGTCGAAGACGGGCCACGATAATCCCGTTTTACCATAAAAATCCACGTGTCGAAAAAACGAAGGGTAAAAAACTTACGAGACCCGATTGAGATTCGGGTTGTCCTTTTTGGGCATTAATCTATCCGTTGACGACTGAAAGCTGTCAAAGCCGTAGAACTCATCGAGGTCCTCGTTTTGACAGGTTCTGGCTCCCGTAACTCTAAACGAGCCAGAAGTTATGGCCGTCCGAATAATCGATATCTACAAGGTGCAACATCCACGGTGCAAGGAGCAACATCCGTCCGAAATGGCAAAACAGTGCCGTATGACTTTTACAAATGCGTGCATGGATTTGAAACGGAACAGTACCATGGTGCACCACTCTCCAGCGATGGAAAGTCGAAGACGGGCCACGATAAACCCGTTTTACCGTAAAAATCCACGTGTCGAAAAAACGAAGGGTAAAAAATTTACGAGAACCGATTGAGATTCAGGTTGTCCTTTTTGGGCATTAATCTATCCGCTGACGGCTGAAAGCTGTCAAAACCGTAGAACTCATCGAGGCCTTCGTTTTGACAGGTTATGGCTCCCGTAACTCTAAACGAGCCAGAAGTTATGGCCGTCCGAATAATCGATATCTACAGGGGGCAACATCCACGGTGAAAGGTGCAACATCCGTCCGAAATGGCGAAACAGTGTCGTACGACCTTTAGAAATGCGTACATGGATTTGAAACGGAACAGTACAATGGTGAACCACTCTGCAGTGATGGTAAATCGAAGACCATACACCGTAATCCCATTTTACCGTAAAAATCCACGTGTCGAAAAAACAAAGGGTAAAAAACTTACGAGGCCCGATTGAGATTCGGGTTGTCCTTTTTGGGCGTTAATCTATCCGTTGACGGCTGAAAGCTGTCAAAGCCGTAGAACTCATCGAGATCTTCGTTTTGACAGGTTATGGCTCCCGTAACTCTAAACGAGCCAGAAGTTATGGCCGTCCGAATAATCGATATCTACAGGGTGCAACATCCACGGTGCAAGGTGCAACATCCGTCCGAAATGGCGAAACAGTGCCGTACGACTTTTACAAATGCGTGCATGGATTTGAAACGGAACAGTACCATGGTGCACCACTCTCCAGCGATGGGAAGTCGAAGACGGGCCACGGTAATCCCGTTTTACCGTAAAAATCCACGTGTCGAAAAAACGAAGGGTAAAAAACTTACGAGACCCGATTGAGATTCGGGTTGTCCTCTTTGGGCATTAATCTATCTGTTGACGGCTGAAAGTTGTCAAACCGTAGAACTCATCGAGGCCTTCGTTTTGACAGGTTATGGCTCTCGTAACTCTAAATGAGCCAGGAGTTATGGCCGTCCGAATAATGCGTGCATGGATTTGATATGCGTGCATGGATTTGAAACGGAACAGTACCATGGTGAACCACTCTCGTAACTCTAAATGCGTGCATGGATTTGAAACGGAACAGTACCATGGTGAACCACTCTCCAGCGATGGTAAATCGAAGACCAGCCACCGTAATCCCGTTTTACCGTAAAATTCTACGTGTCGAAAAAACGAAGGGTAAAAGACTTACGAGACCCGATTGAGATTCGGGTTGTCCTTTTTGGGCGTTAATCTATCTGTTGATGGCTGAAAGCTGTCAAAGCCGTAGAACTCATCGAGTCCTTCGTTTTGACAGGTTATGGCTCCCGTAACTCTTAACGAGCCAGAAGTTATGGCCGTCCGAATAATCGATATCTACAGGGGGCAACATCCACGGTGAAAGGTGCAACATCCGTTCGAAATAGCGAAACAGTGTCGTACGACCTTTAGAAATGCGTGCATGGATTTGAAACGGAACAGTACAATGGTGAACCACTCTCCAGTGATGGTAAATCGAAGACCATCCACCGTAATCCCATTTTACCGTAAAAATCCACGTGTCGAAAAAACGAAGGGTAAAAAACTTACGAGACCCGATTGAGATTCGGGTTGTCCTTTTTGGGCGTTAATCTATCCGCTGACGGCTGAAAGATGTCAAAGCCGTAGAACTCATCGAGGCCTTCGTTTTGACAGGTTATGGCTCCTGTAACTCTAAACGAGGCAGAAGTTATGGCCGTCCGAATAATCGATATCTACAGGGGGCAACATCCACGGTGAAAGGTGCAACATCCATCCGAAATGGCGAAACAGTGTCGTACGACCTTTACCGTAAATATCCACGTGTCGAAAAAACGAAGGGTAAAAAACTTACGAGACCCTATTGAGATTCGGGTTGTTCTTTTTGGGCATTAATCTATCCGTTGACGGCTGAAGCCGTAGAACTCATCGAGGCCTTCGTTTTGACAGGTTGTGGCTCCCGTAAGTCTAAACGAGCCAGAAATTATGGCCCTCCGAATATTCGATATCTACTGGGTGCAACATCCACGGTGCAAGGTGCAACATCCGTCCGAAATGGAGAAACGGTGCCGTACGACTTTTAGAAATGCATGCATGGATTTGAAATGGAACAATACCATGGTGCACCACTCTTCAGCGATGGGAAGTCGAAGACGGACCACGGTAATCCCGTTTTACCGTAAAAATCCACGTGTCGACAAAACGAAGGGTAAAAAACTCACGAGACCCGATTGAGATTCGGGTTGTCCTTTTTGGGCATTAATCTATCCGCTGACGGCTGAAAGCTGTCAAAACCGTAGAACTCATCGAGGCCTTCGTTTTGACAGGTTATGGCTCCCGTATCTCTAAACGAGCCAGAAGTTATGGCCGTCCGAATAATCGATATCTACAGGGTGCAACATCCACGGTGAAAGGTGCAACATCCGTCCAAAATGGCGAAACAGTGCCGTACGACCCTTAGAAATGCGTGCATGGATTTGAAACGGAACAGTACCATGGTGAACCACTCTCCAGCGATGGTAAATCGAAGACCATCCACCGTAATCCCGTTTTACCGTAAAAATCCATGTGTCGAAAAAACGAAGGGTAAAAAACTTACGAGACCCGATTGAGATTCGGGTTGTCCTTTTTGGGCATTAATCTATCCGTTGACGGCTGAAAGCAGTCAAAGCCGTAGAACTCATCGAGGCATTCGTTTTGACAGGTTATGGCTCTCGTAACTCTAAACGAGTCAGAAGTTATGGCCGTCCGAATAATCGATATCTACAGGGTGCAACATCCACGGTGTAAGGTACAACATCCGTCCGAAATGGCGAAACAGTGCCGTATGACTTTTAGAAATGCGTGCATGGATTTGAAACGGAACAGTACCATGGTGCACCACTCTCCAGCGATGGAAAGTCGAAGACGGGCCACGATAATCCCGTTTTACCATAAAAATCCACGTGTCGAAAAAACGAAGGGTAAAAAACTTACGAGACCCGATTGAGATTCGGGTTGTCCTTTTTGGGCATTAATCTATCCGTTGACGACTGAAAGCTGTCAAAGCCGTAGAACGCATCGAGGTCTTCGTTTTGACAGGTTCTGGCTCCCGTAACTCTAAACGAGCCAGAAGTTATGGCCGTCCGAATAATCGATATCTACAAGGTGCAACATCCACGGTGCAAGGAGCAACATCCGTCCGAAATGGCAAAACAGTGCCGTATGACTTTTACAAATGCGTGCATGGATTTGAAACGGAACAGTACCATGGTGCACCACTCTCCAGCGATGGAAAGTCGAAGACGGGCCACGATAAACCCGTTTTACCGTAAAAATCCACGTGTCGAAAAAACGAAGGGTAAAAAACTTACGAGAACCGAATGAGATTCAGGTTGTCCTTTTTGGGCATTAATCTATCCGCTGACGGCTGAAAGCTGTCAAAACCGTAGAACTCATCGAGGCCTTCGTTTTGACAGGTTATGGCTCCCTTAACTCTAAACGAGCCAGAAGTTATGGCCGTCCGAATAATCGATATCTACAGGGGGCAACATCCACGGTGAAAGGTGCAACATCCGCCCGAAATGGCTAAACAGTGTCGTACGACCTTTAGAAATGCGTACATGGATTTGAAACGGAACAGTACAATGGTGAACCACTCTGCAGTGATGGTAAATCGAAGACCATACACCGTAATCCCATTTTACCGTAAAAATCCACGTGTCGAAAAAACGAAGGGTAAAAAACTTACGAGGCCCGATTGAGATTCGGGTTGTCCTTTTTGGGCGTTAATCTATCCGTTGACGGCTGAAAGCTGTCAAAGCCGTAGAACTCATCGAGATCTTCGTTTTGACAGGTTATGGCTCCCGTAACTCTAAACGAGCCAGAAGTTATGGCCGTCCGAATAATCGATATCTACAGGGTGCAACATCCACGGTGCAAGGTGCAACATCCGTCCGAAATGGCGAAACAGTGCCGTACGACTTTTACAAATGCGTGCAAGGATTTGAAACGGAACAGTACCATGGTGCACCACTCTCCAGCGATGGGAAGTCGAAGACGGGCCACGGTAATCCCGTTTTACCGTAAAAATTCACGTGTCGAAAAAACGAAGGGTAAAAAACTTACGAGACCCGATTGAGATTCGGATTGTCCTCTTTGGGCATTAATCTATCCGTTGATGGCTGAAAGTTGTCAAACCGTAGAACTCATCGAGGCCTTCGTTTTGACAGGTTATGGCTCTCGTAACTCTAAATGAGCCAGGAGTTATGGCCGTCCGAATAATGCGTGCATGGATTTGATATGCGTGCATGGATTTGAAACGGAACAGTACAATGGTGAACCACTCTCGTAACTCTAAATGCGTGCATGGATTTGAAACGGAACAGTACCATGGTGAACCACTCTCCAGCGATGGTAAATCGAAGACCAGCCACCGTAATCCCGTTTTACCGTAAAATTCCACGTGTCGAAAAAACGAAGGGTAAAAGACTTACGAGACCCGATTGAGATTCGGGTTGTCCTTTTTGGGCGTTAATCTATCTGTTGATGGCTGAAAGCTGTCAAAGCCGTAGAACTCATCGAGTCCTTCGTTTTGACAAGTTATGGCTCCCGTAACTCTTAACGAGCCAGAAGTTATGGCCGTCCGAATAATCGATATCTACAGGGGGCAACATCCACGGTGAAAGGTGCAACATCCGTCCGAAATAGCGAAACAGTGTCGTACGACCTTTAGAAATGCGTGCATGGATTTGAAACGGAACAGTACAATGGTGAACCACTCTCCAGTGATGGTAAATCGAAGACCATCCACCGTAATCCCATTTTACCGTAAAAATCCACGTGTCGAAAAAACGAAGGGTAAAAAACTTACGAGACCCGATTGAGATTCGGGTTGTCCTTTTTGGGCGTTAATCTATCCGCTGACGGCTGAAAGATGTCAAAGCCGTAGAACTCATCGAGGCCTTCGTTTTGACAGGTTATGGCTCCTGTAACTCTAAACGGGGCAGAAGTTATGGCCGTCCGAATAATCGATATCTACAGGGGGCAACATCCACGGTGAAAGGTGCAACATCCGTCCGAAATGGCGAAACAGTGTCGTACGACCTTTACCGTAAAAATCCACGTGTCGAAAAAACGAAGGGTAAAAAACTTACGAGACCCTATTGAGATTCGGGTTGTTCTTTTTGGGCATTAATCTATCCGTTGACGGCTGAAGCCGTAGAACTCATCGAGGCCTTCGTTTCGACAGGTTGTGGCTCCCGTAAGTCTAAACGAGCCAGAAATTATGGCCGTCCGAATATTCGATATCTACTGGGTGCAACATCCACGGTGCAAGGTGCAACATCCGTCCGAAATGGAGAAACGGTGCCGTACGACTTTTAGAAATGCGTGCATGGATTTGAAATGGAACAGTACCATGGTGCACCACTCTTCAGCGATGGGAAGTCGAAGACGGACCACGGTAATCCCGTTTTACCGTAAAAATCCACGTGTCAAAAAAACGAAGTGTAAAAAACTTACGAGACCCGATTGAGATTCAGGTTGTCCTTTTTGGGCATTAGTCTATCCGTTGATGGCTGAAAGCTGTCAAAGCCGTAGAACTCATCGAGTTCTTCGTTTTGACAGGTTATGGCTCCCGTAACTCTAAACGAGCCAGAAGTTATGGCCGTCCGAATAATCGATATCTATAGGGTGCAACATCCACGGTGCAAGGTGCAACATCCATCCGAAATGGCGAAACACTGCCGTACGACTTTTAGAAATGCGTGCATGGATTTGAAACGGAACAGTACCATGGTGCACCACTCTCCAACGATGGGAAGTCGAAGACGGGCCACGGTAATCTCGTTTTACCGTAAAAATCCACGTGTCGAAAAAACGAACGTAAAAAACTTACGAGACCCGATTGAGATTCAGGTTGTCCTTTTTGGGCATTAATCTACCCGCTGACGGCTGAAAGCTGTCAAAACGATAGTACTCATCGAGGCCTTCGTTTTGAAAAGTTATGGTTCCTGTAACTCTAAACGAGCCAGAAGTTATGGCCGTCCGAATAATCGATATCTACAGGGTGCAACATCCACGGTGCAAGGTGCAACATCCGTCCGAAATGGCGAAACAGTGCCGTACGACTTTTAGAAATGCGTGCATGGATTTGAAATGGAACAGTACCATGGTGCACCACTCTCCAGCGATGGAAAGACGAAGATGGGCCACGGTAATCCCGTTTTACCGTAAAAATCCACGTGTCGAAAAAACGAAGGGTAAAAAACTTACGAGACCCGATTGAGATTCGGGTTGTTCTCTTTGGGTATTAATCTATCCGTTGACGGCTGAAAGTTGTCAAAGCCGTAGAACACATCGAGGCCTTCATTTTGACAGGTTATGGCTCTCGTAACTCTAAACGAGCCAGGAGTTATGGCCGTCCGAATAATCGATATCTACAGGGTGCAACATCCACGGTGCAAGGTGCAACATCCGTCCGAAATGGCGAAACAGTGCCGTATGACTTTTAGAAATGCGTGCATGGATTTGAAACGGAACAGTACCATGGTGCACCACTCTCCAGCGATTGGAAGTCGAAGACGGGCCACGGTAATCCCGTTTTACCGTAAAAATCCACGTGTCGAAAAAACGAAGGGTAAAAAATTTACGAGACCCGATTGAGATTCAGGTTGTCCTTTTTGGGCATTAATCTATCCGCTGACGGCTGAAAGCTGTAAAAACCATAGAACTCATCGAGGCCTTCGTTTTGACAGGTTATGGCTCCCGTAATTCTAAACGAGCCAGAAGTTATGGCCGTTCGAATAATCGATGTCAACAGGGGGCAACATCCACGGTGAAAGGTGCAACATCCGTCCGAAATGGCGAAACAGTGCCGTACGAGCTTTAGAAATGCGTGCATGGATTTGAAACGGAACAGTACAATGGTGAACCACTCTCCAGTGATGTTAAATCGAAGACCATCCACCGTAATCCCATTTTACCGTAAAAATCAACGTGTCGAAAAAACGAAGGGTAAAAAACTTACGAGACCCGATTAAGATTCGGGTTGTCCTTTTTGGTCGTTAATCTATCCGCTGATGGCTGAAAGGTGTCAAAGCGTAGAACTCATCGAGGCCTTCGTTTAGACAGGTTATGGCTCCCGTAACTCTAAACGTGGAAGAAGTGATGGCCGTCCGAATAATCGATATCTAAAGGGGGCAACATCCACGGTGAAAGGTGCAACATCCGTCCGAAATGGCGAAACAGTGTCGTACGACCTTTACCGTAAAAATCCACGTGTCGAAAAAACGAAGGGTAAAAAACTTAAGAGACCCGATTGAGATTCGGGTTGTCCTTTTTGGGCATTAATCTATCCGTTGACGGCTGAAGCCGTAGAACTCATCGAGGCCTTCGTTTTGACAGGTTGTGGCTCCCGTAAGTCTAAACAAGCCAGAAGTTATGGCCGTCCGAATAATCGATATCTACAGGGTGCAACATCCACGGTGCAAGGTGCAACATCCGTACGAAATGGAGAAACGGTGCCGTACGACTTTTAGAAATGCGTGCATGGATTTGAAATGGAACAGTACCATGGTGCGCCACTCTTCAGCGATGGGAAGTCGAAGACGGGCCACGGTAATCCCGTTTTACCGTAAAAATCCACGTGTCAAAAAAACGAAGTGTAAAAAACTTACGAGACCCGATTGAGATTCAGGTTGTCCTTTTTGGGCATTAGTCTATCCGTTGATGGCTGAAAGCTGTCAAAACCGTAGAACTCATCGAGGCCTTCGTTTTGACAGGTTATGGCTCCCGTAACTCTAAACGAGCCAGAAGTTATGGCCGTCCGAATTATCGATATCTACAGGGTGCAACATCCACGGTGAAAGGTTCAACATCCGTCCGAAATGGCGAAAGAGTGTCGTACGACCTTTAGAAATGCGTGCATGGATTTGAAACGGAACGGTACCGTGGTGAACCACTCTCCAGCGATGGTAAATCGAAGACCATCCACCGTAATCCCGTTTTACCATAAAAATCCACATGTCGAAAAAACGAAGGGTAAAAAACTTACGAGATCCGATTGAGATTCGGGTTGTCCTTTTTGGGCGTTAATCAATCCGTTGACGGCTGAAAGCTATCAAAGCCGTAGAACTCATCGAGTTCTTCGTTTTGACAGGTTATGGCTCCCGTAACTCTAAACGAGCCAGAAGTTATGGCCGTCCGAATAATCGATATCTATAGGGTGCATCATCCACGGTGCAAGGTGCAACATCCGTCCGAAATGGCGAAACACTGCCGTACGACTTTTAGAAATGCGTGCATGGATTTGAAACGGAACAGTACCATGGTGCACCACTCTCCAGCGATGGGAAGTCGAAGACGGGCCACGGTAATCTCGTTTTACCGTAAAAATCCACGTGTCGAAAAAACGAACGTAAAAAACTTACGAGACCCGATTGAGATTCAGGTTGTCCTTTTTGGGCATTAATCTACCCGCTGACGGCTGAAAGCTGTCAAAACGGTAGAACTCATCGAGGCTTTCGTTTTGAAAAGTTATGGCTCCCGTAACTCTAAACGAGCCAGAAGTTATGGCCGTCCGAATAATCGATATCTACAGGGTGCAACATCCACGGTGCAAGGTGCAACATCCGTCCGAAATGGCGAAACAGTGCCGTACGACTTTTAGAAATGCGTGCATGGATTTGAAATAGAACAGTACCATGGTGCACCACTCTCCAGCGATGGAAAGTCGAAGATGGGCCACGGTAATCCCGTTTTACCGTAAAAATCCACGTGTCGAAAAAACGAATGGTAAAAAACTTACGAGACCCGATTGAGATTCGGGTTGTTCTCTTTGGGCATTAATCTATCCGTTGACGGCTGAAAGTTGTCAAAGCCGTAGAACACATCGAGGCCTTCATTTTGACAGGTTATGGCTCTCGTAACTCTAAACGAGCCAGGAGTTATGGCCGTCCGAATAATCGATATCTACAGGGTGCAACATCCACGGTGCAAGGTGCAACATCCGTCCGAAATGGCGAAACAGTGCCGTATGACTTTTAGAAAGGCGTGCATGGATTTGAAACGGAGCAGTACCATGGTGCACCACTCTCCAGCGATTGGAAGTCGAAGACGGGCCACGGTAATCCCGTTTTGCCGTAAAAATCCACGTGTCGAAAAAACGAAGGGTAAAAAATTTACGAGACCTGATTGAGATTCAGGCTGTCCTTTTTGGGCATTAATCTATCCGCTGACGGCTGAAAGCTGTAAAAACCGTAGAACTCATCGAGGCCTTCGTTTTGACAGGTTATGGCTCCCGTAACTCTAAACGAGCCAGAAGTTATGGCCGTCCGAATAATCGATGTCTACAGGGGGCAACATCCACGGTGAAAGGTGCAACATCCGTCCGAAATGGCGAAACAGTGCCGTACGACCTTTAGAAATGCGTGCATGGATTTGAAACGGAACAGTACAATGGTGAACCACTCTCCAGTGATGGTAAATCGAAGACCATCCACCGTAATCCCATTTTACCGTAAAAATCCACGTGTCGAAAAAACGAAGGGTAAAAAACTTACGAGACCCGATTAAGATTCGGGTTGTCCTTTTTGGTCGTTAATCTATCCGCTGACGGCTGAAAGGTGTCAAAGCGTAGAACTCATCGAGGCCTTCGTTTTGACAGGTTATGGCTCCCGTAACTCTAAACGAGCAAGAAGTGATGGCCGTCCGAATAATCGATATCTAAATGGGGCAACATCCACGGTGAAAGGTGCAACATCCGTCCGAAATGGCGAAACAGTGTCGTACGACCTTTACCGTAAAAATCCACGTGTCGAAAAAACGAAGGGTAAAAAACTTACGAGACCCGATTGAGATTCGGGTTATCCTTTTTGGGCATTAATCTATCCGTTGACGGCTGAAGCCGTAGAACTCATCGAGGCCTTCGTTTTGACAGGTTGTTGCTCCCGTAAGTCTAAACAAGCCAGAAGTTATGGCCGTCCGAATAATCGATATCTACAGGGTGCAACATCCACGGTGCAAGGTGCAACATCCGTACAAAATGGAGAAACGGTGCCGTACGACTTTTAGAAATGCGTGCATGGATTTGAAAGGGAACAGTACCATGGTGCACCACTCTTCAGCGATGGGAAGTCGAAGACGGGCCACGGTAATCCCGTTTTACCGTAAAAATCCACGTGTCAAAAAAACGAAGTGTAAAAAACTTACGAGACCCGATTGAGATTCAGGTTGTCCTTTTTGGGCATTAGACTATCCGTTGACGGCTGAAAGCTGTCAAAACCGTAGAACTCATCGAGGCCTTCGTTTTGACAGGTTATGGCTCCCGTAACTCTAAACGAGCCAGAAGTTATGGCCGTCCGAATAATCGATATCTACAGGGTGCAACATCCACGGTGAAAGGTTCAACATCCGTCCGAAATGGCGAAACAGTGCCGTACGACTTTTAGAAATGCCTGCATGAATTTGAAATGGAACAGTACCATGGTGCACCACTTTCCGGCGATGGGAAGTCGAAGACGGGCCACGGTAATCTCGTTTTACCGTAAAAATCCACGTGTCGAAAAAACGAAGGTAAAAAACTTACGAGACCCGATTGAGATTCAGGTTATCCTTTTTGGGCATTAATCTTCCCGCTGACGGCTGAAAGCTGTCAAAACCGTAGAACTCATCGAGGCCTACGTTTAGACAGGTTATGGCTCCCGTAACTCTAAACGAGCCAGAAGTTATGGCCGTCCGAATAATCGATATCTACAGGGTGCAACATCCACGGTGCAAGGTGCAACATCTGTCCGAAATGGCGAAACAGTGCCGTACGACTTTTAGAAATGCGTGCGTGGATTTGAAACGGAACAGTACCATGGTGCACCACTCTCCAGCGATGGGAAGTCGAAGACGGGCCACGGTAATCCCGTTTTACCGTAAAAATTCACGTGTCGAAAAAACGAAGGGTAAAAAACTTACGAGACCCGATTGAGATTCGGGTTGTCCTCTTTGGGCATTAATCTATCCGTTGACGGCTGAAAGTTGTCAAAGCCGTAGAACTCATCGAGGCCTTCGTTTTGACAGGTTATGGCTCTCGTAACTCTAAACGAGCCAGGAGTTATGGCCGTCCGAATAATCGATATCTACAGGAGGCAACATCCACGGTGAAAGGTGCAACATCCGTCCGAAATGGCGAAACAGTGCCGTATGACCTTTAGAAATGCGTGCATGGATTTGAAACGGAACAGTACAATGGTGAACCACTCTCCAGTGATGGTAAATCGAAGACCATCCACCGTAATCCCATTTTACCGTAAAAATCCACGTGTCGAAAAAACGAAGGGTAAAAAACTTACGAGACCCGATTGAGATTCGAGTTGTCCTTTTTGGGCGTTAATCTATCCGCTGACGGCTGAAAGCTGTCAAAGCCGTAGAACTCATCGAGGTCTTCGTTTTGACAGGTTGTGGCTCCCGTAACTCTAAACGAGCCAGAAGTTATGGCCGTCCGAATAATCGATATCTACAGGGGGCAACATCCACGGTGAAAGGTGCAACATCCGTCCGAAATGGCGAAACAGTGCCGTACGACCTTTACCGTAAAAATCCACGTGTCGAAAAAACAAAGGGTAAAAAACTTACGAGACCCGATTGAGATTCGGGTTGTCCTTTTTGGGCATTAATCTATCCGTTGACGGCTGAAAGCTGTCAAAGCCGTAGAACTCATCGAGGCCTTCGTTTTCACAGGTTATGGCTCCCGTAACTCTAAACGAGCCAATAGTTATAGCCGTCCGACTAATCGATATCTATAGGGTGCAACATCCACGGTGCAAGGTGCAACATCCGTCCGAAATGGAGAAACAGTGTCGTACGACTTTTAGAAATGCGTGCATGGATTTGAATCGGAACAGTGCCATGGTGCACCGCTCTTCAGCGATGGGAAGTCGAAGACGGGCCACGGTAATCCCGTTTTACCGTAAAAATCCACGTGTCGAAAAAACGAAGGGTAAAAAACTTACGAGACCCGATTGAGATTCGGGTTGTTCTTTTTGGGCATTAATCTATCCATTGATGGCTGAAAGCTGTCAAAGCCGTAGAACTGATCGAGGCCTTCGTTTTGACAGGTTATGGCTCCTGTAACTCTAAACGAGCCAGAAGTTATAGCCGTCCGAATAATCGATATCTACAGGGTGCAACATCAACGGTGCAAGGTGCAACATTCGTCCGAAATGGCGAAACAGTGCCGTACGGCTTCTAGAAATGCGTGCATGGATTTGAAACGGAATAGTATCATGGTGCACCACTCTCCAGCGACGGTAAATCGAAGACCAGCCACGGTAACCCCGTTTTGCCGTAAAAATCCACGTGTCGAAAAAACGAAGGGTAAAAAACTTACGAGACCCGATTGAGATTCGGGTTGTTCTTTTTGGGCATTAATATATCCATTGAAGGCTGAAAGCTGTCAACGCCGTAGAACTCATCGAGACCTTCGTTTTGACAGGTTATGTCTTCCGTAAGTCTAAACGAGCCAGAAGTTATGGCCGTCCGAATAATCGATATCTACAGGGTGAAACATCCACGGCGCAAGGTGCAACGTTCGTCGAAATGGCGAAATAGTGCCGTACGACTTTTAGAAATGCGTGCATGGATTTGAAATGGAACATTACCATGATGCACCACTCTCCAGCGATGGAAAGTCGAAGACGGGCCACGGTAATCCCGTTTTACCGTAAAAATCCACGTGTCGAAAAAACGAAGGGTAAAAAAATTACGAGACCAGATTGAGATTCGGGTTGTCCTTTTTGGGCATTAATCTATCCGTTGACGGCTGAAAGCTGTCAAAGCCGTAGAACTCATCGAGGTCTTCGTTTTGACAGGTTATGGCTCCCGTAACTCTTAACGAGCCAAAAGTTATGGCCGTCTGAATAATCGATATCTACAGGGTGCAACATCCACGGCGCAAGGTGCAACGTTCGTCCGAAATGGCGAAATAGTGCCGTACGACTTTTAGAAATGCGTGCATGGATTTGAAATGGCACATTACCATGGTGCACCACTCTCCAGCGATGGAAAGTCGAAGACGGGCCACGGAAATCCCGTTTTACCGTAAAAATCCACGTGTCGAAAAAACGAAGGGTAAAAAACTTGCGAGACCCGATTGAGATTCGGGTTGTCCTTTTTGGGCATTAATCTATCCATTGACGGCTGAAAGCTGTAAAAGCCGTAGAACTCATCGAGACCTTCGTTTTCACAGGTTATGGCTCCCGTAACTCTAAACGAGCCAGAAGTTATAGCCGTCCGAATAATCGATATCTACAGGGTGCAACATCCACGGTGCAAGGTGCAACATCCGTCCGAAATGGCGAAACAGTGCCGTGCGGCTTTTAGAAATGCATGCATGGATTTGAAACGGAAAAGTACCATGGTGCACCACTCTCCAGCGATGGTAAATCGAAGACCAGCCACGGTAATCCCGTTTTGCCGTAAAAATCCACGTGTCGAAAAAACGAAGGGTAAAAAACTTATGAGACCCGATTGAGATTCGGGTTGTCCTTTTTGGGCATTAATCTATCCGTTGACGGCTGAAAGCTGTTAAAGCTGTAGAACTCGTCGAGGCCTTCGTTTTGACAGGTTATGGCTCCCGTAACTCTAAACGAGCTAGAAGTTATGGTCGTCCGTATAATCGATATCTACAGGGTGCAACATCCACGGTGCAAGGTGCAACATCCGTCCGACATGGCGAAACAGTGCCGTACGACTTTTAGAAATGCATGCATGGATTTGAAATGGAACAGTGCCATGGTGCACCACTCTCCAGCGATGGTAAATCGAAGACCAGCCACCATAATCCCGTTTTGCCGTAAAAATCCACGTGTCGAAAAAACGAAGGGTAAAAAACTTACGAGACCCGATTGAGATTCGGGTTGTCCTTTTTGGGAATTACTCTACCCGTTGACGGCTGAAAGCTGTCAAAGCCGTAGAACTCATCGAGGCCTTCGTTTTGACATGTTATGGCTCCCATAACTCTAAACGAGCCATAAGTTATAGCCGTCTGAATAATCGATATCTACAGGGTGCAACATCCACGGTGCAAGGTGCAACATCCGTCCGAAATGGCGAAACAATGCCGTACGGCTTTTGGAAATGCATGCATGGATTTGAAACGGAACAGTATCATGGTGCACCACTCTCCAGCAATGGTAAATCGAAGACCGGCCACGGTAATCCCGTTTTGCCGTAAAAATCCACGTGTCGAAAAAACGAAGGGTAAAAAACTTACGAGACCCGATTGAGATTCGGGTTGTCCTTTTTGGGCATTAATATATCCATTGAAGGCTGAAAACTGTCAAAGCCGTAGAACTCATCGAGGCCTTCGTTTTGATAGGTTGTGGCTCCCGTAACTCTAAACGAGCCAGAAGTTATGGCCGTCCGAATAATCGATATCTACAGGGTGAAACATCCACGGTGCAAGGTGCAACGTTCGTCCGAAATGGCGAAATAGTGCCGTACGACTTTTAGAAATGCGTGCATGGATTTGAAACGAAACATTACCATGGTGCACCACTCTCCAGCGATGGAAAGTCGAAGACGGACCACGGTAATCCCGTTTTACCGTAAAAATCCACGTGTCGAAAAAACGAAGGGTAAAAAACTTACGAGACCCGATTGAGATTCGGGTTGTCCTTTTTGGGCATTAATCTATCCGTTGATGGCTGAAAGCTGTCAAAGCCGTAGAACTCATCGAGGCCTTCGTTTTGACAGGTTATGGCTCCCGTAACTCTTAACGAGCCAGAAGTTATGGCCGTTTGAATAATCGATATCTACAGGGCGCAACATCCACGGTGCAAGGTGCAACATCCGTCCGAAATGTCGAAACATTGCCGTACAACTTTTAGAAATGCATGCATTGATTTGAAACGGAACAGTACCATGGTGCACTAATCTCCAACGTTGGGAAGTCGAAGACGGGCCATGGTAATCCCGTTTTACCGTAGAAATACACGTGTCGAAAAAACGAAGGGTAAAAAGCTTGCGAGACCCGATTGAGATTCGGGTTGTCCTTTTTGGGCATTAATCTATCTGTTGACGGCTGAAAGCTGTCAAAGCCGTAGAACTCATCGAGCCCTTCGTTTTCACAGGTTATGGCTCCCGTAACTCTAAATGAGCCAGAAGTTATAGCCGTCCGAAGAATCGATATCTACAGGGTGCAACATCCACGGTGCAAGGTGCAACATCCGTCCGACATGGCGAAACAGTGCCATAGGACTTTAAGAAATGCGTGCATGGATTTGAAACGGAACAGTACCATGGTGCACCACTCTCCAGCGATGGGAAGTCGAAGACGGGCCACGGTAATCCCGTTTTACCGTAAAAATCCACGTGTCGAAAAAACGAAGGGTAAAAAACTTACGAGACCCGATTGAGATTCGGGTTGTCCTTTTTGGGCATTAATTTATCCGTTGACGGCTGAAAGCTGTCAAAGCCGTAGAACTCATCGAGGACTTCGTTTTCACAGGTTATGGCTCCCGTAACTCTAAACGAGCCAGAAGTTACAGCCGTCCGAATAATCGATATCTACAGGGTGCAACATCCACGGTGCAAGGTGCAACATCCGTCCGAAATGGAGAAACAGTGTCGTACGACTTTTAGAAATGCGTGCATGGATTTGAAATGGAACTGTACCATGGTGCACCACTCTTCAGCGATGGGAAGTCAAAGACGGTCCACGGTAATCCCGTTTTACAGTTAAAATCCACGTGTCGAAAAAACGAAGGGTAAAAAACTTACGAGACCCGATTGAGATTCAAGTTGTCCTTTTTGGGCATTAATCTATCCGTTGATGGCTGAAAGCTGTCAAAACCGTAGAACTCATCGAGTCCTTCGTTTTGACAGGTTATGGCTCCCGTAACTCTAAACGAGCCAGAAGTTATGGCCGTCCGAATAACCGATATCTACAGGGTGCAACATCCACGGTGAAAGGTGCAACATCCGTCCGAAATGGCGAAACAGTGCCGTACGACCTTTAGAAATGCGATCTTCGATTTGAAACGGAACAGTACCGTGGTGAACCACTCTCTAGCGATGGTAAATCGAAGACCAGCCACCGTAATCCCGTTTTACCGTAAAATTCCACGTGTCGAAAAAACGAAGGGTAAAAGACTTACGAGACCCGATTGAGATTCGGGTTGTCCATTTTGGGCGTTAATCTATATGTTGATGGCTGAAAGCTGTCAAAGCCGTGGAACTCATCGAGTCCTTCGTTTTGACAGGTTATGGCTCCCGTAACTCTTAACGAGCCAGAAGTAATGGTCGTCCGAATAATCGATATCTACAGGGTGCAACATCCACGGTGCACGGTGCAACATCCGTCCGAAATGGCGAAACAGTGCCGTACGACTTTTAGAAATGCGTGCATGGATTTGAAATGGAACAGTACCATGGTGCACCACTCTCCAGCGATGGGAAGTCGAAGACGGGCCACGGTAATCCCGTTTTACCGTAAAAATCCACGTGTCGAAAAAACGAAGGGTAAAAAACTTACGAGACCCGATTGAGATTCGGGTTGTCCTTTTTGGGCATTAATCTATCAGTTGACGGCTGAAAGCTGTCAAGGCCTTAGAACTCATCGAGGCCTTCGTTTTCACAGGTTATGGCTCCCGTAACTCTAAACGAGCCAGAAGTTATAGCCGTCCGAATAATCAATATCTACCGGGTGCAACATCCACGACGCAAGGTGCAATATCCGTCCGAAATGGCGAAACAGTGTCGTACGGCTTTTAGAAATGCGTGCATGGATTTGAAATAGAACAGTACCGTGGTGCACCACTCTCCAGCGATGGTAAATCGAAGACCAGGCACGGTAAACCCGTTTTGCCGTAAAAATCCACGTGTCGAAAAAACGAAGGGTAAAAAACTTACGAGACCCGATTGAGATTCGGGTTGTCGTTTTTGGGCATTAATCTATCCGTTGATGGCTGAAAGCTGTCAAAACCGTAGAACTCATCGAGGCCTTCGTTTTGACAGGTTATGGCTCCCGTAACTCTAAACGAACCATAAGTTATAGCCGTCCGAATAATCGATATCTAAAGGGTGCAACATCCACGGTGCAAGGTGCAACATCCGTCCGAAATGGCGAAACAGTGTCGTACGGCTTTTAGAAATGCGTGCATGGATTTGAAACTGAACAGTACCATGGTGCACCACTCTCCAGCGATGTTAATTGAAGACCAGCCACGGTAATCCCGTTTTGCCGTAAAAATCCACGTGTCGAAAAAACAAAGGGTAAAAAACTTACGAGACCCGATTGAGATTCGAGTTGTCCTTTTTGGGTATTAATATATCCGTTGATGGCTGAAAGCTATCAAAGCCATAGAACTCATCGAGGCCTTCGTTTTGAAAGGTTATGGCTCCCGTAACTCTAAACGAGCCAGAAGTTATGCCCATCCGAATAATCGATATCTACAGGGTGCAACATCCACGGTGCAAGGAGCAACATCCGTCCGAAATGGAGAAACAATGCCGTATGACTTTTAGAAATGCGTGCATGGATTTTAAACGGATCATTACCATGGTGCACCACTCTCCAGCGATGGAAGTCAAAGACGGGCCATGGTAATTCCGTTTTACAGTAAAAATCCACGTGTCATAAAAACGAAGGGTAAAAACTTACGAGACCCGTTTGAGATTCGGGTTGTCCTTTTTGGGCATTACTCTATCCGTTGATGGCTGAAATCTGTCAAAGCCGTAGAACTCATCGAGGCCTTCGTTTTGACAGGTTATGGCTCCCGTAACTCTAAACGAGCCAGAAGTTATAGCCGTCGGAATAATCGATATCTACAGGGTGCAACATCCACGGTGCAAGGTGCAACATCCGTCCGAAATGGCGAAACAGTGCCGTACGGCTTTTAGAAATGCGTGCATGGATTTGAAACGGAATAGTATCATGGTGCACCACTCTCCAGCGATGGTAAATCGAAGACCAGCCACGGTAATCCCGTTTTGCCGTAAAAATCCACGTGTCGAAAAAACGAAGGGTAAAAAACTTGCGAGACCCGATTGAGATTCGGGTTGTCCTTTTTGGGCATTAATATATTCGTTGAAGGCTGAAAGCTGTCAAAGCCGTAGACCTCATCGAGGTCACCGTTTTGACAGGTTATGGCTCCCGTAACTATAAACGAGCCAGAAGTTATGGTCGTCCGAATAATCGATATCTACAGGGTGCAACATCCATGGTGCAAGGTGCAACATCCGTCCGAAATGGCGAAACAGTGCCGTACGGCTTTTAGAAATGCGTGCATGGATTTGAAACTGAACAGTACCATGGTGCACCACTCTCCAGTGATGGTAAATCGAAGACCAGCCACGGTAATCCCGTTTTGCCGTAAAAATCCACATGTCGAAAAAACGAAGGGTAAAAAACTTACGAGACCCGATTGAGATTCGGGTTGTCCTTTTTGGGCATTAATCTATCCGTTGACGGCTGAAAGCTGTCAAAGCCGTAGAACTCATCAAGGCCTTCGTTTTGACAGGTTATGACTCCTGTAACTCTATACGAGCCAGAAGTTATGGCCGTCCGAATAATCGATATCTACAGGGTGCAACATCCACGGTGCAAGGTGCAACATCCGTCCGAAATGGTGAAACAGTGCCGTACGGCTTTTAGAAATGCGTGCATGGATTTGAAACGGAACAGTACCATGGTGCACCACTCTTCAGCAATGGTAAATCGAAGACCAGCCAGGGTAATCCCGTTTTGCCGTAAAAATCCACGTGTCGAAAAAACGAAGGGTAAAAAACTTACGAGACCCGATTGAGATTCGGGTTGTCCTTTTTGGGCATTAATCTATCCATTGACGGCTGAAAGCCATCAAAATCGTAGAACTCATCGAGGCCTTCGTTTTGATAGGTTATGGCTCCCGTAACTCTAAACGAGCCAGAAGTTATGGCCGTCCGAATAATCGATATCTACAGGGTGCAACATCCACGGTGCAAGGTGCAACATACATTCGAAATGGCGGAACACTGCCGTACGACTTTTACAAATGCGTGCATGGATTTGAAACGGAACATTACCATGGTGCACCACTCTCCAGCGATGGTAAATCGAAGACCAGCCACGGTAATCCCGTTTTGCCGTAAAAATCCACGTGTCGAAAAAACGAAGGGTAAAAAATTTACGAGACCCGATTGAGATTCGGGTTGTCCTTTTTGGGCATTAATCTATCCGTTGACGGCTGAAAGCTGTCAAAACCATAGAACTCATCGAGGCCTTCGTTTTGACAGGTTATGGCTCCCGTAACTCTAAACGAGCCAGAAGTTATAGCAGTCCGAATAATCGATATCTACAGGGTGCAACATCCATGGTGCAAGGTGCAACATCCGTCCGAAATGGCGAAACAGTGCCGAACGGCTTTTAGAAATGCGTGCAAGAATTTGAAACTGAACAGTACCATGGTGCACCACTCTCCAGCGATGGTAAATCGAAGAACAGCCAAGGTAATCCCGTTTTATCGTAAAAATCCACGTGTCGAAAAAACGAAGGGTAAAAAACTTACTAGACCCGATTGAGATTCGGGTTGTCCTTTTTGGGCATTAATATATCCGTTGATGGCTAAAAGCTGTCAAAGACGTAGAACTCATCGAGGCCTTTGTTTTGACAGGTTATGGCTCCCGTAACTCTAAACGAGCCGGAAGTTATGCCTGTCCGAATAATCGATATCTACAGGGTTGAACATCCACAGTGCAAGGTGCAACATCCGTCCGAAATGGCGAAACACTGCCGTATGACTTTTAGAAATGCGTGCATGGATTTACAACGGAGCATTATCATAGTGCACCACTCTCCAGCGATGAGAAGTCGAAGACAGGCCACGGTAATCCCGTTTTACCGTAAAAATCCACGTGTCGAAAAAAGGAAGGGTAAAAAACTTACGAGACCCGATTGAGATTCGGGTTGTCCTTTTTGGGCATTAATCTATCCGTTGACGGCTGAAAGCTGTCAAAGCCGTAGAACTCATCGATTCCTTCGTTTTGACAGGTTATGGCTCTCGTAACTCTAAACGAGCCAGAAGTTATGACCGTCCGAATAATCGATATCTACGGGGTGCAACATCCACGGTGCAAGGTGCAACATCTGTTGGGCGAATTCTCACCCATGAAATCACAAGACCTAGAGGCATCAGCTTCGCCATTTCCATCCAGTATCCGTGCTCCATCCACCATCACCGGTCCAACCTACCACCGGTCCAAAACCCACCATCACCGAACCAATCTCATCTAGGCGCCACCGAACCAAACAACCTACACAAAACCCCTGCCGAACCAACACAGCACCAAGGCGCCACCGGTCCAAAAGCCCCTCCATCCAAACACCGATCCGGTCTCACTACCGGCCCAACCACCTCAACTCCATGCCGGACCAACCACTGCCGAACCACCTATATGCCGAGCAAAGCCTCACCCTCCACCGAACCACCGCATCTCCACGTCATAGCCGAACCAACCATACCGGACCACGGTCTCATCTCCCACCAACAACCACCGGACCAAAGCCCTACCGGTCCAACCATCTCCAACCACCGGACCAAAGCTCCACCGGTCCAACCATCTCCAACCACCGAACCAGATATGTTAGACCAGATTGCTTCAGCCCAGGCCCACCAGCGGCTATATACATCCAAGACCCCTGCCTCCAGCCTCACTCTATAAATAGAGGGGTAGGGGTACAACAATGGCAGACAAGTTTGAGAGCTCAAGCAAGGAAGGAACTTTCAAACAACTTTCTTATACTTGTACTTAAAGCTTTGTACTTGTAATCTGAAAGAAAGGAGAGAATAACATATAAAGTGGACGTAGGCACGTTCTGGCCGAACCACTATAAATCTGCATGTCTTTTACATTTTAGTCCTTGCTTTTTACATATTTGCATAAGTAACCTAAAACCTTGAAAATAACATATAATCAACTAAATAATATGGATTGGAGGTGTTTGTCCATTTTTTGCGCAAACGTTTTTGGTGCTTTCACTGAGAGTTTGGAACTCGAAGCTTTAGCTTCCCTCATTCAACCTTCTTTCCCAATAGCACCCTTCATTGCCTAGGAAACATGACTTCCAGGCCGAGAAAAGACGCCAACAAGGGAAGGAACGTTGCAACCAGCAGCGCTCCAGATCCAGTGGATCCAGATCAGGAGAATCAACCCACTACGACAGCAGTGCCAAATGTAGATCAGGCAATTCCGACAGCCCCTGCCGCGGAACAACCGGCAGCAATCACTAGGGCAGATCTAGACAGAGTTGTGGCTGAAGTGACTAACCGCTTTGCATCCCAACAAGAAGCTTTGGTGAACCAACTCATGTCACGCTTGAGGGATGCCGAAGAATCCAACCGCAACACTGAATCGTGGGATGAGTCCCAATCTGGAGGGTCTCGGAGACAACAAAGGTCTTCCCTCTTCGAAGAAGCTATCAATAGGAACAACAGTGATAGGGGCCGCGCCCGGACTCAGCCCGAACTCCGACTCGAGGAAGCGCTTGGAACCAAACCCAATCGGGGAGGCACCAGGCGAGGGTCGGATGTAGCTGAAACGGTCATGCCGCCTAATCATGGAAACCCCGCTGAACGGAGCCGAGCTAGAACCCATCCCGAAGTTGACCCCATGGAAATGCTCGAAACAGAACCCCACAGGGGAAGATCAAGGCGGGGGCAACTGTAGCTGGTCCTAGCATGCATTCGAGCAGCCAAAGACAGCCACTGGATAAGATCAGAAGTGATAGGCTATACCATCCCTACAGGACATCTGGACGAGATCGATCCCGCAGGGAAGAACCAACCTCAATTTTGTCCGCTCCAAATTCTGATGAAAGAATGGCACGATTATTCCGGGAATGCGTCCGACGGGAGCAAAGGGATCGAGGGGTAGGCGCTAGGGTAGCCAGCCTTTCACCCGCGACATCGAAACCGCCATCACCCCTCGAGAATGGAAAATGCCGACGATGGAACCGTACAAGGGAACTTCCGACCCCGTTGTACACTTGCAGAGATACACACAGCATATGCTCATGAGCGGAGCAATGGAAGGAGTGTTGTGTAAATGCTTTTCGCTATTCCTAGTAGACCTAGCCACCTCCTAGTTCTGCCATCTACCCCAAGGATCTATCAGCTCATGGGAGATGTTGAAAGAAAAGTTCATTAGCCAGTTCCGCATTCATGTGGAACAACCCAAGGATGCTTATTCTCTATCCAATGTCAAACAGAAATCCGGAGAGACACTGCAACAATATCTAACCCGGTTCAACGCCACAGCGGCCGCTGTCCAAGATGCCGATGAGAAACTCACCGTAATGGCCCTCTGTAGTGGTGTACACCCAGATACCAAGTTTGCTAGAAGACCAACTGAAGAAAAACCGGCTAACTTGCCCGATTTCTTCCATGAAGCTGGGAAGTACATGAGACTCGAAGAGGCTGCCACTGAAAGACAGACAGGACCACAGGCTAAGACGGCTCATGGAAACGCCCCCGCCGCAGCGAAGGACATTCGAAAATACGACGCCAGAGACAATGCCGGGGGCAAGAAGGGAGAAAAGAGCTTGTACCAACCAGGACTGAGATTTGACGCTTACACTCCCTTGAATGAAACAGTCGAGAACATCTTCTTGGCCACCCAGGACGAACTTACATACAAGCCCCCCTATAAGAAAGAGTCAGATCGTGCAATCCAGTCTGGAAAATTCTGCCGTTTCCACGAGTCTCATGGGCACGATACCAATGAATGTCGTCATCTCTGGGACTTAATCGAAGAACACATCAGAAGGAAGAGGCTGGAACGCTATGTGAAAAGTCAGGATTGAACTCCAACCCCTGTAAGTGGAAACCCAAGGCCACCAACCCCGGAAACAGGTGGAGGAAATCGCAACACCAGTGGCTCCAGTAAAGAAAAGATAGTGGTCCACACCATATCAGGAGGGCCACACATCGCCGACAAAAGCTGGGCAGAAATGGAAAGATATGGAAACTCACTCAGAAGCGAGGGGGACCGCGTCAATTCTGTTATGGAGGAACGCCACCCTAAGCGGAAGGAAAATAATGACATCACATTCAGTGGGTGCGACCTACAAGGAAGGCAGTACCCACACATGGACCCTATGGTCATCTCTGCCTGGTTCGGTCCAGCCAAAGTTTTCTGAATTTTAATAGGCACTGGAAGCTCAGTGAATATTCTGTTCAAGCATGCTTTCGACAAAATGAAGTTGTCAATGAAGGACGTTTCTCCCTGCAACAAACCGCTGCACGGTTTCACTGGAGAAGCAAAGATGCCTCTTGGACAACTGGATCTCTTTGTTGAATTGGGAAGTCATCCCCGCTCCACCGTTCAGAAACAGACATTCGTGTTAATAGACAATCATTCAACCTACAACGCTTTTTGGGAAGGCCAGCTCTGTCCGACTTCCAAATTGTCCTAGCCCCATGGTGTCTGAAGATGAAATTTCCAACAGATGACGGAATAGAAGAAGTGGAGGGAGATCAAGACGCTGCTCGAGACTGTTATGTAACTGAACTTCGCAATAACCACAGGAAAGGTAAAGGGAAGAATGCAGAGACTGTTCTCTACATGAAAAGCTTGGAAGCATAGCGACTAAAGAAAGCCCCTCCTCTTCGATATAAAGTGATCCCTTCAATGAACTAGATCCCAGGGACGGAGAGGAGGAGGCTACCGCCGAGCCTGCAAAGGATATGGAGTTTGTATCTGTAGACAAACATGACTCAAGTAAACTATTGAAAATCGGATCTCAGTTAAAAGAAGAACTAAAGGATCAACTCATTGATTTTCTCCGCCATAACCTAGATGTATTTGCGTGGACGCATGCTGACATGACTGGAATCTCCCCAGATATAGTATGCCACGCATTGAACATCGACCCTACCACGACACAAGTGAAACAGAAAAAGAGAAGCATGGGGGCGGAACGATCGGCAGCCCTCGAAGAAGAAGTAAGGAACCTACTTGCCAATAACTTCATACGAGAAGCCATCTACCCAGAATGGATCGCTAACCCGGTACTGGTAAAGAAGGCTAATGGGAAGTGGCGAACGTGCATTGACTTCTCCAACCTAAATGATGCTTGCCCAAAGGATTGCTTCCCACTTCCTCGAATCGATCAACTTGTGGACAGTACTGCCGGGCATGAGCTCTTATCTTTCATGGTAGCCTACTCCGGATATAACCAAATCCCTATGCACGCCCCCGATCAGGACCACACCAGTTTCATCATGGACCGTGGGTTGTACTGCTACAGAGTAATGCCTTTCGGACTTAAGAACGCCGGAGCCACTTATCAGCGCCTCGTCAACAAGATGTTTGCAGAACTGATAGGACGAACTATGGAAGTTTATGTGGATGACATGCTGGTTAAATCAAGAAAAGCCAATGATCATGTAAGCCACCTGGGCGAGATGTTTCAAGTGCTCCGCCAATACGGAATGAAGCTGAATCCTCTAAAGTGCTCCTTCAGAGTGTCATCAGGAAAGTTCTTGGGATTCATCGTCCATGCCAGAGGGATTGAAGCAAACCCCGAACAAGTCCGAGCCTTGCAAGATATCAAAATACCATCCACTCGGAAAGAAATGCAAAGCCTAAACGGGAAGGTGGCCGCCCTAAGCAGATTAATCTCCAAAGCGACTGACAAGTGCGTCCCTTTCTTCGAAGCCCTAAAGAGAGACAAAGGAAAATTCGAGTGGACCGACGAATGTTCAGCAGCTTTCCTTAACCTAATCAAGCACCTCCAACGGCCACCAGTACCCTCGACTCCGAATGATGGCGAAGAACTATACCTGTATCTTGCTATGTCATCCCATACTCTAAGCGCCGCTTTGGTAAGAGAAGAAAACCGCACACAATGGCCAGTATACTTCATAAGCAAAAGGTTTACGGGAGCAGAAGCCCCGTATCCCAAACTCGAGAAGCTGGCGTACTGTTTACTAATCACATCAAGGAAGCTGCGACACTATTTCCAATCTCATCCCATCAGAGTCCTAACCACCGGCCATTGAGGCAAGTGCTCCATCGTCCCGACACCTCTGGGCGACTGCTCAAGTGGTGCATCGAGCTAAGCCAATATGATATCACTTACCATCCTCGCACCGCTATCAAGGGACAAGCCATAGCTGATTTCATTGCCGAATTCACTACTAGCAAAGGTACGGACCAATCTGAAATAGCAAAAGATATCGAGTGGCATCTCTTCGTAGATGGAGCGTCGAACGAACAAGGCTCGGGGGCAGGTGTTGTGATAATCACCCCCAGTGGAAAGAAGCTGCGCTACGCCCTAAGATTGGAATTCGCTGCCACCAACAATGATGCCGAATATGAAGCAGTAATAGCCGGATTAGAACTTGCACTGAAAATTGGAGTCGGTTCTTTATGTCTCCATAGTGATTCTCAACTTATTGTGAATCAAATACTAGGAGAGTTCCAGACTCGAGGAGAACGACTCACAGCATACCTAAAGAAGACCAAGCTGCTACTTAACCAACTGGATTGTTATTTGATCAGACACATTCCTCGAGAGGAGAATCAAGAGGCCGACGAGCTGGCAAAGCAAGCTAGCATGGGTGATGATACCACTTCTGGAACGATAACTGTCTCAAGGCTACTAACCTCGAGTTCCGAGCAAGCACACCTGATAGCTGCAACTGAAGAAGAAACATGGATGACCCCTATCCGAGAATACTTACAAAACGGCACCCTGCCAGACGGGCGAAATGAAATTAAGAAAATTCTAAGGAAAGCTTCCCGCTACACAATGCAAGAAGGCATCCTCTATCGGCGCGGCTTCTCTAATCCCTTATTGAGGTGCGTTGCTGGGAGAGAGGCCAGGGAAATTCTATCCAATATCCATCAGGGAAGTTGTGGAGTGTGGAGACCACACCGGAGGGCAGACTCTGGCAAAAAAGATACTCCGATATGGATATTTCTGGCCCACCTTGAACAAAGACGCCTTAGACTTCGTCAAAAAATGTGACAGATGTCAAATATTTGCCAAAATCCCTCGACTACCAACCAATGAAATTACTCAGATGACCAGCCCTTGGCCCTTCGCAATATGGGGGATTGACTTAATCGGCGAACTGCCAACGGGCCGAGGCGGAGACAAATATGCTATAGTCGCAGTTGACTACTTCACCAAATGGGTGGAGGTGGAACCTCTAAATAAAATATCTTCGACAAAAGTTATTAACTTCTTGATCAAAAATATTCTGTGCAGGTACGGAGTCCCACTCAAGGTCATATCAGACAACGGACTTCAATTTGACAGCGAAGAATTCGCCGATTGGTGCCAAGAGCACGGAATTCACAAAAGCTTCTCATCTGTCGCTTATCCTCAAGCAAACGGCCAAGTCGAAGCTATCAACAAAATTCTCATAACCTTAATCAAGAAGAAACTTGAAAGGTCGAAAGGCGCTTGGGTGGACGAACTTCCTACGGCACTTTGGGCCTATCGCACATCTTACAGAACCTCAACAGGCCATACTCCCTTCTCTTTGGCATACAGATCGGAGGCTATGCTCCCAATTGAAACTATAGTGCCCTCTCACCATAGGATCCACTACAACCCGAAAGAAAACGAAGAACTCCTCCACATGTCTTTGGATCTAATTAAGGAGAGAAGGAATGATGCAGCACTCAAAGCAGCAGCTCACAGACAAAAAGTGGCAGCACTATACAACTCCAGAGTCAAACATTGCAGCTTACAAGAAGGAGATCTTGTCCTCAAGCGAATCTTTCCGCGCCCAGGAGCGCAGGACCCAATCTGGGACGGACCATATGTAATTCATAAAGATCTCCACAACCGAGCTTATATTTTGTCAACAGTGGACGGAGAGGTGTTCCAGAGGGCATGGAACATCCGACACCTTCGTCGATACTTTTCTTAACTTGTACCGCCCATATGAAGTGAATTAACAAAGAGAATCAGTGGACGTAGGCATTTTCGTGCCGAACCACTTTAAAAAACTTGGCTCTTGTTAACTTGTTCCTTTATATCTTGGCTACTTGTTAAGCTTTATCCTTTGCTGTTAAACAAAATCCTTTGCAGATGACATTTCGATTCAGAGCTTCACAGCACAACTCCACCTGGACAAAATCTAACAGGTACGCCACGATCCTATGCCCTCGCCAATGAGACACTTAGCTCCGGTATCCCTCTACCGCGAGTTAACTCATTGTTTGCCTCGGCCCTTAAAGCCGACTGTAATAAGCCGAGTATAAGTCATCATAAAAAAGGCCGACTATAGCCGATGCCAGCTCATTACAGCGATTCGGCTCGCCGGCGACTGTGAACCGATCATAAGCCCCAACATAAGATGTGGCCAGCCAGGGGCAGTTCACAGTTGACGATCGGCCCCCACGCTAGCCGTCCACAGTAAATCGAATAATACCCGCGATTACGGGCCATAATGGCCCGGGTAATTACTGTGCGCGATCGGCTCCGATGTGTCTTACGTGCGGCTGTGGTAAAAAAGAAAACTCCCCGCAGTAGGCGTAAGATGGGTGACAAATGTCTCCAAGACCCACAGCTAGGGAAAGTGACTACAAAACCCGTTTGCCACGAACTTAAGCACATCGACGGCCTTCTGTGACTGGAAGTTTTACTTTTCCTGTATTTCAATTTCATTTAAAACTTTTCTCCTATTCTCCGTAATGGTACTTGAAAGTACAGGACATGAAATAGGGAACGCTCGCTAATGGGAACAGAAACCTACAATCGAACGACGAGATACTCAACATCATCCCTTGCTTAGTCTTACAAGGCGCACGAAGTTGTCGTCCACGGCCAAAACATGAAGGGCGGTACCTTCTACTTTTGTACATTAATGCATAACTGCAGTTCATATTCACACATCACATTTACATTGCAAAATGAGAAAATTATACTTTAAGCAAAAAACTTGGCATCAGGAACATGCATAGTTACATCACTTACACAACACAGCAAAATAGCAATAACATTCCAACATAAAGGAATCAGCTTATATTATGAAATTACATACATCATTCATCATAAACAATATTATTCCAGTTACATCAATGTTTTGGACTAACATGAACAACAATAAAAAGAAATCAAAAGGTGACCTGCTGCGTTCACGCTTCGCCCTCATCCTACCAACTCTCAAGGCCTACTTAGCCGTAGGGTCGGAGCTCCCAGCATGTTGACTGGAAGTCCCACCTGTCCAATTCAAAAGAGGAATTCATTAAGCGAACAGTAAGCGATCAAGTTATGAAAATCTAAAAAGAAAAGAGAAAGAGAAGAGAGACTCACCAACGTCCGCCGCTTGATCCTCATCCGCCAACTGCACACCCGCTTCCTCCGCAGCAAGCAGCTGCATAACCTCCTTCACCGCTACCTTCTCCTCCTTCGAGAACTGGGCGGTTACCACGTCCATCCTGAATGACGCTCCACCTTCCTTATCCGCATATCCTTAGCCTCCTCCAAAGCCCGGAGATATATCCTAGCCATGACCCGGGGATAGTCATCCATCCAGGATAGACTACCCTGCTTCCAGGCACGGAAGTACATATCCTGCAACATCTCATCCATCATCCCCTCGTTCTCCTCAAACTCCCTCACCTGGGCCTCGGAGGACAACAACTTAGCAACGACAACATCCCTCTCCGATCGATATCTCAAGCGGTCAACCTGGAGAGACCTCCCCATTTCCTCCATCTCTTCCTTTAGCTTGGCCTGAGCAAGCTCTGCGGCCTCAAGCCTCCCAGATAACTCTTCAATCCGCTCAAGATCCGCATTCCGAACCTCATCCACCGTCGCAATGGCCATATCAATCCGTCCCTCGCAAGCAGCCTCCATTTTTCGCAATTCTGCCCTGCTGGCCGTCCGAATAATCGATATCTACAGGGTGCAACATCCACGGTGCAAGGTGCAACATCCGTCCGAAATGGAGAAACAATGCCGTACGACTTTTAGAAATGCGTGCATGGATTTGCAACGGAACAGTACCATGGTGCACCACTCTCCAGCGATGGTAAATCGAAGACCAGCCACGGTAATCCCGTTTTGCCGTAAAAATCCACGTGTCGAAAAAACGAAGGGTAAAAAACTTACGAGACCCGATTGAGATTCGGGTTGTCCTTTTTGGGCATTAATATATCCGTTGATGGCTGAAAGCTGTCAAAACCATAGAACTCATCGAGGCCTTCGTTTTGACTAGTTATGGCCCCCGTAATTCTAAACAAGCCAGAAGTTATGGCCGTACGAATAACCGATATCTACAGGGTGCAACATCCACGGTGCAAGGTGCAACATCCGTCCGAAATGGCGAAACAGTGCCGCACAACTTTTAGAAATGCGTGCATGGATTTGAAACGGAATAGTACCATGGTGCACCACTCTCCAGCGATGGGAAGTCGAAGACGGGCCACGGTAGTCCCGTTTTAACGCAAAAATCCACGTGTCGAAAAAACGAAGGGTAAAAAACTTACGAGACCCGATTGAGATTCGGGTTGTCCTTTTTGGGCATTAATCCATCCGTTGACGGCTGAAAGCTATCAAAACCGTAGGACACATCGAGGCCTTCGTTTTGACAGGGTATGGCTCCCGTAACTCTAAACGAGCCAGAAGTTATGGCCGTCCGAATAATCGATATCTACAGGGTGCAACATCCATGGTGCAAGGTGCAACATCCATCCGAAATGGCAAAACAGTGTCGTACGACTTTTAGAAATGCGTGCATGGATTTGAAACGGAACAGTACCATGGTGCACCACTCTCCAGCGATGGTAAATCGAAGACCAGCCACCGTAATCTCGTTTTACCGTAAAAATCCACGTGTCGAAAAAACGAAGGGTAAAAAACTTACAAGACCCGATTGAGATTCGGGTTGTCCTTTTTGGGCATTAATCTATCCGTTGACGGCTAAAAGCTGTCAAAGCCGTAGAAATCATCGAGGTCTTCATTTTGACAGGTTATGGCTCCCGTAACTCTAAACGAGCCAGAAGTTATGGCCGTTCGAATAATCGATATCTACAGGATGCAACATCCACGGTGCAAGGTGCAACATCCGTCCGAAATGGCAAAACAGTGCCCTATGACTTTTAGAAATGCGTGCATGGATTTGAAACGGAACAGTACCATGGTACACCACTCTCCAGTGATGGGAAGTCGAAGACGGGCCACGGTAGTCCCGTTTTACCGTAAAAATCCACGTGTCGAAAAAACGAAGGGTAAAAAACTTACGAGACCCGATTGAGATTCGGGTTGTCCTTTTTGGGCACTAATCTATCCGTTGACGGCTGAAAGCTGTCAAAGCCGTAGAACTCATCGAGTCCTTCATTTTGACAGGTTATGGCTCCCGTAACTCTAAACGAGCCAGAAGTTATGGCCGTCCGAAAAATCGATATCTACAGGGTGCAACATCCACGGTGCAAGGTGCAACATCCGTCCGAAATGGGGAAACAGTGTCGTAGGACTTTTAGAAATGTGTGCATGGATTTGAAATGGAACAGTACCGTGGTGCATCACTCTTCGGCGACGGAAAGTCCAAGACGGGCCACGGTAATCCCGTTTTGCCGTAAAAATTCTACGTGTCGAAAAAAAGAAGGGTAAAAAACTAACGAGACCCGATTGAGATTCAGGATGTCCTTTTTGGGCATTAATCTATCCGTTGACGGCTGAAAGCCAACAAAACCGTTGAACTCATCAAGGCCTTCATTTTGACAGGTTATGGTTCCCGTAACTCTAAACGAGCCAGAAGTTATGGCCGTCCGAATAATCGACATCTACAGGGTGCAACATCCACGGTGCAAGGTGCAACATCCGTCCGAAATGGAGAAACAGTGCCGTACGACTTTTAGAAATGCATGCGTGGATTTGAATCGGAACAGTACCATGGTGCACCACTCTCCAGCGATGGTAAATCGAAGACCAGCCAACATAATCCCGTTTTACCGTAAAAATCCACGTGTCGAAAAACCGAAGGGTAAAAAACTTACGAGACCCGATTGAGATTCGGGTTGTCCTTTTCGGGCATTAATCTATCCGTTGACGGCTGAAAGCTGTCAAAGCCGTTGAACTCATCGAGGTCTTCGTTTTGACAGGTTATGGCTCCCGTAACTCTAAACGAGCCAGAAGTTATGGCCATCCGAATAATCGATATCTACAGGGTGCAACATCCACGGTGCAAGGTGCAACATCCGTCCGAAATGGCGAAACAATGCCGTATGACTTTTAGAAATGAGTGCATGGATTTGAAACGGAACACTACCATGGCGCACCACTCTCCAGCGATGGGAAGTCGAAGACGGGCCAAGGTAGTCCCGTTTTAACGTAAAAATCCACGTGTCGAAAAAACGAAGGGTAAAAAACTTACGAGACCCGATTGAGATTCGGGTTGTCCTTTTTGGGCATTAATCTATGCGTTGACGGCTGAAAGCTGTCAAAGCCGTAGAACTCATCGAGGCCTTTGTTTTGACAGGTTATGGCTCCCGTAACTCTAAACAAGCCAGAAGTTATGGCCGTCCGAATAATCGATATATACAGGGTGCAACATCCACGGTGCAAGGTGCAACATCCGTCCGAAATTGAGAAACTGTGCCGTACGACCATTAGAAATGCGTGCATGGATTTGAAACGGAACAGTACCATGGTGCATCACTCTTCAGCGACGGTAAGTCGAAGACGGGCCACGGTAATCCCGTTTTACCGTAAAAATCCACGTGTCGAAAAAACGAAGGGTAAAAAACTTACGAGACCCGATTGAGATTCAGGTTGTCCTTTTTGAACATTAATCTATCCATTGACGGCAGAAAACTGTCAAAGCCGTAGAAATCATCGAGGCCTTCATTTTGACAGGTTATGGCTCCCGTAACTCTAAACGAGCCAGAAGTTATGGCCGTCCGAATAATCGATATCTACAGGGTGCAACATATAATGTGCAAGGTGCAACATCTGTCCGAAATGGCGAAACAGTGTCGTACGACCTTTAGAAATGCGTGCATGGATTTGAAATGGAACAGCACCATGGTGCACCACTCTTCAGCGATGGGAAGTCGAAGACGGGGCACCGTAATCCCGTTTTACCGTAAAAATCCACGTGTCGAAAAAACGAAGGGTAAAAAACTTACGAGACCCGATTGAGATTCGGGTTGTCTTTCTTGGGCATTAATCTATCTGCTGACGGCTGAAATCTGTCGAAGCCGTAGAACTCATCGAGGCCTTCGTTTTGACAGGTTATGGCTCCCGTAACTCTAAACGAGCCAGAAGTTATGGCCGTCCGAATAATCGATATCTACACGGTCCAACATCCACGGTGCAAGGTGCAACATCCGTTCGAAATGGCGAAACAGTGCCGTACGACTTATAGAAATGCGTGCATGGATTTGAAACGGAACAGTACCATGGTGCACCACTCTCCAGTGATGGGAAGTCGAAGACGGGCCGCGGTAATCCCGTTTTACCATAAAAATCCACGTGTCGAAAAACGAAGGGTAAAAAACTTACGAGACCCGATTGAGATTCGGGTTGTCCTTTTTGGGCGTTAATCTATCCATTGACGGCTAAAAGCCGTCAAAGCCGTAGAACTCATCGAGTCCTTCGTTTTGACAGGTTATGGCTCCCGTAACTCTAAACGAGCCCGAAGTTATGGCCGTCCGAATAATCGATATCTACAGGGTGCAACATCCATGGTGCAAGGTGCAACATCCGTCCGAAATGGCGAAACGGTGCCGTACGACTTTTTGAAATGCGTGCATGGATTTGAAACGGAACAGTACCATGGTGCACCACTATCCAGCGATGGGAAATCGAAGACGGGCCACGGTAGTCCCGTTTTACCGTACAAATCCACGTGTCGAAAAAACGAAGGGTAAAAAACTTACGAGACCCGATTGAGATTCGGGTTGTCCTTTTTGGGCATTAATCTATCCATTGACGGCTGAAAGCCATCAAAGCCGTAGAACTCATCGAGGCCTTCGTTTTGACAGGTTATGGCTCCCGTAAATCTAAACGAGCCAGAAGTTATGGCCGTCCGAAATAATCGACATCTACAGGGTGCAACATCCACGTGCAAGGTGCAACATCCGTCCGAAATGGCGAAACAGTGCTGTACGGCTTTTAGAAATACGTGCATGGATTTGAAACGGAACAGTACCATGGTGCACCACTCTCCAGCGATGGTAAATCGAAGACCAGCCACGGTAATCCCGTTTTGCCGTAAAAATCCACGTGTCGAAAAAACGAAGGGTAAAAAACTTATGAGACCCGATTGAGATTCAGGTTATCCTTTTTGGGCATTAATATATCCGTTGATGGCTGAAAGCCGTCTACATCGTAGAACTCATCGAGGCCTTCGTTTTGACAGGTTGTGGCTCACGTGACTCTAAACGAGCCAGAAGTTATGGCCGTCCGAATAATCGATATCTACAGGGTGCAACATCCACGGTGCAAGGTGCAACATCCGTCCGAAATGGCGAAACTGTGCCGTACGACCTTTAGAAATGCGTGCATGGATTTGAAACGGAATAGTACCATGGTGCACCACTCTTCAGCGATGGGAAGTCGAAGACGGGGCACCGTAATCCCATTTTACCGTAAAAATCCACGTGTCGAAAAAACGAAGGGTAAAAAACTTACGAGACCCGATTGAGATTCGGGTTGTCCTTTTTGGGCATTAATATATCCGTTGACGACTGAAAGCGGTCAAAGCCGTAGAACTCATCGAGGCCTACGTTTTGATAGGTTATGGCGCCCGTAACTCTAAACGAGCCAGAAGTTATGGCCGTCCGAATAATCGATATCTACAGGGTGCAACATCCACGGTGCAAGGTGCAACATCCGTCCGAAATGGCGAAACAGTGTCGTATGACTTTTAGAAATGCATGCATGGATTTGAAATGGAACAATACCATGGTGCACCACTCTTCAACGATGGGAAGTCGAAGACGGGCCACCGTAATCCCGTTTTACTGTAAAAATCCATGTGTCGAAAAAACGAAGGGTAAAAAACTTACGAGACCCGATTGAGATTCGGGTTGTCCTTTTTGGGCATTAATGTATCCGTTGACGGCTGAAAGCTTTCAATGCCGTAGAACTCATCGAGGTCTTCATTTTGACAGGTTATGGCTCCCGTAACTCTAAACGAGCCAGAAGTTATGGCCGTCCGAATAATCGATATTTACAGGGTGCAACATCCACGGTGCAAGGTGCTACATCCGTCCGAAATGGCGAAACAGTGCCGTACGACCTTTAGAAATGCGTGCATGGATTTGAAATGGAACAGTACCATGGTGCACCACTCTTCAGCGATGGGAAGTCGAAGACGGGGCACCGTAATCCCGTTTTACCGTAAAAATCCACGTGTCGAAAAAATGAAGGGTAAAAAACTTACGAGACCCGATTGAGATTCGGGTTGTCCATTTTTGGCATTAATCTATCCGTTGACGGCTGAAAGCTGTCAAAGCCATAGAACTCATCGAGGCCTTCGTTTTGATAGGTTATGGCTCCCGTAACTCTAAACGAGCCAGAAGTTATGGTCGTCCGAATAATCGATATCTATAGGATGCAACATCCACGGTGCAAGGTGCAACATCCATCCGAAATGGCGAAACAGTGCCGTACGTATTTTAGAAATGCGTGCATGGATTTGAAACGGAACAGTACCATGGTGCCCCAATCTCCAGTGATGGGAAGTCGAAGATGGGCCACGGTAATCCCGTTTTACCGTAAAAATCCACGTGTCGAAAAAACGAAGGGTAAAAAACTTACGAGACCCGATTGAGATTTGGGGTGTCCTTTTTGGGCATTAATCTATCCGTTGACGGCTGAAATCTGTCGAAGCCGTAGAACTCATCGAGGCCTTCGTTTTGACAGTTTGTGGCTCCCGTAACTCTAAACGAGCCAGAAGTTATAGCCGTCCGAATAATCGATATCTACAGGGTGCAACATCCACGGTGCAAGGTGCAACATCCGTCCGAAATGGCGAAACTGTGCCTTACGACCTTTCAAAATGCGTGCATGGATTTGAAATGGAACAGTACCATGGTGCACCACTCTTCAGCGATGGGAAGTCGAAGACGGGGCGCCGTAATCCCGTTTTACCGTAAAAATCCACGTGTCGAAAAAACGAAGGGTAAAAAACTTACGAGACCCGATTCAGATTCGGGTTGTCCTTTTTGGGCATTAATCTATCCGTTGATGGCTGAAAGCTATCAAAGCCGTAGAACTCATCGAGGCCTTCGTTTTGATAGGTTATGGCTCCCGTAACTCTAAACGAGCCAGAAGTTATGGCCATCCGAATAATCGATATCTATAGGGTGCAACTTCCACGGTGCAAGTGCAACATCCGTCCGAAATGGCGAAACAGTGCCGTACGACTTTTAGAAATGCGTGCATGGATTTGAAACGGAACAGTACCATGGTGCACCACTCTCCAACGATAGGAAGTCGAAGACGGGCCACGGTAACCCCGTTTTACCGTAAAAATCCACGTGTCGAAAAAACGAAGGGTAAAAAACTTACGAGACCCGATTGAGATTCAGGTTGTCCTTTTTGGGCATTAATCTATCCATTGACGACCGAAAGCCATCAAAGACTTAGAACTCATTGAGGCCTTCGTTTTGACAGGTTATGGCTCCCGTAACTCTAAACAAGCCATAAGTTATGGCCGTTCGAATAATCGATATCTACAGGGTGCAACATCCACGGTGCAAGGTGCAACATCCGTCCGAAATGGCGAAATAGTGCCGTACGACCTTTAGAAATGCGTGCATGTGTTTGAAATGGAACAGTACCATGGTGCACCACTCTTCAACGATGGGAAGTCGAAGATGGGTCAGCGTAATCCCGTTTTACCGTAAAAATCCACGTGTCGAAAAAACGAAGGGTAAAAAACTTACGAGACCCGATTGAGATTCGGGTTGTCCTTTTTGGGCATTAATCTATCCGTTGACGGCTGAAAGCTGTCAAAGCCGTAGAACTCATCGTGACCTTCGTTTTGACAGGTTATGGCTCCCGTAACTCTAAACGAGCCAGAAGTTATGGCCGTCCGAATAATCGATATCTACAGGGTGCAACATCCACGGTGCAAGGTGCAACATCCGTCCGAAATGGCGAAACAGTGCCGTACGACTTTTAGAAATGCGTGCATGGATTTGAAATGGAACAGTACCATGGTGCACCACTCTCCAGCAATAGGAAGTCGAAGACGGGCCACGGTAACCCCGTTTTACCGTAAAAATCCACGTGTCGAAAAAACGAAGAGTAAAAAACTTACGAGACCCGATTGAGATTCGGGTTATCCTTTTTGGGCATTAATCTATCCGTTGATGGCTGAAAGCTGTCAAAGCCGTAGAACTTATCGAGGCCTTCGTTTTGACAGGTTATGGCTCCCGTAACTCTAAACGAGGAAGTTATAGCCGTCCCAATAATCGATATCTACAAAGTGCAACATCCACGGTGCAAGGTGCAACATCCGTCCGAAATGGCGAAACAGTGCCGTACGACTTTTCGAAATGCTTGCATGGATTTGAGACGGAACAGTACCATGGTGTACCACTCTCCAGTGGTGGTAAATCGAAGACCAGCCACCGTAAACCTCGTTTTACCGTAAATATCCACGTGTCGAAAAAACGAAGAGTAAAAAACTAACGAGACCCGATTGAGATTCAGGTTGTCCTTTTTGGGCATTAATCTATCCGTTGAGGGCTGAAAGCCGTCAAAGACGTAGAACTCATCGAGGCCTTCATTTGACAGGTTATGGCTCCCGTAACTCTAAACGAGCCAGAAGTTATGGCCGTCCGAATAATCGAAATCTAGAGGGTGCAACATCCACGGTGCAAGGTGCAACATCCGTCCGAAATGGCGAAAAAGTGTCGTACGACCTTTAGAAATGCGTGCATGGATTTGAAACGGAACAGTGCCATGGTGCACCACTCTTCAGCGATGGAAAGTCGAAGACGGGGCACCGTAATCCTGTTTTACCGTAAAAATCCACGTGTCGAAAAAACGAAGGGTAAAAAACTTACGAGACCCGATTGAGATTCGGGTTGTACTTTTTGGGCACTAATCTATCCGTTGACGGCTAAAAGCTATCAAAGCCGTAGAACATATCAACGCCTTCGTTTTGACAGGTTATGGCTCCCGTAACTCTAAACGAGCCAGAAGTTATGGCCGTCCGAATAATCGATATCTGCAGGGTGCAACATCCACGGTGCAAGGTGCAACATCCGTCCAAAATGGCGAAACTGTGCCGTATGACCTTTAGAAATGCATGCATGGATTTGAAACGGAATAGTACCATGGTGCACCACTCTTTAGCGATGGGAAGTCGAAGACGGGGCACCGTAATCTCATTTTACCGTAAAAATCCACGTGTCGAAAAAACGAAGGGTAAAAAACTTACGAGACCCGATTGAGATTCGGGTTGTCCTTTTTGGGCATTAATATATCCGTTGACGGCTGAAAGCTGTCAAAGCTGTAGAACTCATCGAGGCCTTCGTTTTGACAGGTTATGGCTCCCGTAACTCTAAACATGCCAGAAGTTATGGCCGTCCGAATAATCGATATCTACAGGGTGCAACATCCACGGTGCAAGGTGCAACATCCGTTCGAAATGGCAAAACTGTGCCGTACGACCTTTAGAAATGCGTGCATGGATTTGAAACGGAATAGTACCATGGTGCACCACTCTTCAGCGATGGGAAGTCGAAGACGGGGCACCGTAATCCCATTTTACCGTAAAAATCCACGTGTCGAAAAAACGAAGTGTAAAAAACTTACGAGACCCGATTGAGATTCAGGTTGTCCTTTTTGGGCATTAATCTATCCGTTGACGGCCAAATGCCGTCAAAGATGTAGAACTCATCGAGGCCTTCGTTTTGACAGGTTATGGCTCCCGTAACACTAAACGAGCCAGAAGTTATGGCCGTCCGAATAATCGATATCTACAGGGTGCAACATCCACGGTGCTAGGTGCAACATCCGTCCGAAATGGCGAAACAGTTCCGTACGACCTTTAGAAATGCGTGCATGGATTTGAAACGGAACAGTACCATGGTGCACCACTCTTCAACGATGGGAAGTCGAAGACGGGGCAGTGTAATCCTCTTTTACCGTAAAAATCCACGTGTCGAAAAAACGAAGGGTAAAAAACTTACGAGACCCGATTGAGATTCGGGTTGTCCTTTTTGGGCATTAATCAATCCGTTGATGGCTGAAAGCAGTCAAAGCCGTAGAACTCATCGAGGCCTTCGTTTTGACAGGTTATGGCTCCCGTAACTCTAAACGAGCCAGAAGTTATGGCCGTCCGAATAATCGATATCTACAGGGTGCAACATCCACGGTGCAAGGTGCAACATCCGTCCGAAATGGCGAAACAGTGCTGTACGACTTTTAGAAATGTATGCATGGATTTGACACGGAACAGTACCATGGTGCACCACTCTCCAGCGATAGGAAGTCGAAGACGGGCCACGGTAACCCCGTTTTACCGTAAAAATCCATGTGTCGAAAAAACGAAGGGTAAAAAACTTACGAGACCCGATTGAGATTCGGGTTGTCCTTTTTGGGCATTAATCTATCCGTTGATGGCTGAAAGCTGTCAAAGTCGTAGAACTTATCGGGCCTTCGTTTTGACAGGTTATGGCTCACGTAACTCCAAGCGAGGAAGTTATAGCCGTCCGAATAATCGATATCTACAAAGTGCAACATCCACGGTGCAAGGTGCAACATCCGTCCGAAATGGCGAAACAGTGCTGTACGACTTTTCGAAATGCGTGCATGGATTTGATACGGAACAGTACCATGGTGCACCACTCTCCAGCGGTGGTAAATCGAAGACCAGCCACCGTAATCCTCGTTTTACCGTAAAAATCCACCTGTCGAAAAAACGAAGAGTAAAAAACTTACGAGACCCGATTGAGATTCAGGTTGTCCTTTTTGGGCATTAATCTATCCGTTGACGGCTGAAAGCCGTCAAAGACGTAGAACTCATCGAGGCCTTCGTTTGACAGGTTATGGCTCCCGTAACTCTAAACGAGCCAGAAGTTATGGCCGTCCGAATAATCGATATCTACAGGGTGCAACATCCACGGTGCAAGGTGCAACATCCGTCCAAAATGGCGAAAAAGCGCCGTACGACCTTTAGAAATGCGTGCATGGATTTGAAACGGAACAGTACCATGGTGCACCACTCTTCAGCGATGGGAAGTCGAAGACGGGGCACCGTAATCCCGTTTTACCGTAAAAATCCACGTGTCGAAAAAACGAAGGGTAAAAAACTTACGAGACCCGATTGAGATTCGGGTTGTCCTTTATGGGCATTAATCTATCCGTTGACGGCTGAAAGCGGTCAAAGCCGTAGAACATTTCAACGCCTTCGTTTTGACAGGTTATGGCTCCCATAACTCTAAACGAGCCAGAAGTTATGGCCGTCCGAATAGTCGATATCTACAGGGTGCAACATCCACGGTGCAAGGTGCAACATCCGTTCGAAATGGCGAAACTGTGCTGTACGACCTTTAGAAATGCGTGCATGGATTTGAAACGGAACAGTACCATGGTGCAACACTCTTCAGCGATGTGAAGTCAAAGACGGGGCACCGTAATCCCGTTTTACCGTAAAAATCCACGTGTCGAAAAAACGAAGGGTAAAAAACTTACGAGACCCGATTGAGATTCGGGTTGTCCTTTTTGGGAATTAATATATCCGTTGACGGCTGAAAGCTGTCAAAGCCGTAGAACTCATCGAGGCCTTCGTTTTGACAGGTTATGGCTCTCGTAACTCTAAACGATCTAGAAGTTATGGCCGTCCGAATAATCGATATCTACAGGGTGCAACATCCACGGTGCAAGGTGCAACATCCGTCCGAAATGGTGAAACAGTGCCGTACAACCTTTCGAAATGCGTGCATGGATTTGAAATGGAACAGTACCACGGTGCACCACTCTTCGGCGATGGGAAGTCGAAGACGGGGCAACGTAATCCCGTTTTACCGTAAAAGTCCACGTGTCGAAAAAACGAAGGGTAAAAAACTTACGAGACCCGATTGAGATTCGGGTTGTCCTTTTTGGGCATTAATCTATCCGTTGACGGCTGAAAGCTGTCAAAGCCGTAGAACTCATCGAGGCCTTCGTTTTGACAGGTTATGGCTCCCAAAACTCTAAACGAGCCAGAAGTTATGGTCGTCCGAATAATCGATATCTACAGGGTGCAACATCCACGGTGCAAGGTGCAACATCCGTCCGAAATGGCGAAACAGTGCCGTACGACTTTTACAAATGCATGCATGGATTTGAAACAGAACAGTACCATGGTGCACCACTCTCCAGCGATAGGAAGTCAAAGACGGGCCACGGTAACCCCGTTTTACCGTAAAAATCCACGTGTCGAAAAAACGAAGGGTAAAAAACTTACGAGACCCGATTGAGATTCGGGTTGTCCTTTTTGGGCATTAATCTATCCGTTGATGGCTGAAAGCTGTCACAGCTGTAGAACTTATCGAGGCCTTCGTTTTGACAGGTTATGGCTCCCGTAACTCTAAACGAGCCAGAAGTTATAGCCGTCCGAATAATCGATATCTACAAGGTGCAATATCCACGGTGCAAGGTGCAACATCCTTCCGAAATGGTGAAACAGTGCCGTACGACTTTTAGAAATGCGTGCATGGATTTGAAACGGAACAGTACCATGGTGCACCACTCTCCAGCGATGGTAAATCAAAGACCAGCCACCGTAATCCCGTTTTACCGTAAAAATCCACGTGTCGAAAAACCGAAGGGTAAAAAACTTACGAGACCCGATTGACATTCGGCTTGTCTTTTTTGGGCATTAATCAATCTGTTGACGGCTGAAAGTGGTCAAAACCGTAGAACTCATCGAGGCCTTCGTTTTGACAGGTTATGGCTCCCGTAACTCTAAACGAGCCAAAAGTTATGGCCGTCCGAATAATCGATATCTGCAGGGTGCAACATCCACGGTGCAAGGTGCAACATCCGTACGAAATGGCGAAACAATGCCGTACGACTTTTAGAAATGCGTGCATGGATTTGAAACGGAAAAGTACCATGGTGCACCACTCTCCAGCGATGGTAAATCGAAGACCAGCCACCGTAATCCCGTTTTACCGTAAAAATCCACGTGTCGAAAAAACGAAGGGTAAAAAACTTACGATACCCGATTGAGATTCGGGTTGTCCTTTTTGGGCATTAATCTATCCATTGATGGCTGAAAGCTGTCAAAGACGTAGAACTCATCGAGGCCTTCGTTTTGACAGGTTATGGCTCCCGTAACTCTAAACGAGCCAGAAGTTATGGCCGTCCGAATAATCGATATCTGCAGGGTGCAACATCCACGGTGCAAGGTGCAACATCCGTCCAAAATGGCGAAACTGTGCCGTATGACCTTTAGAAATGCATGCATGGATTTGAAACGGAATAGTACCATGGTGCACCACTCTTCAGCGATGGGAAGTCGAAGACGGGGCACCGTAATCTCATTTTACCGTAAAAATCCACGTGTCGAAAAAACGAAGGGTAAAAAACTTACGAGACCCGATTGAGATTCGGGTTGTCCTTTTTGGGCATTAATATATCCGTTGACAGCTGAAAGCTGTCAAAGCAGTAGAACTCATCGAGGCCTTCGTTTTGACAGGTTATGGCTCCCGTAACTCTAAACGTGCCAGAAGTTATGGCCGTCCGAATAATCGATATCTACAGGGTGCAACATCCACGGTGCAAGGTGCAACATCCGTTCGAAATGGAGAAATTGTGCCGTACGACCTTTAGAAATGCGTGCAAGGATTTGAAACGGAATAGTACCATGGTGCACCACTCTTCAGCGATGGGAAGTCGAAGACGGGGCACCGTAATCCCATTTTACCGTAAAAATCCACATGTCGAAAAAACGAAGTGTAAAAAACTTACGAGACCCGATTGAGATTCAGGTTGTCCTTTTTGGGCATTAATCTATCCGTTGACGGCCAAATGCCGTCAAAGATGTAGAACTCATCGAGGCCTTCGTTTTGACAGGTTATGGCTCCCGTAACACTAAACGAGCCAGAAGTTATGGCCGTCCGAATAATCGATATCTACAGGGTGCAACATCCACGGTGCTAGGTGCAACATCCGTCCGAAATGGCGAAACAGTTCCGTACGACCTTTAGAAATGCGTGCATGGATTTGAAACGGAACAGTACCATGGTGCACCACTCTTCAACGATGGGAAGTCGAAGACGGGGCAGTGTAATCCTGTTTTACCGTAAAAATCCACGTGTCGAAAAAACGAAGGGTAAAAAACATACGAGACCCGATTGAGATTCGGGTTGTCCTTTTTGGGCATTAATCTATCCGTTGACGGCTGAAAGCAGTCAAAGCCGTAGAACTCATCGAGGCCTTCGTTTTGACAGGTTATGGCTCCCGTAACTCTAAACGAGCCAGAAGTTATGGCCGTCCGAATAATCGATATCTACAGGGTGCAACATCCACGGTGCAAGGTGCAACATCCGTCCGAAATGGCGAAACAGTGTTGTACGACTTTTAGAAATGCATGCATGGATTTGAAACGGAACAGTACCATGGTGCACCACTCTCCAGCGATAGGAAGTCGAAGACGGGCCACGGTAACCCCGTTTTACCGTAAAAATCCATGTGTCGAAAAAACGAAGGGTAAAAAACTTACGAGACCCGATTGAGATTCGGGTTGTCCTTTTTGGGCATTAATATATCCGTTGACGGCTGAAAGCTGTCAAAGCAGTAGAACTCATCGAGGCCTTCGTTTTGACAGGTTATGGCTCCCGTAACTCTAAACGTGCCAGAAGTTATGGCCGTCCGAATAATCGATATCTACAGGGTGCAACATCCACGGTGCAAGGTGCAACATCCGTTCGAAATGGAGAAACTGTGCCGTACGACCTTTAGAAATGCGTGCATGGATTTGAAACGGAATAGTACCATGGTGCACCACTCTTCAGCGATGGGAAGTCGAAGACGGGGCACCGTAATCCCATTTTACCGTAAAAATCCACGTGTCGAAAAAACGAAGTGTAAAAAACTTACGAGACCCGATTGAGATTCAGGTTGTCCTTTTTGGGCATTAATCTATCCGTTGACGGCCAAATGCCGTCAAAGATGTAGAACTCATCGAGGCCTTCGTTTTGACAGGTTATGGCTCCCGTAACACTAAACGAGCCAGAAGTTATGGCCGTCCGAATAATCGATATCTACAGGGTGCAACATCCACGGTGCTAGGTGCAACATCCGTCCGAAATGGCGAAACAGTTCCGTACGACCTTTAGAAATGCGTGCATGGATTTGAAACGGAACAGTACCATGGTGCACCACTCTTCAACGATGGGAAGTCGAAGACGGGGCAGTGTAATCCTCTTTTACCGTAAAAATCCACGTGTCGAAAAAACGAAGGGTAAAAAACTTACGAGACCCGATTGAGATTCGGGTTGTCCTTTTTGGGCATTAATCTATCCGTTGACGGCTGAAAGCAGTCAAAGCCGTAGAACTCATCGAGGCCTTCGTTTTGACAGGTTATGGCTCCCGTAACTCTAAACGAGCCAGAAGTTATGGCCGTCCGAATAATCGATATCTACAGGGTGCAACATCCACGGTGCAAGGTGCAACATCCGTCCGAAATGGCGAAACAGTGCTGTACGACTTTTAGAAATGTATGCATGGATTTGACACGGAACAGTACCATGGTGCACCACTCTCCAGCGATAGGAAGTCGAAGACGGGCCACGGTAACCCCGTTTTACCGTAAAAATCCATGTGTCGAAAAAACGAAGGGTAAAAAACTTACGAGACCCGATTGAGATTCGGGTTGTCCTTTTTGGGCATTAATCTATCCGTTGATGGCTGAAAGCTGTCAAAGTCGTAGAGCTTATCGGTCCTTCGTTTTGACAGGTTATGGCTCACGTAACTCCAAGCGAGGAAGTTATAGCCGTCCGAATAATCGATATCTACAAAGTGCAACATCCACGGTGCAAGGTGCAACATCCGTCCGAAATGGCGAAACAGTGCTGTACGACTTTTCGAAATGCGCGCATGGATTTGATACGGAACAGTACCATGGTGCACCACTCTCCAGCGGTGGTAAATCAAAGACCAGCCACCGTAATCCTCGTTTTACCGTAAAAATCCACCTGTCGAAAAAACGAAGAGTAAAAAACTTACGAGACCCGATTGAGATTCAGGTTGTCCTTTTTGGTCATTAATCTATCCGTTGATGGCTGAAAGCCATCAAAGACGTAGAACTCATCGAGGCCTTCGTTTGACAGGTTATGGCTCCCGTAACTCTAAACGAGCCAGAAGTTATGGCCGTCCGAATAATCGATATCTACAGGGTGCAACATCCACGGTGCAAGGTGCAACATCCGTCCAAAATGGCGAAAAAGCGCCGTACGACCTTTAGAAATGCGTGCATGGATTTGAAACGGAACAGTACCATGGTGCACCACTCTTCAGCGATGGGAAGTCGAAGACGGGGCACCGTAATCCCGTTTTACCGTAAAAATCCACGTGTCGAAAAAACGAAGGGTAAAAAACTTACGAGACCCGATTGAGATTCGGGTTGTCCTTTATGGGCATTAATCTATCCGTTGACGGCTGAAAGCTGTCAAAGCCGTAGAACATTTCAACGCCTTCGTTTTGACAGGTTATGGCTCCCGTAACTCTAAACGAGCAAGAAGTTATGGCCGTTCGAATAATCGATATCTACAGGGTGCAACATCCACGGTGCAAGGTGCAACATCCGTTCGAAATGGCGAAACTGTGCTGTACGACCTTTAGAAATGCGTGCATGGATTTGAAACGGAACAGTACCACGGTGCAACACTCTTCAGCGATGTGAAGTCAAAGACGGGGCACCGTAATCCCGTTTTACCGTAAAAATCCACGTGTCGAAAAAACGAAGGGTAAAAAACTTACGAGACCCGATTGAGATTCGGGTTGTCCTTTTTGGGAATTAATATATCCGTTGACGGCTGAAAGCTGTCAAAGCCGTAGAACTCATCGAGGCCTTCGTTTTGACAGGTTATGGCTCTCGTAACTCTAAACGATCTAGAAGTTATGGCCGTCCGAATAATCGATATCTACAGGGTGCAACATCCACGGTGCAAGGTGCAACATCCGTCCGAAATGGTGAAACAGTGCCGTACAACCTTTCGAAATGCGTGCATGGATTTGAAATGGAACAGTACCATGGTGCACCACTCTTCGGCGATGGGAAGTCGAAGACGGGGCAACGTAATCCCGTTTTACCGTAAAAGTCCACGTGTCGAAAAAACGAAGGGTAAAAAACTTACGAGACCCGATAGAGATTCGGGTTGTCCTTTTTGGGCATTAATCTATCCGTTGACGGCTGAAAGCTGTCAAAGCCGTAGAACTCATCGAGGCCTTCGTTTTGACAGGTTATGGCTCCCATAACTCTAAACGAGCCAGAAGTTATGGTCGTCCGAATAATCGATATCTACAGGGTGCAACATCCACGGTGCAAGGTGCAACATCCGTCCGAAATGGCGAAACAGTGCCGTACGACTTTTACAAATGCATGCATGGATTTGAAACAGAACAGTACCATGGTGCACCACTCTCCAGCGATAGGAAGTCAAAGACGGGCCACGGTAACCCCGTTTTACCGTAAAAATCCACGTGTCGAAAAAACGAAGGGTAAAAAACTTACGAGACCCGATTGAGATTCGGGTTGTCCTTTTTGGGCATTAATCTATCCGTTGATGGCTGAAAGCTGTCAAAGCCGTAGAACTTATCGAGGCCTTCGTTTTGACAGGTTATGGCTCCCGTAACTCTAAACGAGCCAGAAGTTATAGCCGTCCGAATAATCGATATCTACAAGGTGCAATATCCACGGTGCAAGGTGCAACATCCTTCCGAAATGGTGAAACAGTGCCGTACGACTTTTAGAAATGCGTGCATGGATTTGAAACGGAACAGTACCATGGTGCACCACTCTCCAGCGATGGTAAATCAAAGACCAGCCACCGTAATCCCGTTTTACCGTAAAAATCCACGTGTCGAAAAACCGAAGGGTAAAAAACTTACGAGACCCGATTGACATTCGGCTTGTCTTTTTTGGGCACTAATCAATCTGTTGACGGCTGAAAGTGGTCAAAACCGTAGAACTCATCGAGGCCTTCGTTTTGACAGGTTATGGCTCCCGTAACTCTAAACGAGCCAAAAGTTATGGCCGTCCGAATAATCGATATCTGCAGGGTGCAACATCCACGGTGCAAGGTGCAACATCCGTACGAAATGGCGAAACAGTGCCGTACGACTTTTAGAAATGCGTGCATAGATTTGAAACGGAAAAGTACCATGGTGCACCACTCTCCAGCGATGGTAAATCGAAGACCAGCCACCGTAATCCCGTTTTACCGTAAAAATCCACGTGTCGAAAAAACGAAGGGTAAAAAACTTACGATACCCGATTGAGATTCGGGTTGTCCTTTTTGGGCATTAATCTATCCATTGATGGCTGAAAGCTGTCAAAGACGTAGAACTCATCGAGGCCTTCGTTTTGACAGGTTATGGCTCCCGTAACTCTAAACGAGCCAGAAGTTATGGCCGTCCGAATAATCGATATCTGCAGGGTGCAACATCCACGGTGCAAGGTGCAACATCCGTCCAAAATGGCGAAACTGTGCCGTATGACCTTTAGAAATGCATGCATGGATTTGAAACGGAATAGTACCATGGTGCACCACTCTTCAGCGTTGGGAAGTCGAAGACGGGGCACCGTAATCTCATTTTACCGTAAAAATCCACGTGTCGAAAAAACGAAGGGTAAAAAACTTACGAGACCCGATTGAGATTCGGGTTGTCCTTTTTGGGCATTAATATATCCGTTGACGGCTGAAAGCTGTCAAAGCAGTAGAACTCATCGAGGCCTTTGTTTTGACAGGTTATGGCTCCCGTAACTCTAAACGTGCCAGAAGTTATGGCCGTCCGAATAATCGATATCTACAGGGTGCAACATCCACGGTGCAAGGTGCAACATCCGTTCGAAATGGAGAAACTGTGCCGTACGACCTTTAGAAATGCGTGCATGGATTTGAAACGGAATAGTACCATGGTGCACCACTCTTCAGCGATGGGAAGTCGAAGACGGGGCACCGTAATCCCATTTTACCGTAAAAATCCACGTGTCGAAAAAACGAAGTGTAAAAAACTTACGAGACCCGATTGAGATTCAGGTTGTCCTTTTTGGGCATTAATCTATCCGTTGACGGCCAAATGCCGTCAAAGATGTAGAACTCATCGAGGCCTTCGTTTTGATAGGTTATGGCTCCCGTAACACTAAACGAGCCAGAAGTTATGGCCGTCCGAATAATCGATATCTACAGGGTGCAACATCCACGGTGCTAGGTGCAACATCCGTCCGAAATGGCGAAACAGTTCCGTACGACCTTTAGAAATGCGTGCATGGATTTGAAACGGAACAGTACCATGGTGCACCACTCTTCAACGATGGGAAGTCGAAGACGGGGCAGTGTAATCCTGTTTTACCGTAAAAATCCACGTGTCGAAAAAACGAAGGGTAAAAAACTTACGAGACCCGATTGAGATTCGGGTTATCCTTTTTGGGCATTAATCTATCCGTTGACGGCTGAAAGCTGTCAAAGCCGTAGAACTCATCGAGGCCTTCGTTTTGACAGGTTATGGCTCCCGTAACTCTAAACGAGCCAGAAGTTATGGCCGTCCGAATAATCGATATCTACAGGGTGCAACATCCACGGTGCAAGGTGCAACATCCGTCCGAAATGGCGAAACAGTGTTGTACGACTTTTAGAAATGCATGCATGGATTTGAAACGGAACAGTACCATGGTGCACCACTCTCCAGCGATAGGAAGTCGAAGACGGGCCACGGTAACCCCGTTTTACCGTAAAAATCCATGTGTCGAAAAAACGAAGGGTAAAAAACTTACGAGACCCGATTGAGATTCGGGTTGTCCTTTTTGGGCATTAATCTATCCGTTGATGGCTGAAAGCTGTCAAAGTCGTAGAACTTATCGGGCCTTCGTTTTGACAGGTTATGGCTCACGTAACTCCAAGCGAGGAAGTTATAGCCGTCCGAATAATCGATATCTACAAAGTGCAACATCCACGGTGCAAGGTGCAACATCCGTCCGAAATGGCGAAACAGTGCTGTACGACTTTTCGAAATGCGTGCATGGATTTGATACGGAACAGTACCATGGTGCACCACTCTCCAGCGGTGGTAAATCGAAGACCAGCCACCGTAATCCTCGTTTTACCGTAAAAATCCACCTGTCGAAAAAACGAAGAGTAAAAAACTTACGAGACCCGATTGAGATTCAGGTTGTCCTTTTTGGGCATTAATCTATCCGTTGACGGCTGAAAGCCGTCAAAGACGTAGAACTCATAGAGGCCTTCGTTTGACAGGTTATGGCTCCCGTAACTCTAAACGAGCCAGAAGTTATGGCCGTCCGAATAATCGATATCTACAGGGTGCAACATCCACGGTGCAACATCCGTCCGAAATGGCGAAAAAGCGCCGTACGACCTTTAGAAATGCGTGCATGGATTTGAAACGGAACAGTACCATGGTGCACCACTCTTCAGCGATGGGAAGTCGAAGACGGGGCACCGTAATCCCGTTTTACCGTAAAAATCCACGTGTCGAAAAAACGAAGGGTAAAAAACTTACGAGACCCGATTGAGATTCGGGTTGTCCTTTATGGGCATTAATCTATCCGTTGGCGGGTGAAAGCTGTCAAAGCCGTAGAACATTTCAACGCCTTCGTTTTGACAGGTTATGGCTCCCGTAACTCTAAACGAGCCAGAAGTTATGGCCGTCCGAATAATCGATATCTACAGGGTGCAACATCCACGGTGCAAGGTGCAACATCCGTTCGAAATGGCGAAACTGTGTCGTACGACCTTTAGAAATGCGTGCATGGATTTGAAACGGAACAGTACCATGGTGCAACACTCTTCAGCGATGTGAAGTCGAAGACGGGGCACCGTAATCCCGTTTTACCGTAAAAATCCACGTGTCGAAAAAACGAAGGGTAAAAAACTTACGAGACCCGATTGAGATTCGGGTTGTCCTTTTTGGGCATTAATATATCCGTTGACGGCTGAAAGTTGTCAAAGCCGTAGAACTCATCGAGGCCTTCGTTTTGACAGGTTATGGCTCTCGTAACTCTAAACGATCTAGAAGTTATGGCCGTCCGAATAATCGATATCTACAGGGTGCAACATCCACGGTGCAAGGTGCAACATCCGTCCGAAATGGTGAAACAGTGCCGTACGACCTTTCGAAATGCGTGCATGGATTTGAAATGGAACAGTACCATGGTGCACCACTCTTCGGCGATGGGAAGTCGAAGACGGGGCAACGTTATCCCGTTTTACCATAAAAGTCCACGTGTCGAAAAAACGAAGGGTAAAAAACTTACGAGACCCGATTGAGATTCGGGTTGTCCTTTTTGGGCATTAATCTATCCGTTGACGGCTGAAAGCTGTCAAAGCCGTAGAACTCATCGAGGCCTTCGTTTTGACAGGTTATGGCTCCCATAACTCTAAACGAGCTAGAAGTTATGGTCGTCCGAATAATCGATATCTACAGGGTGCAACATCCACCGTGCAAGGTGCCACATCCGTCCGAAATTGCGAAACAGTGCCGTACGACTTTTACAAATGCGTGCATGGATTTGAAACCGAACAGTACCATGGTGCACCACTCTCCAGCGATAGGAAGTCGAAGACGGGCCACGGTAACCCCGTTTTACCGTAAAAATCCACGTGTCGAAAAAACGAAGGGTAAAAAACTTACGAGACCCGATTGAGATTCGGGTTGTCCTTTTTGGGCATTAATCTATCCGTTGATGGCTGAAAGCTGTCAAAGCCGTAGAACTTATCGAGGCCTTCGTTTTGACAGGTTATGGCTCCCGTAACTCTAAACGAGCCAGAAGTTATAGCCGTCCGAATAATCGATATCTACAAGGTGCAATATCCACGGTGCAAGGTGCAACATCCGTCCGAAATGGCGAAACAGTGCCGTACGACTTTTAGAAATGCGTGCGTGGATTTGAAACAGAACAGTACCATGGTGCACCACTCTCCAGCGATGGTAAATCAAAGACCAGCCACCGTAATCCCGTTTTACCGTAAAAATCCACGTGTCGAAAAACCGAAGGGGTAAAAAACTTACGAGACCCGATTGACATTCGGCTTGTCTTTTTTGGGCATTAATCAATCTGTTGACGGCTGAAAGTGGTCAAAACCATAGAACTCATCGAGGCCTTCGTTTTGACAGGTTATGGCTCCCGTAACTCTAAACGAGCCAAAAGTTATGGCCGTCCGAATAATCGATATCTGCAGGGTGCAACGTCCACGGTGCAAGGTGCAACATCCGTACGAAATGGCGAAACAGTGCCGTACGACTTTTAGAAATGCGTGCATGGATTTGAAACGGAAAAGTATCATGGTGCACCACTCTCCAGCGATGGTAAATCGAAGACCAGCCACCGTAATCCCGTTTTACCGTAAAAATCCACGTGTCGAAAAAACGAAGGGTAAAAAACTTACGATACCCGATTGAGATTCGGGTTGTCCTTTTTGGGCATTAATCTATCCATTGATGGCTGAAAGCTTTCAAAGACGTAGAACTCATCGAGGCCTTCGTTTTGACAGGTTATGCCTCCCGTAACTCTAAACGAGCCAGAAGTTATGGCCGTCCGAATAATCGATATCTACAGGGTGCAACATCCACGGTGCAAGGTGCAACATCCGTCTGAAATGGAGAAACAGTGCCGTACGACCTTTTGAAATGTATGCATGGATTTGAAACGGAACAGTACCATGGTGCACCGCTCTTCAGCAATGGGAAGTCGAAGACGGGGCACCGTAATCCCGTTTTACCGTAAAAATCCACGTGTCGAAAAAACGAAGGTAAAAAACTTACGAGACCCGATTGAGATTCGGGTTGTCCTTTTTGGGCATTAATCTATCCGTTGATGGCTGAAAGCTGTCAAAGCCGTAGAACTCATCGAGGTCTTTATTTTCACAGGTTATGGCTCCCGTAACTCTAAACGAGCCAGAAGTTATGGCCGTCCGAATAATCGATATCTACAGGATGCAACATCCACGGTGCAAGGTGCAACATCCGTCTGAAATGGCGAAACAGTGCCGAACGACTTTTACAAATGCGTGCATGGATTTTAAACGGAACAGTACCATGGTGCACCACTCTCCAGCGATAGGAATTCGAAGACGGGCCACGGTAACCCCGTTTTACCGTAAAAATCCACGTGTCGAAAAAACGAAGGGTAAAAAACTTACGAGACCCGATTGAGATTCGGGTTGTCCTTTTTGGGCATTAATCTATCCGTTGATGGCTGAAAGTTGTCAAAGCCGTAGAACTTATCGAGGCCTTAGTTTTGACAGGTTGTGGCTCCCGTAACTCTAAACGAGGAAGTTATAGCCGTCCGAATAATCGATATCTACAAAGTGCAACATCCACGGTGCAAGGTGCAACATCCGTCCGAAACGGTGAAACAGTGCCGTACGACTTTTCGAAATGCGTGCATGGATTTGAAACGGAACAGTACCATGGTGCACCACTCTCCAGTAGTGGTAAATCGAAGACCAGCCACCGTAATCCTCGTTTTACCGTAAAAATCCACGTGTTGAAAAAACGATGGGTAAAAAACTTACGAGACCCGATTGAGATTCAGGTTGTCCTTTTTGGGCATTAATCTATCCGTTAACGGCCGAAAGCCGTCAAAGACGTAGAACTCATCGCGGCCTTCGTTTTGACAGGTTATGGCTCCCGTAGCTCTAAACGAGCCAGAAGTTATGGCCGTCCGAATAATCGATATCTACAGGGTGCAACATCCACGGTGCAAGGTGCAACATCCGTCCGAAATGGCAAAACAGTGCCGTATGACCTTTAGAAATGCGTGCATGGATCTGAAATGGAACAGTACCATGGTGCACCACTCTTCAGCGATGGGAAGTCGAAGACGGGGCACCGTAATCCCGTTTTACCGTAAAAATCCACGTGTCGAAAAAACGAAGGGTAAAAACTTACGAGACCCGATTGAGACTCGGGTTGTCCTTTTTGGGCATTAATCTATCCATTGACGGCTGAAAGCCGTCAAAGCCGTAGAACAACTCATCGAGGCCTTCGTTTTGACAGGTTATGGCTCCCGTAACTCTAAACGAGCCAGAAGTTATGGCCGTCCGAATAATCGATATCTACAGGGTGCAACATCCGCGGTGCAAGGTGCAACATCCGTCCGAAATGGAGAAACTATGCCGTACGACCTTTAGAAAAGCGTGCATGGATTTGAAACGGAATGGTACCATGGTGCACCACACTTCAGCGATGGGAAGTCGAAGACGGGGCACCGTAATCCCATTTTACCGTAAAAATCCACGTGTCGAAAAAACGAAGGGTAAAAAACTTACGAGACCCGATTGAGATTCGGGTTGTCCTTTTTGGGCATTAATCTATCCATTAACGGTTGAAAGCTGTCAGAGCCGTAGAACTCATCGAGGACTTCGTTTTGACAGGTTATGGCTCCCGTAACTCTAAACGAGCCAGAAGTTATGGCCGTCCGAATAATCGATATCTACAGGGTGCAACATCCACGGTGCAAGGGGGAACATCCGTCCGAAATGGCGAAACAGTGCCGTACGACCTTTCGAAATGCATGCATGGATTTGAAACGGAACAGTACCATGGTGCACCACTCTTCAGCCATGGGAAGTCGAAGACGGGGCAACGTAATCCTGTTTTACCGTAAAAATCCACGTGTTGAAAAAACGAATGGTAAAAAACTTACGAGACCCGATTGAGATTCGGGTTGTCCTTTTTGGGCATTAATCTATCCGTTGACGGCTGAAAGCTATCAAAGCCGTAGAACTCATCGAGGCCTTCGTTTTGACAGGTTATGGCTCCCGTAACTCTAAACGAGCCAGAAGTTATGGTCGTCCGAATAATCGATATCTACAGGGTGCAACATCCACGGTGCAAGGTGCAACATCCGTCCGAAATGGCGAAACAGTGCCGTACGACTTTTACAAATACGAGCATGGATTTGAAACGGAACAGTACCATGGTCCACCACTCTCCAGCGATAGGAAGTCGGAGACGGGCCACGGTAACCCCGTTTTACCGTAAAAATCCACGTGTCGAAAAAACGAAGGGTAAAAAACTTACGAGAGCCGATTGAGATTCGGGTTGTCCTTTTTGGGCATTAATCAATCCGTTGATAGCTGAAAGCTGTTAAAGCCGTAAAAATTATCGAGGCCTTCGTTTTTACAGGTTATGGCTCCCGTAACTCTAAACGAGCCAGAAGTTATAGCCGTCCGAATAATCGATATCTACAAGGTGCAATATCCACGGTGCAAGGTGCAACATCCATTCGAAATGGCGAAACAGTGCCGTACGACTTTTAGAAATGCGTGCATGGATTTGAAACGGAACAGTACCATGGTGCACCACACTCCAGCGATGGTAAATCGAAGACCAGTCACCGTAATCCCGTTTTACCGTAAAAATCCACGTGTCGAAAAAACGAAGGGTAAAAAACTTACGACACCCGATTGAGATTTGGGTTGTCTTTTTTGGGCATTAGTCTATCCGTTGACGGCTGAAAGCTGTCAAAGCCGTAGAACTCATCAAGGCCTTCGTTTTGACAGGTTATGGCTCCCGTAACTCTAAACGAGCCAGAAGTTATGGCCGTCTGAATAATCGATATCTACAGGGTGCAACATCCACGGTGCAAGGTGCAACATCCGTCCGAAATGGCGAAACAGTGCCGTACGACCTTTCGAAATGCGTGCATGGATTTGAAATGGAACAGTACCATGGTGCACCACTCTTCAGCGATAGGAAGTCGAAGACGGGGCAACGTAATCCCGTTTTACCGTAAAAGTCCACGTGTCAAAAAACGAAGGGTAAAAAACTTACGAGACCCAATTGAGATTCGGGTTGTCCTTTTTGGGCATTAATATATCCGTTGACGGCTGAAAGCTGTCAAATCCATAGAACTCATCGAGGCCTTCGTTTTGACAGGTTATGGATCCAGTAACTCTAAACGAGCCAGAAGTTATGGCCGTCCGAATAATCGATATCTACAGGGTGCAACATCCACGGTGCAAGGTGCAACATCCGTCCGAAATGGCGAAACAGTGTCGTACGACTTTTACAAATACGTGCATGTATTTGAAACGGAACAGTACCATGGTGTACCACTCTCCAGCGATAGAAGTCGAAGAAGGGCCACGGTAACCCTGTTTTGCCGTAAAAATCCACGTGTCGAAAAAACGAAGGGTAAAAAACTTACGAGACCCGATTGAGATTCGGGTTGTCCTTTTTGGGCATTAATCTATCCGTTGATGGATAAAAGCTGTCAAAGCCGTAGAACTTATCGAGGCCTTAGTTTTGACAGGTTATGGCTCCCGTAACTCTAAACGAGGAAGTTATAGCCGTCCGAATAATCGATATCTACAAAGTGCAACATCCACGGTGCAAGGTGCAACAACCGTCCGAAATGGCGAAACAGTGCCGTACGACTTTTCGAAATGCATGCATGGATTTGAAACGGAACAGTACCATGGTGCACCACTCTCCAGCGGTGGTAAATCGAAGACCAGCCACCGTAATCCTCCTTTTACCGCAAAAATCCACGTGTCGAAAAAACGAAGGGTAAAAAACTTACGAGACCCGATTGAGATTCAGGTTGTCCTTTTTGGGCATTAATCTATCCGTTGACCGCTGAAAGCCGTCAAAGACGTAGAACTCATCGAGGCCTTCGTTTTGACAGGTTATGGCTCCCGTAACTCTAAACGAGGCAGAAGTTATGGCCGTCCGAATAATCGATATCTACAGGGTGCAACATCCACGTTGAAGGTGCAACATCCGTCCGAAATGGCGAAACAGTGCCGTACGACCTTTAGAAATGCGTGCATGGATTTGAAACGGAACAGTACCATGGTGCACCACTCTTCAGCGATGGGAAGTCGAAGACGGGGCACCGTAATCCCGTTTTACCGTAAAAATCCACGTGTTGAAAAAACGAAGGGTACAAAACTTACGAGACCCGATTGAAATTCGGGTTGTCCTTTTTGGGCATTAATCTATTCGTTGACGGCTGAAAGCTGTCAAAGCCATGGAACGTATTAACGCCTTCATTTTGATAGGTTATGGCTCCCGTAACTCTAAACGAGCCAGAAGTTATGGCCGTCCGAATAATCGATATCTACAGGGTGCAACATCCACGATGCAAGGTGCAACATCCGTCCGAAATGGCGAAACTGTGCCGTACGACCTTTAGAAATGCGTGCATGGATTTGAAACAGAATAGTACCATGGTGCACCACTCTTCAGCGATGGAAAGTCGAAGACGGGGCACCGTAATCCCATTTTACCGTAAAAATCCACGTGTCGAAAAAACGAAGGGTAAAAAACTTACGAGACCCGATTGAGATTTGGGTTGTCCTTTTTGGGCATTAATCCATCCGTTGACGGCTGAAAGCTGTCAAAGCCGTAGAACTCATCAAGGCCTTCGTTTTGACAGGTTATGGCTCCCGTAACTCTAAACGAGCAAGAAGTTATGGCCGTCCGAATAATCGATATCTACAGGGTGCAACATCCACGGTGCAAGGTGCAACATCCGTCCGAAATGGCGAAACAGTGCCGTACGACCTTTCGAAATGCATGCATAGATTTGAAACGGAACAGTACCATGGTGCACCACTCTTCAGCGATGGGAAGTCGAAGACGGGGCAACGTAATCCCGTTTTACCGTAAAAATCCACGTGTCGAAAAAACGAAGGGTAAAAAACTTACGAGACCCGATTGAGATTCGGGTTGTCCTTTTTGGGCATTAATCTATCCGTTGACGGCTGAAAGCTGTCAAAGCCGTAGAACTCATCGAGGCCTTCGTTTTGACAGGTTATGGCTCCCGTAACTCTAAACGAGCCAGAAGTTATGGTCGTCCGAATAATCGATATCTACAGGGTGCAGCATCCACGGTGCAAGGTGCAACATCCGTCCGAAATGGCGAAACAGTGTCGTACGACTTTTACAAATGCGTGCATGGATTTGAAACGGAACAGTACCATGGTCCACCACTCTCCAGCGATAGGAAGTCGAAGACGGGCCACGGTAACCCCGTTTTACCGTAAAAATCCACGTGTCGAAAAAACGAAGGGTAAAAAACTTACGAGAGCCGATTGAGATTCGGGTTGTCCTTTTTGGGCATTAATCTATCCGTTGATGGCTGAAAGCTATTAAAGCCGTAGAACTTATCGAGGCCTTAGTTTTGACAGGTTATGGCTCTCGTAACTCTAAACGAGGAAGTTATAGCCGTCCGAATAATCGATATCCACAAAGTGCAACATCCACGGTGCAAGGTGCAACATCCGTCCGAAACGGCGAAACAGTGCCGTACGACTTTTCGAAATGCGTGCATGGAATTGAAACGAAACAGTGCCATGGTGCACCACTCTCCAGCGATGGTAAATCGAAGAGCAGCCACCGTAATCCCGTTTTACCGTAAAAATCCACGTGTCGAAAAAACGAAGGGTAAAAAACTTACGAGGCCCGATTGACATTCGGGTTGTCTTTTTTGGGCATTAATCTATCCGTTGACGGCTGAAAGTGGTCAAAACCGTAGAACTCATCGAGGCCTTCGTTTTGACAGGTTATGGCTCCCGTAACTCTAAAAGGGCCAGAAGTTATGGCCGTCCGAATAATCGATATCTACAGGGTGCAACATCCACGGTGAAAGGTGCAACATCCGTCCGAAATGGCGAAACTGTGCCGTACGACTTTTAGAAATGCATGCATGGATTTGAAACGGATCAGTACCATGGTGCACCACTCTCCAGTGATGGTAAATCGAAGACCAGCCACCGTAATCCCTTTTTACCGTAAAAATCCACGTGTCGAAAAAACGAAGGGTAAAAAACTTACGAGACCCGATTGAGATTCGGGTTGTCCTTTTTGGGCATTAATCAATCCGTTGACGGCTGAAAGCTGTCAAAGACGTAGAACTCATCGAGGCCTTCATTTTGACAGGTTATGGCTCCCGTAACTATAAACGAGCCAGAAGTTATGGCCGTCCGAATAATCGATATCTACAGGGTGCAACATCCACGGTGCAAGGTGCAACATCCGTCCGAAATGGCGAAACAGTGTCGTACGACCTTTCGAAATGCGTGCATGGATTTGAAACGGAACAGTACCATGGTGCACCACTCTTCAGCGATGGGAAGTCGAAGACGGGGCACCGTCACCCCGTTTTACCGTAAAAATCCACGTGTCAAAAAAGCGAAGGTAAAAAACTTACGAGACCCGATTGAGATTCGGGTTGTCTTTTTTGGGCATTAATCTATCCGTTGATGGCTAAAAGCTGTCAAAGCTGTACAACTCATCGAGGCCTTCGTTTTGACAGGTTATGGCTCTCGTAACTCTAAACGAGCCAGAAGTTATGGCCGTCCGAATAATCGATATCTACAGGGTGCAACATCCACGGTGCAAGGTGCAACATCCGTCCGAAATGGCGAAATAGTGCCGTACGACTTTTACAAATGCGTGCATGGATTTGAAACGGAACGGTACCATGGTGCACCACTCTCCAGCGATAGGAAGTCGAAGACGGGCCACGGTAACCCCGTTTAACCGTAAAAATCCACGTGTCGAAAAAACGAAGGGTAAAAAACTTACGAGACCCGATTGAGATTCGGGTTGTCCTTTTTGGGCATTAATCTATCCGTTGATGGCTGAAAGCTGTCAAAGCCGTAGAACTTATCGAGACCTTAGTTTTGACAGGTTATGGCTCCCGTAACTCTAAACGAGGAAGTTATAGCCGTCCGAATAATCGATATCTACAAAGTGCAACATCCACGGTGCAAGGTGCAACATCCGTCCGAAATGGCGAAACAGTGCCGTACGACTTTTCGAAATGCGTGCATGGATTTGAAACGGAACAGTACCATTGTGCACCACTCTCCAGCGGTGGTAAATCGAAGACCAGCCACCGTAATCCTCGTTTTACCGTAAAAATCCACGTGTCGAAAAAACGAAGGGTAAAAAACTTACGAGACACGATTGAGGTTCAGGTTGTCCTTTTTGGGCATTAATCTATCCGTTGACGGCTGAAAGCCATCAAAGACGTAGAACTCATCGAGGCCTTCGTTTTGACAGGTTATGGCTCCCGTAACTCTAAACGAGCCAGAAGTTATGGCCGTCCGAATAATCGATATCTACAGGGTGCAACATCCGTCCGAAATGGCGAAACAATGCCGTACGACCTTTAGAAATGCGTGCATGGTTTGAAACAGAACAGTACCATGGTGCACCACTCTTCAGCGATGGGAAGTCGAAGACGGGGCACCGTAATCCCGGTTTACCATAAAAATCCACGTGTCGAAAAAACGAAGGGTAAAAAACTTACGAGACACGATTGAGATTCGGGTTGTCCTTTTTGGGCATTAATCTATCTGTTGATGGTTGAAAGCTGTCAAAGTCGTAGAACATATCAACGCCTTCGTTTTGACAGGTTATGGCTCCTGTAACTCTAAATGAGCCAGAAGTTATGGCCGTCCGAATAATCGATATTTACAGGGTGCAACATCCACAGTGCAAGGTGCAACATCCGTCCGAAATGGCGAAACTGTGCCGTACGACCTTTAGAAATGCGTGCATGGATTTGAAATGGAATAGTACCATGGTGCACCACTCTTCAGCGATGGGAAGTCGAAGACGGGGCCCCGTAATCCCATTTTACCGTAAAAATCCACGTGTCGAAAAAACGAAGGGTAAAAAACTTACGAGACCCGATTGAGATTCGGGTTGTCCTTTTTGGGCATTAATCTATCCGTTGATGGCTGGAAGCTGTCAAAGCCGTAGAACTCATCGAGGACATCATTTTGACAGGTTATGGCTCCCGTAACTCTAAACGAGCCAGAAGTTATGGCCGTCTGAATAATCGATATCTACAGGGTGCAACATCCACGGTGCAAGGTGCAACATCCGTCCGAAATGGCGAAACAGTGTCGTACGACCTTTCGAAATGCGTACATGGATATGAAACGGATCAGTACCATGGTGCACCACTCTTCAGCGATGGGAAGTCGAAGACGGGGCACCGTAATCCCGTTTTACCGTAAAAATCCACGTGTCGAAAAAACGAAGGGTAAAAAACTTACGAGACCCGATTGAGATTCGGGTTGTCCGTTTTCGGCATTAATCTATCCGTTGATGGCTGAAAGCTGTCAAAGCCGTAGAACTCATCGAGGCCTTCGTTTTGACAGGTTACGGCTCCCGTAACTCTAAACGAGCCAGAAGTTATGGCCGTCCGAATAATCGATATCTACATGGTGCAACATCCACGGTGCAAGATGCAACATCCGTCCGAAATGGCGAAACAGTGTCGTACGACTTTTACAAATGCGTGCATGGATTTGAAACGGAACAGTACCATGGTGCACCACTCTCCAGCGATGGTAAATCGAAGACCAGCCACCGTAATCCCGTTTTACCGTAAAAATCCACGTGTCGAAAAAACGAAGGGTAAGAAACTTACGAGACCCGATTGACATTCGGGTTGTCTTTTTTGGGCATTAATCTATCCGTTGACGGCTGAAAGTGGTCAAAACCGTAGAGCTCATCGAGGCCTTCGTTTTGACAGGTTATGGCTCCCTTAACTCTAAAAGAGCCTGAAGTTATGGCCGTCCGAATAATCGATATCTACAGGGTGCAACATCCACGGTGCAAGGTGCAACATCCGTCCGAAATGGCGAAACAGTGCCGTACGACTTTTAGAAATGCGTGCATGGATTTGAAATGGAACAGTACCATGGTGCACCACTCTCCAGCGATGGTAAATCGAGGACCAGCCACCGTAATCCCGTTTTACCGTAAAAATCCACGTGTCCAAAAAACGAAGGGTAAAAAACTTACGAGACCCGATTGAGATTCGGTTTGTCCTTTTTGGGCATTAATCTATCCGTTGACGGCTGGTAGCTGTCAAAGACGTAGAACTCATCGAGGCTTTCGTTTTCATAGGTTATGGCTCCCGTAACTCTAAATGAGTCAGAAGTTATGGCCGTCCGAATAATCGATATCTACAGGGTGCAACATCCACGGTGCAAGGTGCAACATCCGTCCGAAATGGCGAAATAGTGTCGTACGACTTTTAGAAATGCGTGCATGGATTTGAAACGGAACAGTACCATGGTGCACCACTCTCCAGCGATAGGAAGTCGAAGACGGGCCACTGTAACCCCGTTTTACCGTAAAAATCCACGTGTCGAAAAAACGAAGGGTAAAAAACTTACGAGACCCGATTGAGATTCGGGTTGTCCTTTTTGGGCATTAATCTATCCGTTGATGGCTGAAAGCGGTCAAAGCCGTAGAACATATCGAGGCCTTCGTTTTGACAGGTTATGGCTCCCGTATCTCTAAACGAGCCAGAAGTTATAGCCGTCTGAATAATCGATATCTATAAGGTGCAACATCCACGGCGCAAGGTGCAACATCCGTCCGAAATGGCGAAATAGTGCCGTACGACTTTTCGAAATGCGTGCATGGATTTGAAATGGAACAGTACCATGGTGCACCACTCTCCAGCGATGGTAAATCGAATACCAGCAACCGTAATCCTCATTTTACCGGAAAAATCCACGTGTCGAAAAAACGAAGGCAAAAACTTACGAGACCCGATTGAGATTCAGGTTGTCCTTTTTGGGCATTAATCTATCCGTTGATGGATGAAAGCTGTCAAAGACGTAGAACTCATCGAGGCCTTCGTTTTGACAGGTTATGGCTCTCGTAACTCTAAACGAGCCAGAAGTTGTGGCCGTCCGAATAATCGATATCTACAGAGTGCAACATCCACGGTGCAAGTTGCAACATCCGTCCGAAATGGCGAAACGGTGTCGTACGACTTTTAGAAATGCGTGCATGGATTTGAAACCGAACAGTACCATGGTGCACCACTCTCCAGCGATGGGAAGTCGAAGACGGGCCACGGTAACCCCATTTTACCGTAAAAATCCACGTGTCGAAAAAACGAAGGGTAAAAAACTTACGAGACCCGATTGAGATTCGGGTTGTCCTTTTTGGGCATTAATCTATCCGTTGATGGCTAAAAGCTGTCAAAGCCATAGAACTTATCGAGGCCATCATTTTGACAGGTTATGGCTCCCGTAACTCTAAACGAGCCAGAAGTTATATCCGTCCGAATAATCGATATCTACAAGGAGCAACATCCACGGTGCAAGGTGCAACATCCGTCCGAAATGGCGAAACAGTGCCGTACGACTTTTCGAAATGCGTGCTTGGATTTGAAACAGAACAGTACCATGGTGCACCACTCTCCAGCGATGGTAAATCGAAGACCAGCCACCGTAATCCTCGTTTTACCGTAAAAATCCACGTGTCGAAAAAACGAAGGATAAAAAACTTACGAGACCCGATTGAGATTTAGGTTGTCCTTTTTGTGCATTAATCTACCCGTTGATGGCTGAAATCTGTCAAAGCCGTAGAACTCATCGAGGCCTTCGTTTTGACAGGTTATGGCTCCCGTAACTCTAAACGAGCCAGAAGTTATGGTCGTCCGAATAATCGATATCTACAGGGTGCAACATCCACGGTGCAAGGTGCAACATCCGTCCGAAATGGCGAAACAGTGCCGTACGACTTTTACAAATGCGTGCATGGATTTGAAACGGAACAGTACCATGGTCCACCACTCTCCGGCGATAGGAAGTCGAAGACGGGCCACGGTAACCCCGTTTTACCATAAAAATCCACGTGTCGATAAAACGAAGGGTAAAAAACTTACAAGAGCCGATTGAGATTCGGGTTGTCCTTTTTGGGCATTAATCTATCCGTTGATGGCTGAAAGCTATTAAAGCCGTAGAACTTATCGAGGCCTTAGTTTTGACAGGTTATGGCTCCCGTAACTCTAAACGAGGAAGTTATAGCCGTCCGAATAATCGATATCCACAAAGTGCAACATCCACGGTGCAAGGTGCAACATCCGTCCGAAACGGCGAAACAGTGCCGTACGACTTTTCGAAATGCGTGCATGGAATTGAAACGGAACAGTACCATGGTGCACCACTCTCCAGCGATGGTAAATCGAAGAGCAGCCACCGTAATCCCGTTTTACCGTAAAAATCCACGTGTCGAAAAAACGAAGGGTAAAAAACTTACGAGACCCGATTGACATTCGGGTTGTCTTTTTTGGGCATTAATCTATCCGTTGACGGCTGAAAGTGGTCAAAACCGTAGAACTCATCGAGGACTTAGTTTTGACAGGTTATGGCTCCCGTAACTATAAAAGAGCCAGAAGTTATGGCCGTCCGAATAATCGATATCTACAGGGTGCAACATCCACGGTGCAAGGTGCAACATCCGTCTGCGAAACTGTGCCGTACGACTTTGAGAAATGCATGCATGGATTTGAAACGGAACAGTACCATGGTGCACCACTCTCCAGCGATGGTAAATCGAAGACCAGCCACCGTAATCCCGTTTTACCGTAAAAATCCACGTGTCGAAAAAACGAAGGGTAAAAAACTTACGAGACCCGATTGAGATTCGGGTTGTCCTTTTTGGGCATTAATCAATCCGTTGACGGCTGAAAGCTGTCAAAGACGTAGAACTCATCGAGGCCTTCGTTTTGACAGGTTATGGCTCCCGTAACTATAAACGAGCCAGAAGTTATGGCCGTCCGAATAATCGATATCTACAGGGTGCAACATCCACGGTGCAAGGTGCAACATCCGTCCGAAATGGCGAAACAGTGTCGTACGACCTTTCGAAATGCGTGCATGGATTTGAAACGGAACAGTACCATGGTGCACCACTCTTCAGCGATGGGAAGTCGAAGACGGGGCACCGTAATCCCGTTTTACCGTAAAAATCCACGTGTTAAAAAAGCGAAGGTAAAAAACTTACGAGACCCGATTGAGATTCGGGTTGTCCTTTTTGGGCATTAATCTATCCGTTGATGGCTAAAAGCTGTCAAAGCCGTACAACTCATCGAGGCCTTCGTTTTGACAGGTTATGGCTCCCGTAACTCTAAACGAGCCAGAAGTTATGGCCGTCCGAATAATCGATATCTACAGGGTGCAACATCCACGGTGCAAGGTGCAACATCCGTCCGAAATGGCGAAATAGTGCCGTACGACTTTTACAAATGCGTGCATGGATTTGAAATGGAACAGTACCATGGTGCACCACTCTCCAGCGATAGGAAGTCGAAGACGGGCCACGGTAACCCCGTTTAACCGTAAAAATCCACGTGTCGAAAAAACGAAGGGTAAAAAACTTACGAGACCCGATTGAGATTCGGGTTGTCCTTTTTGGGCATTAATCTATCCGTTGATGGCTGAAAGCTGTCAAAGCCGTAGAACTTATCGAGGCCTTAGTTTTGACAGGTTATGGCTCCCGTAACTCTAAACGAGGAAGTTATAGCCGTCCGAATAATCGATATCTACAAAGTGCAACATCCACGGTGCAAGGTGCAACATCCGTCCGAAATGGAGAAACAGTGCCGTACGACTTTTCGAAATGTGTGCATGGATTTGAAACGGAACAGTACCATTGTGCACCACTCTCCAGCGGTGGTAAATCGAAGACCAACCCCCATAATCCTCGTTTTACCGTAAAAATCCACGTGTCGAAAAAACGAAGGGTAAAAAACTTACGAGACACGATTGAGGTTCAGGTTGTCCTTTTTGGGCATTAATCTATCCGTTGACGGCTTAAAGCCATCAAAGACGTAGAACTCATCGAGGCCTTCGTTTTGACAGGTTATGGCTCCCGTAACTCTAAACGAGCCAGAAGTTATGGCCGTCCGAATAATCGATATCTACAGGGTGCAACATCCATGGTGCATGGTGCAACATCCGTCCGAAATGGCGAAACAGTGCCGTACGACCTTTAGAAATGCGTGCATGGACTTGAAACAGAACAGTACCATGGTGCACCACTCTTCAGCGATGGGAAGTCGAAGACGGGGCACCGTAATCCCGGTTTACCATAAAAATCCACGTGTCGAAAAAACGAAGGGTAAAAAACTTACGAGACACGATTGAGATTCGGGTTGTCCTTTTTGGGCATTAATCTATCCGTTGACGGTTGAAAGCTGTCGAAGTCGTAGAACATATCAACGCCTTCGTTTTGACAGGTTATGGCTCCCGTAACTCTAAACGAGCCAGAAGTTATGGCCGTCCGAATAATCGATATTTACAGGGTGCAACATCCACGGTGAAAGGTGCAACATCCGTCCGAAATGGCGAAACTGTGCCGTACGACCTTTAGAAATGCGTGCATGGATTTGAAATGGAATAGTACCATGGTGCACCACTCTTCAGCGATGGGAAGTCGAAGAAGGGGCCCCGTAATCCCATTTTACCGTAAAAATCCACGTGTCGAAAAAACGAAGGGTAAAAAACTTACGAGACCCGATTGAGATTCGGGTTGTCCTTTTTGGGCATTAATCTATCCGTTGATGGCTGGAAGCTGTCAAAGCCGTAGAACTCATCGAGGACTTCATTTTGACAGGTTATGGCTCCCGTAACTCTAAACGAGCCAGAAGTTATGGCCGTCTGAATAATCGATATCTGCAGGGTGCAACATCCACGGTGCAAGGTGCAACATCCGTCCGAAATGGCGAAACAGTGTCGTACGACCTTTCGAAATGCGTACATGGATATGAAACGGAACAGTACCATGGTGCACCACACTTCAGCGATGGGAAGTCGAAGACGGGGCACCGTAATCCCGTTTTACCGTAAAAATCCACGTGTCGAAAAAACGAAGGGTAAAAAACTTACGAGACCCGTTTGAGATTCGGGTTGTCCGTATTCGGCATTAATCTATCCGTTGATGGCTGAAAGCTGTCAAAGCCGTAGAACTCATCGAGGCCTTCGTTTTGACAGGTTATGGCTCCCGTAATTCTAAACGAGCCAGAAGTTATGGCCGTCCGAATAATCGATATCTACATGGTGCAACATCCACGGTGCAAGATGCAACATCCGTCCGAAATGGCGAAACAGTGCCGTACGACTTTTACAAATGCGTGCATGGATTTGAAACGGAACAGTACCATGGTGCACCACTCTCCAGCGATGGTAAATCGAAGACCAGCCACCGTTATCCCGTTTTACTGTAAAAATCCACGTGTCGAAAAAACGAAGGGTAAGAAACTTACGAGACCCGATTGACATTCGGGTTGTCTTTTTTGGGCATTAATCTATCCGTTGACGGCTGAAAGCGGTCAAAACCGTAGAACTCATCGAGGCCTTCGTTTTGACAGGTTATGGCTCCCTTAACTCTAAAAGAGCCAGAAGTTATGGCCGTCCGAATAATCGATATCTACAGGGTGCAACATCCACGGTGCAAGGTGGAACATCCGTCCGAAATGGCGAAACAGTGCCGTACGACTTTTAGAAATGCGTGCATGGATTTGAAATGGAACAGTACCATGGTGCACCACTCTCCAGCGATGGTAAATCGAGGACCAGCCACCGTAATCCCGTTTTACCGTAAAAATCCACGTGTCCAAAAAACGAAGGGTAAAAAACTTACGAGACCCGATTGAGATTCGGTTTGTCCTTTTTGGGCATTAATCTATCCGTTGACGGCTGGAAGCTATCAAAGACGTAGAACTCATCGAGGCCTTCGTTTTCACAGGTTATGGCTCCCGTAACTCTAAATGAGTCAGAAGTTATGGCTGTCCGAATAATCGATATCTACAGGGTGCAACATCCACGGTGCAAGGTGCAACATCCGTCCGAAATGGCGAAATAGTGTCGTACGACTTTTAGAAATGCGTGCATGGATTTGAAACGGAACAGTACCATGGTGCACCACTCTCCAGCGATAGGAAGTCGAAGACGGGCCACTGTAACCCCGTTTTACCGTAAAAATCCACGTGTCGAAAAAACGAAGGGTAAAAAACTTACGAGACCCGATTGAGATTCGGGTTGTCCTTTTTGGGCATTAATCTATCCGTTGATGGCTGAAAGCTGTCAAAGCCGTAGAACATATCGAGGCCTTCGTTTTGACAGGTTATGGCTCCCGTATCTCTAAGCGAGCCAGAAGTTATAGCCGTCTGAATAATCGATATCTACAAGGTGCAACATCCACGGTGCAAGGTGCAACATCCGTCCGAAATGGCGAAATAGTGCCGTACGACTTTTCGAAATGCGTGCATGGATTTGAAATGGAACAGTACCATGGTGCACCACTCTCCAGCGATGGTAAATCGAATACCAGCAACCGTAATCCTCGTTTTACCGGAAAAATCCACGTGTCGAAAAAACGAAGGCAAAAACTTACGAGACCCGATTGAGATTCAGGTTGTCCTTTTTGGGCATTAATCTATCCATTGTTGGATGAAAGCTGTCAAAGACGTAGAACTCATCGAGGCCTTCGTTTTGACAGGTTATGGCTCCCGTAACTCTAAACGAGCCAGAAGTTATGGCCGTCCGAATAATCGATATCTACAGAGTGCAACATCCACGGTGCAAGTTGCAACATCCGTCCGAAATGGCGAAACGGTGTCGTACGATTTTTAGAAATGCGTGCATGGATTTGAAACCGAACAGTACCATGGTGCACCACTCTCCAGCGATGGGAAGTCAAAGACGGGCCACGGTAACCCCGTTTTACCGTAAAAATCCACGTGTCGAAAAAACGAAGGGTAAAAAACTTACGAGACCCGATTGAGATTCGGGTTGTCCTTTTTGGGCATTAATCTATCCGTTGATGGTTGAAAGCTGTCAAAGCCATAGAACTTATCGAGGCCATCATTTTGACAGGTTATGGCTCCCGTAACTCTAAACGAGCCAGAAGTTATATCCGTCCGAATAATCGATATCTACAAGGTGCAACATCCACGGTGCAAGGTGCAACATCCGTCCGAAATGGCGAAACAGTGCCGTACGACTTTTCGAAATGCGTGCTTGGATTTGAAATGGAACAGTACCATGGTGCACCACTCTCCAGCGATGGTAAATCGAAGACCAGCCACCGTAATCCTCGTTTTACCGTAAAAATCCACGTGTCGAAAAAACGAAGGGTAAAAAACTTACGAGAACCGATTGAGATTCAGGTTGTCCTTTTTGTGCATTAATCTATCCATTGACGGCTGAAAGCTGTCAAAGACGTAGAACTCATCGAGGCCTTCGTTTTGATAGGTTATGGCTCCCGCAACTCTAAACGAGCCAGAAGTTATGGCCGTCCGAATAATCGATATCTACAGGGTGCAACATCCACGGTGCAAGGTGCAACATCCGTCCGAAATGGCGAAACAGTGCCGTACGACCTTTAGAAATGCGTGCATGGATTTGAAACGGAACAATACCTTGGTGCACCACTCTTCTGCGATGGGAAGTCGAAGACAGGGAACCGTAATCCCGTTTTACCATAAAAAACCACCCGTCGAAAAAACGAAGGGTAAAAAAATTACGAGACCCGATTTAGATCCAGGTTGTCCTTTTTGGGCATTAATCTATCCGTTGATGGCTGAAAGCAGTCAAAGCCGTAGAACATATCAATGCCTTCATTTTGACAGGTTATGGCTCCTGTAACTCTAAACGAGCCAGAAGTTATGGCCGTCCGAATAATCGATATCTACAGGGTGCAACATCCACGGTGCAAGGTGCAACATCCGTCCGAATGGCGAAACTGTGCCGTACGACCTCTAGAAATGCGTGCATGGATTTGAAATGAAATAGTACCAGGGTGCACCACTCTTCAGCGATCGGAAGTCGAAGACGGGGCAACGTAATCCCATTTTACCGTAAAAATCCACGTGTCGAAAAAACGAAGGGTAAAAAACTTACGAGACCCGATTGAGATTCGGGTTGTCCTTTTTGGGCATTAATCTATCCGTTGACGGCTGAAAGCTGTCAAAGCCGTAGAACTCATCGAGGCCTTCGTTTTGACAGGTTATGGCTCCCGTATCTCTAAACGAGCCAGAAGTTATGGCCGCCCGAATAATCGATATCTGCAGGGTGCAACATCCATGGTGCAAGGTGCAACATCCGTCCGAAATGGCGAAACAGTGCCGTACGACCTTTCGAAATGCGTGCATGGATTTGAAACTGAACAGCACCATGGTGCACCACTCTTCAGCGATGGGAAGTTGAAGACGGGGCACTGTAATCCCGTTTTACCGTAAAAATCCACGTGTCGAAAAAACGAAGGGTAAAAAACATACGAGACCCGATTAAGATTCGGGTTGTCCTTTTTGGGTACTAATCTATCCGTTGACGGCTGAAAGTTGTCAAAGCCGTAGAACTCATCGAGACCTTCGTTTTGACAGGTTATGGCTCCCGTAACTCTAAACGAGCCAGAAGTTATGGCCGTCCGAATAATCGATATCTACAGGGTGCAACATCCACGGTGCAAGGTGCAACATCCGTCCGAAATGGCGAAACAGTGCCGTACGACTTTTAGAAATGCGTGCATGGATTTGAAACGGAACAGTACCATGGTGCACCACTCTCCAGCGATAGGAAGTCGAAGACGGGCCACAGTAACCCCGTTTTACCGTAAAAATCCACGTGTCGAAAAAACGAAGGGTAAAAAACTTACGAGACCCGATTGAGATTCGGGTTGTCCTTTTTGGGCATTAATCTATCCGTTGATGGCTGAAAGCTGTCAAAGCCGTAGAACTTATCGAGGCCTTCGTTTTGACAGGTTATGGCTCGCGTAACTCTAAACGAGCCAGATGTTATGGCCGTTCGAATAATCGATATCTACAGGGTGCAAAATCCACGGTGCAAGGTGCAACATCCGTCCGAAATGGCGAAACAGTGCCGTACGACTTTTAGAAATGCGTGCATGGATTTGAAACGGAACAGTACCATGGTGCACCACTCTCCAGGGATGGTAAATCGAAGACCAGCCACCGTAATCCCGTTTTACCGTAAAAATCCACGTGTCAAAAAAACGAAGGGTAAAAAACTTACGAGACCCGATTGACATTCGGGTTGTCTTTTTTGGGCATTAATCTACCCGTTGACGGCTGAAAGCGGTCAAAACTGTAGAAATCATTGAGGCCTTCGTTTTGACAGGTTATGGCTCCCGTAACTCTAAACGAGCCAGAAGTTATGACCGTCCGAATAATCGATATCTACAGGGTGCAACATCCACGGTGCAAGGTGCAACATCCGTCCGAAATGGCGAAACAGTGTCGTACGACTTTTAGAAATGCGAGCATGGATTTGAAACGGAACAGTACCATGGTGCACCACTCTCTAGCGATGGTAAATCGAAGACCAGCCACCGTAATCCCGTTTTACCGTAAAAATCCACGTGTCGAAAAAACGAAGGGTAAAAAACTTACGAGACCCGATTGAGATTCGGGTTGTCCTTTTTGGGCATTAATCTATCCGTTGACGGCCGAAAGCTGTCAAAGACGTAGAACTCATCGAGGCCTTCGTTTTGAAAGGTTATGGCTCCCGTAACTCTAAACGAGCCAGATGTTATGGCCGTCCGAATAATCAACATCTACAGGCTGCAACATCCACGGTGCAAGCTGCAACATCCGTCCGAAATGGCGAAACAGTGTCGTACGACCTTTAGAAATGCGTGCATGGATTTGAAACGGAACAGTACCATGGTGCACCACTCTTCAGCGATGGAAAGTCGAAGACGGGGCACCGTAATCCCGTTTTACCGTAAAAATCCACGTGTCAAAAAAACGAAGGGTAAAAAAGTTACGAGACCCGATTGGGGTTCGGGTTGTCCTTTTTGGGCATTAATCTATCCGTTGACGGCTGAAAGCTATCAAAGCCGTAGAACTCATCGAGGCCTTCTTTTTGATAGGTTATGGCTCCCGTAACTCTAAACGAGTCAGAAGTTATGGCCGTCCGAATAATCGATATCTACAGGGTGCAACATCCACGGGGCAAGGTGCAACATCCGTCCGAAAAGGCGAAACAGTGCCGTACGACTTTTAGAAATGCATGCATGGATTTGAAATGGAACAGTACCTTGGTGCACCACTCTCCAGCGATGGGATGTGACGACCGCCCATGACTCCCGTACCAAAACAAGGGAATAATGCGCTGAAGAGCGTGCCAGGCAGCCATTGACGATGGTCAAGGTAAGGTAAAACAGAAACTTTATCGTACAACTCACAGCACATGGATAAAATACAATAAAGAAATATAAATATAGTGAAGCTCCATAGAACAGAATATCATCATATAAGCATCATAGAAGTTTGATACAACATCTAAACAAATCCATACATCAAGCCTCACTACATAACACTCAAAACAAATACAAACAGCGAAACATCCAGTACATATAGTAAGAAAACTAATATGCTAGCCTCCAGCTCATCTTCGTCATCTGCATCGTTGATAACCAAGAACTGCACCTGTCACTTGCTACCTAGTCTGCCCATCCCAACATGGATGAACAGCCCAAGGTAATAAGAGTTGAACATAAAACCTTGAGTCAGACAACAGTCTTAGTGAGCAGTAAATTAACTATCAAACATACCAAAAGAGCATAAAGGATAAAAGGAATAGGAACTTAACCATCCCACTCCACCTCATTCTACAGTGATAGCCCCAGACCCACTAGGCAAAAACAAGCATAGCAAAGCAGACATTCGAAATAAAGTAATTATCACTCGAGTCAAGGTCGATGTTTTCCAAATACAAACCCCCAAGGCCTAATCCAAGATCAGATAAGCACCCAGAAAACACCGCTCTTGAGACCGAATGATGATACAACCAAACATCCATGACTCTGGCTATCACTGTTATCATTGCCTCGATATCACCGTTAGTTGAATGACCGCCTGTCAAGGGCTAATGGTAACCCCGATTCTAGATAAACTCTGCACGTCATCGTGACCCGTGCCTAGGACTTACCTACTCTGCCCAGAGTACTCGACCACCTACCTGTAGTCTTTTGGGTGTCCCGACCACCTACCTGTAGTCGTTTGGGCATCCCATGTACTCTTGCTTTGAGTTTACTAGAACCTTCAACAACGATGAGATCCAAGCATCCTAGTCATCCTCCTCGACGACTATTCCCATACTAGCCCAAGCTACCTCTCGAGCAATCCATTATCAACCAACTCGAACCATCCCTCGAGTTATCAACATGCTTGGAATGATCCCTGCCTGGATTACGCCAAGACTATCTCACATTATACTTTTCTTTATCGCATCATAGCAAAGTCCCATCTCAACATCATGGTTTGCCTCCTCGCATCATGGCAAAGTCCATCATCATCAAATCTATCCATATGAGCTTCCACATCCGCTTCATATGCCACAGGCAGCTTTTCCTTATTCAAGAGCCTTTCAACTTGACTTTTGAATCACCATCAACCATACTTGTCCTAGTCAAGTAATCGATCAACTAATCAATCAAATCAAACATTAATCCAAGCAATCAATCATTCAACAAGACCTAAATAGACAATCAAGTAGTCAAACATGATCTAAATAGGCATTTATAATTACAATGGAATTTCGTAAATAAATGAGCATAGATCTAACATACATGAATCATGGGTTTTTAGCATAGATCTAACAAATATAAATCATGGGTTTTTATCTCTACAACTTGGTAAATGATCTTGCAAAAGTAAACATCTTCATAAGTAATGGATCTACATTTGGATCTAAGGAAAAATGCATAAAATCACTATCTACAACACTCCAACAAACCACCAATCCAATATACTCCTTTGGATCCGCGTGAGAGATAACCACCACTCACCAAATCACCCAAACACTTCAAAAACTAACAACTTCAGATCTGGACAGCGAAGATTCAAGCTTGATTCGTCGAAGTCCCGCTTAAAACGATGAAATCTAGCTTCGTTGGATGAAGATCTTCAACTTTGGCTCTTCGACCTTCAACCTAGATCCACGACCTTGGATGGATGTTAGAACTAGATTGAAATGGAGAAAAGAAGATGAAGAAATGTTGTAGTCGAGCTCTCAAAATGGCAGCACTTCGTCGCTTCAAAAACTGGTGCCAAAAAGTGAGCCAAAGCCCTCTATTTATAGGCAGAAAATCCCCTGACTCGGCCGTCCTTAAGTCGTCCCCCTCTGACTCGCCGCCAACTTATCCATGAGTCATCCACGACTCAAGCTAACCTACCTATACATGCTCAACACAGATACGCACACGGCAGCACTAACTCTAAGTCGCTCACGCGACTTAACCCAAGGCCGACCCAACTAAGACACTAACGGCCTAACTCAACCCCGAGTCACATTCTGCCGACCCAACGACTTATCTACCACACGACTCAACTATGCTACGACTTACGACTTAGTAGGGCTACACGACCTAAGACGCACACGACCCAACTATACTACGACTTATCTCGCCTACAACTCAACTAAGGCGCGACTCAACACAAGAACGCTCACGCGACCTAACGCCCAGCCTAAGTTCCAACGACTTACGACTCAAGACCCTGCCGACTCAACTACCCACGACCTAAGCCTTAACCCCTTAAGCCGCTAACCCATGATTCGGCATCCCTTAAGCCGTTGGTTCCTTAAGTCGCTCCACCTATAGGTCGGTCAGGTTTTTCCTAAGTCGCTATACCTTAAGTCGGCATCATCACTAAGTCGCAACCTGCTGAGTCGCATACTGTCTTAACTCGGCCAAACACTATAAGCCGTGACTCGCACAACCCTTAAGCCACTACCTTTCTTAACTTGCTAACGCTAACTCGTTAGCTATGCTAACTCACTAACCCACTAGCTCGCACACGACCTATCCCTTAACTCGTGCAACCGAGTTAACTTCCCATACGACTTAGGCTAAGGAGAACATAAACAACACTAATGACATGGGAATTCTACGATGTCGACACGTAAAATACGGGTCGTTACATGGGAAGTCGAAGACGGGCCATGGTAATCTCGTTTTACCGTAAAAATCCACGTGTCGAAAAAACGAAGGGTAAAAAACTTACGAGACCCGATTGAGATTCGGGTTGTCCTTTTTGGGCATTAATCTATCCGTTGACGGCTGAAAGCTGTCAAAGCCGTAGAACTCATCGAGGCCTTCGTTTTGACAGGTTATGGCTCCCGTAACTCTAAACGAGGCAGAAGTTATAGCCGTCCGAATAATCGATATCTATAGGGTGCAACATCCACGGTGCAAGGTGCAACATCCGTCCGAAATGGCGAAACAGTGCCGTACGACTTTTCGAAATGCGTGCATGGATTTGAAACGGAACAGTACCATGGTGCACCACACTTCAGCGATGGGAAGTCGAAGACGGGCCACGGTAGTCCCGTTTTACCGTAAAAATCTACGTGTCGAAAAAACGAAGGGTAAAAAACTTACAAGACCCGATTGAGATTCGGGTTGTCCTTTTTGGGCATTAATATATCCGTTGACGGCTGAAAGCTGTCAAAGCCGTAGAACTCATCGAGGCCTTCGTTTTGACAGGTTATGGATCCCGTAACTTTAAACGAGCCATAAGTTATGGCCGTCCGAATAATCGACATCTACAGGGTGCAACATCCACGGTGCAAGGTGCAACATCCGTCCGAAATGGAGAAACAGTGCCGTACGACTTTTAGAAATGCATGCTTGGATTTGAAACGGAACAGTACCATGGTGCACCACTCTCCAGCGATGGTAAATCGAAGACCAGCCACCGTAATCCCGTTTTACCGTAAAAATCCACGTGTCGAAAAAACGAAGGGTAAAAAACTTACGAGACCCGATTGTGATTCGGGTTGTCCTTTTTGGGCATTAATCTATCCGTTGAAGGCCGAAAGGCTTCAAAGCCGTAGAACTCATCGAGGTCTTCGTTTTGACAGGTTATGGCTCCCGTAACTCTAAACGAGCCAGAAGTTATGACCGTCCGAATAATCGATATCTACAGGGTGCAACATCCACGGTGCAAGGTGCAACATCCGTCCGAAATGGCGAAACAGGGCCGTACGACTTTTAGAAATGCGTGCATGGATTTGAAACGGAACAGTACCATGGTGCACCACTCTCCAGCAATGGTAAATCGAAGGCCAGCCACGGTAATCCTGTTTTACCGTAAAAATCCACGTGTCGAAAAAACGAAGGGTAAAAAACTTACGAGACCCGATTGAGATTCGGGTTGTCCTTTTTGGGCATTAATATATCCGTTGATGGCTGAAAGCTGTCAAAGCCGTAGAACTCATCGAGGCCTTCGTTTGGATAGGTTATGGCTCCCATAAATCTAAACGAGCCAGAAGTTATGGTCGTCCGAATAATCGACATCTACAGGGTGCAACATCCACGTGCAAGGTGCAGCATCCGTCCGAAATGGCGAAGCAGTGCTGTACGACTTTTAGAAATGCATGCATGGATTTGAAACGGAACGGTACCATGGTGCACCACTCTTCAGCGATGGGAAGTCGAAGACGGGCCACGGGGATCCCGTTTTACCGTAAAAATCCACGTGTCGAAAAAACGAAGGGTAAAAAACTTACGAGACCCGATTGAGATTCGGGTTGTCCTTTTTGGGCATTAATCTATCCGTTGACGGCTGAAAGCTGTCAAAGCCGTAGAACTAATCGAGGCCTTCGTTTTGACAGGTTATGGCTCCCGTAACTCTAAACGAGCCAGAAGTTATGGCCGTCCGAATAATCGATATCTACAGGGTGCAACATCCACGGTGCAAGGTGCAACATCCGTCCGAAATGGCGAAGCAGTGCTGTACGACTTTTAGAAATGCATGCATGGATTTGAAACGGAACGGTACCATGGTGCACCACTCTTCAGCGATGGGAAGTCGAAGACGGGCCACGGGGATCCCGTTTTACCGTAAAAATTCACGTGTCGAAAAAACGAAGGGTAAAAAACTTACGAGACCCGATTGAGATTCGGGTTGTCCTTTTTGGGCATTAATCTATCCGTTGACGGCTGAAAGCTGTCAAAGCCGTAGAACTCATCGAGGCCTTCATTTTGACAGGTTATGGCTCCCGTAACTCTAAACGAGCCAGAAGTTATGGCTGTCCGAATAATCGATATCTGCAGGGTGCAACATCCACGGTGCAAGGTGCAACATCCGTCCGAATTGGCGAAACAGTGCCGTACGACCTTTAGAAATCCGTGCATGGATTTGAAACGAAACAGTACCATGGTGCACCACTCTTCAGCGATGGGAAGTCGAAGACGGGGTACCGTAATCCCGTTTTACCGTAAAAATCCACCCGTCGAAAAAACGAAGGGTAAAAAACTTACGAGACCCGATTGAGATTCAGGTTGTCCTTTTTAGGCATTAATCTATCCGTTGATGGCTGAAAGCTGTCAAAGCCGTAGAACATATCAACGCCTTCGTTTTGACTGGTTATGGCTCCCGTAACTCTAAACGAGCCAGAAGTTATGGCCGTCCGAATAATCGATATCTACAGGGTGCAACATCCACGGTGCAAGGTGCAACATCCGCCCGAAATGGCAAAACTATGCCGTTCGACCTTTAGAAATGCGTGCATGGATTTGAAAAGAAATAGTACCAGGGTGCACCACACTTCAGCGATCGGAAGTCGAAGACGGGGCACCGTAATCCCATTTTACCGTAAAAATCCACGTGTCGAAAAAACGAAGGGTAAAAAACTTACGAGACCCGATTGAGATTCAGGTTGTCCTTTTTGGGCATTTATCTATCCGTTGAAGGCTGAAAGCTGTCAAAGCCGTAGAACTCATCGAGGCCTTCGTTTTGACAGGTTTTGGCTCCCGTAACTCTAAACGAGCCAGAAGTTATGGCTGTCCGAATAATCGATATCTGCAGGGTGCAACATCCATGGTGCAAGGTGCAACATCCGTCCGAAATGGCGAAACAGTGCCATACGACCTTTCGAAATGCTTGCATGGATTTGAAACGGAACAGCACCATGGTGCACCACTCTTCAGCGATGGGAAGTTGAAGACGGGGCACCGTAATCCCGTTTTACCGTAAAAATCCACGTGTCGAAAAAACGAAGGGTAAAAAACTTACGAGACCCGATTGAGATTCGGGTTGTCCTTTTTGGGCATTAATCTATCCGTTGATGGCTGAAAGCTATTAAAGCCGTAGAACTTATCGAGGCCTTAGTTTTGACAGGTTATGGCTCCCGTAACTCTAAACGAGGAAGTTATAGCCGTCCGAATAATCGATATCCACAAAGTGCAACATCCACGGTGCAAGGTGCAACATCCTTCCGAAACGGCGAAACAGTGCCGTACGACTTTTCGAAATGCGTGCATAGAATTGAAACGGAACAGTGCCATACGACTTTTCGAAAGACGTAGAACTCATCGCGGCCTTCTTTTTGACAGGTTATGGCTCCCGTAACTCTAAACGAGCCAGAAGTTATGGCCGTCCTAATAATTGATATCTACAGGGTGCAACATCCACGGTGCTAGGTGCAACATCCGTCCGAAATGGCGAAATAGTGTCGTACGACTTTTACAAATGCGTTCGTGGATTTGAAACGGAACAGTACCATGGTGCACCACTCTCCAACGATAGGAAGTCGAAGACGGGCCACGGTAACCCCGTTTTGCCGTAAAAATCCACGTGTTGAAAAAACGAAGGGTAAAAAACTTACGAGACCCGATTGAGATTCGGGTTGTCCTTTTTGGGTATTAATCTATCCGTTGATGGCTGAAAGCTGTCAAAGCCGTAGAACTTATCGAGGCCTTCGTTTTGACAGGTTATGGCTCGCGTAACTCTAAACGAGCCAGATGTTATGGCCGTTCGAATAATCGATATCTACAGGGTGCAACATCCACGGTGCAAGGTGCAACATCCGTCAGAAATGGCGAAACGGTGCCGTACGACATTTAGAAATGCATGCATGGATTTGAAACGGAACAGTACCATGGTGCACCACTATCCAGGGATGGTAAATCGAAGACCAGCCACCGTAATCCCGTTTTACCGTAAAAATCCACGTGTCGAAAAAACGAAGGGTAAAAAACTTACGAGACCCGATTGACATTCGGGTTGTCTTTTTTGGGAATTAATCTATCCGTTGACAGCTGAAAGCGGTCAAAACTGTAGAACTCATCGAGGCCTTCGTTTTGACAGGTTATGGCTCCCGTAACTCTAAACGAGCCAGAAGTTATGGCCGTCCGAATAATCGATATCTACAGGGTGCAACATCCACGGTGCAAGGTGCAACATCCGTCCGAACTGGCGAAACAGTGCCGTACGAATTTTAGATGTTTGCACAAAAAATGGACAAACACCTCCAAGTCGTGTTATTTAGTCGATTATATGTAATTTTCAATGATTTTAGATGAGTATGTAAATATGAGAAAAGTAGGGGCTGAAATGTAAAAGACACACAGATTTATAGTGGTTCGGCCAGAATGTGCCTACGTCCACTTTATATGTTGTTTGCACCAAAATTGGTCACAAACCCCGATGAATGTGAAAGCACCAGTGTTGGAATATAAATCAGCAATATCCAAACACAAATCGCAGATCTAAGTAGCAAAATAGTAAATGTAAACAAGAACACACGATTTTATAGTGGTTCGGCTATCTCCGGCCTACGTCCACTTCAAAGGTTTTTCCTTTTATTGATGTTCTTCGCTGATTACAATCGATTACAGCGGATTACAATGAATTGTAGTTCTGAAATTCAAGTACAACGGTGGTTCTGATGGTTAAACTTGAGTCCGGCAGAGTCTTGGCGTTCAGTCGCGGAAAGATCCTTTTTCTGAATGACCTGGAGGTCTATTTATAGGCGTAGGCTGCTGCTATCTCGCTGAAAACTTGGGAGACCTCTTCTGGCACGTGAGGGGGCCCACACGTACGGTCTCGGAAAGTTTGGGCCCACTTTGGCATCGGTTCGAACTCCATTCGAACCGATCAAGAATTCATCCAATCGAGGTGAAATTTGGCGTGGACATTCTTCATCATGTATGCAAGCATCTGTGAAAATTTCATGGCATTTGGATCAGTAGGTTAGGAGATATGCAGGGTTCGAAATTGACTTCACGGTGAGGCTGTTGCGTTCGAACCCCTGTTGCTTGAAACGATGATTTCGAAACCAGTGTGGCACGCGACTTCGTGGTGACGTGGAGCGCAAGCTTGGAATCGATCCGGACTTCTCTCCGTGTTGACCGCTTCGACTCCATATATCTCGGCGCATTCGAACCGATGGAAGACACGTCATCGTGATTGGTTGACCCAGTGGGTTCGAATGAAGCTACTCAGGATGGGTTCGAAGCTAGGTTTTGTGATGGGTTCGAAGTGGAGTCAAGGCTAACTAGATGGACTCGAACCCGATGGGTTCGAGATTGGTATGGCAGTGCTATCGGTTCGAACGCAGGTGGGTTCGAAATAGATGGTTTCGAACCGATGGCCACGAACTCCATCGATTCGAACTGGGGCAAATGCTTATGGATTCGAGGCGCAGACTTATTTCGTGGGTTCGAACCAGATGGGTTCGAACATAAGTAGGGTGATGGTTTCGAATATGATGGGTTCGAAAACTATGGTTTCGAACCGAGCAATGTCAATTCCTCTTACCTTGATTCCATCATAACTTGAGCATACGGCCTCGGATTGTCTTGAAATTTGGAATGCAGATTCCTATGATCTTTCTTGTCGTGTCCTATCAACTGTGGCCCGTTCTGGACTCGGACAAAATTCATCGATATCTATGGTTATCCTGTAATGCATGGTTGATATTCATGAATAGTAATCATTGATTTCTAGTAAATTATGGGTATCTCAACTTTGCCAAAAGTTGGGATAACACTTTGCCCCCCAAAACATGCCTTTTTGTAAAAGGTATGTTTTGAACGGTCTTATATCAAGTGTAATAAATTCATGTTTCGTTGATAGCTGTGGCATTATCGATCAAGTATGTGGCTGTTCGAAGCCAAATCAATGTTTGTTCTTCCCGTAGGAGTTGAGAATGAAGTTTCATAGTTTATCTGGACTATTATTGGCTGCTCTAAACCCTTACTGAGCTCACTCTAGACTCAGTGATTGAATAGAAAGATCCCATTGCTCTCTGGCGTTGCCTTCTATTCCTTGCACTCTGGTCCCAGTTAGGACGTATAGCGATGTCATGGTCGTTCGGGACCGATCATAGCCTCTCCGGGCTCTTGCTGGATCCCATCCTGTCACTTTCCGGTGAAGGGGAAACAGCGCTTAAGTGAGTTGATCCTGTCGCTCTCCGGCGAAGCAACCCACTTCTTGCACTCCGGTTCAAAGCAGTTGAACATTAAGCGATGTCATGACCTGAATCATCGGCCGATCATAGTCTCTCCGGACTCTTGTCGGATCCCATCCTGTCACTCTCTGGTGAAGGGGAAACGACGATAAGTGAGTCGATCCTGTCGCTCTCCGGCGAAGCAACTCACTTCTTGCCTTCTGGATTCACCTCTCCGGGTGAAGGCGATCTTTCTTGTATAAGTGAGTCGATCCCGTCGCTCTCCGGCGAAGCAACTCACTTCTTGCCTTCGGACCCCGTCTCTCCGGATGGGGTTATAAAGCGATCATGTTTATACTGGTGTTCAATGTTCATCCTTTGACTCTCCGGTCAAAAGGTTTATTGCAAGAAGTTCAAATTTATTTATTAAAATTCAAGTTCTAGATGTTCAATCTCAAACATCAGAAAAAACTAAGGATTGCCTCTCCGGGCGTAGCGGTTCATCTCCATCTCAGAGCATGCCTAGGGATCTCTCCGGTTCCCGTACATGTGTAAGTGGAGTAACCGTTTTATTCTGAAAATAAATCTAAATAAAATTATTCGACCGAAGTCCAGATCGTGGACTTGGCCCTTGCCATCTTTGATCAGTTGATGACGAGTCGTGATCCCGATCCAGGATCGTTCCTGCAAGGTGGAGGCGGTAGTTGTTCATGCCTTGTCGCTGTTGTCCGTTCTCTGACATATTGCGGCAATCTACCACCCCTAGTGTGTTCTTCCACCTCATCCTTCAAGTGACGGCATTCATCTGTGGTGTGCCCATCCAGCTCATGGAATAGGCAATATTTTCCAGTCCTGCGCTCCCGCTCGGTGGGATCCCTCACAGGTGGCTTTCGATAGTGAAGTTGCCCCCTGGTTTCAGTGAAGACTCTTTCTAGGCTTGCATTCAGATCTGTGTACTGCCTGAATCTTGGTTCTCGAAATTTCTTCCGTTTATCAGGACCATCATGTCTGTCATCCTGTTTCCTTTTTCCCTTGTCCGCTCCGGACTGCTCTCCAGAGGTTCCTATGCTTTTCGTGGCATTTATTTCACGACTCTCGACTCGTGATTCTTCTAATCGAATGAATTTTTCAGCTTTATGGAAGAATTCTCCAAGATCTTGCGGTGGATCTTTAGTTAGAGAATCCTTAAATTTGGTGCCTTCCGCGACTCCTGCCACCGCCGCCATCAAAATCATTGATGGATCCGGGCGATCCACAGAAGTCACTGTTACGTTGAATCTGAGTAGAAAATCTTTTATGGACTCTCCGGTCCTCTGCTTGATTGTTGCTAAAGTCATCACACTCTTGGGTCGCGTCACGTGGACCCTGAACTGTCTCATGAAGCAATCAACGAGCTCGCTCCATGTTCCAATTGATCCAGTCTCTAGTTGTCTGAACCATAGTGAAGCTAAATCTGATAAATATAGAGGGAAGCATCGTGCCATCACTTCCTCGGATGCCCCCAGTACTTCCATGTGCCTGATATATCTTGTGATGTGTACGGTTGGGTCTGATCTTCCGTCATAGGGATCTAGCGCTGGTAATTTGAACTTTGGAGGGTTCCTTGCATTTCGGATGTTCGGAGTGAATGGACTCCGACTGACTTCTTCTAGGCCTCCGCTAGGCAATCCTCCTCTCATGATTCGTCGCATTAGGCCTATCATTCTCTCATCTCCGTCTAGGGGTTGCCCCCTTGTCAAATTTCTGTCCTGCCCCCCGAGCCTTGAAGGGAATTCCGGTACGTACTCTTCTGGTGGCTCGTTGGCGTATGCATTGGCTCCTGTCTGTTGGGCTCCGTCTGTTGGCCTTCCAGTATCGGACCCTGAGGGTCTGCCCCCAAGGCCTTGTTGACCACCTTCAATCCCTGTATTCTGGCCTTGAGCCTGTCGTTCATTTGCATCTGCAATCCTTATTCCTTGTCCCGTACTCGTAGCTGTTGTAGCTGGTCCAAGGTTTTGCATATTTGCCGCCCTCATCTGCTCGAGGAAATTCTGCAGCATCTCCTGTTGACTCTTCATTATGCTTTCGCGCAATGAATTAGCCATGGCCTCCATCTCGTCTCTGGTGATGTAGACGGAAGCTTGTCCTTCTCCTGATCTGGAGGATGCCTCTTGGCTTCCTCCTTGTTGGCTTCTATCAACTCTTTGTCTTGTTTGTCGAGTCATTGTTTCCGGATTGGAGTTTCTTCAAACTTTTGAACCCGAGTTCTGAATCTGATGTAGCGGGTGCTAGTTCTTCTCGGTGAAAGCACCAAAGTGTTTGCACCAAAATTGGTCACAAACCCCGATGAATGTGAAAGCACCAGTGTTGGAATATAAATCAGCAATATCCAAACACAAATCGCAGATCTAAGTAGCAAAATAGTAAATGTAAACAAGAACACACGATTTTATAGTGGTTCGGCTATCTCCGGCCTACGTCCACTTCAAAGGTTTTTCCTTTTATTGATGTTCTTCGCTGATTACAATCGATTACAGCGGATTACAATGAATTGTAGTTCTGAAATTCAAGTACAACGGTGGTTCTGATAGTTAAACTTGAGTCCGGCAGAGTCTTGGCGTTCAGTCGCGGAAAGATCCTTTTTCTGAATGACCTGGAGGTCTATTTATAGGCGTAGGCTGCTGCTATCTCGCTGAAAACTTGGGAGACCTCTTCTGGCACGTGAGGGGGCCCACACGTACGGTCTCGGAAAGTTTGGGCCCACTTTGGCATCGGTTCGAACTCCATTCGAACCGATCAAGAATTCATCCAATCGAGGTGAAATTTGGCGTGGACATTCTTCATCATGTATGCAAGCATCTGTGAAAATTTCATGGCATTTGGATCAGTAGGTTAGGAGATATGCAGGGTTCGAAATTGACTTCACGGTGAGGCTGTTGCGTTCGAACCCCTGTTGCTTGAAACGATGATTTCGAAACCAGTGTGGCACGCGACTTCGTGGTGACGTGGAGCGCAAGCTTGGAATCGATCCGGACTTCTCTCCGTGTTGACCGCTTCGACTCCATATATCTCGGCGCATTCGAACCGATGGAAGACACGTCATCGTGATTGGTTGACCCAGTGGGTTCGAATGAAGCTACTCAGGATGGGTTCGAAGCTAGGTTTTGTGATGGGTTCGAAGTGGAGTCAAGGCTAACTAGATGGACTCGAACCCGATGGGTTCGAGATTGGTATGGCAGTGCTATCGGTTCGAACGCAGGTGGGTTCGAAATAGATGGTTTCGAACCGATGGCCACGAACTCCATCGATTCGAACTGGGGCAAATGCTTATGGATTCGAGGCGCAGACTTATTTCGTGGGTTCGAACCAGATGGGTTCGAACATAAGTAGGGTGATGGTTTCGAATATGATGGGTTCGAAAACTATGGTTTCGAACCGAGCAATGTCAATTCCTCTTACCTTGATTCCATCATAACTTGAGCATACGGCCTCGGATTGTCTTGAAATTTGGAATGCAGATTCCTATGATCTTTCTTGTCGTGTCCTATCAACTGTGGCCCGTTCTGGACTCGGACAAAATTCATCGATATCCATGGTTATCCTGTAATGCATGGTTGATATTCATGAATAGTAATCATTGATTTCTAGTAAATTATGGGTATCTCAACTTTGCCAAAAGTTGGGATAACATATGTTATTATCTTCTTTCTTTCAGGTTACAAGTACAATGCGTTGTATACAAGTGTATGAAAGTAGTTTGAAAGTTCCTTCCTTGCTTGAGCTCTCAAACTTGTCTGCCATTGTTGTACCCCTGCCCCTCTATTTATAGAGTGAGGTAGGGGGCAGGGGTCTTGGAAGTATATAGCTGCTAGCGGGCCTGGGCTGGACCAATCTGGCCTGGTAGCATTCTGGTTTGGCGAGGCTTCATTCGGCATGGAGCTTGGACTGGTGATGGTGACTTCATGGTGACTTCATCCCTTGGTCCGGTGGTGGTGTTGGAGTGGCAGTGGAGTTGGTTCGGCCATGGTTCATGCCGAATGGAATGGTGGTTGTGCCTTGCCGAATGGAGTGGGTGACCGAATGAGGTTGGCTCGGTAGGGGGGTTGATCCGGTAGTGGAGTGGGAGTGGTAGCTTGGACCGGCATTGTGTGGTCCGGTGGAGATGTGGAGTATTGGACCGGCATTGTGTGGTCCGGTGTTGAGCTGGTGCCGAATGGACATGAGAGGAGAGAGAGCCGAATGAAGTTGAGGGCATGGACGCCGAATGAACTTGGGTTCATGAATGCCGAATGGACCATGGTACAAGGAGGTACCGAATGGACATGAGCACTTGAGTGCAAGGAGATGACGCCTACTGTGCCTGTTGGTTTCAAATGTGCATGGGACATGACGCTTCACGGTCTCGTGGCCTTCTGGGCGAGAATCCGCCCAACATTTGCCCCCCAAAGTGGGGCACGTGCTTGCATGTGCCGCGCTTTGTTTTTCTTGTGGCAGGAAGATTGGCTTTGCAACGCCAGCGATTGGACGTTCGTATTCTGTTAATGTCCTGCAAAGAAATTTACAGTTTTAGTGTGATTTCGAATAACGGCCGTTCATGATCGAAATATTCGAGATGAAGTGAACTGTGCCGTTCAGGACGAGAGAGTGAGCCCCGAAGGGGCTCGGCATCGTCGATGCCCGGTTTATGTTTGTGAAGATGGTTTATTGCCAGCTCAGAGCATGCCTAGGGATCGTTCGCAACCCCGTACATGTGTAAGTAGCTTAGCAATTTCATAATTATCAAATATCCATATGACCGCTGGGCTTAAGAATGCGTGTCAAAGTGTAAATTCCCACGATGGTAGGGTTAATAACCATTCAGAGCGTGCCTATGGACCGTTCGAGGTCGCGTACACGTGTAAACGATTTAATCCACGTCGGTGAGGATTTTACGACTTATTCACCGTTATCATAACCTTATTTTATTAGTTAGTTCTGGAGTTCGGTACTTATCTGAGGGAGGCGCTTTGCACGCCACTAGTTCCTGGTCTTGGACGGTAGAGAGAGAGTTCCATTCAGTTCTTGGTTGGTCCGGCTATTCTCATTCGGCTTATGGTGGTCCGGTATTATTGGTCCGGTTGGGCAAAATGTTTGGTTCGGTGGTTGTGAATTCGCCTATATATAGAGGCCGTACCCCCTTGTTTTTCTTTACCGAACGAGTAAGCGCCGAATCAATCTATTGCCGAACCAAGTGTTTTGCCGAACCAAGTGTTTTGCCGAACCAACCTTATACCGGACCAGGTATACACTTATTGCCGAATACACACGTACGCCTTCGTTTCACCGAATGAGATTACGGCCTTGGGGCCGAATGCCTTGCGTACCGAATGCCCCTGATACAGTACCACCGAATGAACATGATGACCGAATGAGATGGAAAACCGAATGAACATGATGACCGAATGAACTTGATGACCGAATGAGATGGAAACCGAATGAACACGATGACCGAATGAACTTGATGACCGAATGAGATGGAAACCGAATGAACACGATGACCTTGGAAACTTTAGTTTGCGAATGAAATCCCACACTTGCACGCACTTGTTTGTTTACTTTTCTATGTTCCCTGTTCTAATGCCTTGCTTTCCTTGTGTTGCAGAAAATGTCTCGCAAAGCGGAAACACGATCGGATAGAAAGAAGTCTAGAGGCACAGGAGAGCCTTCTTCTTCCTTGCCCCCAGTCCAACCAGGATCCGGGCAACACCGACCTATTCCGAGGTCTCTAGTGGACGGATATGGTCCACAGGAACTTTTGGTCTCTCCCCCGGATTGCTTTCCTAGCTCCCTAAAGGAGGAGCAACTTGACGTCATATCCCGTTCCTTCGGGATAGATAGGGCTCTTATGCTGCTGCCGGGAGATGGAGTGATGCCATATAATCCTCCCGAGGGCTACTTCGCTTTTAGCAGATACCATTGCATGTGCGGCGCTATCCCCCTATCAACGCTTGGATAGTAAGCTTCACCACATATTTGAAGGTGGCTCCCTTCCAGCTTCAGCCTAACTCATATGCTATCCTGGTGAGCCTTTTTGTCATCTTCTAGAGGAGGTACGGGCGTCCTCCTTCTAACCGGGAAATCCGATACTTGTACAACCTGAGAGGCTATAAGAAGGGGTCTCCGTATATTAGTCTGGAGGCGGCCGTACCCTTCAAACCAGTTCTGGACTTATATTCCAAGTTTACCATGTTCAAGAAAGAGTGGTTCTTCATCAAGGACGAAGCTGTTTCTTTCCGCCTTTTCACTTATGGCTGTAAGATGGATTTCATTTATATTTTCCATGTTTTGACTGTAGTGTTTTTTCTGACATGCTTCTATTTCTGGCTAGCGACAGGTGGTATTGCAGTTGTGGAGGATGATTCCTTGGTGCGAATGGCTGCTGAACTAAAGGCTATTCCGGCACGGGACCGGTCGGCCTCCTTCTTGATCAGGAACGCAACCCTCTTGGAGTATAATTTGATCTTACCGCACCAGTCCGTGGTTAAGCAAAGAGACACGGCTGAGGAGAAGGCTGCTAAAGCTAAGGAGGGGGATAAGGTAAAGAGTGGTAAGAGGGAGCCTTTCGCAGAGCGTCCCGTGGTCGGGGGGAAGAAACTGAGGAAGTCCGATGGCCCTTCTCCAAGTACTTGCCCGATTGTCCCGGAGGAGGAAGGTGTAGAAGAGGAGGAAGGAGGCGAAGTTGGAGAAGGGTCGGAGGGTGGAGGAGATGGCGACGGTCAAGGTGGTAGTGGTGTTGCTGCTCTAACCTCTGAACAAGACCTCGAACTGGATGAGGCTCTCCGTCGGGCCTTCGGGGAGTCGGAGGGAGAGTCGGAAACGGAGAAGGGAACGGAGAAGGCAAAGGAAACCGGCAAAGCTGTGGCTGGCACTGACCCATCCTCTAAGGGTTCCTCAGCTAGGGTGATTCCGGCGATGCAAGGTGAACTTTTGTCTTCTGCCGATTCTATTTTCGATAAGGACTTAGAAATTTTTTACGGTTCACTTCCGTCCTGGAATGAGATCCAGGACTTATTGCAGTATCCCACTCCTCCGCCGGGTTTGTATAACAGATGTGTCTCCTCACTTTTCTTTCTTTTTAACTTAGCACATTTTTTGAATTGCGGATTATTGTATGTTCGTAACACTTGTTCTTTATTCCAGGGGCAGGCCAGGCGGGTAAAACGTCGGATGTTCGACACCGCCTTGAACAATTTAAGTCGAGGAGAGCTTCCGCGAAACCTTCTACTGATCGCACTGGGGACGTAGTCAAGTACCGCCCTCTTCTTGGGGTCATCGAAGAGGGCATTCAGAAAAGGAAGCGGAGCCGTTCCTTATTTGAGTCTTCTTCTGCTTCGCAGCTTCCTACTCTGCCTCCCCCTACTCAGCCTCCTCGTGATACTACGGAGGAGAGCACGGAGCCCTGCCCCCCTCCTCCTCCTTCCAAGAGTTCTATTGTCATTCATATAAGGCGTCCCGATGTGCCTCGCCCCGTGCCTCGTGACCCTTTTGCCGGCCATCCTGATTTAGACCCAAGTTTTCGGGACATTTCATTCGATGAGACCACGGGCGAGCACCTACTTCCCCGCAACCCCATGGTAAGAGTGCTGGACGAGGCCAAATCTTTAGATCTTGATTTACTTACTACACGGGTAGTCACCATGGGGGATGAGGCCAAGGCTAATATCGACCGGGTGGCCGCAGAGACCAAGAAGCTAATGGAGCATCATGCTAAGTTGGTCAAGGCCGGGGAAGAGATCGGGAGTGCTAACATTCGGTTGAGGTTAAAGGTTGCCGATCAGGCCAAGCAACTCGCCGACCAAGCCATCCAGATTTCCCAGCATGAGGAAGCCTCCAAGCGTCTGAAAGAGACCATGGAGAAGGCCAGTAGGGCGGAATTACGGAAGATGGAGGTCGCTTGCAGGGAACGGATTAACATAGCTATCGCAACGGTGGATGAGGTTCGAAATGCGGATCTCGAGCGGGTAGAGGAGTTGTCAGGGAGGCTCGAGGCTGCGGAGATGGCTCAGGCCGAGTTGAAGGAGGAGATGGAGGAGATGAAGAGGTCCCTCAAGTTGAAGGAAGAGGAAATGAGGAGGTCACTCCAGGCTGACTGCTTGAGATACCAATCAGAGAGGGACGTCGCCATCACCAAGTTGCAAGCTTCCGAGGCCCGGGTGAGGGAGTTTGAGGAAAACGAGGGGATGATGGATGAGATGTTGCAGGATATGTACTTCCACACTTGAAAGGAGGGCGGCTTGTCTTGGATGGACGATTACCCTCGGGTCATGGCCAAGGTGTATCTCCAGGCTTTAGAGGAGGCCAGGGTGAATGCGGGTAAGAAAGGCGGAGAGGCTTTCAACTTGAGTGCGGTTACTGCTCAGTTCTCAAAGGAGGAGCAAGCGGCGGTGAAGGAGGGGATGCGGCTACTCGCTGCAGAGGAAGCGGGCGTGCAGTTGGATGATGAGGATCAAGCGGCGGATGCTGGTGAGTTATTCTTTTCCCTTTCTTTTCTTTTCGTGTTTTCATAACTTGATCGTTCGTTTAATGAATTCCTCTTCTGATCTGGACAGGTGGGACTTCAGATCCACATGCTGGGGGCTCCGATCCTGCGGCTAAGTAGGCTGGGGGAGTTGGTGATGGAGTGTGGATGCATCTGCCATCTTTTTGTTTCTTTTTTTATCACTGTTCATGTTAGTCTTTGATATGCAACTGTAATAAAATTATTTGCAAAGAATAACTTCGTGTGATCTTATAATATAAGCTGATTTTGTCATGTTTAAATGTTGTTGCTATCTTTATGTGCTGTGTGAGAAGTATAATTATGTATATGCCTGTGATTCCACTTGTGTTTGATGTTAAGTTTTTGCTTGAAATATAATTTCACGTTTTGCAATGTCAGTGTATGAATAAGTTATAGTTACGCATTTATGTACAAGAGAAGAGAGTACCGCCCTTTATGTTTTATTCGCAGGCGGTAGCTTTGAGTGTCTTGTGTAACTGTTCACGGGTATAGCCGAGCGTCCTGCTACCCAGCACGCAGGCTTAGAGCCTCATGAGTGAATGCTTCCTATTTGGTTTCCTGTACTTTAGAGTTTGTTATACAGGATAGGAGAAAAATATTTAAATGAAATGGAAATATAGTAAAAGTAAAACTTCCAGTCACGGAAGGCCGTCGATGTGCTTAAGTTCGTGGCAAACGGGTTTTGTAGTCACTTTCCCTAGCTGTGGGTCTTGGAGACATTTGTCACCCATCTTACGCCTCCGCGGGGAGTTTTCTTTTTTACCACAGCCGCACTTAAGACACATCGGAGCCGAGATCGCGCACGGTAACTACCCGAACCATTATGGTCCGTAATCGTGGGTATTATTCGATTTACCGTGGCCGGCTAGCATGGGTGCCGTTGGCCGTGAACTACCCCTGGCTGGCCACACCTTATGTTGGGGCTTAAAGTAGGTTCACAGTTACCGACGAGCCGAACGCCGTAATGAGCTGCCATCGGCTATAGTCGGCCTTTATGATGACTTATAATCGGCTCATTACAGTTGGCTTTGAGGGCAGGCGCGTAATGAGTTAACCCGCAGCAGAGGGATGCTGGGGCAAAAGAGTCTCATTGGCGAGTGCATAGAATCGTAGCGTACCTGTTAGGCCTAGTCCAGATGAGGCCGCGGTGCGTCTTGAGTGGAGATGCCATAGAATTTTGTTCAACAGAAAGGGATAACGCTTAACAAGTAGCCAAGACATAAAGGAACAAGTTAAAAAGAGACAAGATTTTTTAAAGTGGTTCGGCACGAAAATGCCTACGTCCACTGATTCTCTTTGTTAATTCACTTCATATGGGCAGTACAAGTTAAGAAAAGTATCGACGGAGGTGTCGGATGTTCCATGCCCTCTGGAACACCTCTCCGTCCACTGTTGACAAAATGTAAGCTCCGTTGTGGAGATCTTTGTGAATTACATATGGTCCGTCCCAGATGGGGTCCAGTGCCCCGGGGCGCGGAAAGATTCGCCTGAGGACAAGATCTCCTTCTTGTAAGCTGCGATGCTTGACTTTGGAATTGTATAGTGCTGCCACTTTTTGTTTGTGAGCTGCTGCTTTGAGTGCTGCATCGTTTCTCCTTTCCTCAATCAGATCCAAAGACATGAGGAGGAGTTCTTCGTTTTCTTCTGGGTTGTAGTGGATCCTACGGTGGGAAGGCACAATAGTCTCAACTGGGAGCATTGCCTCCGATCCATATGCCAAAGAGAAAGGAGTATGTCCCGTTGATGTTCTGAAAGATGTGCGGTATGCCCATAGTGCCGTAGGAAGTTCGTCCACCCAAGCGCCTTTTGACTTTTCAAGTTTCTTCTTGATTAGGGTTTTGAGAATTTTGTTGACAGCTTCAACTTGTCCGTTTGCCTGAGGGTAAGCTACTGATGAGAAGCTTTTATGAATTCCATGCTCTTGGCACCAGTCGGCAAATTCTTCGCTGTCAAATTGGAGTCCGTTGTCTGATACGATCTTGAGGGGGACTCCATACCTGCACAGAATGTTTTTGATCAAGAAGTTGATAACTTTTGCTGAAGATATTTTATTTAAAGGTTCCGCTTCCACCCATTTGGTGAAATAATCGACTGCCACTATAGCATATTTGGCTCCGCCTCGGCCCGTTGGCAGTTCGCCAATTAAGTCAATTCCCCATACAGCAAAGGGCCAAGGGCTGGTCATTTGAGTAATTTCGTTTGTGGGTAGTCGAGGGATCTTGGCGAACTTCTGACATCTGTCGCATTTCTTAACGAAGTCTAGGGCATCTTTGTTTAGTGTGGGCCAGTAATATTCATATCGGAGTATCTTTCTTGCCAAAGTCTGTCCTCCAGTGTGATCTCCGCATCCTCCCTGATGGATGTTTGTTAATATCTCCTTGGCTTCCCTTCCGGCGACGCATCTTAATAGGGGGCTAGAGAAGCCACGCCGGTAGAGGATGCCTTCTTGTATTGTGTAGTGGGGAACTTTCCTCAAGATCTTCTTGGCTTCGTCACGCCTGTCGGGTAGTATGCCATCTTGCAAATATTTCCGGATAGGAGTCATCCAGGTTCCTTCTTCGATTGCAGTTATCAGATTCGCTTGTTCGAAACTCGGGGCTAGCTGCCTTGAGATTGCTAGTGCTCCGGGAATGGTGCTGTCCTTCATACTAGCTTGCTTTGCAAGTTCATCTGCCTCTTGGTTTTCTTCTCGAGGAATGTGTTTGATTAGATAATGGTCCAATCGATCGAGCAGCAGTCTGGTTTTCTTTAGGTATGCTGTGAGCCGTTCTCCTCGAGTCTGGAATTCTCCTAGTACCTGGTTTACGATAAGCTGAGAATCACTATGAATACATAAGGAATTGATCCCAATTTCTAGGGCCAGTTCCAATCCCGCTATTACTGCTTCATATTCAGCATCGTTGTTAGTGGCCGTGAACTCCAATCTTAATGCATAGTACAACTTTCTTCCCCTGGGGGTGACGATCACAATACCTGCCCCCGAGCCTTGTTCGTTCGATGCTCCGTCTACAAAGAGGTTCCACTTGATGTTTTTTGCCACTTCGGATTGTTCCTTGCCTTCGTTGGTAGTGAATTCGGCAATGAAATCAGCCATGGCTTGTCCTTTGATAGCGGTGCGGGGATGGTAGGTGATATCATACTGACTTAGTTCGATGCACCATTTGAGGAGTCGCCCAGAAGTGTCAGGACGATGGAGCACTTGTCTTAGTGGTTGATCGGTTAGAACCCTGATGGAGTGAGACTGGAAGTAGTGTCGCAGTTTCCGTGACGCGATCAATAAACAATATGCTAACTTCTCAAGTTTAGGATATCTGGCTTCTGCCCCCGTAAATCTCTTGCTTACAAAGTAAACCGGGCGTTGTGTGCGGTCTTCTTCTCTTACCAAGGCGGCGCTTAGAGCATGAGATGATACAGCGAGGTATAGGTATAACACTTCACCTTCATTTGGAGTTGAAAGTACTGGTGGTCTCTGAAGGTGTTCGATTAGGTTGAGGAAGGCTTTTAAGCATTCGTCGGTCCACTCGAACCTCCCTTTGTCTTTCTTGAGTGCTTCGAAGAAAGGGACACACTTGTCAGTTGCCTTGGAAATGAATCTGCTTAGGGCGGCCACCTTTCCGTTTAGGCTCTGCATTTCTTTTCGAGTGGAAGGTATCCTTATTTCTTTTAAAGCCCGGACTTGTTCAGGGTTTGCTTCGATTCCTCTGGCGTGGACGATGAATCCTAAGAATTTTCCCGATGAAACTCCGAAGGAGCACTTTAGAGGATTCAGCTTCATTCCATACCGGCGAAGTACCTGAAACATATCGTCCAGATGGCTTACATGGTCGTTGGCTTTCCTGGACTTTACCAACATGTCATCCACATATACTTCCATAGTTCGTCCTATCAGTCCTGCGAACATTTTGTTGACGAGGCGTTGATAGGTAGCTCCAGCATTTTTGAGTCCAAAAGGCATGACTTTGTAACAATATAATCCGCGGTCGGTGATGAAGCTAGTGTGGTCCTGATCGGGAGCGTGCATGGGGATCTGGTTATATCCGGAGTATGCATCCATAAAAGATAGGAGTTCGTGCCCAGCTGTGCTGTCTACGAGTTGGTCAATTCGGGGAAGTGGGAAGCAGTCTTTCGGGCAAGCGTCATTCAGATTGGAGAAGTCAATACATGTTCGCCACTTTCCATTGGCCTTTTTTACTAGCACCGGGTTAGCGATCCATTCTGGGTAGATGGCTTCCCGTATGAAGCCATTAGCAAGTAGATTTTTTACTTCCTCATCAAGGGCTGCTGATCGCTCTGCCCCCATGCTCCTCTTTTTCTGCTTCACTGGTACCTTGGTGGGATCGATGTTCAACATGTGGCATGCTATGTCTGGGGAGATTCCTGTCATATCGGCATGAGTCCACGCAAATACATCTAAGTTGTGGCGGAGAAAGTCAATGAGTTGATCCTTCAATTCCGTTTCCAGCTGAGATCCGATTTTTAATAGCCTACTTGAATCATGCTTATCTACCGATACGAATTCCATAGCCTCTGCAGGCTCGGCGGTAGCCTCCTCCTCTTTATCCCTGGGGTCTAGTTCATTGAAGGGATCGCTTGTGTATCGAAGAGGAGGAGCTTTCTTTAGTTGCTATGCCTCCAAGCTTTTCATGCAGAGAGTAGTCTCTGCATCTTTTCCTTTATTCTTTCTACGGTTATTGCGAAGTTCAGTTACGTAGCAGTCTCGGGCGGCATCTTGATCTCCTTCTAATTCTCCTACTCCGTTGTCTGTTGGAAATTTCATTTTCAGGCACCAGGGGGCTAATACAATCTGAAAGTCAGACAAGGCTGGTCTTCCCAAGAAAGCGTTGTAAGCCGAGTGGTTTTCTATTAGTACGAACGTTTGTTTTCGCACAACGGAGCGGGGATGACTTCCTATTTCGACGAAGAGGTCAAGTTGCCCGAGAGGCATCTTTGCATCTCCAGTGAAACCGTGCAGTGGTTTGTCACAGGGGGATACATCCTTCATTGATAACTTCATTTTGTCGAAAGCATGTTTGAACAGGATATTAACGGAGCTTCCCGTGTCTATTAGAATCCGAAAAACTTTAGCTGGACCAAACCAGGCAGAGACGACCATGGGATCCATATGTGGGTACTGTCTTCCTTCCAAATCATGCCTACTGAATACAATGTCATTGTTTTCTTTTCGTTTCGGGTGGCGTTCCTCCGTAATGGAGTTAACATATCCTTCGGCATTTCTAAGCGACTTGCCGTACCTTTCCATCTCTGCCCAACTTCTGTCGGCGATGTGTGGTCCTCCTGAGATGGTAAGGACCACTATCTTCTCTTGACTAGAGCCACTGGTGTTGTGATTGTTGCGATTCCCTCCGCCTACTTCTGGGAGGGGTTGCTTTGAGTTCTCATTGGTAGGAGTTGGAGTCCTGTTCTGACCTTTCACATAACGTTCCAGTCTTCTTCTTCTAATGTGTTCTTCGATCAAGTCCCGAAGATGGTGGCATTCATTGGTGTCATGTCTGTGGGATTCGTGGAAGCGACAGAACTTTCCGGACTTGAGTGCGTTATCTGATTCTTTCTTGTGCGGGGGGCGTTTGTATCCGAGTTCGCCCTGAGTGGCTAGGTAGATGTTTTCGATTGTTTCATTCAAAGGAGTGTAGGAGTCAAATCTTGGCCCTGGTCGATATTGGCGCTTCTCAACCTTCCTGCCCCCAGCATTGTCTCTAGATTCATTTCTTCGAGCGTCCTTAGCTGCAGTGGGAACCTTGTCCTGAACTATCTTGCCTTGTTGCCCTGACTGCCTCTCCGTAGCAGCGTCTTCAAGTCTCATATACTTTCCAGCTTCATGGAAGAAATCAGGCAAGGTAGCTGGTTTTTCCTTAGTTAATCTTCTGGCAAACTTGGTGTCTGGATGTACACCACTACAGAGGGCCATTAGAGTGAGTTTTTCATCGGCATCTTGAACTGCTGCTGCTGCGGCGTTGAACCGTGTTAGATATTGTTGTAGCGTCTCTCCGGATTTCTGTTTGACATGGGATAGAGAATAAGCATCCTTGGGTTGTTCCACATGGATGCGGAACTGGCTAATAAACCTTTCTTTTAACATCTCCCATGAGCCGATGGATCCTTGGGGTAGATGGCAGAACCAGGAGGTAGCTAGATCTGATAGGAATAGCGGAAAGCATTTACATAATACTCCTTCTGTTGCTCCACTCATGAGCATATGCTGGGTGTATCTCTGCAGGTGTACGATGGGGTCGGAAGTTCCTTTGTAAGGTTCCATGGTTGGCATTTTCCATTCCCGGGGAGTGATGGCAGTTTCGATATTTCGGGTAAAGGGACTGGTGACCCTAGCGCCTATTCCCCGGTCCCTTTGCTCTCGTTGGACACATTCTCTGAATAATCGTGCCATTCGTTCGTCAGAACTTGGAGCGGACAAAAATGAGCTCGGTTCTTCCCTGCGGGATCTATCTCGTCCAGATGACCTGTAGGGATGGTACAGTCTATCACCTCTAGCATTATCCAGTGGTTGTCTTTGGCTGCTTGGATGCACGCTAGGACCAGCTACAGTTGCCCCCTGCCTTGATCTTCCCCTGTGGGGTTCTGTTTCGAGCACATCCATGGGGTCAACTTCGGGCTGGGTTCTAGCTCGGCTCCGTTCAGCGGGGTTTCTATGATTAGGTGGCATGACTGGCTCAGCTACATCCGACCCTCGCCTGGTGCCTCCCCCGCTAGGTTCGGTTCCAAGGGCTTCCTCGAGTCGGAATTCGGGCTGAGTCCGAGCGCGGCCCCTATCATCGTTTTTCCTGTTGATAGCTTGTTCGAAGAGTGAAGACCTTTGTTGCCTCCGGGATCCTCCGGATTGGGATTCACCCCATGATTCAGTGTTGCGGTTGGACTCTTCAGCATCCCTTAAGCGTGTCATGAGTTGGTCCACCAAAGTTTCTTGTTGGGATGTGAAGCGGTTAGTTACTTCAGCCACAACCCTGTCCAGATCTGCCCTAGTGATTGGTTGTTCCGTTGCGGGACCAGTTGGATTTTCCTGATTTTCATCTGGTACTGCTGTTGAAGTGGGCTGATCTGTGATTGCTGGATCTGGAAGGCTGCTAGTTGCGATGTTCTTTCCTTTGTTAACATCCCTTCTCTGTTTGGAAGGCATGATTTCTAAGCAACGAGTGATGTTGTTAGGAAGAAGGTTGAGTGGGAGAAGATGAAGCTTGATTTCAGCTCTCAATGAAAGCACCAAAAATGTTTGCACAAAAAATGGACAAACACCTCCAAGTCGTGTTATTTAGTCGATTATATGTAATTTTCAATGATTTTAGATGAGTATGTAAATATGAGAAAAGTAGGGGCTGAAATGTAAAAGACACACAGATTTATAGTGGTTCGGCCAGAATGTGCCTACGTCCACTTTATATGTTATTATCTTCTTTCTTTCAGGTTACAAGTACAATGCGTTGTATACAAGTGTATGAAAGTAGTTTGAAAGTTCCTTCCTTGCTTGAGCTCTCAAACTTGTCTGCCATTGTTGTACCCCTGCCCCTCTATTTATAGAGTGAGGTAGGGGGCAGGGGTCTTGGAAGTATATAGCTGCTAGCGGGCCTGGGCTGGACCAATCTGGCCTGGTAGCATTCTGGTTTGGCGAGGCTTCATTCGGCATGGAGCTTGGACTGGTGATGGTGACTTCATGGTGACTTCATCCCTTGGTCCGGTGGTGGTGTTGGAGTGGCAGTGGAGTTGGTTCGGCCATGGTTCATGCCGAATGGAATGGTGGTTGTGCCTTGCCGAATGGAGTGGGGGACCGAATGAGGTTGGCTCGGTAGGGGGGTTGATCCGGTAGTGGAGTGGGAGTGGTAGCTTGGACCGGCATTGTGTGGTCCGGTGGAGATGTGGAGTATTGGACCGGCATTGTGTGGTCCGGTGTTGAGCTGGTGCCGAATGGACATGAGAGGAGAGAGAGCCGAATGAAGTTGAGGGCATGGACGCCGAATGAACTTGGGTTCATGAATGCCGAATGGACCATGGTACAAGGAGGTACCGAATGGACATGAGCACTTGAGTGCAAGGAGATGACGCCTACTGTGCCTGTTGGTTTCAAATGTGCATGGGACATGACGCTTCACGGTCTCGTGGCCTTCTGGGCGAGAATCCGCCCAACATTAGAAATGCGAGCATGGATTTGAAACGGAACAGTACCATGGTGCAACACTCTCCAGCGACGGTAAATCGAAGACCAGCTTCCGTAATCCCGTTTTACCGTAAAAATCCACTTGTCGAAAAAACGAAGGGTAAAAAACTTACGAGATCCGATTGAGATTCGGGTTGTCCTTTTTGGACATTAATCTATCCGTTGACGGCTAAAAGCTGTAAAAGACGTAGAACTCATCGAGGCCTTCGTTTTGACGGGTTATGGCTCCCGTAACTCTAAACGAGCCAGATGTTATGGCCGTCCGAATAATCGACATCTACAGGGTGCAACATCCACGGTGCAAGGTGCAACATCCGCCCGAAATGGAGAAACAGTGTCGTACGACCTTTAGAAATGCGTGCATGGATTTGAAACGGAACAGTACCATGGTGCACCACTCTTCAGCGATGGGAAGTCGAAGACGGGGCACCGTAATCCCGTTTTACCGTAAAAATCCACGTGTCGAAAAAACGAAGGGTAAAAAAGTTACGAGACCCGATTGAGATTCGGGTTGTCCTTTTTGGGCATTAATCTATCCGTTGACGGCTAAAAGCTGTCAAAGCCGTAGAACTCATCGAGGCCTTCGTTTTGACAGGTTATGGCTCCCGTAACTCTAAACGAGCCCGAAGTTATGGCCGTCCGAATAATCGATATCTACAGGGTGCAACATCCACGGTGCAAGGTGCAACATCCGTCCAAAATGGCGAAACAGTGCCGTATGACTTTTAGAAATGCGTGCATGGATTTGAAACGGAACAGTACCATGGTGCACCACTCTCCAGCGATTGGAAGTCTAAGACGGACCACGGTAATCCCGGTTTACCGTAAAAATCCACGTGTCGAAAAAACGAAGGGTAAAAAACTTACGAGACCCGATTGAGATTCGGGTTGTCCTTTTTGGGCATTAATCTATCCGTTGACGGCTGAAAGCTATCAAAGCCGTAGAACTCATCGAGGCCTTCGTTTTGACAGGTTATGGCTCCCGTAACTCTAAACGAGCCAGAAGTTATGGCCGTCCGAATAATCGATATCTACAGGGTGCAACATCCACGGTGCAAGGTGCAACATCCGTCCGAAATGGAGAAACAGTGCCGTACGACTTTTAGAAATGCGTGCATGGATTTGAAACGAAACAGTACCATGTTGCACCACTCTTCAGCGATGGGAAGTCGAAAACGGGCCACGGTAATACCGTTTTACCGTAAAAATCCACGTGTCGAAAAAACGAAGGGTAAAAAACTTACAAGACCCGATTGAGATTCGGGTTGTCCTTTTTGGGCATTAATATATCCGTTGATGGCAGAAAGCTGTCAACGCCGTAGAACTCATCAAGGCCTTCGTTTTGACAGTTTATGGCTCCCGTAACTCTAAACGAGCCAGAAGTTATGCCCGTCCGAATAATCGATATCTACAGGGTGCAACATCCACGGTGCAAGGTGCAACATCCGTCCGAAATGGCGAAACAGTGCCGTATGACTTTTAGAAATGCGTGCATGGATTTGAAATGGAATAGTACCATGGTGCACCACTCTCCAGCGATGGGAAGTCGAAGACGGGCCACGGTAATCCCGTTTTACCGTAAAAATCCACGTGTCGAAAAAACGAAGGGTAAAAAACTTATGAGACCCGATTGAGATTCGGGTTGTCCTTTTTGGGCATTAATCTATCCGTTGACGGCTAAAAGCTATCAAAGCCGTAGAACTCATCGAGGCCTTCGTTTTGACAGGTTATGGCTCCCGTAACTCTAAACGAGACAGAAGTTATGACCGTCCGAATAATCGATATCTACAGGGTGCAACATCCACGGTGCAAGGTTCAACATCCGTCCGAAATGGCGAAACAGTGCCGTACGACTTTTAGAAATGCGTGCATGGATTTGAAACGGAACAGTTCCATGTTGCACCACTCTCCAGCGATGGGAAGTCGAAGACGGGTCACGGTAATCCCGTTTTACCGTAAAAATCCACGTGTCGAAAAAACGAAGGGTAAAAAACTTACGAGACCCGATTGAGATTCGGGTTGTCCTTTTTGGGCATTAATCTATCCGTTGACGGCTGAAAGCTGTCAAAGCCGTAGAACTCATCGTGGCCTTCGTTTTGACAGGTTATGGCTCCCGTAACTCTAAACGAGCCAGAAGTTATGGTCGTTCGAATAATCGATATCTACAGGGTGCAACATCCACGGTGCAAGGTGCAACATCCGTCCGAAATACGAAACAGTGTCGTACGACTTTTCAAAATGCGTGCATGGATTTGAAACGGAATGGTACGATGGTGCACCACTCTCCTGCGATGGTAAATTGAAGACCAGCCACCGTAATCCCCGTTTTACCGTAAAAATCCACGTGTCGAAAAAACGAAGGGTAAAAACTTACGAGACCCGATTGAGATTCGGGTTGTCCTTTTTGGGCATTAATCTATCCGTTGATGGATGAAAGCTGTCAAACCCGTAGAACTCATCGAGGCCTTCGTTTTGACAGGTTATGGCTCCCGTAATTCTAAACGAGCCAGAAGTTATAGCCGTCCGAATAATCGATATCTACAGGGTGCAACATCCATGGTGCAAGGTGCAACATCCGTCCGAAATGGGCAAACAGTGTCGTACGACTTTTCGAAATGCGTGCATGGATTTGAAACGGAACAGAACCATGGTGCACCACTCTCCAGCGATGGTAAATCGAAGACCAGCCACCGTAATCCCCGTTTTACCGTAAAAATCCACGTGTCGAAAAAACGAAGGGTAAAAAACTTACGAGACCCGATTGAGATTCGGATTGTCCTTTTTGGGCATTAATCTATCCGTTGACGGCTGAAAGCTGTCAAAGCCGTAGAACTCATCGAGGCCTTCGTTTTGACAGGTTATGAATCCCGTAACTCTAAACGAGCCAGAAGTTATGGCCGTCCGAATAATCGATATCTACAGGGTGCAACATCCACGGTGCAAGGTGCAACATCCGTCCGAAATGGCGAAACAGTGTCGTACGACCTTTAGAAATGCGTGCATGGATTTGAAACGGAATAGTACCATGGTGCACCACTCTTCAGCGATGGAAAGTCGAAGACGGGGCACCGTAATCCCGTTTTACCGTAAAAATCCACGTGTCGAAAAAAGGAAGGGTAAAAAACTTACGAGACCCGATTGAGATTCGGGTTGTCCTTTTTGGGAATCAATCTATCCGTTGACGGCTGAAAGCTGTCAAAGCCGTAGAACTCATCGAGGCCTTCGTTTTGACAGGTTATGGCTCCCGTAAATCTAAACGATCAGAAGTTATGGCCGTCCGAATAATCGATATCTACAGGGTGCAACATCCACGGTGTAAGGTGCAACATCCGTCTGAAATGGCGAAACAGTGCCATACGACTTTTAGAAATATGTGCATGGATTTGAAACGGAACAGTACCATGATGCACCACTCTACAGCGATGGGAAGTCGAAGACGGGCCTCGGTAATCCCGTTTTACCGTAAAAATCCATGTGTCGAAAAAACGAAGGGTAAAAAACTTACGAGACCCGATTGGGATTCGGGTTGTCCTTTTTGGGCATTAATCTATCCGTTGACGACTGAATGCTGTCAAAGCCATAGAAATCATCGAGGCCTTCGTCTTGACAGGTTATGGCTCTCGTAACTCTAAACGAGCCAGAAGTTATAGCCGTCCGAACAATCGATATCTACAGGGTGCAACATCCACGGTGCAATGTGCAACATCCGTCCGAAATGGCGAAACAGTGTCGTACGACTTTTCTAAATGCGTGCATGTATTTGAAACGGAACAGTACCATGGCGCACCACTCTCCAGCGATGGTAAATCGAAGACCAGCCACGGTAATCCCGTTTTACCGTAAAAATCCACGTGTCGAAAAAACGAAGGGTAAAAAACTTACGAGACCCGATTGAGATTCGGGTTGTCCTTTTTGGGCATTAATCTATCCATTGATGGCTGAAAGCTATCAAAGAGGTAGAACTCATCGAGGCCTTCGTTTTGACAGGTTATGGCTCCCGTAACTCTAAACGAGCCAGAAGTTATGGCCGTCCGAATAATCGATATCTACAGGGTGCAACATCCACGGTGCAAGGTGCAACATCCGTCCGAAATGACGAAACAGTGCCGTTTGACTTTTAGAAATGCGTGCATGGATTTGAAACGGAACAGTACCATGGTGCACCACTCTCCAGCGATTGGAAGTCAAAGACGGACCACGGAAATCCCATTTTACCGTAAAAATCCACGTGTCGAAAAAACGAAGGGTAAAAGACTTACGAGACCCGATTGAGATTCGGGTTGTCCTTTTTGGGCATTAATCTATCCGTTGACAGATGAAAGCTATCAAAGCCGTAGAACTCATCGAGGCCTTCGTTTTGACAGGTTGTGGCTCCCGTAACTCTAAACGAGGCAGAAGTTATGGCCGTCCGAATAATCGATATCTACAGGGTGCAACATCCACGGTGCAAGGTGCAACATCCGTCCGAAATGGCGAAACAGTATCGTACGACTTTTAGAAATGCGTGCATGGATTTGACACGGAACAGTAGCATGGTGCACCACTCTCCAGCGATGGTAAATCGAAGACCAGCCACCGTAATCTCGTTTTACCGTAAAAATCCACGTGTCGAAAAAACGAAGGGTAAAAAACTTACGAGACCCGATTGAGATTCGGGTTGTCCTTTTTGGGCATTAATCTATCCGTTGACGGCCGAAATCTGTCAAAGCCGTAGAACTCATCGAGGCCTTCATTTTGACAGGTTATGGCTCCCGTAACTCTAAACGAGCCAGAAGTTATGGCCGTCCGAATAATCGATATCTACAGGGTGCAACATCCACGGTGCAAGGTGCAACATCCGTCCGAAATGGCGAAACAGTGACGTATGACTTTTAGAAATGCGTGCATGGATTTGAAATGGAACAGTACCTTGGTGCACCACTCTCCAGCGATTGGAAGTCAAAGACGGACCACGGTAATCCCGGTTTACCGTAAAAATCCACGTGTCGAAAAAACGAAGGGTAAAAAACTTACGAGACCCGATTGAGATTCGGGTTGTCCTTTTTGGGCATTAATCTATCCGTTGACGGCTGAAAGCTATCAAAGCCGTAGAACTCATCGAGGCCTTCGTTTTGACAGGTTATGGCTCGCGTAACTCTAAACGAGCCAGATGTTATGGCCGTTCGAAAAATCGATATCTACAGGGTGCAACATCCACGGTGCAAGGGGCAACATCCGTCAGAAATGGCGAAACAGTGCCGTACGACTTTTAGAAATGCGTGCATGGATTTGAAACGGAACAGTACCATGGTGCACCACTATCCAGGGATGGTAAATTGAAGACCAGCCACCGTAATCCCGTTTTACCGTAAAAATCCACGTGTCGAAAAAACGAAGGGTAAAAAACTTACGAGACCCGATTGACATTCGGGTTGTCTTTTTTGGGCATTAATCTATCCGTTGACGGCTGAAAGCGGTCAAAACTGTAGAACTCATCGAGGCCTTCGTTTTGACGGGTTATGGCTCCCGTACTCTAAACGAGCCAGAAGTTATGGCCGTCCGAATAATCGATATCTACAGGGTGCAACATCCATGGTGCAAGGTGCAACATCCGTCCGAAATGGCGAAACAGTGCCGTACGAATTTTAGAAATGCGAGCATGGATTTGAAACGGAACAGTATCATGGTGCACCACTCTCCAGCGACGGTAAATCGAAGACCAGCCCCCGTAATCCCGTTTTACCGTAAAAATCCACGTGTCGAAAAAACGAAGGGTAAAAAACTTACGAGACCCGATTGAGATTCGGGTTGTCCTTTTTGGGCATTAATCTATCCGTTGACGGCTGAACGCTGTCAAAGACGTAGAACTCATCGAGGCCTTCGTTTTGACAGGTTATGGCTCCCGTAACTCTAAACGAGCCAGATGTTATGGCCGTCCGAATAATCGACATCTACAGGGTGCGACATCCACGGTGCAAGGTGCAACATCCGCCCGAAATGGAGAAACAGTGTCGTACGACCTTTAGAAATGCGTGCATGGATTTGAAACGGAATAGTACCATGGTGCACCACTCTTCAGCGATGGGAAGTCGAAGACGGACCACGGTAATCCCGGTTTACCGTAAAAATCCATGTGTCGAAAAAACGAAGGGTAAAAAACTTACGAGACCCGATTGAGATTCGGGTTGTCCTTTTTGGGCATTAATCTATCTGTTGACGGCTGAAAGCTATCAAAGCCGTAGAACTCATCGAGGCCTTCGTTTTGACAGGTTATGGCTCCCGTAACTCTAAACGAGCCAGAAGTTATGGCCGTCCGAATAATCGATATCTACAGGGTGCAACATCCACGGTGCAAGGTGCAACATCCGTCCGAAATGGAGAAACAGTGCCGTACGACTTTTAGAAATGCGTGCATGGATTTGAAACGAAACAGTACCATGTTGCACCACTCTTCAGCGATGGGAAGTCGAAGACGGGGCACCGTAATCCCGTTTTACCGTAAAAATCCACGTGTCGAAAAAACGAAGGGTAAAAAACTTACGAGCCCCGATTGAGATTCGGGTTGTCCTTTTTGGGCATTAATATAACGGTTGATGGCAGAAAGCTGTCAATGCCGTAGAAGTCATCAAGGCCTTCGTTTTGACAGGTTATGGCTCCCGTAACTCTAAACGAGCCAGAAGTTATGCCCGTCCGAATAATCGATATCTACAAGGTGCAACATCCACGGTGCAAGGTGCAACATCCGTCCGAAATGGCGAAACAGTGCCGTATGACTTTTAGAAATGCGTGCATGGATTTGAAATGGAATAGTACCATGGTGCACCACTCTCCAGCGATGGGAAGTCGAAGACGGGACACGGTAATCCCGTTTTACCGTAAAAATCCACGTGTCGAAAAAATGAAGGGTAAAAAACTTACGAGACCCGATTGAGATTCGGGTTGTCCTTTTTGGGCATTAATCTATCCGTTGACGGCTAAAAGCTGTCAAAGCCGTAGAACTCATCGAGGCCTTCATTTTGACAGGTTATCGCTCCTGTAACTCTAAACGAGACAGAAGTCATGGCCGTCCGAATAATCGATATCTACAGGGTGCAACATCCACGGTGCAAGGTTCAACATCCGTCCGAAATGGCGAAACAGTGCCGTACGACTTTTAGAAATGCGTGCATGGATTTGAAACGGAACAGTTCCATGTTGCACCACTCTCCAGCGATGGGAAGTCGAAGACGGGTTACGGTAATCCCGTTTTACCGTAAAAATCCACGTGTCGAAAAAACGAAGGGTAAAAAATTACGAGACCCGATTGAGATTCGGGTTGTCCTTTTTGGGCATTAATCTATCCGTTGACGGCTGAAAGCTGTCAAAGCCGTAGAACTCATCGTGGCCTTCGTTTTGACAGGTTATGGCTCCCGTAACTCTAAACGAGCCAGAAGTTATGGTCGTTCGAATAATCGATATCTACAGGGTGCAACATCCACGGTGCAAGGTGCAACATCCGTCCGAAATACGAAACAATGCCATACGACTTTTCAAAATGCGTGCATGGATTTGAAACGGAATGGTACCATGGTGCACCACTCTCCAGCGATGGTAAATCGAAGACCAGCCACCGTAATCCCCGTTTTACCGAAAAATCCACGTGTCGAAAAAACGAAGGGTAAAAACTTACGAGACCCGATTGAGATTCGGGTTGTCCTTTTTGGGCATTAATCTATCCGTTGACGGATGAAAGCTGTCAAAGCCGTAGAACTCATCGAGGCCTTCGTTTTGACAGGTTATGGCTCCCGTAATTCTAAACGAGCCAGAAGTTATAGCCGTCCGAATAATCGATATCTACAGGGTGCAACATCCACAGTGCAAGGTGCAACATCCGTCCGAAATGGCAAAACAGTGTCGTACGACTTTTCGAAATGCGTGCATGGATTGGAAACGGAACAGAACCATGGTGCACCACTCTCCAGCGATGGTAAATCGAAGACCAGCCACCGTAATCCCCGTTTTACCGTAAAAATCCACGTGTCGAAAAAACGAAGGGTAAAAAACTTACGAGACCCGATCGAGATTCGGATTGTCCTTTTTGGGCATTAATCTATCCGTTGACGACTGAAAGCTGTCAAAGCCGTAGAACTCATCAAGGCCTTCGTTTTGACAAGTTATGAATCCCATAACTCTAAACGAGCCAGAAGTAATGGCCGTCCGAATAATCGATTTCTACAGGGTGCAACATCCACGCTGCAAGGTGCAACATCCGTCCGAAATGGCGAAACAGTGCCGTACGACCTTTAGAAATGCGTGCATGGATTTGAAACGGAACAGTTCCATGTTGCACCACTCTACAGCGATGGGAAGTCGAAGACGGGTCACCGTAATCCCGTTTTACCGTAAAAATCCACGTGTCGAAAAAACGAAGGGTAAAAAACTTACGAGACCCGATTGAGATTCGGGTTGTCCTTTTTGGGCATTAATCTATCCGTTGACGGCTGAAAGCTGGCAAAGCCGTAGAACTCATCGTGGCCTTCGTTTTGACAGGTTATGGCTCCCGTAACTCTAAACGAGCCAGAAGTTACGGTCGTCCGAATAATCGATATCTACATGGTGCAACATCCACGGTGCAAGGTGCAACATCCATCCGAAATGGCGAAACAGTGCCGTATGACTTTTAGAAATGCGTGCATGGATTTGAAACGGAACAGTACCATGGTGCACCACTCTCCAGCGATTGGAAGTCGAAGACAGACCACGGTAATCCCGTTTTACCGTAAAAATCCACGTGTCGAAAAAACGAAGGGTAAAAAACTTATGAGACCCGATTGAGATTCGGGTTGTCCTTTTTGGGCATTAATCTATCCGTTGACAGCTGAAAGCTGTCAAAGCCGTAGAACTCATCGAGACGTTCGTTTTGACAGGTTGTCGCTCCCGTAACTCTAAACGAGCCAGAAGTCATGGCCGTCCGAATAATCGATATCTACAGGGTGCAACATCCACGGTGCAAGGTGCAACATCCGTCCGAAATGGCGAAACAGTGCCGTACGACTTTTAGAAATGCGTGCATGGATTTGACACGGAACAGTACCATGGTGCACCACTCTCCAGCGATGGCAAATCGAAGACGGGCCACCGTAATCCCGTTTTACCGTAAAAATCCACGTGTCGAAAAAACGAAGGGTAAAAAACCTACGAGACCCGATTGAGATTCGGGTTGTCCTTTTTGGGCATTAATCTATCCGTTGACGGCTGAAAGCTGTCAAAGCCGTAGAACTCATCGAGGCCTTCGTTTTGACAGGTTGTGGCTTCCGTAACACTAAACGAGCCAGAAGTTATGGCCGTCCGAATAATCGATATCTACAGGGTGCAACATCCACGGTGCAAGGTGCAACATCCGTCCGAAATGGCGAAACAGTGCCGTACGACTTTTAGAAATGCATGCATGGATTTGACACGGAACAGTACCATGGTGCACCACTCTCCAGCGATGGTAAATCGAAGACGGGCCACCGTAATCCCGTTTTACCGTAAAAATCCACGTGTCGAAAAAACGAAGGGTAAAAAACTTACGAGACCCGATTGAGATTCGGGTTGTCCTTTTTAGGCATTAAGTTATCCGTTGACGGCTGAAATCTGTCAAAGCTGTAGAACTCATCGACGCCTTCGTTTTGACAGGTTATGGCTCCCGTAACTCTAAACGAGACAGAAGTCATGGCCGTCCGAATAATCGATATCTACAGGGTGCAACATCCACGGTGCAAGGTTCAACATCCGTCCGAAATGGCGAAACAGTGCCGTACGACTTTTAGAAATGCGTGCATGGATTTGAAACGGAACAGTACCATGGTGCATCACTCTTCAGCGATGGGAAGTCGAAGACGGGCGACGGTAATCCCGTTTTACCGTAAAAATCCACGTGTCGAAAAAACGAAGGGTAAAAAACTTACGAGACCCGATTGAGATTCGGGTTGTCCTTTTTGGGCATTAATCTATTCGTTGACGGCTGAAAGCGGTCAAAGCCGTAGAACTCATCGAGGCCTTCGTTTTGACAGGTGATGGCTCCCGTAACTCTAAACGAGCCAGAAGTTATGCCCGTCTGAATAATCGATATCTACAGGGTGCAACAACCACGGTGCAAGGTGCAACATCCGTCCGAAATGGCGAAACAGTGCCGTACGACCTTTAGAAATGCGTGCACGGATTTGAAACGGAACAGTAACATGGTGCACCACTCTTCAGCGATGGGAAGTCGAAGACGGGGCACCGTAATCCCGTTTTACCGTAAAAATCCACCCGTCGAAAAAACGAAGGGTAAAAAACTTACGAGACCCGATTGAGATTCGGGTTGTCCTTTTTGGGCATTAATCTATCCGTTGACGGCTGAAAGCTGTCAAAGCTGTAGAACTCATCGAGGCCTTCGTTTTGAAAGGTTATGGCTCTCGTAACTCTAAACGAGCCAGAAGTTATGGCCGTCCGAATAATCGATATCTACAGGGTGCAACATCCACGGTGCAAGGAGCAACATCCGTCCGAAATGCGAAACAGTGTCGTACGACTTTTCAAAATGCGTGCATGGATTGGAAACGGAACGGTACCATGGTGCACCACTCTCCAGCGATGGTAAATCGAAGACCAGCCACCGTAATCCCCGTTTTACCGTAAAAATCCACGTGTCGAAAAAACGAAGGGTAAAATACTTACGATACCCGATTGAGATTCGGGTTGTCCTTTTTAGGCATTAATCTATCCGTTGACGGCTGAAAGCAGTCAAATCCGTAGAACTCATCGAGGCCTTCGTTTTGACAGGTTATGGCTCCCGTAACTCTAAACGAGCCAGAAGTTATGGTCGTTCGAATAATCGATATCTACAGGGTGCAACATCCACGGTGCAAGGTGCAACATCCGTCCGAAATGGCGAAACAGTGTCGTACGACCTTTAGAAATGCGTGCATGGATTTGAAACGGAACAGTACCATGGTGCACCACTCTTCTGCGATGGTAAGTCAAAGACGGGGCACCGTAATCCCGTTTTACCTTAAAAATCCACGTGTCGAAAAAACGAAGGGTAAAAAACTTACGACACTCGATTGAGATTCGGGTTGTCCTTTTTGGGCATTAATCTATCCGTTGACAGCTGAAAGCTGTCAAAGCCGTAGAACTCATCGAGGACTTCGTTTTGACTGGTTATGGCTCCCGTAACTCTAAACGAGCCAGAAGTTATGGCCGTCCGAATAATCGATATCTACAGGGTGCAACATCCACGGTGCAAGGTGCAATATCCGTCCGAAATGGCGAAACAGTGCCGTACGACTTTTAGAAATATGTGCATGGATTTGAAACGGAACAGTACCAATGTGCACCACTCTCCAGCGATGGGAAGTCGAAGCCGGACCACGGTAATACCGTTTTACCGTAAAAATCCACGTGTCGAAAAAACGAAGGGTAAAAAACTTACGAGACCCGATTGAGATTCGGGTTGTCCTTTTTGGGCATTAATCTATCCATTGACGGCTGAAAGTTGTCAAAGCCGTAGAACTCATCGAGGCCTTCGTTTTGACAGATTATGGCTCCTGTAACTCTAAACGAGCCAGAAGTTATAGCCGTCCGAATTATCGATATATACAGGGTGCAACATGCACGGTGCAAGGTGCAACATCCGCCCGAAATGGCGAAACAAACGACCTTTAGAAATGCGTGCATGGATTTGAAACGGAACAGTACCATGGTGCACCACTCTTCAGCGATGGAAAGTTGAAGACGGGGCACCGTAATCCCGTTTTACCGTAAAAATCCACGTGTCGAAAAAACGAAGGGTAAAAAACGTACGAGACCCGATTGAGATTCGGGTTGTCCTATTTGGGTATTAATCTATCCGTTGACGGCTGAAAGCTGTCAAAGCCGTAGAACTCATCGAGGCCTTTGTTTTGACAGGTTATGGCTCCCGTAACTCTAAACGAGCCAGATGTTATGCCCGTCCGAATAATCGACATCTACAGGGTGCAACATCCACGGTGCAAGGTGCAACATCCGTCCGAAATGGAGAAACAGTGTCGTACGACTTTTAGAAATGCATGCATGGATTTGAAATGGAACAGTACCATGGTGCACCACTCTCCAGCGATGGTAAATCAAAGACGGGCCACGGTAATCCCGTTTTACCGTAAAAATCCACGTGTCGAAAAAACATAGGGTAAAAAACTTACGTGACTCGATTGAGATTCGGGTTGTCCTTTTTGGGCATTAATCTATCCGTTGACGGCGGAAAGCTGTCAAAGCCGTAGAACTCATCGAGGCCTTCGTTTTGACAGGTTATTGCTCCCGTAACTCTAAACGAGCCAGAAGTTATGGCCGTCCGAATAATCGATATCTACAGGGTGCAACATCCACGGTGCAAGGTGCAACATACGTCCGAAATGGCGAAACAGTGCCGTACGACCTTTAGAAATGCGTGCATGGATTTGAAATGGAACAGTACCATGGTGCACCACTCTCCAGCAATGGAAGTCGAAGACGGGGCACCGTAATCCCGTTTTACCGTAAAAATCCACGTGTCGAAAAAACGAAGGTAAAAAACTTACGAGACCCGATTGAGATTTAGGTTGTCCTTTTTGGGCATTAATCTATCCGTTGACGGTTGAAAGCTGTCAAAGCCGTAGAACTCATCGAGACCTTCGTTTTGACAGGTTACGGCTCCCGTAACTCTAAACGAGCCAGAAGTTATGGCCGTCCGAATAATCGATATCTATAGGGTGCAACATCCACGGTGCAAGGTGCAACATCCGTCCGAAATGGCGAAACAGTACCGTACGACTTTTAGAAATGGTTCATGCATTTGAAACAGAACAGTACCATGGTGCACCACTCTCCAGCGATGGTAAATCGAAGACCAGCCATTGTAATCCCGTTTTGCCGTAAAAATCCACGTGTCGAAAAAACGAAGTGTAAAAAACTTACGAGACCCGATAGAGATTCGGGTTGTTCTTTTGGGCATTAATATATCCGTTGACGGCTGAAAGCCGTCAAAACCGTAGAAGTCATCGAGGCCTTCGTTTTGACAGGTTATGGCTCCCGTAACTCTAAACGAGCCAGAAGTTATGGCCGTCCGAATAATCGATATCTACAGGGTGCAATATCCACGGTGCAAGGTGCAACATCCGTCCGAAATGGCGAAACAGTGCCGTACGACTTTTAGAAATGCGTGCATGGATTTGAAACGGAACAGTACCATGGTGCACCACTCTCCAGTGATGGGAAGTCGAAGATGGGCCATGGTAATCCCGTTTTACAGTAAAAATCCACGTGTCGAAAAAACGAAGGGTAAAAAACTTACGAGACCCGATTGAGATTCGGGTTGTCCTTTTTGGGCATTAATCTATCCGCTGACGGCTAAAAGCTGTCAAAGCCATAGAACTCATCGAGGCCTTCGTTTTGACAGGTTATGGCTCTCGTAACTCTAAACGAGCTTGAAGTTATGGCCGTCCGAATAATCGATATCTACAGGGTGCAACATCCACGGTGCAAGATGCAACATCCGTCCGAAATGGCGAACCAGTGCCGTACGACCTTTAGAAATGCGTGCATGGATTTGAAGCGGAACAGTACCATGGTGCACCACTCATCAGCGATATGAAGTCGAAGACGGGGCAACGTAATCCCGTTTTACCGTAAAAATCCACGTGTCGAAAAAACGAAGGGTAAAAAACTTACGAGACCCGATTGAGATTCGGGTTGTCCTTTTTGGGCATTAATCTATCCGTTGACGGCTGAAAGTAGTCAAGGCCGTAGAACTCATCGAGACCTTCGTTTTGACAGGTTATGGCTCCCGTAACTCTAAACGAGCCAGAAGTTATGGCCGTCCGAATAATCGATATCCACAGGGTGCAACATCCACGGTGCAAGGTGCAACATCCGTCCGAAATGGCGAAACAGTGCCGTACAACTTTTCAAAATGCGTGCATGGATTTGAAATGGAACTGTACCATGGTGCACCACTCTCCAGCGATGGTAAATCGAAGACCACTCTCCAGCGATGGTAAATCGAAGACGGGCCACCGTAATCCCCGTTTTACCGTAAAAATCCACGTGTCGAAAAAACGAAGTATACCATACGACTTTTAGAGTGCCGTCTGAAATGGCGAAACAGTGCCGTACGACTTTTAGAAATGCGTTCATGCATTTGAAACGGAACAGTACCATGGTGCACCACTCTCCAGCGATGGTAAATCGAAGACGGGCCACGATAATCCCGTTTTGCCGTAAAAATCCACGTGTCGAAAAAACGAAGGGTAAAAAACTTACGAGACCCGATTGAGATTCGGGTTGTCCTTTTTGGGCATTAATATATCCTTTGATGGATGACAGCTGTCAAAGCCGTAGAACTCATCGAGGCCTTCGTTTTGACAGGTTATGGCTCCCGTAACTCTAAACGAGCCGGAAGTTATGGCCGTCCAAATAATCGATATCTACAGGGTGCAACATCCAGGGTGCAAGGTGCAACATCCTTCCGAAATGGCGAAACAGTGCCGTACGACTTTTAGAAATGCGTGCATGGATTGGAAACGGAACAGTACCATGGTGCACCACTCTCCAGCGATGGGAAGTCGAAGAATGGCCACGGTAATCCCGTTTTACCGTAAAAATCCATGTGTCGAAAAAACGGAGGGTAAAAAACTTACGAGACCCGATGGAGATTCGGGTTATCCTTTTTGCGCATTAATCTACCCGTTGACGGCTGAAAGCTGTCAAAGCCGTAGAACTAATTGAGGCCTTCGTTTTGACAGGTTATGGCTCCCGTAACTCTAAACGAGCCAGAAGTTATGGCCGTCCGAATAATCGATATCTACAGGGTGCAACATCCACGGTGCAAGGTGCAACATCCGTCCGAAATGGCGAAACAGTGCCGTACGACTTTTCGAAATACGTGCATGGATTTGAAACGGAACAGTACCAAGGTGCACCACTCTCCAGCGATGGTAAATCAAGGACCAGCCATCGTAATCCCCGTTTTACCGTAAAAATCCACGTGTCGAAAAAACGAAGGGTAAAAAACTTACGAGACCCGATTGAGATTCGGGTTGTCCTTTTTGGGCATTAATCTATCCGTTGACGGCTGAAAGCTATCAAAGCCGTAGAACTCATCGAGGCCTTCGTTTTGACAGATTATGGCTCTCGTAACTCTAAACGAGCCAGAAGTTATGGCCGTCCGAATGATCGATATCTACAGGGTGCACCATCCATGGTGCAAGATGCAACATCCGTCCGAAATGGCAAAACAGTGCCGTACGACCTTTAGAAATGCGTGCATGGATTTGAAACGAAATAGTACCATGGTGCACCACTCATCAGCGATGTGAAGTCGAGGACCTGGCAACGTAATCCCGTTTTACCGTAAAAATCCACGTGTCGAAAAAACGAAGGGTAAAAAACTTACGAGACCCGATTGAGATTCGGGTTGTCCTTTTTGGGCATTAATCTATCCGTTGACGGCTGAAAGCTGTCAAAGCCGTAGAACTCATCGAGGCCTTCGTTTTGACAGGTTATGGCTCCCGTAACTCTTAACGAGCCAGATGTTATGGTCGTCCGAATAATCAATATCTACAGGGTGCAACATCCACGGTGCAAGGTGCAACATCGGTCCGAAATGGCGAAACAGTGCCGTATGACTATTAGAAATGCGTGCATGGATATGAAATGGAACAGTACCATGGTGCACCACTCTCCAGCGATGGGAAGTCGAAGACGGACCACGGTAATCCCGTTTTACCGTAAAAATCCACGTGTCGAAAAAACGAAGGGTAAAAAACTTACGACACCCGATTGAGATTCGGATTGTCCTTTTTGGGCATTAATCTATCCGTTGACGGCTGAAAGCTGTCAAAGCCATAGAACTCATCGAGCCCTTCGTTTTGACAGGTTATGAATCCCGTAACTCTAAACGAGCAAGAAGTTATGGCCGTCCGAATAATCGATATCTACAGGGTGCAACATCCACGGTGCAAGGTGCAACATCAGTCCGAAATGGCGAAACAGTGCCGTACGATCTTTAGAAATGCGTGCATGGATTTGAAACGGAACAGTACCATGATGCACCACTCTTCAGCGATGGGAAGTCGAAGATGGGGCACGATAATCCCGTTTTACCGTAAAAATCCAAGTGTCGAAAAAACGAAGGGTAAAAAACTTACGAGACCCGATTGAGATTCGGGTTGTCCTTTTTGGGCACTAATCTATCCGTTGACGGCTGAAAGCTGTCAAAGCCGTAGAACTCATCGAGGCCTTCGTTTTGACAGGTTATGGCTCCCGTAACTCTAAACGAGCAAGAAGTTATAGCCGTCCGAATAATCGATATCTACAGGGTGCAACATCCACGGTGCAAGGTGCAACATCCGTCCGAAATGGCAAAACAGTGTCGTACGACTTTTCGAAATGCGTGCATGGATTTGAAACGGAACAGAACCATGGTGCTCCACTCTATAGCGATGGTAAATCGAAGACCAGCCACGGTAATCCCGTTTTACCGTAAAAATCCACGTGTCGAAAAAACGAAGGGTAAAAAACTTACGAGACCCGATTGAGATTCGGCTTGTCCTTTTTGGGCATTAATCTATCCGTTGACGGCTGAATGCTGTCAAAGCCGTAGAAATCATCGAGGCCTTCGTTTTGACAGGTTATGGCTCTCGTAACTCTAAACGAGCTAGAAGTTATAGCCGTCCGAATAATCGATATCTACAGGGTGCAACATCCACGGTGCAATGTGCAACAACCGTCCGAAATGGCGAAACAGTGCAGTACGACTTTTCGAAATGCGTGCATGATTTGAAACGGAACAGTACCATGGTGTACCACTCTCCAGCGATGGTAAATCGAAGACCAGCCACGGTAATCCCGTTTTACCGTAAAAATCCACGTGTCGAAAAAACGAAGGGTAAAAAAGTTACGAGACCCGATTGAGATTCGGGTTGTTCTTTTTTAGCATTAATCTATCCATTGACGGCTGAAAGCTATCAAAGTGGTAGAACTCATCGAGGCCTTCGTTTTGACAGGTTATGGCTCCCGTAACTCTAAACGAGCCAGAAGTTATGGCCGTCCGAATAATCGATATCTACAGGGTGCAACATCCACGGTGCAAGGTGCAACATCCGTCCGAAATGGCGAAACAGTGCCGTATGACTTTTAGAAATGCGTGCATGGATTTGAAACGGAACAGTACCATGGTGCACCACTCTCCAGCGATTGGAAGTCGAAGACGGACCACGGTAATCCCGTTTTACCGTAAAAATCCACGTGTCGAAAAAACGAAGGGTAAAAAACTTACGAGACCCGATTGAGATTCGGGTTGTACTTTTTGGGCATTAATCTACCGTTGACGACTGAAAGCTGTCAAAGCCATAGAACTCATCGAGGCCTTCGTTTTGACAGGTTATGGCTCCCGTAACTCTAAACGAGCCAGAAGTTATGGCCGTCCGAATAATCGATATTTACAGGGTGCAACATCCACGGTGCAAGGTGCAACATCTGTCCGAAATGGCGAAACAGTGTCGTACGACTTTTAGAAATGCGTGCATGGATTTGAAACGAAACAGTACCATGTTGCACCACTCTTCAGCGATGGGAAGTCGAAGACGGGCCACGGTAATACCGTTTTACCGTAAAAATCCACGTGTCGAAAAAACGAAGGGTAAAAAAATTACGAGACCCGGTTGAGATTCGTGTTGTCCTTTTTGGGCATTAATATATCCGTTGATGGCAGAAAGCTGTCAATGCCATAGAACTCATCAAGGCCTTCGTTTGGACAGGTTATGGATCCCGTAACTCTAAACGAGCCAGAAGTTATGCCCGTCCGAATAATCGATATCTACAGGGTGCAACACCCACGGTGCAAGGTGCAACATCCGTCCGAAATGGCGAAACAGTGTCGTATGACTTTTAGAAATGCGTGCATGGATTTGAAATGGAATAGTACCATGGTGCACCACTCACCAGCGATGGGAAGTCGAAGACGGGCCACGGTAATCCCGTTTTACCGTAAAAATCCACGTGTCGAAAAAATGAAGGGTAAAAAACTTACGAGACCCGATTGAAATTCGGGTTGTCCTTTTTGGGCATTAATCTATCCATTGACGGCTAAAAGCTATCAAAGCCGTAGAACTCATCGAGGCCTTCGTTTTGACAGGTTCTGGCTCCCGTAACTCTAAACGAGCCAGAAGTTATGGCCGTCCGAATAATCGATATCTACAGGGTGCAACATCCACGGTGCAAGGTGCAACATCCGTCCGAAATGGCGAAACAGTGCCGTACGACTTTTAGAAATGCGTGCATGGATTTGAAACGGAACAGTACCATGGTGCACCACTCTCCAGCGATGGGAAGTCGAAGAATGGCCACGGTAATCCCGTTTCACCGTAAAAATCCACGTGTCGAAAAAACGAAGGGTAAATAACTTACGAGACCCGATTGAGATTCGGGTTGTCCTTTTTGGGCATTAATATATCCGTTGATGGCAGAAAGCTGTCAACGCCGTAGAACTCATCAAGGCCTTCGTTTTGACAGGTTATGGCTCCCGTAACTCTAAACAAGCCAGAAGTTATGCCCGTCCGAATAATCGATATCTACAGGGTGCAACATCCACGGTGCAAGGTGCAACATCTGTCCGAAATGGCGAAACAGTGCCGTAGGACTTTTAGAAATGCGTGCATGGATTTGAAATGGAATAGTATCATGGTGCACCACTCTCCAGTGATGGGAAGTCGAAGACGGGCCACGGTAATCCCGTTGTACCGTAAAAATCCACGTGTCGTAAAAACGAAGGGTAAAAAACTTACGAGACCCGATTGAGATTCGGGTTGTCCTTTTTGGGCATTAATCTATCCGTTGACGGCTAAAAGCTGCCAAAGCCGTAGAACTCATCGAGGCCTTCGTTTTGACAGGTTATGGCTCCCGTAACTCTAAACGAGACAGAAGTTATGGCCGTCCGAATAATCGATATCTACATGGTGCAACATCCACGATGCAAGGTTCAACATCCGTCCGAAATGGCGAAACAGTGCTGTACGACTTTTAGAAATGCGTGCATGGATTTGAAATGGAACAGTTTCATGTTGCACCACTCTCCAGCGATGGGAAGTCGAAGACGGGTCACGGTAATCCCGTTTTACCGTAAAAATCCACGTGTCGAAAAAACGAAGGGTAAAAAACTTACGAGACCCGATTGAGATTCGGGTTGTCCTTTTTGGGCATTAATCTATCCGTTGACGGCTGAAAGCTGTCAAAGCCGTAGAACTCATCGTGGCCTTCGTTTTGACAGGTTATGGCTCCCGTAACTCTAAACGAGCCAGAAGTTATGATCGTTCGAATAATTGATATCTACAGGGTGCAACATCCACGGTGCAAGGTGCAAAATCCGTCCGAAATACGAAACAATGCCGTACGACTTTTCAAAATGCTTGCATGGATTTGAAACGGAATGGTACCATGGTGCACCACACTCCAGCGATGGTAAATCGAAGACCAGCCACCGTAATCCCCGTTTTACCGTAAAAATCCACGTGTCGAAAAAACGAAGGGTAAAAACTTACGAGACCCGATTGAGATTCGGGTTGTCCTTTTTCGGCATTAATTTATCCGTTGACGGCTGAAAGCTGTCAAAGCCATAGAACTCATCGAGGCCTTCATTTTGACAGGTTATGGCTCCTGTAACTCTAAACGAGCCAGAAGTTATGGTCTTTCGAATAATCGATATCTACAGGTTGCAACATCCAAGGTGCAAGGTGCAACATCCGTCCGAAATGGCGTGCATGGATTTGAAATGGAACAGTACCATGGTGCAACACTCTCCATCGATGGGAAGTCGAAGACGGGCCACGGTAATCCCGTTTTACCGTAAAAATCCACGTGTCGGAAAAACGAAGGGTAAAAAATTTACTAGACCCGATTGAGATTCGGGTTGTCCTTTTTGGGCATTAATCTATCCGTTGACGGCTGGAAGCTGTCAAAGCCAAAGAACTCATCGAGGCCTTCGTTTTGAAAGGTTATGGCTCTCGTAACTCTAAACGAGCCAGAAGTTATGGCCGTCCGAATAATCGATATCTACAGGGTGCAACATCCACGGTGCAAGGTGCAACATCCGTCCGAAATGCGAAACAGTGTCGTACCACTTTTCAAAATGCGTGCATGGATTGGAAACGGAACGGTACCATGGTGCACCACTCTCCAGCGATGGTAAATCGAAGACCAGCCACCGTAATCCCCGTTTTACCGTAAAAATCCACGTGTCGAAAAAACGAAGGGTAAAAAACTTACGATACCCGATTGAGATTCGGGTTGTCCTTTTTAGGCATTAATCTATCCGTTGACAGCTGAAAGCAGTCAAATCCGTAGAACTCATCGAGGCCTTCGTTTTGACAGGTTATGGCTCCCGTAACTCTAAACGAGCCAGAAGTTATGGTCGTTCGAATAATCGATATCTACAGGGTGCAACATCCACGGTGCAAGGTGCAACAACCGTCCGAAATGGCGAAACAGTGCCGTACGACCTTTAGAAATGCGTGCATGGATTTGAAACGGAATAGTACCATGGTGCACCACTCTTCAACGATGGGAAGTCAAAGACGGGGCACCGTAATCCCGTTTTACCTTAAAAATCCACGTGTCGAAAAAACGAAGGGTAAAAAACTTACGAGACCCGATTGAGATTCGGGTTGTCCTTTTTGGGCATTAATCTATCCGTTGACAGCTGAAAGCTGTCAAAGCCGTAGAACTCATCGAGGACTTCGTTTTGACTGGTTATGGCTCCCGTAACTCTAAACGAGCCAGAAGTTATGGCCGTCCGAATAATCGATATCTACAGGGTGCAACATCCACGGTGCAAGGTGCAATATCCGTCCGAAATGGCGAAACAGTGCCGTACGACTTTTAGAAATGCGTGCATGGATTTGAAACGGAACAGTACCATGGTGCACCACTCTCCAGCGATTGGAAGTCGAAGACGGACCACGGTAATCCCGTTTTACCGTAAAAATCCACGTGTCGAAAAAACGAAGGGTAAAAAACTTACGAGACCCGATTGAGATTCGGGTTGTCCTTTTTGGGCATTAATCTATCCGTTGACGACTGAAAGCTGTCAAAGCCATAGAACTCATCGAGGCCTTCGTTTTGACAGGTTATGGCTCCCGTAACTCTAAACGAGCCAGAAGTTATGGCCGTCCGAATAATCGATATCTACAGGGTGCAACATCCACGGTGCAAGGTGCAACATCCGTCCGAAATGGCAAAACAGTGTTGTACGACTTTTCGAAATGCGTGCATGGATTTGAAACGGAACAGAACCATGGTGCACCACTCTACAGCGATGGTAAATCGAAGACCAGCCACGGTAATCCCGTTTTACCGTAAAAATCCACGTGTCGAAAAAACGAAGGGTAAAAAACTTACGAGACCCAATTGAGATTCGGCTTGTCCTTTTTGGGCAATAATCTATCCGTTGACGGCTGAATGCTTTCAAAGCCGTAGAAATCATCGAGGCCTTCGTTTTGACAGGTTATGGCTCTCGTAACTCTAAACGAGCCAGAAGTTATAGCCGTCCAAATAATCGATATCTACAAGGTGCAACATCCACGGTGCAATGTGCAACATCCGTCCGAAATGGCGAAACAGTGCCGTACGACTTTTCGAAATGCGTGCATGGATTTGAAACGGAACAGTACCATGGTGCACCACTCTCCAGCGATGGTAAATCGAAGACCAGCCACGGTAATCCCCTTTTACCGTAAAAATCCACGTGTCGAAAAAACGAAGGGTAAAAAACTTACGAGACCCGATTGAGATTCGGGTTGTCCATTTTGGGCATTAATCTATCCATTGACGGCTGAAAGCTATCAAAGAGGTAGAACTCATCGAGGCCTTCGTTTTGACAGGTTATGGCTCCCGTAACTCTAAACGAGCCAGAAGTTATGGCCGTCCGAATAATCGATATCTACAGGGTGCAACATCCACGGTGCAAGGTGCAACATCCGTCCGAAATGGCAAAACAGTGCCGTATGACTTTTACAAATGCGTGCATGGATTTGAAACGGAACAGTACCATGGTGCACCACTCTCCAGCGATTGGAAGTTGAAGACGGACCACGGTAATCCCGTTTTACCGTAAAAATCCACGTGTCGAAAAAACGAAGTTAAAAAACTTACGAGACCCGATTGAGATTTGGGTTGTCCTTTTTGGGCATTAATCTATCCGTTGATGGTTGAAAGCTGTCAAAGCCGTAGAACTCATCGAGGCCTTCGTTTTGACAGGTTATGGCTCCCGTAACTCTAAACGAGCCAGAAGTTATGGCCGTCCGAATAATCGATATCTATAGGGTGCAACGTCCACGGTGCAAGGTGCAACATCCGTCCGAAATGGCGAAACAGTGCCGTACGACTTTTAGAAATGGTTCATGCATTTGTAACGGAACAGTACCATGGTGCACCACTCTCCAGCGATGGTAAATCGAAGACCAGCCATTGTAATCCTGTTTTGCCGTAAAAATCCACGTGTCGAAAAAACGAAGTGTAAAAAACTTACGAGACCCGATAGAGATTCGGGTTGTCCTTTTTGGGCATTAATATATCCGTTGACGGCTGAAAGCCGTCAAAACCGTAGAACTCATCGAGGCCTTCGTTTTGACAGGTTATGGCTCCCGTAACTCTAAACGAGCTAGAGGTTATGGCCGTCCGAATAATCGATATCTACAGGGTGCAATATCCACGGTGCAAGGTGCAACATCCGTCCGAAATGGCGAAACAGTGCCGTACGACTTTTAGAAATGCGTGCATGGATTTGAAACGGAACAGTACCATGGTGCACCACTCTCCAGTGATGGGAAGTCGAAGATGGGCCACGGTAATCCCGTTTTGCCGTAAAAATCCACGTGTCGAAAAAACGAAGGGTAAAAAACTTACGAGACCCGATTGAGATTCGGGTTGTCCTTTTTGGGCATTAATCTATCCGCTGACGGCTAAAAGCTGTCAAAGCCGTAGAACTCATCGAGGCCTTCGTTTTGACAGGTTATGGCTCTCGTAACTCTAAACGAGCCAGAAGTTATGGCCGTCCGAATAATCGATATCTACAGGGTGCAACATCCACGGTGCAAGATGCAACATCCGTCCGAAATGGCGAAACAGTGCCGTACGACCTTTAGAAATGCGTGCATGGATTTGAAACGGAACAGTACCATGGTGCACCACTCATCAGCGATATGAAGTCGAAAACGGGGCAACGTAATCCCGTTTTACCGTAAAAATCCACGTGTCGAAAAAACGAAGGGTAAAAAACTTACGAGACCCGATTGAGATTCGGGTTGTCCTTTTTGGGCATTAATCTATCCGTTGACGGCTGAAAGTAGTCAAAGCCGTAGAACTCATCGAGGCCTTCGTTTTGACAGGTTATGGCTCCCGTAACTCTAAACGAGCCAGAAGTTATGGCCGTCCGAATAATCGATATCCACAGGGTGCAACTTCCACGGTGCAAGGTGCAACATCCGTCCGAAATGGCGAAACAGTGCCGTACGACTTTTCAAAATGCGTGCATGGATTTGAAACGGAACTGTACCATGGTGCACCACTCTCCAGCGATGGTAAATCGAAGACCACTCTCCAGCGATGGTAAATCGAAGACGGGCCACCGTAATCCCCGTTTTACCGTAAAAATCCACGTGTCGAAAAAACGAAGTGTACCATACGACTTTTAGAGTGCCGTCTGAAATGGCGAAACAGTGCCGTACGACTTTTAGAAATGCGTTCATGCATTTGAAACGGAACAGTACCGTGGTGCACCACTCTCCAGCGATGGTAAATCGAAGACGGGCCACGATAATCCCGTTTTGCCGTAAAAATCCACGTGTCGAAAAAACGAAGGGTAAAAAACTTACGAGACCCGATTGAGATTCGGGTTGTCCTTTTTGGGAATTAATATATCCTTTGATGGATGACAGCTGTCAAAGCCGTAGAACTCATCGAGGCCTTCGTTTTGACAGGTTATGGCTCCCGTAACTCTAAACGAGCCGGAAGTTATGGCCGTCCGAATAATCGATATCTACAGGGTGCAACATCCAGGGTGCAAGGTGCAACATCCTTCCGAAATGGCGAAACAGTGCCGTACGACTTTTAGAAATGCGTGCATGGATTTGAAACGGAACAGTACCATGGTGCACCACTCTCCAGCGATGGGAAGTCGAAGACGGGCCACGGTGATCCCGTTTTACCGTAAAAATCCATGTGTCGAAAAAACGGAGGGTAAAAAACTTATGAGACCCGATTGAGATTCGGGTTATCCTTCTTGCGCATTAATCTACCCGTTGACGGCTGAAAGCTGTCAAAGCCATAGAACTCATCGAGGCCTTCGTTTTGACAGGTTATGGCTCCCGTAACTCTAAACGAGCCAGAAGTTATGGCCGTCCGAATAATCGATATCTACAGGGTGCAACATCCACGGTGCAAGGTGCAACATCCGTCCGAAATGGCGAAACAGTGCCGTACGACTTTTCGAAATGCGTGCATGGATTTGAAACGGAACAGTACCATGGTGCACCACTCTCTAGCGATGGTAAATCGAAGACCAGCCACCGTAATCCCCGTTTTACCGTAAAAATCCACGTGTCGAAGAAACGAAGGGTAAAAAACTTACGAGACCCGATTGAGATTCGGGTTGTCCTTTTTGGGCATTAATCTATACGTTGACGGCTGAAAGCTGTCAAAGCCGTAGAACTCATCGAGGCCTTCGTTTTGACAGGTTATGGATCCCGTAACTCTTAACGAGCCAGATGTTATGGTCGTCCGAATAATCAATATCTATAGGGTGCAACATCCACGGTGCAAGGTGCAACATCAGTCCGAAATGGCGAAACAGTGCCGTATGACTATTAGAAATGCGTGCATGGATTTGAAATGGAACAGTACCATGGTGCACCACTCTCCAGCGATGGGAAGTCGAAGACGGACCACGGTAATCCCGTTTTACCGTAAAAATCCACGTGTCGAAAAAACGAAGGGTAAAAAACTTACGACATCCGATTGAGATTCGGGTTGTCCTTTTTGGGCATTAATCTATCCGTTGACGGCTGAAAGCTGTCAAAGGAGTAGAACTCATCGAGGCCTTCGTTTTGACAGGTTATGGCTTCCGTAATTCTAAACGAGCAAGAAGTTATAGCCGTCCGAATAATCGATATCTACAGGGTGCAACATCCACGGCGCAAGGTGCAACATCCGTCCGAAATGGCAAAACAGTGTCGTACGACTTTTCGAAATGCGTGCATGGATTTGAAACGGAACAGAACCATGGTGCACCACTCTTCAGCGATGGTAAATCGAAGACCAGCCACCGTAATCCCCGTTTTACCGTAAAAATCCACGTGTCGAAAAAACGAAGGGTAAAAAACTTACGAGACCCGATTGAGATTCGGATTGTCCTTTTTGGGCATTAATCTATCCATTGACGGCTGAAAGCTGTCAAAGCCGTAGAACTCATCGAGGCCTTCGTTTTGACAGGTTATGAATCCCGTAACTCTAAACGAGCCAGAAGTTATGGTCGTCCGAATAATCGATATCTACAGGGTGCAACATCCACGGTGCAAGGTGCAACATCCGTCCGGAATGGCGAAACAGTGCCGTACGATCTTTAGAAATGCGTGCATGGATTTGAAACGGAACAGTACCATGGTGCACCACTCTTCAGCGATGGGAAGTCGAAGATGGGGCACCGTAATCCCGTTTTACCGTAAAAATCCACGTGTCGAAAAAAGGAAGGGTAAAAAACTTACGAGACCCGATTGAGATTCGGGTTGTCCTTTTTGGACATTAATCTATCCGTTGACGGCTGAAAGCTGTCAAAGCCGTAGAACTCATCGAGTCCTTCGTTTTGACAAGTTATGGCTCCCGTAACTCTAAACGAGACAGAAGTTATGGTCGTCCGAATAATCGATATCTACAGGGTGCAACATCCACGGTGTAAGGTGCAACATCCGTCCGAAATGGCGAAACAGTGCCATACGACTTTTAGAAATATGTGCATGGATTTGAAATGGAACAGTACCATGATGCACCACTCTACAGTGATGGGAAGTCGAAGACGGGCCACGGTAATCCCGTCTTACCGTAAAAATCCACGTGTCGAAAAAACGAAGGGTAAAAAACTTACGAGACCCGATTGAGATTCGGGTTGTCCTTTTTGGGCATTAATCTATCCGTTGACGGCTGAATGCTGTCAAAGCCGTAGAAATCATCGAGGCCTTCGTTTTGACAGGTTATGGCTCTCGTAACTCTAAACGAGCCAGAAGTTATAGCCGTCCGAATAATCGATATCTACAGGGTGCAACATCCACGGTGCAATGTGCAACATCCGTCCGAAATGGCGAAACAGTGCCGTACGACTTTTCGAAATGCGTGCATGGATTTGAAACGGAACAGTACCATGGTGCACCACTCTCCAGCGATGGTAAATCGAAGACCAGCCACGGTAATCCCGTTTTACCGTAAAAATCCACGTGTCGAAAAAACGAAGGGTAAAAAACTTACGAGACCCGATTGAGATTCGGGTTGTCCTTTTTGGGCATTAATCTATCCATTGACGGCTGAAAGCTCTCAAAGAGGTAGAACTCATCGAGGCCTTCGTTTTGACAGGTTATGGGTCCCGTAACTCTAAACGAGCCAGAAGTTATGGCCGTCCGAATAATCGATATCTACAGGGTGCAACATCCACGGTGCAAGGTGCAACGTCCGTCCGAAATGGCGAAACAGTGCCGTATGACTTTTAGAAATGCGTGCATGGATTTGAAACGGAACAGTACCATGGTGCACCACTCTCCAGCGATTGGAAGTCGAAGACGGACCACGGTAATCCCGTTTTACCGTAAAAATCCACGTGTCGAAAAAACGAAGGGTAAAAAACTTATGAGACCCGATTGAGATTCGGGTTGTCCTTTTTGGGCATTAATCTATCCGTTGATGACTGAAAGCTGTCAAAGCCGTAGAACTCATCGAGGCCTTCGTTTTGACAGGTTATGGCTCCCGTAACTCTAAACGAGCCAGAAGTTATGGCCGTCCGAATAATCGATATCTACAGGGTGCAACATCCACGGTGCAAGGTGCAACATCCGTCCGAAATGGCGAAACAGTGCCGTACGACTTTTAGAAATGCGTGCATGGATTTGAAATGAAACAGTACCATGGTGCACCACTCTCCAGCGATGGGAAGTCGAAGACGGGCCACGGTAATCCCGTTTTACCGTAAAAATCCACGTGTCGAAAAAACGAAGGGTAAAAAACTTACGAGACCCGATTGAGATTCGGGTTGTCCTTTTTGGGCATTAATCTATCCATTGACGGCTAAAAGCTGTCAAAGCCGTAGAACTCATCGAGGCCTTCGTTTTGACAGGTTATGGCTCCCGTAACTCTAGACGAGCCAGAAGTTATGGCCGTCCGAATAATCGATATCTACAGGGTGCAACATCGACGGTGCAAGGTGCAACATCCGTCCGAAATGGCGAAACAGTGCCGTATGACTTTTAGAAATGCGTGCATGGATTTGAAACAGAACAGTACCATGGTGCACCACTTTCCAGCGATTGGAAGTCGAAGACGGACCACGGTAATCCCGTTTTACCGTAAAAATCCACGTGTCGAAAAAACGAAGGGTAAAAAACTTACGAGACCCGATTGAGATTCGGGTTGTCCTTTTTGGGCATTAATCTATCCGTTGACGGCTGAAAGCTATCAAAGCCGTAGAATTCATCGAGGCCTTCGTTTTGACAGGTTATGGCTCCCGTAACTCTAAATGAGCCAGAAGTTATGGCCGTCCGAATAATCGATATCTACAGGGTGCAACATCCACGGTGCAAGGTGCAACATCCGTCCGAAATGGCGAAACAGTGCCGTACGATTTTTAGAAATGCGTGCATGGATTTGAAACGAAACAGTACCATGTTGCACCACTCTTCAGCGATGGGAAGTCGAAGGCGGGCCACGGTAATACCGTTTTACCGTAAAAATCCACTTGTCGAAAAAACGAAGGGTAAAAAACTTACGAGACCCGATTGAGATTCGGGTTGTCCTTTTTGGGCATTAATATATCCGTTGATGGCAGAAAGCTGTCATCGCCGTAGAACTCATCAAGGCCTTCGTTTTGACAGGTTATGGCTCCCGTAACTCTAAACGAGCCAGAAGTTATGCCCGTCCGAATAATCGATATCTACAGGGTGCAACATCCACGGTGCAAGGTGCAACATCCGTCCGAAATGGCGAAACAGTGCCGTATGACTTTTAGAAATGCGTGCATGGATTTGAAATGGAAAAGTACCATGGTGCACCACTCTCCAGCGATGGGTAGTCGAAGACGGGCCACGGTAATCCCGTTTTACCGTAAAAATCCACGTGTCGAAAAAACGAAGGGTAAAAAACTTACGAGACCCGATTGAGATTCAGGTTGTCCTTTTTGGGCATTAATCTATCCGTTGACGGCTAAAAGCCATCAAAGCCGTAGAACTCATCGAGGCCTTCGTTTTGACAGGTTATGGCTCCCGTAAATCTAAACGAGACAGAAATTATGGCCGTCCGAATAATCGATATCTACAGGGTGCAACATCCACGGTGCATGGTACAACATCCGTCCGAAATGGCAAAACACTGCCGTACGACTTTTAGAAATGCGTGCATGGATTCGAAACGGAACAGTTCCATGTTGCACCACTCTCCAGCGATGGGAAGTCGAAGACGGGTCACGGTAATCCCGTTTTACCGTAAAAATCCACGTGTCGAAAAAACGAAGGGTAAAAAACTTACGAGACCCGATTGAGATTCGGGTTGTCCTCTTTGGGCCATTGACGGCTGAAAGCTGTCAAAGCCGTAGAACTCATCGAGGCCTTCGTTTTGACAGGTTATGGATCCCGTAACTCTAAACGAGCCAGAAGTTATGGCCGTCCGAATAATCGATATCTATTGGGTGCAACATCCACGGTGCAAGGTGCAACATCCGTCCGAAATGGCGAAACAGTGCCTTACGACTTTTCGAAATGCATGCATGGATTTGAAACGGAACAGTACCATGGTGCACCACTCTCCAGCGATGGTAAATCAAAGACCAGCCGCGGTAATCCCGTTTTGCCGTAAAAATCCACGTGTCGAAAAAACGAAGGGTAAAAAACTTACGAGACCCGATTGAGATTCGGGTTGTCCTTTTTGGGCATTAATCTATACGTTGACGGCTGAAAGCTGTCAAAGCCGTAGAACTCATCGAGGCCTTCGTTTTGACAGGTTATGGATCCCGTAACTCTTAACGAGCCAGATGTTATGGTCGTCCGAATAATCAATATCTATAGGGTGCAACATCCACGGTGCAAGGTGCAACATCAGTCCGAAATGGCGAAACAGTGCCGTACGACTTTTAGAAATGCGTGCATGGATTTGAAACGGAACAGTACCATGGTGCACCACTCTCCAGCGATGGGAAGTCGAAGACGGGCCACGGTGATCCCGTTTTACCGTAAAAATCCATGTGTCGAAAAAACGGAGGGTAAAAAACTTACGACATCCGATTGAGATTCGGGTTGTCCTTTTTGGGCATTAATCTATCCGTTGACGGCTGAAAGCTGTCAAAGGAGTAGAACTCATCGAGGCCTTCGTTTTGACAGGTTATGGCTTCCGTAACTCTAAACGAGCCAGAAGTTATGGCCGTCCGAATAATCGATATCTACAGGGTGCAACATCCACGGTGCAAGGTGCAACATCCGTCCGAAATGGCGAAACAGTGCCGTACGACTTTTCGAAATGCGTGCATGGATTTGAAACGGAACAGTACCATGGTGCACCACTCTCCAGCGATGGTAAATCGAAGACCAGCCACCGTAATCCCCGTTTTACCGTAAAAATCCACGTGTCGAAGAAACGAAGGGTAAAAAACTTACGAGACCCGATTGAGATTCGGGTTGTCCTTTTTGGGCATTAATCTATACGTTGACGGCTGAAAGCTGTCAAAGCCGTAGAACTCATCGAGGCCTTCGTTTTGACAGGTTATGGATCCCGTAACTCTTAACGAGCCAGATGTTATGGTCGTCCGAATAATCAATATCTATAGGGTGCAACATCCACGGTGCAAGGTGCAACATCAGTCCGAAATGGCGAAACAGTGCCGTATGACTATTAGAAATGCGTGCATGGATTTGAAATGGAACAGTACCATGGTGCACCACTCTCCAGCGATGGGAAGTCGAAGACGGACCACGGTAATCCCGTTTTACCGTAAAAATCCACGTGTCGAAAAAACGAAGGGTAAAAAACTTACGACATCCGATTGAGATTCGGGTTGTCCTTTTTGGGCATTAATCTATCCGTTGACGGCTGAAAGCTGTCAAAGGAGTAGAACTCATCGAGGCCTTCGTTTTGACAGGTTATGGCTTCCGTAATTCTAAACGAGCAAGAAGTTATAGCCGTCCGAATAATCGATATCTACAGGGTGCAACATCCACGGCGCAAGGTGCAACATCCGTCCGAAATGGCAAAACAGTGTCGTACGACTTTTCGAAATGCGTGCATGGATTTGAAACGGAACAGAACCATGGTGCACCACTCTTCAGCGATGGTAAATCGAAGACCAGCCACCGTAATCCCCGTTTTACCGTAAAAATCCACGTGTCGAAAAAACGAAGGGTAAAAAACTTACGAGACCCGATTGAGATTCGGATTGTCCTTTTTGGGCATTAATCTATCCATTGACGGCTGAAAGCTGTCAAAGCCGTAGAACTCATCGAGGCCTTCGTTTTGACAGGTTATGAATCCCGTAACTCTAAACGAGCCAGAAGTTATGGTCGTCCGAATAATCGATATCTACAGGGTGCAACATCCACGGTGCAAGGTGCAACATCCGTCCGGAATGGCGAAACAGTGCCGTACGATCTTTAGAAATGCGTGCATGGATTTGAAACGGAACAGTACCATGGTGCACCACTCTTCAGCGATGGGAAGTCGAAGATGGGGCACCGTAATCCCGTTTTACCGTAAAAATCCACGTGTCGAAAAAAGGAAGGGTAAAAAACTTACGAGACCCGATTGAGATTCGGGTTGTCCTTTTTGGACATTAATCTATCCGTTGACGGCTGAAAGCTGTCAAAGCCGTAGAACTCATCGAGGCCTTCGTTTTGACAAGTTATGGCTCCCGTAACTCTAAACGAGACAGAAGTTATGGTCGTCCGAATAATCGATATCTACAGGGTGCAACATCCACGGTGTAAGGTGCAACATCCGTCCGAAATGGCGAAACAGTGCCATACGACTTTTAGAAATATGTGCATGGATTTGAAATGGAACAGTACCATGATGCACCACTCTACAGTGATGGGAAGTCGAAGACGGGCCACGGTAATCCCGTCTTACCGTAAAAATCCACGTGTCGAAAAAACGAAGGGTAAAAAACTTACGAGACCCGATTGAGATTCGGGTTGTCCTTTTTGGGCATTAATCTATCCGTTGACGGCTGAATGCTGTCAAAGCCGTAGAAATCATCGAGGCCTTCGTTTTGACAGGTTATGGCTCTCGTAACTCTAAACGAGCCAGAAGTTATAGCCGTCCGAATAATCGATATCTACAGGGTGCAACATCCACGGTGCAATGTGCAACATCCGTCCGAAATGGCGAAACAGTGCCGTACGACTTTTCGAAATGCGTGCATGGATTTGAAACGGAACAGTACCATGGTGCACCACTCTCCAGCGATGGTAAATCGAAGACCAGCCACGGTAATCCCGTTTTACCGTAAAAATCCACGTGTCGAAAAAACGAAGGGTAAAAAACTTACGAGACCCGATTGAGATTCGGGTTGTCCTTTTTGGGCATTAATCTATCCATTGACGGCTGAAAGCTCTCAAAGAGGTAGAACTCATCGAGGCCTTCGTTTTGACAGGTTATGGGTCCCGTAACTCTAAACGAGCCAGAAGTTATGGCCGTCCGAATAATCGATATCTACAGGGTGCAACATCCACGGTGCAAGGTGCAACGTCCGTCCGAAATGGCGAAACAGTGCCGTATGACTTTTAGAAATGCGTGCATGGATTTGAAACGGAACAGTACCATGGTGCACCACTCTCCAGCGATTGGAAGTCGAAGACGGACCACGGTAATCCCGTTTTACCGTAAAAATCCACGTGTCGAAAAAACGAAGGGTAAAAAACTTATGAGACCCGATTGAGATTCGGGTTGTCCTTTTTGGGCATTAATCTATCCGTTGATGACTGAAAGCTGTCAAAGCCGTAGAACTCATCGAGGCCTTCGTTTTGACAGGTTATGGCTCCCGTAACTCTAAACGAGCCAGAAGTTATGGCCGTCCGAATAATCGATATCTACAGGGTGCAACATCCACGGTGCAAGGTGCAACATCCGTCCGAAATGGCGAAACAGTGCCGTACGACTTTTAGAAATGCGTGCATGGATTTGAAATGAAACAGTACCATGGTGCACCACTCTCCAGCGATGGGAAGTCGAAGACGGGCCACGGTAATCCCGTTTTACCGTAAAAATCCACGTGTCGAAAAAACGAAGGGTAAAAAACTTACGAGACCCGATTGAGATTCGGGTTGTCCTTTTTGGGCATTAATCTATCCATTGACGGCTAAAAGCTGTCAAAGCCGTAGAACTCATCGAGGCCTTCGTTTTGACAGGTTATGGCTCCCGTAACTCTAGACGAGCCAGAAGTTATGGCCGTCCGAATAATCGATATCTACAGGGTGCAACATCGACGGTGCAAGGTGCAACATCCGTCCGAAATGGCGAAACAGTGCCGTATGACTTTTAGAAATGCGTGCATGGATTTGAAACGGAACAGTACCATGGTGCACCACTTTCCAGCGATTGGAAGTCGAAGACGGACCACGGTAATCCCGTTTTACCGTAAAAATCCACGTGTCGAAAAAACGAAGGGTAAAAAACTTACGAGACCCGATTGAGATTCGGGTTGTCCTTTTTGGGCATTAATCTATCCGTTGACGGCTGAAAGCTATCAAAGCCGTAGAATTCATCGAGGCCTTCGTTTTGACAGGTTATGGCTCCCGTAACTCTAAATGAGCCAGAAGTTATGGCCGTCCGAATAATCGATATCTACAGGGTGCAACATCCACGGTGCAAGGTGCAACATCCGTCCGAAATGGCGAAACAGTGCCGTACGATTTTTAGAAATGCGTGCATGGATTTGAAACGAAACAGTACCATGTTGCACCACTCTTCAGCGATGGGAAGTCGAAGGCGGGCCACGGTAATACCGTTTTACCGTAAAAATCCACTTGTCGAAAAAACGAAGGGTAAAAAACTTACGAGACCCGATTGAGATTCGGGTTGTCCTTTTTGGGCATTAATATATCCGTTGATGGCAGAAAGCTGTCATCGCCGTAGAACTCATCAAGGCCTTCGTTTTGACAGGTTATGGCTCCCGTAACTCTAAACGAGCCAGAAGTTATGCCCGTCCGAATAATCGATATCTACAGGGTGCAACATCCACGGTGCAAGGTGCAACATCCGTCCGAAATGGCGAAACAGTGCCGTATGACTTTTAGAAATGCGTGCATGGATTTGAAATGGAAAAGTACCATGGTGCACCACTCTCCAGCGATGGGTAGTCGAAGACGGGCCACGGTAATCCCGTTTTACCGTAAAAATCCACGTGTCGAAAAAACGAAGGGTAAAAAACTTACGAGACCCGATTGAGATTCAGGTTGTCCTTTTTGGGCATTAATCTATCCGTTGACGGCTAAAAGCCATCAAAGCCGTAGAACTCATCGAGGCCTTCGTTTTGACAGGTTATGGCTCCCGTAAATCTAAACGAGACAGAAATTATGGCCGTCCGAATAATCGATATCTACAGGGTGCAACATCCACGGTGCAAGGTACAACATCCGTCCGAAATGGCAAAACACTGCCGTACGACTTTTAAAAATGCGTGCATGGATTCGAAACGGAACAGTTCCATGTTGCACCACTCTCCAGCGATGGGAAGTCGAAGACGGGTCACGGTAATCCCGTTTTACCGTAAAAATCCACGTGTCGAAAAAACGAAGGGTAAAAAACTTACGAGACCCGATTGAGATTCGGGTTGTCCTCTTTGGGCCATTGACGGCTGAAAGCTGTCAAAGCCGTAGAACTCATCGAGGCCTTCGTTTTGACAGGTTATGGATCCCGTAACTCTAAACGAGCCAGAAGTTATGGCCGTCCGAATAATCGATATCTATTGGGTGCAACATCCACGGTGCAAGGTGCAACATCCGTCCGAAATGGCGAAACAGTGCCTTACGACTTTTCGAAATGCATGCATGGATTTGAAACGGAACAGTACCATGGTGCACCACTCTCCAGCGATGGTAAATCAAAGACCAGCCGCGGTAATCCCGTTTTGCCGTAAAAATCCACGTGTCGAAAAAACGAAGGGTAAAAAACTTACGAGACCCGATTGAGATTCGGGTTATCCTTTTTGGGCATTAATCTATCCGTTGACGGCTGAAAGCTGTCAAAGCCGTAGAACTCATCTACGCCTTCGTTTTGATAGGTTATGGCTCCCGTAACTCTTAACGAGCCAGAAGTTATGGCCGTCCGAATAATCGATATTTACAGGGTGCAACATCCACGGTGCAAGGTGCAACATCCGTCCGAAATGACGAAACAGTGCCGTATGACTTTTAGAAATGCGTGCACGGATTTGAAAAGGAACAGTACCATGATGCACCACTCTCCAGCGATGGGAAGTCGAAGACGGACCACGGTAATCCCGTTTTACCGTAAAAATCCACGTGTCGAAAAAACGAAGGGTAAAAAACTTACGAGACCCGATTGAGATTCGGGTTGTCCTTTTTGGGCATTAATCTATCCGTTGACGGCTGAAAGTTGTCAAAGCCGTAGAACTCATCGAGGCCTTCGTTTTGACAGGTTATGGCTCCTGTAACTCTAAACGAGCCAGAAGTTATGGCCGTCCGAATAATCGATATCTACAGGGTGCAACATCCACGGTGCAAGGTGCAACATCCGTCCGAAATGGCGAAGCAGTGCTGTACGACTTTTAGAAATGCATGCATGGATTTGAAATGCAACGGTACCATGGTGCACCACTCCTCAGCAATGGGAAGTCGAAGACGGGCCACGGGGATCCCGTTTTACCGTAAAAATTCACGTGTCGAAAAAACGAAGGGTAAAAAACTTACGAGACCCGATTGAGATTCGGGTTTTCCTTTTTGGGCATTAATCTATCCGTTGACGGCTGAAAGCTGTCAAAGCCGTAGAACTCATCGAGGCCTTCATTTTGACAGGTTATGGCTCCCGTAACTCTAAACGAGCCAGAAGTTATGGCCGTCCGAATAATCGATATCTACAGGGTGCAACATCCACGGTGCAAGGTGCAGCATCCGTCCGAAATGGCGAAACTGTGTCGTACGACTTTGAGAAATGCGTGCATGGATTTGAAAAAGAACAGTACCATGGTGCACCACTCTCCAGCGATGGGAAGTCGAAGACGGACCACGGTAATCCCGTTTTACCGTAAAAATCCACGTGTCGAAAAAACGAAGGGTAAAAAACTTACGAGACCCGATTTAGATTCGGGTTGTCCTTTTTGGGCATTAATCTATCCGTTGACGGATGAAAGCTGTCATAGCCGTAGAACTCATCGAGGCCTTCGTTTTGACAGGTTATGGCTCCCGTAACTCTAAACGAGCCAGAAGTTATGGCCGTCCGAATATTCGATATCTACAGGGTGCAACATCCACGGTGCAAGGTGCAACATCCATTCGAAATGGCGAAACAGTGCCGTACGACTTTTAGAAATGCGTGCATGGATTTGAAACGGAACAGTACCATGTTGCACCACTCTTCAGCGATGGGAAGTCGAAGACGGGCCACGGTAACACCGTTTTACCGTAAAAATCCACGTGTCGAAAAAACGAAGGGTAAAAAACTTACGAGACCCGATTGAGATTCGGGTTGTCCTTTTTGGGCATTAAGCTATCCGTTGACAGCTGAAAGCTGTCAAAGCCGTAGAACTCATCGAGGCCTTCGTTTTGACTGGTTGTGCCTCCCGTAACTCTAAACGAGCCAGAAGTTATGGCCGCCCGAATAATCGATATCTAAGGGGTGCAACATCCACGGTGCAAGGTGCAACATCCATCCGAAATGGCGAAACAGTGTCGTACGGCCTTTAGAAATGCGTGCATGGATTTGAAACGGAATAGTACCATAGTGAATCACTCTTCAGCGATGGGAAGTAGAAGACGGGCCACCGTAATCCCGTTTTACCGTAAAAATCCACGTGTCGAAAAAACGAAGGGTAAAAAACTTACGAGACCCGATTGAGATTCGGGTTGTCCTTTTTGGGCATTAATCTAACCGTTGACGGCTGAAAGTTGTCAAAGCCGTAGAACTCATCGAGGTCTTCGTTTTGGCAGGTTATGGCTCCCTAAACTCTAAACGAGACAGAAGTTATGGCCGTCCGAATAATCGATATCTACAGGGTGCAACATCCACGGTGCAAGGTGCAACATTCGTCCGAAATGGGGAAACAGTACCGTATGACTTTAAGAAATGTGTGCATGGATTTGAAATGGAACAGTACCATGTTGCACCACTCTTCAGCGATGGGAAGTCGAAGACAGGCCACGGTAATACCGTTTTACGTTAAAAATCCACGTGTCGAAAAAACGAAGGGTAAAAAACTTACGAGACCCGATTGAGATTCGGGTTGTCCTTTTTGGGCATTAAGCTATCCGTTGACAGCTGAAAGCTGTCAAAGCCGTAGAACTCATCGAGACCTTCGTTTTGACAGGTTGTGGCTCCCGTAACTCTAAACGAGCCAGAAGTTATGGCCGCCCGAATAATCGATATCTAAGGGGTGCAACATCCACGGTGCAAGGTGCAACATCCGTCCGAAATGGCGAAACAGTTCCGTACAGCCTTTAGAAATGCGTGCATGGATTTGAAACGGAACAGTACCATGGTGCATCACTCTTCAGCGATGGGAAGTCGAAGACGGGCCACCGTAATCCCGTTTTACCGTAAAAATCCACGTGTCGAAAAAACGAAGGGTAAAAAACTTACGAGACCCGATTGAGATTCGGGTTGTCCTTTTTGGGCACTAATCTATCCGTTGACGGCTGAAAGTTGTCAAAGCCGTAGAACTCATCGAGGTCTTCGTTTTGGCAGGTTATGGCTCCCTAAACTCTAAACGAGACAGAAGTTATGGCCGTCCGAATAATCGATATCTACAGGGTGCAACATCCACGGTGCAAGGTGCAACATCCGTCCGAAATGGGGAAACAGTGCCGTATGACTTTTAGAAATGCGTGCATGGATTTGAAATGGAACAGTACCATGTTGCACCACTCTTCAGCGATGGGAAGTCAAAGACGGGCCACGGTAATACCGTTTTACCGTAAAAATCCACGTGTCGAAAAAACGAAGGGTAAAAAACTTACGAGACCCGATTGAGATTCGGGTTGTCCTTTTTGGGCATTAAGATATCCGTTGATAGCTGAAAGCTGTCAAAGCCGTAGAACTCATCGAGGCCTTCGTTTTGACTGGTTGTGGCTCCCGTAACTCTAAACGAGCCAGAAGTTATGGCCGTCCGAATAATCGATATCTACAAGGAGCAACATCCACGGTGCAAGGTGCAACATCCGTCCAAAATGGCAAAACAGTGCCTTACGACTTTTTGAAATGCGTGCATGGATTTGAAACGAAATAGTACCATGGTGCACCACTCTCCAGTGATGGTAAATCAAAGACCAGCCACGGTAATCCCGTTTTGCCGTAAAAATAAACGTGTCGAAAAAACGAAGGGTAAAAAACTTACGAGACCCGATTGAGATTCGGGTTATCCTTTTTGGGCATTAATCTATCCATTGACGGCTGAAATCTGTCAAAGCCGTAGAACTCATCAAGGCCTTCGTTTTGACAGGTTATGGCTCCCGTAACTCTTAACGAGCCAGAAGTTATGGCCGTCCGAATAATCGATATTTACAGGGTGCAACATCCATGGTGCAAGGTGCAACATCCGTCCGAAATGGCGAAACAGTGCCGTATGACTTTTGGAAATGCGTGCATGGATTTGAAACAGAACAGTACCATGGTGCACCACTCTCCAGCGATGGGAAGTCGAAGACGGACCACGGTAATCCCGTTTTACCGTAAAAATCCACGTGTCGAAAAAACGAAGGATAAAAACTTACGAGACCCGATTGAGATTCGGGTTGTCCTTTTTGGGCATTAATCTATCCATTGACGGCTAAAAGCTGTCAAAGCCGTAGAACTCATCGAGACCTTCGTTTTGACAGATTATGGCTCCCGTAACTCTAAACGAGCCAGAAGTTATGGCCGTCCGAATAATCGATATCTACAGGGTGCAACATCCACGGTGCAAGGTGCAACATCCGTCCGAAATGGCGAAGCGGTGCTGTACGACTTTTAGAAATGCATGCTTGGATTTGAAACGGAACGGTACCATGGTGCACCACTCTTCAGCGATGGGAAGTCGAAGACGGGCCACGGGGATCCCGTTTTACCGTAAAAATTCACGTGTCGAAAAAACGAAGGGTAAAAAACTTACGAGACCCGATTGAGATTCAGGTTGTCCTTTTTGGGCATTAATCTATCCGTTGACGGCTGAAAGCTGTCAAAGCCGTAGAACTCATCGAGGCCTTCGTTTTGACAGGTTATGGCTCCCGTAACTCTAAACGAGCCAGAAGTTATGGCCGTCCGAATAATCGATATCTACAGGGTGCAACATCCACGGTGCAAGGTTCAACATCCATCCGAAATGGCGAAACAGTACCGTACGACTTATAGAAATGCGTGCATGGATTTGAAAAGGAACAGTACCATGGTGCACCACTCTCCAGCGATGGGAAGTCGAAGACGGACCACGGTAATCCCGTTTTACCGTAAAAATCAACGTGTCGAAAAATCGAAGGGTAAAAAACTTACGAGACCCGATTGAGATTCGGGCTGTCCTTTTTGGGCATTAATCTATCCATTGACAGCTAAAAGCTGTCAAAGCCGTAGAACTCATCGAGGCCTTCGTTTTGACAGGTTATGGCTCCCGTAACTCTAAACGAGCCAGAAGTTATGGCCGTCCGAATAATCGATGTCTACAGGGTGCAACATCCACGGTGCAAGGTGCTACATCCGTCCGAAATGGCGAAGCAGTGCCGTACGACTTTTAGAAATGCGTGCATGGATTTGAAACGAAACAGTACCATGGTGCACCACTCTTCAGCGATGGGAAGTTAAAGACGGGCCACGGTAATCCCGTTTTACCGTAAAAATCCACGTGTCGAAAAAACGAAGGGTAAAAAATTACGAGACTCGATTGAGATTCGGGTTGTCATTTTTGGGCATTAAGCTATCCGTTGACGGCTAAAAGCCATCAAAGCCGTAGAACTCATCGAGGCCTTCGTTTTGACTGGTTGTGGCTCCCGTAACTCTGAACGAGCCAGAAGTTATGGCCGTCCGAATAATCGATATCTACAGGGTGCAACATCCACGGTGCAAGGTGCAACATCCGTCCGAAATGGCGAAACAGTGCCGTACGGCCTTTAGAAATGCGTGCAAGGATTTGAAACGGAACAGTACCATAGTGGGCCACACTCCAGCGATGGGAAGTCGAAGACGGGCCACCGTAATCCCGTTTTACCGTAAAAATCCACGTGTCGAAAAAACGAAGGGTAAAAAACTTACGACACCCGATTGAGATTCGGGTTGTCCTTTTTGGGCATTAATCTATCAGTTGACGGCTGAAAGCTGTCAAAGCTGTAGAACTCATAGAGGCCTACGTTTTGACAGGTTATGGCTCCCGTAACTCTAAACGAGCCAGAAGTTATGGCCGTCCGAATAATCGATATCTACAGGGTGCAACATCCACGGCGCAAGGTGCAACATCCGTCCGAAATGGAGTAACAGTGCCGTACGACTTTTAGAAATGCGTGCATGGATTTGAAATGGAACAGTACCATGATGCACCACTCTTCAGCGATGGGACGTCGAAGACGGGCCACGGTAAACCCGTTTTACCGTAAAAATCCACGTGTCGAAAAAACGAAGGATAAAAAACTTACGAGACCCGATTGAGATTCGGGTTGTCCTTTTTAGGCATTAATCTATCTGTTGACGGCTGAAAGCTGTCAAAGCCGTAGAACTCATCGAGGCCTTCGTTTTGACTGGTTGTGGCTCCCGTAACTCTGAACGACCCAGAAGTTATGGTCGTCCGAATAATCGATATCTACAGGGTGCAACATCCACGGTGCAAGGTGCAACATCCGTCCGAAATGGCGAAACAGTGCCGTACGGCCTTTAGAAATGCGTGCATGGATTTGAAACGGAACAGTACCATGGTGGATCATTCTTCAGCGATGGGAAGTCGAAGACGGGCCACCGTAATCCCGTTTTATCGTAAAAATCCACGTGTCGAAAAAACGAAGGGTAAAAAACTTACGAGACCCGATTGAGATTCGGTTTTCCTTTTTGGGCATTAATCTATCCGTTGACGGCTGAAAGCTGTCAAAGCCGTAGAACTCATCGAGGTCTTCGTTTTGGCAGGTTATGGCTCCCGTAACTCTAAACGAGCCAGAAGTTATGGCCGTCCGAATAATCGATATCTACAGGGTGCAACATCCACGGTGCAAGGTGCAACATCCGTCCGAAATGGGGAAACAGTGTCGTATGACCTTTAGAAATGCGTGCATGGATTTGAAACGGAACAGTACCATGGTGCACCACTCTCCAATGATGGGAAGTCGAAGACGGGCCAACGTAATCCCGTTTTACCGTAAAAATCCACGTGTCGAAAAAACGAAGGGTAAAAAACTTACGACACCCGATTGAGATTCGGCTTGTCCTTTTTGGGCATTAATTTATCCGTTGACGGCTGAAAGCTGTAAAAGTTGTAGAACTCATCGAGGCCTACGTTTTGACAGGTTATGGCTCCCGTAACTCTAAACGAGACAGAAGTTATGGCCGTCCGAATAATCGATATCTACAGGGTGCAACATCCACGACGCAAGGTGCAACATCCGTCCGAAATGGAGTAACAGTGCCGTACGACTTTTAGAAATGTGTGCATGAATTTGAAATGGAACAGTACCATGATGCACCACTCTTCAGCGATGGGAAGTCGAAGACGGGCCACGGTAATCCCGTTTTACCGTAAAAATCCACTTGTCGAAAAAACGAAGGGTAAAAAACTTACGAGACCCGATTGAGATTCGGGTTGTCCTTTTTGGGCATTAATCTATCTGTTGACGGCTGAAAGCTGTCAAAACTGTAGAACTCATCGAGGCCTTCGTTTTGACAGGTTATGGCTCCCGTAACTCTAAACGAGCCAGATGTTTTGGCCGTCCGAATAATCGATATCCACAGGGTGCAACATCCACGGTGCAAGGTGCAACATCCGTCCGAAATGGCGAAACAGTGCCGTACGGCCTTTAGAAATGCGTGCATGGATTTGAAACGGAACAGTACCATGGTGGATCACTCTTCAGCGATGGGAAGTCGAAGACGCGCCACCGTAATCCCGTTTTACCGTAAAAATCCACGTGTCGAAAAAACGAGGGGTAAAAAGCTTACGAGACCCGATTGAGATTCGGTTGTCCTTTTTGGGCATTAATCTATCCGTTGACGGCTGAAAGCTGTCAAAGCCGTAGAACTCATCGAGGTGTTCGTTTTGGCAGGTTATGGCTCCCGTAACTCTAAACGAGCCAGAAGTTATGGCCGTCCGAATAATCGATATCTACAGGGTGCAACATCCACGGTGCAAGGTGCAACATCCTTCCGAAATGGGGAAACAGTGTCGTATGACCTTTAGAAATGCGTGCATGGATTTGAAACGGAACAGTACCATGGTGCACCACTCTCCAGCGATGGGAAGTCGAAGACGGGCCACCGTAATCCCGTTTTACCGTAAAAATCCACGTGTCGACAAAACGAAGGGTAAAAAACTTACGACACCCGATCGAGATTCGGGTTGTCCTTTTTGGGCATTAATCTATCTGTTGACGGCTGAAAGCTGTCAAAGCTGTAGAATTCATCGAGGCCTACGTTTTGACAGGTTATGGCTCCCGTAACTCTAAACGAGCCAGAAGTTATGGCCGTCCGAATAATCGATATCTACAGGGTGCAACATCCACGACGCAAGGTGCAACATCCGTCCGAAATGGAGTAACAGTGCCGTACGACTTTTAGAAATGCGTGCATGGATTTGAAACGGAACAGTACCATGATGCACCACTCTTCAGCGATGGGAAGTCGAAGACGTGCCACGGTAATCCCGTTTTACCGTAAAAATCCACGTGTCGAAAAAACGAAGGGTAAAAAACTTACGAGACCCGATTGAGATTCGGGTTGTCCTTTTTGGGCATTAATCTATCCGTTGGCGGCTGAAAGAGGTCAAAGCCGTAGAACTCACCATGGCCTTCGTTTTGACAGGTTATGGCTCCCGTAACTCTAAACGAGCCAGAAGTTATGGCCGTCCGAATAATCGATATCTACAGGGTGCAACATCCACGGTGCAAGGTGCAACATCCGTCCGAAATGGCGAAACAGTGCCGTACGGCCTTTAGAAATGCGTGCATGGATTTGAAATGGAACAGTACCATGGTGCACCACTCTTCAGCGATGGGAAGTCGAAGACGGGCCACCGTAATCCCGTTTTACCGTAAAAATCCACGTGTCGAAAAAACGAAGGGTAAAAAACTCACAAGACCCGATTGAGATTCGGGTTGTCCTTTTTGGGCATTAATCTATCCGTTGACGGCTGAAAGCTGTGAAAGCCGTAGAACTCATCAAGGCCTTCGTTTTGACAGGTTATGGCTTTTGTAACTCTAAACGAGCCAGAAGTTGTGGCCGTCTGAATAATCGATATCTACAGGGTGCAACATCCACGGTGCAAGGAGCAACATCCGTCCGAAATACCGAAACTGTGCCGTATGACTTTTAGAAATGCGTGCATGGATTTGAAACGGAACAGTACCATGGTGCACCACTCTCCAGCGATGCGAAGTCGAAGACGGTCCACCGTAATCTCATTTTACCGTAAAAATCCACGTGTCGAAAAAACGAAGGGTAGAAAACTTATGACAGCCGATTGAGATTCGGGTTGTCCTTTTTTGGCATTAATCAATCCATTGACTGATGAAAGTGGTCAAAGCCGTAGAACTCATCGAGGTCTTCGTTTTGGCAGGTTATGGCTCCCGTAAGTCTAAACGAGCCAGAAGTTATGACCGTCCGAATAATCGATGTCTACAGGGTGCAACATCCACGGTGCAAGGTGCAACATCCGTCCGAAATGGCGAAACAGTGTCGTAAGACTTTTTGAAATGCATGCATGGATTTGAAACGGAACAGTACCATGGTGCACCACTCTCCAGCGATAAGAAGTCGAAGACGGGCCACCGTAATCCCGTTTTACCGTAAAAATCCACGTGTCGAAAAAACAAAGGGTAAAAAACTTACGACAGCCGATTGAGATTCGGGTTGTCCTTTTTGGGCGTTAATCTATCCGTTGATGGCTGAAAGCTATCAAAGCCGTAGAACTCATCGAGGCCTTCGTTTTGACAGGTTATGGCTCCCATAACTCTAAACGAGCCAGAAGTTATGGACGCCCGAATAATCGATATCTACAGGGTGCAACATCCACGGTGCCAGGTGCAACATCCGTCCGAAATGGCGAAACAGTGCCGTACCGCCTTTAGAAATGCGTGCACGGATTTGAAATGGAACATTACCATGGTGCATCACTCTTCAGCGATGGGAAGTCGAACATGGGCCACCGTAATCCCGTTTTACCGTAAAAATCCACGTGTCGAAAAAACGAAGGGTAAAAACTTACGAGACCCGATTGAGATTCGGGTTGTCCTTTTTAGGCATTAGTCTATCCGTTGACGGCTGAAAGCTGTCAAAGCCGTAGAACTCATCGAGGTCTTCGTTTTGGCAGGTTATGGCTCCCGTTACTCTAAACGAGCCAGAAGTTATGACCGTCCGAATAATCGATATCTACAGGGTGCAACATCCATGGTGCAAGGTGCCATATCCGTCCGAAATGGCAAAACAGTGCCGTATGACTTTTAGAAATGCGTGCATGGATTTGAAACGGAACAGTACCATGGTGCACCACTCTCCAGCGATGCGAAGTCGAAGACGGGCCATCGTAATCCCTTTTGCCGTAAAAATCCACGTATCGAAAAAACGAAGGGTAAAAAACTTACGACAGCCGATTGAGATTCAGGTTGTCCTTTTTGGGCATTAATCTATCCGTTGACAGCTGAAAGCTATTAAAGCCGTAGAACTCATCGAGGCCTTCGTTTTGACAGGTAATGGATCCTGTAACTCTAAACGAGCCAGAAGTTATGGCCGTCCGAATAATCGATATCTACAGGGTGCAACATCCACGGTGTAAGGTGCAACATCCGTCCGAAATGGAGAAACAGTGCCGTACGACTTTTAGAAATGCGTGCATGGATTTGAGACGGAACAGTACCATGGTGCATCACTCTTCAGCGATGGGAAGTCGAAGACGGGCCACGGTAATCCCGTTTTACCATAAAAATCCACGTTTCGAAAAAACGAAGGGTAAAAAACTTACGAGACCCGATTGAGATTCGGGTTGTCCTTTTTGGGCATTATTCTATTCGTTGACGGCTGAAAGCTGTCAAAGCCGTAGAACTCATCGAGGCCTTCGTTTTGACAGGTTATGGCTCCCGTAACTCTAAACGAGCCAGAAGTTATGGCCGTCTGAATAATTGATATCTACAGGGTGCAACATCTACGGTGCAAGGTGCAACATCCGTCCGAAATGGCAAAACAGCATCGTATGACCTTTAGAAATGCGTGCATGGATTTAAAACGGAACAGTACCATGGTGCACCACTCATCAGCGATGGGAAGTCGAAGACGGGGCACCGTAATCCCGTTTTACCGTAAAAATCCACGTGTCGAAAAAACGAAGGATAAAAAACTTGCGAGACCCGATTGAGATTCGGGTTGTCCATTTTGGGCATTAGTCTATCCGTTGATGGCTGAAAGCTGTCAAAGCCGTAGAACTCATCGAGGCCTTCGTTTTGACAGGTTATGGCTCCCGTAACTCTAAACGAGCCAGAAGTTATGGCCGTCCGAATAATCGATATCTACAGGGTGCAACATCCATGGTGCAAGGTGCAACATCCGTTCGAAATGGCGAAACAGCGCCTTACGACTTTTAGAAATGCGTGCATGGATTTGAAACGGAACAGTACAATGGTGCACCACTCTCCAGCGATGGTAAATTGAAGGCCAGCCACGGTAATCCTATTTTACCGTAAAAATCCACGTGTCGAAAAAACGAAGGGTAAAAAACTTACGAGACCCGATTGAGATTCGGGTTGTCCTTTTTGGGCATTAATCTATCCGTTGATGGTTGAAATCTATCAAAGCAGTAGAACTCATCGAGGTCTTCGTTTTGATAGGTTATGGCTCCCGTAAATCTAAACGTGCCAGAAGTTATGGCCGTCCGAATAATCGATATCTACAGGGTGCAACATCCACAGTGCAAGGTGCAACATCCGTCCGAAATGGCGAAACAGTGCCGTACAGCCTTTAGAAATGCATGCATGGATTTGAAACGGAACAATACCATGGTGCACCACTCTTCAGCGATGGGAAGTCGAAGACGGGGCACCGTAATCCCGTTTTACCGTAAAAAGCCACGTGTCGAAAAAAAGAAGGGTATAAAACATACGAGACCCGATTGAGATTCGGGTTGTCCTTTTTGGGCATTAATCTATCCATCGACGGCTGAAAGCAGTCAAAGCCATAGAACTCATCGAGGCCTTCGTTTTGACAGGTTATGGCTCCCATAATCCTAAACGAGCCAGAAGTTATGGCCGTCCGAATAATCGATATCTACAGGGTGCAACATCCACGGTGCAAGGTGCAACATCCGTCCGAAATGGCGAAACAGTGCCGTACGACTTTTTGAAATGCATGCATGAATTTGAAATGGAACAGTACCATGGTGCACCACTCTCCAGCGATGGTAAATCGAAGACGGGCCACGGTAATCCCGTTTTGCCGTAAAAATCCACGTCGAAAAAATGAAGGGTAAAAAACTTACGAGACCCGATTGAGATTCGGGTCGTCCTTTTTGGGTATTAATCTATCCATTGACGACTGAAAGCAGTCAAAGCCGTAAAACTCATCGAGGCCTTCGTTTTGGCAGGTTATGGCTCCCGTAACTCTACACGAGCCAGAAGTTACGGCCGTCCGAATAATCGATATCTACAGGGTGCAACATCCACGGTGCAAGGTGCAACATCCGTCCGAAATGGCGAAACAGTGCCGTACGGCCTTTAGCAATGCGTGCATGGATTTGAAACGGAACAATACCATGGTGCACCACTCTCCAGCGATGGCAAATCGAAGACCAACTACCGTAATCCCGTTTTAACGTAAAAATCCACGTGTCGAAAAAACGAAGGGTAAAAAACTTAGGAGACCCAATTGAGATTCGGGTTGTCCTTTTTGGGCATTAATCTATCCGTTGACGACTGAAAGCTATCAAAGCCATAGAACTCATGGAGGTTTTCATTTTGGCAGGTTATGGCTCCCGTAACTCTAAACGAGCCAGAATTTATCACCGTCCGAATAATCGATATCTACAGGGTGCAACATCCACGATACAAGGTGCAACATCCGTCCGAAATGGCGAAACACTGCCGTATGACTTTTAGAAATGCGTGCATGGATTTGAAACGGAACAGTACCAAGGTGCACCACTCTCCAACGAAGGGAAGTCGAAGACGGGCCACGGTAATCCCGTTTTACCGTAAAAATCCACGTGTCGAAAAAACGAAGGGTTAAAAACTTACGAGACCCGATTGAGATTCGGGTTGTCCTTTTTGGGCATTAATCTATCCGTTGACGGCTGAAAGAGGTCAAAGCCGTAGAACTCACCGTGGCCTTCGTTTTGTCATGTTATGGCTCCCGTAACTCTAAACGAGGCAGAAGTTATGGCCGTCCGAATAATCGATATTTACAGGGTGCAACATCCAAGGTGCAAGGTGCAACATCCGTCCGAAATGGCGAAACAGTGCCGTACGGCCTTTAGAAAAGCGTGCATGGATTTGAAACGGAATAGTACCATGGTGCACCACTCTCCAGCGATGGTAAATCGAAGACCAGCCACCGTAATCCTGTTTTACCGTAAAAATCCACGTGTCGAAAAAACGAAGGGTAAAAAACTTAGGAGACCCGATTTAGATTCGGGCTGTCCTTTTTGGTCATTAATCTATCCGTTGACGGCTGAAAGCTGTCAAAGTCGTAGAACTCATGGAGGTTTTCGTTTTGGCAGGTTATGGCTCCCGTAACTCTAAACGAGCCAGAAGTTATGGCCGTCCGAATAATCGATATCTACAGGGTGCAACATCCACGGTGCAAGTGCAACATCGTCCGAAATGGCGAAACAACGCCGTCCGACTTTTATAAATACGTGCATGGATTTTAAACGGAACAGTACCATGGTACATCACTCTCCAGGGTGCAACATCCACGGTGCAAGGTGCAACATCCGTCCAAAATGGCGAAACAGTGCCGTATGACTTTTACAAATGCATGCATGGATTTGAAAAGGAACAGTACCATGGTGTGCCACTCTCCAGCGAAGGGAAGTCGAAGACGGGCCACGGTAATCCTGTTTTACCGTAAAAATCCACGTGTCGAAAAAACGAAGGGTTAAAAACTTACGAGACCCGATTGAGATTCGGGTTGTCCTTTTTGGGCATTAATCTATCCGTTGGCGGCTGAAAGAGGTCAAAGCCGTAGAACTCACCATGGCCTTCGTTTTGACAGGTTATGGCTTCTGTAACTCTAAACGAGCCAGAAGTTATGGCCGTCCGAATAATCGATATCTACAGGGTGAAACATCCACGGTGCAAGGTGCAACATCCGTCCGAAATGGCGAAACAGTGCCGTACAGCCTTTAGAAATGCGTGCATGGATTTGAAACGGAACAATACCATGGTGCACCACTCTTCAGCGATAGGAAGTCGAAGACGGGGCAACGTAATCCCGTTTTACCGTAAAAATCCACGTGTCGAAAAAACGAAGGGTAAAAAACTTACGAGACCCGATTGAGATTCGGGTTGTCCTTTTTGGGCATTAATCTATCCGTTTACGGCTAAAAGCTGTCAAAGCCATAGAACACATCGAGGCCATCGTTTTGAAAGGTTATGGCTCCCGTAACTCTAAATGGGCCAGAAGTTATGGCCATCCGAATAATCGATATCTACAGGGTGCAACATCTATGATGCAAGGTGCAACATCCGTCCGAAATGGCAAAACAGTGTCGTACGACCTTTAGAAATGCGTGCATGGATTTGAAACGAAACAGTACCACGGTGCACCACTCTTCAGCGATGGGAAGTCGATGACGGGGCACCGTAATCCCGTTTTACCGTAAAAATCCACGTGTCGAAAAAACGAAGGATAAAAACTTACGAGACCCGATTGAGATTCGGGTTGCCCATTTTGGGCATTAATCTATCCGTTGACGGCTGAAAGCTGTCAAAGCCGTAGAACTCATCGAGGCCTTCATTTTGACAGGTTACGGCTCCCGTAACTCTAAACGAGCCAGAAGTTATGGACGTCCGAATAATCGATATCTACAGGGTGCAACATCCACGGTGCAAGGTGCAACATCCGTCCGAAATGGCGAAACAGTGCCATACGACTTTAAGAAACGCGTGCATGGATTTGAAATGGAACAGTACAATGGTGTACCACTCTCCAGCGATGGGAAGTTGAAGGCGGGCCACGGTAATCCCGTTTTACCGTAAAAATCCACGTGACGAAAAAACGAAGGGTAAAAAACTTACGAGACCCGATTGAGATTCGGGTTGTCCTTTTTGGGCATTAATCTATCCGTTGACGGTAGAAAGCTATCAAAGCCGTAGAACTCATCGAGGTCTTCGTTTTGACAGGTTATGGCTCCTGTAACTCTAAACGTGCCAGAAGTTATGGCCGTCCGAATAATCGATCTACAGGGCGCAACATCCACGGTGCAAGGTGCAACATCTGTCCGAAATGGCGAAATTGTGTCGTACGGCCTTTAGAAATGCATGCATGGATTTGAACGGAACAATACCACGGTGCACCACTCTTCAGCGATGGGAAGTCGAAGACGGGGCAGCGTAATCCCGTTTTACCGTAAAAATCCACGTGTCGAAAAAACGAAGGGTAAAAAACTTAGGAGACCCGATTGAGATTCGGGTTGTCCTTTTAGGGCATTAATCTATCCGTTTACGGCTGAAAGCTGTCAAAGCCATAGAACTCGTCGAGGCCTTCGTTTTCACAGGTCATGGCTCCCGTAACTCTAAACGAGCCAGAAGTTATGGCCGTCCGAATAATCGATATCTACAGGGTGCAACATCTACGATGCAAGGTGCAATATCCGTCCGAAATGGCAAAACAGTGCCGTACGACCTTTAGAAATACGTGTATGGATTTGAAACGGAACAGTACAATGGTGCACCACTCTCCAGCGATGGAAAGTCGAAGACGGGCCACGGTAATCCCGTTTTACCGTAAAAATCCAAGTGTCGAAAAAACGAAGGGTAAAAAACTTACGAGACCCGATTGAGATTCGGGTTGTCCTTTTTGGGCATTAATCTATCCGTTGACGGTTGAAAGCTATCAAAGCCGTAGAACTCATCATGATCTTCATTTTGACAGGTTATGGCTCCGGTAACTCCAAACGTGCCAGAAGTTATGGCCGTCCGAATAATCAATATCTACAGGGTCCAACATCCACGGTGCAAGGTGCAACATCCGTCCGAAATGGCGAAACAGTGTCGTACGGCCTTTAGAAATGCGTGCATGGATTTGAAACGGAACAATACCATAGTGCACCACTCTTCAGCGATAGGAAGTCGAAGACGGGGCACCGTAATCCCGTTTTACCGTAAAAATCCACGTGTCGAAAAAACGAAGGGTAAAAAAATTACAGGACCCGATTGAGATTCGGGTTGTCCTTTTTGGGCATTAATCTATCCGTTGACGGCTGAATGCTGTCAAAGCCGTAGAACTCATCGAGGCCTTCGTTTTGACAGGTTATGGCTCCCGTAACTCTAAACGAGCCAGAAGTTATGGCCGTCCGAATAATCGATATCTACAGGGTGCAACATCCACGGTGCAAGGTGCAACATCCGTCCGAAATGGCGAAACAGTGTCGTACGACTTTTCGAAATGCGTGCATGGATTTGAAACGGAACAGTACCATGGTGCACAACTCCCCAGCGATGGTAAATCAAAGACGGGCCACAGTAATCCCGTTTTGCCGTAAAAATCCACGTGTCGAAAAAACGAAGGGTAAAAAACTTACGACAGCCGATTGAGATTCGGGTTGTCCTTTTTGGGCATTAATCTATCCGTTGACGGTTGAAAGTCGTCAAAGCCGTAGAACTCATCGAGGCCATCGTTTTGACAGGTTATGGCTCCCGTAACTCTAAACGAGCCAGAAGTTATGGCCGTCCGAATAATCGATATCTACAGGGTGCAACATCCACGGTGCAAGGTGCAACATCCGTCCGAAATGTCGAAACAGTGTCGTACGGCCTTTAGAAATGCGTGCATGGATTTGAAACGGAACAGTACCATGGTGCACCACTCTCCAGCGATGGTAAATTGAAGACCAACCACCGTAATCCCGTTTTACCGTAAAAATCCACGTGTCGAAAAAACGAAGGGTAAAAAACTTACGAGACCCGATTGAGATTCGGGTTGTCCTTTTTGGGCATTAATCTATCCATTGACGGCTGAAAGCTGTCAAAGCCGTAGAACTCATCGAGGCCTTCGTTTTGACAGGTTATGGCTCCCGTAACTCTAAACGAGCAAGAAGTTATGGCCGTCCGTTCGATATCTACAGGGTGCAACATCCACGGTGCAAGGTGCAACATCCGTCTGAAATGGCGAAACAGTGCCGTACGACTTTTAGAAATGCGTGCATGGATTTGAAGCGGAACATTACCTTGGTGCACCAATCTCCAGCGATGGAAAGTCGAAGACGGGCCTTGGTAATCCTGTTTTACCGTAAAAATCCACGTGTCGAAAAAACGAAGGGTAAAAAACTTACGAGACCCGATTGGGGTTCGGGTTGTCCTTTTTGGGCATTAATCTATCCGTTGACGGCTGAAAGCTGTGAAAGCAGTAGAACTCATCGAGGCCTTCGTTTTAACAGGTTATGGCTTCCGTAACTCTAAACGAGCCAGAAGTCATGGCCGTCCGAATAATCGATATCTACAGGGTGCAACATCCACGGTGCAAGGTGCAACATCCATCCGAAATGGAGAAACAGTGTCGTACGGCTATTAGAAATACGTGCATGGATTTGGAACGGAATAGTACCATGGTTCACCACTCTCCAGCAATGGTAAATCGAAGACCAGCCACCGTAATCCCGTTTTACCGTAAAAATCCACGTGTCGAAAAAATGAAGGGTAAAAAACTTACGAAACCCGATAGAGATTCAGATTGTCAAAGCTGTAGAACTCATCGAGGTCTTCATTTTGATAGGTTATGGCTTCCGTAACTCTAAACGAGCCGGAAGTTATGGCCGTCCGAATAATCGATATCTACAGGGTGCAACATCCACGGTGCAAGGTGCAACATCCGTCCGAAATGGCGAAACAGTGCAGTATGACTTTTAGAAATGCATGCATGGATTTGAAATGGAACAATACCATGGTGCACCACTCTCCAGCGATGGGAAGTCGAAGACGGGCCAAGGTAATCCCATTTTACCGTAAAAATCCACGTGTCGAAAAAACGAAGGGTAAAAAACTTACGAGACCCGTTGAGATTCGGGTTGTCCTTTTGGGCATTAATCTATCCGTTGATAGCCAAAAGCTATCAAAGCCGTAGAACTCATCGAGGCCTTCGTTTTGACAGGTTATGGCTCCCGTAACTCTAAACGAGCCAGAAGTTATGGCCGTCCAAATAATCGATATCTACAGGGTGCAACGTCCACGGTGCAAGGTGCAACGTCCGTCCGAAATGGCGAAACAGTGCCGTACGACTTTTAGAAATGCATGCATGGATTTGGAACGGAACAGTACCATGGTGCACCACTCTCCAGGGATGCAAAGTCGAAGACGGGCCACAGTAATCCCGTTTTACCGTAAAAATCCACGTGTCGAAAAAACGAAGGGTAAAAAGCTTACGGGACCCGATTGAGATTCGGGTTGTCCTTTTTGGGCATTAATCTATCCGTTGACGGCTGAAAGCTGTCAAAGTCATAGAACTCATAGAGGCCTTCGTTTTGACAGGTTATAACTCCCGTAACTCTAAACGAGCCAGAAGTTATGGCCGTTCGAATAATCGATTTCTACAGGGTGCAACATCCACGGTGCAAGGTGCAACATCCGTCCGAAATGGCGAAACAGTGCCGTACGGCCTTTAGAAATGCGTGCATGGATTTGAAACGGAACCGTACCATGGTGCAGCACTCTCCAGCGATGGTAAATCGAACACCAGCCACGGTTATCCCGTTTTACCGTAAAAATCCACGTGTCGGAAAAACGAAGAGTAAAAAACTTACGAGACCCGATTGAGATTCGGGTTGTCCTTTTTGGGCATTAATCTATCCGTTGACGGCTGAAAGCGGTCAAAGCCGTAGAACTCATCGAGGTCTTCGTTTTGACAGGTTATGGCTCCCGTAACTCTAAACGAGGCAGAAGTTATGGCCGTCTGAATAATCGATATCTAACGGGTGCAACATCCACGGTGCAAGGTGCAACATCCGTCCGAAATGGCAAAACAGTGCCGTATGACTTTTAGAAATGCGTGCATGGATTTTAAACGGAACAGTACCATGGTGCACCACTCTCCAGCGATGGGAAGTCGAAGACGGGCCACGGTAATCACATTTTACCGTAAAAATCCACATGTCGAAAAAACGAAGGGTAAAAAACTTACGAGACCCGATTGAGATTCGGGTTGTCCTTTTTGGGCATTACTCTATCCGTTGACGGCTGAAAGCTGTCAAAGCCGTAGAACTCATCGAGGCCTTCGTTTTGACAGGTTATGGCTCCCGTAACTCTAAACGATCCAGAAGTTATGGCCATCCGAATAATCGATATCTACAGGGTGCAACATCCACGGTGCAAGGTGCAACATCCGTCCGAAATGGCGAAACAATGCCGTATGACTTTTAGAAATGCGTGCATGGATTTGAAACGGAACAGTACCTTGGTGCACCACTCTCTAGCGTTGGGAAGTCGAAGACGGGCCACGATAATCCCGTTTTACCGTAAAAATCCACGTGTCGAAAAAAGGAAGGGTAAAAAAGTTACGAGACCCGATTGAGATTCGGGTTGTCCTTTTTGGGCATTAATCTACCCGTTGACGGCTGAAAGCTGTCAATACCGTAGAACTCATCGAGGCCTTCGTTTTGACAGGTTATGGCTCCCGTAACTCTAAACGAGCCAGAAGTTATGGCCGTCCGAATAATCGATATCTACAGGGTGCAACATCCACGGATCAAGGTTCAACATCCGTCCGAAATGGCGAAACAGTGCCGTATGACTTTTAGAAATGCGTGCATGGATTTGAAACGGAACAGTACCTTGGTGCACCACTCTCCAGCGATGGGAAGTCGAAGAAGGGCCACGGTAATCCCGTTTTACCGTAAAAATCCACGTGTCGAAAAAACGAAGGGTAAAAAACATACGAGACCCGATTGAGATTCGGGTTGTCCTTTTTGGGCATTAATCTACCCATTAATAGCTGAAAGCTGTCAAAACCGTAGAACTCATCGAGGCCTTCGTTTTGACAGGTTATGGCTCCCATAACTCTAAACGAGCCAGAAGTTATGGCCGTCCGAATAATCGATATATACAGGGTGCAACATCCACGGTGCAAGGTGCAACATCAGTCCGAAATGGGGAAACAGTGTCGTACGACTTTTAGAAACGCATGCATGGATTTGAAACGGAACAGTACCATAGTGCACCACTCTCCAGCGTTGGAAAGTCGAAGACGAGCCACGGTAATCCCGTTTTACCGTAAAAATCCACGTGTCGAAAAAACGAATGATAAAAAACTTACGAGACCCGATTAAGATTCGGGTTGTCCTTTTTGGGCATTAATCTATCCGTTGACGGCTGAAAGCTGTCAAAACCGTAGAACTCATCGAGGCTTTCTTTTTGACAGGTTATGGCTCCCGTAACTCTAAACGAGCCAGAAGTTATGGCCGTCCGAATAATCGATATCTAAAGGGTGCAACATCCACGGTGCAAGTGCAACATCGTCCGAAATGGCGAAACAATGCCGTCCGACTTTTATAAATACGTGCATGGATTTTAAACGGAACAGTACCATGGTGCATCACTCTCCAGCGATGGTAAATCGAAGACCAGCCACCGTAATCCCGTTTTACCGTAAAAATCCACGTGTCTAAAAACGAAGGGTAAAAAACTTACGAGACTCGATTGAGATTTAGGTTGTCCTTTTTGGGCATTAATCTATGTGTTGACGGCTGAAAGCTGTCAAAGCCGTAAAACTCATCGAGGCCTTCGTTTTGACAGGTAATGGCTCCCGTAACTCTTAACGAGCCAGAAGTTATGGCCGTCCGAATAATCGATATCTACAGGGTGCAACATCCATGGCGCAAGGTGCAACATCCGTCCGAAATGGCGAAACAGTGTCGTACGACTTTTAGAAATGCGTGCATGGATTTGAAACGGAACAGTACCATGGTGCACCACTCTCCAGTGATGTGAAGTCGAAGACGGGCCACGGTAATCCCATTTTACCGTAAAAATCCACGTGTCGAAAAAACGAAGGGTGAAAAACTTACGAGACCCGATTGAGATTTGGGTTGTCCTTGTTGGGCATTAATCTATCCGTTGACGACTGAAAGCCATCAAAGCCGTAGAACTCATCGAGGCTTTCGTTTTGATAGGTAATGGCTGCCGTAACTCTAAACGAGCCAGAAGTTATGGCCGTCCGAATAATCGATATCTACAGGGTGCACATCCACGGTGCAAGGTGCAACATCCGTCCGAAATGGCGAAACAGTGCCGTACGGCCTTTAGAAATGCGTGCATCGATTTGAAACAGAACAGTACCATGGTGCACCACTCCCCAGCGATGGTAAATCGAAGACCAGCCACCATAATCTCGTTTTACCGTAAAAATCCACGTGTCGAAAAAACGAAGGGTAAAAAACTTAGGAGACCCGATTGAGATTCGGTTGTCCTTTTTGGGCATTAATCTATCTGTTGACGGATGAAAGCTGTCAAAGCCGTAGAAATCATCGAGGCCTTCGTTTTGACAGATTATGGCTCCCGTAACTCTTAACGAGCCAGAAGTTATGGCCGTCCGGATAATCGATATCTACAGGGTGCAACATCCACGGCGCAAGGTGCAACATCCGTCCGAAATGGCGAAACAGTGTCGTAAGACTTTTAGAAATGCGTGCATGGATTTGAAATGGAACAGTACCATGGTGCACCACTCTCCAGCGATGGAAAGTCGAAGACGGGCCATGGTAATCCCGTTTTACCGTAAAAATCCACGTGTCGAAAAAACGAATGATAAAAAACTTACGAGACCCGATTGACATTCGGGTTGTCCTTTTTGGGCATTAATCTATCCGTTGACGGCTGATAGCTGTCAAAACCGTAGAACTCATCGAGGCCTTCTTTTTGACAGGTTATGGCTCCCGTAACTCTAAACGAGCCAGAAGTTATGGCCGTCCGAATAATCGATATCTACAGGGTGCAACATCCACGGCGCAAGGTGCAACATCCGTCCGAAATGGCGAAACAATGCCGTCCGACTTTTAGAAATACGTGCATGGATTTTAAACGGAACAGTACCATGGTGCACCACTCTCCAGTGATGGGAAGTCGAAGACGGGCCACGGTAATCCCATTTTACCGTAAAAATCCACGTGTCGAAAAAACGAAGGGTAAAAAACTTACGAGACCCGATTGAGATTTGGGTTGTCCTTTTTGGGCATTAATCTATCCGTTGACGGCTGAAAGCCATCAAAGCCGCAGAACTCATCGAGGCCTTCGTTTTGACAGGTTATGGCTGCCGTAACTCTAAACGAGCCAGAAGTTATGGCCGTCCGAATAATCGATATCTACAGGGTGCACATCCACGGTGCAAGGTGCAACATCCGTCCGAAATGGCGAAACAGTGCCGTACGGCCTTTAGAAATGCGTGCATGGATTTGAAATGGAACAGTACCATGGTGCACCACTCTCCAGCGATGGGAAGTCGAAGACGGGCCATGGTAATCCTGTTTTACCGTAAAAATCCACGTGTCGAAAAAACGAAGGGTAAAAAACATACGAGACCCGATTGAGATTCGGGTTGTCCTTTTTGGGCATTAATCTACCCATTAATAGCTGAAAGCTGTCAAAACCGTAGAACTCATCGAGGCCTTCGTTTTGACAGGTTATGGCTCCCATAACTCTAAACGAGCCAGAAGTTATGGCCGTCCGAATAATCGATATATACAGGGTGCAACATCCACGGTGCAAGGTGCAACATCAGTCCGAAATGGAGAAACAGTGTCGTACGACTTTTAGAAATGTATGCATGGATTTGAAACACCATGGCGCACCACTCTCCAGCGTTGGAAAGTCGAAGACGAGCCACGGTAATCTCGTTTTACCGTAAAAATCCACGTGTCGAAAAAACGAAGGGTAAAAAACTTAGGAGACCCGATTGAGATTCGGGTTGTCCTTTTTGGGCATTAATCTATCTGTTGACGGCTGAAAGCTGTCAAAACCGTAGAACTCATCGAGGCCTTCGTTTTGACAGGTTATGGCTCCCGTATCTCTAAACGAGCCAGAAGTTATGGCCGTCCGAATAATCGATATCTACAGGGTGCAACATCCATGGTGCAAGGTGCAACATCCGTCCGAAATGGCGAAACAGTGCCGTAAGACTTTTTGAAATGCGTGCATGGATTTGAAACGGAACAGTACCATGGTGCACCACTCTCCAGCGATGGGAAGTCGAAGACGGGCCATGGTAATCCCGTTTTACCGCAAAAATCCACGTGTCGAAAAAACGAAGGGTAAAAAACATACGAGACCCGATTGAGATTCGGGTTGTCCTTTTTGGGCATTAATCTATCCATTGACGGCTGAAAGCTGTGAAAGCCGTAAAACTCATCGAGGCCTTCGTTTTGACATGTTATGGCTCCCGTAACTCAAAACGAGCCAGAAGTTATGGCCGTCCGAATAATCGATATCTACAGGGTGCAACATCCACGGTGCAAGGTGCAACATCCGTCCGAAATGGCGAAACAGTGCCGTACGGCCTTTAGAAATGCGTGCATGGATTTGAAACGGAATAGTACCATGGTGCACCACTCTGCAGCGATGGTAAATCGAAGACCAGCCACCGTAATCCCGTTTTACCGTAAAAATCCACGTGTCGAAAAAACGAAGGGTAAAAAACTTACGAGACCTGATAGAGATTCGGGTTGTCCTTTTTGGGCTTCAATCTATCCGTTGACGGCTGAAAGCTGTCAAAGCCCTAGAACTCATCGAGGTCTTCATTTTGATAGGTTATAGCTCCCGTAACTCTAAACGAGCCAGAAGTTATGGCCATCCGAATAATCGATATCTATAGGGTGCAATATCCACGGTGCAAGGTGCAACATCTGTCTGAAATGGCGAAACAGTGCCGTATGAATTTTAGAAATGCATGCATGGATTTGAAACGGAACAATACCATGGTGCACCACTCTCCAGCGATGGGAAGTCGAAGACGGGCCAAGGTAATCCCGTTTTACCATAAAAATCCACGTGTCGAAAAAACGATGGGTAAAAAACTTACGAGACCCGGTTGAGATTCGGGCTATCCTTTTTGCGAATTAATCTATCCGTTGATGGCTGAAAGCTGTCAAAGCCGTAGAACTCATCGAGGCCTTCGTTTTGACAGGTTATGGCTCCCGTAACTCTAAACGAGCCAGAAGTTATGGCCGTCCAAATAATCGATATCCATAGGGTGCAACGTCCACGGTGCAAGGTGCAACAACCGTCCGAAATGGCGAAACAGTGCCGTACGAATTTTATAAATGCATGCATGGATTAGAAACGGAACAGTACGATGGTGCACCACGCTCCAGCGATGGGAAGTCGAAGATGGGCCACGGTAATCCCGTTTTACCGTAAAAATCCACGTTTCGAAAAAATGAAGGGTAAAAAACTTACGAGACCCGATTGAGATTCGGGTTGTCCTTTTTGGGCATTAATCTATCCGTTGACGGTTGAAAGCTGTCAAAGTCGTAGAACGCATCGAGGCCTTCGTTTTGACAGTTTATGGATCCCGTAACTCTAAACGAGCCAGAAGTTATGGCCGTCCGAATAATCGATATCTACATGGTGCAACATCCACAGTGCTAGGTGCAACATCCGTCCGAAATGGCGAAACAGTGCCGTACGGCCTTTAGAAATGCGTGCATGGATTTGAAACGGAACAGTACCATGGTGCACCACTCTCCAGCGATGCTAAATCGAACACTAGCCACCGAAATTCCGTTTTACCGTAAAAATCCACGTGTCGAAAAAACGAAGAGTAAAAAACTTACGAGACCCGATTGAGATTCGGGTTGTCCTTTTTGGGTATTAATCTATCCTTTGACGGCTGAAAGCTGTCAAAGCCGTAGAACTCATCGAGGCCTTCGTTTTGACAGGTTATGGCTCCTGTAACTCTAAACGAGCCAAAAGTTATGGCCGTCCGAATAATCGATATCTACAGGGTGCAACATCCACGATGCAAGGTGCAACATCCGTCAGAAATGGCGAAACAGTGCCGTATGACTTTTAAAAATGCGTGCATGGATTTGAAACGGAACAGTACCTTGGTGCACCACTCTCCAGCGATGGGAAGTCGAAGACGGGCCACGGTAATCCCGTTTTACCGTAAAAATCCACGTGTCGAAAAAACGAAGGGTAAAAAACTTACGAGACCCGATTGAGATTCGGGTTGTCCTTTTTGGGCATTAATCTATCCGTTGATGGCTGAAAGCTGTCAAAACCGTAGAACTCATCGAGGCCTTCGTTTTGAAAGGATATGGCTCCCGTAACTCTAGACGTGCCAGAAGTTATGGCCGTCCGAATAGTCGATATCTACAGGGTGCAACATCCACGGTGCAAGTGCAACATCCGTCCGAAATGGCGAAACAGTGCCGTATGACTTTTAGAAATGCGTGCATAGATTTGAAACGGAACAGTACCATGGTGCACCACTCTCCAGCGATGGGAAGTCGAAGACGGGCCACGGTAATCCCGTTTTACCGTAAAAATCCACGTGTCGAAAAAACGAAGGGTAAAAAACTTACGAGACCCGATTGAGATTCGGGTTGTCCTTTTTGGACATTAATCTATCCATTGATGGCTGAAAGCTGTCAAAACCGTAGAACTCATCGAGGCCTTCGTTTTGACAGAATATGGCTCCCGTAACTCTAAACGAGCCAGAAGTTATGGCCGTCCGAATAATCGATATCTATAGGGTGCAACATCCACGGTGCAAGTGCAACATCCGTCCGAAATGGCGAAACAGTGTCGTTCGACTTTTAGAAATGCGTGCATGGATTCGAAACGGAACAGTACCATGGTGCACAACTCTCCGGCGATGGGAAGTCGAAGACGAGCCACGGTAATCCCGTTTTACAGTAAAAATCCACGTGTCGAAAAAACGAAGGATAAAAAACTTGCGAGACCCGATTGAGATTCGGGTCGTCCTTTTTGGGCATTAATCTATCCGTTGATGGCTGAAAGCTGTCAAAACCGTAGAACTCATCGAGGCCTTCTTTTTAACAGGTTATGGCTCCCGTAACTCTAAACGAGCCAGAAGTTATGGCCGTCCGAATAATCGATAACTACAGGGTGCAACATCCACGGTGCAAGGTGAAACATCCGTCCGAAATGGCGAAACAGTGCCGTCCGACTTTTAGAAATACGTGCATGGATTTTAAACGGAACATTGCATCACTCTCCAGCGATGGTAAATCGAAGACAAGCCACCGTAATCCCGTTTTAGCGTAAAAATCCACGTGTCTAAAAAACGAAGGGTAAAAAACTTACGAGACCCTATTGAGATTCGGGTTGTCCTTTTTGGGCATTAATCTATCCGTTGACGGCTGAAAGCTGTCAAAGCCGTAAAACTCATCGAGGCCATCGTTTTGACAGGTTATGGCTCCCGTAACTCTTAACGAGCCAGAAGTTATGGCCGTCCGGATAATCGATATCTACAGGGTGCAACATCCACGGCGCAAGGTGCAACATCCGTCCGAAATGGCGAAACAGTGTCGTACGACTTTTAGAAATGCGTGCATGGATTTGAAATGGAACATTACCACGGTGCACCACTCTCCAGTGATGGGAAGTCGAAGACGGGCCACGGTAATCCCGTTCTACCGTAAAAATCCACGTGTCGAAAAAACGAAGGGTAAAAAACTTACGAGACCCGATTGAGATTCGTGCTGACCTTTATGGGAATTAATCTATCCATTGATGGATGAAAGCTGTTAAAGCCGTAGAACTCATCGTGGCCTTAATTTTGACAGGTTATGGCTCCCGTAACACTTAACGAGCCAGAAGTTATGGCCGTCCGAATAATCGATATCTACATGGTGCAACATCCACGGTACAAGGTGCAACATCCGTCCGACATGGCGAAACAGTGCCGTACAACTTTTAGAAATGCGTGCATGGATTTGAAACGGAATAGTACCATGGTGCACCACTCTCCAGCGATGGTAAGTCGAAGACCAGCCACCGTAATCCCGTTTTGCCGTAAAAATCCACGTGTCGAAAAAACGAAGGGTAAAAAACTTACGAGACCCGATTGAGATTCGGGTTGTCCTTTTTGGGCATTAATCTATGCGTTGACGGCTGAAAGCTGTCAAAGCCGTAGAACTAATCGAGGACTTCGTTTTGACAGGTTATGGCTCCCGTAACTCTAAACGAGCCAGAAGTAACGGCCGTCCGAATAATCGATATCTACAGGGTGCAACATCCTCGGTGCAAGGTGCAACATCCGTCCGAAATGGCGAAACAGTGCCGTATGACTTTTAGAAATGCGTGCATGGATTTGAAACGGAACAATACCATGGTGCACCACTCTCCAGCGATGGGAAGTCGAAGACGGGCCACGGTAATCCCGTTTTACCATAAAAATCCACGTGTCGAAAAAACGATGGGTAAAAAACTTACGAGACCCGGTTGAGATTCGGGCTGTCCTTTTTGCGAATTAATCTATCCGTTGATGGCTGAAAGCTGCCAAAGCCGTAGAACTCATCGAGGCCTTCGTTTTGACAGGTTATGGCTCCCGTAACTCTAAACGAGCCAGAAGTTATGGCCGTCCAAATAATCGATATCTATAGGGTGCAACGTCCACGGTGCAAGGTGCAACATCCGTCCGAAATGGAGAAACAGTGCCGTACGAATTTTAGAAATGCATGCATGGATTAGAAACGGAACAGTACGATAGTGCACCACTCTCCAGCGATGGGAAGTCGAAGACGGGCCACGGTAATCCCGTTTTACCGTAAAAATCCACGTTTCGAAAAAACGAAGGGTAAAAAACTTACGAGACCCGATTGAGATTCGGGTTGTCCTTTTTGGGCATTAATCTATCCGTTGACGGTTGAAAGCTGTCAAAGTCGTAGAACGCATCGAGGCCTTTGTTTTGACAGTTTATGGATCCCGTAACTCTAAACGAGCCAGAAGTTATGGCCGTCCGAATAATCGATATCTACATGGTGCAACATCCACAGTGCTAGGTGCAACATCCGTCCGAAATGGCGAAACAGTGCCGTACAGCCTTTAGAAATGCGTGCATGGATTTGAAACGAAACAGTACCATGGTGCACCACTCTCCAGCGATGCTAAATCGAACACCAGCCACCGTAATACCATTTTACCGTAAAAATCCACGTGTCGAAAAAACGTAGAGTAAAAAACTTACGAGACCCGATTGAGATTCGGGTTGTCCTTTTTGGGTATTAATCCATCCTTTGATGGCTGAAAGCTGTCAAAGCCGTAGAACTCATCGAGGCCTTCGTTTTGACAGGTTATGGCTCCTGTAACTCTAAACAAGCCAAAAGTTATGGCCGTTCGAATAATCGATATCTACAGGGTGCAACATCCACGATGCAAGGTGCAACATCCGTCCGAAATGGCGAAACAGTGCCGTATGACTTTTAAAAATGCGTGCATGGATTTGAAACGGAACAGTACCTTGGTGCACCACTCTCCAGCGATGGGAAGTCGAAGACGGGCCACGGTAATCCCGTTTTACCGTAAAAATCCACGTGTCGAAAAAACAAAGGGTAAAAAACTTACGAGACCCGATTGAGATTCGGGTTGTCCTTTTTGGGCATTAATCTATCCGTTGATGGCTGAAAGCTGTCAAACCCGTAGAACTCATCGAGGCCTTCGTTTTGAAAGGATATGTCTCCCATAACTCTAAACGAGCCAAAAGTTATGGCCGTCCGAATAGTCGATATCTACAGGGTGCGACATCCACGGTGCAAGTGCAACATCCGTCCGAAATGGCGAAACAGTGCCGTATGACTTTTAGAAATGCGTGCATAGATTTGAAATGGAACAGTACCTTGGTGCGCCACTCTCCAGCGATGGGAAGTCGAAGACGGGCCACGGTAATCCCGTTTTACCGTAAAAATCCACGTGTCGAAAAAACGAAGGGTAAAAAACTTACGAGACCCGATTGAGATTCGGGTTGTCCTTTTTGCGCATTAGTCTATCCGTTGATGGCTGAAAGCTGTCAAAACCGTAGAACTCATCGAGGCCTTCGTTTTGATAGAATATGGCTCCCGTAACTCTAAACGAGCCAGAAGTTATGGCCGTCCGAATAATCGATATCTACAGGGTGCAACATCCACGGTGCAAGTGCAACATCCTTCCGAAATGGCGAAACAGTGTCGTTCGACTTTTAGAAATGCGTGCATGGATTCGAAACGGAACAGTACCATGGTGCACAACTCTCCAGCGATGGGAAGTCGAAGACGAGCCACGGTAATCCCGTTTTACAGTAAAAATCCACGTGTCGTAAAAACGAAGGATAAAAAACTTACGAGACCCGATTGAGATTCGGGTTGTCCTTTTTGGGCATTAATCTATCCGTTAATGGCTGAAAGCTGTCAAAACCGTCGAACTCATCGAGGCCTTCTTTTTTACAGGTTATGGCTCCCGTAACTCTAAACGAGCCAGAAGTTATGGCCGTCCGAATAATCGATATCTACAGGGGCAACATCCACGGTGCAAGGTGCAACATCCGTCCGAAATGGCGAAACAGTGCCGTCCGACTTTTAGAAATACGTGCATGGATTTTAAACGGAACAGTACCATGGTGCATCACTCTCCAGCGATGGTAAATCGAAGACCAGCCATCGTAATCCCGTTTTAGCGTAAAAATCCACGTGTCTAAAAAACGAAGGGTAATAAACTTACGAGACCCTATTGAGATTCGGGTTGTCCTTTTTGGGCATTAATCTATCCGTTGACGGCTGAAAGCTGTCAAAGCCGTAAAACTCATCGAGGCCATCGTTTTGACAGGTTATGGCTCCCGTAACTCTTAACGAGCCTGAAGTTATGGCCGTCCGGATAATCGATATTTATAGGGTGCAACATCCACGGCGCAAGGTGCAACATCCGTCCGAAATGGCGAAACAGTGTCGTACGACTTTTAGAAATGCGTGCATGGATTTGAAACGGAACATTAGCACGGTGCACCACTCTCCAGTGATGGGAAGTCGAAGACGGGCCACGGTAATCCCGTTTTACCGTAAAAATCCACGTGTCGAAAAAACGAAGGGTAAAAAACTTACGAGACCCGATTGAGATTCGGGCTGTCCTTTATGGGAATTAATCTATCCATTGATGGATGAAAGCTATCAAAGCCGTAGAACTCATCGTGGCCTTCGTTTTGACAGGTTATGGCTCACGTAACTCTTAACGAGCCAGAAGTTATGGCCGTCCGAATCATCGATATCTACATGGTGCAACATCCACGGTGCAATGTGCAACATCCGTCCGACATGGCGAAACAGTGCCGTACAACTTTTAGAAATGCGTGCATGGATTTGAAACGGAATAGTACCATGGTGCACCACTCTCCAGCGATGGTAAATCGAAGACCAGCCACCGTAATCCTGTTTTACCGTAAAAATCCACGTGTCGAAAAAACGAAGGGTAAAAAACTTACGAGACCCGATTGAGATTCGGGTTGTCCTTTTTGGGCATTAATCTATTCGTTGACGGCTGAAAGCTGTCAAAGCCGTAGAACTAATCGAGGCCTTCATTTTGACAGGTCATGGCTCACGTAACTCTAAACGAGCCAGAAGTAACGGCCGCCCGAATAATCGATATCTACAGGGTGCAACATCCTCGGTGCAAGGTGCAACATCCGACCTAAATGGCGAAACAGTGCCGTATGACTTTTAGAAATGCGTGCATGGATTTGAAACGGAACAATACCATGGTGCACCACTCTCCAGCGATGGGAAGTCGAAGACGGGCCACGGTAATCCCGTTTTACCGTAAAAATCCACGTGTCGAAAAAACGAAGGGTAAAAAACTTACGAGAACCAATTGAGATTCGGGTACTCATTTTTGGGCGTTAATCTATCCGTTGATGGTTGAAAGCTGTCAAAACCGTAGAACTCATCGAGGCCTTCGTTTTGACAGGATATGGCTACCGTAACTCTAAACGAGCCAGAAGTTATGGCCGTCCGAATAATCGATATCTACAGGGTGCAACATCCACGGTGCAAGTGCAACATCCTTCCGAAATGGCGAAACAGTGTCGTACGACTTTTAGAAATGCGTGCATGGATTTGAAACGGAACAGTACCATGGTGCACCACTCTCCAACGATGGGAAGTCGAAGACGAGCCACGGTAATCCCGTTTTAAAGTAAAAATCCACGTGTCGAAAAAACGAAGGATAAAAAACTTACGAGACCCAATTGAGATTCGAGTTGTCCTTTTTGGGCATTAATCTACCCGTTGATGGCTGAAAGCTGTCAAAACCGTAGAACTCATCGAGGCCTTCTTTTTGACAGGTTATGGCTCCCGTAACTCTAAACGAGCCAGAAGTTATGGCCGTCCGAATAATCGATATCTACAGGGTGTAACATCCACGGTGCAAGGTGCGACTTCCGTCTGAAATGGCGAAACAGTGCCGTCCGACTTTTAGAAATATGTGCATGGATTTTAAATGGAACAGTACCATGGTGCATCACTCTCCAGCAATGGTAAATCGAAGACCAGTCACCGTAATCCCGTTTTAGCGTAAAAATCCACGTGTCTAAAAAACGAAGGGTAAAAAACTTACGAGACCCTATTGAGATTCGGGTTGTCCTTTTCGGGCATTAATCCATCTATTGACGGTTGAAAGCTGTCAAAGCCGTAAAACTCATCGAGGCCTTCGTTTTGACAGGTTATGGCTCCCGTAACTCTTAACGAGCCAGAAGTGATGGCCGTCCGGATAATCGATATCTACAGGGTGCAACATCCACGGCGCAAGGTACAACATCCGTCCGAAATGGCGAAACAGTGTCGTACGACTTTTAGAAATGCGTGCATGGATTTGAAACGGAACAGTACCATGGTGCACCACTCTCCAGTGATGGGAAGTCGAAGACGGGCCATGGTAATCCCGTTTTACCGTAAAAATCCACGTGTCGAAAAAACGAAGGGTAAAAAACTTACGAGACCCGATTGAGATTCGGGCTGTCCTTTATGGGAATTAATCTATCCATTGATGGATGAAAGCTGTCAAAGCCGTAGAACTCATCGAGGCCTTCGTTTTGACAGGTTATGGCCCCCGTAACTCTTAACGAGCCAGAAGTTATGGCCGTCCGAATAATCGATATCTACATGGTGCAACATCCACGGTGCAAGGTGCAACATCCGTCCGACATGGCGAAACAGTGCCGTACAACTTTTAGAAATGCGTGCATGGATTTGAAACGGCATAGTACCATGGTGCACCACTCTCCAGCAATGGTAAATCGAAGACCAGCCACCGTAATCCCGTTTTGCCGTAAAAATCCACGTGTCAAAAAAACGAAGGGTAAAAAACTTACGAGACCCGATTGAGATTCGGGTTGTCCTTTTTGGGCATTAACCTATGCGTTGACGGCTGAAAGCGGTCAAAGCCGTAGAACTAATCGAGGCCTTCGTTTTGACAGGTTATGGCTCCCGTAACTCTAAACGAGCTAGAAGTAATGACCGTCCGAATAATCGATATCTACAGGGTGCAACATCCTCGGTGCAAGGTGCAACATCCGTCCGAAATGGCGAAACAGTGCCGTATGACTTTTAGAAATGCATGCATGGATTTGAAACGGAACAATACCATGGTGCACCACTCTACAGCGATGGAAAGTCGAAGACGGGCTACTGTAATCCCGTTTTACCGTAAAAATCCACGTGTCGAAAAAACGAAGGGTAAAAAACTTACGAGAACCAATTGAGATTCGGGTTGTCCTTTTTCGGCATTAATCTATCCGTTGACGGCTGAAAGCTGTCAAAGCTGTAGAGCTCATCGAGGCCTTCGTTTTGACAGGTTATGGCTCCCGTAACTCTAAACGAGCCAGAAGTTATCGCCGTCCGAATAATCGATATCTACAGGGTGCAACATCCACGGTGCAAGGTGCAACATCCGTCCGGAATGGCGAAAAAGTGCCATACGACTTTTAGAAATGCATGAATCGATTTGAAACGGAATAGCACCATGGTGCACCGCTCTCCAGCGATGGGAAGTCAAAGACGGGCCATGGTAATCCCGTTTTACCGTAAAAATCCACGTGTCGAAAAAACGAAGGGTAAAAAACTTACGAGACCCGATTGAGATTCGGGTAGTCCTTTTTGGGCATTAATCTATCCGTTGACAGCTGAAAGCTGTCAAAGCCATAGAACTCATTGAGGCCTTCGTTTTGACAGGTTATGGCTCCCGTAACTCTAAACGAGCCAGAAGTTATGGCCGTCCGAATAATCGATATCTATAGGGTGCAACATCCACGGTGCAAGGTGCAACATCCTTCCGAAATGGAGAAACAGTGTCGTGTGACTTTTTGAAATGCGTGCATGGATTTGAAACGGAACTGTACCTTAATGCACCACTCTCCAGCGATGGGAAGTCGAAGACGGGCCACGGTAATCCCGTTTTACCGTAAAAATCCACGTGTCGAAAAAACGAAGGGTAAAAAACTTACGAGACCCGATTGAGATTCGGGTTGTCCTTTTTGGGCATTAATCTATCCGTTCATTGCTGGAAGCTGTCAAAACCGTAGAACTCATCGAGGCCTTCGTTTTGACAGGACATGGCTCCCGTAACTCTAAACGAGCCAGAAGTTATGGCCGTCCGAATAATCGATATCTACAGGGTGCAACATCCACGGTGCAAGTGCAACATCCGTCCGAAATGGCGAAACAGTGTCGTACGACTTTTAGAAATGCATGCATGGATTTGAAACGGAACAGTACCATGGTGCACCACTCTCCAGCGATGGGAAGTCGAAGACGAGCCACGGTAATCCCGTTTTACAGTAAAAATCCACGTGTCGAAAAAACGAAGGATAAAAAACTTACGAGACCCGATTGAGATTCGGGTTGTCCTTTTTGGGCATTAATCTATCCGTTGATTGCTGAAAGCTGTCAAAACCGTAGAACTCATCGAGGCCTTCTTTTTGACAGGTTATGGCTCCCGTAACTCTAAACGAGCCAGAAGTTATGGCCATCCGAATAATCGATATCTATAGGGTGCAACATCCACGGTGCAAGGTGCAACATCCGTCCGAAATGGCGAAACAGTGCCGTCCGACTTTTAGAAATACGTGCATGGATTTTAAACGGAATAGTACCATGGCGCATCACTCTCCAGCGATGGTAAATCGAAGACCAGCCACCGTAATCCCGTTTTACCGTAAAAATCCACGTGTCTAAAAAACGAAGGGTAAAAAACTTACGAGACCCTATTGAGATTCGGGTTGTCCTTTTTGGGCATTAATCTATCTATTGATGGCTGAAAGCTGTCAAAGCCGTAAAACTCATCGAGGCCTTCATTTTGACAGGTTATGGCTCCCGTAACTCTTAACGAGCCAGAAGTTATGGCCGTCCGGATAATCGATATCTACATGGTGCAACATCCACGACGCAAGGTGCAACATCCGTCCGAAATGGCGAAACAGTGTCGTATGACTTTTAGAAATGCGTTCATGGATTTGAAACGGAACAGTACCATGTTGCACCACTCTCCAGTGATGGGAAGTCGAAGACGGGCCACGATAATCCCGTTTTACCGTAAAAATCCACGTGTCGAAAAAACGAAGGGTAAAAAACTTACGAGACCCGATTGAGATTCGGGCTGTCCTTTATGGGAATTAATCTATCCATTGATGGATGAAAGTTGTCAAAGCCGTAGAACTCATCGAGGCCTTCGTTTTGACAGGTTATGGCTCCCGTAACTCTTAACGAGCCAGAAGTTATGGCCGTCCGAATAATCGATATCTACATGGTGCAACATCCACGGTGCAAGGTGCAACATCCGTCCGACATGGCGAAACAGTGCCGTACAACTTTTAGAAATGCGTGCATGGATTTGAAACGGAATAGTACCATGGTGCATCACTCTCCAGCGATGGTAAATCGTAGACCAGCCACCGTAATCCCGTTTTGCCGTAAAAATCCACGTGTCGAAAAAACGAAGGGTAAAAAACTTACGAGACCCGATTGAGATTCGGGTTGTCCTTTTTGGGCATTAATCTATGCGTTGACGGTGAAAGCTGTCAAAGCCGTAGAACTAATCGAGGCTTCCGTTTTGACAGGTTATGGCTCCCGTAACTCTAAACGAGCCAGAAGTAATGGCCGTCCGAATAATCGATATCTACAGGGTGCAACATTCACGGTGCAAAGTGCAACATCCGTCCGAAATGGCGAAACAGTGACGTATGACTTTTAGAAATGCGTGCATGGATTTGAAACGGAACAATACCATGGTGCACCACTCTCCAGTGATGGGAAGTCGAAGACGGGCCACGGTAATCCCGTTTTACCGTAAAAATCCACGTGTCGAAAAAACGAAGGGTAAAAAACTTACGAGAACCAATTGAGATCCGGGTTGTCCTTTTTGGGCATTAATCTATCCGTTGACGGCTGAAAGCTATCAAAGCCGTAGAACTCATCGAGGCCTTCGTTTTGATAGGTTATGGCTCCCGTAACTCTAAACGAGCCAGAAGTTATGGCCGTCCGAATAATCGATATCTACAGGGTGCAACATCCACGGTGCAAGGTGCAACATCCGTCCGGAATGGCGAAACAGTGCCGTACGACTTTTAGAAATGCATGCATGGATTTGAAACGGAACAGAACCATGATGCACCGCTCTCCAGCGATGGGAAGTCAAAGACGGGCCACGGTAATCCCGTTTTACCGTAAAAATCCACGTGTCGAAAAAACGAAGGGTAAAAAACTTACGAGACCCGATTGAGATTCGGGTTGTCCTTTTTGGGAAATAATCTATCCGTTGACGACTGAAAGCTATCAAAACCGTAGAACTCATCGAGGCCTTCGTTTTGACAGGTTATGGCTCCCGTAACTCTAAACGAGCCAGAAGTTATGGCCGTCTGAATAATCGATATCTACAGGGTGCAACATCCACGGTGCAAGGTGCAACATCCGTCCGAAATGGCGAAACAGTGTCGTATGACTTTTAGAAATGCATGCATGGATTTGAAACAGAACAGTACCTTGATGCACCACTCTCCAGCGATGTCAAGTCAAAGACGGGCCACGGTAATCCCGTTTTATCGTAAAAATCTACGTATCGAAAAAACGAAGGGTAAAAAACTTACGAGACCCGATTGAGATCCAGGTTGTCCTTTTTGGGCACTAATCTATCCGTTGATGGCTGAAAGCTGTCAAAACCGTAGAACTCATCGAGACCTTCGTTTTGACAGGTTATGGCTCCCGTAACTCTAAACGAGCCAGAAGTTATGGCCGTCCGAATAATCGATATCTACAGGGTGCAACATCCACGGTGCAAGGTGCAACATCCGTCCGAAATGGCGAAACAGTGTCGTACGACTTTTAGAAATACGTGCATGGATTTGAAACGGAACAGTACCATGGTGCACCACTCTCCAGCGATGGGAAGTCGAAAACGAGCCACGGTAATCCCGTTTTACCGTGAAAATCCACGTGTCGAAAAAACGAAGGATAAAAAACTTACGAGACCCAATTGAGATTCGGGCTGTCTTTTTTGGGTATTAATCCATCCATTGAGGGCTGAAGCTATCAAAACCGTAGAACTCATCGAGGCCTTCTTTTTGACAGGTTATGGCTCCCATAACTCTAAACGAGCCAGAAGTTATGGCCGTCCGAATAATCAATATCTACAGGGTGCACATCCACGGTGCAAGGTGCAACATCCGTCCGAAATGGCGAAACAGTGTCGTCCGACTTTTAGAAATACGTGCATGGATTTTAAACGGAACAGTACCATGGTGCATCACTCTCCAGCGATGGTAAATCGAAGACCATCCACCGTAATCCCGTTTTACCGTAAAAATCCACGTGTCTAAAAAACGAAGGGTAAAAAACTTACGGGACCTGATTGAGATTCGGGTTGTCCTTTTTGGGCATTTATGTATCTGTTGACGGTTGAAAGCTCTCAACGCTGAAAAACTCATCGAGGCCTTCGTTTTGACAGGTTATGGCTCCCGTAACTCTTATCGAGCCAGAAGTTATGGCCGTCCGAATAATCGATATCTACAGGATGCGACATCCACGGCGCAAGGGGCAACATACGTCCGAAATCGCGAAACAGTGCCGTACGACTTTTACAAATGCGTGCATGGATTTGAAACGGAACAGTACCATGGTGCACCACTCTCTGTAATGGGAAGTCGAAGACGGGCCACGGTAATCCCATTTTACCGTAAAAATCCACGTGGCGAAAAAACGAAGGGTAAAAAACTTACGAGACCCGATTGAGATTCGGGGTGTCCATTTTGGGCATTAATCTATCCGTTGACGGCAGAAAGCTGTCAAAGCTGTAGAACTCATCGAGGCCTTCGTTTTGACAGGTTATCGCTCCCGTAACTCTTAACGAGCCAGAAGTTATGGCCGTCCGAATAATCGATATCTACATGGTGCAACTTCCACGGTGGAAGGTGCAACATCCGTCCGATATGGCGAAACAGTGCCGTACAACTTTTAGAAATGCGTGCATGGATTTGAAACGGAATAGTACCATGGTGCACCACTCTCCAACGATGGTAAATCGAAGACCAGCCACCGTAATCCCGTTTTGCCGTAAAAATCCACGTGTCGAAAAAACGAAGGGTAAAAAACTTACGAGACCCGATTGAGATTCGGGTTGTCCTTTTTGGGCATTAATCTATGCATTGACGGCTGAAAGCTGTCAAAGCCGTAGAACTCATCGAGGCCTTCGTTTTAAAAGGTTATGGCTCCCGTAAATCTAAACGAGCCAGAAGTTATGGCCGTCCGAATAATCGATAACTACAGGGTGCAACATCCACTGTGCAAGGTGCAACATCCGTCCGAAATGGCAAAACAGTGCCGTATGACTTTTAGAAATGCGTGCATGGATTTGAAACGGAACAATACCATGTTCACCACTCTCCAGCGATGGAAAGTCGAAGACGGGCCACGGTAATCCCGTTTTACCGTAAAAATCCACGTGTCGAAAAAACGAAGGGTAAAAAACTTACGAGAACCGATTGAGATTCGGGTTGTCCTTTTTGGGCATTAATCTATCCATTGACGGCTGAAAGCTGTTAAAGCCGTAGAACTCATCGAGGCCTTCGTTTTGACAGGTTATGGCTCCCGTAACGCTAAACGAGCCAGAAGTTATGGCTGTCCGAATAATCGATATCTACAGGGTGCAACATCCACGGTGCAAGGTGCAACATCCGTCTGGAATGGCGAAACAGTGCAGTACGACTTTTAGAAATGCATGCATGGATTTGAAACGGAACAGTACCAAGGTGCACCACTCTCCAGCGATGGAAAGTCGAAGACGGGCCACGGTAATCCCGTTTTACCGTAAAAATCCACGTGTCGAAAAAACGAAGGGTAAAAAACTTACGAGACCCGATTGATATTCGGGTTGTCCTTTTTGGGCATTAATCTATCCGTTGACGGCTGAAAGCTGTCAAAGCCGTAGAACTCATCGAGGCCTACGTTTTGACAAGTAATGGCTCCCGTAACTCTAAACGAGCCAGAAGTTATGGCCGTCCGAATAATCGATATCTAGAGGGTGCAACATCCACGGTGCAAGGTGCAACATCCATCCGGAATGGCGAAACAGTGCCGTACGACTTTTAGAAATGCATGCATGGATTTGAAATGGAACAGTACCATGGTGCACCACTCTCCAGCGATGGGAAGTCGAAGACGGGCCACGGTAATCCCGTTTTACCGTAAAAATCCACGTGTCGAAAAAACGAAGGGTAAAAAACTTACGAGACTCAATTGAGATTCGGATTGTCCTTTTTGGGCATTAATCTATCCGTTGACGGCTGAAAACTGTCAAAGCCATAGAAATCATCGAGGCCTTCGTTTTACAGGTTATGGCTCCCGTAACTCTAAACGAGCCAGAAGTTATGGCCGTCCGAATAATCGATATCTACAGGGTGCAACATCCACGGTGCAAGGTGCAACATCCGTTCGAAATGGCGAAACAGTGCCGTATGACTTTTTGAAATGCGTGCATGCATTTGAAACGGAATAGTACTTTGGTGCACCACTCTCCAGCGATGGTAAGTCGACGACGGGCCACGGTAATCCCATTTTACCGTAAAAATCCACGTGTCGAAAAAACGAAGGGTAAAAAACTTACGAGACCCGATTGAGATTCGGGTTGTCCTTTTTGGGCATTAATCTATCCGTTGATGGCTGAAAGCTATCAAAACCGCAGAACTCATCGAGGCCTTCGTTTTGACAGGTTATGGCTCCCGTAACTCTAAACGAGCCAGAAGTTATGGCCGTCCGAATAATCGATATCTACAGGGTGCAACATCCACGGTGCAAGGTGCAACATCCGTCCGAAATGGCGAAACAGTGTCGTACGACTTTTAGAAATGCGTGCGTGGATTTGAAACGGAACAGTACCATGGTGCACCACTCTCCAGCGATGGGAAGTCGAAGACGAACCACGGTAATCCCGTTTTACCGTAAAGATCCACGTGCCGAAAAAACGAAGGATAAAAAACTTACGAGACCCGATTGAGATTCGGGTTGTCCTTTTTGGGCATTAATCTATCCGTTGACAGCTAAAAGCTTTCAAAACCATAGAACTCATCGAGGCCTTCTTTTTGACAGGTTATGGCTCCCGTAACTCTAAACGAGCCAGAAGTTATGGCCGTCCGAATAATCGATATCTATAGGGTGCAACATCCACGGTGCAAGGTCCAATATCCGTCCGAAATGGCGAAACAATGCCGTCCGACTTTTGGAAATACGTGCATGGATTTTAAACGAAACAGTACCATGGTGCATCACTCTCCAGCGATGGTAAATCGAAGACCAGCCACCGTAATCCCGTTTTACCGTAAAAATCCATGTGTCTAAAAAACGAAGGGTAAAAAACTTACGAGACTCGATTGAGATTCGGGTTGTCCTTTTTAGGCATTAATCTATCTGTTGATGGCTGAAAGCTGTCAAAGCCGTAAAACTCATCGAGGCCTTCGTTTTGACAGGTTATGGATCTCGTAACTCTTAACGAGCCAGAAGTTATGGCCATCCGAATAATCGATATCTACAGGGTGCAACATCCACTGCGCAAGGTGCAACATCCGTTCGAAATGGCGAAACAGTGCCGTACGACTTTTAGAAATGCGTGCATGGATTTGAAACGGAACAGTAGCATGGTGCACCACTCTCCAGTGATGGGAAGTCGAAGACGGGCCACGGTAATCCCGTTTTACCGTAAAAATCCACGTGTCGAAAAAACGAAGGGTAAAAAACTTACGAGACCCGATTGAGATTCGGGTTGTCCATTTTGGGCATTAATCTATCCGTTGACGGTAGAAAGCTGTCAAAGCCGTAGAAATCATCGAGGCCTTCGTTTTGACAGGTTATGGCTCCCGTAACTCTTAACGAGCCAGAAGTTATGGCCGTCCGAATAATCGATATCTACACGGTGCAACATCCACGGTTCAAGGTGCAACATCCGTCCGACATGGCGAACAGTGCCGTACAACTTTTAGAAATGCGTGCATGGATTTGAAACGGAATAGTACCATGGTGCACCACTCTCCAGCGATGGTAAATCGAAGACCATCCACCGTAATCCAATTTTGCCGTAAAAATGCACGTGTCGAAAAAACGAAGGGTAAAAAACTTACGAGACCCGATTGATATTTGGGTTGTCGTTTTTGGGCATTAATCTATGCGTTGGCGGCTGAAAGCTGTCAAAGCCGTAGAACTCATCGAGGCCTTCGTTTTGAAAGGTTATGGCTCCCGTAACTCTTAATGAGCCAGAAGTTATGGCCGTCCGATTAATCGATATCTACATGGTGCAACATCAACGGTGCAAGGTGCAACATCCGTCCGACATGGGGAAACAGTGCCGTACAACTTTTAGAAATGCGTGCATGGATTTGAAACGGAACAGTACCATGGTGCACCACTCTCCAGCGATGGTAAATCGAAGACCAGCCACCGTAATCCCGTTTTGCCGTAAAAATCCACGTGTCGAAAAAACGAAGGGTAAAAAACTTACGAGAACCGATTGAGATTCGGGTTGTCCTTTTTGGGCATTAATCTATCCGTTGACGGCTGAAAACTATCAAAGCCGTAGAAACCATCGAGGCCTTCGTTTTGACAGGTTATGGCTCCCGTAACTCTAAACGAGCCAGAAGTTATGGCCGTCCGAATAATCAATATCTACAGGGTGCAACATCCACGGTGCAAGGTGCAACATCCGTCCGGAATGGCGAAACAGTGCCGTACGACTTTTAGAAATGCATGGATGGATTTGAAACGGAAAAGTATCATGGTGCACCACTCTCCGGCGATGGGAAGTAGAAGACGGGCCACGGTAATCCCGTTTTACCGTAAAAATCCACGTGTCGAAAAAACGAAGGGTAAAAAACTTACGAGACCCGATTGATATTCGGGTTGTCCTTATTGGGCATTAATCTATCCGTTGACGGCTGAAAGCTGTCAAAGTTGTAGAACTCATCGAGGCCTTCGTTTTGACAGGTTATGGCTCCCATAACTCTAAACGAGCCAGAAGTTATGGTCGTCCGAATAATCGATATCTACAGGGTGCAACATCCACGGTGCAAGGTGCAACATCCGTCCGAAATGGAGAAACAGTGTCGTATGACTTTTAGAAATGCGTGCATGGATTTGAAATAGAACAATACCTTGGTGCACCACTCTCCAGCGATAGGAAGTCGAAGACGGGCCACGGTAATCCCGTTTTACGGTAAAAATCCACGTGTCGAAAAAACGAAGAGTAAAAAACTTACGAGAACCAATTGAGATTCGGGTTGTCCTTTTTGGGCATTAACCTATCCGTTGACGGCTGAAAGCTGTCAAAGCCGTAGAACTCATCGAGGCCTTAGTTTTGACAGGTTATGGCTCCCGTAACTCTAAACGAGCCAGAAGTTATGGTCGTCCGAATAATCGATATCTACAGGGTGCAACATCCACGGTGCAAGGTGCAACATCCGTCCGGAATGGCGAAACAGTGTCGTATGACTTTTAGAAATGCATGCATGGATTTGAAATGGAACAGTACCATGGTGCACCACTCTCCAGCGATGGGAAGTCGAAGACGGGCCACGGTAATCCCGTTTTACCGTAAAAATCCACGTGTCGAAAAAGCGAAGGGTAAAAAACTTACGAGACCCAATTGAGATTCGGGTTGTCCTTTTTGGGCATTAATCTATCCGTTGACGGCTGAAAGCTGTCAAAGCCGTAGAACTCATCGAGGCCTTCGTTTTGATAGGTTATGGCTCCCGTAACTCTAAACGAGCCAGAAGTTATGGCCGTCCGAATAATCGATATCTACAGGGTGCAACATCCACGGTGCAAGGTGCGACATCCGTTCGTAATGGCGAAACAGTGCCGTATGACTTTTAGAAATGCGTGCATGCATTTGAAATGGAACTGTACTTTGGTGCACCACTCTCCAGCGATGGTAAGTCGAAGACGGGCCACGGTAATCCCGTTTTACCGTAAAAATGCACGTGTCGAAAAAACGAAGGGTAAAAAACTTACGAGACCCGATTGAGATTCGGGTTGTCCTTTTTGGGCATTAATCTATCCGTTGATGGCTGAAAGCTATCAAAACCGTAGAACTCATCGAGGCCTTCGTTTTGACAGGTTATGACTCCCGTAACTCTAAACGTGCCAGAAGTTATGGCCGTCCGAATAATCGATATCTACAGGGTGCAACATCCACGGCGCAAGGTGCAACATCCGTCCGAAATGGCGAAACAGTGTCGTACGACTTTTAGAAATGCGTGCATGGATTTGAAATGGAACAGTACCATGGTGCACCACTCTCCAGCGATGGGAAGTCGTAGACGAGCCACGGTAATCCCGTTTTACCGTAAAAATCCACGTGTCGAAAAAACGAAGGATAAAAAACTTACGAGACCCGATTGAGATTCGGGTTGTCCTTTTTGGGCATTAATCTATCTGATGACGGCTGAAAGCTGTCAAAACCGTAGAAATCATCGAGGCCTTCTTTTTGACAGGTTATGGCTCCCGTAACTCTAAACGAGCCAGAAGTTATGGCCGTCCGAATAATCGATGTCTACAGGGTGCAACATCCACAGCGCAAGGTGCAACATCTGTCCGAAATGGCGAAACAGTGCCGTCCAACTTTTAGAAATACGTGCATGGATTTTAAACGGAACAGTACCATAGTGCATCACTATCCAGCGATGGTAAATCGAAGACCAGCCACCGTAATCCCGTTTTACCGTAAAAATCCACGTGTCTAAAAAACGAAGGGCAAAAAACTTACGAGACCCGATTGAGATTCGGGTTGTCCTTTTTGGGCATTAATCTATCCGTTGACGGTTGAAAGCTGTCAAACCGTAGAAGTCATCGAGGCCTTCATTTTGACAGGTTATGGCTCCCGTAACTCTAAACAAGCCAAAAGTTATGGCCGTCCGAATAATCGATATCTACAGGGTGCAACATCCACGGTGCAAGGTGCAACTTCTGTCCGGAATGGCCAAACAGTGCCGTACGACTTCTAGCAATGCATGCATGGATTTGAAATGGAACAGTACCATGGTGCACCACTCTCAAGCGATGGGAAGTCGAAGACGGGCCACGGTAATCCCATTTTACCGTAAAAATCCACGTGTCGAAAAAACGAAGGGTAAAAAACTTACGAGACCCGATTGAGATTCGGGTTGTCCTTTTTGGGCATTAATCTATCCGTTGATGGCTGAAAGCTGTCAAAGCCGTAGAACTCATTGAGGCCTTCGTTTTGACAGGTTATGGCTCACGTAATTCTAAACGAGGCAGATGTTATGGCCTTCCGAATAATCGATATCCACAGGGTGCAACATCCACGGTGCAAGGTGCAACATCCGTCCGAAATGGCGAAGCAGTGCCGTATGACTTTTAGAAATGCGTGCATGGATTTGAAACGGAACAGTACCTTAGTGCACCACTCTCCAGCGATGGGAAGTCGAAGACGGGCCACGGTAATCCCGTTTTACCGTAAAAATCTACGTGTCGAAAAAACGAAGGGTAAAAAACTTACGAGACCCGATTGAGATTCGGGTTGTCCTTTTTGGGCATTAATCTATCCGTTGATGGCTGAAAGCTATCAGAACCGTAGAACTCGTCGAGGCCTTCGTTTTGACAGGTTATGGCTCCTGTAACTCTAAACGAGCCAGAAGTTATGGCCGTCCGAATAATCGATATCTACAGGGTGCAACATCCACGGTGCAAGGTGCAACATCCGTCCGAAATGGCGAACAGTGTCGTACGACTTTTAGAAATGCGTGCATGGATTTGAAACAGAACAGTACCATGGTGCACCACTCTCCAGCGATGGGAAGTCGAAGACGAGCCACGGTAATCCCGTTTTACCGTAAAAATCCACATGTCGAAAAAACGAAGGATAAAAAACTAACGAGACCCGATTGAGATTGGGGTTGTCCTTTTTGGGCATTAATCTATCCGTTGACGGCTGAAAGCTGTCAAAATCATAGAACTCATCGAGGCCTTCTTTTTAATAGGTTATGGCTCCCGTAACTCTAAACGAGCCAGAAGTTATGGCCGTCCGAATAATCGATATCTACAGGGTGCAACATCCACAGTGCAAGGTGCAACATCTGTCCGAAATGGCGAAACAGCGCCGTCCGACTTTTAGAAATACGTGCATGGATTTTAAACGGAACAGTACCATGGTGCATCATTCTCCAGCGATGGTAAATCGAAGACCAGCCACCGTAATCCCGTTTTACCGTAAAAATCCACGTGTCTAAAAAACGATGGATAAAAAACTTACGAGAGCCGATTGAGATTCGGGTTGTCCTTTTTGGGCATTAATCTATCTGTTGACGGCTGAAAGCTGTCAAAGCCGTAAAACTCGTTGAGGCTTTCGTTTTGACAGGATATGGCTCCTGTAACTCTTAACGAGCCAGAAGTTATGGCCGTCCGAATAATCGATATCTACAGGGTGCAACATCCATCCGAAATGGTGAAACAGTGCCGTACGACTTTTAGAAATGCGTGCATGGATTTGAAACGGAACAGTACCATGGTGCACTACTCTGCAGTGATGGGAAGTCGAAGACGGGCCTCGGTAATCCCGTTTTACCGTAAAAATCCACGTGTCGGAAAAACGAAGGGTAAAAAACTTACGAGACCCGATTGAGATTCGGGTCGTCCTTTTTGGGCATTAATATATCCGTTGACGGCAAAATGCTATCAAAGCTGTAGAACTCATCGAGGCCTTCGTTTTGACAGGTTATGGCTCCCGTAACTCACAACGAGCCAGAAGTTATGGCCGTCCGAATAATCGACATCTACATGGTGCAACATCCACGGTGCAAGGTGCAACATCCGTCCGACATGGCGAAACAGTGTCGTACAACTTTTAGAAATGCATGCATGGATTTGAAACGGAATAGTACCATGGTGCACCACTCTCCAGCGATGGTAAATCGAAGACCAGCCACCGTAATTCCGTTTTGCCGTAAAAATCCACGTGTCGAAAAAACATGGGTAAAAAATTTACAAGACCCGATTGAGATTCGGGTTGTCCTTTTTGGGCATTAATCTATGCGTTGACGGCTGAAAGCTGTCAAAGCCGTATAAATCATCGAGGCCTTCGTTTTGACAGGTTATGGCTCTCGTAAATCTAAACGAGCCAAAAGTTATGGCCGTCCGAATAATCGATATCTACAGGGTGCAACATCCACAGTGCAAGGTGCAACATCCGTCCGAAATGGCGAAACAGTGCCGTATGACTTTTAGAAATGCGTGCATGGATTTGAAACGGAACAATACCATGGTGCACCATTCTCCAGCGATGGGAAGTCGAAGACGGGCCCCGGTAATCCCGTTTTACCGTAAAAATCCACGTGTCGAAAAAACGAAAGGTAAAAAACTTACGACAACCGATGGAGATTCGGGTTGTCCTTTTTGGGCATTAATCTATCCGTTGATGGCTGAAAGCTGTCAAAGCCATAAAACTCATCGAGGCCTTCGTTTTGACAGGTTATGGCTCCCGTAACTCTAAACGAGCCAGAAGTTATGGCCGTCCGAATAATCGATATCTACAGGGTGCAACATCAACGGTGCAAGGTGCAACATCCGTCCGGAATGGCGAAACAGTGTCGTACGACTTTTAGAAATGCATGCATGGATTTGAAATGGAATAGTATCATGGTGCACCACTCTCCAGCGATGGGAAGTAGAAGACGGGCCACGGTAATCCCGTTTTACCGTAAAAATCCACGTGTCGAAAAAACGAAGGGTAAAAAACTTACGAGACCCGATTGAGATTCGGGTTGTCCTTTTTGGGCAATAATCTATCCGTTGGTGGCTGAAAGCTGTCAAAGTCATAGAACTCATCGAGGCCTTCGTTTTGACAGGTTATGGCTCTCATAATTCTAAACGAGCCAGAAGTTATGGTCGTCCAAATAATCGATATCTACAGGGTGCAACATCCACGGTGCAAGATGCAACATCCGTCCGAAATGGTGAAACAGTGCCGTATGACTTTTAGAAATGCGTGCATGGATTTGAAACGGAACAATAACATGGTGCACCACTCTCCAGCGATGGAAAGTCGAAGACCGGCTACCCGTTTTACCGTAAAAATCCATGTCTCGAAAAAACGAAGGGTAAAAAACTTACGAGAACCAATTGAGATTCGGGTAGTCCTTTTTGGGCATTAATCTATCCATTGATGGCTGAAAGCTGTCAAAGCCGTAGAACTCATCGAGGCCTTCGTTTTGAGAGGTTATGGCTCCCGTAACTCTAAACGAGCCAGAAGTTATGGCCGTCGGAATAATCGATATCTACAGGGTGCAACATCCACGGTGCAAGGTGCAACATCCGTCCGGAATGCCGAAACAGTGCCGTACAACTTTTAGAAATGCATGCATGGATTTGAAACGGAACAGTATCATGGTGCATCACTCTCCAGCGATGGGAAGTCGAAGACGGGCCAACGTAATCCCGTTTTATCGTAAAAATCCACATGTCGAAAAAAAGAAGGGTAAAAAACTTACGAGACCCGATTGAGATTCGGGTTGTCCTTTTTGGGCATTAATCTATCCGTTGACGGCTGAAAACTGTCAAACCCGTAGAACTCATCGAGGCCTTCGTTTTGATAGGTAATGGCTCCCGTAACTCTAAACGAGCCAGAAGTTATGGCCATCCGAATAATCGATATCTACAGGGTGCAACACCCACCGTGAGGGGTGCAACATCCGTCCGGAATGGCGAAACAGTGCCGTACGACTTTTTGAAATGCGTGCATGGATTTGAAACGGAACAGTACCATGGTGCACCACTCTTCAGCAATGGGAGGTCGAAGACAGGTCACGGTAATCCCGTTTTACCATAAAAATCCCCGTGTCGAATAAACGAAGGGTAAAAAACTTACGAGACCCGGTTGAGATTCGGGTTGTCCTTTTTGGGCATTAATCTATCCGTTGAAGGCTGAAAGCTGTCAAGGCCGTAGAACTCATCGAGCCCTTCGTTATGACAGGTTATGGCTCCCTAACTCAAAACGAGCCAGAAGTTATGGACGTCTGAATAATCGATATCAACAGGGTGCAACATCCATGGAGTAAGGTGCAACATCCATCAGAATTGGCGAAACAGTGCCGTACGACCTTTAGAAATGCGTGCATGGATTTGAAACGGAACAGTTTCATGGTGCACCACTCTCTAGCGATGGTAAATTGAAGACCAGCCACCGTAATCCCGTTTTACCGTAAAAATCCACGTGTCGAAAAAATGAAGGGTAAAAAACTTACGAGACCCGATTGGGATTCAGGTTGACCTTTTTGGGAATTAATCTATCCGTTAACGGCTGAAAGCTGTCAAAGCCATAGAACTTATCGAGGCCTTCATTTTGATAGGTTATGGCTCCCGTAACTCTAAACGAGCCAGAAGTTATGGCCGTCCGAATAATCGATATCTACAGGGTGCAACATCCACGGTGCACCGTGCAACATCCGTCCGAAATGGCAAAACAGTGCCGCATGACTTTTAGAAATGCATGCATGGATTTGAAACAGAACAGTACCATGGTGCACCACTCTCCAGCGATGGGAAGTCGAAGACGGGCCACGGTAATCCCGTTTTACCGTAAAAATCCACGTGTCGAAAAAACGAAGGGTAAAAAACTTACGGGACCCGATTGAGATTCGGGTTGTCCTTTTTGGGCATTAGTATATCCGTTGATGGCTGAAAGCTGTCAAAGCCGTAGAACTCATCGAGGCCTTCGCATTGACAGGTTATGGCTCCCGTAACTCTAAACGAGCCAGAAGTTATGCCCGTCCGAATAATCGATATCTACAGGGTGCAACATCGACGGTGCAAGGTGCAACATCCGTCCGAAATGGCGAAACAGTGTCGTACGACTTTTAGAAATGCGTGCATGGATTTGAAACGGAACAATACCATGGTGCACCACTCTCCAGCGATGGTAAATCGAAGACGGGCCACGGTAATCCCGTTTTACCGTAAAAATCCACATGTCGAAAAAACGAAAGCTAAAAAACTTACGTGACCCGATTGAGATTCGGGTTGTACTTTTTGGGCATTAATCTATCCGTTGACGGCTGAAAGCTGTCAAAGCCGTAGAACTCATCGAGGCCTTCGTTTTGACAGGTTATGGCTCCCGTAACTCTTAAAGAACCAGAATTTATGGCCGTCCGAATAATCGATATCTACAGGGTGCAACATCCACGGTGCAAGGTGCAACATCCGTTCGAAATGGCGAAACAGTGCCGTACGACTTTTAGAAATGCGTGCATGGATTTGAAACGAAACAGTACCATGGTGCACCACTCTCCAGCGATGGTAAATCGAAGACCAGCCACCGTAATCCCGTTTTGCCGTAAAAATCCAATTGTCGAAAAAACAAAGGGTAAAAAACTTACGAGACCCGATTGAGATTCGGGTTGTCCTTTTTGGGCATTAATATATCCGTTGATGGCTGAAAGCTGTCAAATCCGTTGAACTCATTGAGGCTGTGACGACCCGTATTTTACGAGTCGACAAATCGTAGAATAGTTGTCATTAGGTCGTTAGTATTGGTTATGTTGTCCAGAGCTTAAGTCGTGTGGGAGTTAGCTCGTGTGAGCGACTTAAGGTAGTTAGCGGGTTAGTGGTAGTAGTCGCCGACTCAAGGTTTTGGTACGACCTAAGGAGTTGGGACGGCTTAAGAGGTTGACAGACCCATAGAAGTAAGCAACCTATGGGAATTGACCGACCCAAGGAGCTAGCGACCTAAGGGGTGGACCAAGTTAAGAAATTGGAGCGACCTAGTAGTAATCCGGTTTAAGACAGTAACCAACCTAGCGATTCGACCGACCTAAGTATAGTGGACGACCTAGGAGTTAACGACTCATAGATGAGACCGACCTATAGTCGACGACTTAAGATTTAACGGCTTAGGGAGATAGCGACTTATAGGGGTTAACGACCTAAGTATTGGACCGACTCATGGGAAGGGACGACCTAAAGGATGGAACGATCTAAGGGTTAGTGGCTTAGGTCGTAAGACTCTGTGGGTTTGGATAAGTCGTAAAAGAGTTAAGGATAGGTTGGCCATATGGTTAAGTCATTAGGTCGGCTATGCCGTGTTGTGGTTAAGTCGCGTATGTGTTCGTGTGTGTGTGGTCTTAGGTCGGCTATGCGTTGGGTTGGCAGTGTGTTAGGTAGTTGGGTCGACACCTAGTTAGGTCGTGTATCGTTCAGTCGTGTAGAAGCTTGAGTCGGTAGGTCATTAGGTTGGCAAGGGTTGAGTCGTGACCGACTTAGGGGCGAACGAGTTAAGGGATTTCTGCCTATAAATAGAGGGGTTTGGTTCACTTCTTGGCCTCGGGTTTTGAAGCGACGAAGTGCTGCCATTTTGAGAGCTCGACTATGACACTTCTTCACTTCCTTTCTCCACTCTAATCAAGTGCTTCCTTCCACCCAAGATTGAAGATCAAATCGAAGATTCAAGAGCCAAAGTTGAAGATCTCCATCCTTCAAAGAGAGATTTCATCATTTGGAGGGAAACCTTGTCGGATCAAGCTAGATCCTTTGCTATCCAGATCTGAAGTTAGTTGCTTTTGAAGTGTTTAGGTGATTCGGTGAGTGGTAGTTATCTCTCACACGGACCCAAAGGAGTATATTGGATCAGTGGCTTGTTTTTGTGTTAAAGATAGTGATTTCATGCATTTTCCTTAAGTCTGCATATAGATCCATCGTTAATAAAGCTTTGATATCCATTTTACTATATGTTAACCTATGCTAGTTCATTCAACAAGATAATACTTAGAATTCATGCTTGTTGGATTTGGACCCTTTAATTACGGAATTGACATTATTGTTATAACTGTTTATTTAGATCTTATTTGAATGATTGATTACATGGATGAATGATTGATTTGATTGATTAGTTGATTAGTGATTGAATTTGGACAAGTTGGTCGAAGATGATTCAAAAGCTAAGTGGAAAGGCTCTTGAATAAGGAAAGCTGCCGTGGCATATGAAGCGGATGATAAAGCTCATATGGATAGATTTGATCATGATGTTAAGATGGGACTTTGCTATGATGTGACGAGGCAAAGCATGATGTTGAGATGGGACTTTGCTATGATGCGATGAAGCAAAGCATGATATGAGAAAGCCTTAGTTTAATCCTGACGGGATCATTCTAAGCATGTTGATAACTCGGTGATGTGGTCCGAGTTTGTGGACAATGGTTGGCTCGAGAGGCGCTTGAGCTAGTATGTGAATAGTCGTCGAGGAGGATGACTAGAAGGCTGAGATTTCATCGTTATTGAAGGTTCTAGCATGCTCAAAGAAAGAGTACGTTGGGACGGGTCACGACGACGTTCCAGACACGGGTCACGATGACGTGTTAGTACTCTGGGCAGATTCGATAGTCCTAGGCACGGGTCACGACGACGTGCGGAGTTATGTCTAGAACCGAGGTTACCATTAGCCCTTGGCGGACGGATGAAATAATGGGCCGGTCATTCAATTAACGGTGAAATCGAGGCAATGATAACAGTGATAGCCAGAGTCATGGATGTTTGGATGTTTTGGTTGTATCGTCGCTTGGGCCAAGAGCGATGTTTTCGGAGTGCTTACCTGATCTTGGTTTAGGCCTTGGGGGTTTGTACTTGGAAAACATCGACCTTGACTTGAGTGATAATTACCTTACTTTAATTGTCTTCTTTGCTATGTTTATTTCTGCTTAGTGTGTCTGGGGGCTATCACTGTAGAAAGAGGTGGAGTGGGATGGTTGAGTTCCTATTCCTTTTTACCCCCTTATGCTCTTTTGGTATGTTTGATAGTTGATTTACTACTCACTAAGACTTTTGTCTGACTCAAGGTTTTACGTTTAACTCTTATCACCTTGGGCTGTTCATCCATGTTGGGATGGGCAGACTAGGTAGCAGGTGACAGGTGCTGTTCTTGGTCACCAACGTTGTTGATGACGAAGACGAGCTGGAGGCTTTTGCATACTGTTTTCTTACTATATGTACTGGATGTTCCGCTGTTTGTTTGATACTCTGAGAGTTATGTAGTGAGGCTTGATGTATTGACTAATCAGATGTTTGTATAAAACCACTATGAGTTTATATGATAAGATTCTGTTCTATGAGCTTCACTATGTATACTTTTCTATTGTACTTTATCCCTGCGCTGTGAGTAATATGACAGAGTTTATTGTTTTACCTTACCCTGATGATCGTCCATGGCGGCCTGGCACACTTTTCAGCGCATTATAATCCGGTTGGGTGCAGGAGTCATGGGCGGTCGTCACATTTGGTATCAGAGCCTTGGTTAATCGATTTTAGCCAACGCTCGCTGACATAACTACGTATGAGAGACGTAATTGTATTTTGGTGGATAATTACTATATATAATATAGTAGCCTAGAAGGATTTGAACTCCTTATGTAGTTGTTTCTCAAGGTGTTCTAATCATTCTTCTTTTTATCGATATTAAGAATGAGTCGAAGAGAGAGACAAGCTGCTAGGGAAGGCCGTGCTTCTGAGGGAGTTGCTGATTATGCTGCTATGTTTGAGGCCATGATGACTTCAATCATGAGAAGGATACCAACTCCAGGGCCATCAGTAGATGTTGGGGTTCAAGTTCAAGCTCCAAAACCAGTGGATTTTGCTAAGTTGTGTAAAGACTATACTGCTCTTGGAGGAAAGGTTTTCTTGGGAACAGAATCAACCATAGAAGTCCAGAGATGGATAGATGCTTGTAGAAGGATCTTTGGTGATTTGGGAATTGAGGATGCAACTAAGAGGAAGCTTGCATCAAGACAGCTTCAGGGAAGAGCTTCTGATTGGTGGAACTCTATCACCATTGATACTCCAGAGGAAGAGATCACTTGGGAGCAATTCCAAGCTAGATTTGAAGCTAAGTTCATTTCTACATCTCAGAAATCTGTTCTGTTTAAGAAGTTTGTGGAACTCAAGCAAGGTGGAAGACCAGTTCTTAAGTATGTTTCTGATTTTGAAGCTTTGTCTAAGTATGCTCGGTCATATATTGAATCTCCCTATCAGAAGAATGAGAAGTTTGTGACAGGCTTGGACAGTTATCTTGGGAGGCAGTTGGTGGATCATTTGGATGACCCATTTGAGAAGCTCGTGGAGAAAGCTCTCAGGCATGAGAATTTGTTTCCTAAAGAAGGATATGTTGTTGCTGCTACCAAGGAGCAAAGTGGAAACAAGAAGAGGAAGCAGCAACAACAGAAGGGTAAGGATGGCCAGAAGAAGCTGAAGGGTGAAGTGACCTGCTATAATTGTCGGCAGAAAGGTCATCTCTCCAGAGATTGCAAGAATCCGAGAGTGCTAGTGAAGTGCCACAACTGTGACAAACCGGGGCATATCAAAAGGAATTGTCCAGAACCGAGGAAGGACAAGCGGATTGTGCAAGCTTATGCTTTGGGGGCTGTGCCATCATCTTTGAAAGTTCCTACTGCTGAAGAGGAGGGAAAGAGTGTGGAGGTTCAAGGTACTCTTTCCATTTGTGGTGTTCCAGTTAGAGTGTTATTTGTTACTGGGGCGTCGCATTCCTTTGTTTGTAGTGAACTTATAGGCCGGTTGGGTTTGGAACCGGATATTGTTGATAGACCATTGGTTGTGACTAATCCAGTTGGGGGTTCGTCTTGTTTGTGTATGGTATGCCGTGGTCTAGTTGTATCGAGTCATGATTGCTCTTTTGTTTGTGATTGTTTTGTTCTGAACTTTGCGGGGTTCAGAATTATTCTGGGTATGGACTGGCTTAGGAAGTATGCGGCAAGGGTTGATTGTAAGAGGCTGGAGGTGACAGTCGAGAATGTGGAGGGGCGAAAGGTTGTGATACAATGTAAGCATGAAGAAGGCGTCTTCATGAGCTTCATGTATTCGCTGGTTGTTCCACGGGATGGACTGTCATCGGTGCCTATTGTGAATGGATTTGAGGATGTCTTTGACGAGGTCAAAGGGTTACCGCCGCATAGGGAGATCGAGTTTCGTATCGATCTAGTTGAGGGAGCCAGACCTGTTGTGATGCCTCTTAGGCAGATGGCGCCTAGGGAACAGCAAGAGTTGAAGGTGCAAGTTGATGACCTTTTACAGAAAGGATTCATTCGGCGTAGTGTGTCCGAATGGGGTGCACCAATTGTGTTTGCAAGCAAAGCGGATGGATCGTTGAGGTTGTGTGTGGATTATCGTGAGCTGAATAAAGTGACTAAGAAGAACAAGTATCCATTGCCGAGAATAGATGACTTGTTTGATCAGCTTCACGAAGCTAAGGTGTTTTCTCAGATGGATTTGGCAACGGGATTTCACCAGTTGAGAGTGGCAAAGGATAGTGTTCCAAAGACTGCTTTTAGGACACCATCTGGTTTCTATGAGTGGCTGGTAATGCCGTTTGGATTGACCAATGCACCAGCATATTTTGTGGATCTTATGAATAGAGTATTCAGGGATCAGTTGAACAAGTTTGTACTTGTGTTCGTGGATGATATTCTGATTTATTCTAGAACTGAGGAAGAGCACAAGACACATTTGCAGATTGTTTTGGAAATCTTGCGGAAACATCAGCTGAAGGCTAAGTTTTCGAAGTGTCACTTCTGGAAGAGCGAAGTGAGGTTCTTAGGCCATGTTATCTCTGGAAGTGGAATAGCAGTTGATCCCGCTAAGGTGGCAGCAATCCAGGATTGGGTTAGACCTAAGAATGCATCTGATGTGAGAAGTTTTCTTGGATTAGCAGGATATTATCGACGGTTTATCAAAGACTTTTCCAAGGTAGCTGCACCATTAACAGGATTGACGAAAAAGAACCAAGTGTTCAGATGGGATACTAAGTGTGAGCAAGCTTTCGAAATCCTGAAAGAGCGATTGACAAGTGCTCCTGTTTTGGCTATTCCAAGTGGGAATGAGGAGATGGTGATTTACACCGATGCATGTGGTACTGGACTTGGAGCAGTGCTAATGCAGAAGGATAAGGTTGTTGTGTATGCAAGTCGACAACTGAAGCCGCATGAAAGGAATATCCGACTCATGATTTGGAGTTAGCGGCGATTGTATTTGCTTTGAAGATGTGGAGACATTACCTATTGGGAGTTCGATTTGAGTTGTTTACAAATCATAAGTCGTTGAATTATCTCTTTTCTCAGAAGGATTTGAATCTCCGGCAGCAACGATGGCTAGAGTTTTTAGCATCATATGCTTTTGGGATAGCCTATACTCCGGGAAAAGGTAACGTAGTGGCAGATGCGTTAAGTAGAAGACATGCAGGGTTGGGAGTCATGTTTTCGGAATGGAAGAGTCTCGAGTATTTAGCTGGATTTGACTTCAGGCCTAGATGTGAATTGGAACCTGAGATGTTGGCAAACTTATTGATAAGACCTACTCTAGTGGAAAGAATTGGAGAGAGCCAAAAGCGAGACGATAAGCTTGTCAAGATTATCCATGATTTGGAATCTGGATCAGACCCAAAGATGGATAAAGGATTCGAAGTCGATCAAGTGGGTTGGCTTCGGAAACAAGGACGACTAGTTGTTCCCGATATAAATGGATTGAGAGATGAAGTTCTGAAGGAAAGTCATCACCCGAAGCTGACAATTCATCCAGGTGGAAATAAGATGTATCGGGATATGAAGAGAATCTATTATTGGGAAGGTACGAAAAGGGATGTTGGAAATTTTATTTCCAAGTGCATGAACTGCCAGTTGGTAAAAGCCGAACAGAAGAAGCCAAGTGGATTGCTTCAGCCATTAGAAGTTCCTACATGGAAGTGGGAGCAAATATCGATGGATTTTATTGATGGGTTACCTAGGACCAGAGCAGGAAATGAAGGGATTTGGGTAATCGTAGATCGTTTGACTAAGAGTGCAAGATTCATTCCTGTTCGAACAACCAGGACTGCATCGAAATTGGCTGAGTTGTATGTTAAGTGGATAGTTCGATTCCATGGTATTCCGAAGAGTATAGTGAGCGATCGAGACCCATTGTTCACTAGTGGATTTTGGAAGAGCTTCCAGGAAGTTTTGGGAACCAAGTTGTGTTTGAGTACAGCTTATCACCCTCAAACAGATGGTCAGTCTGAGAGAGTTAACCGAGTTTTGGAAGATCTCCTTAGAGCATGTGTTTTAGATTTCGGAGGATCATGGGAAGATCATCTTCATTTGGTGGAATTTGCATATAATAACAATTACCAGTCAAGTATTGGTATGGCACCGTATGAAGCACTATATGGAAGACCGTGTAACTCTCCGACATGTTGGTTGGAAACTGGAGAAAAGCTGATACTTGGGCCCGAAATGATTCGACAGACTTCGGATTGCATCGAGATCATTCGACGACGAATGAAGGCAGCCCAAGACCGTCAGAAAAGTTATGCCGATAAGCGTCGTAAGGATTTGGAATTCGACGTAGGCGATATGGTTTTAGTGAAGGTTTCTCCACTAAAGAATGTTGTTCGATTCGGGAAGAAAGGAAAGTTGACTACGAGATTTGTTGGACCATTCCCAATCATCGAGCGAATTGGAAAGCTCGCTTATAAGTTGGAATTACCAGAAAAGATGTCAGGGGTGCACAATGTTTTTCATGTATCGTATCTACGGAAGTATGTGCATGACTCGAATACCATGGTTTCTGTTGATAGCTATGAAGATTTAGAGGTTGATCCAGTTGTTACGAGACCTCGTAAGCCGCTTCGTGTTGTTGAAACCGACACGAAACAGCTTAGGAGGAAGACGATTACGTTGCTCAAGATACAATGGAGTGATGATGTTAACGACTATACATGGGAGGAGGAAGAGAGGATGAAAGCAGCTCATCCTGAACTCTTCGAGGTATGGCCCTAAGGTGTCGTGGAATCTCATGAATTTGTAACTTGTTCTAATCCTAGAATTCTGCATGCTAGGCTAGTAATTGGATGCATGGTTTGTTGATTGCTATGAATGGTAGGCATGCAGAATAGTTTTGGTTGCTCTTGATTGTTTGGAATTTCGGGGGCGAAATTCCTAAGGGGGAGAGAATGTGACGACCCGTATTTTACGAGTCGACAAATCGTAGAATAGTTGCCACTAGGTCGTTAGTATTGGTTATGTTGTCCAGAGCTTAAGTCGTGTGGGAGTTAGCTCGTGTGAGCGACTTAAGGTAGTTAGCGGGTTAGTGGTAGTAGTCGCCGACTCAAGGTTTTGGTACGACCTAAGGAGTTGGGACGGCTTAAGAGGTTGACCGACCCATAGAAGTAAGCAACCTATGGGAATTGACCGACCCAAGGAGCTAGCGACCTAAGGGGTGGACCAAGTTAAGAAATTGGAGCGACCTAGTAGTTAGCCGGTTTAAGACAGTAACCGACCAAGGGATTCGACCGACCTAAGTATAGTGGACGACTTAGGAGTTAACGACTCATAGATGAGACCGACCTATAGTGGACGACTTAAGAGTTAATGGCTTAGGGAGATAGCGACTTATAGGGGTTAACGACCTAAGTATTGGACCGACTCATAGGAAGGGACGACATAAAGGATGGAACGATCTAAGGGTTGGTGGCTTAGGTCGTAAGACTCTGTGTGTTTGGATAAGTCGTAAACGAGTTAAGGATAGGTCGGCCATATGGTTAAGTCGTTTGGTCGGCTATGCCATGTTGTGGTTAAGTCGTGTATGTGTTCGTATGTGCGTGGTCTTAGGTCGGCTATGCGTTGGGTTGGCTGTGTGTTAGGTAGTTGGGTCGGCACCTAGTTAGGTCGTGTATCGTTGAGTCGTGTAGAAGCTTGAGTCGGTAGGTCATTAAGTCGGCAAGGGTTGAGTCGTGACCGACTTAGGGGCGAACGAGTTAAGGGATTTCTGCCTATAAATAGAGGGCTTTGGTTCACTTCTTGGCATCGGGTTTTGAAGCGACGAAGTGCTGCCATTTTAAGAGCTCGACTACGACACTTCTTCACTTCCTTTCTCCACTCTAATCAAGTGCTTCCTTGCACCAAAGATTGAAGATCAAATCGAAGATTCAAGAGCCAAAGTTGAAGATCTCCATCCTTCAAAGAGAGATTTCATCATTTGGAGGGAAACCTTGTCGGATCAAGCTAGATCCTTTGCTGTCCAGATCTGAAGTTAGTTGCTTTTGAAGTGTTTAGGTGATTCGGTGAGTGGTAGTTATCTCTCACACGGACCCAAAGGAGTATATTGGATCGGTGGCTTGTTTGTGTGTTAAAGATAGTGATTTCACGCATTTTCCTTAAGTCTGCATATAGATCCATCGTTAATAAAGCTTTGATATCCATTTTACTATATGTTAACCTATGCAAGTTCATTCAACAAGGTAATACTTAGAATTCATGCTTGTTAGATTTGGACCCTTTAATTACGGAATTGCCATTATTGTTATGACTGTTTATTTAGATCTTATTTGAATGATTGATTACTTGGATGAATGATTGATTTGATTGATTAGTGATTGAATTTGGACAAGTTGGTCGAAGATGATTCAAAAGCTAAGTGGAAAGGCTCTTGAATAAGGAATGCTGTCGTGGCATATGAAGCGGATGATAAAGCTCATATGGATAGATTTGATCATGATGTTAAGATGGGACTTTGCTATGATGTGACGAGGCAAAGCATGATGTTGAGATGGGACTTTGCTATGATGCGATGAAGCAAAGCATGATATGAGAAAGCCTTGGTTTAATCCAGACGGGATCATTCTAAGCATGTTGATAACTCGGTGATGTGGTCCGAGTTTGTGGATAATAGTTGGCTCGAGAGGCGCTTGAGCTAGTATGTGAATAGTCGTCGAGGAGGATGACTAGAAGGCTGAGATTTCATCGTTATTGAAGGTTCTAGCATGCTCAAAGCAAGAGTACGTTGGGACGGGTCACGACGACGTTCCAAACACGGGTCACGATGACGTGTTAGTACTCTGGGCAGATTCGATAGTCCTAGGCACGGGTCACGACGATGTGCGGAGTTATGTCTAGAACGGGGGTTACCATTAGCCCTTGGCGGACGGATGAAATAATGGGCCGGTCATTCAATTAACGGTGAAATCGAGGCAATGATAACAGTGATAGCCAGAGTCATGGATGTTTGGATGTTTTGGTTGTATCGTCGCTTGGGCCAAGAGCGATGTTTTCGGAGTGCTTACCTGATCTTGGTTTAGGCCTTGGGGGCTTGTACTTGGAAAACATCGACCTTGACTCGAGTGATAATTACCTTACTTTAATTGTCTTCTTTGCTATGTTTCTTTCTGCTTAGTGTGTCTGGGGGCTATCACTGTAGAAAGAGGTGGAGTAGGATGGTTGAGTTCCTATTCCTTTTTACCCCCTTTATGCTCTTTTGGTATGTTTGATAGTTGATTTACTCTCACTAAGACTTTTGTCTGACTCAAGGTTTTACGTTTAACTCTTATCACCTTGGGCTGTTCATCCATGTTGGGATGGGCAGACTAGGTAGCAGGTGACAGGTGCTGTTCTTGGTCACCAACGCTGTTGATGACGAAGACGAGCTGGAGGCTTTTGCATACTGTTTTCTTACTATATGTACTGGATGTTCCGCTGTTTGTTTGATACTCTGAGAGTTATGTAGTGAGGCTTGATGTATTGACTAATCAGATGTTTGTATAAAACCACTATGAGTTTATATGATAAGATTCTGTTCTATGAGCTTCACTATGTATACTTTTCTATTGTATTTTATCCCTGCGCTGTGAGTAATACGATAGAGTTTATTGTTTTACCTTACCCTGATGATCGTCCATGGCGGCCTGGCACACTTTTCAGCGCATTATAATCCGGTTGGGTGCTGGAGTCATGGGCGGTCGTCACAGAGGCCTTCGTTTTGACAGGTTATGGCCCCCGTAGCTCTAAACGAGCCAGAAGTTATGCTCGTCCGAATAATCGACATCTACAAGGTGCAACATCAACGGTGCAAGGTGCAACATCCGTCCGAAATGGCGAAATAGTGTCGTATGACTTTTAGAAATGCGTGCATGGATTTGAAACGGAACAGTACCATGGTGCACCACTCTCCAGCGATGGTAAATCGAAGACGGGCCACAGTAATCCCGTTTTACCGTAAAAATCCACGTGTCGAAAAAACGAAGGGTAAAAACTTACGTGACCCGATTGAGATTCGGGTTGTCCTTTTTGGGCATTAATCTATCCGTTGACGGCTGAAAGCTTTCAAAGCCGCAGAACTCATCGAGGCCTTCGTTTTGACAGGTTATGGCTCCCGTAACTCTAAACGAACCAGAAGTTATGGTCGTCCGAATAATCGATACCTACAGGGTGCAACATCCACGGTGCAAGGTGCAACATCCGTCCGAAATGACGAAACAGTGCCGTACGACTTTTAGAAATTCGTGCATGGATTTGAAACGGAACAGTACCATGGTGCACCACTCTCCAGCGATGGTAAATCGAAGACCAGCCACCGTAATCCCGTTTTGCCGTAAAAATCCACGTGTCGAAAAAACGAAGGGTAAAAAACTTACGAGACCCGATTGAGATTCGGGCTGTCCTTTTTGGGCATTAATATATCCGTTGATTGCTGAAAGTTGTCAAAGCTGTAGAACTCATCGAGGCCTTCGTTTTGACAGGTTATGGCTCCCGTAACTCTAAACGAGCCAGAAGTTATGTCCGTTCGAATAATCGATATCTACAGGGTGCAACATCCACGGTGCAAGGTGCAACATCCGTCCGAAATGGCGAAACAGTGCCTTATGACTTTTAGAAATGCGTGCATGGATTTGAAACGGAACAGTACCATGGTGCAGCACTCTCCAGCGATGGGAAGTCGAAGACGGGCCACGGTAATCCCGTTTTACCGTAAAAATCCACGTGTCGAAAAAACGAGGGGTAAAAAACTTACGAGACCCGATTTAGATTCGGGTTGTCCTTTTTGGGCATTAATCTATCCGTGGACGGCTGAAAGCTGTCAAAGCCGTAGAACTCATCGAGGCCTTCGTTTTGATAGGTAATGGCTCCCGTAACTCTTAACGAGCCAGAAGTTATGGCCGTCCGAATAATCGATATCTACAGGGTGCAACATCCACAGTGCAAGGTGCAACATCCGTCCGAAATTGCGAAACAGTGCCGTAGGACTTTTAGAAATGCGTTCATGGATTTGAAACAGAACAGTACCATGGTCCACCACTCTTCAGCGATGGGAAGTCGAAGACAGGCCACGGTAATCCCGTTTTACCGTAAAAATCCACGTGTCGAATAAACGAAAGGTAAAAAACTTACAAGACCCGATTGAGATTCGGGTTGTCCTTTTTGGGCATTATTCTAATCGTTGATGGATGAAAGCTGTCAAAGCCATAGAACTCATCGAGGCCTTCGTTTTGACAGGTTATGGCTCCCGTAACTCTTAACGAGCCAGAAGTTATGGCCGTCCGAATAATCGATATCTACAGGGTCCAACATCCACAGTGCAAGGAGCAACATCCGTCCGACATGGCGAAACAGTGCCGTACGACCTTTAGAAATGCGTGCATGGATTTGAAACGGAACAGTACCATGGTGCACCACTCTGCAGCGATGGGAAGTCGAAGGCGGGCTACCGTAATCCCGTTTTACCGTAAAAATCAACGTGTCGAAAAAACGAAGGGCAAAAAACTTACGAGACCCGATTGAGATTCGGGTTGTCCTTTTTGGGCATTAATCTATCCGTTGATGGCTGAAAGCTGTCAAAGCCGTAGAACTCATCAAGGCCTTCGTTTTGACAGGTTATGGCTCCCGTAACTCTAAACGACCCAGAAGTTATGGTCATCCGAATAATCGATATCTACAGGGTGCAAAATCCACGGTGCAAGGTGCAACATCCGTCCGAAATGGCGAAACAGTGCCGTATGACTTTTAGAAATTCGTGCATGGATTTGAAATAGAACAGTACCATGGTGCACCACTCTCCAGCGATGGGAAGTCGAAGACGGGCCACGGTAATCCCGTTTTACCGTAAAAATCCACGTGCCGAAAAAACGAAGTGTAAAAAACTTACGTGACCCGATTGAGATTCGGGTTGTCCGTTTTGGGCATTAATATATCCGTTGATGGCTGAAAGCTGTCAAAGCCGTAGAACTCATCGAGGCCTTCGTTTTGACAGGTAATGGCTCCCGTAACTCTAAACGAGCCAGAAGTTATGCCCGTCCGAATAATCGATATCTACAGGGTGCAACATCCACTGTGCAAGGCGCAACATCCATCCGAAATGGCGAAACAGTGTCGTACGACTTTTAGAAATACGTGCATGGATTTGAAATGGAACAGTACCATGGTGCACCACTCTCCAGCGATGGTAAATCGAAGATGGGCCACGGTAATCCCGTTTTACCGTAAAAATCCACGTGTCGAAAAAACGAAGGGTAAAAAACTTACGTGACCCGATTGAGATTCGGGTTGTCCTTTTTGGGCATTAATCTATCCGTTGACGGCTGAAAACTGTCAAAGCCGTAGAACTCATCAAGGCCTCCGTTTTGACAGGTTATGGCTCCCGTAACTCTAAACGAACCAGAAGTTATGGCCGTCCGAATAATCGATATCTACAGGGTGCAACATCCACGGTGCAAGGTGCAACATCCGTCCGAAATGGCGAAACAGTGCCGTACGACTTTTAGAAATGCGTGCATGGATTTGAAACGGAACAGTACCATGGTGCACCACTCTCCAGCGATGGTAAATCGAAGACCAACCACCGTAATCCCGTTTTATCGTAAAAATCCACGTGTCTAAAAAACAATGGGTAAAAAACTTACGAGACCCGATTGAGATTCGGGTTGTCCTTTTTGGGCATTAATCTATCCGTTGACGGCTGAAAGCTGTCAAAGCCGTAGAACTCGTCGAGGCCTTCGTTTTGACAGGTTATGGCTCCCGTAACTCTAAACGAGCCAGAAGTTATGGCCGTCCGAATAATCGATATCTACAGGGTGCAACATCCATGGTGTAAGGTGCAACATCCGTCCGAAATGGCGAAACAGTGCCGTACGACTTTTAAAAATGCGTGTGTGGATTTGAAATGGAACAGTACCATGGTGCACCACTCTCCAGCGATGGTAAATCGAAGATCAGCCACCGTAATCCCGTTTTGCCGTAAAAATCCACGTGTCGAAAAAACGAAGGGTAAAAAACTTACGAGACCCGATTGAGATTCGGGTTGTCCTTTTTGGGCATTAATATATCCGTTGATGGCTGAAAGCTGTCAAAGCCGTAGAACTCATCGAGGCCTTCGTTTTGACTGGTTATGGCTCCGTAAATCTAAACGAGCCAGAAGTTATGCCCGTCCGAATAATCGATATCTGCAGGGTGCAACATCCACGGTGCAAGGTGCAACATCCGTCCGAAATGGCGAAACAGTGCCGTACGACTTTTAGAAATGCGTGCATGGATTTGAAACAGAAGAGTACCATGGTGCACCACTCTCCAGCGATAGGAAGTCGAAGACGGGCCACGGTAATCCCGTTTTACCGTAAAAATCCACGTGTCGAAAAAACGATGGGTAAAAAACTTACGAGACCCGATTGAGATTCGGGTTGTCCTTTTTGGGCATTAATCTATCTGTTGACGGCTGAAAGCGGTCAAAGCCGTAGAACTCACCGTGGCCTTTGTTTAGACAGGTTATGGCTCCCGTAACTCTAAACGAGCCAGAAGTTACGGCCGTCCGAATAATCGATATCTACAGGGTGCAACATCCACGGTGCAAGGTGCAACATCCGTCCGAAATGGCGAAACAGTGCCGTACGACCTTTTGAAATGCGTGCATGGATTTGAAACGGAACAGTACCATGGTGCACCACTCTTCAGCGATGGGAAGTCGAAGACGGGCCACCGTAATCCCGTTTTATCGTAAAAATCCACGTGTCTAAAAAACAAAGGGTAAAAAACTTACGAGACCCGATTGAGATTCGGGTTGTCCTTTTTGGGCATTAATCTATCCGTTGACGGCTGAAAGTTGTCAAAGCCGTAAAACTCATCGATGCCTTCGTTTTGACAGGTTATGGCTCCCGTAACTCTTAACAAGCCAGAAGTTATGGTCGTCCGAATAATCGATATCTACAGGGTGCAACATCCACGGTGCAAGGTGCAACATCCGTCCGAAATGGGGAAACAGTGTCGTACGACCTTTAGAAATGCGTGCATGGATTTGAAACGGAACAGTACCATGGTGCACCACTCTTCAGCGATGGGAAGTCGAAGACCAACCACCGTAATCCCGTTTTACCGTAAAAATCCACGTGTCCAATAAACGAAGGGTAAAAAACTTACGAGACCCGATTGAGATTCGGGTTGTCCTTTTTGGGCATTAATCTATCCGTTGACGGCTGAAAACTGCCAAAGCCGTAGAACTCGTCGAAGCCTTCGTTCTGACAGGTTATGGCTCCCGTAACTCTAAACGAGCCAGAAGTTATGGCCGTCCGAATAATCGATATCTACAGGGTGCAACATCCATGGTGCAAGGTGCAACATCCGTCCGAAATGGCGAAACAGTGTCGTACGACTTTTAGAAATGCGTGCATGGATTTTAAGCGGAACAGTACCATGGTGTACCACTCTCCAGCGATGGGAAGTCGAAGACGGGGCACGGTAATCCCTTTTTACCGTAAAAATCCACGTGTCGAAAAAACGAAGGGCAAAAAACTTACGAGACCCGATTGAGATTCGGGTTGTCCTTTTTGGGCATTAATCCATCAGTTGACGGCTGAAAGCTGTCAAACCCAAAGTACTCATCGAGGCCTTCGTTTTGACAGTTTATGGCTCCCGTAACTCTTAACGAGCCAGAAGTTATGGCCGTCCGAATAATCGATTTCTACCGGGTGCAATATCCACGCTGCAAGGTGCAACATCCGTCCGACATGGCAAAACATTGCCGTACGACTTTTAAAAATGCATGCGTGGATTTGAAACGGAACAGTACCATTGTGCACCACTCTCCAGCGATGGTAAATCGAAGATCAGCCACAGTAATCCCGTTTTGCCGTAAAAATCCACGTGTCGAAAAAACGAAGGGTAAAAAACTTACGAGACCCGATTGAGATTCAGGTTGTCCTTTTTGGGAAATAATATATCCGTTGATGGCTGAAAGCTGTCAAAGCCGTACAACTCATCGAGGCCTTCGTTTTGACAGGTTATGGATCCGTAAATCTAAACGAGCCAGAAGTTATGCCCGTCCGAATAATCGATATCTGCAGGGTGCAACATCCACGGTGCAAGGTGCAACATCCGTCCGAAATGGCGAAACAGTGCCGTACGACCTTTAGAAATGCGTGCATGGATTTGAAACGGAACAGTACCATGGTGCACCACTCTTCAGCGATGGGAAGTCGAAGATGGGCCACGGTAATCCCGTTTTACCGTAAAAATCCACGTGTCGAAAAAACGAAGGGTAAAAAACTTACGTGACCCGATTGAGATTCGGGTTGTCCGTTTTGGGCATTAATATATCCGTTGATGGCTGAAAGCTGTCAAAGCCGTAGAACTCATCGAGGCCTTCGTTTTCACAGGTAATGGCTCCCGTAACTCTAAACGAGCCAGAAGTTATGCCCGTCCGAATAATCGATATCTACAGGGTGCAACATCCACGGTGCAAGGTGCAACATCCATCCGAAATGGCGAAACAGTGTCGTACGACTTTTAGAAATGTGTGCATGGATTTGAAACAGAACAGTACCATTGTGCACCACTCTCAAGCGATGGTAAATCGAAGATCAGCCACCGTAATCCCGTTTTGCCGTAAAAATCCACGTGTCGAAAAAACGAAGGATAAAAAACTTACGAGACCCGATTGAGATTCGGGTTGTCCTTTTTGGGCATTAATATATCCGTTGATGGCTGAAAGCTGTCAAAGCCGTAGAATTCATCGAGGCCTTCGTTTTGACAGGTTATGGCTCCGTAAATCTAAACGAGCCAGAAGTTATGCCCGTCCGAATAATCGATATCTGCAGGGTACAACATCCACGGTGCAAGGTGCAACATCCGTCCGAAATGGCGAAACAGTGCCGTACGACTTTTAGAAATGCGTGCATGGATTTGAAACGTAACATTACCATGGTGCACCACTCTCCAGCGATGGTAAATCGAAGACCAGCCACGGGAATCCTGTTTTACCGTAAAAATCCACGTGTCGAAAAAACGAAGGGTAAAAAACTTACGTGACCCGATTGAGATTCGGGTTTTCCTTTTTGGGCATTAATCTATCCGTTGATGGCTGAAAGCTGTCAAAGCCGTAGAACTCATCGAGGCCTTCATTTTGACAGGTTATGGCTCCCGTAACTCTAAACGAGCCAGAAGTTATGGCCGTCCGAATAACCGATATCTACAGGGTACAACATCCACGGTGCATGGTGCAACATCCGTTCGAAATGGCGAAACAGTGTCGCACGACCTTTAGAAATGCGTGCATGGATTTGAAACGGAACAGTACCATGGTGCACCACTCTTCAGCGATGGAAAGTCGAATTCTGGCCACGGTAATCCCGTTTTACCGTAAAAATCCACGTGTCGAAAAAACGAAGGGCAAAAAACATACGAGACCCGATTGAGATTCGGGTTGTCCTTTTTGGGCATTAATCTGTCCGTTGACAGCTGAAAGCGGTCAAAACCAAAGAACTCATCGAGGCCTTCGTTTTGACAGGTTATGGCTCCCGTAACTCTTAACGAGTAAGAAGTTATGGCCGTCCGAATAATCGATATCTACGGGGTCCAACATCCACAGTGCAAGGAGCAACATCCGTCCGACATGGCGAAACAGTGCCGTACGACCTTTAGAAATGCGTGCATGGATTTGAAACTGAACAGTGCCATGGTGCACCACTCTTCAGCGACGGGAAGTCAAATACGGGCCACCGTAATCCCGTTTTACCGTAAAAATCCACGTGTCGAAAAAACAAAGGGTAAAAAACTTACGAGACCAGATTGAGATTCGGGTTGTCCTATTTAGGCATTAGTCTATCTGTTGACGGCTCAAAGCTGTCAAAGCCATATAACTCATCGAGGCCTTCGTTTTGACAGGTTATGGCTCCCGTAACTCTAAACGAGCCAGAAGTTATGGCCGTCCGAATAATCGATATCTACAGGGTGCAACATCCACGGTGCAAGGTGCAACATCCGTACGAAATGGAGAAACAGTGCCGTACGACATTTAGAAATGCGTGCATGGATTTGAAACGGAACAGTACCATGGTGCACCACTCTGCAGCGATGGGAAGTCGAAGACGGGCCACGGCAATCCCGTTTTACCGTAAAAATCCACGTGTCGAAAAAACGAAGGGTAAAAAACTTACGAGACCCGATTGAGATTCGGGTTGTCCTTTTTGGGCATTAATCTATCCGTTGACGGCTGAAAACTGTCAAAGCCGTAGAACTCACCGTGGCCTTTGTTTAGACAGGTTATGGCTCCCGCAACTCTAAACGAGCCAGAAGTTACGGCCGTCCGAATAATCGATATCTACAGGGTGCAACATCCACGACGCAAGGTGCAACATCCGTCCGAAATGGCGAAACAGTGCCGTACGACCTTTAGAAATGCGTGCATGGATTTGAAACGGAACAGTACCATGGTGCACCACCCTCCAGCGATGGTAAATCGAAGACCAGCCACTGTAATCCCGTTTTACCGTAAAAATCCACGTGTCGAAAAAACGAAGGGTAAAAAACTTACGAGACCCGATTGAGATTTGGGTTGTCCTTTTTGGGCATTAATCTATCCGTTGACGGCTGAAAGCCGTCAAAGCCGTAGAACTCATCGAGGCCTTTGTTTTGACAGGTTATGACTCCCGTAACTCTAAAGAAGCCAGAAGTTATGGCCGTCCGAATAATCGATATCTACATGATGCAACATCCACGGTGCAAGGTGCAACATCCGTCCGAAATGGAGAAACTATGCCGTACGACTTTTAGAAATGAGTGCATGGATTTGAAATGGAACAGTACCATGGTGCACCACTCTTCAGCTATGGGAAGTCTAAGACGGGCCACGGTAATCCCGTTTTACCGTAAAAATCCACGTGTCGAAAAAACGAAGGGTAAAAAACTTACGAGACCCGATTGAGATTCGGGTTGTCCTTTTTGGGCATTAATCTATCCGTTGACGGCTGAAAGCTGTAAATGACGTAGAACTCATCGAGGCCTTCGTTTTGACAGGTAATGGCTCCCGTAACTCTAAACGATCCAGAAGTTATGGCCGTCCGAATAATCGATATCTACAGGGTGCAACATCCACGGTGCAAGGTGCAACATCCGTCCGAAATGGCGAAACAGTGCCGTACGATCTTTAGAAATGCGTGCATGGATTTGAAACGGAACAATACCATGGTGCACCACTCTTCAGCGATGGGAAGTCGAAGACGGGCCACCGTAATCCCGTTTTAACGTAAAAATCGACGTGTCGAAAAAACAAAGGGTAAAAAACTTACGAGACCCGATTGAGATTCGGGTTGTCCTTTTTGGGCATTAATCTATCCGTTGACGGCTGAAAGCTGTCAAAGCCGTAGAACTCATCGAGGCCTTCGTTTTGACAGGTTATGGCTCCCGTAACTCTAAATGAGCCAGAAGTTATGACCGTCCGAATAATCAATATCTACAGGGTGCAACATCCACGGTGCAAGGTGCAACATCCGTCCGAAATGGCGAAACAGTGCCGTACGACTTTTAGAAATGCATGTATGGATTTGAAACAGAACAGTACCATGGTGCACCACTCTCCAGCGATGGGAAGTCGAAGACGGGTCACGGTAATCCCATTTTACAGTAAAAATCCACGTGTCGAAAAAACAAAGGGTAAAAAACTTACGAGACCCGATTGAGATTCGGGTTGTCCTTTTTGGGCATTAATCTATCCGTTGACGGCTGAAAGCTGTCAAAGCCGTAGAACTCATCGAGGCCTTCGTTTTGACAGGTTATGGCTCCCGTAACTCTAAATGAGCCAGAAGTTATGACCGTCCGAATAATCAATATCTACAGGGTGCAACATCCACGGTGCAAGGTGCAACATCCGTCCGAAATGGCGAAACAGTGCCGTACGACTTTTAGAAATGCATGTATGGATTTGAAACAGAACAGTACCATGGTGCACCACTCTCCAGCGATGGGAAGTCGAAGACGGGTCACGGTAATCCCATTTTACAGTAAAAATCCACGTGTCGAAAAAACGAAGGGTAAAAAACTTACGAGACCCGATTGAGATTCGGGTTGTCCTTTTTGGGCATTAATCTATCCTTTGATGGCTGAAAGCTATCAAAGCAGTAGAAATCATCGAGGCCTTCGTTTTGACAGGTTATGGCTCCCGTAACTCTAAACGAGCCAGAAGTTATGGCCGTCCGAATAATCGATATCTACAGGGTGCAACATCCACGGTGCAAGGTGCAACATCCGTCCGAAATGGCGAAACAGTGCCGTACGACCTTTAGAAATGCGTGCATGGATTTGAAACGGAACAGTACCATGGTGCACCACTCTTCAGCGATGGGAAGTCGAAGACGGGCCACTGTAATCCCGTTTTAACGTAAAAATCCACGTGTCGAAAAAACGAAGGGTAAAAAACTTACGAGACCCGATTGAGATTCGGGTTGTCCTATTTGGGCATTAATCTATCCATTGACGGCTGAAAGCTGTCAAAGCCGTAGAACTCATCGAGGCCTTCGTTTTGATAGGTTATGGCTCCCGTAACTCTAAACGAGCCAGAAGTTATGACCGTCCGAATAATCGATATCTACAGGGTGCAACATCCACGTGCAAGGTGCAACATCCGTCCGAAATGGCGAAACAGTGTCGTACGACTTTTAGAAATGCGTGCATGGATTTGAAACGGAACAGTACCATGGTGCACCACTCTCCAGCGATGGTAAATCGAAGACCAGCCATGGTAATCCCGTTTTGCCGTAAAAATCCACGTGTCGAAAAAACGAAGGGTAAAAAACTTACGAGACCCGATTGAGATTCGGGTTGTCCTTTTTGGGCATTAATATATCCGTTGATGGCTGAAAGCTGTCAAAGCCGTAGAACTCATCGAGGCCTTCGTTTTGACAGGTAATGGCTCCCGTAACTCTAAACGAGCCAGAAGTTACGGCCGTCCGAATAATCGATATCTACAGGGTGCAACATCCACGGTGCAAGGTGCAACATCCGTACGAAATGGCGAAACAGTGCCGTTCGACATTTAGAAATGCGTGCATGGATTTGAAATGGAACAGTACCATTGTTCACCACTCTCCAGTGATGGTAAATCGAAGACCAGCCACGGTAATCCCGTTTTGCCGTAAAAATCGACGTGTCGGAAAAACGAAGGGTAAAAAACTTACGAGACCCGATTGAGATTCGGGTTGTCCTTTTTGGGTATTAATGTATCCCGTGATGGCTGAAAGCTGTCGAAACAGTAGAACTCATCGAGGCCTTCGTTTTGACAGGTTATGGCTCCCGTAACTCTAAACGAGCCAGAAGTTATGGCCGTCCGAATAATCGATATCTACAAGGTGCAACATCCACGGTGCAAGGAGCAACATCCGTCCGAAATGGCGAAACAGTGCCGTACGACCTTTAGAAATGCGTGCATGTATTTGAAACGGAACTGTATCATGGTGCACCACTCTTCAGCGATGGGAAGTCGAAGACGGGCCACCGTAATCCCGTTTTACCGTACAAATCCACGTGTCGAAAAAACGAAGGGTAAAAAACTTACGAGACCCGATTGAGATTCGGGTTGTCCTATTTGGGAATTAATCTATCCGTTGATGGCTGAAAGCTGTCAAAGCCGTAGAACTCATCGATGCCTTCGTTTTGACAGGTTATGGCTCCCTTAACTCTAAACGAGCCCGAAGTTATGGCCTTCCAAATAATCGATATCTAAAGGGTGCAACATCCACGGTGCAAGGTGCAACATCCATCCGAAATAGAGAAACAGTGCCGTACGACTTTTAGAAATGCGTGCATGGATTTGAAACGGAATAGTACCATGGTGCACCACTCTCCAGCGATGGGAAGTCGAAGACGGGCCACCGTAATCCCGCTTTACCGTAAAAATCCACGTGTCGAAAAAACGAAGGGTAAAAAACTTACGAGACCCGATTGAGATTCGGGTTGTCCTATTTGGGCATTAATCTATCCGTTGATTGCTGAAAGCTTTCAAAGCCGTAGAACTCATCGAGGCCTTCGTTTTGACAGGTTATGGCTCCCGTAACTCTAAACGAGCCAGAAGTTATGACCGTCCGAATAATCGATATCTACAGGGTGCAACATCCACGGTGCAAGGTGCAACATCCGTCCAAAATAGCGAAACAGTGCCGTACGATTTTAGAAATGCGTGCATGGATTTGAAACGGAACAGTACCATGGTTCACCACTCTTTCGCGATGGGAAGTCGAAGATGGGCCACGGTAATCCCGTTTTACCGTAAAAATCTACGTGTCGAAAAACGAAGGGTAGAAAACTTACGAGACCCGATTGAGATTCGGGTTGTCCTTTTTGGGCTTTAATCTATCCGTTGACGGATGAAAGCCGTCGAAGCCGTAGAACTCACCGTGGCCTTCCTTTTGACAGGTTATGGCTCCCGTAACTCTAAACGAGGCAGAAGTTAAGGCCGTCCGAATAATCGATATCTACAGGGTGCAACATCCAAGGTGCAAGGTGCAACATCCGTCCGAAATCGCGAAACAGTGTCGTACGACCTTTAGAAATGCATGCATGGATTTGAAACGGAACAGTACCATGGTGCATCACTCTCCAGCGATGGTAAATCGAAGACCAGCCACCGTAATCCCGTTTTACCGTAAAAATCCACGTGTCGAAAAAACTAAGGGTAAAAAACTTACGAGACCCGATTGAGATTCGGGTTGTCCTTTTTGGGCATTAATCTATCCTTTGATGGCGGAAAGCAGTCAAAGCCGTAGAACTCATTGATGCCTTCGTTTTGACAGGTTATGCCTCCCGTAACTCTAAACGAGCCAGAAGTTATGGCCGTCCGAATAATCGATATCAACAGGGTGCAACATCCACGGTGCAAGGTGCAACATCCGTCCGAAATGGAGAAACAGTGTCGTATGACTTTTAGAAATGCGTGCATGCATTTGAAACAGAATAGTACCATGGTGCACCACTCTTCAGCGATGGGAAGTCGAAGACGGGCCACAGTAATCCCGTTTTACCGTAAAAATCCACGTGTCGAAAAAACGAAGGGTAAAAAACTTACGAGACTCGATTGAGATTCGGGTTGTCCTTATTGGGCATTAATCTATCCGTAGACGGCTGAAAGCTGTCAAAGCCTTAGAACTCATCGAGGCCTTCGTTTTGACAGGTTATGCCTCCCGCAACTCTAAACGATCCAGAAGTTATGGCCGTCCGAATAATCGATATCTACAGGGTGCAACATCCACGGTGCAAGGTGCAACATCCGTCCGAAATGGCGAAACGGTGCCGTACGACCTTTAGAAATGTGTGCATGGATTTGAAACGGAACAGTACCATGGTGCACCACTCTACAGCGACGGTAAATCGAAGACCAGCCACGGTAATCCCATTTTGCCGTAAAAATCGACGTGTTGAAAAAACGAAGGGTAAAAAACTTACGAGACCCGATTGAGATTCGGGTTGTCCTTTATGGAAATTAATCTATCCAGTGTCGGCTGAAAGTTGTCAAAGCCGTATAACTCATCGAGGCCTTCGTTTTGACAGGTTATGGCTCCCGTAACTCTAAACGAGCCAGAAGTTATGACCGTCCGAATAATCGATATCTACAGGGTGCAACATCCACGGTGCAAGGTGCAACATCCGTCCGAAATGGCGAAACAGTGTCGTACGACTTTTAGAAATGCGTGCATGGATTTGAAACGGAACAGTACCATGGTGCACCACTCTCCAACGATGGTAAATCGAAGACCAGCCATGGTAATCCCGTTTTGCCGTAAAAATCCACGTGTCGAAAAAACGAAGGGTAAAAAACTTACGAGACCCGATTGAGATTCGGGTTGTACTTTTTGGGCATTAATATATCCGTTGATGGCTGAAAGCTGTCATACCCGTAGAACTCATCGAGGCCTTCGTTTTGACAGGTAATGGCTCCCGTAACTCTAAACGAGCCAGAAGTTACGGCCGTCCGAATAATCGATATCTACAGGGTGCAACATCCACGGTGCAAGGTGCAACATCCGTCCGAAATGGCGAAACAGAGCCGTTCGACTTTTAGAAATGCGTGCATGGATTTGAAATGGAACAGTACCTTTGTTCACCACTCTCCAGTGATGGTAAATCGAAGACCAGCCACGGTAATCCCGTTTTGCCGTAAAAATCGTCGTGTCGGAAAAACGAAGGGTAAAAAACTTACGAGACCCGATTGAGATTCGGGTTGTCCTTTTTGGGCATTAATGTATCCAGTGACGGCTGAAAGCTGTCAAAGCAGTAGAACTCATCGAGGCCTTCGTTTTGACAGGTTACGGCTCCCGTAACTCTAAACGAGCCAGAAGTTATGGCCGTCCGAATAATCGATATCTACAAGGTGCAACATCCACGGTGCAAGGAGCAACATCTGTCCGAAATGGCGAAACAGTGCCGTACGACCTTTAGAAATGCGTGCATGTATTTGAAACGGAACTGTACCATGGTGCACCACTCTTCAGCGATGGGAAGTCGAAGACGGGCCACCGTAATCCCGTTTTACCGTACAAATCCACGTGTCGAAAAAACGAAGGGTAAAAAACTTACGAGACCCGATTGAGATTCGGGTTGTCCTATTTAGGCATTAATCTGTCCGTTGATGGCTGAAAGCTGTCAAAGCCGTAGAACTCATCGATGCCTTCGTTTTGACAGGTTATGGCTCCCTTAACTCTAAACGAGCCAGAAGTTATGGCCTTCCAAATAATCGATATCTACAGGGTGCAACATCCACGGTGCAAGGTGCAACATCCATCCGAAATGGAGAAGCAGTGTCGTACGACTTTTAGAAATGCGTGCATGGATTTGAAACGGAATAGTACCATGGTGCACCACTCTCCAGCGATGGGAAGTCGAAGATGGGCCACCGTAATCCCGTTTTACCGTAAAAATCCACGTGTCGAAAAAACGAAGGGTAAAAAACTTACGAGACCCGATTGAGATTCGGGTTGTCCTATTTGGGCATTAATCTATCCGTTGACGGCTGAAAGCTTTCAAAGCCGTAGAACTCATCGACGCCTTCGTTATGACAGCTTATGGCTCCCGTAAGTCTAAACGAGCCAGAAGTTATGGCCGTCCGAATAATCGATATCTACAGGGTGCAACATCCACGGCGCAAGGTGCAACATCCGTCCGAAATGGCGAAACAGTGCCGTACGATTTTAGAAATGCGTGCATGGATTTGAAACGGAACAGTACCATGGTTCACCACTGTTCAGCGATGGGAAGTCGAAGACGGGCCACGGTAATCCCGTTTTACCGTAAAAATCCACGTGTCGAAAAACGAAGGATAGAAAACTTACGAGACCCGATTGAGATTCGGGTTGTCCTTTTCAGGCTTTATTCTATCCGTTGACGGATGAAAGCCGTCGACGCCGTAGAACTCACCGTGGCCTTTTTTTTGACAGGTTATGGCTCCCGTAACTCTAAACGAGGTAGAAGTTATGGCCGTCCGAATAATCGATATCTACAGAGTGCAACATCCAAGGTGCAAGGTGCAACATCCGTCCGAAATCGCGAAACAGTGTCGTACGACCTTTAGAAATGCGTGCATGGATTTGAAACGGAACAGTACCATTGTGCACCACTCTCCAGCGATGGTAAATCGAACACCAGCCACCGTAATCCCGTTTTACCGTAAAAATCCACGTGTCGAAAAAACTAAGGGTAAAAAACTTACGAGACCCGATTGAGATTCGGTTTGTCCTTTTTGGGCATTAATCTATCCTTTGACGGCAGAAAGCAGTCAAAGCCGTAGAACTCATCGATGCCTTCGTTTTGACTGGTTATGGCTCCCGTAACTCTAAACAAGCCAGAAGTTATGGCCGTCCGAATAATCGATATCAACAGGGTGCAACATCCAAGGTGCAAGGTGCAACATCCGTCCGAAATGGAGAAACAGTGTCGTACGATTTTTAGAAATGCGTGCATGCATTTGAAATAGAATAGTACCATGGTGCACCACTCTTCAGCGATGGGAAGTCGAAGACGGGCCGCGGTAATCCCGTTTTACCGTAAAAATCCACGTGTCGAAAAAACGAAGGGTAAAAAACTTACGAGACTCGATTGAGATTCGGGTTGTCCTTTTTGGGCATTAATCTATCCGTAGACGGCTGAAAGCTGTCAAAGCCTTAGAACTCATCGAGGCCTTCGTTTTGACAGGTTATGCCTCCCGTAACTCTAAATGATCCAGAAGTTATGTCCGTCCGAATAATCGATATCTACAGGGTGCAACATCCACGGTGCAAGGTGCAACATCCGTCCGAAATGGCGAAACGGTGCCGTACGACCTTTAGAAATGTGTGCATGGATTTGAAACGGAACACTACCATGGTGCACCACTCTACAGCGATGGTAAATCGAAGACCAGCCACGGTAATCCCATTTTGCCGTAAAAATCGACGTGTTGAAAAAACGAAGGGTAAAAAACTTACGAGACCCGATTGAGATTCGGGTTGTCCTTTATGGGAATTAATCTATCCAGTGACGGCTGAAAGCTGTCAAAGCCGTAGAACTCATCGAGGCCTTCGTTTTGACAGGTTATGGCTCCCGTAACTCTAAACGAGCCAGAAGTTATGGTCGTCCGAATAATCGATATCTACAGGGTGCAACATCCACGGTGCAAGGTGCAACATCCGTCCGAAATGGCGAAACAGTGCCGTACGACCTTTAGAAATGCGTGCATGGATTTGAAACGGAACAGTACCATGGTGCACCACTCTCCAGCGATGGTAAATCGAAGACCAGCCACCGTAATCCCATTTTACCCTAAAAATCCACGTGTCGAAAAAACGAAGGGTAAAAAACTTGCGAGACCCGATTGAGATTCGGGTTGTCCTTTTTGGGCATTAATCTATCCGTTGACGGATGAAAGCCATCAAAGCCATAGAACTCATCGAGGCCTTCGTTTTAACAGGTAATGGCTCCCGTAACTCTAAACAGCCAAAAGTTATGGCCGTCCGAATAATCGATATCTACAGGGTGCAACATCCACGGTGCAAGGTGCAACATCCGTCCGAAATGGCGAAATAGTGTCGTACGACCTTTAGAAATGCGTGTATGGATTTGAAACAGAACAGTACCATGGTGCACCACTCTTCAGCGATGGGAAGTCGAAGACGGGCCACCGTAATCCCGTTTTACCGTAAAAATCCACGTGTCGAAAAAACGAAGGGTAAAAAATTACGAGACCCGATTGAGATTCGGGTTGTCCTATTTGGGCATTAATCTATCCGTTGATGGCTAAAAACTTTTAAAGCCGTAGAACTCATCGAGGCCTTCGTTTTGACAGGTTATGGCTCCCGTAACTCTAAACGAGCCAGAAGTTATGGCCGTCCGAATAATCGATATCTACAGGGTGCAACATCCACGGTGCAAGGTGCAACATCCGTCCGAAATGGAGAAACAGTGTCGTGCGACTATTAGAAATACGTGCATGGATTTGAAACGAAATAGTACCATAGTGCACCACTCTTCAGCGATGGGAAGTCGAAGTCGGGCCACGGTAATCCAGTTTTACCGTAAAAATCCACGTGTCGAAAAAATGAAAGGTTAAAATCTTACGAGACCCGATTGAGATTCGGGTTGTCCTTTTTGGCCATTAATCTATCCGCTGACGCTGAAAGCTGTCAAATCCTTAGAATTCATCGACGCCTTCGTTTTGACAGGTTATGGCTCCCGTAACTCTAAACGAGCCAGAAGTTATGGTCGTCCGAATAATCGATATCTACAGGGTGCAACATCCGTCCGAAATGGCGAAACAGTGCCGTACGACCTTTAGAAATGTGTGCATGGATTTGAAAGGGAATAGTACCATGATGCACCACTCACCAGCGATGGTAAATCGAAGACCAGCCACCGTAATCCCATTTTACCCTAAAAATCCACGTGTCGAAAAAACGAAGGGTAAAAAACTTACGAGACCCGATTGAGATTCGGGTTGTCCTTTTTGGGCATTAATCTATCTGTTGATGGATGAAAGCTGTCAAAGCCATAGAACTCATCGAGGCCTTCGTTTTGACAGATTATGGCTCCCGTAACTCTAAACGAGCCAGAAGTTATGGCCGTCCGAATAATCGATATCTACAGGGTGCAACATCCACGGTGCAAGGTGCAACATCCGTCCTAAATGGCGAAACAGTGTCGTACGACTATTAGAAATGCGTGCATGGATTTGAAACGGAACAGTACCATGGTGCAGTACTCTTCAGCGAAGGGAAGTCGAAGACGGGCCACGGTAATCCCGTTTTACCGTAAAAATCCACCTGTCGAAAAAACGAAGGGTAAAAAACTTACGAGATCCGATTAAGATTCGGGTTGTCCTTATTGGGCATTAATCTATCCGTTGATGGCTGAAAGCAATCAAAGCCATAGAACTCATCGAGGCCTTCGTTTTGACAGGTTATGGCTCCCGTAACTCTAAACGATCCAGAAGTTACGGCCGTCCGAATAATCGATATCTACAGGGTGCAACATCCACGGTGCAAGGTGCAACATCTGTTCGAAAAGGCAAAACAGTGTCGTACGACTTTTAGAAATGCGTGCATGGATTTGAAAAGGAACAGTACCATGGTACACCACTCTTCAGCGATGGGAAGTCGAAGACGGGCCACGGTAATCCCGTTTTACCGTAAAAATCCACGTGTCGAAAAAACGAAGGGTAAAAAACTTATGAGACCCGATTGAGATTCGGGTTGTCCTTTCCGGGCTTTAATCTATCCATTGACGGATGAAAGCCATCGAGCCCGTAGAACTCACCGTGGCCTTCGTTTTGACAGGTTATGGCTCCCGTAACTCTAAACGAGCCAGAAGTTATGGCCGTCCGAATAATCGATATCTGCAGGGTGCAACATCCACGGTGCAAGGTGCAACATCCGTCCGAAATGGCGAAACAGTGCCGTACGACCTTTAGAAATGCGTGCATGGATTTGAAATGGAACAGTACCATGGTGCACCACTCTCCAGCGATGGTAAATCGAAAACCAGCCACCGTAATCCCATTTTACCCTAAAAATCCACGTGTCGAAAAAACGAAGGGTAAAAAACTTACGAGACCCGATTGAGATTCCGGTTGTCCTTTTTGGGCATTAATCTATCCGTTGATGGATGAAAGCTTTCAAAGCTATAGAACTCATCGAGGCCTTCGTTTTGACAGATTATGGCTCCCGTAACTCTAAACGAGCCAGAAGTTATGGCCGTCCGAATAATCGATATCTACAGGGTGCAACATCCACGGTGCAAGGTGCAACATCCGTCCGAAATGGCGAAACAGTGTCGTACGAGTATTAGAAATGCGTGCATGGATTTGAAACGGAACAGTACCATGGTGCACTACTCTTCAGCGAAGGGAAGTCGAAGACGGGCCACGGTAATCCCGTTTTACCGTAAAAATCCACCTGTCGAAAAAACGAAGGGTAAAAAACTTACGAGATCCGATTGAGATTCGGGTTGTCCTTATTGGGCATTAATCTATCTGTTGACGGCTGAAAGCTGTCAAAGCCGTAGAACTCATCGAGGCCTTCGTTTTGACAGGTTATGGCTCCCGTAACTCTAAACGAGCCAGAAGTTATGGCCGTCCGAATAATCGATATCTACAGGGTGCAACATCCACGGTGCAAGGTGCAACATCCGTCCGAAATGGCCAAACGGTCCGTACGACTTTTAGAAATGCGTACATGGATTTGAAACGGAACAGTACCACGGTGCACCACTCTTCAGCGATGGGAAGTCGAAGACGGGCCACGGTAATCCCGTTTTACCGTAAAAATCCACGTGTCGAAAAAACGAAGGGTAAAAAACTTACGAGACCCGATTGAGATCGGGTTGTCCTTTCCGGGCTTTAATCTATTCGTTGACGGATGAAAGCCGTCGAAGCCATAGAACTCACCGTGGCCTTCGTTTTGACAGGTTACGGCTCCCGTAACTCTAAACGAGCCAGAAGTTATGGCCGTCCGAATAATCGATATCTACAGGGTGCAACATCCACGGTGCAAGGTGCAACATCCGTCCGAAATGGCGAAACAGTGTCGTACGACCTTTAGAAATGCGTGCATGGATTTGAAACGGAACGGTACCATGGTGCACCACTCTCCAGCGATGGTAAATCCAAGACCAGCCACTGTAATCCCGTTTTACCGTAAAAATCCACGTGTCGAAAAAACGAAGGGTAAAAAACTTACGAGACCCGATTGAGATTCGGGTTGTCCGTTTTGGGCATTAATCTATCCGTTGATGGCTGAAAGCTGTCAAAGCCGTAGAACTCATCGAGGCCTTCGTTTTGACAGGTTATGGCTCCCGTAACTCTAAACGAGCCAGAAAGTTATGGCCGCCCGAATAATCGATATCTACAGGGTGCAACATCCACGGTGCAGGGTGCAACATCCGTCCGAAATGGCGAAACAGTGCCGTACGACCTTTAGAAATGCGTGCATGGATTTGAAACGGAACAGTACCATGGTGCACCACTCTTCAGCGATGGGAAGTCGAAGACGGGCCACCGTAATCCTGTTTTACCATAAAAACCCACGTGTCGAAAAAACGAAGGGTAAAAAATTACGAGACCCGATTGAGATTCGGGTTGTCCTATTTGGGCATTAATCTATCCGTTGATGGCTGAAAGCTTTCAAAGCCGTAGAACTCATCGAGGCCTTCGTTTTGACAAGTTATGGCTCCCGTAACTCTAAACGAGCCAGAAGTTATGGCCGTCCGAATAATCGATATCTACAGGGTGCAACATCCACGGTGCAAGATGCAACATCCGTCCGAAATGGCGAAACAGTGCCGTACGACTTTTAGAAATGCGTGCATGGATTTGAAACGGAACACTACCATGGTGCACTACTCTTCAGTGATGGGAATTCGAAGACGGGCCACGGTAATCCCGTTTTACCGTAAAAATCCACGTGTCGAAAAAACAAAGGGTAAAAAACTTACGAGACCCGATTGAGATTCGGGTTGTCCTTATTGGGCATTAATCTATCCGTTGACGGCTGAAATCTGTCAAAGCCGTTGAACTCATCGAGGCCTTCTTTTTGACAAGTTATGGCTCCCGTAACTCTAAACGAGCCAGAAGTTATGGCCGTCCGAATAATCGATATCTACAGGGTGCAACATCCACGGTGCAAGGTGCAACATCCGTTCGAAATGGCGAAACAGTGTCGTACGACCTGTAGAAATGCGTGCATGGATTTGAAACGGAACAGTACCATGGTGCACCACTCTCCAGCGATGGTAAATCGAAGACCAGCGACCGTAATCCCATTTTACCCTAAAAATCCACGTGTCGAAAAAACGAAGGGTAAAAAACTTACGAGACTCGATTGAGATTCGGGTTGTCCTTTTTGGGCATTAATCTATCCGTTGATGGATGAAAGCTGTCAAAGCCATAGAACTCATCGAGGCCTTCGTTTTGACAGATTATGGCTCCGGTAACTCTAAACGAGCCAGAAGTTATGGCCGTCCGAATAATCGATATCTACAGGGTGCAACATCCACGGTGCAAGGTGCAACATCCGTCCGAAATGGCGAAACAGTGTCGTACGACTATTAGAAATGCGTGCATGGATTTGAAATGGAACAGTACCATGGTGCACTACTCTTCAGCGAAGGGAAGTCGAAGACGGGCCACGGTAATCCCGTTTTACCGTAAAAATCCACCTGTCGAAAAAACGAAGGGTAAAAAACTTACGAGATCCGATTGAGATTCGCGTTGTCCTTATTGGGCATTAATCTATCTGTTGACGGCTGAAAGCTGTCAAAGCCGTAGAACTCATCGAGGCCTTCGTTTTGACAGGTTATGGCTCCCGTAACTCTAAACGAGCCAGAAATTATGGCCGTCCGAATAATCGATATCTATAGGGTGCAACATCCACGGTGCAAGGTGCAACATCCGTCCGAAATGGACAAACGGTGCCGTACGACTTTTAGAAATGCGTACATGGATTTGAAACGGAACAGTACCACGGTGCACCACTCTTCAGCGATGGGAAGTCGAAGACGGGCCACGGTAATCCCGTTTTACCGTAAAAATCCACGTGTCGAAAAAACGAAGGGTAAAAAACTTACGAAACCCGATTGAGATCGGGTTGTCCTTTCCGGGCTTTAATCTATTCGTTGACGGATGAAAGCCGTCGAAGCCAAAGAACTCACCGTGGCCTTCGTTTTGACAGGTTACGGCTCCCGTAACTCTAAACGAGCCAGAAGTTATGGCCGTCCGAATAATCGATATCTACAAGGTGCAACATCCACGGTGCAAGGTGCAACATCCGTCCGAAATGGCGAAACAGTGTCGTACGACCTTTAGAAATGCGTGCATGGATTTGAAACGAAACGGTACCATGGTGCACCACTCTCCAGCGATGTTAAATCCAAGACCAGCCACTGTAATCCCGTTTTACCGTAAAAATCCACGTGTCGAAAAAACGAAGGGTAAAAAACTTACGAGACCCGATTGAGATTCGGGTTGTCCGTTTTGGGCATTAATCTATCCGTTGATGGCTGAAAGCTGTCAAAGCCCTAGAACTCATCGAGGCCTTCGTTTTGACAGGTTATGGCTCCCGTAACTCTAAACGTGCCAGAAGTTATGGCCGCCCGAATAATCGATATCTACAGGGTGCAACATCCACGGTGCAGGGTGCAACATCCGTCCGAAATGGCGAAACAGTGCCGTAGGACCTTTAGAAATGCGTGCATGGATTTGAAACGAAACAGTACCATGGTGAACCACTCTTCAGCGATGGGAAGTCGAAGACGGGCCACCGTAATCCTGTTTTACCATAAAAATCCACGTGTCGAAAAAACGAAGGGTAAAAAATTACGAGACCCGATTGAGATTCGGGTTGTCCTATTTGGGCATTAATCTATCCGTTGATGGCTGAAAGCTGTCAAAGCCGTAGAACTCATCGAGGCCTTCGTTTTGACAGGTTATGTCTCCCGTAACTCTAAACGAGCCAGAAGTTATGGCCGTCCGGATAATCGATATCTACAGGGTGCAACATCCACGGTGCAAGATGCAACATCCGTCCGAAATGGCGAAACAGTGCCGTACGACTTTTAGAAATGCATGCATGGATTTGAAACGGAACACTACCATGGTGCACTACTCTTCAGCGATGGGAATTCGAAGACGGGCCACGGTAATCCCGTTTTACCGTAAAAATCCACGTGTCGAAAAAACGAAGGGTAAAAAACTTACGAGACCCGATTGAGATTCGGGTTGTCCTTATTGGGCATTAATCTATCCGTTGACGGCTGAAATCTGTCAAAGACGTAGAACTCATCGAGGCCTTCTTTTTGACATGTTATGACTCCTGTAACTCTAAACGAGCCAGAAGTTATGGTCGTCCGAACAATCGATATCTACAGGGTGCAACTTCCACGGTGCAAGGTGCAACATCCGTTCGAAATGGCGAAACAGTGTCGTACGACCTGTAGAAATGCGTGCATGGATTTGAAACGGAACCGTACCATGGTGCACCACTCTCCAGCGATGGTAAATCGAAGACCAGCGACCGTAATCCCATTTTACCCTAAAAATCCACGTGTCGAAAAAACGAAGGGTAAAAAACTTACGAGACCCGATTGAGATTCGGGTTGTCCTTTTTGGGCACTAATATATCCAGTGACGGCTGAAAGCTGTCAAAGCCGTAGAACTTATCGAGGCCTTCGTTTTGACAGGTTACGGTTCCTGTAACTCTGAACGATCCAGAAGTTATGGCCGTCTGAATAATCTATATCTTCAGGGCGCCACATCCCCGGTGCAAGGTGCAACATCCGTCCGAAATGGCGAAACAGTGCCGTACGACCTTTATAAATACGTGCATGGATTTGAAACGGAACAGTACCATGGTGCACCACTCTCCAACGAGGGCAAATCGAAGACCAGCCACCGTAATCCCATTTTACCCTAAAAATCCACGTGTCGAAAAAACGAAGGGTAAAAAACTTACGAGACCCGATAGAGATTCGGGTTGTCCTTTTTGGGCATTAATCTATCCGTTGATGGATGAAAGCTATCAAAGCCATAGAACTCATCGAGGCCTTCGTTTTGACAGGTTATGGCTCCCGTAACTCTAAACGAGCCAGAAGTTATGGCCGTCCGAATAATCGATATCTACAGGGTGCAACATCCACGGTGCAAGGTGCAACATCCGTCCGAAATGGCGAAACAGCGCCGTACTACTTTTAGAAATGCTTGCATGGATTTGAAACGGGACAGTACCATGGTGCACTACTCTTCAGCGATGGGAAGTCGAAGACGTGCCACGGTAATCCCGTTTTACCGTAAAAATCCACGAGTCGAACAAACGAAGGGCAAAAAACTTACGAGACCCGATTGAGATTCGGGTTGTCCTTATTGGGCATTATTCTATCTTTTGACGGCTGAAAGATGTCAAAGCCGTAGAACTCATCGAGGTCTTCGTTTTGACAGGTTATGGCTCCCGTAACTCTAAACGAGCCAGAAGTTATGGCCGTCCGAATAATCGATATCTACAGGGTGCAACATCCACGGTGCAAGGTGCAACATCCGTCCGAAATGGCGAAACAGTGCCGTACGACCTTTAGAAATACGTGCATGGATTTGAAACGGAACAGTACCATGGTGCACCGCTCTCCAGCGATGGTAAATCGAAGACCAGCCACCGTAATCCCGTTTTGCAGTAAAAATCCACGTGTCGAAAAAACGAAGGGTAAAAAACTAACGAGACCCGATTGAGATTCGGGTTGTCCTTTTTGGGCATTAATCTATCCGTTGATGGCGGAAAGCAGTCAAAACCGTAGAACTCATCGATGCCTTCGTTTTGACAGGTTATGTCTCCCGTAACTCTAAACGAGCCAGAAGTTATGGCCGTCCGAATAATCGATATCAACAGGGTGCAACATCCACGGTGCAAGGTGCAACATCCGTCCGAAATGGAGAAATAGTGTCGTACGACTTTTAGAAATGCGTGCATGGATTTGAAACGGAATAGTACAATGGTGCACCACTCTTCAGCGATGGGAAGTCGAAGACGGGCCACGGTAATCCCGTTTTACCGTAAAAATCCACGTGTCGAAAAAACGAAGGGTAAAAAACTTATGAGACTCGATTGAGATTCGGGTTGTCCTTTTTGGGCATTAATCTATCCGTAGACGGCTGAAAGCTGTCAAAGCCTTAGAACTCATCGAGGCCTTCGTTTTGACAGGTTATGCCTCCCGTAACTCTAAGCGATCCAGAAGTTATGGCCGTCCGAATAATCGATATCTACAGGGTGCAACATCCACGGTGCAAGGTGCAACATCCGTCCGAAATGGCGAAACGGTGCCGTACGACCTTTAGAAATGTGTGCATGGATTTGAAACGGAACAGTACCATGGTGCACCACTCTACAGCGATGGTAAATCGAAGACCAGCCACGGTAATCCCATTTTGCCGTAAAAATCGACGTGTTGAAAAAACGAAGGGTAAAAAACTTACGAGACCCGATTGAGATTCGGGTTGTCCTTTATGGGCATTAATCTATCCAGTGACGGCTGAAAGCTGTCAAAGCCGTAGAACTCATCGAGGCCTTCGTTTTGACAGGTTATGGCTCCCGTAACCCTAAACGAGCCAGAAGTTATGGTCGTCCGAATAATCGATATCTACAGGGTGCAACATCCACGGTGCAAGGTGCAACATCCGTCCGAAATGGCAAAACAGTGCCGTACGACCTTTAGACATGCGTGCATGGATTTGAAACGGAACAGTACCATGGTGCACCACTCTCCAGCGATGGTAAATCGAAGACCAGCCACCGTAATCCCATTTTACCCTAAAAATCCACGTGTCGAAAAAACGAAGGGTAAAAAACTTACGAGACCCGATTGAGATTTGGGTTGTCCTTTTTGGGCATTAATCTATCCGTTGACGGATGAAAGCTGTCAAAGCTATAGAACTCATCGAGGCCTTCGTTTTAACAGGTTATAGCTCCTGTAACTCTAAACGAGCCAAAAGTTATGGCCGTCCGAATAATCGATATCTACAGGGTGCAACATCCACGGTGCATGGTGCAACATCCGTCCGAAATGCGAAATAGTGCCGTACGACTTTTAGAAATGCGTGCATGGATTTGAAACAGAACAGTACCATGGTGGACCACTCTTCAGCAATGGGAAGTCGAAGACGGGCCACGGTAATCCCGTTTTACCGTAAAAATCCACGTGTCGAAAAAACGAAGGGTAAAAAACTTACAAGACCCGATTGAGATTCGGGTTGTCCTTTTTGGGCATTAATCTATCCGTTGACGGTTGAAAGCTGTCAAAGCCGTAGAACTCATCGAGTCCATCGTTTTGATAGGTTATGGCTCCTGTAACTCTAAACGAGGCAGAAGTTATGGCCGTCCGAATAATCGATATCTACAGGGTGCAACATCCGCAGTGCAAGGTGCAACATCCGTTCGAAATGGAGAAACAGTGCCGTACGACATTTAGAAATGCGTGCATGGATTTGAAACAGAATAGTACCATGGTGCACCACTCTTCAGCGATGGGAAGTCGAAGACGGGCCACGGTAATCCCGTTTTACCGTAAAAATCCACGTGTCGAAAAAACGAAGGGTAAAAAACTTACGAGACCCGATTGAGATTCGGGTTGTCCTTTTTGGGCATTAATCTATCCGTTGACGGCTGAAAGTTGTCAAAGCCGTAGAACTCATCGAGGCCTTCATTTTGACAGGTTATGGCTCCCGTAACTCTAAACGAGCCAGAAGTTATGGCCGTTCGAATAATCGATATCTACAGGGTGCAACATCCACGGTGCAAGGTGCAACATCCGTCCGAAATGGCGAAACAGTGCCGTACGACCTTTTGAAATGCGTGCATGGATTTGAAACGGAACAGTACCATGGTGCACCACTCTCCAGCGATGGTAAATCGAAGACCAGCCACGGTAATCCCATTTTGCCGTAAAAATCCACGTGTCGAAAAAACGAAGGGTAAAAAACTTACGAGACCCGATTGAAATTCGGGTTGTCCTTTTTGGGCATTAATATATCCGTTGATGGCTGAAAGCTGTCAAAGCCGTAGAAATCATCGAGGCCTTCGTTTTGACAGGTTATGGATCTCGTAACTCTAAACGAGCCAGAAGTTATGGCCGTCCGAATAATCGATATCTACAGGGTAAAACATCCACGGTGCAAGGTGCAACATCCGTCCGAAATGGCGAAACAGTGCCGTACGACTTTTAGAAATGCGTGCATGGATTTGAAACGGACAGCGATGGTAAATCGAAGACCAGCCACTGTAATCCCGTTTTGCCGTCAAAATCCACCTGTCGAAAAAACGAAGGGTAAAAAACTTACGTGACCCGATTGAGATTCGGGTTGTCGTTTCTGGGCATTAATCTATCCGTTGACGGCTGAAAGCTGTCAAAGCTGTAGAACTCATCGAGGCCTTCGTTTTGACAATTTATGGCTCCCGTAACTCTAAACGAGCCAGAAGTTATGGCCGTCCGAACAATCGATATCTACAGGGTGCAACATCCACGGTGCAAGGTGCAACATCAGTCCGAAATGGCGAAACAGTGCCGTACGACTTCTGAAAATGCGTGCATGGATTTGAAACGGAACAGTACCATGGTGCACCACTCTCCAGCGATGGGACGTCGAAGACGGGCCACGGTAATCCCGTTTTACCGTAAAAATCCACGTGTCGGAAAAAGGAAGGGTAAAAAACTTACGAGACCCGATTGAGATTCGGGTTGTCTTTATTGGGCATTAATCTATCCGTTGACGGATGAAAGCTATCGAAGCCGTAGAACTCATCGAGGCCTTCGTTTTGACAGGTTATGGCTCCCGTAACTCTAAACGAGCCAGAAGTTATGGCCGTCCGAATAATCGATATCTACAGGGTGCAACATCCACGGTGCAAGGTGCAACATCCGTCCGAAATGGCGAAACAGTGTCGTACGACATTTAGAAATACGTGCATGGATTTGAAACGAAATAGTACCGTGGTGCACCACTCTCCAGCGATGGGAAGTCGCAGACGGGCCACGGTAATCCCGTTTTACCGTAAAAATCCACGTGCCGAAAAAACGAAGGGTAAAAAACTTACGAGACCCGATTGAGATTCGGGTTGTCCTTTTTTGGCATTAATCTATCCGTTGATAGCTGAAAGCTGTCAAAGCCGTAGAACTCATCGAGGCCTTCGTTTTGACAGGTTATGGCTCCCGTAACTCTAAACGAGCCAGAAGTTATAGCCGTCCGAATAATCGATATCTACAGGGTGCAACATCCACGGTGCAAGGTGCAACATCCGTCCGAAATGGCGAAACAGTGCCGTACGACCTTTAGAAATGCGTGCATGGATTTGAAACGGAATAGTACCATGGTGCACCACTCTCCAGCGATGGTAAATCGAAGACCAGCCACCGTAATCAAGTTTTGCCGTAAAAATCCACGTGTCGAAAAAACGAAGGGTAAAAAACTTACGAGACCCGATTGAGATTCGGGTTGTCCTTTTTGGGCATTAATATATTCGTTGATGGCTGAAAGCTGTCAAAGCCGTAGAACTCATCGAGGCCTTCGTTTTGACAGATTATAGCTCCCGTAACTCTAAACGAGCCAGAAGTTATGGCCGTCCGAATAATCGATATCTACAGGGTGCAACATCCACGGTGCAAGGTGCAACATCCGTCCGAAATGGCGAAACAGTGTCGTACGAATTTTAGAAATGCGTGCATGTATTTGAAATAGAACAGTTCCATGGTGCACCACTCTCCAGCGATGGTAAATCGAAGACCAGCCACGGTAATCCCGTTTTGCCGTAAAAATCCACCTGTCGAAAAAACGAAGGGTAAAAAACTTACGTGACCCGATTGAGATTCGGGTTGTCCTTTTTGGGCATTAATCTATCCGTTGGCGGATGAAAGCTGTCAAAGCCATAGAACTCATCGAGGCCTTCGTTTTGACAGGTTATGCGACCCGTAACTCTAAACGAGCCAGAAGTTATGGCCGTCCGAATAATCGATATCTACAGGGTGCAACATCCACGGTGCAAGGTGCAACATCCGTCCGAAATGGCGAAACGGTGTTGTACGACCTTTAGAAATGCGCGCATGGATTTGGAACGGAACAGTACCATGGTGCACCACTCTACAACGATGGTCAATCGAAGACCAGCCACGCTAATCCCATTTTGCCGTAAAAAACAAAGGGTAAAAAACTTACGAGACCCGGTTGAGATTAGGGTTGTCCTTTATGGGCATTAATCTATCCAGTAACGGCTGAAAGCTGTCAAACCCATAGAACTCATCGAGGCCTTCGGTTTGACAGATTATGGCTCCCGTAACTCTAAACGAGCCAGAAGTTATGGTCGTCCGAATAATCGATATCTATAGGGTACAACATCCACGGTGCAAGGTGCAACATCCGTCCGAAATGGCGAAACAGTGCCGTACGACCTTTAGAAATGCGTGCACGGATTTGAAACGGAACAGTACCATGGTGCACCACTCTCCAGCGATGGTAAATCGAAGACCAGCCATCGTAATCCCATTTTACCGTAAAAATCCACGTGTCGAAAAAACGAAGGGTAAAAAACTTACGAGACCCGATTGAGATTCGGGCTGTCCTTTTTGGGCATTAGTCTATCCGTTGACGGATGAAAGCTGTCAAAGCCATAGAACTCATCGAGGCCTTCATTTTGATAGGTTATGGCTCCCGTAACTCTAAACGAGCCAAAAGTTATGGCCGTCCGAATAATCGATATCTACAGGGTGCAACATCCACAGTGCATGGTGCAACATCCGTCCGAAATGGCGAAACAGTGCAGTACGACTTTTAGAAATGCGTGCTGTTTGCGTAAAAAATGGCCACAAACACCCAATACCGTGAAAGCACCAGTGTATGAATATAAGTCAGCGATATTCAAACACAAATCACAGATCTCAGCAAATAACTCAAATACGTTTGCACAAAAGATGGGCAAAAAACTCCAAGTCGTATGATTTAGTTGATTTTATGTTGTTCGTAGTGATTTAGGTGGTTTATGCAAATGCGTAAAAAGCAGGGACTAAACTGTAAAAGACACACAGATTTATAGTGGTTCGGCCAGAATGTGCCTACGTCCACTTTATATGTTATTCTCCTTTTCCGATCCGATTACAAGTACAAAGCTTGTAGTACAAGTGTATGAAAGTTGTTTGAAAGTTCCTTCCCAGTTTGAGCTCTCAAACTTGTCTGCCATTGTTGTACCCCTGCCCCTCTATTTATAGAGTGAGGTAGGGGGCAGGGGTCTTGGATGCATATAGCTGCTGGTGGGCCCGGGCTGAAGCAATCTGGACTGGCAGTCATCTGGTTCGGCGGAGCTCCATTCGGTAGTAGAGGCCGGTCCGGTGGGAAGGGGTGGTCCGGTATTAGTAGGGAGTGATGTTGGTTCGGCATATGGTGGTCCGGCTGTGGCTTGGGAGTCGGTTCGGCTAGGAGTAGTGGAAGGGCTGGTTCGGTGGTGAGCTTGAAGGGAAGGTGGCTGGTTACGCCGAATGGACACATGCTTGCAGAGGCTGGTTACGCCGAATGGACACATGCTTGCATCGCCGAATGAGAAAGGGCTGGCCATGCCGAATGGACATGTACTCGTACTGCCGAATGAAGCTTCATGTGTGAGTGCCGAGTGTTCCTTCCTACTAGAGAATGCCGAATGAGACATTACCGGATGAACTCAGGGAGATGGGAATGCCGAATGAGATGCTGAATGCTTCTTTTTGCTCCTGGTCGTGGTGGAAACGCACACAACAAGGATATCCTAGTTTTGACCAAAAAATGGGATAACACTTTGCCCCCCAAAACATGCCTTGTGATAACAAGGCGTGTTTTGAATAGTTCCGAATCCAATAAGCAAAGCTTGAGCCAATTCCATGTCCATCCGAACTCGACAACCGAGTCCCAAACCATCCTTATCCAATAGCCAACAACCGAATCCAGGACCTCTCTGGGTCGATATCCAAATTCATAACCTCTCCGGGCTCTTGCCAAGCGCAATCCACACCTGACGATCTTGGTCCAGTGTCCCTGGACATTAAGCTAGCCTCCTCGTGTTCTTGTCGAGCGTAATCCACACTTGACGACCGTGGCCCAGTGTCCCTGGGCGTTGAGCTAACCTCTCCGGGTTCTTGCCAAGCGTAATCCACACTTGACGACCTTGGCCCAGTGTCCCTGGGCGCTGTACAATGCCATGGCTTAAGTCCTAAGCCGAATCCTGGTCTCTCCGGACCCTTGCCGAGCATAGTCCATACTCGACGACCTGAAAATAACGATTGATAATATAGGGCCTAAGTCCTAGGCCGAATCCTGGTCACTCCGGACCCTTGCCGAGCATAGTCCATACTCGACGACCTGAATGAGTCAATTTACCATGTTCGGGCAAAGTGACTCACCCCTTGCCAGGCATAATCCATACCCGACGACCGTTTATCAAAAATCAGATAAAAATCCAATCAAAATCCAATCCAAAATCTAAATCCAAAATCCAAATCCAAAATCCAGATCAAGAATCCAAAATCCAAATCCAAAATCCAGAAAACCAGAAATCCAAAAAACAATCATCCAAAGGAAAATCCAAACCAAAAAGCAAGAAAAAACCAGGAGCTCAATCCGAGCTCCAAAACCGAAAACCAAAAAGAAAAGCATTGTCCAATCCAAAAGAAAAAGATAAATTTCACAAACCATAGCGTCGCAGTTTATCATCATTCAGAGCATGCCTAGGGGCTATCTCCGTCCCCGTACATGTGTAAATGACTTGGTTGCTTGCCAATAGTTTGCTACTTATTTCATATTAACCTGGTTAAGGGACGATCAACCGACCATCATTCCTGGGCCTCCCACCATCGTAGCTTGAGGTAGGCGGTGGTTGCTCCTGCCTCGCCGTTGCACTCCGCGGTCCAACATATTGTGGCAGTTGTCCATTCCTTACATGTTCCTCAATTATGTCCTTTAAGTGCCTGCAGCTGTTGGTGTCGTGTCCATCCAAATCATGAAAGAGACAGTGCCTTCCTGATGTCCTTTCCCGTTCTGTTGGTTCTCTCCTAGCCGGCCTCCGGTAGTGAAGGCGATTTCGAGTATTCAGGTATATCCGCTCCAGTGTCTCGTTCAATCCTGTGTATGTGGAAAACTTTGGATCCTTCCATTGCTTCCTAGCATTTCCAGAATCACTGTCCAACTTCCTTTTTCCTTTGTTTTTATCCGAACCATTGCTGGATGGTCCTCCCCCCTCAACCGCGTTAACCTTTTTCAGCTTTAAATCCGTACTCGCATCTTCTTGTCGAAGGAACCTTTCTGCCTCATGAAAAAATTCGTCGAGATTCCGTGGGGGATCTCGTATCAGAGATACCTTGAAATCCGAGTTCTCCCTGACTCCTGATACTGCTGCCATTAAAACCATCGATGGATCGGGCCGATCCACCGAAGCAACTGCGGCACTGAATCGAGTTAGAAAAGCTCTAAGCGATTCATCCATCCTTTGCCTTACCGACGTCAATGTCATCACATTCTTCGGTCTCTTGACATGAACCCGAAACTGTCCCAAAAACCTTTCCACCAATTCCCTCCAAGTCCTGATAGATCCTTCTTCCAGCTGCCTGAACCACATTGCAGCTAAGTCCGTCAAGTACAAAGGGAAGCATCGGGCCATCACCTCCTCCGATGCCCCCAGCACCTCCATGTGTCTGGTGTATCTCATCAAGTGATCCGTGGGGTCTTCCTTGCCATTGTATACCTCCACGCTAGGTAGTTTGAACTTTGGTGGATTCTGAGCCATCCTTATTTCCCGAGTGAACGGACTCCTGTTTACTCCTTCCAAGTCTCCGTTGGTCAAACCACCTCGCACAGTCTTCCTGATTATATCTACCAATCCGCCATTGTCTGTTGAGGGTTGCCCCCGAGGGAACTCCGGTACATACTCTTCGTGTGGCTCGTTAGCAGCAACGTTGGTTCTAGCCTGTTGAACTCCTTCCAAAGGTTCTCCTGTGTTGAATCCTGTGGGCCTGCCCCCAAGCCCTTGTTGATTGCCGCCTGGCTCCGTATCCTGTCCTTCATTGGGTTCCATAACCCTAGCTTCTTGTCCTGCATCCACAGCCGTTGTAGCTGTTCCTAGGTTCTGCATCCCTGCAACTCTCATTTGCTCCAAGAAAGTTTGCATCATTTCCTGTTGACTTTTCAGCAACCTCTCTTGCAGTGAATTTGTTATGGCTTCCATTTCATCCCGGGTTATATAGATCGAAGCCGGTCCTTCCTCACCTCCGGAGGATGCTTGTTGACTTCCTCCTTGTTGGCTTCTCTCAGCCCTTAGCCTTCTACTGTTTTGCCTAGTCATTGTCTTCCAAATCCAAACTTCTATCCGATGTAGTGGGAGCTGGTCCCTCTCAGTGAAAGCACCAAAATGTTTGCGTAAAAAATGGCCACAAACACCCAATACCGTGAAAGCACCAGTGTATGAATATAAGTCAGCGATATTCAAACACAAATCACAGATCTCAGCAAATAACTCAAATACGTTTGCACAAAAGATGGGCAAAAAACTCCAAGTCGTATGATTTAGTTGATTTTATGTTGTTCGTAGTGATTTAGGTGGTTTATGCAAATGCGTAAAAAGCAGGGACTAAACTGTAAAAGACACACAGATTTATAGTGGTTCGGCCAGAATGTGCCTACGTCCACTTTATATGTTATTCTCCTTTTCCGATCCGATTACAAGTACAAAGCTTGTAGTACAAGTGTATGAAAGTTGTTTGAAAGTTCCTTCCCAGTTTGAGCTCTCAAACTTGTCTGCCATTGTTGTACCCCTGCCCCTCTATTTATAGAGTGAGGTAGGGGGCAGGGGTCTTGGATGCATATAGCTGCTGGTGGGCCCGGGCTGAAGCAATCTGGACTGGCAGTCATCTGGTTCGGCGGAGCTCCATTCGGTAGTAGAGGCCGGTCCGGTGGGAAGGGGTGGTCCGGTATTAGTAGGGAGTGATGTTGGTTCGGCATATGGTGGTCCGGCTGTGGCTTGGGAGTCGGTTCGGCTAGGAGTAGTGGAAGGGCTGGTTCGGTGGTGAGCTTGAAGGGAAGGTGGCTGGTTACGCCGAATGGACACATGCTTGCAGAGGCTGGTTACGCCGAATGGACACATGCTTGCATCGCCGAATGAGAAAGGGCTGGCCATGCCGAATGGACATGTACTCGTACTGCCGAATGAAGCTTCATGTGTGAGTGCCGAGTGTTCCTTCCTACTAGAGAATGCCGAATGAGACATTACCGGATGAACTCAGGGAGATGGGAATGCCGAATGAGATGCTGAATGCTTCTTTTTGCTCCTGGTCGTGGTGGAAACGCACACAACAAGGATATCCTAGTTTTGACCAAAAAATGGGATAACACGTGCATTGATTTGAAACAGAACAGTACCATAGTGGACCACTCTTCAGCGATGGGAAGTCGAAGACGGGCCACGGTAATCCCGTTTTACCGTAAAAATCCACGTGTCGAAAAAACGAAGGGTAAAAAACTTACGAGACCCGATTGAGATTCCGGTTGTCCTTTTTGGGCATTAATCTATCCGTTGACGGCTGAAAGCTGTCAAAGCCATAGAACTCATCGAGGCCTTCGTTTTGACAGGTTATGGCTCCCGTAACTCTAAACGAGCCAGAAGTTATGGCCGTCCAAATAATCGATATCTACAGGGTGCAACATCCACGGTGCAAGGTGCAACATCCGTCCGAAATGGAGAAACAGTGCCGTACGACCTTTATAAATGCATGCATGGATTTGAAACGGAACAGTAGCATGGTGCACTACTCTCCAGCGATGGTAAATCGAAGACCAGCCACCGTAATCCCGTTTTACCGTAAAAATCCACGTGTCGAAAAAACGAAGAGTAAAAAACTTACGAGACCCGATTGAGATTCAGGTTGTCCATTTTGGGCATTAATCTATCCGTTGACGGCTGAAAGCTGTCAAATCCGTAGAACTCATCGAGGCCTTCGTTTTGACAGGTTATGGCTCCCGTAGCCTAAACGAGCCAGAAGTTATGGCCGTCCGAATAATCGATATCTATAGGGTGCAACATCCACGGTGCAAGGTGCAACATCCGTCCGAAATGGCGAAACAGTGCCGTACGAACTTTAGAAATGTGTGCATGGATTTGAAACAGAATAGTACCATGGTGCACCACTCTTCAGCGATGGAAAGTCGAAGACAGGCCACCATAGTCCCGTTTTACCGTAAAAATCCACGTGTCGAAAAAACGAAGGGTAAAAAACTTACGAGACCCGATTGAGATTCGGGTTGTCCTATTTGGGCATTAATCTATCCGTTGATAGTTAAAGCTATCAAAGCCGTAGAACTCATCGAGGCCTTCATTTTGACAGGTTATGGCTCCCGTAACTCTAAACGAGCCAGAAGTTATGGCCGTCCGAATAATCGATATCTACAGGGTGCAACATCCACGGTGCAAGGTGCAACATCCGTCCGAAATGGAGAAACAGTGTCGTACGATATTTAGAAATGCGTGCATGGATTTGAAACGGAATAGTACCATGGTGCACCACTCTTCAACGACGGGAAGTCGGAGACGGGCCACGGTAATCCCGTTCTACCGTAAAAATCCACGTGTCGAAAAAACGAAGGGTAAAAAACTTACGAGACCCGGTTGAGTTTCGGGTTGTCCTTTTTGGGAATTAATCTATCCATTGACGGTTGAAAGCTGTCACAGCCGTAGAACTCATCGAGGCCTTCGTTTTGACAGGTTATGGCTCCCGTAACTCTAAACGGGCCAGAAGTTATGGCCGTCCGAATAATCGATATCTACAGGGTGCAACATCCACGGTGCAAGGTGCAACATCCGTCCGAAATGACGAAACTGTGCCGTACGACTTTTAGAAATGCGTGCATGGATTTGAAACGGAACAGTACCATGGTGCACCACTCTCCAGCGATGGTAAATCGAAGACCAACCACGGTAATCCCGTTTTGCCGTAATAATCCACGTGTCGAAAAAACGAAGGGTTAAAAACTTATGAGACCCGATTGAGATTCGGGTTGTCCTTTTTGGGCATTAATATATCCGTTGATGGCTGAAAGCTGTCAAAGCCGTAGAAATCATCGAGGCCTTCGTTTTGACAGGTTATGCCTCTTGTAACTCTAAACGAGCCAGAAGTTATGGTCGTCCGAATAATCGATATCTACAGGGTGCAACATCCACGGTGCAAGGTGCAACATCAGTCCGAAATGGCGAAACAGTATCGTACGTCTTTTAGAAATGCGTGCATAGATTTGAAACGGATGGCGATGGTAAATCGAAGACCAGCCACGGTAATCCCATTTTGCCGTAAAAATCCACCTGTCGAAAAAACGAAGGGTAAAAAACTTACGTGACCCGATTGAGATTCGGGTTGTCCTTTTTGGGCATTAATCTATCCGTTGACGGCTGAAAGCTGTCAAAGCCGTAGAACTCATCGAGGCCTTCGTTATCACAAGTTATGGCACCCGTAACTCTAAACGAGCCAGAAGTTATGGCCGTCCGAATAATCGATATCTACAGGGTGCAACATCCACGGTGCAAGGTGCAACATCCGTCCGCAATGGCGAAACAGTGTCGTACGACTTTTGGAAATGCGTGCATGGATTTGAAATGGAACAGTACCATGGTGCACCACTCTCTAGCGATGGGACGTCGAATACGGGCCACGGTAATCCCGTTTTACCGTAAAAATCCACGTGTCGAAAAAACGAAGGGTAAAAAACATACGAGACCCGATTGAGATTCGGGTTGTCCTTTTTGGGCATTAATCTATCCGTTGATGGCTGAAAGCTGTCAAAGCCGTAGAACTCATCGAGGCCTTCATTTTGTCAGGTTATGGCTCCCGTAACTCTAAACGAGCCAGAAGTTATAGCCGTCCGAATAATCGATATCTACAGGGTGCAACATCCATGGTACAAGGTGCAACATCCGTCCGAAATGGCGAAACAGTGCCGTACGACATTTAGAAATACGTGCATGGATTTGACACGGAACAGTACCGTGGTGCACCACTCTCCAGCGATGGGAAGTCGAAGACGGGCCACGGTAATCCCGTTTTACCGTAAAAATCCACGTGTCGAAAAAACAAAGGGTAAAAAACTTACGAGACCCGATTGAGATTCGGGTTGTCCGTTTTGGGCATTAATCTATCCGTTGATGGATGAAAGCTGTCAAAGCCGTAGAACTCATCGAGGCCTTCGTTTTGACAGGTTATGGCTCCCGTAACTCTAAACGAGCCAGAAGTTATGGCCGTCCGAATAATCGATATCTACAGGGTGCAACATCCACGGTGCAAGGTGCAACATCCATCCGAAATGGCGAAACAGTGCCGTAGACCTTTAGAAATGCGTGCATGGATTTGAAACGGAACAGTACCATGGTGCACCACTCTCAAGCGATGGTAAATCGAAGACCAGCCACCGTAATCCCGTTTTACCGTAAAAATCCACGTGTCGAAAAAACGAAGGGTAAAAAAGTTACGAGACCCGATTGAGATTCGGGTTGTCCTTTTTGGGCATTAATCTATCCGTTGACGGTTGAAAGCTATCAAAGCCGTAGAACTCATCGAGGCCTTCGTTTTGACAGGTTATGGCTCCCGTAACTCTAAACGAGCCAGAAGTTATGGCCGTCCGAATAATCAATATCTACAGGGTGCAACATCCACGGTACAAGGTACAACATCCGTCCGCAATGACCAAACTGTGCCGTACGACTTTTAGAAATGCGTGCATGGATTTGAAACGGAACAGTACCATGGTGCACCACTCTCTAGCGATGGTAAATCGAGGACCAGCCACGGTAATCCCGTTTTGCCGTAAAAATCCACGTGTCGAAAAAACGAAGGGCAAAAAACTTACGAGACCCGATTGAGATTCGGGTTGTCCTTTTTGGGCATTAATCTATCCGTTGACGGCTGAAAGCTGTCAAAGCCGTAGAAATCATCGAGGCCTTCGTTTTGACAGGTTATGGCTCCCGTAACTCTATACGAGCCAGAAGTTATGGCCGTCCGAATAATCGATATCTACAGGGTGCAACATCCACGGTGCAAGGTGCAACATCCGTCCGAAATGGCGAAACAGTGCCGTACGACTTTTGGAAATGCGTGCATGGATTTGAAATGGAACAGTACCATGGTGCACCACTCTCCAGCGATGGGACGTCGTATACGGGCCACGGTAAACCCATTTTACCGTAAAAATCCACGTGTCGAAAAAACGAAGGGTAAAAAACATACGAGACCCGATTGAGATTCGGGTTGTCCTTTTTGGGCATTAATCTATCCGTTGATGGCTGAAAGCTGTCAACGCCATAGAACTCATCGAGGCCTTCGTTTTGACAGGTTATGGCTCCTGTAACTCTAAACGAGCCAGAAGTTATAGCCGTCCGAATAATCGATATCCATAGGGTGCAACATCCACGGTGCAAGGTGCAACATCCGTCCGAAATGGCGAAACAGTGCCGTACGACTTTAAGAAATACGTGCATGGATTTGAAACGGAACGGTACCGTGGTGCACCACTCTCCAGCGATGGGAAGTCGAAGACGGGCCACGGTAATCCCGTTTTACCATAAAAATCCACGTGTCGAAAAAACGAAGGGTAAAAAACTTACGAGACCCGGTTGAGATTCGGGTTGTCCTTTTTGGGCATTAATCTATCCGTTGATGGATGTAAGCTGTCAAAGCCGTAGAACTCATCGATGCCTTCGTTTTGACAGGTTATGGTACCCGTAACTCTAAACGAGCCAGAAGTTATGGCTGTTCGAATAATCGATATCTACAGGGTGTAACATCCACGGTGCAAGGTGCAACATCCGTCCGAAATGGCGAAACAGTGCCGTACGACTTTTAGAAATGCGTGCATGGATTCGAAACGGAACAGTACCATGGTGCACCACTCTCCAGCGATGGTAAATCGAAGACCAGCCACCGTAATCCCGTTTTACCGTAAAAATCCACGTGTCGAAAAAACAAAGGGTAAAAAACTTACGAGACCCGATTGAGAATCGGGTTGTCCTTTTTGGGCATTAATCTATCCGTTGACGGTTGAAAGTTGTCAAAGCCGTAGAACTCATCGAGGCCTTCGTTTTGACAGGTTATGGCTCCCGTAACTCTAAACGAGCCAGAAGTTATGGCCGTTCGAATAATCGATATCTACAGGGTGCAACATCCACGGTGCAAGGTGCAACATCCGTCCGAAATGGCGAAACAGTGCCGTACGACCTTTTGAAATGCGTGCATGGATTTGAAACGGAACAGTACCATGGTGCACCACTCTCCAGCGATGGTAAATCGAAGACCAGCCACGGTAATCCCGTTTTGCCGTAAAAATCCACGTGTCGAAAAAATGAAGGGTAAAAAACTTACGAGACCCGATTGAAATTCGGGTTGTCCTTTTTGGGCATTAATATATCCGTTGATGGCTGAAAGCTGTCAAAGCCGTAGAAATCATCGAGGCCTTCGTTTTGACAGGTTATGGCTCTCGTAACTCTAAACGAGCCAGAAGTTATGGCCGTCCGAATAATCGATATCTACAGGGTGCAACATCCACGGTGCAAGGTGCAACATCCGTCCGAAATGGCGAAACAGTGTCGTACGACTTTTAGAAATGCGTGCATGGATTTGAAATGGATAGCCATGGTAAATCGAAGACCAGCCACGGTAATCCCGTTTTGCCGTAAAAATCCACCTGTCGGAAAAACGAAGGGTAAAAAACTTACATGACCCGATTGAGATTCGTGTTGTCCTTTTTGGGCATTAATCTGTCCGTTCACGTTTGAACGCTGTCAAAGCCGTAGAACTCATCGAGGCCTTCGTTTTGACAAGTTATGGCTCCCGTAACTCTAGACGAGCCAGAAGTTATGGCCGTCCGAATAATCGATATCTACAGGGTGCAACATCCACGGTGCAAGGTGCAACATCCGTCCGAAATGGCGAAACAGTGCCGTACGACTTTTGGAAATGCGTGCATGGATTTGAAATGGAACAGTACCGTGGTGCACCACTCTCCAGCGATGGGACGTCGTATACGGGCCACGGTAATCCCATTTTACCGTAAAAATCCACGTGTCGAAAAAACAAAGGGTAAAAAACATACGAGACCCGATTGAGATTCGGGTTGTCCTTTTTGGGCATTAATCTATCCGTTGATGGCTGAAAGCTGTCAACGCCATAGAACTCAACGAGGCCTTCGTTTTGACAGGTTATGGCTCCTGTAACTCTAAACGAGCCAGAAGTTATAGCCGTCCGAATAATCGATATCCATAGGGTGCAACATCCACGGTGCAAGGTGCAACATCCGTCCGAAATGGCGAAACAGTGCCGTACGACTTTAAGAAATACGTGCATGGATTTGAAACGGAACGGTACCGTGGTGCACCACTCTCCAGCGATGGGAAGTCGAAGACGGGCCACGGTAATCCCGTTTTACCATAAAAATCCACGTGTCGAAAAAACGAAGGGTAAAAAACTTACGAGACCCGGTTGAGATTCGGGTTGTCCTTTTTGGGCATTAATCTATCCGTTGATGGATGTAAGCTGTCAAAGCCGTAGAACTCATCGATGCCTTCGTTTTGACAGGTTATGGTACCCGTAACTCTAAACGAGCCAGAAGTTATGGCTGTTCGAATAATCGATATCTACACGGTGTAACATCCACGGTTCAAGGTGCAACATCCGTCCGAAATGGCGAAACAGCGCCGTACGACTTTTAGAAATGCGTGCATGGATTCGAAACGGAACAGTACCATGGTGCACCACTCTCCAGCGATGGTAAATCGAAGACCAGCCACCGGAATCCCGTTTTACCGTAAAAATCCACGTGTCGAAAAAACAAAGGGTAAAAAACTTACGAGACCCGATTGAGAATCGGGTTGTCCTTTTTGGGCATTAATCTATCCGTTGACGGTTGAAAGCTGTCAAAGCCGTAGAACTCATCGAGGCCTTCGTTTTGACAGGTTATGGCTCCCGTAACTCTAAACGAGCCAGAAGTTATGGCCGTTCGAATAATCGATATCTACAGGGTGCAACATCCACGGTGCAAGGTGCAACATCCGTCCGAAATGGCGAAACAGTGCCGTACGACCTTTTGAAATGCGTGCATGGATTTGAAACGGAACAGTACCATGGTGCACCACTCTCCAGCGATGGTAAATCGAAGACCAGCCACGGTAATCCCGTTTTGCCGTAAAAATCCACGTGTCGAAAAAACAAAGGGTAAAAAACTTACGAGACCCGATTGAAATTCGGGTTGTCCTTTTTGGGCATTAATATATCCGTTGATGGCTGAAAGCTATCAAAGCCGTAGAAATCATCGAGGCCTTCGTTTTGACAGGTTATGGCTCTCGTAACTCTAAACGAGCCAGAAGTTATGGCCGTCCGAATAATCGATATCTACAGGGTGCAACATCCACGGTGCAAGGTGCAACATCCGTCCGAAATGGCGAAACAGTGCCGTACGACTTTTAGGAATGCGTGCATGGATTTGAAATGGATAGCAATGGTAAATCGAAGACCAGCCACGGTAATCCCGTTTTGCCGTAAAAATCCACTTGTCGGAAAAACGAAGGGTAAAAAACTTACATGACCCGATTGAGATTCGTGTTGTCCTTTTTGGGAATTAATCTATCCGTTCACGTTTGAATGCTGTCAAAGCCGTAGAACACATCGAGGCCTTCGTTTTGACAAGTTATGGCTCCCGTAACTCTAGACGAGCCAGAAGTTATGGCCGTCCGAATAATCGATATCTACAGGGTGCAACATCCACGGTGCAAGGTGCAACATCCGTCCGAAATGGCGAAACAGTGTCGTACGACTTTTGGAAATGCGTGCATGGATTTGAAATGGAACAGTACCGTGGTGCACCACTCTCCAGCGATGGGACGTCGTATACGGGCCACGGTAATCCCGTTTTACCGTAAAAATCGACGTGTCGAAAAAACGAAGGGTAAAAAACATACGAGACCCAATTGAGATTCGGGTTGTCCTTTTTGGGCATTAATCTATCCGTTGATGGCTGAAAGCTGTCAAATCCATAGAACTCATCGAGGCCTTCGTTTTGACAGGTTATGGCTCCCGTAACTCTAAACGAGCCAGAAGTTATAGCCGTCCGAATAATCGATATCCACAGGGTAAAACATTCACGGTGCAAGGTGCAACATCCGTCCGAAATGGCGAAACAGTGCCGTACGACTTTTAGAAATACGTGCATGGATTTGAAACGGAATGGTACCGTGGTGCACCACTCTCCAGCGATGGGAAGTCGAAGACGGGCCACGGTAATCCCGTTTTACCGTAAAAATCCACGTGTCGAAAAAACGAAGAGTAAAAAACCAACGAGACCCGGTTGAGATTCGGGTTGTCCTTTTTGGGCATTAATCTATCCGTTGATGGATGTAAGCTGTCAAAGCCGTAGAAATCATCGAGGCCTTCGTTTTGACAGGTTATGGCACCCGTAACTCTAAACGAGCCAGAAGTTATGGCCGTCCGAATAATCGATATCTACAGGGTGTAACATCCACGGTGCAAGGTGCAACATCCGTCCGAAATGGCGAAACAGTGCCGTACGACTTTTAGAAATGCGTGCATGGATTTGAAACGGAACAGTACCATGGTGCACCACTCTCCAGCGATGGTAAATCGAAGACCAGCCACCGTAATCCCGTTTTACCGTAAAAATCCACGTGTCGAAAAAACAAAGGGTAAAAAACTTACGAGACCCGATTGAGATTCGGATTGTCCTTTTTGGGCATTAATCTATCCATTGACGGTTGAAAGCTGTCAAAGCGATAGAACTCATCGAGGCCTTCGTTTTGACAGGTTATGGCTCCCGTAACTCTAAACGAGCCAGAAGTTATGGCCGTCCGAATAATCGATATCTACAGGGTGCAACATCCACGGTGCAAGGTGCAACATCCGTCCGAAATGACGAAACTGTGCCGTACGACTTTTAGAAATGCGTGCATGGATTTGAAATGGAACAGTACCATGGCGCACCACTCTCCAGCGATGGTAAACTGAAGACCAGCCACGGTAATCCCGTTTTGCCGTAAAAATCCACGTGTCGAAAAAACGAGGGGTAAAAAACTTACGAGACCCGATTGAGATTCGGGTTGTCCTTTTTGGGCATTAATATATCCGTTGATGGCTGAAAGTTGTCAAAGCCGTAGAAATCATCGAGTCCTTCGTTTTGACAGGTTATGGCTCTCGTAACTCTAAATGAGCCAGAAGTTATGGCCGTCCGAATAATCGATATCTACAGGGTGCAACATCCATGGTGCAAGGTGCAACATCCGTCCGAAATGGCGAAACAGTGCCATACGACTTTTAGAAATGCATGCACGGATTTGAAACGGATAGCGATGGTAAATCGAAGACCAGCCACGGTAATCCCGTTTTGCCGTAAAAATCCACCTGTCGAAAAAAGGAAGGGTAAAAAACTTACATGACCCGATTGAGATTCGTGTTGTCCTTTTTGGGCATTAATCTATCCGTTCACGTCTGAAAGCTGTCAAAGCCGTAGAACTCATCGAGGCCTTCGTTTTGACAAGTTATGGCTCCCGTAACTCTAAACGAGCCAGAAGTTATGGCCGTCCGAATAATCGATATCTACAGGGTGCAACATCCACGGTGCAAGGTGCAACATCCGTCCGAAATGGCGAAACAGTGTTGTACGACTTTTGGAAATGCGTGCATGGATTTGAAATGGAACAGTACCATGGTGCACCACTCTCCAGTGACGGGACGTCGAATACGGGCCACGGTAATCCCGTTTTACCGTAAAAATCCACGTGTCGAAAAAACGAAGGGTAAAAAACATACGAGACCCGATTGAGATTCGGGTTGTCCTCTTTGGGCATTAATCTATCCGTTGATGGCTGAAAGCTGTCAAAGCCGTAGAACTCATCGAGGCCTTCATTTTGACAGGTTATGGCTCCCGTAACTCTAAACGAGCCAGAAGTTATAGCCGTCCGAATAATCGATATCTACAGGGTGCAACATCCACGGTGCAAGGTGCAACATCCGTCCGAAATGGCGAAACAGTGCCGTACGACTTTTAGAAATACGTGTATGGATTTGAAACGGAACAGTACCATGGTGCACCACTCTCCAGCGATGGGAAGTCGAAGACGGGCCACGGTAATCCCGTTTTACCGTAAAAATCCACGTGTCGAAAAAACGAAGGGTAAAAAACTTACGAGACCCGATTGAGATTCGGGTTGTCCTTTTTGGGCATTAATCTATCCGTTGAAGGATGAAAGCTGTCAAAGCCGTAGAACTCATCGAGGCCTTCGTTTTGACAGGTTATGGCTTCCGTAACTCTAAACGAGCCAGAAGTTATGGCCGTCCGAATAATCGATATCTACAGGGTGCAACATCCACGGTGCAAGGTGCAACATCCGTCCGAAATGGCAAAACAGTGCCGTATGACCTTTAGAAATGCGTGCATGGATTTGAAACGGAACAGTACCATGGTGCACCACTCTCCAGCGATGGTAAATCGAAGACCAGCCACCGTAAACCCGTTTTACCGTAAAAATCCACGTGTCGAAAAAACGAAGGGTAAAAAACTTACGAGACCCGATTAAGATTCGGGTTGTCCTTTTTGGGCATTAATATATCAATTGATGGTTGAAAGCTATCAAAGCCGTAGAACTCATCGAGGCCTTCGTTTTGACAGGTTATGGCTCCCGTAACTCTAAACGAGCAAGAAGTTATGGCCGTCCGAATAATCGATATCTACAGGGTGCAACATCCACGGTGCAAGGTGCAACATCCGTCCGAAATGGCGAAACCGTGCCATACGAATTTTAGAAATGCGTGCATGGATTTGAAATGGAACAGTACCATGGTGCACCACTCTCTAGCGATGGTAAATCGAGGACCAGCCACGGTAATCCCGTTTTGCCGTAAAATTCCACCTGTCGAAAAAACGAAGGGTAAAAAACTTACGTGACCTGATTGAGATTCGGGTCGTCCTTTTTGGGCATTAATCTATCCGTTGACGGCTGAAAGCTGTCAAAGCCGTAGAATTCATCGAGGACTTCGTTTTGACAGGTTATGGCTCCCGTAACTCTAAACGAGCCAGAAGTTATGGACGTCCGAATAATCGATATCTACAGGGTGCAACATCCACGGTGCAAGGTGCAACATCCGTCCGAAATGCCGAAACAGTGCCGTACGACTTTTAGAAATGCGTGCATGGATTTGAAACAGAACAGTACCATGGTGCACCACTCTCCAGCGATGGTAAATCGAAGACCAGCCACGGTAATCCCGTTTTGCCGTAAAAATCCACGTGTCGAAAAAACGAAGGGTAAAAAACTTACGTGACCCGATTGAGATTCGGGTTGTCCTTTTTGGGCATTAATCTATCCGTTGACGGCTGAAAGCAGTCAAAGCCGTAGAACTCATCGAGGCCTTCGTTTTGACCGGTTATGGCTCCCGTAACTCTAAACGAACCAGAAGTTATGGCCGTCCGAATAATCGATATCTACAGGGTGCAACATCCACGGTGCAAGGTGCAACATCCGTCCGAAATGGCGAAACAGTGTCGTACGACTTTTGAAAATGCGTGCATGGATTTGAAACGGAACAGTACCATGGTGCACCACTCTCCAGCGATGGGAAGTCGAAGACGGGCCACGGTAATCCCGTTTTACCGTAAAAATCCACGTGTCAAAAAAGCGAAGGGTAATAAACTAACGAGCCCGGATTGAGATTCGGGTTGTCCTTTTCGGGCATTAATCTATCCGTTGATGGCTGAAAGATATCAAAGCCGTAGAACTCATCGAGGCCTTCGTTTTGACAGGTTATGGCTCCATTAGCTCTAAACGAGCCAGAAGTTATGGCCGTCCGAATAATCAATATCTACAGGGTGCAACATCCACGGTGCAAGGTGCAACATCCGTCCGAAATGGCGAAACAGTGTCGTACGACCTTTAGAAATGCGTGCATGGATTTGAAACGGAACAGTACCATGGTGCACCACTCTCCAGCGATGGTAAATCGAAGACCAGCCACGGTAATCCCCTTTTGCCGTAAAAATTGACGTGTCGAAAAAACGAAGGGTAAAAAACTTACGAGACCCGATTGAGATTCGGGTTGTCCTTTTTGGGTATTAATCTATCCAGTGACGGCTGAAAGCTATCAAAGCCGTAGAACTCATCGAGGCCTTCGTTTTGACAGGTTATGGCTCCCGTAACTCTAAACAAGCCAGAAGTTATGGTCGTCCGAATAATCGATATCTACAGGGTGCAACATCCACGGTGCAAGGTGCAACATCCGTACAAAATGGCGAAACAGTGCCGTACGACTTTTAGAAATGCATGCATGGATTTGAAAAAGAACAGTAACATGGTGCACCACTCTCCAGCGATGGTAAATCGAAGACCAGCCACGGTAATCCCGTTTTGCCGTAAAAATCCACGTGTCGAAAAAACGAAGGGTAAAAAACTTACGTGACTCGATTGAGATTCGGGTTGTCCTTTTTGGGCATTAATCTATCCGTTGATGGCTGAAAGCAGTCAAAGCCGTAGAACTCGTCGAGGCCTTCGTTTTGACAGGTTATGGCTCCCGTAACTCTAAACGAGCCAGAAGTTATGGACGTCCGAATAATCGATATCTACAGGATGCAACATCCACGGTGCAAGGTGCAACATCCGTCTGAAATGGCGAAACAGTGCCGTACGACTTTTGGAAATGCGTGCATGGATTTGAAACGGAACAGTACCATGGTGCACCACTCTCCAGCGCTGGGAAGTCGAAGACGGGCCACGGTAATCCCGTTTTACCGTAAAAATCCACGTGTCGAAAAAACGAAGGGTAAAAAATTTACGAGACCCGATTGAGATTCGGGTTGTCCTTTTTGGGCATTAATCTATCCGTTGATGGCTGAAAGCTGTGAAAGCCGTAGAACTCATCGAGGCCTTCGTTTTGACAGGTTATGGCTCCCTTAACTTTAAACGAGCTAGAAGTTATGGCCGTCCGAATAATCGATATCTACAGGGTGCAACATCCACGGTGCAAGGTGCAACATCCGTCCGAAATGGCGAAACACTGCCGTACAACCTTTAGAAATGCGTGCATGGATTTGAAACGGAACAGTACCATGGTGCACCACTCTCCAGCGATGGTAAATCGGAGACCAGCCACCGTAATCCCGTTTTATCGTAAAAATCCACGTGTCGAAAAAACGAAGGGTAAAAAACTTACGAGACCCAATTGAGATTCGGGTTGTCCTTTCTGGACATTAATATATCCCTTGATGGATGAAAGCTGTCAAAGCCGTAGAACTCATCGAGGCCTTCGTATTGACAGGTTATGGCTCCCGTAAATTTAAACGAGCCAGAAGTTATGGCCGTCCGAATAATCGATATCTACAGGGTGCAACATCCACGGTGCAAGGTGCAACATCCGTACAAAATGGCGAAACAGTGCCATACGACTTTTAGAAATGCGTGCATGGATTTGAAACAGAACAGTACCATGGTGCACCACTCTGCAGCGATGGTAAATCGAAGACCAGCCACGGTAATCCCGTTTTGCCGTAAAAATCCACGTGTCGAAAAAACGAAGGATAAAAAACTTACGTGGCCCGATTTAGATTCGGGTTGTCCTTTCTGGGCATTAATCTATCCATTGACGGCTGAAAGCTGTCAAAGCCGTAGAACTCATCGAGGCCTTCGTTTTGACAGGTTATGGCTCCTGTAACTCTAAACGAGCCAGAAGTTATGGCCGTCCGAATAATTGATATCTATAGGGTGCAACATCCACGGTGCAAGGTGCAACATCCGTCCGAAATGGCGAAACAGTGCCGTACGACTTTCAGAAATGCGTACATGGATTCGAAATGGAACAGTACCATGGTGCACCACTCTCCAGCGATGTGAAGTCGAAGACGGGCCACGGTAATCCCGTTTTACCGTAAAAATCCACGTGTCGAAAAAACGAAGGGTAAAAAACTTACGAGACCCGATTGAGATTCAGGTTGTCCTTTTTGGGCATTACTCTATTCATTGACGGATGTAAGCTTTCAAAGCCATAGAACTCATCGAGGCCTTCGTTTTGACAGGTTATTGCCCCCGTAACTCTAAACGAGCCAAAAGTTATGGCCGTCCGAATAATCGATATCTACAGGGTGCAACATCCACGGTGCAAGGTGCAACATCCGTCCGAAATGCCGAAACAGTGCCGTACGACTTTTGGAAATGCGTGCATGGGTTTGAAACAGAACAGTACCATGGTGTACCACTCTCCAGCGATGGTAAATCGAAGACCAGCCACCGTAATCCCGTTTTACCGCAAAAATCCACGTGTCGAAAAAACGAAGGGTAAAAATCTTACGAGACCCGATTGAGATTCGGGTTGTCCTATTTGGGCATTAATCTATCTAGTGACGGTTGAAAGCTGTCAAAGCCGTAGAACTCATCGAGGCCTTCGTTTTGACAGGTTATGGCTCCCGTAAATCTAAACGAGCCAGAAGTTATGGCCGTCCGAATAATCGATATCTACAGGGTGCAACATCCACGGTGCAAGGTGCAACATCCGTCCGAAATGGCGAAACAGTGTCGTAGGACCCTTAGAAATGCATGCATGGATTTGAAACGGAACAGTACCATGGTGCACCACTCTCCAGCGATGGTAAATCGAAGACCAGCCACCGTAATCCCATTTTACACTAAAAATCCACGTGTCGAAAAAACGAAGGGTAAAAAACTTACGAGACCCGATTGAGATTCGGGTTGTCCTTTTTGGGAATTAATCTATCCATCGACTTCTCAAAGCTGTCAAAGCCGTAGAACTCATCGAGGCCTTCGTTTTGACAGGTTATGGCTCCCGTAACTCTGAACGAGCCAGAAGTTATGGCCGTCCGAATAATCGATATCTACAGGGTGCAACATCCACGGTGCAAGGTGCAACATCCGTCCGAAATGGCGAAACAGTGCCGTACGACCTTTAGAAATGCGTGCATGGATTTGAAACGGAACAGTACCATGGTGCACCACTCTCCAGCGATGGTAAATCGAAGACCAGCCACCGTAATCCCGTTTTACCGTAAAAATCCACGTGTCGAAAAAACAAAAGGTAAAAATCTTACGAGACCCGATTGAGATTCGGGTTGTCCTTTTTGGGCATTAATCTATCCGTTGACGGCTCAAAGCTGTCAAAGCCGTAGAACTCATCGAGGCCTTCGTTTTGACAGGTTATGGCTCCCGTAACTCTAAACGAGCCAGAAGTTATGGCCGCCCGAATAATCCATATCTACAGGGTGCAACATCCACGGTGCAAGGTGCAACATCCGTCCGAAATGGCAAAACAGTGCCGTACGACCTTTAGAAATGCGTGCATGGATTTGAAACGGAACAGTACCATGGTGCACCACTCTCCAGCGATGGTAAATCGAAGACTAGCCACGGTAATCCCGTTTTTCCGTAAAAATCGACGTGTCGAAAAAACGAAGGGTAAAAAACTTACAAGACCCGATTGAGATTCGGGTTGTCCTATTTGGGCATTAATCTATCCAGTGACGGCTAAAAGCTGTCAAAGCCGTAGAACTCATCGAGGCCTTCCTTTTGACAGGTCATGGCTCCCGTAAATATAAACGAGCCAGAAGTTATGGTCGTCCGAATAATCGATATCTACAGGGTGCAACATCCACGGTTCAAGGTGCAACATCCGTCCGAAATGGAGAAACAGTGTCGTACGACCTTTAGAAATGTGTGCATGGATTTGAAACGGAACAGTACCATGGTGCACCACTCTCCAGCGATGGTAAATCGAAGACTAGCCACGGTAATCCCGTTTTTCCGTAAAAATCGACGTGTCGAAAAAACGAAGGGTAAAAAACTTACGAGACCCGATTGAGATTCGGGTTGTCCTATTTGGGCATTAATCTATCTAGCGACGGCTGAAAGCTGTCAAAGCCGTAGAACTCATCGAGGCCTTCGTTTTGACAGGTTATGGCTCCCGTAACTCTAAACGAGCCAGAAGTTATGGCCGTCCGAATAATCGATATCTACAGGGTGCAACATCCACGGTGCAAGGTGCAACATCCGTCCGAAATGGCGAAACAGTGCCGCACGACCTTTAGAAATGCGTGCATGTATTTGAAACGGAACAGTACCATGGTGCACCACTCTCCAGCGATGGTAAATCGAAGACCAGCCACCGTAATCCCATTTTACCCTAAAAATCCACGTGTCGAAAAAACGAAGGGTAAAAAACTTACGAGACCCGATTGAGATTCGGGTTGTCCTTTTTGGGCATTAATCTATCCATCGACTTCTCAAAGCTGTCAAAGCCGTAGAACTCATCGAGGCCTTCGTTTTGACAGGTTATGGCTCCCGTAACTCTGAACGAGCCAGAAGTTATGGCCGTCCGAATAATCGATATCTACAGGGTGCAACATCCACGGTGCAAGGTGCAACATCCGTCCGAAATGGCGAAACAGTGCCGTACGACCTTTAGAAATGCGTGCATGGATTTGAAACGGAACAGTACCATGGTGCACCACTCTCCAGCGATGGTAAATCGAAGACCAGCCACCGTAATCCCGTTTTACCGTAAAAATCCACGTGTCGAAAAAACAAAGAGTAAAAATCTTACGAGACCCGATTGAGATTCGGGTTGTCCTTTTTGGGCATTAATCTATCCGTTGACGGCTAAAAGCTGTCAAAGCCGTAGAACTCATCGAGGCCTTCGTTTTAACAGGTTATGGCTCCCGTAACTCTAAACGAGCCACAAGTTATGGCCGTCCGAATAATCCATATCTACAGGGTGCAACATCCACGGTGCATGGTGCAACATCCGTCCGAAATGGCAAAACAGTGCCGTACGACCTTTAGAAATGCGTGCATGGATTTGAAATGGGACAGTACCATGGTGCACCATGCTCCAGCGATGGTAAATCGAAGACCAGCCACGGTAATCCCGTTTTTCCGTAAAAATCGACGTGTCGAAAAAACGAAGGGTAAAAAACTTACGAGACCCGATTGAGATTCAGGTTGTCCTTTTTGGACATTAATATATCCCTTGATGGATGAAAGCCGTCAAAGCCGTAGAACTCATCGAGGCCCTCGTATTGACAGGTTATGGCTCCCGTAACTTTAAACGAGCCAGAAGTTATAGCCGTCCGAATAATCGATATCTACAGGGTGCAACATCCACGGTGCAAGGTGCAACATCCGTACAGAATGGCGAAACAGTGCCATACGACTTTTAGAAATGCGTGCATGGATTTGAAACAGAACAGTACCATGGTGCACCACTCTGCAGCGATGGTAAATCGAAGACCAGCCACGGTAATCCCGTTTTGCCGTAAAAATCCACGTGTCGAAAAAACGAAGGGTAAAAAACTTACGTGGCCCAATTGAGATTCGGGTTGTCCTTTTTGGGCATTAATCTATCCATTGACGGCTGAAAGCTGTCAAAGCCGTAGAACTCATCGAGGCCTTCGTTTTGACAGGTTATGGCTCCCGTAACTCTAAACGAGCCAGAAGTTATGGCCGTCCGAATAATTGATATCTATAGGGTGCAACATCCACGGTGCAAGGTGCAACATCCGTCCGAAATGGCGAAACAGTGCCGTACGACTTTCAGAAATGCGTGCATGGATTCGAAATGGAACTGTACCATGGTGCACCACTCTCCAGCGATGTGAAGTCGAAGACGGGCCACGGTAATCCCGTTTTACCGTAAAAATCCACGTGTCGAAAAAACGAAGGGTAAAAAACTTACAAGACCCGATTGAGATTCAGGTTGTCCTTTTTGGGCATTATTCTATCCATTGATGGATGTAAGATTTCAAAGCCATAGAACTCATCGAGGCCTTCGTTTTGACAGGTTATGGCTCCCGTAACTCTAAACGAGCCAGAAGTTATGGCCGTCCGAATAATCGATATCTACAGGGTGCAACATCCACGGTGCAAGGTGCAACATCCGTCCGAAATGGCGAAACAGTGCCGTACGACCTTTAGAAATGTGTGCATGGATTTGAAACGGAACAGTACCATGGTGCACCACTCTCCAGCGATGGTAAATCGAAGGCCAGCCACCGTAATCCCATTTTACCCTAAAAATCCACGTGTCGAAAAAACGAAGGGTAAAAACTTACGAGACCCGATTGAGATTCGGGTTTTCCTTTTTGGGCATTAATCTATCCATTGACGGCTGAAAGCTGTCAAAGCCGTAGAACTCATCGAGGCCTTCGTTTTGACCGGTTATGGCTCCCGTAACTCTAAACGAACCAGAAGTTATGGTCGTCCGAATAATCGATATCTACAGGGTGCAGCATCCACGGTGCAAGGTGCAACATCCGTCCGAAATGGCGAAACAGTGTCGTACGACCTTTAGAAATGCGTGCATGGATTTGAAACGGAACAGTACCATGGTGCACCGCTCTCCAGCGATGGTAAATCGAAGACCAGCCACCGTAATCCTGTTTTACCGTAAAAATCCACGTGTCGAAAAAACGAAGGGTAAAAGACTAACGAGACCCGATTGAGATTCGGGTTGTCCTTTTTGGGCATTAATCTATCCGTTGACGGCTGAAAGCTGTCAAAGCCATAGAACTCCTCGAGGCCTTCGTTTTGACAGGTTATGGCTCCCGTAACTCTAAATGAGCCAGAAGTTATGGCCGTCCGAATAATCGATATCTATAGAGTGCAACATCCACGGTGCAAGGTGCAACATCCGCCCGAAATGGAAAAAATGTGACGTACGACTTTTAGATATGCGTGCATGGATTTGAAACGGAATAGTACCATGGTGTACCACTCTTCAGCGATGGGAAGTCGAAGACGTGCCACGGTAATCCCGTTTTACCGTAAAAATCCACGTGTCGAAAAAACAAAGGGTAAAAAACTTACGAGACCCGTTGAGATTCGGGTTGTCCTTTTTGGGCATTAATCTATCCGTTGACGGCTGAAAGCTGTCAAAGCCTTAGAACTCATCGAGGCCTTCGTTTTGACAGGTTATGGCTCCCGTAACTCTAAACGAGCCAGAAGTTATGGCCGTCCGAATAATCGATATCTACAGGGTGCACCATTCACGGTGCAAGGTGCAACATCCGTCCGAAATGGCGAAACAGTGTCGTACGACCTTTAGAAATGCGTGCATGGATTTGAAGCGGAACAATACCATGGTGCACCACTCTCTAGCGATGGTAAATCGAAGACCAGCCACGGTAATCCCATTTTGCCGTAAAAATCGACGTGTCGAAAAAACGAAGGGTAAAAAACTTACGAGACCCGATTGAGATTCGGGTTGTCCTTTTTGGACATTAATCTATCCATTGACGGCTGAAAGCTGTCAAAGCCGTAGAACTCATCGAGGCCTTCGTTTTTACAGGTTATGGCTCCCGTAATTCTAAACGAGCCAGAAGTTATGGCCGTCCGAATAATCGATATCTACAGGGTGCAACATCAACGGTGCAAGGTGCAACATCCGACCAAAATGGCGAAACAGTGTCGTACGACCTTTAGAAATGCGTGCATGGATTTGAAACGGAACAGTACCATGGTGCACCACTCTCCAGTGATGGTAAATCGAAGACCGGCCACCGTAATCCCATTTTACCCTAAAAATCCACGTGTCGAAAATACGAAGTGTAAAAAACTTACGAGACCCGATTGAGATTCGGCTTGTCCTTTTTGGGCATTAATCTTTCCGTTGACGGATGAAAGCTGTCAAAGCAATAGAACTCATCGAGGCCTTCGTTTTGACAGGCTATGGCTCCCGTAACTCTAAACGAGCCAAAAGTTATGGCCGTCCGAATAATCGACATCTACAGGGTGCAACATCCGCGGTGCATGGTGCAACATCCGTCCGAAATGGCGAAACAGTGCCGTAAGACTTTTAGAAATGCATGCATGGATTTGAATTAGAACAGTACAATGGTGCACCTCCCTTCAGCGATGGGAAGTCGAAGACGGGCCACGGTAATCCCGTTTTACCGTAAAAATCCATGTGTCGAAAAAACGAAGGGTAAAAAACTTACGAGACCCGATTGAGATTCGGGTTGCCCTTTTTGGGCATTAATCTATCCGTTGACGGCTGAAAGCTGTCAAAGCCGTAGAACTCATCGAGGCCTTCATTTTGACAGGTTATGGCTCCCGTAACTCTAAACGAACCAGAAGTTATAGCCGTTCGAATAATCGATATCTACAGGGTGCAACATCCACGGTGCAAGGTGCAACATCCGTCCGAAATGGCGAAACAGTGTCGTACGACTTTCGGAAATGCGTGCATGGATTTGAAACAGAACAGTACGATGGTGCACCACTCTCCAGCAATGGGAAGCCGAAGATGGGCCACGGTAATGCCGTTTTACCGTGAAAATCCACGTGTCGAAAAAACGAAGGGTAAAAAACTTACGAGACCGGATCGAGATTCGGGATGTCCTTTTTGGGCATTAATCTATCCGTTGATGGCTGAAAGCTGTCAAAGCCTTAGAACTCATCGAGGCCTTCGTTTTGACAGGTTATGGCTCCCGTAACTCTAAACGAGCCAGAAGTTATGGCCGTCCGAATAATCGATATCTACAGGGTGCAACATCCACGGTGCAAGGTGCAACATCCGTCCGAAATGGCGAAACAGTGCCGTACGACCTTTAGAAATGCGTGCATGGATTTGAAACAAAACAGTACCATGGTGCACCACTCTCCAGCGATGGTTAATCAAAGACCAGCCACCGTAATCCCGTTTTACCGTAAAAATCCACGTGTCGAAAAAACGAAGGGTAAAAAACTTACGAGACCCGATTGATATTCGGGTTGTCCTTTTTGGGCATTAATATATCCGTTGATGGCTGAAAGCTGTCAAAGCCGTAGAACTCATCGAGGCCTTCGTTTTGACAGGTTATGGCACCCGTAACTCTAAACGAGCCAAAAGTTTTGACCGTCCAAATAATCGATATCTACAGGGTGCAACACCCACGGTGCAAGGTGCAACATCCGTCTGAAATGGCGAAACAGTGCCGTACGAATTTTAGAAATGCGTGCATGGATTTGAAATGGAACAGTACCCTGGTGCACCACTCTCTAGCAATGGTAAATCGAAGACCAGCCACAGTAATCCCGTTTTGCCTAAAAATCGACGTGTCGAAAAAACGAAGGGTAAAAAACTTACGAGACCCGATTGACATTCGGGTTGTCCATTTTGGGCATTAATCTATCCGTTGACGGCTGAAAGCTGTCAAAGCCTTAGAACTCATCGATGCCTTCGTTTTGACAGGTTATGGCTCCCGTAACTCTAAACGAGCCAGAAGTTATGGCCGTCCGAATAATCGCATTTTACCCTAAAAATCTACGTGTCGAAAAAACGAAGGATAAACAACTTACGAGACCCGATTGAGATTCGGGTTGTCGTTTTTGGGCATTAATCTATCAGTCGACGGATGAAAGCTATCAAACCCATAGAACTCATCGAGGCCTTCGTTTTGACAGGTTATGGCTCCCGTAACTCTAAACGAGCCAGAAGTTATGGCCGTCCGAATAATCGATATCTACAGGGTGCAACATCCACGGTGCAAGGTGCAACATCCGTCCGAAATGGCGAAACAGTGCCGTACGACTTTTAGAAATGCGTGCATGGATTTGAAACGGAACTGTACCATGGTGCACCACTCTTCAGCGATGGGAAGTCGAAGACGGGCCATGGTAATCCCGTTTTACCGTAAAAATCCACGTGACGAAAAAATGAAGGGTAAAAAACTTACGAGACCCGATTGAGATTCGGATTGTCCTTTTTGGGCATTAATCTATCCATTGATGGCTGAAAGCTATCAAAGCCGTAGAAATCATCGAGGCCTTCGTTTTGACAGATTATGGCTCCCGTAACTCTAAACGAGCCAGAAGTTATGGCCGTCCGAATAATCGATATCTACAGGGTGCAACATCCACGGTGCAAGGTGCAACTTACGTCCGAAATAGCGAAACAGTGCCGTACGACCTTTAGAAATGCGTGCATGGATTTGACATGGAACAGTACCATGGTGCACCACTCTCCAGCGATGGTAAATCGAAGACCAGCCACCGTAATCCCGTTTTACCGTAAAAATCCACGTGTCGAAAAAACGAAGGGTAAAAATCTTACGAGACCCGATTGAGATTCGGGTTGTCCTTTTTGGTCATTAATCTATCCGTTGACGGCTAAAAGCTGTCAAAGCCGTAGAACTCATCGAGGCCTTCGTTTTGACAGGTTATGGCTCCCGTAACTCTAAACGAGCCAGAAGTTATGGCCGTCCGAATAATCGATATCTACAGGGTGCAACATCCACGGTGCAAGGTGCAACATCCGTCCGAAATGGCGAAACATTGCCGTACGACCTTTAGAAATGTGTGCATGGATTTGAAATGGAACAGTACCATGGTGCACCACTCTCCAGCAATGGTAAATCGAATACCACCCACGGTAATCCGGTTTTGCCGTAAAAATCGACGTGTCGAAAAAACAAAGGGTAAAAAACTTATGAGACCCTATTGAGATTCGGGTTGTCCTTTTTGGGCACTAATCTATCCAGTGACGGCTGAAAGCTGTCAAAGCCATAGAACTCATCGAGGCCTTCGTTTTGACAGGTTATGGCTCCCGTAAATCTAAACGAGCTAGAAGTTATGGCCGTCCGAATAATCGATATCTACAGGGTCCAACATCGACGGAGCAAGGTGCAACATCCGCCCGAAATGGAGAAAAAGTGACGTACGACTTTTAGAAATGCGTGCATGGATTTGAAATGGAATAGTACCATGGTGCACCACTATTCAGCGATGGGAAGTCGAAGACGTGCCACGGTAATCCCGTTTTGCCGTAAAAATCCACGTGTCGAAAAAACGAAGGGTAAAAAAGTTATGAGACCCGATTGAGATTCGGGTTGTCCTTTTTGGGCATTAATCTATTCGTTGACGGCTGAAAGCTATTAAAGCCTTAGAACTCATCGAGGCCTTCGTTTTGACAGGTTATGGCTCCTGTAACTCTAAACGAGCCAGAAGTTATGGCCGTCCGAATAATCGATATCTACAGGGTGCACCATCCACGGTGCAAGGTGCAACATCCGTCCGAAATGGCGAAACAGTGCCGTACGACCTTTAGAAATGCATGCATGGATTTGAAATGGAACAGTACCTTGGTGCACCACTATCCAGCGATGGTAAATCGAAGACCAGCCACGGTAATCCCATTTTGCCGTAAAAATCGACGTGTCGAAAAAACGAAGGGTAAAAAACTTACGAGACCCGATTGAGATTCGGGTTGTCCTTTTTGGACATTAATCTATCCATTGAAGGCTGAAAGCAGTCAAAGCCGTAGAACTCATTGAGGCCTTCGTTTTTACAGGTTATGGCTCCTGTAACTTTAAACGAGCCAGAAGTTATGGCCGTCCGAATAATCGATATCTACAGGGTGCAACATCAACGGTGCAAGGTGCAACATCCGTCCAAAATGGCGAAACTGTGCCGTACGACCTTTAGAAATGCGTGCATGGATTTGAAACGGAACAGTACCATGGTGCACCACTCTCCAGTGATGGTAAATCGAAGACTAGCCACCGTAATCCTATTTTACCCTAAAAATCCACGTGTCGAAAAAACGAAGGGTAAAAAACTTACGAGACCCGATTGAGATTCGGGTTGTCCATTTTGGGCATTAATCTTTCCGTTGATGGATGAAAGCTGTCAAAGCAATAGAACTCATCGAGGCCTTCGTTTTGACAGGTTATGGCTCCCGTAACTCTAAACGTGCCAAATGTTATGGCCGTTCGAATAATCGACATCTACAGGGTGCAACATCCACGGTGCATGGTGCAACATCCGTCCGAAATGGCGAAACAGTTCCGTAAGACTTTTAGAAATGCATGCATGGATTTGAAATAAAAACAGTACAATGGTGCACCACTCTTCAGCGATGGGAAGTCGAAGACGGGCCACGGTAATCCCGTTTTACCGTAAAAATCCATGTGTCGAAAAAACGAAGGGTAAAAAACTTACGAGACCCGATTGAGATTCGGGTTGCCCTTTTTGGGCATTAATCTATCCGTTGACGGCTGAAAGCTGTCAAAGCCGTAGAACTCATCGAGGCCTTCGTTTTGACAGGTTATGGCTCCCGTAATTCTAAAAGAACCAGAAGTTATGGCCGTTCGAATAATCGATATCTACAGGGTGCAACATCCACGGCGCAAGGTGCAACATCCGTCGGAAATGGCGAAACAGTGTCGTACGACTTTCGAAAATGCGTGCATGGATTTGAAATGGAACACTACGATTGTGCACCACTCTCCAGCAATGGGAAGCCGAAGACGGGCCACGGTAATCCCGTTTTACCGTAAAAATCCACGTGTCGAAAAAACGAAGGGTAAAAAACTTACGCGACCGGATCGAGATTCGGGTTGTCCTTTTTGGGCATTAATCTATCCGTTGATGGCTGAAAGCTATGAAAGCCGTAGAACTCATCGAGTCCGTCGTTTTGACAGGTCATGGCTCCCGTAACTCTAAACGAGCCAGAAGTTATGGCCGTTCGAATAATCGATATCTACAGGGTGCAACATCCACGGTGCAAGGTGCAACATCCGTCCGAAATGGCGAAACAGTGCCGTACGACCTTTAGAAATGCGTGCATCGATTTGAAACAGAACAGTACCATGGTGCACCACTCTCCAGCGATGGTTAATCGAAGACCAGCCACCGTAATCCCGTTTTACCATAAAAATCCACGTGTCGAAAAAACGAAGGGTAAAAAACTTACGAGACCCGATTGAGATTCGGGTTGTCCTTTTTGGGCATTAATATATCCGTTGATGGCTGAAAGCTGTCAAAGCCGTAGAACTCATTGAGGCCTTCGTTTTGACAGGTTATGGCACCCGTAACTCTAAACGATCCAAAAGTTATGACCGTCCAAATAATCGATATCTACAGGCTGCAACATCCACGGTGCAAGGTGCAACATCCGTCTGAAATTACGAAACAGTGCCGTACGAATTTTAGAAATGCGTGCATGGATTTGAAATGGAACAGTACCCTGGTGCACCACTCTCTAGCGATGGTAAATCGAAGACCAGCCACGGTAATCCCGTTTTGCCGTAAAAATCGACGTGTCGAAAAAACGAAGGGTAAAAAACTTACGAGACCCGATTGAGATTCGGGTTGTCCATTTTAGGAATTAATCTATCCATTGACGGCTGAAAGCTGTCAAAGCTGTAGAATTCATCGAGGCCTTCGTTTTGACAGGTTATGGCTCCCGTAACTCTAAACGAGCCAGAAGTTATGGCCGTCTGAATAATCGATATCTACAGGGTGCAACATCCACGGTGCAAGGTGCAACATCCGTCCGAAATGGCGAAACAGTGTCGTACGACCTTTAGAAATGCGTGCATGGATTTGAAATGGAACAGTACCATGGTGCACCACTCTCCAGTGATGGTAAATCGAAGACCAGCCACCGTAATCCCATTTTACCCTAAAAATCCACGTGTCGAAAAAACGAAGGATAAATAACTTACGAGACCCGATTGAGATTCGGGTTGTCCTTTTTGGGCATTAATCTATCCGTTGACGGATGAAAGCTGTCAAAACCATAGAACTCATCGAGGCCTTCGTTTTGATAGGTTATGGCTCCCGTAACTCTAAACGAGCCAGAAGTTATGGCCGTCCGAATAATCGATATCTATAGGGTGCAACATCAACGGTGCAAGGTGCAACATCCGTCTGAAATGGCGAAACAGTGCCGTACGATTTTTAGAAATGCGTGCATGGATTCGAAACGGAACTGTACCATGGTGCACCACTCTTCAGCGATGGGAAGTCGAAGACGGGCCATGGTAATCCCGTTTTACCGTAGAAATCCACGTGTCGAAAAAACGAAGGGTAGAAAACTTACGAGACCCGATTGAGATTCGGATTGTCCTTTTTGGGAAATAATCTATCCATTGATGGCTGAAAGCTGTCAAAGCCGTAGAAATCATCGAGGCCTTCGTTTTGACAGGTTATGGCTCCCGTAACTCTAAACAAGCCAAAAGTTATGGCCGTCCGAATAATCGATATCTACAGGGTGCAACATCCACGGTGCAAGGTGCAACATCCGTCTGAAATGGCGAAACAGTGCCGTACGACCTTTAGAAATGCGTGCATGGATTTGACATGGAACAGTACCATGGTGCACCACTCTCCAGCGATGGTAAATCGAAGACCAGCCACCGTAATCCCGTTTTACCGTAAAAATCCACGTGTCGAAAAAACGAAGGGTAAAAATCTTACGAGACCTGATTGAGATTCGGGTTGTCCTTTTTGGTCATTAATCTATCCGTTGACGGATAAATGCTGTCAAAGCCGTAGAACTCATCGAGGTCTTCGTTTTGACAGGTTATGGCTCCCGTAACTCTAAACGAGCCAGAAGCTATGGCCGTCCGAATAATCGATATCTACAGGGTGCAACATCCACGGTGCAAGGTGCAACATCCGTCCGAAATGGCGAAACAGTGCCCTACGACCTTTAGAAATGTGTGCATGGATTTGAAACGGAACAGTACCATGGTGCACCACTCTCCAGCAATGGTAAATCGAATACCACACACAGTAATCTGGTTTTGCCGTAAAAATCGACGTGTCGAAAAAACAAAGGGTAAAAAACTTACGAGACCCGATTGAGATTCGGGTTGTCCTTTTTGGACATTAATCTATCCAGTGACGGCTGAAAGCTGTCAAAGCCATAGAACTCATCGAGATCTTCGTTTTGACAGGTTATGGCTCTCGTAAATCTAAACGAGCCATAAGTTATGGCCGTCCGAATAATCGATATCTACAGGGTACAACATCGACGGTGCAAGGTGCAACATCCGTCCGAAATGGCGAAACAGTGCCGTACGACCTTTAGAATGCGTGCATGGATTTGAAACGGAACAGTACCATGGTGCACCACTCTCCAGCGATGGTAAATCGAAGACCAGCCACCGTAATCCTATTTTACCCTAAAAATCCACGTATCGTAAAAACGAAGGGTAAAAAACTTACGAGACCCGATTGAGATTCGGGTTGTCCTTTTTGGGCATTAATCTATCCGTTGACGGATGAAAGCTGTCAAAGCCATAGACCTCATCGAGGCCTTCGTTTTGACAGGTTATGGCTCCCATAACTCTAAACGAGCTAGAAGTTATGGCCGTCCGAATAATCGATATCTACAGGGTGCAACATCCACGGTGCAAGGTGCAACATCCGTCCGAAATGGCGAAACAGTGCCGTACGACTTTTAAAAAGCGTGCATGGATTTGAAATGGAACAGTACCATGGTTCACTACTCTTCAGCGATGGGAAGTCGAAGACGGGCCACGGTAATCCCGTTTTACCGTAAAAATCCACGTGTCGAAAAAACGAAGGGTAAAAAACTTACGAGACCCGATTGAGATTCAGGTTGTCCTAATTGGGCATTAATCTATCCGTTGACGGCTGAAAGGTGTCATAGCCGTAGAACTCATCGAGGCCTTCATTTTGACAGGTTATGTCTCTCGTAACTCTAAACGATCCAGAAGTTATGGCCGTCCGAATAATCGATATCTACAGGGTGCAACATCCACGGTGCAAGGTGCAACATCCGTCCGAAATGGCGAAACAGTGCCGTACGACCTTTAGAAATGCGTGCATGGATTTGAAACGGAATAGTACCATGGTGCACCACTCTTCAGCGATGGGAAGTCGAAGACGGGCCACGGTAATCCCGTTTTACCGTAAAAATCCACGTGTCGAAGAAACGAAGGGTAAAAAACTTACGAGACCCGATTGAGATTCGGGTTGTCCTTTTTGGTCATCAATCTATCCGCTGACGGCTGAAAGCTGTCAAAGCCTTAGAACTCATCAAGGCCTTCGTTTTGACAGGTTATGGCTCCCGTAACTCTAAACAAGCCAGAAGTTGTGGCCGTCCGAATAATCGATATCTACAGGGTGCAACATCCACGGTGCAAGGTGCAACATCCGTCCGAAATGGCGAAACAGTGCCGTACGACCTTTAGAAATGCGTGCATGGATTTGAAACGGAACAGTACCATGGTGCACCATTCTCCAGCGATGGTAAATCGAAGACCAGCCACGGTAATCCCATTTTGCCGTAAAAATTGACGTGTCGAAAAAACGAAGGGTAAAAAACTTACGAGACCCGATTGAGATTCGGGTTGTCCTTTTTGGGCATTAATCTATCCAGTGACGGCTGAAAGCTATCAAAGCCGTAGAACTCATCGAGGCCTTCGTTTTGAAAGGTTATGGCTCCCGTAACTCTAAACGAGCCAGAAGTTATGGTCGTCCGAATAATCGATATCTACAGGGTGCAACATCCACGATGCAAGGTGCAACATCCGTCCGAAATGGCGAAACAGTGTCGTACGACCTTTAGAAATGCGTGCATGGATTTGAAACGGAATAGTACCATGGTGCACCACTCTCCAGCGATGGTAAATCGAAGACTAGCCACGGTAATCCCATTTTGCCGTAAAAATTGACGTGTCGAAAAAACGAAGGGTAAAAAACTTACGAGACCCGATTGAGATTCGGGTTGTCCTTTTCGGGCATTAATCTATCCGTTGACGGATGAAAGCTGTCAAAGCCATATAACTCAACGAGGCCTTCGTTTTGACAGGTTATGGCTCCTGTAACTCTAAACGAGCCAAAAGTTATGGCCGTCCGAATAATCGATATCTACAGGGTGCAACATCCACGGTGCATGGTGCAACATCCGTCCGAAATGGCGAAACAGTGCCGTACGACTTTTAGAAATGCGTGCATGGATTTGAAACAGAACATTACCATGGTGCACCACTCTTCAGCGATGGGAAGTCGAAGACGGGCCACGGTAATCCCGTTTTACCGTAAAAATCCATGTGTCGAAAAAACGAAGGGTAAAAAACTTACGAGACCCGATTGAGATTCGGGTTGTCCTTTTTGGGCATTAATCTATCCGTTGACGGCTGAAAGCTGTCAATGTCGTAGAACTCATCGAGGCCATCGTTTTGACAGGTTATGGCTCCCGTAACTCTAAACGAGCCAAAAGTTATGGCCGTCCGAATAATCGATAACTACAGGGTGCAACATCCACGGTGCAAGGTGCAACATTCGTCCGAAATGGCGAAACAGTGCCGTACGAATTTTAGAAATGCGTGCATGGATTTGAAACGGAACAGTACCATGGTGCACCACTCTCCAGCGATGGTAAATCGAAGACCAGCCACGGTAATCCCGTTTTGCCGTAAAAATCGACGTGTCGAAAAAACGAAGGGTAAAAAACTTAAGAGACCCGATTGAGATTCGGGTTGTCCTTTTTAGGCATTAATCTATCCGTTTACGGATGAAAGCTTTCAAAGCCATAGAACTCATCGAGGCCTTCGTTTTGACAGGTTATGGCTACTGTAACTCTAAACGAGCCAAAAGTTATGGCCGTCCGAATAATCGATATCTACAGGGTGCAACATCCACGGTGCATGGTGCAACATCCATCCGAAATGGCGAAACAGTGCCGTACGACCTTTAGAAATGCGTGCATGGATTTGAAACAGAACAGTACCATGGTGCACCACTCTCCAGCGATGGTAAATCGAAGACCAGCCAACTTAATCCCATTTTACCCTAAAAATCCACGTGTCGAAAAAACGAAGGGTAAAAAACTTGCGAGACCCGATTGAGATTCTGGTTGTCCTTTTTGGGCATTAATCTATCCGTTGACGGCTGAAAGCTGTCAAAGCCGTAGAACTCATCGAGGCCTTCGTTTTGACAGATTATGGCTCCCGCAACTCTAAACGAGCCAGAAGTTATGGTCGTTCGAATAATCGATATCTACAGGATGCAACATCCACGGTGCAAGGCGCAACATCCGTCCGAAATGGCGAAACAGTGCCGTACGACCTTTAGAAATGCGTGCATGGGTTTGAAACGGAATAGTACCATGGTGCACCACTCTCCAGCGATGGTAAATCGAAGACCAGCCACGGTAATCCCGGTTTGCCGTAAAAATCGACGTGTCGAAAAAACGAAGGGTAAAAAACTTACGAGACCCGATTGAGATTCGGGTTGTCCTATTTGGGCATTAATCTATCTAGCGACGGCTGAAAGCTGTCAAAGCCGTAGAACTCATCGAGGCCTTCGTTTTGAAAGGTTATGGCTCCCGTAACTCTAAACGAGCCAGAAGTTATGGCCGTCCGAATAATCGATATCTACAGGGTGCAACATCCACGGTGCAAGGTGCAACATTCGTCCGAAATGGCGAAACAGTGCCATACGAATTTTAGAAATGCGTGCATGGGTTTGAAACGGAACAGTACCATGGTGCACCACTCTCCAGCGATGGTAAATCGAAGACCAGCCACGGTAATCCCGTTTTGCCGTAAAAATCGACGTGTCGAAAAAACGAAGGGTAAAAAACTTACGAGACCCGATTGAGATTCGGGTTGTCCTTTTTAGGAATTAATCTATCCAGTGACGGCTGAAAGCTGTCAAAGCCGTAGAACTCATCGAGGCCTTCGTTTTGACAGGTTATGGCTCCCGTAACTCTAAACGAGCCAGAAGTTATGGCCGTTCGAATAATCGATATCTACAGGGTGCAACATCGACGGTGCAAGGTGCAACATCCGTCCGAAATGGCGAAACAGTGCCGTACGACCTTTAGATTGCGTGCATGGATTTGAAACGGAACTGTACCACGGTGCACCACTCTTCAGTGATGGGAAGTCGAAGACGGGCCACGGTAATCCCGTTTTACCGTAAAAATCCACGTGTCGAAAAAACGAAGGGTAAAAAACTTACGAGACCCGATTGAGATTCGGGTTGTCCTTATTGGGCATTAATCTATCCGTTGACGGCTGAAAGGTGTCAGAGCCATAGAACTCATCGAGGCCTTCGTTATGACAGGTTATGGCTCTCGTAACTCTAAACGATCCAGAAGTTATGGCCGTCTGAATAATCGATATCTACAGGGTGCAACATCCACGGTGCAAGGTGTAACATCCGTCCGAAATGGCGAAACAGTGCAGTACGACCTTTAGAAATGCGTGCATGGATTTGAAACGGAATAGTACAATGGTGCACCACTCTCCAGCGATGGTAAATCGAAGACCAGCCACCGTAATCCCGTTTTACTGTAAAAATCCACGTGTCGAAAAAACGAAGGGTAAAAAACTAACGAGACCCGATTGAGATTCGGGTTGTCCTTTTTGGGCATTAATCTATCCGTTGATGGCTGAAAGCTGTCAAAGCCAAAGAACTCATCGAGGCCTTCGTTTTGACAGGTTATGGCTCCCGTAACTCTAAACGAGCCAGAAGTTATGGCCGTCCGAATAATCGATATCTACATGGTGCAACATCCACGTTGCAAGGTGCAACATCCGTCCGAAATGGAGAAACAGTGCCGTACGACTTTTAGAAATGCGTGCATGGATTTGAAACGGAATAGTACCATGGTGCACCACTCTTCAGCAATGGGAAGTCGAAGACGGGCCACGGTAATCCCGTTTTACCGTAAAAATCCACGTGTCGAAAAAACGAAGGGTAAAAAACTTACGAGACCCGATTGAGATTCGGGTTGTCCTTTTTGGTCATTAATCTATCCGTTGATGGCTGAAAGCTGTCAAAGCCTTAGAAATCATCGAGGCCTTCGTTTTGACAGGTTATGGCTCCCGTAACTCTAAACGAGCCAGAAGTTATGGCCGTTCGAATAATCGATATCTACAGGGTGCAACATCCACGGTGCAAGGTGCGACATCCGTCCGAAATGGCGAAACAGTGCCGTACGACCTTTAGAAATGCGTGCATGGATTTGAAACGGAACAGTACCATGGTGCACCACTCTCCAGCGATGGTAAATCGAAGACCAGCCACGGTAATCCAATTTTGCCGTAAAAATTGACGTGTCGAAAAAACGAAGGGTAAAAAACTTACGACACCCGATTGAGATTCGGGTTGTCCTTTTTGGGTATTAATCTATCCAGTGACGGCTGAAAGCTATCAAAGCCGTAGAACTCATCGAGGCCATCGTTTTGACAGGTTATGGCTCCCGTAACTCTAAACAAGCCAGAAGTTATGGCCGTCCGAATAATCGATATCTACAGGGTGCAACATCCACGGTGCAAGGTGCAACATCCGTCCGAAATGGCGAAACAGTGCCGTACGACCTTTAGAAATGCGTGCATGGATTTGAAACGGAACAGTACCATAGTGCACCACTCTCCAGGGATGGTAAATCGAGGACCAGCCACGGTAATCCCATTTTGCCGTAAAAATTGACGTGTCGAAAAAACGAAGGGTAAAAAACTTACGAGACCCGATTGAGATTCGGGTTGTCCTATTTGGGTATTAATCTATCCGTTGACGGATGAAAGATGTCAAAGCCATAGAACTCAACGAGGCCTTCGTTTTGACAGGTTATGGCTCCCGTAACTCTAAACGAGCCAAAAGTTATGGCCGTCCGAATAATCGATATCTACAGGGTGCGACATCCACGGTGCATGGTGCAACATCCGTCCGAAATGGCGAAACAGTGCCGTACTACTTTTAGAAATGCGTGCATGGATTTGAAACAGAACAGTACCATGGTGCACCACTCTTCAGCGATGGGAAGTCGAAGACGGGCCACGGTAATCCCGTTTTACCGTAAAAATCCATGTGTCGAAAAAACGAAGGGTAAAAAACTTACGAGACCCGATTGAGATTCGGGTTGTCCTTTTTGGGCATTAATCTATCCGTCGACGGATGAAAGCTGTCAAAGCCGTAGAACTCATTGAGGCCTTCGTTTTGACAGTTTATGGCTCCCGTAACTCTAAACAAGCCAGATGTTATGGCCGTTCGAATAATCGATATCTATAGGGTGCAACATCCACGGTGCAAGTTTCAACATCCGTCTGAAATGGCGAAACAGTTTCGTACGACCTTAAGAAATGCGTGCATGGATTTGAAACGGAATCCCGTTTTGCCGTAAAAATCGACGTGTCGACAAAACGATGGTTAAAAAACATACGAGACCCGATTGAGATTCGGGTTTCCTTTTTGGGAATTAATCTATCCAGTGACGGTTGAAAGCTGTCAAAGCCGTAGAACTCATCGAGACCTTCGTTTCGACAGGTTATGGCTCCCGTAACTCTAAACGAGCCAGAAGTTATGGCTGTCCGAATAATCGATATCTACAGGGTGCAACATCCACGGTGCAAGGTGCAACATCCGTCCGAAATGGCGAAACAGTGCCGTACGACCTTTAGAAATGCGTGCATGGATTTGAAACGGAACGGTACCATGGTGCACTACTCTCCAGCGATGGTAAATCGAAGACCAGCCACCGTAATCCGGTTTTACCGCAAAAATCCACGTGTCGTAAAAACGAAAGGTAAAAAACTTACGTGACCCGATTGAGATTCGGGTTGTCCTTTTTGGGCATTAATATATCCGTTGACAGCAGAAAGCTGTGAAAGCCGTAGAACACATCGAGGCCTTCGTTTTGATAGGTTATGGCACCCGTAACTCTAAACGAGCCAGAAGTTATGGCCGTCCGAATAATCGATATCTACAGGGTGCAACATCCACGGTGCAAGGTGCAACATTCGTCCGAAATGGCGAAACAGTGCCGTACGAATTTTAGAAATGCGTGCATGGATTTGAAACGGAATAGTACCATGGTGCACCACTCTCCAGCGATGGTAAATCGAAGACCAGCCACGGTAATCCCGTTTTGCCATAAAAATCGACGTGTCGAAAAAACGAAGGGTAAAAAACTTACGCGACCCGATTGAGATTCGGGTTGTCCTTTTTAGGAATTAATCTATCCAGTGACAGCTGAAAGCTGTCAAAGCCGTAGAACTCATCGAGGCCTTCGTTTTGACAGGTTATGGCTCCCGTAACTCTAAACGAGCCAGAAGTTATGGCCGTCTGAATAATCGATATCTACAGGGTGCAACATCCACGGTGCAAGGTGCAACATCCGTCCGAAATGGCGAAACAGTGTCGTACGACCTTTAGAAATGTGTGCAAGGATTTGAAATGGAACCGTTCCATGGTGCACCACTCTCCAGCGACGGTAAATCGAAGACCAGCCACCGTAATCCCATTTTGCCTTAAAATCCACGTGTCGAAAAAACGAAGGGTAAAAACTTACGAGACCCGATTGAGATTCAGGTTGTCCTTTTTGGGCATTACTCTATCCATTGACGGATGTAAGCTGTCAAAGCCATAGAACTCATCGAGGCCTTCGTTTTGACAGGTTATGGCTCCCGCAACTCTAAACGAGCCAGAAGTTATGGCCGTCCGAATAATCGATATCTACAGGGTGCAACATCCACGGTGCAAGGTGCAACATCCGTTCGAAATGGCGAAACAGTGACGTACGACTTTTAGAAATGCGTGCATGGATTTGAAACGGAACAGTACCATGGTGCACCACTCTTCAGCGATGGGAAGTCGAAGACGGGCCACGGTAATCCCGTTTTACCGTAAAAATCCACGTGTCGAAAAAACGAAGGGTAAAAAACTTACGAGACCCGATTGAGATTCGGGTTGTCCTTTTTGGGCATTAATCTATCCATTGACCGCTGAAAGCTTTCAAAGCCGTAGAACTTATCGAGGCCTTCGTTTTGACAAGTTATGGCCCCCGTAACTCTAAACGAGCCAGAAGTTATGGCCGTCCGAATAATCGATATCTACAGGGTGCAACATCCACGGTGCAAGGTGCAACATCCGTCCGAAATGGCGAAACACTGTCGTACGACCTTTAGAAATACGTGCATGGATTTGAAACGGAACAGTGCCATGGTGCACCACGCTCCAGCGATGGTAAATTGAAGACCAGCCACCGTAATCCCGTTTTACCGTAAAAATCCACGTGTCGAAAAAACGAAGGGTAAAAATCTTACGAGACCCGATTGAGATTCGGGTTGTCCTTTTTGGGCATTAATCTATCCGTTGACGGCTAAAAGTTGTCAAAGCCGTAGTACTCATCGAGGCCTTCGTTTTGACAGGTTATGGCTCCCGTAACTCTAAACGAGCCAGAAGTTATGGCCGTCCGAATAATCGATATCTACAGGGTGCAACATCCACGGTGCAAGGTGCAACATCCGTCCGAAATGGCGAAACAGTGCCGTACGACCTTTAGAAATGCGTGCATGGATTTGAAACGGAACAGTACCATGGTGCATTACTCTCCAGCAATGGTAAATCGAAGACCAGCCACGGTAATCCCGTTTTGCTGTAAAAATCGACGTGTCGAAAAAACGAAGGGTAAAAAACTTACGAGACCCGATTGAGATTCGGGTTTTCCTTTTTGGACATTAATCTATCCATTGACGGCTGAAAGCTGTCAAAGCCATAGAACTCATCGAGGCCTTCGTTTTGACAGGTTATGGCTCCTGTAAATCTAAACGAGCCAGAAGTTATGGCCGTCCGCATAATCGATATCTACAGGGTGCAACATCAACGGTGCAAGGTGCAACATCCGTCCAAAATGGCGAAACTGTGTCGTACGACCTTTAGAAATGCGTGCATGGATTTGAAACGGAACAGTACCATGGTGCACCACTCTCCAGCGATGGTAAATCGAAGACCAGCCACCGTAATCCCATTTTACCCGAAAAATCCACATGTCGAAAAAACGAAGGGTAAAAAACTTATGAGACCCGATTGAGATTCGGGTTGTCCTTTTTGGGCATTAATCTATCCGTTGACGGATGAAAGCTGTCAAAGCCATAGAACTCATCGAGGCCTTCGTTTTGACAGGTTATGGCTCCCGTAACTCTAAACGAGCCAGAAGTTATGGCCGTCCGAATAATCGATATCTACAGGGTGCAACATCCACGGTGCAAGGTGCAACATCCGTCCGAAATGGCGAAACAGTGCCTTACGACTTTTATAAATGCATGCATGGATTTGATACGGAACAGTACCATGGTGCACTACTCTTCAGCGATGGGAAGTCGAAGACGGGCCACGGTAATCACGTTTTACCGTAAAAATCCACGTGTCGAAAAAACGAAGGGTAAAAAACTTTAGAGACCCGATTGAGATTCGGGTTGTCCTTATTGGGCATTAATCTATCCGCTGACGGCTGAAAGATGTCAGAGCCGTAGAACTCATCGAGGCCTTCGTTTTGACAAGTTATGGCTCTCGTAACTCTAAACGAGCCAGAAGTTATGGCCGTCCGAATAATCGATATCTACAGGGTGCAACATCCACGGTGCAAGGTGCAACATCCGTCCGAAATGGTGAAACAGTGCCGTACGACCTTTAGAAATGCGTGCATGGATTTGAAACGGAACAATAACATGGTGCACCACTCTCCAGCGATGGTAAATCGAAGACCAGCCACCGTAATCCCGTTTTACCGTAAAAATCCACGTGTCGAAAAAACGAAGGGTAAAAAACTAACGAGACCCGATTGAGATTCGGGTTGTCCTTTTTGGGCATTAATCTATCCGTTGACGGCTGAAAGCTGTAGAAGACGTAGAACTCATCGAGGCCTTCGTTTTGACATGTTATGGCTCCCGTAACTCTAAACGAGCCAGAAGTTATGGCCGTCCGAATAATCGATATCTACAGGGTGCAACATCCACGGTGCAAGGTGCAACATCCGTCCGAAATGGAGAAACAGTGCCGTACGACTTTTAGAAATGCATGCATGGATTTGAAAGTGAATAGTACCATGGTGCACCACTCTTTAGCGATGGGAAGTCGAAGACGGGCCACGGTAATCTCGTTTTACCATAAAAATCCACGTGTCGAAAAAACGAAGGATAAAAAACTTACGAGACCCGATTGAGATTCGGGTTGTCCTTTTTGGGCATTAATCTATCCGTTGACGGCTGAAAGCTGTCAAAGCCTTAGAACTCATCGAGGCTTTCGTTTTGACAGGTTATGGCTCCCGTAACTCTAAACGAGCCAGAAGTTATGGCCGTCCGAATAAACGATATCTACAGGGTGCAACATCCACGGCGCAAGGTGCAACATCCGTCCGAAGTGGTGAAACAGTGTCGTACGACCTTTAGAAATGCGTGCATGGATTTGAAACGAAACAGTACCATGGTGCACCATTCTCCAGCGATGGGAAGTCGAAGACGGGCCACGGTAATCCCGTTTTACCGTAAAAATCCACGTGTCGAAAAAACGAAGGGTAAAAAACTTACGAGACCCGATTGAGATTCGGGTTGTGCTTTTTGGGCATTAATCTTTCCGTTGACGGCTGAAAGCTGTCAAAGCCGTAGAACTTGTCGAGGCCTTCGTTTTGACAGGTTATGGCTCCCGTAACTCTAAACGAGCCAGAAGTTATGGCCGTCCGAATAATCGATATCAACAGGGGCCAAAATCCACGGTGTAAGGTGCAACATCCGTCCGAAATGGCGAAACAGTGCCATACGACCTTTAGAAACGTGTGCATGGATTTGAAACGGAACAGTACCATGGCGCACCACTCTCCAGCGATGGTAAATCGAAGACCAGTCACCGTAATCCCGTTTTACCGTAAAAATCCACGTGTCGAAAAAACGAAGGGTAAAAAACTTACGAGACCCGATTGAGATTCGGGTTGTCCTTTTTGGGCATTAATCTATCCGTTGACGGCTAAAAGCTGTCAAAGCCGTAGAACTCATCGAGGCCTTCGTTTTGACAGGTTATGGCTCCCGTAACTCTAAACGAGGCAGAAGTTATGGCCGTCCGAATAATCGATATCAACAGGGTGCAACATCCACGGTGTAAGGTGCAACATCCGTCCGAAATGGCGAAACAGTGCCGTACGACCTTTAGAAACGTGTGCATGGATTTGAAACGGAACAGTACCATGGCGCACCCCTCTCCAGCGATGGTAAATCGAAGACCAGCCACCGTAATCCCGTTTTACCGTAAAAATCCACGTGTCGAAAAAACGAAGGGTAAAAAACTTACGAGACCCGATTAAGATTCGGGTTGTCCTTTTTGGGCATTAATCTATCCGTTGGCGGCTAAAAGCTGTCAAAGCCGCAGAACTCATCGAGGCCTTCGTTTTGACAGGTTATGGCTCCCGTAACTCTAAACGAGGCAGAAGTTATGGCCGTCCGAATAATCGATATCTACAGGGTGCAACATCCACGGTGCAAGGTGCAACATCCGTCCGAAATGGCGAAACAGTGTCGTACGACCTTTAGAAATGCATGCATGGATTTGAAATGGAACAGTACCATGGTGCACCACTCTCCAGCGATGGTAAATCGAAGACCAGCCACCGTAATCTCCTTTTACCCTAAAAATCCACGTGTCGAAAAAACGAAGGGTAAAAAACTTACGAGACCCGATTGAGATTCGGGTTGTCCTTTTTGGGCATTAATATATCCGTTCAGGGCTGAAAGCTATCAAAGCCGTAGAACTCATCAAGGCCTTCGTTTTGACAGGTTATGGCTCCCGTAACTCTAAACGAGCCAGAAGTTATGGCCGTCCGAATAATCGATATCTACATGGTGCAACATCCACGGTGCAAGGTGCAACATCCGTCCGAAATGGCGAAACAGTGCCGTACGACTTTTGGAAATGCGTGCATGGATTTGAAATGGAGCAGTACCATGGTGCACCACTCTCCAGTGATGGTAAATTGAAGACCAGCCACGGTAATCCCGTTTTGCCGTAAAAATCGATGTGTCGAAAAAACGAAGGGTAAAAAACTTACTAGACCCGATTGAGATTCGGGTTGTCCTTTTTGGGCATTAATCTATCCAATGACGGCTGAAAGATATCAAAGCCGTAGAACTCATCGAGGCCTTCGTTTTGACAATTTATGGCTCCCGTAACTCTAAATGAGCCAGAAGTTATGGCCGTCCGAATAATCGATATCTACAGGGTGCAACATCCATGGTGCAAGGTGCAACATCCGTCCGAAATGGCGAAACAGTGCCGTACGACCTTTAGAAATGCGTGCATGGATTTGAAATGGAACAGTACCATGGTGCACCACTCTCCAGCGATGGTAAATCGAAGACCAGCCACCGTAATCCCATTTTACCCTAAAAATCCACGTGTCGAAAAAACGAAGGGTAAAAAGCTTACGAGACCCGATAGAGATTCGGGTTGTCCTTTTTGGGTATTAATCAATCCGTTGACGGATGAAAGTTGTCAAAGCCACAGAACTCATCGAGGCCTTCGTTTTGACAGGTTATCGCTCCCGTAAATCTGAACGAGCCAGAAGTTATGGCAGTCCGAATAATCGATATCTACAGGGTGCAACATCCACGGTGCAAGGTGCAACATCCGTCCGAAATGGCGAAACAGTGCCGTACGACTTTTTGAAATGCTGCATGGATTTGAAACGTAACAGTACCATGGTGCACCACTCTTCAGCGATAGGAAGTCGAAGACGGGCCACGGTAATCCCGTTTTACCGTAAAAATCCACGTGTCGAAAAAACGAAGGGTAAAAAACTTACGAGACCTGATTGAGATTCGGGTTGTCCTTTTTGGGCATTAATCTTTCCGTTGACGGCTGAAAGCTGTCAATGCCGTAGAACTCATCGAGGCCTTCATTTTGACAGGTTATGGCTCCCGTAACTCTAAACGAGGCAGAAGTTATGGCCGTCCGAATAATCGATATCAACAGGGTGCAACATCCACGGTGTAAGGTGCAACATCCGTCCGAAATGGCGAAACAATGCCGTACGACCTTTAGAAATGTGTGCATGGATTTGAAACGGAACAGTACCATGATGCACCACTCTCCAGCGATGGTAAATCGAAGACCAGCCACCGTAATCCCGTTTTGCCGTAAAAATCGACGTGTCGAAAAAACGAAGGGTAAAAAAATTACGAGACCCGATTGAGATTCGGGTTGTCCTTTTAGGGCATTAATCTATCCGTTGACGGCTAAAAGCTGTCAAAGCCGTAGAACTCATCGAGGCCTTCGTTTTGACAGGTTATGTCTCCCGTAACTCTAAGCGAGCCAGAAGTTATGGCCGTCCGAATAATCGATATCTACAGGGTGCAACATCCACGGTGCAAGGTGCAACATCCGTCCGAAATGGTGAAACAGTGTCGTACAACCTTTAGAAATGCGTGCATGGATTTAAAACAGAACAGTATCATGGTGCACCACTCTCCAGCGATGGTAAATCGAAGACCAGCCACGGTAATCCCGTTTTGCCGTAAAAATCGACGTGTCGAAAAAACGAAGGGTAAAAAAATTACGAGACCCGATTGAGATTCGGGTTGTCCTTTTTGGGCATTAATCTATCCAGTGACGGATGATTGCTATCAAAGCCGTAGAACTCATCGAGGCCTTCGTTTTGACAGGTTATGGCTCCCGTAACTCTAAAAGAGCCATAAGTTATGGCCGTCCGAATAATCGATATCTACAGGGTGCAACATCCACGGTGCAAGGTGCAACATCCGTCCGAAATGGCGAAACAGTGCCGTACGAACTTTAGAAATGCGTGCATGGATTTGAAACGGAACAGTACCATGGTGCACCACTCTTCAGCGATGGGAAGTCGAAGACGGGCCACCGTAATCCCATTTTACCGTAAAAATCCACGTGTCGAGAAAACGAAGGGTAAAAAACTTACGAGACCCGATTGAGATTCGGGTTTTCCTATTTGGGCATTAATCTATCCGTTGACGGCTGAAAGCTATCAAAGCCGTAGAACTCATCGAGGCCTTCGTTTTGACAGGTTATGGCTCCCGTAACTCTAAACGAGCCAGAAGTTATGACCGTCCGAATAATCGATATCTACAGGGTGCAACATCCACGGTGCAAGGTGCAACATCCGTCTGAAATGGCGAAAAAGTGCCGAACGACTTTTAGAAATGCGTGCAAGGATTTGAAACGGAATAGTACCATGGTGCATCACTCTTCAGCGATGGGAAGTCGAAGACGGGCCACCGTAATCCCGTTTTACCGTAAAAATCCACGTGTCGAAAAAACGAAGGGTAAAAAACTTACGAGACCCGATTGAGATTCGGGTTGTCCTATTTGGGCATTAATCTATCTGTTGACGGCTGAAAGCGGTCAAAAGCCATAGAACTCTTCGAGGCCTTTGTTTTGACAGGTTATGGCTCCCGTAACTCTAAACGAGGCAGAAGTTATGGCCGTCTGAATAATCGATATCTACAGGGTGCAACATCCATGGTGCAAGGTGCAACATCCGTCCGAAATGGAGAAACAGTGCCGTACGACTTTTAGAAATGCATGCATGGATTTGAAACGGGACAGTACCATGGTGCACCACTCTTCAGCGGTGGGAAGTGGAAGACGGGCCACGGTAATCCCGTTTTACTGTAAAAATCCACGTGTCGAAAAAACGAAAGTTAAAAAACTTACGAGACCCGATTGAGATTCGGGTTGTCCTTTTTGGGCATTAATCTACCCGTTGACGGCTGAAAGCTGTCGAAGCCCTAGAACTCATCGAGGCCTTCGTTTTGATAGGTAATGGCTCCAGTAACTCTAAACGAGCCAGAAGTTATGGTCGTCCGAATAATCGATATCTACAGGGTGCAACATCCACGGTGCAAGATGCAACATCCGTCCGAAATGGGGAAACAGTGCCGTACGACCTTTAGAAATGCATGCATGGATTTGAAACGGAACAGTACCATGGTGCACCACTCTTCAACGATGGGAAGTCGAAGACGGGCTACCGTAATCCCATTTTACCGTAAAAATCCACGTGTCGAAAAAACGAAGGGTAAAAAACTTACGAGACCCGATTTAGATTCGGGTTGTCCTATTCGGGCACTAATCTATCCGTTGACGGCTGAAAGCTGTCAAAGCCGTAGAACTCATCGAGGCCTTCGTTTTGAAAGGTTAGGGCTCCCGTAACTCTAAACGAGCCAGAAGTTATGACCGTCCGAATAATCGATATATACAGGGTGCAACATCCACGGTGCAAGGTGCAACATCCGTCCGAAATGGCGAAACAGTGTCGTACGACTTTTAGAAATGCATGCATGGATTTGAAACGGAACAGTACCATAGTGCACCACTCTCCAGCGATGGGAAGTCGAAGACGGGCCACGGTAATCCCGTTTTACCGTAAAAATCCACGTGTCGAAAAAACGAAGGGTAAAAAACTTAAGAGACCCGATTGAGATTCGGGTTGTCCTTTTTGGGCATTAATCTATCCGTTGACGGCTAAAAGCGGTCACAGCCGTAGTACTCATCGAGGCCTTCGTTTTGACAGGTTATGGCTCCCGTAACTCTAAACGAGCCAGAAGTTATGGCCGTCCGAATAATCGATATCTACAGCGTGCAACATCCACGGTGCAAGGTGCAACATCCGTCCGAAATGGCGAAACAGTGCCGTACCACTTTTAGGAATGCGTGCATGGATTTGAAACGGAACAGTACCATAGTGCACAACTCTCCAGCGATGGTAAATCAAAGACCAGCCATGGTAATCCCGTTTTGCCGTAAAAAACCACGTATCGAAAAAACGAAGGGTAAAAAACTTACGAGACACGATTGAGGTTCGGATTGTCCTTTTTGGGCATTAATATATCCGTTGATGGCTGAAAGCTGTCAAAGCCATAGAACTCATCGAGACCTTCGTTTTGACAGGTTATGGCTCCCGTAACTCTAAACGAGCCATAAGTTATGGCCGTCCGAATAATCGATATCTACATGGTGCAACATCCACTGTGCAAGGTGCAACATCCGTCCGAAATGGCGAAACAGTGCGAACGACTTTTAGAAATGCATGCATAGATTTGAAACGGAACAGTACCATGGTGCACCACTCTCCAGCGATGGTAAATCGAAGATCAGCCAAGGTAATCACGTCTTGCCGTAAAAATCCACCTGTCGAAAAAACGAAGGGTAAAAAACTTGCGTGACCCGATTGAGATTCGGGTTGTCCTTTTTAGGCATTAATCTATCCGTTGACGGCTGAAAGCTGTCAAAGCCGTAGAACTCATCGAGGCCTTCGTTTTGACAGGTTATGGCTCCCGTAACTCTAAACGAGCCAGAAGTTATGGCCGTCCGAATAATCGATATATACAGGGTGCAACATCCACGGTGCAAGGTGCGACATCCGTTCGAAATGGCGAAACAGTGCCGTACGACTTTTGAAAATGCGTGCATGGATTTGAAACGGAACAGTACCATGGTGCACCACTCTCCAGCGATGGGAAGTCGAAGACGGGCCAAGGTAATCCCGTTTTGCCGTAAAAATCCACGTGTCGAAAAAATGAAGGGTAAAACTTACGAGACCCGATTGAGATTTGGGTTGTCCTTTTTGGGCATTAATCTATCCGTTGACGGTTGAAAGCTGTCAAAGCCGTAGAACTCATCGAGGTCTTCGTTTTGACAGGTTATGGCTCCCGTAACTCTAAACGAGCCAGCAGTTATGGCCGTCCGAATAATTGATATCTACAGGGTGCAACATCCACGGTGCAAGGTGCAACATCCGTCCGAAATGGCGAAACAGTGCCGTACGACCTTTAGAAATGCGTGCATGGATTTGAAACGGAACAGTACCATGGTGCACCACTCTCCAGCGATGGTAAATCGAAGACCAGCCACGGTAATCCCGTTTTTCCGTAAAAATCGATGTGTCGAAAAAACGAAGGGTAAAAAACTTACGAGACCCGATTGAGATTCGGGTTGTCCTTTTTGGGCATTAATATATCCGTTAATGGCTGAAAGCTGTCAAAGCCGTAGAACTCATCGAGGCCTTCGTTTTGACAGGTTATGGCTCCCGTTACTCTAGACGAGCCAGAAGTTATGGCCGTCCGAATAATCGATATCTACAGGGTGCAACATCCAAGGTGCACGGTGCAACATCCGTCCGAAATGGCGAAACAGTGTCGTACGACCTTTAGAAATGCGTGCATGAATTTGTAACGGAACAATACCATGGTGCACCACTCTCCAGCGATGGTAAATCGAAGACCAGCCACGGTAATCCCGTTTTGCCGTAAAAATCGACGTGTCGAAAAAACGAAGGGTAAAAAACTTACGAGACCCGATTGAGATTCGGGTTGTCCTTTTTGGGCCTTAATCTATCCAGTGACGGCTGAAAGCTGTCAAAGCCGTAGAACTCATCGAGGCCTTCGTTTTGATAGGTTATGGCTCTCGTAACTCTAAACGAGCCAGAATTTATGGCCGTCCGAATAATCGATATCTACAGGGTGCAACATCCACGGTGCAAGGTGCAACATCCGTCCGAAATGGCGAAACAGTGTCGTACGACCTTTAGAAATGCGTGCATGGATTTGAAACGGAATAGTACCGGGGTGCACCACTCTCCAGCGATGGTAAATGGAAGACCAATCACCGTAATCCCATTTTACCCTAAAAATCCACGTGTCGAAAAAACGAAGGGTAAAAAACTTACAAGACCCGATTGAGATTCGGGTTGTCCTTTTTGGGCATTAATCTATCCGTTGACGGATGAAAGCTGTCAAAGTCATAGAACTCATCGAGGCCTTCGTTTTGACAGGTTATGGCTCCCGTAACTCTAAACGAGCCAGAAGTTATGGCCGTCCGAATAATCGATATCTACAGGGTGCAACATCCACGGTGCAAGGTGCAACATCCGTCCATAATGGCGAAATAGTGCCGTACGACTGTTAGAAATGCGTGCATGGATTTGAAACGGAACATTACTATGGTGCACCACTCTTCAGCGATGGGAAGTCGAAGACGGGCCACGGTAATCCCGTTTTACCGTAAAAATCCACGTGTCAAAAAAACGAAGGGTAAAAAACTTACGAGACCCGATTGAGATTCGGGTTGTCCTTTCTGGGCTTTAATCTATCCGTTGACGGATGAAAGCCGTCGACGCCGTAGAACTCACCGTGGCCTTCGTTTTGACAGGTTATGGCTCCCGTAAGTCTAAACGAGCCAGAAGTTATGGCCGTCCGAATAATCGATATCTACAGGGTGCAACATCCACGGTGCAAGGTGCAACATCCGTCCGAAATGGCGAAACAGTGTCGTACGACCTTTAGAAATGCGTGCATGGATTTGAAACGGAACAGTACCATGGTGCACCACTCTCCAGCGATGGTAAATTGAAGACCAGCCACCGTAATCACGTTTTACCATAAAAATCCGCGTGTCGAAAAAACGAAGGGTAAAAAACTTACGAGACCCGATTGAGATTCGGGTTGTCCTTCTTGGGCATTAATCTATCTGTTGATGGCTGAAAGTAGTCTAAGCCGTAGAACTCATCGAGGCCTTCATTTTGAAAGGTTACGGCTCCCGTAACTCTAAACGAGCCAGAAGTTATGGTCGTCTGAATAATCGATATCTACAGGGTGCAACATCCACGGTGCAAGGTGCAACATCCGTTCGAAATGGCGAAATAGTGCCGTACGACCTTTAGAAATGCGTGCATGGATTTGAAACAGAACAGTACCATGGTGCACTACTCTTCATCGATGGGAAGTCGAAGACGGGCCACCGTAATCTCGTTTTACCGTAAAAATCCACGTGTCGAAAAAACGAAGGGTAAAAAATTACGAGACCCGATTGAGATTCGGGTTGTCCTATTTGGGCATTAATCTATCCGTTGACGGCTAAAGCTGTCACAGTCGTAGAACTCATCGAGGCCTTTGTTTTGACAGGTTATGGCTCCCGTAACTCTAAATGAGCAAGAAGTTATGGCCGTTCGAATAATCAATATCTACAGGGTGCAACATCCACGGTGCAAGGTGCAACATCCGTCCGAAATGGAGAAACAGTGCCGTACGACTTTTAGAAATGCGTGCATGGATTTGAAATGGAATATTACCATAGTGCACCACTCTTCAGCGACGGGAAGTCGAAGACGGGCCACGGTAATCCCGTTTTACCATAAAAATCCACGTGTCGAAAAAACGAAGGGTAAAAAACTTACGAGACCCGATTGAGATTCGGGTTGTCCTTTTTGGGCATTAATCTATCCGTTGACGGCTGAAAGCTGTCAAAGCCTTAGAACACATCGACGCCTTCATTTTGACAGGTTATGGTTCCCGTTGTTGGGCGGATTTTCACCCAGAAGATCTCAAGACCAAGAAGCCGCAGTTTCACCCGGGCTCGCGAGCAACCTCTACTTTGTTATCCCGTTTTTTGGTCAAAACTGGAATATCAATGTCGAGCGCGTCTCCACCACGATCAAGCTAAGAAGAAGCAACCAGCAAGCGTATGTAAGCCCAGAGTTCCACTCAAGATCCGAATACAAAGCCCTTTCAACAATACAAGCATAAGTCCACTCGGCAAAGCAATGCAAGGAAGCATTCAGCCAGCAACCAACCTAACACACACAAGCTCATTCGGCATGGCAAGCATTGGGTTTCATTCGGCTTTCCAGTTCATTCGGCTTTCCAAACCTCTGTTCATTCGGCACTCCAAACTCAAGCCCATCCGGCATTCCCCCACTGATGAACCAGCCAAGACCGAACCAACCTTCCACTGCCGGATGAGAACCAACACCGGTCCAAACTCCATCTCCATGCTACCACCGGACCACTTCCACGACCGAACCAACACACCATCACCGGTCCAAAACACACCATCACCGGTCCAAAACCCACTACCACCGAACCAACCATGACCGGACCAAACTCCAACTTCTCCAAACACGGCCGGACCAAGCTCCGCCGAACCAGAATGCTACCAGGCCAGATTGCTTCAGCCCGGGCCCACCAGCATCTATATACTTCCAAGACCCCTGCCCCCTACCTCACTCTATAAATAGAGGGGCAGGGGTACAACAATGGCAGACAAGTTTGAGAGCTCAAGCAAGGAAGGAACTTTCAAACTACTTTCATACACTTGTATACAACGCATTGTACTTGTAACCTGAAAGAAAGAAGATAATAACATATAAAGTGGACGTAGGCACATTCTGGCCGAACCACTATAAATCTGTGTGTCTTTTACATTTCAGCCCCTACTTTTCTCATATTTACATACTCATCTAAAATCATTGAAAATTACATATAATCAACTAAATAATACGACTTGGAGGTGTTTGTCCATTTTTTGTGCAAACATTTTTGGTGCTTTCACTGAGAACTGAACTCAAACTTCATCTTCTCCCACTCAACCTTTTTCCTAACGACATCACTCGTTGCTTAGAAATCATGCCTTCCAAACAGAGAAGGGATGTTAACAAAGGAAAGAACATCGCAACTAGCAGCCTTCCAGATCCAGCAATCACAGATCAGCCCACTTCCACAGCAGTACCAGATGAAAATCAGGAAAATCCAACTGGTCCCGCAACGGAACAACCAATCACTAGGGCAGATCTGGACAGGGTTGTGGCTGAAGTAACTAACCGCTTCACATCCCAACAAGAAACTTTGGTGGACCAACTCATGACACGCTTAAGGGACGCTGAAGAGTCCAACCGCAACACTGAATCATGGGGTGAATCCCAATCCGGAGGATCCCGGAGGCAACAAAGGTCTTCACTCTTCGAACAAGCTATCAACAGGAAAAACGATGATAGGGGCCGCGCCCGGACTCAGCCCGAATTCCGACTCGAGGAAGCCCTTGGAACCGAACCTAGCGGGGGAGGCACCAGGCGAGGGTCGGATGTAGCTGAGCCAGTCATGCCACCTAATCATAGAAACCCCGCTGAACGGAGCCGAGCTAGAACCCAGCCCGAAGTTGACCCCATGGATGTGCTCGAAACAGAACCCCACAGGGGAAGATCAAGGCAGGGGGCAACTGTAGCTGGTCCTAGCGTGCATCCAAGCAGCCAAAGACAACCACTGGATAATGCTAGAGGTGATAGACTGTACCATCCCTACAGGTCATCTGGACGAGATAGATCCCGCAGGGAAGAACCGAGCTCATTTTTGTCCGCTCCAAGTTCTGACGAGCGGATGGCACGATTATTCAGAGAATGTGTCCAACGGGAGCAAAGGGACCGGGGAATAGGCGCTAGGGTCACCAGTCCCTTTACCCGAAATATCGAAACTGCCATCACTCCCCGGGAATGGAAAATGCCAACCATGGAACCTTACAAAGGAACTTCCGACCCCATCGTACACCTGCAGAGATACACCCAGCATATGCTCATGAGTGGAGCAACAGAAGGAGTATTATGTAAATGCTTTCCGCTATTCCTATCAGATCTAGCTACCTCCTGGTTCTGCCATCTACCCCAAGGATCCATCAACTCATGGGAGATGTTAAAAGAAAGGTTTATTAGCCAGTTCCGCATCCATGTGGAACAACCCAGGGATGCTTATTCTCTATCCAATGTCAAACAGAAAACCGGAGAGACGCTACAACAATATCTAACACGGTTCAACGCCGCAGCGGCAGCAGTTCAAGATGCCGATGAAAAACTCACTCTAATGGCCCTCTGTAGTGGTGTGCATCCAGACACCAAGTTTGCCAGAAGATTAACTAAGGAAAAACCAGTTACCTTGCCTGATTTCTTCCATGAAGCTGGAAAGTATATGAGACTTGAAGACGCTGCTACGGAGAGGCAGCCAGGGCAACAAGGCAAGATAATTCAGGACAAGGTTCCCACTGCAGCTAAGGACGCCCGAAGAAATGAATCTAGAGACAATGCTGGGGGCAGAAAGGGTGAGAAGCGCCAATATCGACCAGGGCCAAGATTTGACTCCTACACTCCTTTGAATGAAACAATCGAAAACATCTACCTAGCCACTCAGGGCGAACTCGGATACAAGCGCCCCCCGCACAAGAAAGAATCAGATAACGCACTCAAGTCCGGAAAGTTCTGTCGCTTCCACGAATCCCACGGACATGACACCAATGAATGCCACCATCTTCGGGACTTGATCGAAGAACACATTAGAAGAAGAAGACTGGAACGTTATGTGAAAAGTCAGAACAGGACTCCAACTCCTGCCAATGAGAACTCAAAGCAACCCCTCCCAGAAGTAGGCGGAGGGAGTCGCAACAATCACAACACCAGTGGCTCTAGTCAAGAGAAGATAGTAGTCCTTACCATCTCAGGAGGACCACACATTGCCGACAGAAGTTGGGCAGAGATGGAAAGGTACGGCAAGTCGCTTAGAAATGCCGAAGGATATGTTAACTCCATTACGGAGGAACGCCACCCGAAACGAAAGGAAAACGACGACATCATATTCAGTAGGCGTGATTTGGAAGGAAGACAGTACCCACATATGGATCCTATGGTCATCTCTGCCTGGTTCGGTCCAGCTAAAGTTTTTCGGATTCTAATAGACACAGGAAGCTCCGTTAATATCCTGTTCAAACATGCTTTCGACAAAATGAAGTTATCAATGAAGGATGTATCCCCCTGTGACAAACCACTGCACGGTTTCACTGGAGATGCAAAAATGCCCCTCGGGCAACTTGACCTCTTCGTCGAAATAGGAAGTCATCCCCGCTCCGTTGTGCGAAAACAAACGTTCGTACTAATAGAAAACCACTCGGCTTACAACGCTTTCTTGGGAAGACCAGCCTTGTCTGACTTTCAGATTGTATTAGCCCCCTGGTGCCTGAAAATGAAATTTCCAACAGACAACGGAGTAGGAGAAGTAGAAGGAGATCAAGGTGCTGCCCGAGACTGCTACGTAACTGAACTTCGCAATAACCGCAGAAAGAATAAAGGAAAAGATGCAGAGACTACTCTCTGCATGAAAAGCTTGGAGGCATAGCAACTAAAGAAAGCCCCTCCTCTTCGATACACAAGCGATCCCTTCAATGAACTAGACCCCAGGGATAAAGAGGAGGAGGCTACCGCCGAGCCTGCAGAGGCTATGGAATTCGTATCGGTAGATAAGCATGATTCAAGTAGACTATTAAAAATCGGGTCTCAGCTGAAAACGGAATTGAAGGATCGACTCATTGACTTTCTCCGCCACAACTTAGATGTATTTGCGTGGACCCATGCCGATATGACAGGAATCTCCCCAGACGTAGCATGCCACATGTTGAACATCGATCCCACCAAGGTACCAGTAAAGCAGAAAAAGAGGAGCATGGGGGCAGAGCGATCAGCAGCCCTTGATGAGGAAGTAAAAAATCTACTTGCTAATGACTTCATACGGGAAGCCATCTACCCAGAATGGATCGCTAACCCAGTGCTAGTAAAAAAGGCCAATGGAAAGTGGCGAACATGTATTGACTTCTCCAATCTGAATGACGCTTGCCCGAAAGACTGCTTCCCACTGCCCCGAATTGACCAACTCGTGGACAGCACAGCTGGGCACGAACTCCTATCTTTTATGGATGCATACTCCGGATATAACCAGATCCCCATGCACGCTCCCGATCAGGACCACACTAGCTTCATCACCGACCGCGGATTATATTGTTACAAAGTCATGCCTTTTGGACTCAAAAATGCTGGAGCTACCTATCAACGCCTCGTCAACAAAATGTTCGCAGAACTGATAGGACGTACTATGGAAGTATATGTGGATGACATGTTGGTGAAGTCCAGGAAAGCCAACGACCATGTAAGCCATCTGGACGATATGTTTCGGGTACTTCGCCGATATGGAATGAAGCTGAATCCTCTAAAGTGCTCCTTCGGAGTATCATCGGGAAAATTCTTAGGATTCATCGTCCACGCCAGAGGAATCGAAGCAAACCCTGAACAAATCCGAGCTTTAAAAGAAATAAGGATACCTTCCACTCGAAAAGAAATGCAGAGCCTAAACGGAAAGGTGGCCGCCCTAAGCAGATTCATTTCCAAGGCAACTGACAAGTGTGTCCCTTTCTTCGAAGCACTCAAGAAAGACAAAGGGAGGTTCGAGTGGACCGACGAATGCTTAAAAGCCTTCCTCAACCTAATCGAACACCTTCAGAGACCACCAGTACTCTCAACTCCAAATGAAGGTGAAGTGTTATACCTATACCTCGCTGTATCATCTCATGCTCTAAGCGCCGCCTTGGTAAGAGAAGAAGACCGCACACAACGTCCGGTTTACTTTGTAAGCAAGAGATTTACGGGGGCAGAAGCCAGATATCCTAAACTTGAGAAGTTAGCATATTGTTTATTGATCGCGTCACGGAAACTGCGACACTACTTCCAGTCTCACTCCATCAGGGTTCTAACCGATCAACCACTAAGACAAGTGCTCCATCGTCCTGACACTTCTGGGCGACTCCTCAAATGGTGCATCGAACTAAGTCAGTATGATATCACCTACCATCCCCGCACCGCTATCAAAGGACAAGCCATGGCTGATTTCATTGCCGAATTCACTACCAACGAAGGCAAGGAACAATCCGAAGTAGCAAAAAACATCAAGTGGAACCTCTTTGTAGACGGAGCATCGAACGAACAAGGCTCGGGGGCAGGTATTATGATCGTCACCCCCAGGGGAAGAAAGTTGTACTATGCATTAAGATTGGAGTTCACGGCCACTAACAACGATGCTGAATATGAAGCAGTAATAGCGGGATTGGAACTGGCCCTAGAAATTGGGATCAATTCCTTATGTATTCATAGTGATTCTCAGCTTATCGTAAACCAGGTACTAGGAGAATTCCAGACTCGAGGAGAACGGCTCACAGCATACCTAAAGAAAACCAGACTGCTGCTCGATCGATTGGACCATTATCTAATCAAACACATTCCTCGAGAAGAAAACCAAGAGGCAGATGAACTTGCAAAGCAAGCTAGTATGAAGGACAGCACCATTCCCGGAGCACTAGTAATCTCAAGGCAGCTAGCCCCGAGTTTCGAACAAGCGAATCTGATAACTGCAATCGAAGAAGGAACCTGGATGACTCCTATCCGGAAATATTTGCAAGATGGCATACTACCCGACAGGCGTGACGAAGCCAAGAAGATCTTGAGGAAAGTTCCCCACTACACAATGCAAGAAGGCATCCTCTACCGGCGTGGCTTCTCTAGCCCCCTATTAAGATGCGTCGCCGGGAGGGAAGCCAAGGAGATATTAACAAACATCCATCAGGGAGGATGCGGAGATCACACTGGAGGACAGACTTTGGCAAGAAAGATACTCCGATATGGATATTACTGGCCCACACTGAACAAAGATGCCCTAGACTTCGTTAAGAAATGCGACAGATGTCAGAAGTTCGCCAAGATCCCTCGACTGCCCACAAACGAAATTACTCAAATGACCAGCCCTTGGCCCTTTGCTGTATGGGGAATTGACTTGATTGGCGAACTGCCAACGGGCCGAGGCGGAGCCAAATATGCTATAGTGGCAGTCGATTATTTCACCAAATGGGTGGAAGCGGAACCTTTAAATAAAATATCTTCAGCAAAAGTTATCAATTTCTTGATCAAAAACATTCTGTGCAGGTATGGAGTCCCCCTCAAGATCGTATCAGACAACGGACTCCAATTTGACAGCGAAGAATTTGCCGACTGGTGCCAAGAGCATGGAATTCATAAGAGCTTCTCATCAGTAGCTTACCCTCAGGCAAACGGACAAGTTGAAGCTGTCAACAAAATTCTCAAAACCCTAGTCAAGAAGAAACTTGAAAAGTCAAAAGGCGCTTGGGTGGACGAACTTCCTACGGCACTATGGGCATACCGCACATCTTTCAGAACATCCACGGGACATACTCCTTTCTCTTTGGCATATGGATCGGAGGCAATGCTCCCAGTCGAGACTATTGTGCCTTCTCACCGTAGGATCCACTACAACCCAGAAGAAAACGAAGAACTCCTCCTCATGTCTTTGGATCTGATTGAGGAAAGGAGGAACGGTGCAGCACTCAAGGCAGCAGCTCACAAACAAAAAGTGGCAGCACTATACAATTCCAAAGTCAAGCATCGCAACTTACAAGAAGGAGATCTTGTCCTCAGGCGAATCTTTCCGCGCCCCGGGGCACTGGACCCCATCTGGGACGGACCATATGTAATTCACAAAGATCTCCACAACGGAGCTTACATTTTGTCAACAGTGGACGGAGAGGTGTTCCAGAGGGCATGGAACATCCGACACCTCCGTCGATACTTTTCTTAACTTGTACTGCCCATATGAAGTGAATTAACAAAGAGAATCAGTGGACGTAGGCATTTTCGTGCCGAACCACTTTAAAAAATCTTGTCTCTTTTTAACTTGTTCCTTTATGTCTTGGCTACTTGTTAAGCGTTATCCCTTTCTGTTGAACAAAATTCTATGGCATCTCCACTCAAGACGCACCGCGGCCTCATCTGGACTAGGCCTAACAGGTACGCTACGATTCTATGCACTCGCCAATGAGACTCTTTTGCCCCGGCATCCCTCTGCTGCGGGTTAACTCATTGCGCGCCTGCCCTCAAAGCCAACTGTAATGAGCCGATTATAAGTCATCATAAAGGCCGACTATAGCCGATGGCAGCTCATTACGGCGTTCGGCTCGTCGGTAACTGTGAACCTACTTTAAGCCCCAACATAAGGTGTGGCCAGCCAGGGGTAGTTCACGGCCAACGGCACCCACGCTAGCCGGCCACGGTAAATCGAATAATACCCACGATTACGGACCATAATGGTTCGGGTAGTTACCGTGCGCGATCTCGGCTCCGATGTGTCTTAAGTGCGGCTGTGGTAAAAAAGAAAACTCCCCGCGGAGGCGTAAGATGGGTGACAAATGTCTCCAAGACCCACAGCTAGGGAAAGTGACTACAAAACCCGTTTGCCACGAACTTAAGCACATCGACGGCCTTCCGTGACTGGAAGTTTTACTTTTACTATATTTCCATTTCATTTAAATATTTTTCTCCTATCCTGTATAACAAACTCTAAAGTACAGGAAACCAAATAGGAAGCATTCACTCATGAGGCTCTAAGCCTGCATGCTGGGTAGCAGGGCGCTCTGCTATACCCGTGAACAGTTACACAAGACACTCAAAGCTACCGCCTGCGAATAAAACATAAAGGGCGGTACTCTCTTCTCTTGTACATAAATGCGTAACTATAACTTATTCATACACTGACATTGCAAAACGTGAAATTATATTTCAAGCAAAAACTTAACATCAAACACAAGTGGAATCACAGGCATATACATAATTATACTTCTCACACAGCACATAAAGATAGCAACAACATTTAAACATGACAAAATCAGCTTATATTATAAGATCACACGAAGTTATTCTTTGCAAATAATTTTATTACAGTTGCATATCAAAGACTAACATGAACAGTGATAAAAAAGAAACAAAAAGATGGCAGATGCATCCACACTCCATCACCAACTCCCCCAGCCTACTTAGCCGCAGGATCGGAGCCCCCAGCATGTGGATCTGAAGTCCCACCTGTCCAGATCAGAAGAGGAATTCATTAAACGAACGATCAAGTTATGAAAACACGAAAAGAAAAGAAAGGGAAAAGAATAACTCACCAGCATCCGCCGCTTGATCCTCATCATCCAACTGCACGCCCGCTTCCTCTGCAGCGAGTAGCCGCATCCCCTCCTTCACCGCCGCTTGCTCCTCCTTTGAGAACTGAGCAGTAACCGCACTCAAGTTGAAAGCCTCTCCGCCTTCCTTACCCGCATTCACCCTGGCCTCCTCTAAAGCCTGGAGATACACCTTGGCCATGACCCGAGGGTAATCGTCCATCCAAGACAAGCCGCCCTCCTTCCAAGTGTGGAAGTACATATCCTGCAACATCTCATCCATCATCCCCTCGTTTTCCTCAAACTCCCTCACCCGGGCCTCGGAAGCTTGCAACTTGGTGATGGCGACGTCCCTCTCTGATTGGTATCTCAAGCAGTCAGCCTGGAGTGACCTCCTCATTTCCTCTTCCTTCAACTTGAGGGACCTCCTCATCTCCTCCATCTCCTCCTTCAACTCGGCCTGAGCCATCTCCGCAGCCTCGAGCCTCCCTGACAACTCCTCTACCCGCTCGAGATCCGCATTTCGAACCTCATCCACCGTAGCGATAGCTATGTTAATCCGTTCCCTGCAAGCGACCTCCATCTTCCGTAATTCCGCCCTACTGGCCTTCTCCATGGTCTCTTTCAGACGCTTGGAGGCTTCCTCATGCTGGGAAATCTGGATGGCTTGGTCGGCAAGTTGCTTGGCCTGATCGGCAACCTTTAACCTCAACCGAATGTTAGCACTCCCGATCTCTTCCCCGGCCTTGACCAACTTAGCATGATGCTCCATTAACTTCTTGGTCTCTGCGGCCACCCGGTCGATATTAGCCTTGGCCTCATCCCCCATGGTGACTACCCGTGTAGTAAGTAAATCAAGATCTAAAGATTTGGCCTCGTCCAGCACTCTTACCATGGGGTTGCGGGGAAGTAGGTGCTCGCCCGTGGTCTCATCGAATGAAATGTCCCGAAAACTTGGGTCTAAATCAGGATGGCCGGCAAAAGGGTCACGAGGCACGGGGCGAGGCACATCGGGACGCCTTATATGAATGACAGTAGAACTCTTGGAAGGAGGAGGAGGGGGGCAGGGCTCCGTGCTCTCCTCCGTAGTATCACGAGGAGGCTGAGTAGGGGGAGACAGAGTAGGAAGCTGCGAAGCAGAAGAAGACTCAAATAAGGAACGGCTCCGCTTCCTTTTCTGAATGCCCTCTTCGATGACCCCAAGAAGAGGGCGGTACTTGACTACGTCCCCAGTGCGATCAGTAGAAGGTTTCGCGGAAGCTCTCCTCGACTTAAATTGTTCAAGGCGGTGTCGAACATCCGACGTTTTACCCGCCTGGCCTGCCCCTGGAATAAAGAACAAGTGTTACGAACATACAATAATCCGCAATTCAAAAAATGTGCTAAGTTAAAAAGAAAGAAAAGTGAGGAGACACATCTGTTATACAAACCCGGCGGAGGAGTGGGATACTGCAATAAGTCCTGGATCTCATTCCAGGACGGAAGTGAACCGTAAAAAATTTCTAAGTCCTTATCGAAAATAGAATCGGCAGAAGACAAAAGTTCACCTTGCATCGCCGGAATCACCCTAGCTGAGGAACCCTTAGAGGATGGGTCAGTGCCAGCCACAGCTTTGCCGGTTTCCTTTGCCTTCTCCGTTCCCTTCTCCGTTTCCGACTCTCCCTCCGACTCCCCGAAGGCCCGACGGAGAGCCTCATCCAGTTCGAGGTCTTGTTCAGAGGTTAGAGCAGCAACACCACTACCACCTTGACCTTCGCCATCTCCTCCACCCTCCGACCCTTCTCCAACTTCGCCTCCTTCCTCCTCTTCTACACCTTCCTCCTCCGGGACAATCGGGCAAGTACTTGGAGAAGGGCCATCGGACTTCCTCAGTTTCTTCCCCCCGACCACGGGACGCTCTGCGAAAGGCTCCCTCTTACCGCTCTTTACCTTATCCCCCTCCTTAGCTTTAGCAGCCTTCTCCTCAGCCGTGTCTCTTTGCTTAACCACGGACTGGTGCGGTAAGATCAAATTATACTCCAAGAGGGTTGCGTTCCTGATCAAGAAAGAGGCCGACCGGTCCCGTGCCGGAATAGCCTTTAGTTCAGCAGCCATTCGCACTAAGGAATCGTCCTCCACGACTGCAATACCACCTGTCGCTAGCCAGAAATAGAAGCATGTCAGAAAAAACACTACAGTCAAAACACATGAAAAATATAAATGAAATCAATCTTACAGCCGGAAGTGAAAAGGCGGAAAGAAACAGCATCGTCCTTGACGAAGAACCACTCCTTCTTGAACATGGTGAACTTGGAATACAAGTCCAGAACTGGTTTGAAGGGTACGGCCGCCTCCAGACTAATATACGGAGACCCCTTCTTATAGCCTCTCAGGTTGTACAAGTATCGGATTTCCCGGTTAGAAGGAGGACGCCCGTACCTCCTCTGGAAGATGACAAAGAGGCTCACCAGGATGGCATATGAGTTAGGCTGGAGCTGGAAAGGAGCCACCTTCAAATAAGTGGTGAAGCTTACTATCCAAGCGTTGATAGGGGGGATAGCGCCGCACATGCAATGGTATCTACTAAAAGCGAAGTAGCCCTCGGGAGGATTATATGGCATCACCCCATCTCCTGGCAGCAGCATAAGAGCCCTATCTATCCCAAAGGAACGGGATATGACGTCAAGTTGCTCCTCTTTCAGAGAGCTAGGATAGCAATCAGGAGGAGAGACGAGAAGCTCCTGGGGACCATACCCATCGACTAGTGACCTCGGAGCGGGTCCGTGCTGTGCTGGATCTGGCTGAGCTGGGGGCACGGCAGAAGTTTCTCCGCTATCCCTGGATTTCTTCTTGCCCGATCGAGTTTCAACTTTGCGAGACATTTATCTGCATACACAAAAGTAAAAAGCATGATGTTAGAACGACAGTATAATCAAACAAGCATACATAAGTCCGGAGTTCCACTCAAAGTCCAGACACAAAGTTCGTTCGGCACTGGAGGTTCAAGACCATTCGGCACTAGGGTCTTACGTTCATTCGGCAGTACAAGTTCATTCGGCAATGGGATCTGACTTCCATTCGGCAATGGAATCTGAGGTTCATTCGGCAAAGCAAAGCTTCCGTGCCCATTCGGCATAAGCCCATCCGGTTATAGAGTTCATTCGGTAAAAGAGTATATACCTGGTTCGGCGAATATTTGATTCGGCAAATAGTTGGTTCGGTGGGCTTTTGATTCGGCTTCCTCTTGTTCGGTAAAGAAAAACTAAGGGGGGTGTAGCCTCTATATATAGGCGAGCTCTGGAATACCGGACGAGAACCTACTGCCGGACCAACCCCATGCCGAACGAGGACCAACAACAACCGGACCAACAACAACCAGACCAACAACAACCGGACCAACTATGTACCGAATGAAACCTTCCATACCAAACCAACCCCCCAAACGAATAAGAATATATGCCTACTCGAAACCGAATGTAACTGTCTCTACCAGCAGAAACCAGAAACAGGGGGCATGCAGGGCGCTTCACTCAGATAAGTCCCGAACTCCAGAACTAACTAATAAAATAAGATTATGATAACGATGAATAAGTCGTAAAATCCTCACCAACGTGGATTAAATCGTTTACACGTGCACGCGACCTCGAATGGTCCATAGGCACGCTCTGAATGGTTATCAACCCTGCCATCGTGGGAATTTACACTTTGACACGCATTTTTAAGCCCATCGGTCAAATGGATATTTGATAATTGTGAAATGGCTAAGCTACTTACACATGTACGGTGTCGCAAACGATCACTAGGCATGCTCTGAGCTGGCGATAAACCACCTTGGCAAACGACCCAGGGACCCACTCTAACGTGAACCTGGCATCGATAATGCTAAGCCCCTTCGGGGCACGCTTGCTCGTCCCGAGCGACACAGTCCACTCCATCTCAAATATTCCGACCACGAACGGTCGTTATTTGAAACCACACTAAAACTATAAATCTCTTTGCAGGACATCCACAAGATATAAACATCCAGCCCATGACATTACAAGACGAGTCTTCCCACCAACGAGAAACAAAGCGCGACACGTGCAAGCACGTGCCCCACTTTGGGGGGCAAATGTTGGGCGGATTTTCACCCAGAAGATCTCAAGACCAAGAAGCCGCAGTTTCACCCGGGCTCGCGAGCAACCTCTACTTTGTTATCCCGTTTTTTGGTCAAAACTGGAATATCAATGTCGAGCGCGTCTCCACCACGATCAAGCTAAGAAGAAGCAACCAGCAAGCGTATGTAAGCCCAGAGTTCCACTCAAGATCCGAATACAAAGCCCTTTCAACAATACAAGCATAAGTCCACTCGGCAAAGCAATGCAAGGAAGCATTCAGCCAGCAACCAACCTAACACACACAAGCTCATTCGGCATGGCAAGCATTGGGTTTCATTCGGCTTTCCAGTTCATTCGGCTTTCCAAACCTCTGTTCATTCGGCACTCCAAACTCAAGCCCATCCGGCATTCCCCCACTGATGAACCAGCCAAGACCGAACCAACCTTCCACTGCCGGATGAGAACCAACACCGGTCCAAACTCCATCTCCATGCTACCACCGGACCACTTCCACGACCGAACCAACACACCATCACCGGTCCAAAACACACCATCACCGGTCCAAAACCCACTACCACCGAACCAACCATGACCGGACCAAACTCCAACTTCTCCAAACACGGCCGGACCAAGCTCCGCCGAACCAGAATGCTACCAGGCCAGATTGCTTCAGCCCGGGCCCACCAGCATCTATATACTTCCAAGACCCCTGCCCCCTACCTCACTCTATAAATAGAGGGGCAGGGGTACAACAATGGCAGACAAGTTTGAGAGCTCAAGCAAGGAAGGAACTTTCAAACTACTTTCATACACTTGTATACAACGCATTGTACTTGTAACCTGAAAGAAAGAAGATAATAACATATAAAGTGGACGTAGGCACATTCTGGCCGAACCACTATAAATCTGTGTGTCTTTTACATTTCAGCCCCTACTTTTCTCATATTTACATACTCATCTAAAATCATTGAAAATTACATATAATCAACTAAATAATACGACTTGGAGGTGTTTGTCCATTTTTTGTGCAAACACCCGTAACTCTAAACGAGCCAGAAGTTATGGTCGTCCGAATAATTGATATCTACAGGGTGCAACATCCACGGTGCAAGGTACAACATCCGTCCGAAATGGCAAAATAGTGTCGTACGACCTTTAGAAATGCGTGCATGGATTTGAAACGGAACAGTACCATAGTGCACCACTCTCCAGCGATGGTAAATCGAAGACCAGCCACGGTAATCCCGTTTTGCCATAAAAATCGACGTGTCGAAAAAACGAAGGGTAAAAAACTTATGAAACCCGATTGAGATTCGGGTTGTCCTTTTTGGGCATTAATCTATCCAGTGATGGCTGAAAGCTATCAAAGCCGTAGAACTCATCGAGGCCTTCGTTTTGACAGGTTATGGCTTCCGTAACTCTAAACGAGCCAGAAGTTATGGCCGTTCGAATAATCGATATCTACAAGGTGCAACATCCACGGTGCAAGGTGCAACATCCGTCCGAAATGGCGAAACAGTGCCGTACGACCTTTAGAAATGCGTGCATGGATTTGAAACGGAACAGTACCAAGGTGCACCACTCTCCAGCGATAGTAAATCGAAGACCAGCCACCGTAATCCCATTTTACCCTAAAAATCCACGTGTCGAAAAAACGAAGGGTAAAAAACTTACGAGACCCGATTGAGATTCGGGTTGTCCTTTTTGGGCACTAATCTATCCGTTGACGGATGAAAGCTGTGAAAACCATAGAACTCATCGAGGCCTTCGTTTTGACAGGTTATGGCTCCCGTAACTATAAACGAGCCAGAATTTATGGCCGTCCGAATAATCGATATCTACAGGGTGCAACATCCACGGTGCAAGGTGCAACATCCGTCCGAAATGGCGAAACAGTGCCGTACGACTTTTAGAAATGCGTACATGGATTTGAAACGGAACAGTACCATGGTGCACTACTCTTCAGCGATGGGAAGTCGAAGACGGGCCACGGTAATCCCGTTTTACCATAAAAATCCACGTGTCGAAAAAACGAAGGGTAAAAAACTAACGAGACCCGATTGAGATTCGGGTTGTCCTTATTGGGTATTAATCTATCCGTTGACGGCTGAAAGCTGTCAAAGCCGTAGAACTCATCGAGGCCTTCGTTTTGACAAGTTATGCTCCCGTAACTCTAAACGAGCCAGAAGTTATGGTCGTCCGAATAATCGATATCTACAGGGTGCAACATCCACGGTGCAAGGTGCAACATCCGTCCGAAATGGCAAAACTGTGCCGTACAACTTTTAGAAATGCGTGCATGGATTTGAAACGGAATAGTACCATGGTGCACCACTCTTAAGCGATGGGAAGTCGAAGACGGGCGACGGTAATCCCGTTTTACTGTAAAAATCCACGTGTCGATAAAACGAAGGGTAAAAAACTTACGAGATCCGATTGAGATTCGGGCTGTCATTTTTGGGTATTAATCTATCCGTTGACGGCTGAAAGCTGTCAAAGCCGTAGAACTCATCGAGGCCTTCGTTTAGACAGGTTATGGCTCCCGTAACTCTAAACGAGCCAGAAGTTATGGTCGTCCGAATAATCGATATCTACAGGGTGCAACATCCACGGTGCAAGGTGCAACATCCGTCCAAAATGGCGAAACAGTGTCGTACGACCTTTAGAAATGCGTGCATGGATTTGAAACGGAACAATACCATGGTGCACCACTCTCCAGCGATGGTAAATCGAAAACCAGCCACCGTAACCCGTTTTATCGTAAAAATCCACGTGTTGAAAAAACGAAGGGTAAAAAACTTACGAGGCCCGATTGAGATTCGGGTTGTCCTTTTTGGGCATTAATCTATCCGTTGATCGCTAAAAGCTGTCAAAGCCGTAGAACTCATCGAGGCCTTCGTTTTCACAGGTTATAGCTCCCGTAACTCTAAAGGAGCCAGAAGTTATGGCCGTCCGAATAATCGATATCTACATGGTGCAACATCCACGGTGCAAGGTGCAACATCCGTCCGAAATGGCGAAACAGTGTCGTACGACCTTTAGAAATGCGTGCATGGATTTGAAACAGAACAGTACCATGGCGCACCACTCTTCAGCGATGGGAAGTCGAAGACAAGCCACCGTAATCTCGTTTTACCGTAAAAATCCACGTGTCGAAAAAACGAAGGGTAAAAAACTTACGAGACCCGATGGAGATTCGGGTTGTCCTATTTGGGAATTAATCTATCCGTTGACGGCTAAAAGCTATCAAAGCCGTAGATCTCATCGAGGCCTTCGTTTTGGCAGGTTATGTCTCCCGTAACTCTAAACGAGCCAGAAGTTATGGCCGTCCGAATAATCGATATCTACAGGGTGCAACATCCACGGTGCAAGATGCAACACCCGTCCGAAATGGAGAAACAGTGCCTTACGACTTTTAGAAATGCATGCATGGATTTGAAACGGAACAGTACCATGGTGCACCACTCTCCAGCGATGGTAAATCGAAGACAGGCCACGGTAATCCCGTTTTGCCGTAAAAATCCACCTGTCGTAAAAACGAAGGGTAAAAAACTTACATGACCCGATTGAGATTCGGGTTGTCCTTTTTGGGCATTAATCTATCCGTTGATGGCTGAAAGCTGTCAAAGCCATAGAACTCATCGAGGCCTTTGTTTTGACAGGTTATGGCTCCCGTAACTCTAAAGGAGGCAGAAGTTATGGTCGTCCGAATAATCGATATCTACAGGGTGCAACATCCACGGTGCAAGGTGCAACATCCGTCCGAAATGGCGAAACAGTGCCGTACGACTTTTGGAAATGCGTACATGGATTTGAAACGGAACAGTACCATGGTGAACCACTCTCCAGCGATGGGAAGTCGAAGACGGGTAACGGTAATCCCGTTTTACCGTAAAAATCCACGTGTCGAAAAAACGAAGGGTAAAAAACTTACGAGACCTGATAGAGATTCGGGTTGTCCTTTTTGGGCATTAATCTATCCGTTGAGGGCTGAAAGCTGTCAAAGTTGTAGAACTCATCGAGGCCTTCGTTTTGATAGGTTATGGCTTCCGTAACTTTAAACGAGCCAGAATTTATGGCCGTCCGAATAATCGATATCTACAGGGTTCAACATCCACGGTGCAAGGTGCAACATCCGTCTGAAATGGCGAAACAGTGCCGTACGAATTTTAGAAATGCGTGCATGGATTTGAAATGGAACAGTACCATGGTGCACCACTCTCCATCGATGGTAAATCGAAGACCAGCCACGGTAATCCCGTTTTGCCGTAAAAATCCACCTGTCGAAAAAACGAAGGGTAAAAAACTTACGTGACCCGATTGAGATTCGGATTGTCCTTTTTGGGCATTAATCAATCCGTTGATGGCTGAAAGCTGTCAAAGCCGTATAACTCATCGAGGCCTTCGTTTTGACAGGTTATGGCTCCCGTAACTCTAAACGAGCTAGAAGTTATGGCCGTCCGAATAATCGATATCTACAGGGTGCAACATCCACGGTGCAAGGTGCAACATCCGTCCGAAATGCCGAAACAGTGCCGTACGACTTTTGGAAATGCGTGCATGGATTTGAAATGGAACAGTACCATTGTGCACCACTCTCTAGCGATGGGAAGTCGAAGACGCGCCACCGTAATCTCGTTTTACCGTAAAAATCGACGTGTCGAAAAAACGAAGGGTAAAAAACTTACGAGACCCGATGGAGATTCGGGTTGTCCTATTTGGTCATTAATCTATCCGTTGACAGATAAAGGTGTCAAAGCCGTAGAACTCATCGAGGCCTTCGTTTTGACAGGTTATGGATCCCGTAACTCTAAACGAGCCAGAAGTTATGGCCGTCCGAATAATCGATATCTACAGGGTGCAACATCCACGGTGCAAGGTGCACCACCCGTCCGAAATGGAGAAACAGTGCCTTACGACTTTTAGAAATGCGTGCATGGATTTGAAACGGAACAGTACCATGGTGCACCACTCTTCAGCGATGGTAAATCGAAGACCAGCCACGGTAATCCCGTTTTGCCGTAAAAATCCACCTGTCGTAAAAACGAAGGGTAAAAAACTTGCGTGACCCGATTGAGATTCGGGTCGTCCTTTTTGGGCATTAATCTATCCGTTGACGGCTGAAAGCTGTCAAAGCTGTATAACTCATCGAGGCCTTCGTTTTGACAGGTTATGGCTCCCGTAACTCTAAACGAGCCAGAAGTTATGGCCGTCCGAATAATCGATATCTACATGGTGCAACATCCACGGTGCAAGGTGCAACATCCGTCCGAAATGTCGAAACAGTGCCGTACGACTTTTGGAAATGCGTGCATGGATTTGAAATGGAACAGTACCATGGTGCACCACTCTCCAGCGATGGGAAGTCGAAGACGGGCCACGGTAATCCAGTTTTACCGTAAAAATCCACGTGTCGAAAAAACGAAGGGTAAAAAACTTACGAGACTCAATTGAGATTCGGGATGTCCTTTTTGGGAATTAATCTATCCGTTGATGGCTGAAAGCTGTAAAAGCCGTAGAACTCATCGAGGCCTTTGTTTTGACAGGTTATGGCTCCCGTAACTCTAAACAAGCCAGAAGTTATGGCTGTCTGAATAATCGATATCTACAGGGTGCAACATCCACGGTGCAAGGTGCAACATCCGTCCGAAATGGCGAAACAGTGCCGTATGACTTTTAGAAATGCGTGCATGGATTTGAAACGGAACAGTACCATGGTGCACCACTCTCCAGCGATGGTAAATCGAAGACCAGCCACGGTAATCCCATTTTGCCGTAAAAATCCACCTGTCGAAAAAACGAAGGGTAAAAAACTTACGTGACCCGATTGAGATTCGGGTCGTCCTTTTTGGGCATTAATCTATCCGTTGATGGCTGAAAGCTGTCAAAGCCGTAGAACTCATCGAGGCCTTCGTTTTGACAGGTTATGACTCCCGTAAATCTAAACGAGCCAGAAGTTATGGCCGTCCGAATAATCGATATCTATAGGGTGCAACATCCACGGTGCAAGGTGCAACATCCGTCCGAAATGGCGAAACAGTGCCGTACGACTTTTGGAAATGCGTGCATGGATTTGAACCGGAACAGTACCATGGTGCACCACTCTCCAACGATGGGAAGTCGAAGACGGGCCACGGTAATCCCGTTTTACCGTAAAAATCCACGTGTCGGAAAAACGAAGGGTAAAAAACTTACGAGACCCGATTGAGATTCGGGTTGTCCTTTTGGGGAATTAATCTATCTGTTGACGGCTGAAAGCTGTCGAAGCTGTAGAACTCATCGAGGCCTTCGTTTTGACGGGTTATGGCTCCCGTAACTCTAAACGAGCCAGAAGTTATTGCCGTCCAAATAATCGATATCTATAAGGTGCAACATCCACGGTGCAAGGTGCAACATCCGTCCGAAATGGCGAAACAGTTCCGTACGACTTTTCGAAATGCGTGCATTGATTTGAAACGGAACAGTACCATGGTGCACCACTCTCCAGCGATGGTAAATCGAAGACCAGCCACGGTAATCCCATTTTACCGTAAAAATCCACATGTCGAAAAAACAAAGGGTAAAAAACTTACGAGACCCGATTGAGATTCAGATTGTCCTTTTTGGGCATTAATCTATCCATTGATGGCTGAAAGCTGTAAAAGCCGTAGAAATCATCGAGGCCTTCGTTTTGACAGGTTATGGCTCCCGTAACTCTTAACGGGCTAGAAGTTATGGCCGTCCGAATAATCGATATCTCCAGGGTGCAACATCCACGGTGCAAGGTGCAACATCCGTCCGAAATGGCGAAACAGTGCCGTACGACTTTTACAAATGCGTGCATGGATTTGAAACATAACAGTACCGAGGTGCACCTCTCTCCAGCGATGGGAAGTCGAAGACGGACCACGGTAATCCAATTTTACCGTAAAAATGCACGTGTCGAAAAAACGAAGGGTAAAAAACTTACGAGACCCGATTGAGATTCGGGTTGTCCTTTTTGGGCATTAATCTATCCGTTGATGGCTGAAAGCTTTCAAAGCCGTAGAACTCATCGAGGCCTTCGTTTTGACAGGTTATGGCTCATGTATCTCTAAACGAGCCAGAAGTTATGGTCGTCCGAATAATCGATATCTATAGGGTGCAACATCCACGGTGCAAGGTGCAACATCCGTCCGAAAAGGCGAAACAGTGTCGTACGACCTTTAGAAATGCGTGCATGGTTTTGAAACGAAACAGTACCATGGTGCACCACTCTCCAGCGATGGTAACTCGAAGACCAGCCACCGTAATCCCGTTTTACCGCAAAAATCCACGTGTCGAAAAAACGAAGGGTAAAAAACTTACGAGACCCGATTGAGATTCGGGTTGTCCATTTTGGGCATTAATATATCCGTTGACGGCTGAAAGCTGTCAAAGCCGTAGAAATCATCGAGGCCTTCGTTTTGAAAGGTTATGGCTCCCGTAACTCTAAACGAGCCAGAAGTTTTGGTCGTCCGAATAATCGATATCTACAGGGTGCAACATCCACGGTGCAAGGTGCAACATCCGTCTGAAATGGCGAAACAGTGCCGTACGACCTTTAGAAATGCGTGCATGGATTTGAAACGGAACAGTACCATGGTGCACCACTCTCCAGCGATGGTAAATCGAAGACCAACCACCGTAATCCCATTTTACCCTAGAAATCCACGTGTCGAAAAAACGAAGGGTAAAAAACTTACGAGACCCGATTGAGATTCGGGTTGTCCATTTTGAGCATTAATCTATCCGTTGACGGATGAAAGCTGTCAAAGCCATAGAACTCATCGAGGCCTTCATTTTGATAGGTTATGGCTCCCGTAACTCTAAACGAGCCAGAAGTAATGGTCGTCCGAATAATCGATATCTACATGGTGCAACATCCACGGTGCAAGGTGCAACATCCGTCCGAAATGGCGAAACAGTGCCGTACGACTTTTAGAAATGCGTCCATGGATTTGAAACGGAACAGTACCATGGTGCACCACTCTTCAGTGATGGGAAGTCGAAGACGGGCCACGGTAATCCCGTTTTACCGTAAAAATCCACATGTCGAACAAACGAAGGGTAAAAAACTTACGAGACCCGATTGAGATTCGGGTTGTCCTTTCCGGGATTTAATCTATCAGTTGACGGATGAAAGCCGTCGAAGACGTAGAACTCACCGTGACCTTCGTTTTGACAGGTTTTGGCTCCCGTAACTCTAAACGAGCCAAAAGTTATGGCCGTCCGAATAATCGACATCTACAGGGTGCAACATCCACGGTGCAAGGTGCAACATTCGTCCGAAATGGCGAAACAGTGTCGTACGACCTTTAGAAATGCGTGCATGGATTTGAAACGGAACAGTACCATGGTGCACCACTCTCCAGTGATGGAAAATCGAAGACCAGCCACCGTAATCCCGTTTTACCGTAAAAATCCACGTGTCGAAAAAACGAAGGGTAAAAAACTTACGAGACCCGATTGAGATTCGGGTTGTCCTTTTTGGGCACTAATCTATCCGTTGATGGATGAAAGCTGTCAAAGCCGTAGAACTCATCGAGGCCTTCGTTTTGATAGGTTATGGCTCCCGTAACTCTAAACGAGCCAGAAGTTATGGTCGTCCGAATAATCGATATCTACAGGGTGCAACATCCACGGTGCAAGGTGCAACATCCGTCCGAAATGGCGAAACATTGCCGTACGACCTTTAGAAATGCGTGCATGGATTTGAAACAGAACAATACCATGGTGCACCACTCTTCAGCGATGGGAAGTCGAAGACGGGCCGCCGTAATCCCGTTTTACCGTAAAAATCCACGTGTCGAAAAAACGAAGGGCAAAAAATTACGAGACCCGATTGAGATTCGGGTTGTCCTATTTGGGCATTAATCTATCCGTTGACAGGTTATGGCTCCCGTAACTCTAAACGAGCCAGAAGTTATGGCCGTCCGAATAATCGATATCTACAGGGTGCAACATCCAAGGTGCAAGGTGCAACATCCGTCCGAAATGGAGAAACAGTGCCGTACGACTTTTAGAAATGCATGCATGGATTTGAAATGGAATAGTACCACAGTGCACCACTCTTCAGCGATGGGAAGTCGAAGACGGGCCACGGCAATCCCGTTTTACCGTAAAAATCCACGTGTCGAAAAAACGAAGGGTAAAAAACTTACAAGACCCGATTGAGATTCGGGTTGTCCTTTTTGGGCAATAATCTATCGTTGACGGCTGAAAGCTGTCAAAGCCTTAGAACTCATCGACGCCTACGTTTTGATAGGTTATGGCTCTCGTAACTCTAAACGAGCCAGAAGTTATGGCCGTCCGAATAATCGATATCCACAGGGTGCAACATCCACGGTGCAAGGTGCAACATCCGTCCGAAATGGCGAAACAGTGCCGTACGACCTTTATAAATGCGTGCATGGATTTGAAACGGAACAGTACCATGGTGCACCACTCTCCAGCGATGGTAAATCGAAGACCAGTCACGGTAATCCCGTTTTGCCGTAAAAATCGACGTGTCGAAAAAACGAAGGGTAAAAAACTTACGAGACCCGATTGAGATTCGGGTTGTCCTTTTTGGGCCTTAATCTATCCAGTGACGGCTGAAAGCTATAAAAGCCGTAGAACTCATCGAGGCCTTCGTTTTGATAGGTTATGGCTCCGGTAACTCTAAACGAGCCAGAAGTTATGGCCGTCCGAATAATCGATATCTGCAGGGTGCAACATCCACGGTGAAAGGTGCAACATTCGTCCGACATGGCGAAACAGTGTCGTACGACCTTTAGAAATGCGTGCATGGATTTGAAACGGAACAGTACCATGGTGCACCACTCTCCAGCGATGGTAAATCGAAGACCAGCCACGGTAATCCCGTTTTTCCGTAAAAATCGACGTGTCGAAAAAACGAAGGGTAAAAAACTTACGAGACCCGATTGAGATTCGGGTTGTCCTTTTTGGGTATTAATATATCCGTTGATGGCTGAAAGCTGTCAAAGCCGTAGAACTCATTGAGGCCTTCGTTTTGACAGGTTATGGCTCCCGTAACTCTAGACGAGCCAGAAGTTATGGCCGTCCGAATAATCGATATCTACAGGGTGCAACATCCAAGGTGCAAGGTGCAACATCCGTCCGAAATGGCGAAACAGTGTCGTACGACCTTTAGAAATGCGTGCATGGATTTGAAACGGAACAATACCATGGTGCACCACTCTCCAGCGATGGTAAATCGAATACCAGCCACGGTAATCCCGTTTTGCTGTAAAAATCGACGTGTCGAAAAAACGAAGGGTAAAAAACTTACGAGACCCGATTGATATTCAGGTTGTCCTTTTTGGGCCTTAATCTATCCAGTGACGGCTGAAAGCTGTCAAAGCCGTAGAAATCATCGAGGCCTTCGTTTTGATAGGTTATGGCTCCCGTAACTCTAAACGAGCCAGAAGTTATGGCCGTCCGAATAATCGATATCTACAGAGTGCAACATCCACGGTGCAAGGTGCAACATCCGTCCGAAATGGCGAAACAGTGCCGTACGACCTTTATAAATGCGTGCATGGATTTGAAACGGAACAGTACCATGGTGCACCACTCTCCAGCGATTGTAAATCGAAGACCAGTCACCGTAATCCCATTTTACCCTAAAAATCCACGTGTCGAAAAAACGAAGGGTAAAAAACCTACCAGACCCGGTTGAGATTCGGGTTGTCCTTTTTGTGCATTAATCTATCCGTTGACGGATGAAAGCTGTCAAAGCCATAGAACTCATCGAGGCCTTCGTTTTGACAGGTTATGGCTCCCGTAACTCTAAACGAGCCAGAAGTTATGGTCGTCCGAATAATCGATATCTACAGGGTGCAACATCCACGATGCAAGGTGCAACATCCGTCCGAAATGGCGAAATAGTGCCGTACGACTTTCAGAAACGCGTGCATGGATTTGAAACGGAACAGTACCATGGTGCACGACTCTTCAGCGATGGGAAGTCGAAGACGGGCCACGGTAATCCCGTTTTACCGTAAAAATCCACGTGTCGAAAAAACGAAGGGTAAAAAACTTACGAGACCCGATTGAGATTCGGGTTGTCCTTTCCGGGCTTTAATATATCCGTTGACAGATGAAAGCCGTCGAAGCCGTAGAACTCACCGTGGCCTTCGTTTTGACAGGTTATGGCTCCCTAACTCTAAACGAGCCAGAAGTTATGGCCATCCGAATAATCGATATCTACAGGGTGCGACATCTACGGTGCAAGGTGCAACATCCGTCCGAAATGGCGAAACAGTGTCGTACGACCTTTAGAAATGCGTGCATGGATTTGAAACGGAACAGTACCATGGTGCACCACTCTCCAGCGATGGTAAATCGAAGACCAGCCACCGTAATCCCGTTTTACCGTAAAAATCCACGTGTCGAAAAAACGAAGGGTAAAAATCTTACGAGACCCGATTGAGATTCGGGTTGTCCTTTTTGGGCATTAATCTATCCGTTGATGGCTGAAAGCTGTCAAAGCCGTAGAACTCATCGAGGCCTTCGTTTTGACAGGTTACGGCTCCCGTAACTCTAAACGAGCCAAAAGTTATGGTCGTCCGAATAATTGATATCTACAGGGTGCAACATCCACGGTGCAAGGTGCAACATCCGTCCGAAATGGCAAAACAGTGTCGTACGACCTTTAGAAATGCGTGCATGGATTTTAAACAGAACAGTACCCTGGTGCACCACTCTTTAGCGATGGGAAGTCGAAGACGGGCATCCATAATCCCGTTTTACCGTTAAAATCCACGTGTCGAAAAAACGAAGGGTAAAAAATTACGAGAGCCGATTGAGATTCGGGTTGTCCTTGTTGGGCATTAATCTATCCGTTGACGGCTGAAAGCTGTCAAAGCCGTAGAACTCATCGAGGCCTTCGTTTTGACAGGTTATGGCTTTTGTAACTCTAAACAAGCCAGAAGTTATGGTCGTCCGAATAATCGATATCTACAGGGTGCAATATCCACGGTGCAAGGTGCAACATCTGTCCGAAATGGCGAAACAGTACCATACGACCTTTAGAAATGCGTGCATGGATTTGAAACAGAACAGTACTGTTATCTCGCCTTTTGGGAAGGCCGAGATACCAAGGAACTGACTAGAAAGAAACAGGATCATACATCTTCAGCTTTGAATGATCGTTGGGCAACTACAAATATCGACGAATTTTATCCGAGTCCGGATCGGGCTACAATTGATAAGACAGGTCAAGCGAAGCTGTAGAAACCAACGTTCCAAATTTCGGGGAAATCCGACTTCGTATACTCAAGATGTTGCAAAAAGAAAATAAGGAGGGTAGGCCTTATTTCGAATCCATACGAGAAACCCAGGCTCGAATCGATCAGAGTTCGAATCCATCAAGGCACGCATAGCTTCGAACATAGGAGCGAGCCCTTGCCTCGAACCCATCTCACATATCTTCGTTCGAATCCATCTATGTATGCCTCAGTTCGACTCCATCCAAAGAATGTAGGTTCGAATCCATCGAGGGCACGCCTTGTTTCGAATCCATCAGAGTGCTCCTGTCTTCGAATCCATCAAGCGAGAGTTCTTCGAATCCAACGTACTGAAGCAACTTCGAATCGATCTGCAGTAGCTAACAACAATCGATCCGAACAAGTGCCAACATCATCGACTCGAAAGAAGATAACCCTCGAATCCAACACATCGAATCCATCAAGTTGTAGCATCTGAAAACAAGGACTCGACCCTATCGATTCGAAGAACATGGATTCGAAGCACGCATGTCAACTTAAAATGCAATCTTGAATCAATCATAACTTGAGATCTACAAGTCCGAATGCTATGAAATTTTCACAGAAGCTTGCACGTACATCGAGGAATGTCTATGCCAAGTTTCATCATGATTGGACACTTTTTTGATCGATTCGAACCAAGGGTAGAATCGATCCAAAAGTGGGCCCGGATCTCCAGAATTCGTCCATGTGGGCCCCCACACATGCCAGAAGTGGTCTTCCCGAATTTTAGGAGAAATATGAGCCTCCAACACCTATAAATAGAGCCCCTGGTCATTCAGAAAGGGGATCGGAGAATTGTGAAGAAAAATCACGACTAGACGCTGCCAGAATTGCTTCAGAGCACCACCACTGCCTTTGATTTTTAATTTTGGCTTGCTACTTGCTGTACTTTGACATCAAAAAGTTGTATTCTCCGAATATCAAGCAATAAAGTAACAAAACTTCATAGTGGACGTAGGCAAAACGCCGAACCACTCTAAATCGTTGTCTCTTGTGCAATTTACTTCCTGCTATTTGGAGTTTTTGTCAGATAATCCACGTTTTAATTTACTTTCTTCATTTATTATCTCTTCAAAAAACTTCCGACGAGTGTTGTGCCCAATTTTGACACAAACACTTTGGTGCTTTCACTGAGAAAAAAAACCCAGTTTTTTCTCCTGCTCCTTGGATCTATCTTTGATACCGGATTGCATAAATCTAAGAGAGAGATCCAGACCTCATATCCAAATTCCTTCCATTCTACTCAGATTTGTTAAAAGTCTAGGAAGGAATTCAACGTTTCAAAATGGTGAGTACAAGTGCCCCACTCTTCAGCGATGGAAAGTCGAAGATGGGCCACGGTAATCCCGTTTTACCGCAAAAATCCACGTGTCGAAAAAATGAAGGGTAAAAAACTTACGAGACCCGATTAAGATCCGGGTTGTCCTTTTTGGGCATTAATCTATCCGTTGACGGATAAAAGCTATCAAAGCCATAGAACTCATCGAGGCCTTCCTTTTGACAGGTTATGGCTCCCGTAACTCTAAACGATCCAGAAGTTATGGCCGTCCGAATAATCGATATCTACACGGTGCAGCATCCACGGTGCAAGGTGCAACATTCGTCCGAAATGGCGAAACAGTGTCGTACGACCTTTAGAAATGCGTGCATGGATTTGAAACGGAACAGTACCATGGTGCACCACTCTCCAGCGATGGTAAATCGAAGACCAGCCACGGTAATCCCGTTTTGCCGTAAAAATCGACGTGTCGAAAAAACGAAGGGTAAAAAACTTACGAGACCCGATTGAGATTCGGGTTGTCCTTTTTGGGCATTAATCTATCCAGTGACGGCTGAAAGCTGTCAAAGCCGTAGAACTCATCGAGGCCTTCGTTTTGACAGGTTATGGCTCCCGTAACTCTAAACGAGCCAGAAGTTACGGCCGTCCGAATAATCGACATCTACAGGGTGCAGCATCCACGGTGCAAGGTGCAACATCTGTCCGAAATGGCGAAACAGTGCCATACGACTTTTAGAAATGCGTGCATGGATTTAAAACGGAACAGTACCATGGTGCACCACTCTTCAGCGATGGGAAGTCGAAGACGGGCCACGGTAATCTCGTTTTACCGTAAAAATCCACGTGTCGAAAAAACGAAGGGTAAAAAACTTACGAGACCCGATTGAGATTCGGGTTGTCCTTTTTGGGCATTAATCTATCCGTTGACGGCTGAAAGCTGTCAAAACCATAAAACTCATCGAGGCCTTCGTTTTGACAGGTTATGGATCCCGTAACTCTAAACGAGCCAGAAGTTATGGCCGTCCGATAATCGATATCTACAGGGTGCAACATCCACGGCGCAAGGTGCAACATCCGTACGAAATGGAGAAACAGTGCCGTACGACTTTTAGAAATGCGTGCATGGATTTGAAATGGAATAGTACCATGGTGCACCACTCTTCAGCGATGGGAAGTCGAAGACGGGCCACGGTAATCCTGTTTTACTGTAAAAATCCACGTGTCGAAAAAATGAAGGGTAAAAAATTACGAGACCCGATTAAGATTCGGGTTGTCTTTTTGGGTATTAATCTATCCGTTGACGGCTGAAAGCTGTCAAAGCCTTAGAACTCATCGAGACCTTCGTTTTGACAGGTTATGGCTCCCGTAACTCTAAACGATCCAGAAGTTATGGTCGTCCGAATAATCGATATCTACAGGGTGCAACATCCACGGTGCAAGGTGCAACATCCGTCCGAAATGGCGAAACAGTGCCGTACGACTTTTACAAATGCATGCATGGATTTGAAACAGAACAGTACCATGGTGCACCACTCTCCAGCGATGGTAAATCGAAGACCAGCCACGGTAATCCCGTTTTGCCGTAAAAATCGACGTGTCGAAAAAACGAAGGGTAAAAAACTTACGAGACCCGATTGAGATTCGGATTGTCCTTTTTGGGCATTAATCTATCCAGTGACGGCTGAAAGCTGTCAGAGCTGTAGAAGTCATCGAGGCCTTCGTTTTGACAGGTTATGGCCCCCTTTACTCTAAACGAGCCAGAAGTTATGGCCGTCCGAATAATCGACATCTATAGGGTGCAACATCCACGGTGCAAGGTGCAACATCCATCCGAAATGGCGAAACAGTGTCGTACGACCTTTAGAAATGCGTGCATGGATTTAAAACGGAACAGTACCGTGGTGCACCACTCTCCAGCGATGGTAAATCGAAGACCAGCCACCGTAATCCCATTTCACACTAAAAATCCACGTGTCGAAAAAACGAAGGGTAAAAAACTTACGAGACCCGATTGAGATTCGGGTTGTCCTTTTTGGGCATTAGTCTATCCGTTGACCGATGAAAGCTGTCACAGCCATAGAACTCATCGAGGCCTTCGTTTTGACAGGTTATGGCTCCCGTAACTCTAAACGAGCCAGCAGTTATGGCCGTCCGAATAATCGATATCTACAGTGTGCAACATCCACGGTGCAAGGTGCAACATCCGTCTGAAATGGCGAAACAGTTTCGTACAACTTTTAGAAATGCGTGCATGGATTTGAAATGGAACAGTACCATGTTGCACCATTCTTCCGCGATGGGAAGTCGATGACGGGCCACGGTAATCCCGTTTTACTGTAAAAATCCACGTGTCGAAAAAACGAAGGGTAAAAAACTTACGAGACCCGATTGAGATTCGGGTTGTCCTTTTTGGGCATTAATCTATCCATTGACGGCTGAAAGCTGTCAAAGCTGTAGAACTCATCGAGGCCTTCGTTTTTGACAGGTTATGGCTCCCGTAACTCTAAACGAGTCAGAATTTATGGCCGTCCGAATAATCGATATCTACAGGGTGCAACATCCATGGTGCAAGGTGCAACATCCGCCCGAAATGGCGAAACAATGCCGTACGACCGTTAGAAATGCGTGCATGGATTAGAAACGGAACAGTACCATGGTGCACCACTCTCCAGCGTTGGTAAATCGAAGACCAGCCACCGTAATCCCGTTTTACCGTAAAAATCCACGTGTCGAAAAAACGAAGGGTAAAAAACTAACGAGACCCGATTGAGATTCGGGTTGTCCTTTTTGGGCGTTAATCTATCCGTTGATGGCTGAAAGCTGTCAAACCCGTAGAACTCATCGAGTCCTTCGTTTTGACAGGTTATGGCTCCCGTAACTCTAAACGAGCCAGAAGTTATGGCCGTCCGAATAATCGATATCTACAGGGTGCAACATCCACGGTGCAAGGTGCAACATCCGTCCGAAATGGAGAAACAGTGCCGTACGACTTTTAGAAATGCGTGCATGGAATTGAAACGGAATAGTACCATGGTGCACCACTCTTCAGCATTGGGAAGTCGAAGACGGGCCACGGTAATCCCGTTTTACCGTAAAAATCCATGTGTCAAAAAAATGAAGTGTAAAAAACTTACGAGACCCGATAAAGATTCGGGTTGTCCTTTTTGGGTATTAATCTATCCGTTGACGGCTGAAAGCTGTCAAAGCCTTAGAACTCATCGTGACCTTCATTTTGACAGGTTATGGCTCCCGTAACTCTAAACGATCCAGAAGTTATGGTCGTCCCAATAATCGATATCTATAGGGTGCAGCATCCATGGTGCAAGGTGCAACATTCGTCCGAAATGGCGAAACAGTGTCGTACGACCTTTAGAAATGCGTGCATGGATTTGAAACGGAACAGTACCATGGTGCACCACTCTCCAGCGATGGTAAATCGAAGACCAGCCACGGTAATCCCGTTTTGCCGTAAAAATCGACGTGTCGAAAAAACGAAGGGTAAAAAACTTACGAGACCCGATTGAGATTCAGGTTGTCCTTTTTGGGCATTAATCTATCCAGTGACGGCTGAAAGCTGTCAAAGCCGTAGAACTCATCGAGGCCTTCGTTTTGACAGGTTATGGCCCCCGTAACTCTAAACGAGTCAGAAGTTATGGCCGTCCGAATAATCGACATCTACAGGGTGCAACATCCACGATGCAAGGTGCAACATCCATCCGAAATGGCGAAATAGTGTCGTACGACCTTTAGAAATGCGTGCATGGATTTAAAACGGAACAGTACCATGGTGCACCACTCTCCAGCGATGGTAAATCGAAGACCAGCCACCGTAATCCCATTTCACCCTAAAAATCCACGTGTCGAAAAAACGAAGGGTAAAAAACTTACGAGACCCGATTGAGATTTGGGTTGTCCTTTTTGGGCATTAATCTATCCGTTGACCGATGAAAGCTGTCAAATGCATAGAACTCATCGAGGCCTTCGTTTTGACAGGTTATGGCTTCCGTAACTCTAAACGAGCCAGCAGTTATGGCCGTCCGAATAATCGATATCTACGGTGTGCAACATCCACGGTGCAAGGTGCAACATCCGTCCGAAATGGAGAAACAGTGTCGTACGACTTTTAGAAATGCGTGCATGGATTTGAAACGGAACAGTACCATGGTGCACCACTCTTCAGCGATGGGAAGTCGAAGACGGGCCACGGTAATCCCGTTTTACCGTAAAAATCCACGCGTCGAAAAAACGAAGGGTAAAAAACTTACGAGACCCAATTGAGATTCGGGTTGTCCTTTTTGGGCATTAATCTATTCATTGACGGCTGAAAGCTGTCAAAGCCGTAGAACTCATCGAGGCCTTCGTTTTGACAGTTTATGGCTCCTGTAACTCTAAACGAGCCAGAAGTTATGGCCGTTTGAATAATCGATATCTACAGGGTGCAACATCCACGGTGTAAGGTGCAACATCCGTCCGAAATGGTGAAACGGTGCCGTACGACTTTTAGAACTGCATGCATGGATTTGAAATGGAACATTACCATGGTGAACCACTCTCCAGCGATACGAAGTCGAAGACGGGCCACGGTAATCCCGTTTTACCGTAAAAATCCACGTGTCGAAAAAACGAAGGGTAAAAAACTTACGAGACCCGATTGAGATTCGGGTTGTCCTTTTTGGGAATTAATCCATCCTTTGACGGCTAAAAGCTGTTAAAGCCGTAGAACTCATCGAGGCCTTCGTTTTGACAGGTTATGGCTCCCGTAACTCCAAACGAGCCAGAAGTTATGGCCGTCCGAATAATCGATATCTACAGGGTGCAACATCCACGGTGCACGGTGCTACATCCGTCCGAAATGGAGAAACAGTGCCGTACGACTTTTAAAAATGCGTGCATGGATTTGAAACGGAATAGTACCATGGTGCACCACTCTTCAGCGATGGGAAGTCGAAGACGGACCACGATAATCCCGTTTTACCGTAAAAATTCACGTGTCGAAAAAATGAAGGGTAAAAAACTTACGAGACCTGATTAAGATTCAGGTTGTCCTTTTTGGGTATTAATCAATCCGTTGACGGCTTAAAGCCGTCAAAGCCTTAGAACTCATCGAGACCTTCTTTTTGACAGGTTATGGCTCCCGTAACTCTAAACGATCCAGAAGTTATGGTAGTCCGAATAATCGATATCTACAGGGTGCAACATCCACGGTGCAAGGTGCAACATTCGTCCGAAATGGCGAAACAGTGTCGTACGACCTTTAGAAATGCGTGCATGGATTTGAAACGGAACAGTACCATGGTGCACCACTCTCCAGCGATGGTAAATCGAAGACCAGCCACGGTAATCCCGTTTTGCCGTAAAAATCGACGTGTCGAAAAAACGAAGGGTAAAAAACTTACGAGACCCGATTGAGATTCGGGTTGTCCTTTTTGGGCATTAATCTATCCAGTGACGGCTCAAAGCTATCAAAGCCGTAGAACTCATCGAGGCCTTCGTTTTGACAGGTTATGGCCCCCGTAACTCTAAATGAGCCAGAAGTTATGGCCGTCCGAATAATCGACATCTACTGGGTGCAACATCCACGGTGCAAGGTGCAACATCCATCCGAAATGGCGAAACAGTGTCGTGCGACCTTTAGAAATGCGTGCATGGATTTAAAACGGAACAGTACCTTGGTGCACCACTCTCCAGCGATGGTAAATCGAAGACCAGCCACCGTAATCCCATTTCACCCTAAAAATCCACGTGTCGAAAAAACGAAGGGTAAAAAACTTACGAGATCCGATTGAGATTCGGGTTGTCCTTTTTGGGCATTAATCTATCCGTTGACCGATGAAAGCTGTCAAATCCATAGAATTCATCGAGGCCTTCGTTTTGACAGGTTATGGCTCCCGTAACTCTAAACGAGCCAGCAGTTATGGCCGTCCGAATAATCGATATCTACAGTGTGCAACATCCACGGTGCAAGGTGCAACATCCGTCCGAAATGGCGAAACAGTGTCGTACGGCTTTTAGAAATGCGTGCATGGATTTGAAACGGAACAGTACCATGGTGCACCACTCTTCAGCGATGGGAAGTCGAAGACGGGCCACGGTAATCCCGTTTTACCGTAAAAATCCACGTGTCGAAAAAACGAATGGTAAAAAACTTACAAGACCCGATTGAGATTCGGGTTGTCCTTTTTGGGCGTTAATCTATCCGTTGACGGCTGAAAGCTGTCAAAGCCGTAGAACTCATCGAGACCTTCGTTTTGACAGGTTAAGGCTCCCGTAACTATAAATGAGCCAGAAGTTATGGCCGTCCGAATAATCGATATCTACAGGGTGCAACATCCACGGTGCAAGGTGCAACATCCGTCCGAAATGGCGAAACAGTGCCGTACGACTTTTAGAAATGCGTGCATGGATTTGAAATGGAATAGTACCATGGTGCACCACTCTTCAGCGATGGGAAGTTGAAGACGGGCCACGGTAATCTCGTTTTACCGTAAAAATCCACGTGTCGAAAAAACGAAGGGTAAAAAACTTACGAGCCCCGATTGAGATTCGGGTTGTCCTTTTTGGGCATTAATCTATCCGTTGACGCCTGAAATCCGTCAAAGCCTTAGAACTCATCGAGGCCTTCGTTTTGACAGGTTATGGCTCCCGTAACTCTAAACGAGCCAGAAGTTATGGCCGTCCGAATAATCGATATCTACAGGGTGCAACATCCATGGTGCAAGGTGCAACATCCGTCCGAAATGGCGAAACAGTGACGTACGACCTTTAGAAATGCGTGCATGGATTTGAAACGGAACAGTACCATAGTGCACCACTCTCCAGCGATGGTAAATCGAAGACCAGCCACGGTAATCCCGTTTTGCCGTAAAAATCGACGTGTCGAAAAAACGAAGGGTAAAAAACTTACGAGACCCGATTGAGATTCGGGTTGTCCTTTTTGGGCATTAATCTATCCAGTGATGGCTGAAAGCGGTCAAAGCCGTAGAACTCATCGAGGCCTTCGTTTTGACAGGTTATGGCTCCCATAACTCAAAACGAGCCAGTAGTTATGGTCGTCCAAATAATCGATATCTACAGGGTGCAACATCCACGGTGCAAGGTGCAACATCCGTCCGAAATGGCGAAACAGTGCCGTACGACCTTTAGAAATGCGTGCATGGATTTGAAACGGAAATGTACCATGGTGAGCCACTCTCCAGCGTTGGTAAATCGAAGACCAGCCACCGTAATCACATTTTACCCTAAAAATCCACGTGTCGAAAAAACGAAGGGTAAAAAACTTATAAGACCCGATTGAGATTCAGGTTGTCCTTTTTGAGCATTAATCTATCCGTTGACAGATGAAAGCTTTCAAAGCCATAGAACACATCGAGGCCTTCATTTTGATAGGTTATGGCTCCCGTAACTCTAAACGAGCCAGAAGTTATGGCCGTCCGAATAATCGATATCTATAGGGTGCAACATCCGTCCAAAATGGCGAAACAATGCCGTACGACTTTTAGAAATGCGTGCATGGATTTGAAATGCAACAGTACCATGGTGCACCACTCTTCAGCGATGGGAAGTCGAAGACGGGCCACGGTAATCCCGTTTTACCGTAAAAATCCACGTGTCGAAAAAACGAAGGGTAAAAAACTTACGAGACCCGATTGAGATTCGGGTTGTCCTTTTTGGGCCTTAATCTATCCGTTGACGGCTGAAAGCTGTCAAAACCGTAGAACTCATCGAGGCCTTCGTTTTGACAGGTTATGGCTCCCGTAACTCTAAACGAGCCAGAAGTTATGGCCGTCCGAATAATCGATATCTACAGGGTGCAACATCCACGGTGCAAGGTGCAACATCCATCCGAAATGTCGAAACAGTGTCGTACGACCTTTAGAAATGCGTGCATGGATTTGAAACGGAACAGTACCATGGTGCACCACTCTCCAGCGATGGTAAATCGAAGACCAGCCACCGTAATACCGTTTTACCGTAAAAATCCACGTGTCGAAAAAATGAAGGGTAAAAAACTTACGAGACCCGATTGAGATTCGGGTTGTCCTTTTTGGGCATTAATCTATCCGTTGACGGATGAAAGCTGTCAAAGCCATAGAACTCATCGAGGCCTTCGTTTTGACAGGTTTTGGCTCCCGTAACTCTAAACGGACCAGAAGTTATGGTCGTCCGAATAATCGATATGTACAGGGTGCAACATCCAAGGTGCAAGGTGCAACATCCGTCCGAAATGGCGAAACAGTGCCGTACGACCTTTAGAAATGCGTGCATGGATTTGAAACAGAACAGTACCACGGTGCACCACTCTTCAGCGATGGGAAGTCGAAGATGGGCCACCGTACTCCCGTTTTACCGTAAAAATCCACGTGTCGAAAAAACGAAGGGTAAAAAACTTACGAGACCCGATTGAGATTCGGGTTGTCCTATTTGGGCATTAATCTATCCGTTGACGGCTAAAAGCTGTCAAAGCCGTAGAACTCATCGAGGCCTTCGTTTTGACAGGTTATGGCTCCCATAACTCTAAACGAGCCAGAAGTTATGGCCGTCCGAATAATCGATATCTACAGGGTGCAACATCCACGCTGCAAGGTGCAACATCTGTCCGAAATGGAGAAACAGTGCCGCACGCCCTTTAGAAATGCGTGCTGTTTGCACAAAAAATGGACAAACACCTCCAAGTCGTGTTATTTAGTCGATTATATGTAATTTTCAATGATTTTAGATGAGTATGTAAATATGAGAAAAGTAGGGGCTGAAATGTAAAAGACACACAGATTTATAGTGGTTCGGCCAGAATGTGCCTACGTCCACTTTATATGTTATTATCTTCTTTCTTTCAGGTTACAAGTACAATGCGTTGTATACAAGTGTATGAAAGTAGTTTGAAAGTTCCTTCCTTGCTTGAGCTCTCAAACTTGTCCGCCATTGTTGTACCCCTGCCCCTCTATTTATAGAATGAGGTAGGGGGCAGGGGTCTTGGAAGTATATAACTGCTGGCGGGCCCGGGCTGAAACGATCTGGACTGGCAACTATGTGGTTCGGCGAGGCTCATTCGGTGTTGCGTGGATATGGAGGCTTGGACCGGTGTTGGGTAGTTCGGCATGTAGGTGTTGTGGTGGTTCGGTAGTATGGTTGGTCCGGTGGCGATTGTGGTTCGGCAGTGGCGAGGTGTGGTGGTTCGGTAGTATGGTTGGTCCGGTGGCGATTGTGGTTCGGCAGTAGCGAGGTGTGGGCTTTGGACCGGCAAGGGTCTTGTCCGGTGGTTTGGTGGTATAAAGGACGCCGAATGAGGTGGAGCCGAACGAGGTGGGGACCGAATGTGGTGGAGCGGAATGAAGTGGAGCCGAATGAGTTGGAGCCGAATGTGGTGGAGCCGAATGAGGTGATGGTTGAACGTTGGATGGACATCTAGGTTAGTATTGAGCTTCTTGGCTGTCGAACGAAGTGGAGGCTGCAAGCCCGGGTGACATTGTGACTTCCTGGTCCCTAGATCTTCTGGGTGATAATTCGCCCAACATTTGCCCCCCAAAGTGGGGCACATGCTTGCATGTGTCGCGCTTTGTTTTTCTTGTGGCGGGGAGATTGGCTTTGTAACGCCGGTGATCGGACGTTCGTATTCCGTTAATGTCCTGCAAAGAAATTTTCAGTTTTAGCGTGATTTCGAATAACGACCGTTCATGATCGAAATATTCGAGTTGAAGTGGACTGTGCCGTTAAGGACGATAGAGTGAGCCCCGAAGGGGCTTGGCATCGTCGATGCCTGGTTTATGTTTGTGAAGATGGTTTATTGCCAGCTCAGAGCATGCCTAGGGATCGTTCGCAACCCCGTACATGTGTAAGTAGCTTAGCCATTTCATAATAATTATCAAATATCCATATGACCGATGGGCTTAAGAATGCGTGTCAAAGTGTAAATTCCCACGATGGTAGGGTTAACAACCATTCAGAGCGTGCCTATGGACCATTCGAGGTCGCGTACACGTGTAAACGATTTAATCCACGTCGGTGAGGATTTTACGACTTATTCATCGTTATCTTAATCTTATTTTATTAGTTAGTTCTGGGGTTCGGTACTTATCTGAGGGAGGCGCTTTGCACGCCACTAGTTCCTGGTCTTGATCGGTAGAGAGAGAATTTCATTCGGTTTTTGGTTGGTCCGGCTATTCACATTCGGCTTCTGGTGGTCCGGTATTATTGGTCCGGTTGGGCGAGTCGTTTGGTTCGGTGGTTGTGAGTTTGCCTATATATAGAGGCCGTACCCCCCTTGTTTTTCTTCACCGAACCAGCAAGCGCCGAATCAATCTATTGCCGAACCAAGTGTTTTGCCGAACCAACCTTATACCGTACCAGGTATACACTTATTGCCGAATACACACGTACGTCTTCGTTTCACCGAATGAGATTACGGCCTTGGGGCCGAATGCCTTGCGTACCGAATGCCCCTGATACAGTACCACCGAATGAACATGATGACCGAATGAGATGGAAAACCGAATGTACATGATGACCGAATGAACTTGATGACCGAATGAGATGGAAACCGAATGAACACGATGACCGAATGAACTTGAGTTTGCGAATGAAATCCCACACTTGCACGCACTTGTTTGTTTACTTTTCTATGTTCCCTGTTCTAATGCCTTGCTTTCCTTGTGTTGCAGAAAATGTCTCGCAAAGCGGAAACACGATCGGATAGAAAGAAGTCTAGAGGCACAGGAGAGCCTTCTTCTTCCTTGCCCCCAGTCCAACCAGGATCCGGGCAACACCGACCTATTCCGAGGTCTCTAGTGGACGGATATGGTCCACAGGAACTTTTGGTCTCTCCCCCGGATTGCTTTCCTAGCTCCCTAAAGGAGGAGCAACTTGACGTCATATCCCGTTCCTTCGGGATAGATAGGGCTCTTATGCTGCTGCCGGGAGATGGAGTGATGCCATATAATCCTCCCGAGGGCTACTTCGCTTTTAGCAGGTACCATTGCATGTGCGGCGCTATCCCCCCTATCAACGCTTGGATAGTAAGCTTCACCACATATTTGAAGGTGGCTCCCTTCCAGCTTCAGCCTAACTCATATGCTATCCTGGTGAGCCTCTTTGTCATCTTCCAGAGGAGGTACGGGCGTCCTCCTTCTAACCGGGAAATCCGATACTTGTACAACCTGAGAGGCTATAAGAAGGGGTCTCCGTATATTAGTCTGGAGGCGGCCGTACCCTTCAAACCAGTTCTGGACTTATATTCCAAGTTTACCATGTTCAAGAAAGAGTGGTTCTTCATCAAGGACGATGCCGTTTCTTTCCGCCTTTTCACTTCTGGCTGTAAGATGGATTTCATTTATATTTTCCATGTTTTGACTGTAGTGTTTTTTCTGACATGCTTCTATTTCTGGCTAGCGACAGGTGGTATTGCAGTTGTGGAGGATGATTCCTTGGTGCGAATGGCTGCTGAACTAAAGGCTATTCCGGCACGGGACCGGTCGGCCTCCTTCTTGATCAGGAACGCAACCCTCTTGGAGTATAATTTGATTTTACCGCACCAGTCCGTGGTTAAGCAAAGAGACACGGCTGAGGAGAAGGCTGCTAAAGCTAAGGAGGGGGATAAGGTAAAGAGCGGTAAGAGGGAGCCTTTCGCAGAGCGGCCCGTGGTCGGGGGGAAGAAACTGAGGAAGTCCGATGGCCCTTCTCCAAGTACTTGCCCGATTGTCCCGGAGGAGGAAGGTGTAGAAGAGGAGGAAGGAGGCGAAGTTGGAGAAGGGTCGGAGGGTGGAGGAGATGGCGACGGTCAAGGTGGTGGTGGTGTTGCTGCTCTAACCTCTGAACAAGACCTCGAACTGGATGAGGCTCTCCGTCGGGCCTTCGGGGAGTCGGAGGGAGAGTCGGAAACGGAGAAGGGAACGGAGAAGGCAAAGGAAACCGGCAAAGCTGTGGCTGGCACTGACCCATCCTCTAAGGGTTCCTCAGCTAGGGTGATTCCGGCGATGCAAGGTGAACTTTTGTCTTCTGCCGATTCTATTTTCGATAAGGACTTAGAAATTTTTTACGGTTCACTTCCGTCCTGGAATGAGATCCAGGACTTATTGCAGTATCCCACTCCTCCGCCGGGTTTGTATAATAGATGTGTCTCCTCACTTTTCTTTCTTTTTAACTTAGCACTTTTTTTTTTGAATTGCGGATTATTGTATGTTCGTAACACTTGTTCTTTATTCCAGGGGCAGGCCAGGCGGGTAAAACGTCGGATGTTCGACACCGCCTTGAGCAATTTAAGTCGAGGAGAGCTTCCGCGAAACCTTCTACTGATCGCACTGGGGACGTAGTCAAGTACCGCCCTCTTCTTGGGGTCATCGAAGAGGGCATTCAGAAAAGGAAGCGGAGCCGTTCCTTATTTGAGTCTTCTTCTGCTTCGCAGCTTCCTACTCTGCCTCCCCCTACTCAGCCTCCTCGTGATACTACGGAGGAGAGCACGGAGCCCTGCCCCCCTCCTCCTCCTTCCAAGAGTTCTACTGTCATTCATATAAGGCGTCCCGATGTGCCTCGCCCCGTGCCTCGTGACCCTTTTGCCGGCCATCCTGATTTAGACCCAAGTTTTCGGGACATTTCATTCGATGAGACCACGGGCGAGCACCTACTTCCCCGCAACCCCATGGTAAGATTGCTGGACGAGTCCAAATCTTTAGATCTTGATTTACTTACTACACGGGTAGTCACCATGGGGGATGAGGCCAAGGCTAATATCGACCGGGTGGCCGCAGAGACCAAGAAGCTAATGGAGCATCATGCTAAGTTGGTCAAGGCCGGGGAAGAGATCGGGAGTGCTAACATTCGGTTGAGGTTAAAGGTTGCCGATCAGGCCAAGCAACTCGCCGACCAAGCCATCCAGATTTCCCAGCATGAGGAAGCCTCCAAGCGTCTGAAAGAGACCATGGAGAAGGCCAGTAGGGCGGAATTACCGAAGATGGAGGTCGCTTGCAGGGAACGGATTAACATAGCTATCGCAACGGTGGATGAGGTTCGAAATGCGGATCTCGAGCGGGTGGAGGAGTTGTCAGGGAGGCTCGAGGCTGCGGAGATGGCTCAGGCCGAGTTGAAGGAGGAGATGGAGGAGATGAGGAGGTCCCTCAAGTTGAAGGAAGAGGAAATGAGGAGGTCACTCCAGGCTGACTGCTTGAGATACCAATCAGAGAGGGACGTCGCCATCACCAAGTTGCAAGCTTCCGAGGCCCGGGTGAGGGAGTTTGAGGAAAACGAGGGGATGATGGATGAGATGTTGCAGGATATGTACTTCCACACTTGGAAGGAGGGCGGCTTGTCTTGGATGGACGATTACCCTCGGGTCATGGCCAAGGTGTATCTCCAGGCTTTAGAGGAGGCCAGGGTGAATGCGGGTAAGGAAGGCGGAGAGGCTTTCAACTTGAGTGCGGTTACTGCTCAGTTCTCAAAGGAGGAGCAAGCGGCGGTGAAGGAGGGGATGCGGCTACTCGCTGCAGAGGAAGCGGGCGTGCAGTTGGATGATGAGGATCAAGCGGCGGATGCTGGTGAGTTATTCTTTTCCCTTTCTTTTCTTTTCGTGTTTTCATAACTTGATCGTTCGTTTAATGAATTCCTCTTCTGATCTGGACAGGTGGGACTTCAGATCCACATGCTGGGGGCTCCGATCCTGCGGCTAAGTAGGCTGGGGGAGTTGGTGATGGAGTGTGGATGCATCTGCCATCTTTTTGTTTCTTTTTTTATCACTGTTCATGTTAGTCTTTGATATGCAACTGTAATAAAATTATTTGCAAAGAATAACTTCGTGTGATCTTATAATATAAGCTGATTTTGTCATGTTTAAATGTTGTTGCTATCTTTATGTGCTGTGTGAGAAGTATAATTATGTATATGCCTGTGATTCCACTTGTGTTTGATGTTAAGTTTTTGCTTGAAATATAATTTCACGTTTTGCAATGTCAGTGTATGAATAAGTTATAGTTACGCATTTATGTACAAGAGAAGAGAGTACCGCCCTTTATGTTTTATTCGCAGGCGGTAGCTTTGAGTGTCTTGTGTAACTGTTCACGGGTATAGCCGAGCGCCCTGCTACCCAGCACGCAGGCTTAGAGCCTCATGAGTGAATGCTTCCTATTTGGTTTCCTGTACTTTAGAGTTTGTTATACAGGATAGGAGAAAAATATTTAAATGAAATGGAAATATAGTAAAAGTAAAACTTCCAGTCACGGAAGGCCGTCGATGTGCTTAAGTTCGTGGCAAACGGGTTTTGTAGTCACTTTCCCTAGCTGTGGGTCTTGGAGACATTTGTCACCCATCTTACGCCTCCGCGGGGAGTTTTCTTTTTTACCACAGCCGCACTTAAGACACATCGGAGCCGAGATCGCGCACGGTAACTACCCGAACCATTATGGTCCGTAATCGTGGGTATTATTCGATTTACCGTGGCCGGCTAGCGTGGGTGCCGTTGGCCGTGAACTACCCCTGGCTGGCCACACCTTATGTTGGGGCTTAAAGTAGGTTCACAGTTACCGACGAGCCGAACGCCGTAATGAGCTGCCATCGGCTATAGTCGGCCTTTATGATGACTTATAATCGGCTCATTACAGTTGGCTTTGAGGGCAGGCGCGTAATGAGTTAACCCGCAGCAGAGGGATGCTGGGGCAAAAGAGTCTCATTGGCGAGTGCATAGAATCGTAGCGTACCTGTTAGGCCTAGTCCAGATGAGGCCGCGGTGCGTCTTGAGTGGAGATGCCATAGAATTTTGTTCAACAGAAAGGGATAACGCTTAACAAGTAGCCAAGACATAAAGGAACAAGTTAAAAAGAGACAAGATTTTTTAAAGTGGTTCGGCACGAAAATGCCTACGTCCACTGATTCTCTTTGTTAATTCACTTCATATGGGCAGTACAAGTTAAGAAAAATATCGACGGAGGTGTCGGATGTTCCATGCCCTCTGGAACACCTCTCCGTCCAATGTTGACAAAATGTAAGCTCCGTTGTGGAGATCTTTGTGAATTACATATGGTCCGTCCCAGATGGGGTCCAGTGCCCCGGGGCGCGGAAAGATTCGCCTGAGGACAAGATCTCCTTCTTGTAAGCTGCGATGCTTGACTTTGGAATTGTATAGTGCTGCCACTTTTTGTTTGTGAGCTGCTGCTTTGAGTGCTGCATCGTTTCTCCTTTCCTCAATCAGATCCAAAGACATGAGGAGGAGTTCTTCGTTTTCTTCTGGGTTGTAGTGGATCCTACGGTGGGAAGGCACAATAGTCTCAACTGGGAGCATTGCCTCCGATCCATATGCCAAAGAGAAAGGAGTATGTCCCGTTGATGTTCTGAAAGATGTGCGGTATGCCCATAGTGCCGTAGGAAGTTCGTCCACCCAAGCGCCTTTTGACTTTTCAAGTTTCTTCTTGATTAGGGTTTTGAGAATTTTGTTGACAGCTTCAACTTGTCCGTTTGCCTAAGGGTAAGCTACTGATGAGAAGCTTTTATGAATTCCATGCTCTTGGCACCAGTCGGCAAATTCTTCGCTGTCAAATTGGAGTCCGTTGTCTGATACGATCTTGAGGGGGACTCCATACCTGCACAGAATGTTTTTGATCAAGAAGTTGATAACTTTTGCTGAAGATATTTTATTTAAAGGTTCCGCTTCCACCCATTTGGTGAAATAATCGACTGCCACTATAGCATATTTGGCTCCGCCTCGGCCCGTTGGCAGTTCGCCAATTAAGTCAATTCCCCAGACAGCAAAGGGCCAAGGGCTGGTCATTTGAGTAATTTCGTTTGTGGGTAGTCGAGGGATCTTGGCGAACTTCTGACATTTGTCGCATTTCTTAACGAAGTCTAGGGCATCTTTGTTTAGTGTGGGCCAGTAATATCCATATCGGAGTATCTTTCTTGCCAAAGTCTGTCCTCCAGTGTGATCTCCGCATCCTCCCTGATGGATGTTTGTTAATATCTCCTTGGCTTCCCTTCCGGCGACGCATCTTAATAGGGGGCTAGAGAAGCCACGCCGGTAGAGGATGCCTTCTTGTATTGTGTAGTGGGGAACTTTCCTCAAGATCTTCTTGGCTTCGTCACGCCTGTCGGGTAGTATGCCATCTTGCAAATATTTCCGGATAGGAGTCATCCAGGTTCCTTCTTCGATTGCAGTTATCAGATTCGCTTGTTCGAAACTCGGGGCTAGCTGCCTTGAGATTGCTAGTGCTCCGGGAATGGTGCTGTCCTTCATACTAGCTTGCTTTGCAAGTTCATCTGCCTCGTGGTTTTCTTCTCGAGGAATGTGTTTGATTAGATAATGGTCCAATCGATGGAGCAGCAGTCTGGTTTTCTTTAGGTATGCTGTGAGCCGTTCTCCTCGAGTCTGGAATTCTCCTAGTACCTGGTTTACGATAAGCTGAGAATCACTATGAATACATAAGGAATTGATCCCAATTTCTAGGGCCAGTTCCAATCCCGCTATTACTGCTTCATATTCAGCATCGTTGTTAGTGGCCGTGAACTCCAATCTTAATGCATAGTACAACTTTCTTCCCCTGGGGGTGATGATCACAATACCTGCCCCCGAGCCTTGTTCGTTCGATGCTCCGTCTACAAAGAGGTTCCACTTGATGTTTTTTGCCACTTCGGATTGTTCCTTGCCTTCGTTGGTAGTGAATTCGGCAATGAAATCAGCCATGGCTTGTCCTTTGATAGCGGTGCGGGGATGGTAGGTGATATCATACTGACTTAGTTCGATGCACCATTTGAGGAGTCGCCCAGAAGTGTCAGGACGATGGAGCACTTGTCTTAGTGGTTGATCGGTTAGAACCCTGATGGAGTGAGACTGGAAGTAGTGTCGCAGTTTCCGTGACGCGATCAATAAACAATATGCTAACTTCTCAAGTTTAGGATATCTGGCTTCTGCCCCCGTAAATCTCTTGCTTACAAAGTAAACCGGGCGTTGTGTGCGGTCTTCTTCTCTTACCAAGGCGGGGCTTAGAGCATGAGATGATACAGCGAGGTATAGGTATAACACTTCACCTTCATTTGGAGTTGAGAGTACTGGTGGTCTCTGAAGGTGTTCGATTAGGTTGAGGAAGGCTTTTAAGCATTCGTCGGTCCACTCGAACCTCCCTTTGTCTTTCTTGAGTGCTTCGAAGAAAGGGACACACTTGTCAGTTGCCTTGGAAATGAATCTGCTTAGGGCGGCCACCTTCCCGTTTAGGCTCTGCATTTCTTTTCGAGTGGAAGGTATCCTTATTTCTTTTAAAGCCCGGACTTGTTCAGGGTTTGCTTCGATTCCTCTGGCGTGGACGATGAATCCTAAGAATTTTCCCGATGAAACTCCGAAGGAGCACTTTAGAGGATTCAGCTTCATTCCATACCGGCGAAGTACCTGAAACATATCGTCCAGATGGCTTACATGGTCGTTGGCTTTCCTGGACTTTACCAACATGTCATCCACATATACTTCCATAGTTCGTCCTATCAGTCCTGCGAACATTTTGTTGACGAGGCGTTGATAGGTAGCTCTAGCATTTTTGAGTCCAAAAGGCATGACTTTGTAACAATATAATCCGCGGTCGGTGATGAAGCTAGTGTGGTCCTGATCGGGAGCGTGCATGGGGATCTGGTTATATCCGGAGTATGCATCCATAAAAGATAGGAGTTCGTGCCCAGCTGTGCTGTCTACGAGTTGGTCAATTCGGGGAAGTGGGAAGCAGTCTTTCGGGCAAGCGTCATTCAGATTGGAGAAGTCAATACATGTTCGCCACTTTCCATTGGCCTTTTTTACTAGCACCGGGTTAGCGATCCATTCTGGGTAGATGGCTTCCCGTATGAAGCCATTAGCAAGTAGATTTTTTACTTCCTCATCAAGGGCTGCTGATCGCTCTGCCCCCATGCTCCTCTTTTTCTGCTTTACTGGTACCTTGGTGGGATCGATGTTCAACATGTGGCATGCTATGTCTGGGGAGATTCCTGTCATATCGGCATGGGTCCACGCAAATACATCTAAGTTGTGGCGGAGGAAGTCAATGAGTTGATCCTTCAATCCCGTTTTCAGCTGAGATCCGATTTTTAATAGTCTACTTGAATCATGCTTATCTACCGATACGAATTCCATAGCCTCTGCAGGCTCGGCGGTAGCCTCCTCCTCTTTATCCCTGGGGTCTAGTTCATTGAAGGGATCGCTTGTGTATCGAAGAGGAGGGGCTTTCTTTAGTTGCTATGCCTCCAAGCTTTTCATGCAGAGAGTAGTCTCTGCATCTTTTCCTTTATTCTTTCTGCGGTTATTGCGAAGTTCAGTTACGTAGCAGTCTCGGGCAGCATCTTGATCTCCTTCTACTTCTCCTACTCCGTTGTCTGTTGGAAATTTCATTTTCAGGCACCAGGGGGCTAATACAATCTGAAAGTCAGATAAGGCTGGTCTTCCCAAGAAAGCATTGTAAGCTGAGTGGTTTTCTATTAGTACGAACGTTTGTTTTCGCACAACGGAGCGGGGATGACTTCCTATTTCGACGAAGAGGTCAAGTTGCCCGAGAGGCATCTTTGCATCTCCAGTGAAACCGTGCAGTGGTTTGTCACAGGGGGATACATCCTTCATTGATAACTTCATTTTGTCGAAAGCATGTTTGAACAGGATATTAACGGAGCTTCCCGTGTCTATTAGAATCCGAAAAACTTTAGCTGGACCAAACCAGGCAGAGATGACCATGGGATCCATATGTGGGTACTGTCTTCCTTCCAAATCATGCCTACTGAATACAATGTCATTGTTTTCTTTTCGTTTCGGGTGGCGTTCCTCCGTAATGGAGTTAACATATCCTTCGGCATTTCTAAGCGACTTGCCGTACCTTTCCATCCCTGCCCAACTTCTGTCGGCGATGTGTGGTCCTCCTGAGATGGTAAGGACCACTATCTTCTCTTGACTAGAGCCACTGGTGTTGTGATTGTTGCGATTCCCTCCGCCTACTTCTGGGAGGGGTTGCTTTGAGTTCTCGTTGGCAGGAGTTGGAGTCCTGTTCTGACCTTTCACGTAACGTTCTAGTCTTCTTCTTCTAATGTGTTCTTCGATCAAGTCCCGAAGATGGTGGCATTCATTGGTGTCATGTCCGTGGGATTCGTGGAAGCGACAGAACTTTCCGGACTTGAGTGCGTTATCTGATTCTTTCTTGTGCGGGGGGCGCTTGTATCCGAGTTCGCCCTGAGTGGCTAGGTAGATGTTTTCGATTGTTTCATTCAAAGGAGTGTAGGAGTCAAATCTTGGTCCTGGTCGATATTGGCGCTTCTCAACCTTTCTGCCCCCAGCATTGTCTCTAGATTCATTTCTTCGAGCGTCCTTAGCTGCAGTGGGAACCTTGTCCTGAACTATCTTGCCTTGTTTCCCTGACTGCCCCTCCGTAGCAGCGTCTTCAAGTCTCATATACTTTCCAGCTTCATGGAAGAAATCAGGCAAGGTAGCTGGTTTTTCCTTAGTTAACCTTCTGGCAAACTTGGTGTCTGGATGTACACCACTACAGAGGGCCGTCAGAGTGAGTTTTTCATCGGCATCTTGAACTGCTGCCGCTGCGGCGTTGAACCGTGTTAGATATTGTTGCAGCGTCTCTCCGGATTTCTGTTTGACATTGGATAGAGAATAAGCATCCTTGGGTTGTTCCACATGGATGCGGAACTGGCTAATAAACCTTTCTTTTAACATCTCCCATGAGCTGATGGATCCTTGGGGTAGATGGCAGAACCAGGAGGTAGCTAGATCTGATAGGAATAGCGGAAAGCATTTACATAATACTCCTTCCGTTGCTCCACTCATGAGCATGTAACGACCCGTATTTTACGTGTCGATAGATCGTAGAATTTGCAGGTCGTTAGTGTTGTTCGTGTTATCTCTAGCTTAAGTCGTATGGGGAGATAAACCGTGGATTAGAGTCTTGAGTCGTGGCCGACTTAAGGAAGTGGCCGACTCATAGGTTGGAGCGACTTAAGAGTTGGGCCGACTCATGGGTGGTTGAGTCGTATGGCCGAGTTAAGGGGTAGACTACCTAAGGCTTGGGTCGTGTTAGCCGAGTTGAAGGGTCACCGGGACAAGTAGTGACCGACCTAAGGTAGGGGCCGAGCTATAGGAGTTAACTGGATAGGGATTTGGACCGACCTAAGGGGTTGACCGACTTAGTGGTGATGCCGAGTTAGCTGAGTGAGCGACTCAGAGGTGTGACCGACATAAGACAGTTAAGGGTTATGGTCTTAGGTCGTTAGGAGATAGGTCGTGGATGACCTATGGGGGGGGTTAACGACCTAATTTAGGTTGTGTATGTTTTAAGTCGTAGGCGGGATAAGGTTGTGTTAAGTCGGCAGGGTGCGTTGAGTCTTGAGTCGGCATGTGTTCTGGGTTTAGGTCGGCAGGAAACTAGGTCGTGTGACCCTATGTGTGTGTCGTGTGGTTGGGTCGGCATCTGGTTTAGTTGATAAGTCGGCAAGGTGTGTTAGGTAGTTGGGTCGGTCATGCCGTGTTATAATTAGGTCGTGTGGACTCGTGTCTTTAGTTAAGTCGTAGAACGACTCAGTGTTAGGTCGGCAGAGTGTTGGGTCGGCAGAAGGTTAGGTCGGCGGCGACTTAGGGACGGCCGAGATAAGGGTTTTCCAGCCTATAAATAGAGGGGTTTGGCTCACTTTTTGGCACCGGATTTCGAAGCGACGAAGTGCTGCCATTTTGGAAACTCGACTTCAGTATTTTCTTCACTTCTTTCTCTACTTCTATCAAGTGCTAACATCCATTGAAGATTGAAGATCAAGATCAAAGATCAAGAGCCAAAGTTGAAGATTTTCATCCGAAGAAGCTAGATTTCACCGTTTCAAGTGAAATTTCTCCGGATCAAGCTCAAGTCCTTACTGTCCAGATCTGAAGTTGATTGATTTTAGGTTGTTTTGGTGATTTGGTGAGTGGTAGTTATCTCTCACGCGGATCCAAAGGAGTATATTGGATTGGTGGCATGTTTGGGTGTTAAAGTTAGAGATTTCATGCATTTTTCTTAGATCTAAGTCTAGATCCATGGTTTTTGAAGATGTTTACTTATGCAAGTTTGTTTAATAAGTATTAGAGACAAAACCCATGTTTTATATTTGATAGATCTATGCTAAAAACCATGATTTCACATATGTTGGACTTTTGCTCATTTATTTACGAAATTGCCATTATAGTTGATATTGCTTATATTGCTTAATAGATCTTGTTTGAATGATTGATTATTTGAATGTATGATTGATTTGATTGTTTCCAAGTTAGCTAGTAGTTGATTTGGAACAAGATGATGAAAGAGGATTCAAAAGCTATGGAAGAAGGCTCTTGAATGGTGAAAGCTGCTTAAGGCATATGTAGCGGATGTTGAAGCTCATATGTATAGATTGGATGATGTTGAGATGGGACTTTGCCATGATTTGATGAGGCAAACCATGTTGTTGAGTTGAGACTTTGCTTTGATGCGATGAAGCGAAGTATGATGTGAGTCTTGGCTTAATCCAAGCAGGGATCATTCCAAGCATGTTGATAACTTGAAGAGTAGTTCAAGTTGGTTGATAATGGATTGTTCAAGAGGTAGCTTGAGCTTGTATGAGGATAGTCGTCAAGAAGGATGGCTAGGAGGCTTGGATCTCGTCGTTGTTGAAGGTTCTAGCATGCTCAAAAGCAAGAGTACATGGGGCGCCCATAACGACTACAGGTAGGTAGTCGGGACACCCAAAAGACTACAGGTAGGTAGTTGAGTACTCTGGGCAAAGTAGATAAGTCCTAGGCACAAGGCAGTGTGCGGAGTTATGGTTAGAACCGGGGTTACCATTAGCCCTTGACAGATGGTCATTCAACTAACGGTGAAATCGAGGCAAGGATAACAGTGATAGCCAGAGTCATGGATGTTTGGTTGTATTATCATTCGGCTTCAAGAGCGGTGTTTTCTGGGTGCTTATCTGATCTTGGTTTAGGCCTTGAGGGTTTGTATTTGGAAAACATCGTCCTTGACTCGAGTGGTATTCGCTTTACCTTAATTGTCTATGTTGTTATGCTTGCTTCTCCTTAGTGTATGTCTGGGGCTATCACTGTAGAAAGAGGTGGAGTGGGATGGTTTGGTTCCTATTCCTTTTATCCTTTATGCTCTTTTGGTATGCTTGATAGTTGATTTACTGCTCACTAAGACTTTGTCTGACTCAAGGTTTTATGTCTCCTCTTATTACCTTGGGCTGTTCATCCATGTCGGGATGGGCAGACTAGGTAGCAGGTGACAGGTGCTGTGCTAGGAGTTCTACGCTAAAGATGACGAAGACGAGCAGGAGGCTTTGCATATTAGTTTTCTTACTATATGTACTGGGTATCCGCTGCTGTATTTGGTTGAGTGATTTGTAGTGAGGCTTTCATGTATGGATTTGAGTAGATGATTGTATGAAACTACTGTGATGCTTATATGATGATGTTCTGTTCTATGGAGCTTCACTATATTATATTTCTCTATTGTATTTTATCCATGCGCTGTGAGTTATGCGATAGAGATTCTTCTGTTTTGTTTTACCCTGACTATCGTCCATGGCTGCCTGGCACACCTTTTAGCGCATTATTTCCTTGATTTGGTGCGGGAGTCATGGGCGGTTGTCACATTTGGTATCAGAGCTTTGGTTAATCGATTTTAGCCAACGCTCGCTGATGTAACTACGTAAGAGAGACGTAATTGTAATTTGATGGATGATTACTATATATAATATAGTAGTTTAGAAGGGTTTGAACTCCTTATGCAGTTGTTTCTTAAGTTGTTCTAATCATTCTTATTTACAGATATTAAGGATGAGTCGAAGTGAGAGACAAGCTGCGAGGGGTAGCCGTGATGCTAGGGAAGCTGTTGATTATGCTCCTATGTTTGAGGCCATGATGACTTCAATCATGAGGAGAATACCAGCTTCAGGATCATCTGTGGATGTGGGAGTTCAAGTCCAAGCTCCGAGACCGGTGGATTTTGCCAAGCTTTGCAAGGATTATACTTCTCTTGGAGGAAAAGCTTTCTTGGGGACGGAGTCGACTATTGAGGTGCAGAGATGGATTGATGCTTGCAAAAGAATCTTTGGTGACTTAGGGATTGAGGATGCAACTAAGAGGAAGCTTGCATCGAGACAGCTTCAGGGAAGAGCTGCTGATTGGTGGAATTCTATCACCATCGATACTCCAGAAGAAGAGATTACTTGGGAGCAATTCCAAGTTAGATTTGAAGCTAAGTTCATCTCTACTTCCCAGAAATCGGTCTTGTTTAAGAGGTTTGTGGAACTCAAGCAGGGTGGGAGGCCTGTTCTTGAGTATATTTCTGAGTTTGAAGCCTTGTCTAAGTATGCCAGATCATATATTGATTCTCCCTACCAGAAGAATGAAAAGTTTGTGACTGGTCTGGATGCTTATCTTGGGAGGCAGTTGGTGGATCATCTGGATGATCCATTTGAAAAGCTTGTGGAGAAAGCTCTTAGGCATGAGAGTTTGTTTCCTAGGGAAAGTTCTGTTGTTGCTATAACTAGGGAAGGATCTAAACCACAGCAGAGTGGCAATAAGAAGAGGAAACAACAGCAACAGAGGGGTAGGGATGGCCAGAAGAAGCCGAAGAGTGAAGTGACTTGCTATAACTGCCAGCAGAAGGGCCATCTTTACAAAGACTGTAAGAATCCCAAAGTGCCGGGAAAGTGTTACAACTGTGATAAGTTGGGACATATCAAGAAGGATTGTCCAGAGCCAAGGAAGGATAGTCAGGTTGTGCAAGCCTATGCTTTGGGGGCTGTTCCATCGTCTTCGAAAGCTCCTACTGCTGAAGAGAAGGGGAAGAGTGTGGTTGTTCAAGGTACTCTTTCTATTTGTGGTATTCCAGTTAGAGTGTTGTTTGATACTGGAGCGTCGCATTCTTTTGTTTGTGATGATTTGGTAGGCCGGTTGGGTTTGAAACCGGATATTGTTGATAGGCCATTGGTTGTGACTAATCCGGTAGGGGGTTCGTCATGTTTGTGTATGTTATGCCGTGGTCTAGTTGTGTCGAGTCATGATTGCTCGTTTGTTTGTGATTGCTTTGTTCTGAACTTTGCGGGGTTCGGAATTATTTTGGGTATGGACTGGCTTAGGAAGTATGCGGCTAGGATTGATTGTGAGAGGCTTGAGGTGACAGTCGGGAATGTGGAAGGGCGAAAGGTTGTGATACGATGTAAGCATGAAGAAGGCGTCTTCATGAGCTTCATGTATTCGCTAGTTGTTCCACGGGATGGACTGTCATCGGTGCCTATTGTGAATGAGTTTGAGAATGTCTTTGAGGAAGTCAAAGGGTTGCCGCCGCATAGGGAGATCGAGTTTCGTATCGATCTAGTTGAGGGAGCCAGACCTGTTGTGATGCCTCTTAGGCGGATGGCACCGAGGGAGCAGCAAGAGCTGAAGGTGCAAGTTGATGACCTTTTGCGGAAAGGATTCATTCGGAGAAGTGTGTCCGAATGGGGTGCGCCCGTTGTGTTCGCAACCAAAACGGATGGATCGTTGAGGTTGTGTGTTGATTATCGTGAGCTGAATAAGGTGACTAGGAAGAACAAGTATCCATTGCCGAGAATAGATGACTTGTTTGATCAGCTTCACGAGGCTAAGGTGTTTTCTCAGATGGATTTGGCAACGGGATTTCACCAGTTGAGAGTGGCGAAGGATAGTGTGCCGAAGACTGCTTTCAGGACACCATCCGGGTTTTATGAGTGGCTGGTAATGCCGTTTGGGTTGACTAACGCGCCAGCATATTTTGTGGATCTTATGAATAGAGTGTTCAGAGATCAGTTGAATAAGTTCGTGCTTGTGTTCGTGGATGATATTTTGGTTTATTCCAGAACTGAGGAAGAGCACAAGACGCACTTGAGGATTGTTTTAGAAATCTTACGGAAACATCAGCTGAAGGCTAAGTTTTCGAAGTGTCACTTCTGGAAGAATGAAGTGAGGTTCTTAGGTCATGTTATTTCTGGAAATGGAATAGCGGTTGATCCCGCTAAGGTGGCAGCGATCCAGGATTGGGTTAGGCCTAAGAATGCATCTGATGTGAGAAGTTTTCTTGGATTAGCAGGATATTATCGTCGGTTTATCAAAGACTTTTCCAAGATAGCTGCACCGTTGACAGGATTGACGAAGAAGAACCAAGTGTTCAGATGGGATGATAAGTGTGAGCAAGCTTTCGTAATCCTGAAAGAGCGACTGACGAGCGCTCCTGTTTTGACTATTCCAAGTGGGAATGATGAGATGGTGGTTTACACCGATGCATGTGGCACTGGACTAGGAGCGGTGCTAATGCAGAAGGATAAAGTTGTTGCGTATGCTAGTCGACAACTAAAGCCGCATGAAAGGAATTATCCGACTCATGATTTGGAGTTAGCGGCGATTGTGTTTGCTTTGAAGATGTGGAGACACTATCTATTGGGAGTTAGATTCGAGCTGTTTACAGATCATAAGTCGTTGAAGTATCTGTTTTCCCAAAAGGATTTGAATCTTCGACAGCAAAGGTGGCTAGAGTTCTTAGCATCGTATGATTTTGGTATAGCCTATACTCCAGGGAAAGGTAACGCAGTGGCTGATGCGTTAAGTCGAAGACATGCAGGATTGGGAGCCATGTTTTCGGAATGGAAGAGTCTTGAGTATTTGGCTGGATTTGATTTCAGGCCTAGATGTGAATTGGAACCTGAGATGTTGGCAAACTTATCGATAAGGCCTACTCTTGTGGAAAGAATTGGCGAGAGGCAAAGGAGAGATGATAAGCTTATCAAGATTATCCGTGATTTGGAATCCGGATTGGATCCAGAAAAGGATAAAGGATTTGAAGTCGATCGAGAGGGTTGGCTTCGAAAGCAAGGGCGACTAGTTGTTCCCGATGTAGATGGATTGAGAGATGAAGTTCTGAGGGAGAGTCATCACTCGAAGTTGACAATTCATCCAGGTGGAAATAAGATGTATCGGGATATGAAGAGAACCTACTACTGGGAAGGTATGAAGAAGGATGTTGGAAATTTTATTTCCAAGTGTATGAATTGCCAGTTGGTGAAAGCTGAGCAGAAGAAGCCCAGTGGATTGCTTCAGCCATTAGAGGTTCCTACATGGAAGTGGGAGCAAGTGTCGATGGACTTTATCGATGGTCTACCTAGGACAAGAGCAGGGAATGAAGGGATTTGGGTCATAGTAGATCGTTTGACCAAGAGTGCAAGGTTCATTCCTGTTCGATCGACTAGGACTGCATCGAAGTTGGCTGAATTATATGTGAAGTGGATAGTTCGTTTCCATGGTGTTCCGAAGAGTATAGTGAGCGATCGAGATCCATTGTTCACTAGTAGATTTTGGAAGAGCTTCCAGGAAGTTTTGGGAACTGAGTTGTGTTTGAGTACAGCTTATCACCCTCAAACAGATGGTCAGACTGAGAGAGTCAACCGAGTTTTGGAAGATCTTCTTAGAGCATGTGTTTTGGACTTCGGAGGATCATGGGAAGATCACCTTCATTTGGTGGAGTTTGCTTATAATAACAGTTATCAGTCGAGTATCGGTGTGGCACCATATGAGGCATTATATGGAAGACCGTGTAACTCTCCGACATGTTGGTTGGAAACTGGAGAAAAGCTGATACTTGGGCCAGAGATGATTCGACAGACTTCGGATTGTATAGAGATCATTCGGCAAAGAATGAAGGCAGCCCAGGATCGTCAGAAAAGTTATGCAGATAATCGTCGAAAGGATTTGGAATTCGACGTGGGTGATATGGTTTTTGTGAAGATTTCTCCATTGAAGAATGTTGTTAGATTCGGGAACAAAGGAAAGTTAACTCCGAGATTTGTTGGACCATTCCCGATTATCGAGCGAATTGGAAAGCTCGCTTATAGATTGGAGTTACCGGAAAAGATGGCGGGTGTGCACAATGTTTTTCATGTATCTTATCTACGGAAATACGTGCACGACCCAACTACGGTGGTTTCTGCTGATAGCTGTGAAGACTTAGAGGTTGATCCCGTGGGTACGAGACCTCGTGAGCCGCTTCGTATTGTTGAAACCGATACGAAACAGCTTAGGAGGAAGACGATTACGTTGCTCAAGGTACAATGGAGTGATGATGTTAACGACTGTACATGGGAGGAGGAAGAGAGGATGAAGGCAGCTCATCCCGGACTCTTCGAGGTATGGCCCTAAAGTGTCGTGACATCTCATGAATTGTAGCTTGTTCTAAGTCTTAGAATTCTGCATGCTAAGTTAGAATTGGTTGCATGGATTGTTGATTGCTATGGATGATAGGCATGCGGAATAATTGTGATTGATGTTGTTTGCTTGGAATTTCGGGGGCGAAATTCCTAAGGGGGAGAGAATGTAACGACCCGTATTTTACGTGTCGATAGATCGTAGAATTTGCAGGTCGTTAGTGTTGTTCGTGTTATCTCTAGCTTAAGTCGTATGGGGAGATAAACCGTGGATTAGAGTCTTGAGTCGTGGCCGACTTAAGGAAGTGGCCGACTCATAGGTTGGAGCGACTTAAGAGTTGGGCCGACTCATGGGTGGTTGAGTCGTATGGCCGAGTTAAGGGGTAGACTACCTAAGGCTTGGGTCGTGTTAGCCGAGTTGAAGGGTCACCGGGACAAGTAGTGACCGACCTAAGGTAGGGGCCGAGCTATAGGAGTTAACTGGATAGGGATTTGGACCGACCTAAGGGGTTGACCGACTTAGTGGTGATGCCGAGTTAGCTGAGTGAGCGACTCAGAGGTGTGACCGACATAAGACAGTTAAGGGTTATGGTCTTAGGTCGTTAGGAGATAGGTCGTGGATGACCTATGGGGGGGGTTAACGACCTAATTTAGGTTGTGTATGTTTTAAGTCGTAGGCGGGATAAGGTTGTGTTAAGTCGGCAGGGTGCGTTGAGTCTTGAGTCGGCATGTGTTCTGGGTTTAGGTCGGCAGGAAACTAGGTCGTGTGACCCTATGTGTGTGTCGTGTGGTTGGGTCGGCATCTGGTTTAGTTGATAAGTCGGCAAGGTGTGTTAGGTAGTTGGGTCGGTCATGCCGTGTTATAATTAGGTCGTGTGGACTCGTGTCTTTAGTTAAGTCGTAGAACGACTCAGTGTTAGGTCGGCAGAGTGTTGGGTCGGCAGAAGGTTAGGTCGGCGGCGACTTAGGGACGGCCGAGATAAGGGTTTTCCAGCCTATAAATAGAGGGGTTTGGCTCACTTTTTGGCACCGGATTTCGAAGCGACGAAGTGCTGCCATTTTGGAAACTCGACTTCAGTATTTTCTTCACTTCTTTCTCTACTTCTATCAAGTGCTAACATCCATTGAAGATTGAAGATCAAGATCAAAGATCAAGAGCCAAAGTTGAAGATTTTCATCCGAAGAAGCTAGATTTCACCGTTTCAAGTGAAATTTCTCCGGATCAAGCTCAAGTCCTTGCTGTCCAGATCTGAAGTTGATTGATTTTAGGTTGTTTTGGTGATTTGGTGAGTGGTAGTTATCTCTCACGCGGATCCAAAGGAGTATATTGGATTGGTGGCATGTTTGGGTGTTAAAGTTAGAGATTTCATGCATTTTTCTTAGATCTAAGTCTAGATCCATGGTTTTTGAAGATGTTTACTTATGCAAGTTTGTTTAATAAGTATTAGAGACAAAACCCATGTTTTATATTTGATAGATCTATGCTAAAAACCATGATTTCACATATGTTGGACTTTTGCTCATTTATTTACGAAATTGCCATTATAGTTGATATTGCTTATATTGCTTAATAGATCTTGTTTGAATGATTGATTATTTGAATGTATGATTGATTTGATTGTTTCCAAGTTAGCTAGTAGTTGATTTGGAACAAGATGATGAAAGAGGATTCAAAAGCTATGGAAGAAGGCTCTTGAATGGTGAAAGCTGCTTAAGGCATATGTAGCGGATGTTGAAGCTCATATGTATAGATTGGATGATGTTGAGATGGGACTTTGCCATGATTTGATGAGGCAAACCATGTTGTTGAGTTGAGACTTTGCTTTGATGCGATGAAGCGAAGTATGATGTGAGTCTTGGCTTAATCCAAGCAGGGATCATTCCAAGCATGTTGATAACTTGAAGAGTAGTTCAAGTTGGTTGATAATGGATTGTTCAAGAGGTAGCTTGAGCTTGTATGAGGATAGTCGTCAAGAAGGATGGCTAGGAGGCTTGGATCTCGTCGTTGTTGAAGGTTCTAGCATGCTCAAAAGCAAGAGTACATGGGGCGCCCATAACGACTACAGGTAGGTAGTCGGGACACCCAAAAGACTACAGGTAGGTAGTTGAGTACTCTGGGCAAAGTAGATAAGTCCTAGGCACAAGGCAGTGTGCGGAGTTATGGTTAGAACCGGGGTTACCATTAGCCCTTGACAGATGGTCATTCAACTAACGGTGAAATCGAGGCAAGGATAACAGTGATAGCCAGAGTCATGGATGTTTGGTTGTATTATCATTCGGCTTCAAGAGCGGTGTTTTCTGGGTGCTTATCTGATCTTGGTTTAGGCCTTGGGGGTTTGTATTTGGAAAACATCGTCCTTGACTCGAGTGGTATTCGCTTTACCTTAATTGTCTATGTTGTTATGCTTGCTTCTCCTTAGTGTATGTCTGGGGCTATCACTGTAGAAAGAGGTGGAGTGGGATGGTTTGGTTCCTATTCCTTTTATCCTTTATGCTCTTTTGGTATGCTTGATAGTTGATTTACTGCTCACTAAGACTTTGTCTGACTCAAGGTTTTATGTCTCCTCTTATTACCTTGGGCTGTTCATCCATGTCGGGATGGGCAGACTAGGTAGCAGGTGACAGGTGCTGTGCTAGGAGTTCTACGCTAAAGATGACGAAGACGAGCAGGAGGCTTTGCATATTAGTTTTCTTACTATATGTACTGGGTATCCGCTGCTGTATTTGGTTGAGTGATTTGTAGTGAGGCTTTCATGTATGGATTTGAGTAGATGATTGTATGAAACTACTGTGATGCTTATATGATGATGTTCTGTTCTATGGAGCTTCACTATATTATATTTCTCTATTGTATTTTATCCATGCGCTGTGAGTTATGCGATAGAGATTCTTCTGTTTTGTTTTACCCTGACTATCGTCCATGGCTGCCTGGCACACCTTTTAGCGCATTATTTCCTTGATTTGGTGCGGGAGTCATGGGCGGTTGTCACAGAGCATATGCTGGGTGTACCTCTGCAGGTGTACGATGGGGTCGGAAGTTCCTTTGTAAGGTTCCATGGTTGGCATTTTCCATTCCCGGGGAGTGATGGCAGTTTCGATATTTCGGGTAAAGGGACTGGTGACCCTAGCGCCTATTCCCCGGTCCCTTTGCTCCCGTTGGACACATTCTCTGAATAATCGTGCCATTCGTTCGTCAGAACTTGGAGCGGACAAAAATGAGCTCGGTTCTTCCCTGCGGGATCTATCTCGTCCAGATGCCCTGGAGGGATGGTACAGTCTATCACCTCTAGCATTATCCAGTGGTTGTCTTTGGCTGCTTGGATGCACGCTAGGACCAGCTACAGTTGCCCCCTGCCTTGATCTTCCCCTGTGGGGTTCTGTTTCGAGCACATCCATGGGGTCAACTCCGGGCTGGGTTCTAGCTCGGCTCCGTTCAGCGGGGTTTCTATGATTAGGTGGCATGACTGGCTCAACTACATCCGACCCTCGCCTGGTGCCTCCCCCGCTAGGTTCGGTTCCCAGGGCTTCCTCGAGTTGAAATTCGGGCTGAGTCCGGGCGCGGCCCCTATCATCGTTTTTCCTGTTGGTAGCTTGTTCGAAGAGTGAAGACCTTTGTTGCCTCCGGGATCCTCCGGATTGGGATTCACCCCATGATTCCGTGTTGCGGTTGGACTCTTCAGCATCCCTTAAGCGTGACATGAGTTGGTCCACCAAAGTTTCTTGTTGGGATGTGAAGCGGTTAGTTACTTCAGCCACAACCCTGTCCAGATCTGCCCTAGTGATTGGTTGTTCCGTTGCGGGACCAGTTGGATTCTCCTGATTTTCATCTGGTACTGCTGTTGAAGTGGGCTGATCTGTGATTGCTGGATCTGGAAGGCTGCTAGTTGCGATGTTCTTTCCTTTGTTAACATCCCTTCTCTGTTTGGAAGGCATGATTTCTAAGCAACGAGTGATGTTGTTAGGAAGAAGGTTGAGTGGGAGAAGATGAAGCTTGAGTTCAATTCTCAGTGAAAGCACCAAAAATGTTTGCACAAAAAATGGACAAACACCTCCAAGTCGTGTTATTTAGTCGATTATATGTAATTTTCAATGATTTTAGATGAGTATGTAAATATGAGAAAAGTAGGGGCTGAAATGTAAAAGACACACAGATTTATAGTGGTTCAGCCAGAATGTGCCTACGTCCACTTTATATGTTATTATCTTCTTTCTTTCAGGTTACAAGTACAATGCGTTGTATACAAGTGTATGAAAGTAGTTTGAAAGTTCCTTCCTTGCTTGAGCTCTCAAACTTGTCCGCCATTGTTGTACCCCTGCCCCTCTATTTATAGAATGAGGTAGGGGGCAGGGGTCTTGGAAGTATATAACTGCTGGCGGGCCCGGGCTGAAACGATCTGGGCTGGCAACTATGTGGTTCGGCGAGGCTCATTCGGTGTTGCGTGGATATGGAGGCTTGGACCGGTGTTGGGTAGTTCGGCATGTAGGTGTTGTGGTGGTTCGGTAGTATGGTTGGTCCGGTGGCGATTGTGGTTCGGCAGTGGCGAGGTGTGGTGGTTCGGTAGTATGGTTGGTCCGGTGGCGATTGTGGTTCGGCAGTAGCGAGGTGTGGGCTTTGGACCGGCAAGGGTCTTGTCCGGTGGTTTGGTGGTATAAAGGACGCCGAATGAGGTGGAGCCGAACGAGGTGGGGACCGAATGTGGTGGAGCCGAATGAAGTGGAGCCGAATGAGTTGGAGCCGAATGTGGTGGAGCCGAATGAGGTGATGGTTGAACGTTGGATGGACATCTAGGTTAGTATTGAGCTTCTTGGCTGTCGAACGAAGTGGAGGCTGCAAGCCCGGGTGACATTGTGACTTCCTGGTCCCTAGATCTTCTGGGTGATAATTCGCCCAACACGTGCATGGATTTGAAACGGAACAGTACCATGGTGCACCACTCTTCAGCGATGGGAAGTCGAAGACCGGCCACGGTAATCCCGTTTTACCGTAAAAATACACGTGTCGAAAAAACGAAGGGTAAAAAACTTACGAGACCCGATTGAGATTCGGGTTGTCCTTTTTGGGCATTAATCTATCCGTTGACGGCTGAAAGCTGTCAAAGCCGTAGAACTCATCGAGGCCATCGTTTTGACAAGTTATGGCTCCCGTAACTCTAAACGAGCCTGAAGTTATGGCCGTCCGAATAATCGATATCTATAGGGTGCAACATCCACGATGCAAGGTGCAACATCCGTCCGAAATGGCGAAACAATGCCGTACGACCTTTAGAATTGCGTGCATGGATTTGAAACGGAACAGTATCATGGTGCACCACTCTCCAGCAATGGTAAATCGAAGACCAGCCACCGTAATCCCGTTTTACCGTAAAATCCACATGTCGAAAAAACGAAGGGTAAAAAACTTACGAGACCCGATTGAGATTCGGGTTGTTCTTTTTGGGCATTAATCTATCCGTTGACGGCTGAAAGCTGTTAAAGCCGTAGAAATCATCGAGGCCTTCGTTTTGACAGGTTATGGCTCCCGTAACTCTAAACGGGCCTGAAGTTATGGCCGTCCGAATAATCGATATCTACAGGGTGCAACATCCACGGTGCAGGGTGCAACATCCGTCCGAAATGGCGAAACAGTGTCGTACGACCTTTAGAAATGCATGCATGGATTTGAAACAGAACAATACCATGGTGAACCACTCTTCAGCGATGGGAAGTCGAAGACGGGCCACCGTAATCCTGTTTTACTGTAAAAATCCACGTGTCGAAAAAACGAAGGGTAAAAAACTTACGAGACCCGATTGAGATTCGGGTTGTCAAATTTGGGCATTAATCTATCCGTTGACGGCTGAAAGCGGTGAAAGCCGTAGAACTCATCGAGGCTTTCTTTTTGACAGGTTATGGCTCCCGTAACTCTAAACGAGCCAGAAGTTATGGCCGTCCGAATAATCGATATCTACCGGGTGCAACATCCACGGTGCAAGGTGCAACATCCGTCCGAAATGGCGAAACAGTGCTGTACGACTTTTAGAAATGCGTGCATGGATTTGAAACGGAACAGTACGATGGTGCACCACTCTCCAGCGATGGGAAGTCGAAGACGGGCCACGGTAATCTAGTTTTGCCGTAAAAAACCACGTGTCGAAAAAACGAAGGGTAAAAAACTTTCGAGACTCGATCGAGATTCGGTTGTCCTTTTTGGGCATTAATCTATCCGTTGACGGCTGAAAGCTGTCAAAGCCGTAGAACTCATCGACGCCTTCGTTTTGACAGGTTATGGCTCCCGTAACTCTAAACGAGCCAGAAGTTATGGCCGTCCGAATAATCGATATCTACAGGGTGCAACATCCACGGTGCAAGGTGCAACATCTGTCCGAAATGGCGAAACAGTGCCGTACGACTTTTAGAAATGCATGCATGGATTTGAAACGGAACAGTACCATTGTGCACCACTCTCCAGCGATGGGAAGTCAAAGACGGGCCACGGTAATCCCGTTTTGCCGTAAAAATCCACGTGTCGAAAAAACGAAGGGTAAAAAACTTGCGAGACCCGATTGAAATTCGGGTTGTCCTTTTTGGGCATTAATATATCCGTTGATGGCTGAAAGCAGTCAAAGCCGTAGAACTCATCGAGCCCTTCGTTTTGACAGGTTATGGCTCCCGTAACTCTAAACGAGCCAGAAGTTATGGCCGTCCGAATTATCGATATCTACAGGGTGCAACATCCACGGTGCAAGGTGCAACATCCGTCCGAAATGGCGAAACAGCGCCGTACGACTTTTAGAAATGCGTGCATGGATTTGAAATGGAACAGTACCATGGTGCACCACTCTTCAACGATGGGAAGTCGAAGACGGGCCATGGTAATCCCGTTTTACCGTAAAAATCCACGTGTCGAAAAAACGAAGGGTAAAAAACTTAGGAGACCCGATTGAGATTCGGGTTGTCCTTTTTGGGCATTAATCTATCCGTTGATGGCTGAAAGCTATCAAAGCCGTAGGTCTCATCGAGGCCTTCGTTTTGACAGGTTATGGCTCCCGTAACTCTAAACGAGCCAGAAGTTATGGCCGTCCGAATAATCGATATCTATATGGTGCAACATCCACGGTGCAAGGTGCAACATCCTTCCGAAATGGCGAAACAGTGCCGTACGACCTTTAGAAATGCATGCGTGGATTTAAAACGGAACAGTACCATGGTGCACCACTCTCCAGCGATAGTAAATCGAATACCAGCCACCGTAATCCCATTTTACCGTAAAAATCCACGTGTCGAAAAAACGAAGGGTAAAAAACTTACGAGACCCGATTGAGATTCAGTTTGTCCTTTTTGGGCATTAATCTATCCGTTGACGGCTGAAAGCTGTCAAAGCCGTAGAACTCATCGAGGCCTTCGTTTTGATAGGTTATGGCTCCCGTATCTCTAAACGAGCCAGAAGTTATGGCCGTCCGAATAATCGATATCTACATGGTGCAACATCCACGGTGCAAGGTGCAACATCCGTCCGAAATGGCGAAACAGTGGCGTACGACTTTTAGAAATGCGAGCATGGATTTGAAACGGAATAGTACCATGGTGCACCACTCTTCAGCGATGGGAAGTCGAAGACCGGCCACGGTAATCCCGTTTTACCGTAAAAATCCGCGTGTCGAAAAAACGAAGGGTAAAAAACTTACGAGACCCGATTGAGATTCGGGTTGTCCTTTTTGGGAATTAATCTATCCGTTGACGGCTGAAAGCTGTCATAGCCGTAGAACTCATCGAGTCCTTCGTTTTGACAGGTTATGGCTACCGTAACTCTAAACGAGCCAGAAGTTATGGTCGTCCGAATAATCGATATCTACAGGGTGCAACATCCACGGTGCAAGGTGCAACATCCGTCCGAAATGGCGAAACAGTGTCGTACGACCTTTAGAAATGCGTGCATGGATTTGAAACGGAACAGTACCATGGTGCACCACTATCCAGCATTGGTAAATCGAAGACCAGCCACCGTAATCCCGTTTTACCGTAAAAATCCACGTGTCGAAAAAACGAAGGGTAAAAACCTTACGAGACCCGATTGAGATTCGGGTTGCCCTTTTTGGGCATTAATCTATCCGTTGACGGGTGAAAGCTGTCAAAGCCGTGAACTCATCGAGGCCTTCGTTTTGACAGGTTATGACTCCCGTAACTCTAAACGAGCCAGAAGTTATGGCCGTCCGAATAATCAATATCAAAAGGGGGCAACATCCACGTTGCAAGGTGCAACACCCGTCCGAAATGGTGAAACAGTGCCTCACGACCTTTAGAAATACGTGCATGGATTTGAAACAGAACAGAACCATGGTGCACCACTCTTCAGCGATGGGAAGTCGAAGACGGGCCACCGTAATCCCGTTTTACCGTAAAAATCCACGTGTCGAAAAAACGAAGGGTAAAAAACTTACGAGACCCGATTGAGATTCGGGTTGTCCTATTTGGGCATTAATCTATCCGTTGACGGCTGAAAGCTGTCAAATCCGTAGAGCTCATCGAGGCCTTCGTTTTGACAGGTAATGGCTCCCGTAACTTTAAACGAGCTAGAAGTTTTGGCCGTCCGAATAATCGATATCTACAGGGTGCAACATCCACGGTGCATGGTGCAACATCCGCCCGAAATGGCGAAACAGTGCCGTACGACCTTTAGTAATGTGTGCATGGATTTGAAATGGAACAGTACCATTGTGCACCACTTTCCAGCGATGGTAAATCGAAGACGGGCCACGGTAATCCCGTTTTGCCGTAAAAATCCACGTGTCGAAAAAACGAAGGGTAAAAAACTTACGAGACCCGATTGAGATTCGGGTTGTCCTTTTTGGGCATCAATCTATCCGTTGACGGCTGAAAGATGTCAAAGCCATAGAACTCATCGAGGCCTTCGTTTGACAGGTTATGGCTCCCGTAACTCTAAACGAGCCAGAAGTTATGGCCGTCCGAATAATCGATATCTATAGGGTGCAACATCCACGGTGCAAGGTGCAACATCAGTCCGAAATGGCGAAACAGTGCCGTACGACTTTTAGAAATGCGTGCATGGAATTGAAACGGAACAGTACTATCGTGCACCACTCTTCAGCGATGGGAAGTCGAAGACGTGCCACCGTAATCCCGTTTTACCGTAAAATTCCACGTGTCGAAAAAACGAAGGGTAAAAAACTTGCGAGACCCGATTGAGATTCGGGTTGTCCTATTTGGGCATTAATCTATCCGTTGACGGCTGAAAGCTGTCAAAGCCGTAGAACTCATCGAGGCCTTCGTTTTTGACAGGTTATGGCTCCCGTAACTCTAAACGAGCCAGAAGTTTTGACCGTCTGAATAATCGATATCTACAGGGTGCAACATCCACGGTGCAAGGTGCAACATCCGTCGGAAATGGCGAAACAGTGCCGTACGACTTTTAGAAATGCGTGCATGGATTTGAAACGGAACAGTACCATGGTGCACCACTCTCCAGCAATGGGAAGTCGAAGAAGGGCCACGGTAATCCCGTTTGACCGTAAAAATCCACGTGTCGAAAAAACGAAGGGTAGAAAACTTACGAGACCCGATTGAGATTCGGGTTGTCCTTTTTGGGCATTAATCTATCCGTTGACGGCTGAAAGCTGTCAAAGCCGTAGAACTCATCGAGGCCTTCGTTTTGACAGGTTATGGCTCCCGTAACCCTAAACGAGCCAGACTTTATGGCCGTCCGAATAATCGATATCTACAGGGTGCAACATCCACGGTGCAAGGTGCGACATCCGTCCGAAATGGCGAAACAGTGCCGTACGACTTTTAGAAATGCGTGCATGGATTTGAAATGGAACAGTACCATGGTGCACCACTCTTCAACGATGGGAAGTCGAAGACGGGCCATGGTAATCCCGTTTTACCGTAAAAATCCACGTGTCGAAAAAACGAAGGGTAAAAAACTTAGGAGACCCGATTGAGATTCGGGTTGTCCTTTTTGGGCATTAATCTATCCGTTGATGGCTGAAAGCTATCAAAGCCGTAGGTCTCATCGAGGCCTTCGTTTTGACAGGTTATGGCTCCCGTAACTCTAAACGAGCCAGAAGTTATGGCCGTCCGAATAATCGATATCTATATGGTGCAACATCCACGGTGCAAGGTGCAACATCCTTCCGAAATGGCGAAACAGTGCCGTACGACCTTTAGAAATGCATGCGTGGATTTAAAACGGAACAGTACCATGGTGCACCACTCTCCAGCAATGGTAAATCGAATACCAGCCACCGTAATCCCATTTTACCGTAAAAATCCACGTGTCAAAAAAACGAAGGGTAAAAAACTTACGAGACCCGATTGAGATTCAGGTTGTCCTTTCTGGGCATTAATCTATCCGTTGACGGCTGAAAGCTGTCAAAGCCGTAGAACTCATCGAGGCCTTCGTTTTGACAGGTTATGGCTCCCGTAACTCTAAACGAGCGAGAAGTTATGGCCGTCCGAATAATCGATATCTACAGGGTGCAACATCCACAGTGCAAGGTGCAACATCCGTCTGAAATAGCGAAACATTGCCGTACGACTTTTAGAAATGCGTGCATGGATTTGAAATGGAACAGTACCATGGTGCACCACTCTCCAGCGATGGGAAGTCGAAGACGGGCCACGGTAATCTAGTTTTGCCGTAAAAATCCACGTGTCGAAAAAACGAAGGGTAAAAAACTTACGAGACCCGGTTGAGATTCGGTTGTCCTTTTTGGGCATTAATCTATCCGTTGACGGCTGAAAGCTGTCAAAGCCGTATTACTCATCGAGGCCTTCGTTTTGACAGGTTATGGCTCCCGTAACTCTAAACGAGCCAGAATTTATGGCCGTCCGAATAATCGATATCTACAGGGTGCAACATCCACGGTGCAAGGTGCAACGTCCGTCCGAAATGGCGAAACAGTGCCGTACGACTTTTAGAAATGCGTGCATGGATTTGAAACGGAACAGTACCATGGTGCACCACTCTCCAGCGATGGAAAGTCGAAGACGGGCCACGGTAATCCCGTTTGGCCGTAAAAATCCACGTGACGAAAAAACGAAGGGTAAAAAACTTACGAGAGCCGATTGAGATTCGGGTTGTCCTTTTTGGGCATTAATATATCCATTGATGGCTGAAAGCAGTCAATGCCATAGAACTCATCGAGGCCTTCGTTTTGATAGCTTATGGCTCCCGTAACTCTAAACGAGCCAGAAGTTATGGCCGTTCGAATAATCGATATCTACAGGGTGCAACATCCACGGTGCAAGGTGCAACATCCGTTCGAAATGGAGAAACAGTGCCGTACGACTTTTAGAAATGCATGCATGGATTTGAAATGGAACAGTATCATGGTGCACCACTCTTCAGCGATGGGAAGTCGAAGACGGGCCAAGGTAATCCCGTTTTACCATGAAAATCCATGTGTCGAAAAAATGAAGGGTAAAAAACTTACGAGACCCGATTGAGATTCGGTTGACCTTTTTGGGCATTAATCTATCCGTTGACGGCTGAAAGCTGTCAAAGCCGTAGAACTCATCGAGGCCTTCGTTTTGACAGGTTATGGCTCCCATAACTCTAAACGAGTCAGAAGTTTTGGCCGTCCGAATAATCGATATCTACAGGGTGCAACATCCACGGTGCAAGGTGCAACATCCGTCGGAAATGGCGAAACAGTGCCGTACGACTTTTAGAAATGCGTGCATGGATTTGAAACGGAAAAGTACCATGGTGCACCACTCCCCAGCAATGGGAAGTCGAAGAAGGGCCACGGTAATCCCGTTTGACCGTAAAAATCCACGTGTCGAAAAAACGAAGGGTAGAAAACTTACGAGACCCGATTGAGATTCGGGTTGTCCTTTTTGGGCATTAATCTATCCGTTGATGGCTGAAAGCTATCAAAGCCGTAGAACTCATCGAGGCCTTCATTTTGACAGGTTATGGCTCCCGTAACTCTAAACGAGCGAGAAGTTATGGCCGTCCGAATAATCGATATCTACAGGGTGCAACATCCACGGTGCAAGGTGCAACATCCGTCCGAAATGGCGAAACAGTGCCGTACGACTTTTAGAAATGCGTGCATGGATTTGAAATGGAACAGTACCATGGTGCACCACTCTCCAGCGATGTTAAATCGAAGACCAGCCACCGTTATCCCATTTTACAGTAAAAATCCACGTGTCGAAAAAACGAAGGGTAAAAAACTTACGAGACCCGATTGAGATTCAGGTTGTCCTTTTTGGGCATTAATCTATCCGTTGACGGCTAAAAGCCGTCAAAGCCGTAGAACTCATCGAGGCCTTCGTTTTGACAGGTTATGGCTCCCGTAACTCTAAACGAGCGAGAAGTTATGGCCGTCCGAATAATCGATATCTACAGGGTGCAACATCCACGGTGCAAGGTGCAACATCCGTCCGAAATAGCGAAACAGTGTCGTACGACTTTTAGAAATGCGTGCATGGATTTGAAATGGAACAGTACCATGGTGCACCACTCTCCAGCGATGGGAAGTCAAAGACGGGCCACGGTAATCTAGTTTTGCCGTAAAAATCCACGTGTCGAAAAAACGAAGGGTAAAAAACTTACAAGACCCGATTGAGATTCGGTTGTCCTTTTTGGGCATTAATCTATCCGTTGACGGCTGAAAGCTGTCAAAGCCGTAGAACTCATCGAGGCCTTCGTTTTGACAGGTTATGGCTCCCGTAACTCTAAACGAGCCAGAATTTATGGCCGTCCGAATAATCGATATCTACAGGGTGCAACATCCACGGTGCAAGGTGCAACGTCCGTCCGAAATGGCGAAACAGTGTCGTACGACTATTAGAAATGCGTGCATGGATTTGAAATGGAACAGTACCATAGTGCACCACTCTCCAGCGATGGGAAGTCGAAGACGGGCCACGGTAATCCCGTTTGGCCGTAAAAATACACGTGTCGGAAAAACGAAGGGTAAAAAACTTATGAGACCCGATTGAGATTCGGTTTGTCCTTTTTGGGCATTAATATATCCTTGAGGGCTGAAAGCAGTCAAAGCCGTAGAACTCATCGAGGCCTTCGTTTTGACAGCTTATGGCTCCCGTAACTCTAAACGAGCCAGAAGTTATGGCCGTTCGAATAATCGATATCTACAGGGTGCAACATCCACGGTGCAAGGTGCAACATCCGTTCGAAATGGAGAAACAGTGCCGTACGACTTTTAGAAATGCGTGCATGGATTTGAAATGGAACAGTATCATGGTGCACCACTATTCAGCGATGGGAAGTCGAAGACGGGCCAAGGTAATCCCGTTTTACCATGAAATTCCACGTGTCGAAAAAACGAAGGGTAAAAAACTTACGAGACCCGATTGAGATTCGGTTGTCCTTTTTGGGCATTAGTCTATCCGTTGATGGCTGAAAGCTGTCAAAGCCGTAGAACTCATCGAGGCCTTCGTTTTGACAGGTTATGGCTCCCGTAACTGTAAACGAGCCAGAAGTTATGGCCGTCCGAATAATCGATATCTACATGGTGCAACATCCACGGTGCAAGGTGCAACATCCGTCCGAAATGGCGAAACAGTGTCGTACGACTTTTAGAAATGAGTGCATGTATTTGAAACAGAACAGTACCATGGTGCACCACTCTCCAGCGATGGGAAGTCGAAGACGGGCACAGTAATCCCGTTTTGCCGTAAAAATCCACGTGTCGAAAAAACGAAGGGTAAAAAACTTGCGAGACCCGATTGAGATTCGGATTGTCCTATTTGGGCATTAATCTATCCGTTGACGGCTGAAAGCTGTCAAATCCGTAGAACTCATCGAGGCCTTCGTTTTGACAGGTAATGGCTCCCGTAACTTTAAACGAGCCAGAAGTTATGGCCGTCCGAATAATTGATATCTACAGGGTGCAACATCCACGGTGCAAGGTGCAACATCCGTCCGAAATGGCGAAACTGTGCCGTACGACCTTTAGTAATGTGTGCATGGATTTGAAATGGAATAGTACCATGGTGCACCACTTTCCAACGATGGTAAATCGAAGACGTGCCACGGTAATCCCGTTTTGCCGTAAAAATCCACGTGTCGAAAAAACGAAGGGTAAAAAACTTACGAGACCCGATTGAGATTCGGGTTGTCCTTTTTGCGCATCAATCTATCCGTTGACGGCTGAAAGATGTCAAAGCCATAGAACTCATCGAGGCCTTCGTTTGACAGGTTATGGCTCCCGTAACTCTAAACGAGCCAGAAGTTATGGCCGTCCGAATAATCGATATTTATAGGGTGCAACATCCACGGTGCAAGGTGCAACATCCGTCCGAAATGGCGAAACAGTGCCGTACGACTTTTAGAAATGCATGCATGGATTTGAAACGGAACAGTACCATGGTGCACCACTCTTCAGCGATGGGAAGTCGAAGACGGGCCACCGTAATCCCGTTTTACCGTAGAATTCCACGTGTCGAAAAAACGAAGGGTAAAAAACTTGCGAGACCCGATTGAGATTCGGGTTGTCCTATTTGGGCATTAATCTATCCGTTGACGGCTGAAAGCTGTCAAAGCCGTAGAACTCATCGAGGCCTTCGTTTTTGACAGGTTATGGCTCCCGTAACTCTAAACGAGCCAGAAGTTATGGCCCTCCGAATTATCGATATCTACAGGGTGCAACATCCACGGTGCAAGGTGCAACATCCGTCCGAAATGGCGAAACAGCGCCGTACGACTTTTAGAAATGCGTGCATGGATTTGAAATGGAACAGTACCATGGTGCACCACTCTTCAACGATGGGAAGTCGAAGACGGGCCATGGTAATCCCGTTTGACCGTAAAAATCCACGTGTCGAAAAAACGAAGGGTAGAAAACTTACGAGACCTGATTGAGATTCGGGTTGTCCTTTTTGGGCATTAATCTATCCGTTGATGGCTGAAAGCTGTCAAAGCCGTAGAACTCATCGAGGCCTTCGTTTTGACAGGTTATGGCTCCCGTAACCCTAAACGAGCCAGAATTTATGGCCGTCCGAATAATCGATATCTACAGGGTGCAACATCCACAGTGCAAGGTGCAACATCCGTCCGAAATGGCAAAACAGTGTCGTACGACTTTTAGAAATGCGTGCATGGATTTGAAATGGAACAGTACCATGGTGCACTACTCTCCAGCGATGTTAAATCGAAGACCAGCCACCGTAATCCCATTTTACCGTAAAAATCCACGTGTCGAAAAAACGAAGGGTAAAAAACTTACGAGACCCGATTAAGATACAGGTTGTCCTTTTTGGGCATTAATCTATCCGTTGACGGCTGAAAGCTGTCAAAGCCGTAGAACTCATCGAGGCCTTCGTTTTGACAGGTTATGGCTCCCGTAACTCTAAACGAGCGAGAAGTTATGGCCGTCCGAATAATCGATATCTACAGGGTGCAACATCCACGGTGCAAGGTGCAACATCCGTCCAAAATAGCGAAACAGTGCCATACGACTTTTAGAAATGCGTGCATGGATTTGAAATGGAACAGTACCATGGTGCACCACTCTCCAGCGATGGGAAGTCGAAGACGGGCCACGGTAATCTAGTTTTGCCGTAAAAATCCACGTGTCGAAAAAACGAAGGGTAAAAAACTTACGAGACCCGATTGAGATTCGGTTGTCCTTTTTGGGCATTAATCTATCCGTTGACGGCTGAAAGCTGTCAAAGCCGTAGAACTCATCGAGGCCTTCGTTTTGACAGGTTATGGCTCCCGTAACTCTAAACGAGCCAGAATTTATGGCCGTCCGAATAATCGATATCTACAGGGTGCAACATCCACGGTGCAAGGTGCAACATCCGTCCGAAATGGCGAAACAGTGCCGTATGACTTTTAGAAATGCGTGCATGGATTTGAAACGGAACAGTACCATGGTGCACCACTCTCCAGCGATGGGAAGTCGAACACGGGCCACGGTAATCCCGTTTGGTCGTAAAAATCCACGTGTCGAAAAAACGAAGGCTAAAAAACTTACGAGACCCGATTGAGATTCGGGTTGTCCTTTTTGGGCATTAATCTATCCGTTGATGGCTGAAAGCAGTCAAAGCCGTAGAACTCATCGAGGCCTTCGTTTTGACAGCTTATGGCTCCCGTAACTCTAAACGAGCCAGATGTTATGGCCGTTCGAATAATCGATATCTACAGGGTGCAACGTCCACGGTGCAAGGTGCAACATCCATTCGAAATGGAGAAACAGTGCCGTACGACTTTTAGAAATGCGTGCATGGATTTGAAATGGAACAGTATCATGGTGCACCACTCTTCAGCGATGCGAAGTCGAAGACGGGCCAAGGTAATCCCGTTTTACCATGAAAATCCATGTGTCGAAAAAACGAAGGGTAAAAAACTTACGAGACCCGATTGAGATTCGGTTGTCCTTTTTGGGCATTAAACTATCCGTTGACGGCTGAAAGCTGTCAAAGCCGTAGAACTCATCGAGGCCTTCGTTTTGACAGGTTATGGCTCCCGTAACTCTAAACGAGCCAAAAGTTTTGGCCGTCCGAATAATCGATATCTACAGGGTGCAACATCCACGGTACAAGGTGCAACATCCGTCGGAAATGGCGAAACAGTGTCGTACGACTTTTACAAATGCGTGCATGGATTTGAAATGGAACAGTACCATGGTGCACCACTCTCCAGCGATGGGAAGTCCAAGACGGGCAACGTTAATCTAGTTTTGCCGTAAAAATCCACGTGTCGAAAAAACGAAGGGTAAAAAACTTACGAGACCCGATTGAGATTCGGTTGTCCTTTTTGGGCATTAATCTATCCGTTGACAGTTGAAAGCCTTCAAAGCCGTAGAACTCATCGAGGCCTTCGTTTTGACAGGTTATGGCTCCCGTAACTCTAAACGAGCCAGAATTTATGGCCGTCCGAATAATCGATATCCACAGGGTGCAACATCCACGGTGCAAGGTGCAACATCCGTCCGAAATAGCGAAACAGTGCCGTACGACTTTTAGAAATGCGTGCATGGATTTGAAATGGAACAGTACCATGGTGCACCACTTTCCAGCGATGGGAAGTCGAAGACGGGCCACGGTAATCTAGTTTTGACGTAAAAATCCACGTGTCGAAAAAACGAAGGGTAAAAAACTTACGAGACCCGATTGAGATTCGGTTGTCCTTTTTGGGCATTAATCTATCCGTTGACGGCTAAAAGCTGTCAAAGCCGTAGAACTCATCGAGGCCTTCGTTTTGACAGGTTATGGCTCCCGTAACTCTAAACGAGCCAGAATTTATGGCCGTTCGAATAATCAATATCTACAGGGTGCAACATCCACGGTGCAAGGTGCAACATCCGTCCGAAATGGCGAAATAATGTCGTACGACTTTTAGAAATGCGTGCATGGATTTGAAATGGAACAGTACCATGGTGCACCACTCTCCAGCGATGGGAAGTCGAAGACGGGCCACGGTAATCCCGTTTGGCCGTAAAAATCCACGTGTCGAAAAAAGGAAGGGTAAAAAACTTATGAGACCCGATTGAGATTCGTGTTGTCCTTTTTGGGCATTAATATATTCGTTGATGGCTGAAAGCAGTCAAAGCCGTAGAACTCATCGAGGCCTTCGTTTTGACAGCTTATGGCTCCCGTAACTCTAAACGAGCCAGAAGTTATGGCCGTTCGAATAATCGATATCTACAGGGTGCAACATCCACGGTGCAAGGTGCAACATCCGTTCGAAATGGAGAAACAGTGTCGTACGACTTTTAGAAATGCGTGCATGGATTTGAAATGGAACAGTATCATGGTGCACCACTCTTCAGCGATGGGAAGTCGAAGACGGGCCAAGGTAATCCCGTTTTACCATGAAAATCCATGTGTCGAAAAAACGAGGGGTAAAAAACTTGCGAGACCCGATTGAGATTCGGTTGTCCTTTTTGGGCATTAGTCTATCCGTTGACGGCTGAAAGCTGTCAAAGCCGTAGAACTCATCGACGCCTTCGTTTTGACATGTTATGGCTCCAGTAACTGTAAACGAGCCAGAAGTTATGGTCGTCCGAATAATCGATATCTACAGGGTGCAACATCCACGGTGCAAGGTGCAACATCAGTCCGAAATGGCGAAACAGTGTCGTACGACTTTCAGAAATGCGTGCATGGATTTGAAACGGAACAGTACCATGGTGCATCACTCTCCAGCGATGGGAAGTCGAAGACGGGCCACGGTAATCCCGTTTTGCCGTAAAAATCCACGTGTCGAAAAAACGAAGGGTAAAAAACTTACGAGACCGATTGAGATTCGGGTTGTCCTTTTTGGGCATTAATATATCCGTTGATGGCTGAAAGCAGTCAAAGCCGTAGAACTCATCGAGGCCTTCGTTTTGACAGGTTATGGCTCCCGTAACTCTAAACGAGCCAGAATTTATGGCCGTCTGAATAATCGATATCTACAGGGTGCAACATCCACGGTGCAAGGTGCAACATCCGTCCGAAATAGCGAAACAGTGCCGTACGACTTTTAGAAATGCGTGCATGGATTTGAAATGGAACTGTACCATGGTGCACCACTCTCCAGCGATGGGAAGTCGAAGACGGGCCATGGTAATCTAGTTTTGCCGTAAAAATCCACGTGTCGAAAAAACGAAGGGTAAAAAACTTACGAGAGCCGATTGAGATTCGGTTGTACTTTTTGGGCATTAATCTATCCGTTGACGGCTGAAAGCTGTCAAAGCTGTAGAACTCATCGAGGGCTTCGTTTTGACAGGTTATGGCTCCCGTAACTCTAAACGAGCCAGAATTTATGGCCGTCCGAATAATCGATATTTACAGGGTGCAACATCCACGGTGCAAGGTGCAACATCCGTCCGAAATGGCGAAACAGTGCCGTACGACTTTTAGAAATGCGTGCATGGATTTGAAATGGAACAGTACCATGGTGCACCACTCTCCAGCGATGGGAAGTCGAAGACGGGCCACGGTAATCCCGTTTGGCCGTAAAAATCCACGTGTCGAAAAAACGAAGGGTAAGAAACTTACGAGACCCGATTGAGATTCGGGTTGTCCTTTTTGGGCATTAATATATCCGTTGATGGCTGAAAGCAGTCAAAGCCGTAGAACTCATCGAGGCCTTCGTTTCGACAGCTTATGGCTCCTGTAACTCTAAACGAGCCAGAAGTTATGGCCGTTCGAATAATCGATATCTACAGGGTGCAACATCCACGGTGCAAGGTGCCACATCCGTTCGAAATGGAGAAACAGTGCCGTACGACTTTTAGAAATGCGTGCATGGATTTGAAATGGAACAGTATCATGGTGCACCACTCTTCTGCGATGGGAAGTCGAAGACGGGCCAAGGTAATCCCGTTTTACCATGAAAATCCATGTGTCGAAAAAACGAAGGGTAAAAAACTTACGAGACCCGATTGAGATTCGGTTGTCCTTTTTGGGCATTAGTCTATCTGTTGACGGCTGAAAGCTGTCAAAGCCGTAGAACTCATCGACGCCTTCGTTTTGATAGGTTATGGCTCCCGTAACTGTAAACGAGCCAGAAGTTATGGTCGTCCGAATAATCGATATCTGCAGGGTGCAACATCCACGGTGCAAGGTGCAACATCCGTCTGAAATGGCGAAACAGTGTCGTACGACTTTTAGAAATGCGTGCATGATTTGAAACGGAATAGTAACATGGTGCACCACTCTCCAGCGATGGGAAGTCGAAGACGGGCCACGGTAATCCCGTTTTGCCGTAAAAATCCATGTGTCGAAAAAAAGAAGGGTAAAAAACTAACGAGACCCGATTGAGATTCGGGTTGTCCTTTTTGGGCATTAATATATCCGTTGATGGGTGAAAGCAGTCAAAGCCGTAGAACTCATCGAGGCCTTCGTTTTGACAGGTTATGGCTTCCGTAACTCTAAACGAGCCAGAAGTTATGGCCGTTCGAATAATCGATATCTACAGGGTGCAACATCCACGGTGCAATGTGCAACATCCGTTCGAAATGGAGAAACAGTGCCGTACGACTTTTAGAAATGCGTGCATGGATTTGAAATGGAACAGTACCATGGTGCACCACTCTTCAGCGATGGGAAGTCGAGGACGGTCCAAGGTAATCCCGTTTTACCATGAAAATCCATGTGTCGAAAAAACGAAGGGTAAAAAACTTACGAGACCCGATTGAGATTCGGGTTGTCCTTTTTGGGCATTAATCTATCTGTTGACGGCTGAAAGATGTCAAAGCCGTAGAACTCATCGAGGCCTTCGTTTTGACAGGTTATGGCTCCTGTAACTCTAAACGAGCCAGAAGTTATGGTCGTCCGAATAATCGATATCTACAGGGAGCGACATCCACGGTGCAAGGTGAAACATCCGTCCGAAATGGCAAAACAGTGCCGTACGACTTTTAGAAATGCGTGCATGGATTTGAAACAGAACAGTACCATGGTGCACCACTCTCCAGCGATGGTAAATCGAAGAACAGCCGCGGTAATCCCGTTTTGCCGTAAAAATCCACGGGTCGAAAAAACGAATGGTAAAAAACTTACGAGACCCGATTGAGATTCGGGTTGTCCTTTTTGGCATTAATATATCCGTTGATGGCTGAAAGCTGTCAAAGCCGTAGAACTCATCGAGGCCTTCGTTTTGACATTTTATGGCTCTCGTAACTCTAAACGAGCCAGAAGTTATACTCGTCCGAAGAATCGATATCTACAGGGTGCAACATCCACGGTGCAAGGTGCAACATCCGTCCGAAATGGCGAAACAGTGCCGTACGACCTTTAGTAATGGGTGCATGGATTTGAAATGGAACAGTACCATGGTGCACCACTCACCAGCGATGGTAAATCGAAGACGGGCCACGGTAATCCCGTTTTGCCGTAAAAATCCACGTGTCGAAAAAACGAAGGGTAAAAAACTTACGAGACCCGATTGAGATTCGGTTGTCCTTTTTGGGCATTAATCTATCCGTTGACGGCTGAAAGCTATCAAAGCCGTAGAACTCATCGAGGCCTTCGTTTTGACAGGTTATGGCCCCCGTAACTCTAAACGAGCCAGAAGTTATGGCCGTCCGAATAATCGATATCTACAGGGTGCAACATCCACGGTGCAAGGTGCAACATCTGTCCGAAATGGCGAAACAGTGCCGTATGACTTTTAGAAATGCGTGCATGGATTTGAAACGGAATCGTACCATGGCGCACCACTCTCCAGCGATGGTAAATCGAAGAACAGCCACGGTAATCCCGTTTTGTCGTAAAAATCCACGTGTCGAAAAAACGAAGGGTAAAAAACTTACGAGACCCGATTGAGATTCGGGTTGTCCTTTTTGGGCATTAATATATCCGTTGATTGCTGGAAGCTGTCAAAGCCGTAGAACTCATCGAGGCCATCGTTTTGACAGGTTATGGCTCCCGTAACTCTAAACGAGCCAGAAGTTATTCCCGTCCAAATAATCGATATCTACAGGGTGCAACATCCAAGGTGCAAGGTGCAGCATCCGTCAGAAATGGCGAAACAGTGCCGTACGACTTTTAGAAATGCGTGCATGGATTTGAAACGGAACAGTACCATGGTGCACCACTCTCCAGCGATGGTAGATCGAAGACGGGCCATGGTAATCCCGTTTTACCGTAAAAATCCACGTGCCGAAAAAACGAAGGGTAAAAAACTTACGTGACCCAATTGAGATTCGGGTTGTCCTTTTTGGGCATTAATCTATTCGTTGATGGCTGAAAGCTGTCAAAGCCGTAGAAATCATCAGGGCCTTCGTTTTGACAGGTTATGGCTCCCGTAACTCTAAACGAACCAGAAGTTATGGGCGTTCGAATAATCGATATCTACAGGGTGCAACATCCACGGTGCAAGGTGCAACATCCGTCCGAAATGGCGAAACAGTGCCGTACGACCTTTAGTAATGCGTGCATGGATTTGAAACGGAACAGTACCATGGTGCACCACTCTCCAGCGATGGTAAATCGAAGACGGGCCACGGTAATCCCATTTTGCCGTAAAAATCCACGTGTCGAAAAAACGAAGGGTAAAAAACTTACGAGACCCAATTGAGATTCGGGTTGTCCTTTTTGGGCATTAATCTATCCGTTGACGGCTGAAAGCTGTCAAAACCGTAGACCTCATCGAGTCCTTCGTTTTGACAGGTTATGGCTCTCGTAACTCTAAACGAGCCAGAAGTTACGGTCGTCCGAATAATCGATATCTACATGGTGCAACATCCACGGTGCAAGGTGCAATATCCATCCGAAATGGCGAAACAGTGCCCTATGACTTTTAGAAATGCGTGCATGGATTTGAAACGAAATAGTATCATGGTGCATCACTCTCCAGCGATGGTAAATCGGAGACCAGCCACGGTAATCCCGTTTTTCCGTAAAAATCCACGTGTCGAAAAAACGAAGGGTAAAAAACTTACGAGACCCGATTGAGATTCGGGTTGTCCTTTTTGGCATTAATCTATCCATTGACGGCTGAAAGCTGTCAAAGCCGTAGAACTCATCGAGGCCTTCATTTTGACAGGTTGTGGCTACCGTATCTCTAAACGAGCCAGAAGTTATGGCCGTCCGAATAATCGATATCCACAGGGAGCAACATCCACGGTGCAAGGTGCAACATCCGTCCGAAATGGCGAAACAGTGTCGTACGACTTTTAGAAATGTGTGCATGGATTTGAAACTGAACAGTACCTTGGTGCACCACTCTCCAGCGATGATAAATCGAAGAACAGCCACGGTAATCCCGTTTTGCTGTAAAAATCCACGTGTCGAAAAAACGAAGGTTAAAAAACTTACGAGACCCGATTGAGATTCGGGTTGTCCCTTTGGGCATTAATATATCCATTGATGGCTGAAAGCTATCAAATTCGTAGAACTCATCGAGGCCTTCATTTTGACAGGTTATGGCTCCCGTAACTCTAAACGAGCCAGAAGTTATGCCCGTCCGAATAATCGATATCTACAGGGTGCAACATCCGTCCGAAATGGCGAAACAGTGCCGTACGACTTTTAGAAATGCGTGCATGGATTTGAAACGGAACAGTACCATGGTGCACCACTCTCCTGCGATGGTAAATCGAAGAACAGCCACGGTAATCCCGTTTTGCCGTAAAAATCCACGTGTCGAAAAAACGAAGGGTAAAAAACTTACGTGACCCAATTGAGATTCGGGTTGTCCTTTTTGGGCATTAATCTATTCGTTGACGGCTGAAAGCTGTCAAAGCCGTAGAACTCATCGGGGCCTTCGTTTTGACAGGTTATGGCTCCCGTAACTCTAAACGAGCCAGAAGTTATGGCCGTCCGAATAATCGATATCTACAGGGTGCAACATCCACGGTGCAAGGTGCATCATCCGTCCGAAATGGCGAAACAGTGCCGTACGACCTTTAGTAATGCGTGCATGGATTTGAAACGGAACAGTACCATGGTGCACCACTCTCCAGCGATGGTAAATCGAAGACGGGCCACGGTTATCCCGTTTTGCCGTAAGAATCCACGTGTCGAAAAAACGAAGGGTAAAAAACTTACGAGACCCGATTGAAATTCGGGTTGTCCTTTTTGGGCATTAATCTATCCGTTGACGGCTGAAAGCTGTCAAAGCCGTAGAACTCATCGAGGCCTTCATTTTACAGGTTGTGGCTCCCGTATCTCTAAACGAGCCAGAAGTTATGGCCGTCCGAATAATCGATATCCACAGGGAGCAACATCCACGGTGCAAGGTGCAACATCCGTCCGAAATGGCGAAACAGTGCCGTACGACTTTTAGAAATGCGTGCATGGATTTGAAACTGAACAGTACCTTGGTGCACCACTCTCCAGCGATGGTAAATCGAAGAACAGCCACGGTAATCCCGTTTTGCCGTAAAAATCCACGTGTCGAAAAAACGAAGTGTAAAAAACTTACGAGACCCGATTGAGATTCATTTTGACAGGTTGTGGCTCCCGTATCTCTAAACGAGCCAGAAGTTATGGTCGTCCGAATAATCGATATCTACGGGGAGCAACATCCACGGTGCAAGGTGCAACATCCGTCCGAAATGGCGAAACGGTGCCGTACGACTTTTAGAAATGCGTGCATGGATTTGAAACTGAACAGTACCTTGGTGCACCACTCTCCAGCGATGGTAAATCGAAGAACAGCCATGGTAATCCCGTTTTGCCGTAAAAATCCACGTGTCGAAAAAACGAAGGGTAAAAAACTTACGAGACCCGATTGAGATTCGGGTTGTCCTTTTTGGGCATTGATATATCCATTGATGGCTGAAAGCTGTCAAATCCGTAGAACTCATCGAGGCCTTCGTTTTGACAGGTTATGGCTCCCGTAACTCTAAACGAGCCAGAAGTTATGCCCGTCCGAATAATCGATATCTAGAGGGTGCAACATCCGTCCGAAATGGCAAAACAGTGCCGTACGACTTTTAGAAATGCGTGCATGGATTTGAAACGGAACAGTACCATGGTGCACCACTCTCCAGCGATGGTAAATCGAAGAACAACCATGGTAATCCCGTTTTGCCATAAAAATCCACGTGTCGAAAAAACGAAGGGGAAAAAACTTACGAGACCCGATTGAGATTCGAGTTGTCCTTTTTGGGCATTAATATATCCGTTGATTGCTGAAAGCTGTCAAAGCCGTAGAAATCATCGAGGCCTTCGTTTTGACATGTTATGGCTCTCTTAACTCTAAATGAGCCAGAAGTTATGCCCGTCCAAATAATCGATATCTACAGGGTGCAACATCCACGGTGCAAGGTGCAACATCCGTCCGAAATGCCGAAACAGTGCCGTACGACTTTTAGAAATGCATGCATGGATTTGAAATGGAACAGTACCATGGTGCACCACTCTCCAACGATGGTAAATCGAAGACCAGCCACGGTAATCCCGTTTTGCCGTAAAAATCCACGTGTCGAAAAAACGAAGGGTAAAAAACTTACGAGACCCGATTGAGATTCGGGTTGTCCTTTTTGGGCATTAATCTATCCATTGATGGCTGAAAGCTGTCAAACCCGTAGAACTCATCGAGGCCTTCGTTTTGACAGGTTATGGCTCCCGTAACTCTAAACGAGCCAGAAGTTATGCCCGTCCGAATAATCGATATCTACAGGGTGCAACATCCACGGTGCAAGGTGCAACATCCGTCCGAAATGGCGAAACAGTGCCGTACGACTTTTAGAAATGCATGCATGGATTTGAAACTGAACAGTACCATGGTGCACCACTCTCCAGCGATGGTAAATAAAAGAATAGCCACGGTAATCCCGTTTTGCCGTAAAAATCCACGTGTCGAAAAAACGAAGAATAAAAAACTTACGAGACCGGATTGAGATTCGGATTGTCCTTTTTGGGCATTAATATATCCGTTGATGGATGAAAGCTGTCAAAGCCGTAGAACTCATCGAGGCCTTCGTTTTGACTGGTTATGGCTTCCGTAATTCTAAACGAGGCAGAAGTCATGGCCGTCCGAATAATAGATATCTACAGGGTGCAACATCCACGGTGCAAGGTGCAACATCCGTCCGAAATGGCGAAACAGTGTCGTACGACTTTTAGAAATGCGTGCATGGATTTGAAACGGAACAGTACCATGGTGCACCACTCTCCAGCGATGGTAAATGGAAGACGGGCCACGGTAATCCCGTTTACCGTAAAAATCAACGTGTCGAAAAAACGAAGGGTAAAAAACTTAGGTGACCCGATTGAGATTTGGGTTGTCCTTTTTGGGCATCAATCTATTCGTTGACGGCTGAAAGCCGTCAAAGCCGTAGAACTCATCGAGGCCTTCGTTTTGACAGGTTATGGCTGCCGTAACTCTAAACGAGCGAGAAGTTATGGCCGTCTGAATAATCGATATCTACAGGGTGCAACATCCACGGTGCAAGGTGCAACATCCGTCCGAAATGCCGAAACAGTGCCGTACGACTTTTAGAAATGCATGCATGGATTTGAAATGGAACAGTACCATGGTGCACCACTCTCCAGCGATGGTAAATCGAAGACCATCCACCGTAATCCCGTTTTACCGTAAAAATCCACGTGTCGAAAAAACGAAGGGTAAAAAACTTACGAGACCCGATTGAGATTCGGGTGGTCCTTTTTGGGCATTATCTATCCGTTGACGGCTGAAAGCTGTCAAAGCCGTAGAACTCATCGAGGCCTTCATTTTGACAGGTTGTGGCTCCCGTATCTCTAAACGAGCCAGAAGTTATGGCCGTCCGAATAATCGATATCTACGGGGAGCAACATCCACGGTGCAAGGTGCAACATCCGTCCGAAATGGCGAAACAGTGCCGTACGACTTTTAGAAATGCGTGCATGGATTAGAAACTGAACAGTACCTTGGTGCACCACTCTCCAGTGATGGTAAATCGAATAACAGCCATGGTAATCCCGTTTTGCCGTAAAAATCCACGTGTCCAAAAAACGAAGGGTAAAAAACTTACGAGACCTGATTGAGATTCGGGTTGTGCTTTTTGGGCATTAATATATCCATTGATGGCTGAAAGCTGTCAAATCCGTAGAACTCATCGAGGCCTTCGTTTTGACAGGTTATGGCTCCCGTAACTCTAAACGAGCCAGAAGTTATGCCCGTCTGAATAATCGATATCTACAGGGTGCAACATCCGTCCGAAACGGCGAAACTGTGCCGTACGACTTTTAGAAATGCGTGCATGGATTTGAAACGGAACAGTACCATGGTGCACCACTCTCCAGCGATGGTAAATCGAAGAAGGGCCACGGTAATCCCGTTTTACCGTAAAAATCCACGTGCCGAAAAAACGAAGGGTAAAAAATTTACGTGACCCGATTAATATTCGGGTTGTCCTTTTTGGGCATTAATCTATCCGTTGACGGCTGAAAGCTGTCAAAGCCGTAGAAATCATCGAGGCCGTCGTTTTGACAGGTTATGGCTCCCGTAACTCTAAACTAGCCAGAAGTTATTCCCGTCCGAATAATCGATATCTACAGGGTGCAACATCCACGGTGCAAGGTGCAACATCCGTCCGTAATGGCGAAACAGTGCCGTACGACCTTTAGTAATGCGTGCATGGATTTGAAACGGAACAGTACCATGGTGCACCACTCTCCAGCGATGGTAAATCGAAGACGGGCCACGGTAATCCCGTTTTGCCGTAAAAATCCACGTGTCGAAAAAACGAAGGGTAAAAAACTTACGAGACCCGATTGAGTCCTTTTTGGGCATTAATCTATCCGTTGACGGCTGAAAGCTGTCAAAACCGTAGAACTCATCGAGGCCTTCGTTTTGACAGGTTATGGCTCCCGTAACTCTAAACGAGCCAGAAGTTATGGCCGTCCGAATAATCGATATCTACATGGTGCAACATCCACGGTGCAAGGTGCAATATCCAACCGAAATGGCGAAACAGTGCCGTACGACTTTTAGAATTGCGTGCATGGATTTGAAACGAAACAGTACCGTGGTGCATCACTCTCCAGCGATGGTAAATCGAAGACCATCCACGGTAATCCCGTTTTTCCGTAAAAATCCACTTGTCGAGAAAACGAAGGGTAAAAAACTTACGAGACCCGAATGAGATTCGGGTTGTCCTTTTTGGGCATTAATCTATCCATTGATGGCTGAAAGCTGTCAAAGCCGTAGAACTCATCGAGGCATTCATTTTGACAGGTTGTGGCTCCCGTATCTCTAAACGAGCCAGAAGTTATGGCCGTCCGAATAATCGATATCTACAGGGAGCAACATCCACCGTGCAAGGTGCAACATCCGTCCGAAATGGCGAAACAGTGCCGTGCGACTTTTAGAAATGCGCGCATGGATTTGAAACTGAACAGTACCTTGGTGCACCACTCTCCAGCGATGGTAAATCGAAGAACAGCCACGGTAATCCCGTTTTGCCGTAAAAATCCACGTGTCAAAAAAACGAAGGGTAAAAAACTTACGAGACCCGATTGAGATTCGGGTTGTCCTTTTTGGGCATTAATATATCCATTGATGGCTGAAAGCTGTCAAATCCGTAGAACTCATCGAGGCCTTCGTTTTGGCAGGTTATGTCTCCCGTAACTCTAAACGAACCAGATGTTATGCCCGTTCGAATAATCCATATCTACAGGGTGCAACATCCGTCCGAAATGGCGAAACAGTGCCGTACGACTTTTAGAAATGCGCGCGTGGATTTTAAACGGAACAGTACCATGGTTAACCACTCTCCAGCGATGGTAAATCGAAGATGGGCCACGGTAATCCCGTTTTACCATAAAAATCCACATGCCGAAAAAACGAAGGGTAAAAAACTTACGTGACCCAATTGAGTTCGGGTTGTCCTTTTTGGGCATTAATCTATTCGTTGATGGCTGAAAGCTGTCAAAGCCGTAGAACTCATCGGGGTCTTCGTTTTGACAGGTTATGGCTCCCGTAACTCTAAACGAGCCAGAAGTTATGGCCGTCCGAATAATCGATATCTACAGGGTGCAACATCCACGGTGCAAGGTGCAACATCCGTCCGTAATGGCGAAACAGTGCCGTACGACCTTTAGTAATGCGTGCATGGATTTGAAACGGAACAGTACCATGGTGCACCACTCTCCAGCGATGGTAAATCGAAGACGGGCCACGGTAATCCCGTTTTGCTGTAAAAATCCACGTGTCGAAAAAACGAAGGGTAAAAAACTTACGAGACCCGATTGAGTCCTTTTTGGGCATTAATCTATCCGTTGACGGCTGAAAGCTGTCAAAACCGTAGAACTCATCGAGGCCTTCGTTTTGAAAGGTTATGGCTCCCGTAACTCTTAACGAGCCAGAAGTTATGGCCGTCCGAATAATCGATATCTACATGGTGCAACATCCACGGTGCAAGGTGCAATATCCATCCGAAATGGCGAAACAGTGCCGTACGACATTTAGAAATGCGTGCATGGATTTGAAACGAAACAGTACTATGGTGCATGACTCTCCAGCGATGGTAAATCGAAGACCAGCCACGGTAATCCCGTTTTTCCGTAAAAATCCCCGTGTCGAAAAAACGAAGGGTAAAAAACTTACGAGACCCGATTGAGATTCGGGTTGTCCTTTTTTGGCATTAATCTATCCGTTGACGGCTGAAAGCTGTCAAAGCCGTAGAACTCATCGAGGCCTTCATTTTGACTGGTTGTGGCTCCCGTATCTCTAAACGAGCCAGAAGTTATGGCCGTCCGAATAATCGATATCTACAGGGAGCAACATCCACGGTGCAAGGTGCAACATCCGTCCGAAATGGCGAAACAGTGTCGTACGACTTTTAGAAATGCGTGCATGGATTTGAAACTGAACAGTACCATGGTGCACCACTCTCCAGCGATGGTAAATGGAAGACGGGCCACGGTAATCCCGTTTACCGTAAAAATCAACGTGTCGAAAAAACGAAGGGTAAAAAACTTAGGTGACCCGATTGAGATTTGGGTTGTCCTTTTTGGGCATTAATCTATTCGTTGACGGCTGAAAGCCGTCAAAGCCGTAGAACTCATTGAGGCCTTCGTTTTGACAGGTTATGGCTCCCGTAACTCTAAACGAGCGAGAAGTTATGGCCGTCCGAATAATCGATATCTACAGGGTGCAACATCCACGGTGCAAGGTGCAACATCCGTCCGAAATGCCGAAACAGTGCCGTACGACATTTAGAAATGCATGCATGGATTTGAAATGGAACAGTACCATGGTGCACCACTCTCCAGCGATGGTAAATCGAAGACCATCCACCGTAATCCCGTTTTACCGTAAAAATCCACGTGTCGAAAAAACGAAGGGTAAAAAACTTACGAGACCCGATTGAGATTCGGGTGGTCCTTTTTGGGCATTATCTATCCGTTGACGGCTGAAAGCTGTCAAAACCGTAGAACTCATCGAGGCCTTCATTTTGACAGGTTGTGGCTCCCGTATCTCTAAACGAGCCAGAAGTTATGGCCGTCCGAATAATCGATATCTACGGGGAGCAACATCCACGGTGCAAGGTGCAACATCCGTCCGAAATGGCGAAACAGTGCCGTACGACTTTTAGAAATGTGTGCATGGATTAGAAACTGAACAGTACCTTGGTGCACCACTCTCCAGTGATGGTAAATCGAAGAACAGCCATGGTAATCCCGTTTTGCCGTAAAAATCCACGTGTCCGAAAAACGAAGGGTAAAAAACTTACGAGACCTGATTGAGATTCGGGTTGTGCTTTTTGGGCATTAATATATCCATTGATGGCTGAAAGCTGTCAAATCCGTAGAACTCATCGAGGCCTTCGTTTTGACAGGTTATGGCTCCCGTAACTCTAAACGAGCCAGAAGTTATGCCCGTCCGAATAATCGATATCTACAGGGTGCAACATCCGTCCGAAACGGCGAAACTGTGCGGTACGACTTTTAGAAATGCGTGCATGGATTTGAAACGGAACAGTACCATGGTGCACCACTCTCCAGCGTTGGTAAATCGAAGAAGGGCCACGGTAATCCCGTTTTACCGTAAAAATCCACGTGCCGAAAAAACTAAGGGTAAAAAATTTACGTGACCCGATTAATATTCGTGTTGTCCTTTTTGGGCATTAATCTATCCGTTGACGGCTGAAAGCTGTCAAAGCCGTAGAAATCATCGAGGCCGTCGTTTTGACAGGTTATGGCTCCCGTAACTCTAAACTAGCCAGAAGTTATTCCCGTCCGAATAATCGATATCTACAGGGTGCAACATCCACGGTGCAAGGTGCAACATCCGTCCGTAATGGCGAAACAGTGCCGTACGACCTTTAGTAATGCGTGCATGGATTTGAAACGGAACAGTACCATGGTGCACCACTCTCCAGCGATGGTAAATAGAAGACGGGCCACGGTAATCCCGTTTTGCCGTAAAAATCCACGTGTCGAAAAAACGAAGGGTAAAAAACTTACGAGACCCGATTGAGATTCAGGTTGTCCTTTTTGGGCATTAATCTATCCGTTGACGGCTGAAAGCTGTCAAAACCGTAGAACTCATCGAGGCCTTCGTTTTGACAGGTTATGGCTCCCGTAACTCTAAACGAGCCAGAAGTTATGGCCGTCCGAATAATCGATATCTACATGGTGCAACATCCACGGTGCAAGGTGCAATATCCAACCGAAATGGCGAAACAGTGCCGTACGACTTTTAGAATTGCGTGCATGGATTTGAAACGAAACAGTACCATGGTGCATCACTCTCCAGCGATGGTAAATCGAAGACCATCCACGGTAATCCCGTTTTTCCGTAAAAATCCACGTGTCGAGAAAACGAAGGGTAAAAAACTTACGAGACCCGAATGAGATTCGGGTTGTCCTTTTTGGGCATTAATCTATCCATTGATGGCTGAAAGCTGTCAAAGCCGTAGAACTCATCGAGGCATTCATTTTGACAGGTTGTGGCTCCCGTATCTCTAAACGAGCCAGAAGTTATGGCCGTCCGAATAATCGATATCCACAGGGAGCAACATCCACCGTGAAAGGTGCAACATCCGTCCGAAATGGCGAAACTGTGCCGTGCGACTTTTAGAAATGCGTGCATGGATTTGAAACTGAACAGTACCTTGGTGCACCACTCTCCAGCGATGGTAAATCGAAGAACAGCCACGGTAATCCCGTTTTGCCGTAAAAATCCACGTGTCGAAAAAACGAAGGGTAAAAAACTTACGAGACCCGATTGAGATTCGGGTTGTCCTTTTTGGGCATTAATCTATCTGTTGACGGCTGAAAGCTGTCAAAACCGTAGAACTCATCGGGTCCTTCGTTTTGACAGGTTATGGCTCCCGTAACTCTAAACGAGCCAGAAGTTATGGCCGTCCGAATAATCGATATCTACGTGGTGCAACATCCACGGTGCAAGGTGCAATATCCATCCGAAATGGCGAAACAGTGCTGTACGACTTTTAGAAATGCGTGCATGGATTTGAAACGATACAGTACCATGGTGCATCACTCTCCAGCGATGGTAAATCGAAGACCAGCCACGGTAATCCATTTTTTCCATAAAAATCCACGTGTCGAAAAAACGAAGGGTAAAAAACTTACGAGACCCGATTGAGATTCGGGTTGTCCTTTTTGGGCACTAATCTATCCTATGACGGCTGAAAGCTGTCAAAGCCGTAGAACTCATCGAGGCCTTCATTTTGACAGGTTGTGGCTCCCGTAACTCTAAACGAGCCAGAAGTTATGACCGTCCGAATAATCGATATCTACAGGGAGCAACATCCACGGTGCAAGGTGCAACATCCGTTCGAAATGGCGAAACAGTGCCGTACGACTTTTAGAAACGCGTGCATGGATTTGAAACTGAACAGTTACATGGTGCACCACTCTCCAGCGATGGTAAATCGAAGAACAGCCACGGTAATCCCGTTTTGCCGTAAAAATCCACGTGTCGAAAAAACGAAGGGTAAAAAACTTACAAGACCCGATTGAGATTCGGGTTGTCCTTTTTGGGCATTAATATATCCGTTGATGGCTGAAAGCTGTCAAAGCCGTAGAACTCCTCGGGGCCTTCGTTTTGACATGTTATGGCTCTCGTAACTCTAAACGATCCACAAGTTATGCCCGTCCGAATAATCGATATCTACAGGGTGCAACATCCGTCCGAAATGGCGAAACAGTGCCGTACGACTTTTAGAAATGCGTGCATGGATTTGAAACGGAACAGTACCATGGTGCACCACTCTCCAGCGATGGTAAATCGAAGAACAGCTACGGTAATCCCGTTTTGCCGTAAAAATCCGCGTGTCGAAAAAACGAAGGGTCAAAAACTTACGAGACCCGATTGAGATTCGGGTTGTCCATTTTGGGCATTAATATATCCGTTGATTGCTGAAAGCTGTCAAAGCCGTAGAACTCATCGATGCCTTCGTTTTGACAGGTTATGGCTCCCGTAACTCTAAACGAGCCAGAAGTTATGCCCGTCCAAATAATCGATATCTACAGGGTGCAACATCCATGGTGCAAGGTGCAACATCCGTCCGAAATGGCGAAACAGTGTCGTACGACATTTGGAAATGCGTGCATGGATTTGAAACGGAATAGTACCATGGTGCACACTTCTCCAGCGATGGTAAATCGAAGAACAGCCACGGTAATCTCGTTTTGCCATAAAAATACACGTGTCGAAAAAACGAAGGGTAAAAAACTTACGAGACCCGATTGAGATTCGGGTTGTCCTTTTTGGGCATTAATCTATCCGTTGACGGCTGAAAACTGTCAAAGCCGTAGAACTCATCGAGGCCTTCATTTTGACAGGTTGTGGCTCCCGTAACTCTAAAGGAGTCAGAAGTTATGGCCGTCCGAATAATCGATATCTACAGGGAGCAACATCCACGGTGCAAGGTGCAACATCCGTCCGAAATGGCGAAACAGTGTCGTACGACTTTTAGAAATGCGTGCATGGATTTGAAACTGAACAGTACCATGGTGCACCACTCTCTAGCGATGGTAAATCGAAGAACAGCCACGGTAATCCCGTTTTGCCATAAAAATCCACGTGTCGAAAAAATGAAGGGTAAAAAACTTACGAGACCCGATTGAGATTCGGGTTGTCCTTTTTGGGCATTAATATATCTTTTGATGGCTGAAAGCTGTCAAAGCCGTAGAACTCATCGAGGCCTTCGTTTTGACAGGTTATGGCTCTGTAACTCTAAACGAGCCAGAAGTTATTCCCGCCCGAATAATCGATATCTACAGGGTGCAACATCCGTCCGAAATGGCGAAACAGTGCCGTACGACTTTTAGAAATGCGTGCATGGATTTGAAACGGAACAGTACCATGGTGCACCACTCTCTAGTGATGGTAAATCGAAGAACAGCTACGGTAATCCCGTTTTGCCGTAAAAATCCACGTGTCGAAAAAACGAAGGGTAAAAAACTTACGAGACCCGATTAAGATTCGGGTTGTCCTTTTTGGGCATTAATATATCCGTTGATTGCTGAAAGCTTTCAAAACCGTAGAACTCATCGAGGCCTACGTTTTGATAGGCTCCCGTAACTCCAAACGATCCAAAAGTTATGCCCGTCCAAATAATCGATATCTACAGGGTGCAACATCCACGGTGCAAGGTGCAACATCTGTCCGAAATGGCGAAACAGTGCCGTACGACTTTTAGAAATGCGTGCATGGATTTGTAACGGAACAGTACCATGGTGCACCACTCTCCAGCGATGGTAAATCAAAGAACAGCCACGGTAATCCCGTTTTGCCGTAAAAATCCACGTGTCGAAAAAACGAAGGGTAAAAAACTTACGAGACCCAATTGAGATTCGGGTTGTCCTTTTTGGGCATTAATCTATCTGTTGATGGCTGAAAGCTGTCAAAGCCGTAGAACTCATCGAGGCCTTCGTTTTGACAGGTTATGGCTCCCGTTACTCTAAACGAGCCAGAAGTTATGGCCGTCCGAATAATCGATATCTACAGGGTGCAACATCCACGGTGCAAGGATTTAACATTTAACAACTCGTTCTCGGAGTGTGAACGGACTCCAACTTCCCACAGCGTGAATTGGAGTATAAACATTTAACAACTCATTCCCGGAGTGCGAACGGACTCCAACTTCCCGCAACGTGAATTGGAGTATAAACATTTAATAACTCGTTCCCGGAGTGCGAACGGACTCCAACTTACCACCGCGTGAATTGGAGTATAAACATTTAATAATTCGTTCCCGGAGTGCGAACGAACTCCAACTTCCCACTGCGTGAATTGGAGTATAAACATTTAACAGTTCGTTCCCGGAATGCGAACGGACTCCAAATTCCCGGAGTGCGAATTGGAGTATAAACACTTAACAATTCGTTCCCAGAGCGTGAACGGGCTCCAAATTCCCGCAGCGCGAATTGGAGTATAAACATTTAATAATTCGTTCCCACTGCGCGAACCAACCCATCAACACCAACTCCATGATCCCCAAAACATGAATTGGGGTATGAACATAAGTTACGGGTTCCCGGAGCGCGAACCGAAGCATCCGTGCAAACTCCATATTCCCGAAGTGCGAGTTGGAGTATAAATTTCGATTCCGGGTTCCTGAAGTACGAACCCAAACATACATGTTTTATCCAAGCTCCCGGCGTGTGAATTGGAGCACCAACACCAAGTCAAAGTTCCCGTAGTGCGAACTGAAGCGTTAATACTAACTCCGAGTTAGTAGGGTGCGAGTTGGAATGTGAACGCCATTCCCACGTTCCCGGAGTGCGAACCATGTTACAAGCATCAATAACACTTGAACTCCTGGAATGCAAACCAGGTTATCGATCTCAAATTACCCTAAGACCCCGGAAGGCGGACGTGTGGTCAAAACTTACAACAAGTGCAATCAACTGCCAAAAATACAAGCGTTGTTCCCCAAAACTGGGGGGCACGAAAGCTAAGTGTCAATCACTAATCGAAGTGATACAACGTCCGAAGTTCAACTCGTTCATAAATTACAACTTGCGACCAAGATTTTCAGACTTGGCAAATGAAACGAGCTCTACTTAAACGGTAAAAACACCACAAATACACCGGACCGAAAACAAGACACTGCAAGTACTTAAGCACAAATAAAACAAGAGTTGAAACGAAGAAACTGAAGTTTATTTCAGCTCATTAAAAATAAGGACTTACATACAAATAAGTTCTTCCAAAAAACAATCCCTACTAGCAGGGGCCGAACCTGCATCTATACACGGCTTACTAACAAAAAACAAGAAACAAGTACCTATCTACCAAAACATCTACTTGTAAAGCCAGTCTATTTCTTCTTCTTTTTCGTCTTCCTTATTAGTGGTTCATCATCATCAAAATCACTAGCGACAGAAATTCTTTTTGAGTGCCTCCTCTTCGGCGGTGACTCTTCGGCTGGGGGCATGATATCGATATCCTCCTCAGAGCCCGAATCAACAGGGAGGCTTCCCGCCGGAGGAGTAGGGGGGACTGGATCTATGACGGAAGATGGGATAGTGCCACCCGACGACACTACCCTAGCAGATGCTCGACTATGCGCCGTCGTGATGCCATCGGCGCTACCACTGTGCCCCGCAGCTTCTATTTCAGCATTGATTTCAGCCAAAATTTCCTCATCTCGAGCCGCTTGAGCCTGGCGGGGGGCATCCGCAGTTTGCATCGAAGAACTTGAGGTCGGCAGGGGATCACTAACGATGATAAACTGTAAGTCCGTAGAGAAACTGCCCTGCTCACCGAGCAGCTCGCTCACCATCTGTTCCTCGAGAGATAACCCACTCCCCTGTGCCGCCTCGATCGATACCGCAGTTAGAGCAATAGCCTCGGTAGCGATGGCCTTATCCCTTTGGCTTGATTCTTGAGCCGCGACTGTCGGCACAACCTCCGTCACTAGGCAAAAAACAATAAGTTATCAGTAACTTCTTCAAAACAAACTCTCTATTTGGAAAACGCTTGAGATAACTTAAGAGTACCTTCCCCAGTTTGACTCGCAGACGGCTGAACGGCCTCGGAAGTGTGCTCATGGATAGGAGATAAGCGCGGATGCTCCGGGTCGTAAGTAGGAACAGGTGGCAAGCTGACCGCAGATACAGGCACTGACGAAGGCGATGTGGTGACTTCAGTAACATCAGAATGGTGCTCAACACCCGATCCCTCTCCGACTTCCAAGGAATGACCACCCATCATCTCCTTCTCATGAGCAATGATAGCATCATGAAGGACCTTCTTTTCATCCTCAGTTAATAGCCGGTTCTCAAGCTCGAATCGGTCAACCGATTCGCCCGGATGCGCTTCCCCCTCTTCCTCGACCAATCGTTCCCAAGCGCTGCGAAGGTGAACGGGATAATCTTGAAGCCAGGCTAAATTTCGGTGTTTTAACACGTTGGCGTTATAAGTTATAAGCAGATCTTCGATATCGGCCTCTAGCCTGGCCTCTGCTTGTTGAACTTTCTCCTCCACCTCCGTCTCGACCGCTTGAACTTTCGCCACCGCAGCATCCCTTTCGGTGCGAAGAATCACAGCTTGTTCACACGCCTCCTGAGCTGCGCTATTCGCATCATCCCTTTCCTTGGCGATTTCAGCAAATTTTGACTTAAGCTCGTTCAACTCCTTCAGGGCTGCGTCCCTCTCTGCAGTAACCAATGTGTTTCGATGACCCATGTCCTCAACCGTGGCGTAGTGTTCGCGTTTCATCCTATCCATGATTGCTTGGGCTTCATCGGCTTTTTTAGTGGCCTCTATTTCAGATTTACGGGATGATTCAGCCTCAGTATTCAGCACTTGTATGGTGCGATCTTTTTGTGCTAACTCGGCTTGCAATTTTTCAATGGTGGCCGCTCGTTCGAAGGCCAGCGCCGATGCTTTTTCAGCTGCCTTATACCACACCTTATACTGTGCGTAGAAGTCGTGCACATAATCCAGCGCCCACCGCTCGGCCTCCGGTGGGATTCTTTTCAAGTTCGGGGGAAAGACATAATTGTCGAAGCAGATATTCGGGAACTCTCTCTTCAGCTGTGCAAGCCTAATCGCTCCTTCTCCCGTGATTTCAGTAGGAGGTTCCTCCGCAACTATCGGCGCCGACACCTCAGATCTAGAAGCTTGAGAAACCGACACATGTCGAGAAGAATCACGAGGGACGCGAACGGGAGGTTGTATGGGATCTCTGGAAGGAGGAGGGGTGCGCGATCGCGATCGACGCCTATGGCCCCTGTCCGAATCGTATCTCTCATGACTAGAATATCCGGAACGTCCCTGGTCATAATACCCAGGGCGTCCCTGATCATAATCTCTATCCCCCTCTCGCCTGCGCGAATCATAATAAGAAGACTTGCGGGCATGTCGAAGTCTCCCAAGCATTGAACCTCGTTTAGACATAGTATCTGCAAAGCAAATTAAAATCGAATTAGTCACTCTTCGAATCAGGTAGTTTACAGTCAAAGGTTATGCAGTGTCGTGAAGTGTGTATGAATATGCATTCCCCCCGACCAACCAGAAATGTCGACCTCGCTAGTAATAAGTGGCTCGCTCAATTCTAGATTACGATGGAACTCCTCTAACCCGGCATTATGTTGAAAAGACACATCTTCCGGGATTGGAAGGTCGGCAAGCCCTTCGTAGAGACTTTCAGTATGCGGAGGAGACATCTCAGAAATTCTAACTCCGGAAGAGGGCCGGGCAGTGACAACCGATTTCCGTCTCCCCCGCTTAGTTGACTTAACCATGGCAGCCTTGCCTTTTCTCTTCTCCGCGACATCCGAAGCTACATCCGTAGGCTCGGTCAGCGGCTCATCATCAGTATGAGTTCTTTCAGAATCAGCCTCCTCGGCTATGGCAACTTCAGGCTTCTTACGTTTGACTCGTTTCTTAGGAACGATCCTTAGTGCTACCTCAAATCTTATACTCTGCCTTCGTTCAATCAACCCATAAGTCCGGAGATTCCTATCGGTCAAAAGCAACTCGATGTCACTATCTTCACTCGGGACTTCTCGAAGTACTCGCACCATCTCCTTAAACTCTTCACCTTCGGGTCGCGGGATCGTTGTTGTAAAAAGAAAAAATTAATATAAGTTCCACTTAGGCAGCAATTGTCGTAGTAACTATTTAAGAACTCGGTTATACTCACGTCTGAATAACCATCGTCGGGCAAATCCTGGAGGACATCTGACATAAAACCATTCTGTCCTATAATAACTCAACCTGGTCCAAGACCCGGTAACCACTTGGCAATTTCTCACCGCTTCCGGAAATGTGAAAGAAGGATAATCACCCCGAGTTTTGAAGTTGAACAAGTATCTGATTTCGATTGGGAGCGGCGGTCGATGGAGACATTCCATAAATGCAATGAACAAGCTATTGATCGACGCATATCTGTTCGGATGCAGTTGAGATGGGGCGATCCTCAAAAACGACAATACTTCTCTTATATACTCGTTGAACGGGGGAAGTGTCCCGGCCGCACACGCGTGGCGGTTAAACGCTATATACCCTTCCGGCGGATTATGTGGTCTATCGTTCGGCCCCGGCAGTAGCACATCATCCAATGACAAGCCGTGCCTCAAACATATTCTCCCCAACATGTCTTCAGAGATATTCGATGGAACGGAATCTGATGGATTGGCAATGAATGACGCATCGGGAAGTTCATCCGGAGCTGGACCAATAATCTCAGGATCAATATCCGGGATCTCTAGCCTCGGTGAGACTGCAATTTGAGTCTCCTGCTACTGTGAACTTGAAGGTTCCATAACTAGCTAACTCATGAGAAACCATCATTAGACGACGAAGAACCCGTGTGTTCCCCAGTGTAACGTGTATGAATGTGTGTGGTACCGTGCCATGCATTACTTGAATAAATTTTGCAGAGTTAAAGTAAATATGCAAACGACGAAGATACGAAGTCCAGCTATAATGACCGTCATCGCTGACCGTCATCACTAAATCACTTATATGATGGAAGTCGGTTCGAATAGAAGTTGTTATAGTTCCATCGACGAGCTTCAAAAGGCAATCAAATATGCAGTTCAATATTCAAGTCCAAATATGCAGGAATGAAGCTCGTCGGAGTTATGCTTGAAAAATTTCGAATTTTGGAATCCATCATATAGGGTTCGAAACCATCACAGAGGCTTCGTTCGAACCCAACCGAACACCTCTTCCTTCGAACCCATCCAAACTTCGTTCGAACCCATGCGTTCGAAACCATCATGACAGTGCTTCGAACCCATGCGTTCGAACCCATCCTGACATCGTTTCGAAACCATGCAGTCAGGCGCGCTTCGAAACGATGGCCAAATGACAAATTCGAACCGATACAGAAACCCTTAACTTGACATCGGTCGCGTTCGAAACGATCCACTTCGAATCGATACGAGGTTGTGGACTTCGAAACGATAGCCTATGGGTTCGAATCCATCGATTCGAAAGGATCCCTCGAATCCCCCAATCGGTGCGAACTACGCATCCTAACAAGGACATTCCAAGGATCGATTCAAAATCCAATGGAAACACACCACCGTCATCTCTTCGAACTCGAGCCCACACATCGATTCGAATCCCTCCCAAACCAGATCTGGTTTTGCCAATCTCGAAGCTATGCAATCGATGAAGAGAAATGGGTTCAAAATAACTTCGTCGCTTGAATCCGAGGCTAATTACCTAGTTTAAGCAATGGATTCGAGAGATTTAAGTCTTAAATCTTGATGGATTCGAAAACGCGACGCAGTGTTTTCTCCTTAGAAGCTTCGAAGCGATGAAGAGTGCAGTGAAAAAGTAAAAAGTGAAAAAGTGGCAGGTCCACTGCTATTTATATGGAGGGTTGGTGATGACCGGGACGATTCGAGTTCCGGTGAAGTTGACCGATTGCAACAGGTCAGAATGCAGAGTCGTTTCGAAACCAATCTTCGAACCCATACGCTTGAGGCTCCATCGTGTGAAGCACACGGACCACTGCCGTGAACAATAGTTTCGTACCCATCCAAATCATCGATTTGAAGATCATTTTCGAAACCACAGAAACGAACTACTAATTCGAAACCATCCTTTCACATCGGTTCGAACGACAATTTCGAACCCATCACCACACAAGTATACTCCATACTTTCAGACCGTTTCGAATGTCAATTTCGAATCCATCAATGCTCCAATGCATCGATTCGAAATCTCATATTCACACAACCCATCATTGCATGGGCATACCGCGTCCATACAAACATAAATTTCGAACCCATCAACGCTCAAGTGCATCGGTTCGAAACATTACACTTGCGCAATACAAATTCAATTTCTTCAACCTTCAATATCGGTTCAGGAGAGGATCGATACGGAGGAAATTTCCATAACAACCACCAAGCGTTGTCTCAATTCAAATTTCAAAATCGGTTCAGGAGAGAATCGATACGAAATTCTGCAGCAAACCAAACTGACAACGACTCGTGGACGCACGACGTTAACAAGGTCCAAATTAACATATGTGCATACATGTCGGACTAACATTCGATTTTGAATATTCACAGGGATCAAACACTATTCCCGTTACAAATGCGACAGCCAACGGCTAAGCACTATTATACAGCAATCAATCATATCAACGCAAGGTTACGGCAATACAGCATACGAGTTTCAACAAAAAAGAGAGCAATGATTGTTCAGATAGAAATGGAAGCTATTCAAAGCACGTCATGTTCCCACAAGACGTACTTTGGGGGGCAAAATGTTATCCCGCTTTTTGGCAAAGCCGCGATACCAAAAGAGCGATTGAAAAGGAAGGACCGTTCGCCTCAGAGGTTGATCGTATTTTCTTTCGCCATGGATATCACTGAATTTTATCCGAGTCCAGAATGAGCTACAATTGATGGAACACTGCAAGAAAGGCCACAGGAGTCAGCATTTCAAATTTCAAGTCAATCCGAGTTCGTATGCTCAAGTTATGATCGGTTCAACTTGGAGGGAACACACTGGTTTCGAACCCACCATGATGGGTGTCTTCGAACCCATCAAGTTCGAAACCATCACCTTCGAAACCCTCGGGATGCCTCGACCTCGAACCCATCAGAGAGTAGCTGATTCGAATCCATACTCGGCTGCCTCATTTCGAAACCTTCGGACATGCATGCTTCGAACCCATCTATAAGCTTCGTTCGAACCCATCCCTGAAGTTATGTTCGAACCCATCCATGATGCCACGTTCGAACCCATCCTGTGTTGCCCTATTCGAACCCACTGGGTCAACCAACGTGTCTTCCATCGGTTCGAAATCACCGAGATATACGGAGTCGAAGCGGTCAACACGGAGCGAAGTCCGGATCGATTCGAAACTTGCGCTCCACGTCACCACGAAGTCGCGTGCCATGATGGATTCGAAACCATCGTTTCGAAACCATGGGTTCGAACCAAGCAGCCGTGCCGTGAACCCTATTTCGAACCCATCATATCTCCCAATCTACTGATCCAAATGTCATGAAATTTTTACAGATGCTAGCATACATGTTGAAGAATGTCCTCGCCAAATTTCACCTCGATTGGATGAATTCTTGATCGGTTCGAATGGAGTTCGAACCGATGCCAAAGTGGGCCCAAACTTCCCGAGACCGCACGTGTGGGCCCCCTCACGTGCCAGAAGTGGTCTCCCGAGTTTTCAGCAAGATACCAGCAGCCTACGCCTATAAATAGAGCTCCATAGCCAACAGAAAGAGGACTTCGGGATTTTTTCACTCTCAAGCGCCCAGACTCTGTCGGATTGACATCTCCATCATAATTTCACTACTGATTTTGAATTTCCAGTTGTAACTTGCTGTCGATCGCTGTAACAACTTGTAAAAATTGAAAGAGAATCAATAAAGTATCAAAAAAACCTTCACAGTGGACGTAGGCAACACGCCGAACCACTATAAATCGCTTGTCTACGCATTTTCTTTACTGTTGATTGGAGTTTTTGTTAGATAATATTCATATTCAGTTCATACTTTTAACTGTTATCTCTTCAACGACTCCCGAAGAGTGTTGTGACCAATTTTGGTGTTATCCCGCTTTTTGGCAAAGCCGTGATACCAAAAGATTGATTGAAAACAAAAGACAGTTCGTCTCAGAGATTGGTTATACTTCACTTTGCTATGGATATCGATGAATTTTGTCCAAGTCCGGAACGAGCCGCAATTGATAGGACATGACAAGAAAGGTCGTAGGAGTCGTCATTTCAAATTTCAAGTCAATCCGAGTTCATATGCTCAAGATAGGATGGATTCAAAGTGAGAAAGGTGGTCACTGTCTGTTTCGAACCCATCGCACTGGAGTACTTCGAAACCATCCACTGTCTCTGCTTCGAACCCATCCACTGTCTCTCCTTCGAACCCATCTAGTTCGAACCCATCCACGCCCTTGCCTTCGAAACCATGAAGTTCGAACCCAAGCCACGTTCGAACCCATCAGCTAGTACCTACTTCGACTCCATCGCCTTCGACTCCATCGCCTTCGAATCCACCACAATGGCCTACCTTCGAATCCATGACTTCACTCAGCTTCGCACCCTTACTTCGAATCCATGCAAGCCCTTAATTCGAACCCATCGAGCGACCCAGTTCGAACCGATCGAGTTCGAACCCATAGGGATTCCTTGATTCGAATCGGTCACGTTCGAAGCCAGGAATACTCCTTAGTTCGAATCCAACGAGTCTGTTGGTTTGGATGACGTGTTCGCCGTGGTTCACGGAGTCGAAGCGGTCCATTCGGAGATAAGTTAGGATCGATTCGAGGGATACGCGCCACGTCACTGCAAACCCACGTGCACTCATGGGTTCGAAATCATGGGTTCGAGATCATGGGTTCGAACGACACAGCCAACCAAGAAAACACTATTTCGAACCGAGCATATCTCCTCAACCACAAATCCAAATGCAACCAAATTTTCACAGTAGCTTCCATATGAGGTAAAGATTGTCCCTGCCAAGTTTCAGCTCGATTGGACCATTTCTTGATGGGTTCGAAATCACTTCGAACCGATGTCAGATCGAGACGAAACTTGGTGGGGTCGGTCGCGTGGGCCCACTCACGTGCCAGAAGAAGTCTCATGAAGTTTCAGCCAGATCTGGGCCTCCAACGCCTATAAATAGCACCCTGAAGCCTTCAGAAAAGGGGATCTTCTGAGAACTTCTGCCATTGAACGCTGAGACTCTGCCGGATTAACGTCTATTGATCAAAATCACTGTTGTATTCAGATTTCAAAGCTATTATCTACTGTAATCCATTGTAATCGATTGAATCGAGCAAAGCAATAAAGAGAAATCCTTCAAAGTGGACGTAGGCACGAACGCCGAACCACTATAAATCTTGTGTTTGTGATTGTTGCTTGTGAATTACTGTGACTTGTTACCTAGAGCTGAATTTTATATTGCTTGTTGCTGAGTTCTGTGTTGATTATTATCGAGTTGAGTACGTAAACGGGTGCTTCCGTGATATTGGGTGTTTGTGACCAATTTTGGCGCAAACATTTTAGTGCTTTCACTGAGAACGCTAACTCAGGAGTTCTACCAATTGATAGCAAATTCAAAGAGAGTTTGAAAGTTTAGATTTGAGAAATTATGACGAGACAATCAAGCCGAAGGCCAAGGCCAGAGAGGAGTGAACAGCAGGGGAGTCAGGAGGCTTCCTCAGGAGCGAATCAACCATCAATCTACATCACTAGGGTCGAGATGGAGACGATGATGAAGAAGCAAGAGGAGTTGATCCAGAGTTTATTTCAACAGATAGGACAGCTTGGAGCACAGAATAGAGGAGCCAATGGAGTCCAGAACGAAACAGGACCATCCGGCGTCGCACCCGGATTAGGGGGCACACCCATGGAGAACGTTGGTCCAATTTCGGAGGGAGAAAGAGGAGTATCTGCGCAACCTGGAGACAGCAGAGGAATGAACGCTCAGTCAAGGGGACAGATCTCAGAATTCCCTCGTGAACTCGGGGGGCAGGATGAAAGTAACGAACGAAGGTTACATCTTGGAGACACCGACAAGTTGGCAGAGATGGTTAGGCGAGCGATGAGAGGCGGTTTGGTGAACAAAGACCTAGAGGTTGTTAATAGGAGTCCTTTCACTCCGGCAATCAGACGAGCTAGAAACCCACCAGATTTCAAATTACCATCGTTGGATATGTATGACGGGAGAACGGACCCCACGGTCCATCTGACAAAATATATGAGGCATATGGAAGTGCTGGGGGCATCAGAGGAGGTCATGGCCCGGTGCTTTCCACTGTATTTGGCGGATATTGCGGCATTATGGTTCAGGCAATTGGATAGCGGATCCATCGGAACATGGAACGATTTAACTGAGAGGTTTATGAGGCAATTCAGGGTTCACATTACAAGACCCAAGAATGTGATGACGCTAGCAACTTTAAAACAGAGGGCTGGAGAAACATTGAGAAGTTTCCTGACACGGTTCAATGCGGCGGCAGCTTCCATGGATAGACCGGATCCATCCATGGTTATGATGGCGGCTGTGTCCGGAATAGCAGACGGAACGGAATTCAAAAATTCATTAACTAAGGATCCACCCGTAGATCTGGGAGAATTCTACCATGAGGCGGAAAAGTTTTTACGATTAGAGGATGCGAATGCGGAAAGAGAAGAGGGAGATGGGATAGAAGTTTATGCACTCAAAGATGAAAAGCCCCCTAGAAGGGACTCGGACAAGGATAAAGGTAAAAGGAAAATTGAGAATGACAGAGACAGATCAAAGCGGCAATGGAGGGAGCCGCGATTCACCACCTACACTGAGCTGAACGAGATCTTGGAACGAATTTATCAGGATACCAAAGAGCAGATTCCGTATCGAAGGCCGATGCAAAGGGACCCTACCTCTGACGAAAGGAAATCAGATAAGTTCTGTGTATTCCATGAATTAAACGGTCATAACACTAACGATTGTAGGCACCTGAAGGACGAGGTGGAAGGGCATATCAGGAATGGTATGCTCCTTCAATATGTAAGGAGGCGAGCTCCTGTGGCGGAACCAGAACGACCACCGTCCACATCAGCTAGGGACGATCCTGAATCAAGGCACCGTTTGGTTATCAATTGAGTAAGATAACGATGAACAAGTTGTAAGCTTCCACTAACGCAATCTAATCATTTACACATGTGCGAGATCGCGAACGATCTCCAGGCATGCTCTGGATAATCATTGACCGTTTCCTAGTGGGAACTTACACTTTGACATCCATGCTTTGCTTTCATGTCATTTCAATTTGAACATTTAGACTCTGTTTGTTTGGACATTGTCTTTGAAACTCATCCGTGTAATAGATATTTGATTCTGATAACTCTGGGATGGCTAAGCTACTTACACATGTATGGGGTCGCGAACGATCCTTAGGCATGCTCTGAGATGGCGATGAACCGCCCTGACAAACGATCCAGGATCTCACCCGAACGTGACCCTGACATCGATAACATCAAGCCCTCCCGGGCACACAATTCGCCTCGAATGGCACTCGACTTCGAACAGTCACAACTCACCACGCCTCAAATGGCTTGATCGCTAACGGTCGTCACTTGAGGTCCAACACCCGACCGCGAACGGTCACAAATCCGCCTCGAACGACACACGATCGCGAACGATCACTCTCTGCCTTGAACGGCACCGACCGCGAACGGTCATGATTCACTAATTATAAAATCCTACCTCGAACGGTCACCATTCGCCTTGAACGGCACTTGGTCGCGAACGATCATCAATTGCCGCGAACGGCATCGACCGCGAACGGTCCCATTCAATCCTTTGCCATAAATAGCATCGACCGCGAACGGTCCTATTCTCATCATTTGCCGCGAACGGCATCGACCGCGAACGGTCCTATTCCATCCTATGCCGCGAGAGGCACGGACCGCGAACGGTCCCAATTCACCTCAAACAGCATATGATCCCGAACGATCGATGCATGGATTTATACGCTCGACCGCGCACGGTCGCACTTCACCTCGAATGACTCGATCACGAACGATCGTCATTTGAAGTTAAGCGCTCGACCATGAACGGCCGCGCTTCATCCCAAATGGCTTGATCCAGAACGATCGTCATTTGAGGCCGTATGAAACTGTCAAATTCTTTGCAGGTTGATGAACGGATACGAGCATCCAACTCGAAGCGTTACAAAACACACCTTCCTACAGCAAGGCATGTTTTGGGGGGCATAATGTTATCCCGCTTTTTGGCAAAGCCGTGATACCAAAAGATTGATCGAAAACAAAAGACAGTTCGTCTCAGAGATTGGTTATACTTCACTTTGCTATGGATATCGATGAATTTTGTCCAAGTCCGGAACGAGCCGCAATTGATAGGACATGACAAGAAAGGTCGTAGGAGTCGTCATTTCAAATTTCAAGTCAATCCGAGTTCATATGCTCAAGATAGGATGGATTCAAAGTGAGAAAGGTGGTCACTGTCTGTTTCGAACCCATCGCACTGGAGTACTTCGAAACCATCCACTGTCTCTGCTTCGAACCCATCCACTGTCTCTCCTTCGAACCCATCTAGTTCGAACCCATCCACGCCCTTGCCTTCGAAACCATGAAGTTCGAACCCAAGCCACGTTCGAACCCATCAGCTAGTACCTGCTTCGACTCCATCGCCTTCGACTCCATCGCCTTCGAATCCACCACAATGGCCTACCTTCGAATCCATGACTTCACTCAGCTTCGCACCCTTACTTCGAATCCATGCAAGCCCTTAATTCGAACCCATCGAGCGACCCAGTTCGAACCGATCGAGTTCGAACCCATAGGGATTCCTTGATTCGAATCGGTCACGTTCGAAGCCAGGAATACTCCTTAGTTCGAATCCACCGAGTCAGTTGGTTTGGATGACGTGTTCGCCGTGGTTCACGGAGTCGAAGCGGTCCATTCGGAGATAAGTTAGGATCGATTCGAGAGATACGTGCCACGTCACTGCAAACCCACGTGCACTCATGGGTTCGAAATCATGGGTTCGAAATCATGGGTTCGAACGACACAGCCAACCAAGAAAACACTATTTCGAACCGAGCATATCTCCTCAACCACAAATCCAAATGCAACCAAATTTTCACAGTAGCTTCCATATGAGGTAAAGATTGTCCCTGCCAAGTTTCAGCTCGATTGGACCATTTCTTGATGGGTTCGAAATCACTTCGAACCGATGTCAGATCGAGACGAAACTTGGTGGGGTCGGTCGCGTGGGCCCACTCACGTGGCAGAAGAAGTCTCACGAAGTTTCAGCCAGATCTGGGCCTCCAACGCCTATAAATAGCACCCTGAAGCCTTCAGAAAAGGGGATCTTCCGAGAACTTCTGCCATTGAACGCTGAGACTCTGCCGGATTAACGTCTATTGATCAAAATCACTGTTGTATTCACTTTTCAAAGCTATTATCTACTGTAATCCATTGTAATCGATTGAATCGAGCAAAGCAATAAAGAGAAATCCTTCAAAGTGGACGTAGGCACGAACGCCGAACCACTATAAATCCTGTGTTTGTGATTGTTGCTTGTGAATTACTGTGACTTGTTACGTAGAGCTGAATTTTATATTGATTGTTGCTGAGTTCTGTGTTGATTATTATCGAGTTGAGTACGTAAATGGGTGCTTCGGTGATATTGGGTGTTTGTGACCAATTTTGGCGCAAACACACGGTGCAACGTGCAACATCCGTCCGAATTGGCGAAACAGTGTCGTACAACCTTTAGAAATGCGTGCATGGATTTGAAACTGAACAGTACCATGGTGCACCACTCTCCAGCGATGGTAAATCGAAGACGGGCCACGGTAATCCCGTTTTGCCGTAAAAATCCACGTGTCGAAAAAACGAAGGGTACAAAACTTACGAGACCCGATTGAGATTCGGGTTGTCCTTTTTGGGTATTAATCTATCTGTTGACGGCTGAAAGCAGTCAAAGCTGTAGAACTCATCGAGGCCTTCGTTTTGACAGGTTATGGCTCCCTTAACTCTAAACGAGCCTGAAGTTATGGCCGTCCGAATAATCGATATCTACAGGGTGCAACATCCACGGTGCAAGGTGCAACATCCGTCCGAAATGGCGAAATAGTGTCGTACGAATTTTAGAAATGCATGCATGGATTGGAAACGGAACGGTACCATGGTGCACCACTCTCCCACGATGGTAAATCGGAGACGGGCGACGGTAATCCCGTTATACCGTAAAAATCCACGTGTCGAAAAAACGAAGGGTAAAAAACTTACGAGACCCGATTAATATTCGGGTTGTCCTTTTTGGGCATTAATCTATCCGTTGACGGCTAAAAGCTGTCAAAGCCGTAGAATCATCGAGGCCATCGTTTTGACAGGTTATGGCTCCCGTAACTCTAAACGAGCCAGAAGTTATTCCCGTCCAAATATTCGATATCTACAGGGTGCAACATCCACGGTGCAAGTTGCAACATCCGTCCGAAATGGCGAAACAGTGCCGTACGACTTTTAGAAATGCGTGCATGGATTTGAAACGGAATAGTACCGTGGTTCAACACTCTCCAGCGATGGTAAATCAAAGATGGGCCATGGTAATCCCGTTTTACCGTAAAAATCCACGTGCCGAAAAAACGAAGGGTAAAAAACTTACGTGACCCAATTGAGATTCGGGTTGTCCTTTTTGGGCATTAGTCTATTCGTTGATGGCTGAAAGCTGTCAAAGCCGTAGAACTCATCGAGGCCTTCATTTTGACAGGTTATGGCTCCCGTAACTCTAAACGAGCCAGAAGTTATGGCCGTCCGAATAATCGATATCTACAGGGTGCAACATCCACGGTGCAAGGTGCAACATCCGTCCGAAATGGCAAAACAGTGCCGTACGACCTTTAGTAATGCGTGCATGGATTTGAACATGAACAGTACCATGGTGCACCACTTTCCAGCGATGATAAATCGAAGACGGGCCACGGTAATCCCGTTTTGCCGTAAAAATCCACGTGTCGAAAAAACGAAGGGTAAAAAACTTACGAGACCCGATTGAGATTCGGGTTGTCCTTTTTGGGCATTAATCTATCCGTTGACGGCTGAAAGCTGTCAAAACCGTAGAACTCATCGAGGCCTTCATTCTGACAGGTTATGGCTCCCGTAACTCTTAACGAGCCAGAAGTTATGGCCGTCCGAATAATCGATATCTACATGGTGCAACATCCACGGTGCAAGGTGCAATATCCATCCGAAATGGCGAAACAGTGCCGTACGACTTTTAGAAATGCGTGCATGGATTTGAAACAAAACAGTACCATGGTGCATCACTCTCCAGCGATGGTAAATCGAAGACCAGCCACGGTAATCCCGTTTTGCCGTAAAAATCAACGTGTCGAAAAAACGAAGGGTAAAAAACTTACGAGACCCGGTTGAGATTCGGGTTGTCCTTTTTGGGCACTAATCTATCCGTTGACGGCTGAAAGCTGTCAAAGCCGTAGAACTCATCGAGGCCTTCATTTTGACAGGTTGTGGCTCCCGTAACTCTAAACGAGCCAGAAGTTATGGACGTTCGAATAATCGATATCTACAGGGAGCAACATCCACAGTGCAAGGTGCAACATCCGTTCGAAATGGCGAAACAGTGCCGTACGACTTTTAGAAATGCGTGCATGGATTTGAAACTGAACAGTAACAAGGTGCACCACTCTCCAGCGATGGTAAATCGAAGAACAGCCACGGTAATCCCGTTTTGCCGTAGAAATCCACGTGTCGAAAAAACGAAGGGTAAAAGACTTACGAGACCCGATTGAGATTCGGGTTGTCCTTTTTGGGCATTAATATGTCCGTTGATGGATGAAAGCTGTCAAAGCCGTAGAACTCATCGAGGCCTTCGTTTTGACAGGTTATGGCTCTCGTAAATCTAAACGATCCAGAAGTTATGGCCGTCCGAATAATCGATATCTACAGGGTGCAACATCCGTCCGAAATGGCGAAACAGTTCCATACGACTTTTAGAAATGCGTGCATGGATTTGAAACGGAACAGTTCCATGGTGCACCACTCTCCAGCGATGGTAAATCGAAGAACAGCCACGGTAATCCCGTTTTGCCGTAAAAATCCACGTGTCGAAAAAACGAAGGGTAAAAAACTTACGAGACCCCATTGAGATTCGGGTTGTCCTTTTTGGGCATTAATATATCCGTTGATTGCTGATAGCTGTCAAAGCCGTAGAACTCATCGAGGCCTTCGTTTTGACAGGTTATGGCTCCCGTAACTCTAAACGAGCAAGAAGTTATGCCCGTCCAAATAATCGATATCTACAGGGTGCAACATCCAAGGTGCAAGGTGCAACATCCGCCCGAAATGGCGAAACAATGCCGTATGACTCTTAGAAATGCGTGCATGGATTTGAAATTACCATGGTGCACACTTCTACAGCGATGGTAAATCGAAGAACAGCCACGGTAATCCCGTTTTTCCGTAAAAATCCACGTGTCGAAAAAACGAAGGGTAAAAAACTTACGAGACCCGATTGAGATTCGGGTTGTCCTTTTTGGGCATTAATCTATCCGTTGACGGCTGAAAACTGTCAAAGCCGTAGAACTCATCGAGGCCTTCATTTTGACACGTTGTGGCTCCCGTAACTCTAAACGAGCCAGAAGTTATGGCCGTCCGAATAATCGATATCTACAGGGAGCAACATCCACGGTGCAAGGTGCAACATCCGTCCGATATGGCGAAACAGTGCCGTACGACTTTTATAAATGCGCGCATGGATTTGAAACTGAACACTACCATGGTGCACCACTCTCCAGCGATGGTAAATCGCAGAACAGCCACGGTAATCCCGTTTTGCCATAAAAATCCACGTGTCGAAAAAATGAAGGGTAAAAAACTTACGAGACCCGATTGAGATTCGGGTTGTCCTTTTTGGGCATTAATATATCCGTTGATGGCTGAAAGATGTCAAAGCCGTAGAACTCATCGAGGCCTTTGTTTTGACAGGTTATGGCTCTCGTAACTCTAAACGAGCCAGAAGTTATGCCCATCCGAATAATCGATATCTACAGGGTGCAACATCCGTCCGAAATGGCGAAACAGTGCCGTACGACTTTTAGAAATGCGTGCATGGATTTGAAACGGAACAGTACCATGGTGCACCACTCTCTAGCGATGGTAAATCGAAGAACAGCCACCGTAATCCCTTTTGCCGTAAAAATCCACGTGTCGAAAAAACGAAGGGTAAAAAACTTACGAGACCCGATTGAGATTCGGGTTGTCCTTTTTGGGCATTAATATATCCGTTGATTGCTGAAAGCTGTCAAAGCCGTAGAACTCATCGAGGCCTTCGTTTTGACAGGTTATAGCTCCCGTAACTCTAAACGAGCCAGAAGTTATGCCCGTCCAAATAATCGATATCTACAGGGTGCAACATCCACGGTGCAAGGTGCAACATCCGTCCGAAATGGCGAAACAGTGCCGTACGACTTTTAGAAATGCGTGCATGGATTTGAAACGGAACAGTACCATGGTGTACCACTCTCCAGCGATGGTAAATCAAAGAAAAGCCACGGTAATCCCGTTTTGCCGTAAAAATCCACGTGTCGAAAAAACGAAGGGTAAAAAACTTACGAGACCCGATTGAGATTCGGGTTGACCTTTTTGGCATTAATCTATCTGTTGATGGCTGAAAGCTGTCAAAGCCGTAGAACTCATCGAGGCCTTCGTTTTGACAGGTTATCGCTCCCGTAACTCTAAACGAGCCAGAAGTTATGGCCGTCCGAATAATCGATATCTACAGGGTGCAACATCCACGGTGCAAGGTGCAACATCCGTCCGAAATGGCGAAACAGTGCCGTACGACTTTTAGAAATGCGTGCATGGATTTGAAACGGAATAGTACCATGGTTCAACACTCTCCAGCGATGGTAAATCAAAGACAGGCCATGGTAATCCCGTTTTACCGTAAAAATCCACGTGCCGAAAAAACGAAGGGTAAAAAACTTACGTGACCCAATTGAGATTCGGGTTGTCCTTTTTGGGCATTAATCTATTCATTGATGGCTGAAAGCTGTCCAAGCCGTAGAACTCATCGAGGCCTTCATTTTGACAGGTTATGGCTCCCGTAACTCTAAACGAGCCAGAAGTTATGGCCGTCCGAATAATCGATATCTACAGGGTGCAACATCCACGGTGCAAGGTGCAACATCCGTCCGAAATGGCAAAACAGTGCCGTACGACCTTTAGTAATGCGTGCATGGATTTGAAACTGAACAGTACCATGGTGCACCACTTTCCAGCGATGGTAAATCGAAGACGGGCCACGGTAATCCCGTTTTGCCGTAAAAATCCACGTGTCGAAAAAACGAAGGGTAAAAAACTTACGAGACCCGATTGAGATTCGGGTTGTCCTTTTTGGGCATTAATCTATCCGTTGACGGCTGAAAGCTGTCAAAACCGTAGAACTCATCGAGGCCTTCATTTTGACAGGTTATGGCTCCCGTAACTCTTAACGAGCCAGAAGTTATGGCCGTCCGAATAATCGATATCTACATGGTGCAACATCCACGGTGCAAGGTGCAATATCCATCCGAAATGGCGAAACAGTGCCGTACGACTTTTAGAAATGCGTGCATGGATTTGAAACGAAACAGTACCATGGTGCATCACTCTCCAGCGATGGTAAATCCAAGACCAGCCACGGTAATCCCGTTTTGCCGTAAAAATCCACGTGTCGAAAAAACGAAGGGTAAAAAACTTACGAGACCCGGTTGAGATTCGGGTTGTCCTTTTTGGGCACTAATCTATCCGTTGACGGCTGAAAGCTGTCAAAGCCGTAGAACTCATCGAGGTCTTCATTTTGACAGGTTGTGGCTCCCGTACCTCTAAACGAGCCAGAAGTTATGGTCGTCCGAATAATCGATATCTACAGGGAGCAACATCCACGGTGCAAGGTGCAACATCCGTTCGAAATGGCGAAACAGTGCCGTACGACTTTTAGAAATGCGTGCATGGATTTGAAACTGAACAGTAACAAGGTGCACCACTCTCCAGCGATGGTAAATCGAAGAACAGCCACGGTAATCCCGTTTTGCCGTAAAAATCCACGTGTCGAAAAAACGAAGGGTAAAAAACTTACGAGACCCGATTGAGATTCGGGTTGTCCTTTTTGGGCATTAATATATCCGTTGATGGATGAAAGCTGTCAAAGCCGTAGAACTCATCGAGGCCTTCGTTTTGACAGGTTATGGCTCTCGTAACTCTAAACGATCCAGAAGTTATGCCCGTCCGAATAATCGATATCTACAGGGTGCAACATCCGTCCGAAATGGCGAAACAGTTCCATACGACTTTTAGAAATGCGTGCATGGATTTGAAACGGAACAGTACCATGGTGCACCACTCTCCAGCCATGGTAAATCGAAGAACAGCCACGGTAATCCCGTTTTGCCGTAAAAATCCACGTGTCGAAAAAACGAAGGGTAAAAAACTTACGAGACCCCATTGAGATTCGGGTTGTCCTTTTTGGGCATTAATATATCCGTTGATTGCTGATAGCTGTCAAAGCCGTAGAACTCATCGAGGCCTTCGTTTTGACAGGTTATGGCTCCCGTAACTCTAAACGAGCCAGAAGTTATGCCCGTCCAAATAATCGATATCTACAGGGTGCAACATCCAAGGTGCAAGGTGCAACATCCGCCCGAAATGGCGAAACAGTGCCGTACGACTCTTAGAAATGCGTGCATGGATTTGAAATTACCATGGTGCACACTTCTACAGCGATGGTAAATCGAAGAACAGCCACGGTAATCCCGTTTTGCCGTAAAAATCCACGTGTCGAAAAAACGAAGGGTAAAAAACTTACGAGACCCGATTGAGATTCGGGTTGTCCTTTTTGGGCATTAATATATCCGTTGACGGCTGAAAACTGTCAAAGCCGTAGAACTCATCGAGGCCTTCATTTTGACAGGTTGTGGCTCCCGTAACTCTAAACGAGCCAGAAGTTATGGCCGTCCGAATAATCGATATCTACAGGGAGCAACATCCACGGTGCAAGGTGCAACATCCGTCCGAAATGGCGAAACAGTGCCGTACGACTTTTATAAATGCGCGCATGGATTTGAAACTGAACACTACCATGGTGCACCACTCTCCAGCGATGGTAAATCGCAGAACAGCCACGGTAATCCCGTTTTGCCATAAAAATCCACGTGTCGAAAAAATGAAGGGTAAAAAACTTACGAGACCCGATTGAGATTCGGGTTGTCCTTTTTGGGCATTAATATATCCGTTGATGGCTGAAAGATGTCAAAGCCGTAGAACTCATCGAGGCCTTTGTTTTGACAGGTTATGGCTCTCGTAACTCTAAACGAGCCAGAAGTTATGCCCATCCGAATAATCGATATCTACAGGGTGCAACATCCGTCCGAAATGGCGAAACAGTGCCGTACGACTTTTAGAAATGCGTGCATGGATTTGAAACGGAACAGTACCATGGTGCACCACTCTCTAGCGATGGTAAATCGAAGAACAGCCACCGTAATCCCTTTTGCCGTAAAAATCCACGTGTCGAAAAAACGAAGGGTAAAAAACTTACGAGACCCGATTGAGATTCGGGTTGTCCTTTTTGGGCATTAATATATCCGTTGATTGCTGAAAGCTGTCAAAGCCGTAGAACTCATCGAGGCCTTCGTTTTGACAGGTTATAGCTCCCGTAACTCTAAACGAGCCAGAAGTTATGCCCGTCCAAATAATCGATATCTACAGGGTGCAACATCCACGGTGCAAGGTGCAACATCCGTCCGAAATGGCGAAACAGTGCCGTACGACTTTTAGAAATGCGTGCATGGATTTGAAACGGAACAGTACTATGGTGTACCACTCTCCAGCGATGGTAAATCAAAGAACAGCCAAGGTAATCCCGTTTTGCCGTAAAAATCCACGTGTCGAAAAAACGAAGGGTAAAAAACTTACGAGACCCGATTGAGATTCGGGTTGACCTTTTTGGCATTAATCTATCTGTTGATGGCTGAAAGCTGTCAAAGCCGTAGAACTCATCGAGGCCTTCGTTTTGACAGGTTATGGCTCCCGTAACTCTAAACGAGCCAGAAGTTATGGCCGTCCGAATAATCGATATCTACAGGGTGCAACATCCATGGTGCAAGGTGCAACATCCGTCCGAAATGGCGAAATAGTGCCGTACGACTTTTAGAAATGCGTGCATGGATTTGAAACTGAACAGTACCATGGTGCACCACTCTCCAGCGATGGTAAATCGAAGAACAGCCACGGTAATCCCGTTTTGCCGTAAAAATCCACGTGTCGAAAAAACGAAGGGTAAAAAACTTACGAGACCCGATTGAGATTCGGGTTTTCCTTTTTGGGCACTAATCTATTCGTTGACGGCTGAAAGCTGTCAAAGCCGTAGAACTCATCGAGGCTTTCGTTTTGACAGGTTATGGCTCCCGTAACTCTAAACGAGCCAGAAGTTATGGTCGTCCGAATAATCGATATCTACAGGATGCAACATCCACGGTGCAAGGTGCAACATCCGTCCGAATTGGCGAAACAGTGCCGTACGACCTTTGGTAATGCGTTCATTGATTTGAAACGGAACAGTATTATGGTGCACCACTCTCCAACGATGGTAAATCGAAGACGGGCCTCGGTAATCCCGTTTTGCCGTAAAAATCCACGTGTCGAAAAAACGAAGGGTAAAAAACTTACGAGAGCCGATTGAGATTCGGGTTGTCCTTTTTGGGCATTAATCTATCTGTTGACGGCTGAAAGCTGTAGAACTCATCGAGGCCTTCGTTTTGACAGGTTATGGCTCCCGTAACTCTAAATGAGCCAGAAGTTATGGCCGTCCGAATAATCGAAATCTACAGGGTGCAACATCCACGGTGCAAGGTGCAACATCCGTCCGAAATGGCGAAACAGTGCCGTACGACTTTTAGAAATGCGTGCATGAATTTGAAACGGAACAGTACCATGGTGTACCACTCTCCAGCGATGGTAAATCGAAGACGGTCCACGGTAATCCCGTTATACCGTAAAAATCCACATGTCGAAAAAACGAAGGGTAAAAAACTTACGAGACCCGATTAATATTCAGGTTGTCCTTTTTGGGCATTAATCTATCCATTGACGGCTGAAAGCTGTCAAAGCCGTAGAACTCATCGAGGCCTTCGTTTTGACAGGTTATGGCTCCCGTAACTCTAAATGAGCCAGAAGTTATGGCCGTCCGAATAATCGAAATCTACAGGGTGCAACATCCACGGTGCAAGGTGCAACATCCGTCCGAAATGGCGAAACAGTGCCGTACGACTTTTAGAAATGCGTGCATGAATTTGAAACGGAACAGTACCATGGTGTACCACTCTCCAGCGATGGTAAATCGAAGACGGGCCACGGTAATCCCGTTATACCGTAAAAATCCACATGTCGAAAAAACGAAGGGTAAAAAACTTACGAGACCCGATTAATATTCAGGTTGTCCTTTTTGGGCATTAATCTATCCATTGACGGCTGAAAGCTGTCAAAGCCGTAGAACTCATCGAGGCCTTCGTTTTGACAGGTTATGGATCCCGTAACTCTATACGAGCCAGAAGTTATGGCCGTCTGAATAATCGATATCTACAGGGTGCAACATCCACGGTGCAAGGCGCAACATCCGTCCGAAATGGTGAAACAGTGCCGTATGACTTTTAGAAATGCTTGCATGGATTTGAAACTGAACAGCACCATGGTGCACCACTCTCCAGCGATGGTAAATCGAAGAATAGCCACGGTAATCCCGTTTTGCCGTAAAAATCCACGTGTCGAAAAAACGAAGGGTAAAAAACTTACGAGACCCGATTGAGATTCGGGTTGTCCTTTTTGGGCATTAATATATCCGTTGATGGCTGAAAGCTATCAAAGCCGTAGGACTCATCGAGGCCTTCGTTTTGACAGGTTATGGCACCCGTAACTCTAAACGAGCCAGAAGTTATGGCTGTCCGAATAATCGATATCTACAGGGTGCAACATCCACGGCGCAAGGTGCAACATCCGTTCGAAATGGAGAAACAGTGCCGTACGACTTTTAGAAATGCGTGTATGGATTTGAAACGGAATAGTACCATGGTGCACCACTTTTCAGCGATGGGAAGTCGAACATGGCCCACGGTAATCCCGTTTTACCGTGAAAATCCATGTGTCGAAAAAACGAACGGTAAAAAACTTACGAGACCCGATTGAGATTCGGGTTGTCCATTTTGGGCATTAATCTATCCGTTGACGGCTGAAAGCCATCAAAGCCGTAGAACTCATTGAGGCCTTCGTTTTGACAGGTTATGGCTCCCGTAACTCTAAACGAGCCAGAAGTTATGGCCGTCCGAATAATCGATATCTACAGGGTGCAACATCCACCGTGCAAGGTGCAACATCCGTCCGAAATGGCGAAACAGTGCCGTACGACCTTTAGAAATGCGTGCATGGATTTGAAATGGAACAGTACCATGGTGCACCACTCTCCAGCGATGGTAAATCAAAGAACAGCCACGGTAATCCCGTTTTGCCTTAAAAATCCACGTGTCGAAAAAACGAAGGGTAAAAAACTTACGAGACCCGATTGAGATTCGGGTTGACCTTTTTGGCCTTAATCTATCCGTTGATGGCTGAAAGCTGTCAAAGCCGTAGAACTCATCGAGGCCTTCGTTTTGACAGGTTATGGCTCCCGTAACTCTAAACGAGCCAGAAGTTATGGCCGTCCGAATAATCGATATCTACAGGGTGCAACATCCACGGTGCAAGGTGCAACATCCGTCCGAAATGGCGAAATAGTGCCGTACGACTTTTAGAAATGCGTGCATGGATTTGAAACTGAACAGTACCATGGTGCACCACTCTCCAGCGATGGTAAATCGAAGAACAGCCACGGTAATCCCGTTTTGCCGTAAAAATCCACGTGTCGAAAAAACGAAGGGTAAAAAATTTACGAGACCCGATTGAGATTCCGGTTGTCCTTTTTGGGCATTAATCTATTCTTTGACGGCTGAAAGCTGTCAAAGCCTTAGAACTCATCAAGGCTTTCGTTTTGAAAGGTTATGGCTCCCGTAACTCTAAACGAGCCAGAAGTTATGGCCGTCCGAATAATCGATATCTACAGGGTGCAACATCCACGGTGCAAGGTGCAACATCCGTCCGAATTGGCGAAACATTGTCGTACGACCTTTAGTAATGCGTGCATTGATTTGAAATGGAACAGTACCATGGTGCACCACTCTCCAGCGATGGTAAATCGAAGACGGGCCACGGTAATCCCGTTTTGCCGTAAAAATCCACGTGTCGAAAAAAAGAAGGGTTAAAAACTTACGAGACCCGATTGAGATTCGGGTTGTCCTTTTTGGGCATTAATCTATCTGTTGACGGCTAAAAGCTGTAGAACTCATCGAGGCCTTCGTTTTGACAGGTTATGGCTCCCGTTACTCTAAACGAGCCCGAAGTTATGGCCGTCCGAATAATCGAAATCTACAGGGTGCAACATCCACGGTGTAAGGTGCAACTTCCGTCCGAAATGGCGTAACAGTGTCGTACGACTTTTAGAAATGCGTGCATGGATTTGAAACGGAACAGTACCATGGTGTACCACTCTCCAGCGATGGTAAATCGAAGACGGGCCACGGTAATCCCGTTATACCGTAAAAATCCACGTGTCCCAAAAACGAAGGGTAAAAAACTTACGAGACCCGATTAATATTCGGGTTGTCCTTTTTGGGCATTAATCTATCCGTTGACGGATGAAAGCTGTCAAAGCCGTAGAACTCATCGACGCCTTCGTTTTGACAGGTTATGGCTCCCGTAACTCTAAACGAGCCAGAAGTTATGGCCGTCTGAATAATCGATATCTACAGGGTGCAACATCCACGGTGCAAGGCGCAACATCCGTCCGAAATGGCGAAATAGTGCCGTATGACTTTTAGAAATGCTTGCATGGATTTGAAACTGAACAGCACCATGGTGCACCACTCTCCAGCGATGGTAAATCGAAGAATAGCCACGGTAATCCCGTTTTGCCGTAAAAATCCATGTGTCGAAAAAACGAAGGGTAAAAAACTTACGAGACCCGATTGAGATTCGGGTTGTCCTTTTCGGGCATTAATATATCCGTTGATGGCTGAAAGCTGTCAAAGCCGCAGAACTCATCGAGGCCTTCGTTTTGATAGGTTATGGCTCCCGTAACTCTAAACGAGCCAGAAGTTATGGCCGTCCGAATAATCGATATCTACAGGGTGCAACATCCACGGTGCAAGGCGCAACATCCGTCCGAAATGGTGAAACAGTGCCGTATGACTTTTAGAAATGCTTGCATGGATTTGAAACTGAACAGCACCATGGTGCACCACTCTCCAGCGATGGTAAATCGAAGAATAGCCACGGTAATCCCGTTTTGCCGTAAAAATCCACGTGTCGAAAAAACGAAGGGTAAAAAACTTACGAGACCCGATTGAGATTCGGGTTGTCCTTTTTGGGCATTAATATATCCGTTGATGGCTGAAAGATGTCAAAGCCGTAGAACTCATCGAGGCCTTTGTTTTGACAGGTTATGGCTCTCGTAACTCTAAACGAGCCAGAAGTTATGCCCATCCGAATAATCGATATCTACAGGGTGCAACATCCGTCCGAAATGGCGAAACAGTGCCGTACGACTTTTAGAAATGCGTGCATGGATTTGAAACGGAACAGTACCATGGTGCACCACTCTCTAGCGATGGTAAATCGAATAACAGCCACCGTAATCCCTTTTGCCGTAAAAATCCACGTGTCGAAAAAACGAAGGGTGAAAAACTTACGAGACCCGATTGAGATTCGGGTTGTCCTTTTTGGGCATTAATATATCCGTTGATTGCTGAAAGCTGTCAAAGCCGTAGAACTCATCGAGGCCTTCGTTTTGACAGGTTATAGCTCCCGTAACTCTAAACGAGCCAGAAGTTATGCCCGTCCAAATAATCGATATCTACAGGGTGCAACATCCACGGTGCAAGGTGCAACATCCGTCCGAAATGGCGAAACAGTGCCGTACGACTTTTAGAAATGCGTGCATGGATTTGAAACGGAACAGTACCATGGTGTACCACTCTCCAGCGATGGTAAATCAAAGAACAGCCACGGTAATCCCGTTTTGCCGTAAAAATCCACGTGTCGAAAAAACGAAGGGTAAAAAACTTACGAGACCCGATTGAGATTCGGGTTGACCTTTTTGGCATTAATCTATCTGTTGATGGCTGAAAGCTGTCAAAGCCGTAGAACTCATCGAGGCCTTCGTTTTGACAGGTTATGGCTCCCGTAACTCTAAACGAGCCAGAAGTTATGGCCGTCCGAATAATCGATATCTACAGGGTGCAACATCCATGGTGCAAGGTGCAACATCCGTCCGAAATGGCGAAATAGTGCCGTACGACTTTTAGAAATGCGTGCATGGATATGAAACTGAACAGTACCATGGTGCACCACTCTCCAGCGATGGTAAATCGAAGAACAGCCACGGTAATCCCGTTTTGCCGTAAAAATCCACGTGTCGAAAAAACGAAGGGTAAAAAACTTACGAGACCCGATTGAGATTCGGGTTTTCCTTTTTGGGCACTAATCTATTCGTTGACGGATGAAAGCTGTCAAAGCCGTAGAACTCATCGAGGCTTTCGTTTTGACAGGTTATGGCTCCCGTAACTCTAAACGAGCCAGAAGTTATGGTCGTCCGAATAATCGATATCTACAGGGTGCAACATCCACGGTGCAAGGTGCAACATCCGTCCGAATTGGCGAAACAGTGCCGTACGACCTTTAGTAATGCGTTCATTGATTTGAAACGGAACAGTATTATGGTGCACCACTCTCCAACGATGGCAAATCGAAGACGGGCCTCGGTAATCCCGTTTTGCCGTAAAAATCCACGTGTCGAAAAAACGAAGGGTAAAAAACTTACGAGAGCCGATTGAGATTCGGGTTGTCCTTTTTGGGCATTAATCTATCTGTTGACGGCTGAAAGCTGTAGAACTCATCGAGGCCTTCGTTTTGACAGGTTATGGCTCCCGTAACTCTAAATGAGCTAGAAGTTATGGCCGTCCGAATAATCGAAATCTACGGGGTGCAACATCCACGGTGCAAGGTGCAACATCCGTCCGAAATGGCGAAACAGTGTCGTACGACTTTTAGAAATGCGTGCATGAATTTGAAACGGAACTGTACCATGGTGTACCACTCTCCAGCGATGGTAAATCGAAGACGGGCCATGGTAATCCCGTTATACCGTAAAAATCCACATGTCGAAAAAACGAAGGGTAAAAAACTTACGAGACCCGATTAATATTAAGGTTGTCCTTTTTGGGCATTAATCTATCCATTGACGGCTGAAAGCTGTCAAAGCCGTAGAACTCATCGAGGCCTTCGTTTTGACAGGTTATGGATCCCGTAACTCTAAACGAGCCAGAAGTAATGGCCGTCTGAATAATCGATATCTACAGGGTGCAACATCCACGGTGCAAGGCGCAACATCCGTCCGGAATGGTGAAACAGTGCCGTATGACTTTTAGAAATGCTTGCATGGATTTGAAACTGAACAGCACCATGGTGCACCACTCTCCAGCGATGGTAAATCGAAGAATAGCCACGGTAATCCCGTTTTGCCGTAAAAATCCACGTGTCGAAAAAACGAAGGGTAAAAAACTTACGAGACCCGATTGAGATTCGGGTTGTCCTTTTTGGGCATTAATATATCCGTTGATGGCTGAAAGCTGTCAAAGCCGAAGAACTCATCGAGGCCTTCGTTTTGACAGGTTATGGCTCCCGTAACTCTAAACGAGCCAGAAGTTATGGCTGTCCGAATAATCGATATCTACAGGGTGCAACATCCACGGCGCAAGGTGCAACATCCGTTCGAAATGGAGAAACAGTGCCGTACGACTTTTAGAAATGCGTGTATGGATTTGAAACGGAATAGTACCATAGTGCACCACTCTTCAGCGATGGGAAGTCGAAGATGGCCCACGGTAATCCCGTTTTACCGTGAAAATCCATGTGTCGAAAAAACGAACGGTAAAAAACTTACGAGACCCGATTGAGATTCGGGTTGTCCATTTTGGGCATTAATCTATCCGTTGACGGCTGAAAGCCATCAAAGCCGTAGAACTCATTGAGGCCTTCGTTTTGACAGGTTATGGCTCCCGTAACTCTAAACGAGCCAGAAGTTATGGCCGTCCGAATAATCGATATCTACAGGGTGCAACATCCACGGTGCAAGGTGCAACATCCGTCCGAAATGGCGAAACCGTGCCGTACGACCTTTAGAAATGCGTGCATGGATTTGAAATGGAACAGTACCATGGTGCACCACTCTCCAGCGATGGTAAATCAAAGAACAGCCACGGTAATCCCGTTTTGCCTTAAAAATCCACGTGTCGAAAAAACGAAGGGTAAAAAACTTACGAGACCCGATTGAGATTCGGGTTGACCTTTTTGGCATTAATCTATCCGTTGATGGATGAAAGCTGTCAAAGCCGTAGAACTCATCGAGGCCTTCGTTTTGACAGGTTATGGCTCCCGTAACTCTAAACGAGCCAGAAGTTATGGCCGTCCGAATAATCGATATCTACAGGGTGCAACATCCACGGTGCAAGGCGCAACATCCGTCCGAAATGGCGAAATAGTGCCGTATGACTTTTAGAAATGCTTGCATGGATTTGAAACTGAACAGCACCATGGTGCACCACTCTCCAGCGATGGTAAATCGAAGAATAGCCACGGTAATCCCGTTTTGCCGTAAAAATCCACGTGTCGAAAAAACGAAGGGTAAAAAACTTACGAGACCCGATTGAGATTCGGGTTGTCCTTTTTGGGCATTAATATATCCGTTGATGGCTGAAAGCTGTCAAAGCCGAAGAACTCATCGAGGCCTTCGTTTTGACAGGTTATGGCTCCCGTAACTCTAAACGAGCCAGAAGTTATGGCTGTCCGAATAATCGATATCTACAGGGTGCAACATCCACGGCGCAAGGTGCAACATCCGTTCGAAATGGAGAAACAGTGCCGTACGACTTTTAGAAATGCGTGTATGGATTTGAAACGGAATAGTACCATGGTGCACCACTCTTCAGCGATGGGAAGTCGAAGATGGCCCACGGTAATCCCGTTTTACCGTGAAAATCCATGTGTCGAAAAAACGAACGGTAAAAAACTTACGAGACCCGATTGAGATTCGGGTTGTCCATTTTGGGCATTAATCTATCCGTTGACGGCTGAAAGCCATCAAAGCCGTAGAACTCATTGAGGCCTTCGTTTTGACAGGTTATGGCTCCCGTAACTCTAAACGAGCCAGAAGTTATGGCCGTCCGAATAATCGATATCTACAGGGTGCAACATCCACGGTGCAAGGTGCAACATCCGTCCGAAATGGCGAAACAGTGCCGTACGACCTTTAGAAATGCGTGCATGGATTTGAAATGGAACAGTACCATGGTGCACCACTCTCCAGCGATGGTAAATCAAAGAACAGCCACGGTAATCCCGTTTTGCCTTAAAAATCCACGTGTCGAAAAAACGAAGGGTAAAAAACTTACGAGACCCGATTGAGATTCGGGTTGACCTTTTTGGCATTAATCTATCCGTTGATGGATGAAAGCTGTCAAAGCCGTAGAACTCATCGAGGCCTTCGTTTTGACAGGTTATGGCTCCCGTAACTCTAAACGAGCCAGAAGTTATGGCCGTCCGAATAATCGATATCTACAGGGTGCAACATCCACGGTGCAAGGTGCAACATCCGTCCGAAATGGCGAAATAGTGCCGTACGACTTTTAGAAATGCGTGCATGGATTTGAAACTGAACAGTACCATGGTGCACCACTCTCCAGCGATGGTAAATCGAAGAACAGCCACGGTAATCCCGTTTTGCCGTAAAAATCCACGTGTCGAAAAAATGAAGGGTAAAAAACTTACGAGACCCGATTGAGATTCCGGTTGTCCTTTTTGGGCATTAATCTATTCTTTGACGGCTGAAAGCTGTCAAAGCCGTAGAACTCAACAAGGCTTTCGTTTTGAAAGGTTATGGCTCCCGTAACTCTAAACGAGCCAGAAGTTATGGCCGTCCGAATAATCGATATCTACAGGGTGCAACATCCACGGTGCAAGGTGCAACATCCGTCCGAATTGGAGAAACATTGTCGTACGACCTTTAGTAATGCGTGCATGGATTTGAAATGGAACAGTACCATGGTGCACCACTCTCCAGCGATGGTAAATCGAAGACGGGCCACGGTAATCCCGTTTTGCCGTAAAAATCCACGTGTCGAAAAAAAGAAGGGTTAAAAACTTACGAGACCCGATTGAGATTCGGGTTGTCCTTTTTGGGCATTAATCTATCTGTTGACGGCTAAAAGCTGTAGAACTCATCGAGGCCTTCGTTTTGACAGGTTATGGCTCCCGTTACTCTAAACGAGCCCGAAGTTATGGCCGTCCGAATAATCGAAATCTACAGGGTGCAACATCCACGGTGTAAGGTGCAACATCCGTCCGAAATGGCGTAACAGTGTCGTACGACTTTTAGAAATGCGTGCATGGATTTGAAACAGAACAGTACCATGGTGTACCACTCTCCAGCGATGGTAAATCGAAGACGGGCCACGGTAATCCCGTTATACCGTAAAAATCCACGTGTCCCAAAAACGAAGGGTAAAAAACTTACGAGACCCGATTAATATTCGGGTTGTCCTTTTTGGGCATTAATCTATCCGTTGACGGCTGAAAGCTGTCAAAGCCGTAGAACTCATCGACGCCTTCGTTTTGACAGGTTATGGCTCCCGTAACTCTAAACGAGCCAGAAGTTATGGCCGTCTGAATAATCGATATCTACAGGGTGCAACATCCACGGTGCAAGGCGCAACATCCGTCCGAAATGGCGAAATAGTGCCGTATGACTTTTAGAAATGCTTGCATGGATTTGAAACTGAACAGCACCATGGTGCACCACTCTCCAGCGATGGTAAATCAAAGAATAGCCACGGTAATCCCGTTTTGCCGTAAAAGTCCACGTGTCGAAAAAACGAAGGGTAAAAAACTTACGAGACCCGATTGAGATTCGGGTTGTCCTTTTCGGCATTAATATATCCGTTGATGGCTGAAAGCTGTCAAAGCCGTAGAACTCATCGAGGCCTTCGTTTTGACAGGTTATGGCTCCCGTAACTCTAAACGAGCCAGAAGTTATGGCCGTCCGAATAATCGATATCTACAGGGTGCAACATCCATGGTGCAAGGTGCAACATCCGTCCGAAATGGCGAAATAGTGCCGTACGACTTTTAGAAATGCGTGCATGGATATGAAACTGAACAGTACCATGGTGCACCACTCTCCAGCGATGGTAAATCGAAGAACAGCCACGGTAATCCCGTTTTGCCGTAAAAATCCACGTGTCGAAAAAACGAAGGGTAAAAAACTTACGAGACCCGATTGAGATTCGGGTTTTCCTTTTTGGGCACTAATCTATTCGTTGACGGATGAAAGCTGTCAAAGCCGTAGAACTCATCGAGGCTTTCGTTTTGACAGGTTATGGCTCCCGTAACTCTAAACGAGCCAGAAGTTATGGTCGTCCGAATAATCGATATCTACAGGGTGCAACATCCACGGTGCAAGGTGCAACATCCGTCCGAATTGGCGAAACAGTGCCGTACGACCTTTAGTAATGCGTTCATTGATTTGAAACGGAACAGTATTATGGTGCACCACTCTCCAACGATGGTAAATCGAAGACGGGCCTCGGTAATCCCGTTTTGCCGTAAAAATCCACGTGTCGAAAAAACGAAGGGTAAAAAACTTACGAGAGACGATTGAGATTCGGGTTGTCCTTTTTGGGCATTAATCTATCTGTTGACGGCTGAAAGCTGTAGAACTCATCGAGGCCTTCGTTTTGACAGGTTATGGCTCCCGTAACTCTAAATGAGCTAGAAGTTATGGTCGTCCGAATAATCGAAATCTACAGGGTGCAACATCCACGGTGCAAGGTGCAACATCCGTCCGAAATGGCGAAACAGTGTCGTACGACTTTTAGAAATGCGTGCATGAATTTGAAACGGAACTGTACCATGGTGTACCACTCTCCAGCGATGGTAAATCGAAGACGGGCCATGGTAATCCCGTTATACCGTAAAAATCCACATGTCGAAAAAACGAAGGGTAAAAAACTTACGAGACCCGATTAATATTCAGGTTGTCCTTTTTGGGCATTAATCTATCCATTGACGGCTGAAAGCTGTCAAAGCCGTAGAACTCATCGAGGCCTTCGTTTTGACAGGTTATGGATCCCGTAACTCTAAACGAGCCAGAAGTAATGGCCGTCTGAATAATCGATATCTACAGGGTGCAACATCCACGGTGCAAGGCGCAACATCCGTCCGAAATGGTGAAACAGTGCCGTATGACTTTTAGAAATGCTTGCATGGATTTGAAACTGAACAGCACCATGGTGCACCACTCTCCAGCGATGGTAAATCGAAGAATAGCCACGGTAATCCCGTTTTGCCGTAAAAATCCACGTGTCGAAAAAACGAAGGGTAAAAAACATACGAGACCCGATTGAGATTCGGGTTGTCCTTTTTGGGCATTAATATATCCGTTGATGGCTGAAAGCTGTCAAAGCCGAAGAACTCATCGAGGCCTTCGTTTTGACAGGTTATGGCTCCCGTAACTCTAAACGAGCCAGAAGTTATGGCTGTCCGAATAATCGATATCTACAGGGTGCAACATCCACGGCGCAAGGTGCAACATCCGTTCGAAATGGAGAAACAGTGCCGTACGACTTTTAGAAATGCGTGTATGGATTTGAAACGGAATAGTACCATGGTGCACCACTCTTCAGCGATGGGAAGTCGAAGATGGCCCACGGTAATCCCGTTTTACCGTGAAAATCCATGTGTCGAAAAAACGAACGGTAAAAAACTTACGAGACCCGATTGAGATTCGGGTTGTCCATTTTGGGCATTAATCTATCCGTTGACGGCTGAAAGCCATCAAAGCCGTAGAACTCATTGAGGCCTTCGTTTTGACATGTTATGGCTCCCGTAACTCTAAACGAGCCAGAAGTTATGGCCGTCCGAATAATCGATATCTACAGGGTGCAACATCCACGGTGCAAGGTGCAACATCCGTCCGAAATGGCGAAACAGTGCCGTACGACCTTTAGAAATGCGTGCATGGATTTGAAATGGAACAGTACCATGGTGCACCACTCTCCAGCGATGGTAAATCAAAGAACAGCCACGGTAATCCCGTTTTGCCTTAAAAATCCACGTGTCGAAAAAACGAAGGGTAAAAAACTTACGAGACCCGATTGAGATTCAGGTTGACCTTTTTGGCATTAATCTATCCGTTGATGGATGAAAGCTGTCAAAGCCGTAGAACTCATCGAGGCCTTCGTTTTGACAGGTTATGGCTCCCGTAACTCTAAACGAGCCAGAAGTTATGGCCGTCCGAATAATCGATATCTACAGGGTGCAACATCCACGGTGCAGGGCGCAACATCCGTCCGAAATGGTGAAACAGTGCCGTATGACTTTTAGAAATGCTTGCATGGATTTGAAACTGAACAGCACCATGGTGCACCACTCTCCAGCGATGGTAAATCGAAGAATAGCCACGGTAATCCCGTTTTGCCGTAAAAATCCACGTGTCGAAAAAACGAAGGGTAAAAAACTTACGAGACCCGATTGAGATTCGGGTTGTCCTTTTTGGGCATTAATATATCCGTTGATGGCTGAAAGCTGTCAAAGCCGAAGAACTCATCGAGGCCTTCGTTTTGACAGGTTATGGCTCCCGTAACTCTAAACGAGCCAGAAGTTATGGCTGTCCGAATAATCGATATCTACAGGGTGCAACATCCACGGCGCAAGGTGCAACATCCGTTCGAAATGGAGAAACAGTGCCGTACGACTTTTAGAAATGCGTGTATGGATTTGAAACGGAATAGTACCATGGTGCACCACTCTTCAGCGATGGGAAGTCGAAGATGGCCCACGGTAATCCCGTTTTACCGTGAAAATCCATGTGTCGAAAAAACGAACGGTAAAAAACTTACGAGACCCGATTGAGATTCGGGTTGTCCATTTTGGGCATTAATCTATCCGTTGACGGCTGAAAGCCATCAAAGCCGTAGAACTCATTGAGGCCTTCGTTTTGACATGTTATGGCTCCCGTAACTCTAAACGAGCCAGAAGTTATGGCCGTCCGAATAATCGATATCTACAGGGTGCAACATCCACGGTGCAAGGTGCAACATCCGTCCGAAATGGCGAAACAGTGCCGTACGACCTTTAGAAATGCGTGCATGGATTTGAAATGGAACAGTACCATGGTGCACCACTCTCCAGCGATGGTAAATCAAAGAACAGCCACGGTAATCCCGTTTTGCCTTAAAAATCCACGTGTCGAAAAAACGAAGGGTAAAAAACTTACGAGACCCGATTGAGATTCAGGTTGACCTTTTTGGCATTAATCTATCCGTTGATGGATGAAAGCTGTCAAAGCCGTAGAACTCATCGAGGCCTTCGTTTTGACAGGTTATGGCTCCCGTAACTCTAAACGAGCCAGAAGTTATGGCCGTCCGAATAATCGATATCTACAGGGTGCAACATCCACGGTGCAAGGCGCAACATCCGTCCGAAATGGCGAAATAGTGCCGTATGACTTTTAGAAATGCTTGCATGGATTTGAAACTGAACAGCACCATGGTGCACCACTCTCCAGCGATGGTAAATCGAAGAATAGCCACGGTAATCCCGTTTTGCCGTAAAAATCCACGTGTCGAAAAAACGAAGGGTAAAAAACTTACGAGACCCGATTGAGATTCGGGTTGTCCTTTTTGGGCATTAATATATCCGTTGATGGCTGAAAGCTGTCAAAGCCGAAGAACTCATCGAGGCCTTCGTTTTGACAGGTTATGGCTCCCGTAACTCTAAACGAGCCAGAAGTTATGGCTGTCCGAATAATCGATATCTACAGGGTGCAACATCCACGGCGCAAGGTGCAACATCCGTTCGAAATGGAGAAACAGTGCCGTACGACTTTTAGAAATGCGTGTATGGATTTGAAACGGAATAGTACCATGGTGCACCACTCTTCAGCGATGGGAAGTCGAAGATGGCCCACGGTAATCCCGTTTTACCGTGAAAATCCATGTGTCGAAAAAACGAACGGTAAAAAACTTACGAGACCCGATTGAGATTCGGGTTGTCCATTTTGGGCATTAATCTATCCGTTGACGGCTGAAAGCCATCAAAGCCGTAGAACTCATTGAGGCCTTCGTTTTGACAGGTTATGGCTCCCGTAACTCTAAACGAGCCAGAAGTTATGGCCGTCCGAATAATCGATATCTACAGGGTGCAACATCCACGGTGCAAGGTGCAACATCCGTCCGAAATGGCGAAACAGTGCCGTACGACCTTTAGAAATGCGTGCATGGATTTGAAATGGAACAGTACCATGGTGCACCACTCTCCAGCGATGGTAAATCAAAGAACAGCCATGGTAATCCCGTTTTGCCTTAAAAATCCACGTGTCGAAAAAACGAAGGGTAAAAAACTTACGAGACCCGATTGAGATTCGGGTTGACCTTTTTGGCATTAATCTATCCGTTGATGGATGAAAGCTGTCAAAGCCGTAGAACTCATCGAGGCCTTCGTTTTGACAGGTTATGGCTCCCGTAACTCTAAACGAGCCAGAAGTTATGGCCGTCCGAATAATCGATATCTACAGGGTGCAACATCCACGGTGCAAGGTGCAACATCCGTCCGAAATGGCGAAATAGTGCCGTACGACTTTTAGAAATGCGTGCATGGATTTGAAACTGAACAGTACCATGGTGCACCACTCTCCAGCGATGGTAAATCGAAGAACAGCCACGGTAATCCCGTTTTGCCGTAAAAATCCACGTGTCGAAAAAATGAAGGGTAAAAAACTTACGAGACCCGATTGAGATACCGGTTGTCCTTTTTGGGCATTAATCTATTCTTTGACGGCTGAAAGCTGTCAAAGCCGTAGAACTCATCAAGGCTTTCGTTTTGAAAGGTTATGGCTCCCGTAACTCTAAACGAGCCAGAAGTTATGGCCGTCCGAATAATCGATATCTACAGGGTGCAACATCCACGGTGCAAGGTGCAACATCCGTCCGAATTGGCGAAACATTGTCGTACGACCTTTAGTAATGCGTGCATGGATTTGAAATGGAACAGTACCATGGTGCACCACTCTCCAGCGATGGTAAATCGAAGACGGGCCACGGTAATCCCGTTTTGCCGTAAAAATCCACGTGTCGAAAAAAAGAAGGGTTAAAAACTTACGAGACCCGATTGAGATTCGGGTTGTCCTTTTTGGGCATTAATCTATCTGTTGACGGCTAAAAGCTGTAGAACTCATCGAGGCCTTCGTTTTGACAGGTTATGGCTCCCGTTACTCTAAACGAGCCCGAAGTTATGGCCGTCCGAATAATCGAAATCTACAGGGTGCAACATCCACGGTGTAAGGTGCAACATCCGTCCGAAATGGCGTAACAGTGTCGTACGACTTTTAGAAATGCGTGCATGGATTTGAAACAGAAAAGTACCATGGTGTACCACTCTCCAGCGATGGTAAATCGAAGACGGGCCACGGTAATCCCGTTATACCGTAAAAATCCACGTGTCCCAAAAACGAAGGGTAAAAAACTTACGAGACCCGATTAATATTCGGGTTGTCCTTTTTGGGCATTAATCTATCCGTTGACGGCTGAAAGCTGTCAAAGCCGTAGAACTCATCGACGCCTTCGTTTTGACAGGTTATGGCTCCCGTAACTCTAAACGAGCCAGAAGTTATGGCCGTCTGAATAATCGATATCTACAGGGTGCAACATCCACGGTGCAAGGCGCAACATCCGTCCGAAATGGCGAAATAGTGCCGTATGACTTTTAGAAATGCTTGCATGGATTTGAAACTGAACAGCACCATGGTGCACCACTCTCCAGCGATGGTAAATCAAAGAATAGCCACGGTAATCCCGTTTTGCCGTAAAAGTCCACGTGTCGAAAAAACGAAGGGTAAAAAACTTACGAGACTCGATTGAGATTCGGGTTGTCCTTTTCGGGCATTAATATATCCGTTGATGGCTGAAAGCTGTCAAAGCCGCAGAACTCATCGAGGCCTTCGTTTTGACAGGTTATGGCTCCCGTAACTCTAAACGAGCCAGAAGTTATGGCCGTCCGAATAATCGATATCTACAGGGTGCAACATCCACGGTGCAGGGCGCAACATCCGTCCGAAATGGTGAAACAGTGCCGTATGACTTTTAGAAATGCTTGCATGGATTTGAAACTGAACAGCACCACGGTGCACCACTCTCCAGCGATGGTAAATCGAAGAATAGCCACGGTAATCCCGTTTTGCCATAAAAATCCACGTGTCGAAAAAACGAAGGGTAAAAAACTTACGAGACCCGATTGAGATTCGGGTTGTCCTTTTTGGGAATTAATATATCCGTTGATGGCTGAAAGCTGTCAAAGCCGTAGAACTCATTGAGGCCTTCGTTTTGACAGGTTATGGCTCCCGTAACTCTAAACGAGCCAAAAGTTATGGCTGTCCGAATAATCGATATCTACAGGGTGCAACATCCACGGTGCAAGGTGCAACATCCGTTCGAAATGGAGAAACAGTGTCGTACGACTTTTAGAAATACGTGCATGAATTTGAAATGGAATAGTACCATGGTGCACCAATCTTCAGCGATGGGAAGTCGAAGATGGGCCACGGTAATCCGGTTTTACCGTGAAAATCCATGGGTCGAAAAAACGAACGGTAAAAAACTTACGAGACCCGATTGAGATTCGGGTTGTCCATTTTGGGCATTCATCTATCCGTTGGCGGCTGAAAGCCATCAAAGCCGTAGAACTCATCGAGGCCTTCGTTTTGACAGGTTATGGCTCCCGTAACTCTAAACGAGCCAGAAGTTATGGCCGTCCGAATAATCGATATCAACAGGGTGCAACATCCACGGTGCAAGGTGCAACATCCGTCCGAAATGGCGAAACAGTGCCGTACGACCTTTAGAAATGCGTGCATGGATTTGAAATGGAGCAGTACCATGGTGCACCACTCTTCAGCGATGGGAAGTCAAAGACGGGCCACCGTAATCCCGTTTTACCGTCAAAATCCACGTGTAGAAAAAACGAAGGGTAAAAAACTTACGTGACCCGATTGAGATTCGGGTTGTCCTATTTGGGCATTAATCCATCAGTTGACGGCTGAAAGCTGTCAAAGCCGTAGAACTCATCGAGGTCTTCGTTTTGACAGGTTATGCCTCCCGTAACTCTAAACGAGCAAGAAGTTATGGCCGTCCGAATAATCGATATATACATGGTGCAACATCCACGGTGCAAGGTGCAACATCCGTCCGAAATGGAGAAACAGTGCCGCATGACTTTTAGAAATGCGTGAATGGATTTGAAACGGAACAGTACCATGGTGCACCACTCTCCAGCGATGGGAAGTCGAAGACGGGCCACGGTAATACCGTTTTACCGTAAAAATCCACGTGTCGAAAAAACGAAGGGTAAAAAACTTACGGGACCCGATTGAGATTCGGGTTGTTCTTTTCTAGCATTAATCTATCCGTTGACGGCTGAAAGCTGTCAAAGCCGTAGAACTCATCGAGGCCTTCGTTTTGACAGGTTATGGCTCCCGTAACTCTAAACGAGCCAGAAGTTATGGCCGTCCGAATAATCGATATCTACAGGGTGTAACATCCACGGTGCAAGGTGCAACATCTGTCCGAAATGGCGAAACAGTGTCGTACGACTTTTAGAAATGCGTGCATGGATTTGAAACGGAACGGTACCGTGGTGCACCACTCTCCAGCGATGGCAAATCGAAGACCAGCCACGGTAATCCCGTTTTGCCGTAAAAATCCATGTGTCGAAAAAACGAAGGGTAAAAAACTTACGAGACCCGATTGAGATTCGGGTTGTCCTTTTTGGGCATTAATATATCCGTTGATGGATGATAGCTGTCAAAGCCGTAGAACTCATCGAGGCCTTCGTTTTGACAGGTTATGGCTCCCGTAACTCTAAACAAGCCAGAAATTATGCCCGTCCGAATAATCGATATCTAAAGGGTGCAACATCCACGGTGCAAGGTGCAACATATGTCTGAAATGGCGAAACAGTGCCGTACAACTTTTAGAAATGCGTGCATGGATTTGAAACGGAACAGTACCATGGTGCACCACTCTCCAGCGATGGTAAATCGAAGACGGGCCACGGTAATCCCGTTTTACCGTAAAAATCCACGTGTCGAAAAAACGAAGGGTAAAAATCTTACGTGACCCGATTGAGATTCGGGTTGTCCTTTTTGGGCATTACTCTATTCGTTGACGGCTGAAAGCTGTCAAAGCCGTAGAACTCATCGAGGCCTTCGTTTTGACAGGTTATGGCTTCCGTAACTCTAAACGAGCCAGAAGTTATGGCCGCCCGAATAATCGATATCTACAGGATGCAACATCCACGGTGCAAGGTGCAACATCCGTCCGAAATGGCGAAACAGTGCTGTCCGACCTTTAGTAATGCGTGCATGGATTTGAAACGGAACAGTACCATGGTGCACCACTCTCCAGCGATGGTAAATCAAAGACGGGCCACGGTAATCCCGTTTTGCCGTAAAAATCCACGTGTCGAAAAAATGAAGGGTAAAAAACTTACGAGACCCGATTGATATTCGGGTTGTCCTTTTTGGGCATTAATTTATCCGTTGATGGCTGAAACCTGCCAAAGCCGTAGAACTCATCGAGGCCTTCGTTTTGACAGGTTATGGCTCCCGTAACTCTAAATGAGCCAGAAGTTATGGTCGTTCGAATAATCGATATCTACAGGGTGCAACATCCACGGTGCAAGGTGCAACATCCGTCCGAAATGGCGAAACAGTGCCGTACCACTTTTAGAAATGCGTGCGTGGATTTGAAACGGAATAGTACCATAGTGCACCACTCTCCAGTGATGGTAAATCGAAGAACAGCCACGGTAATTCCGTTTTACCGTAAAAATCCACGTGTCGAAAAAACGAAGGGTAAAAAACTTACGAGACCCGATTGAGATTCGGGTTGTCCTTTTTGCCATTAATATATCCGTTAATGGCTGAAAGCTGTAAAAGCCGTAGAACTCATCGAGGCCTTCGTTTTGACAGGTTATGGCTCCCGTAACTCTAAACGAGCCAGAAGTTATGCCCGTCCGAATAATCGATATCTACGGGGTGCAACATCCACGGTGCAAGGTGCAACATCCGTTCGAAATGGCGAAACAGTGCCGTACTGTTTGTGTCAAAATTGGGCACAACACTCTTCGGGACTCGTTGAAGAGATGATAGTCAAGAATGTAAGTTCAAAACAGATATTATCTAACAAAAACTCCAATCAACAGTAAAGAAAATGCGTAGACAATCGATTTATAGTGGTTCGGCATGTTGCCTACGTCCACTGTGAAATGTTTTGATGTTTTATTGCTTTTCTTTCAATGATTACAAGTTGTTGCAGCAATCAACAGTGAATTACAGCAAGGAGTTCGAATTTAACAGCAAGTTTATGATATTAAATGATGGAGATCTCGATCCGGCAGAGTCTGGGCGCTTCAGAGTCAGAAGATCCCTTTTCCGTTGGTCCTCGAGCTCTATTTATAGGTGTAGGCTGCTGATAGTTCGCTGAAAACTCGGAAGACCACTTATGGCACGTGAGGGGGCCCACACGCACGGTCTCAGGAAGTTTGGGCCACTCTAGCATCGGTTCGAACTCCATTTGAACCGATCAAGAATTCGTCCAATCGAGGTGAAATTTGGCGTGGACATTCTTGAACATGCATGCAAGCTTCTGTGAAAATTTCATGCCATTTTGATCAGTAGATTGAGAGATATGATGGATTCGAAATTGGGTTTATTGCTCAGCTGTTTGGTTCGAAACCAAGGTTTCGAATCGATAGTTTCGAATCCATTATGGCACGCGTCTTCGTGGTGACGTGGAGCGCAAACTTCGAATCAATCCGGTCTTCACTCCGAGTTGACCGCTTCGACTCCATAGATCTCGACGTATTCGAACCGATGGAAGACACGTCATCATGGTTGGTTGACCCAGTGGGTTCGAGTGGAGCTATACAGGATGGGTTCGAACGAAGCCTTAGTGATGGGTTCAAAGCATGGCTTCTGTGACGGGTTTTAATTTATGTTCCTCTGGCGGATACGAACCGTGTCACTTCTCTATGGATACGATGCACATCGATTCGAACACGATGGTCTCGAATAAGATGGATTCGAAGGTGATGGAGTCGAAGGTGGTGGAGTCAAAGCCGAGGCGCCTTGATGGTTTTGAGTTCAACCGATTCAAAGGTGATGGTTTCGAAATTCTGTTTGGTGATGGTTTCGAAACCTGGTCTTTCCCTTCAAATTGAATCGACCATAACTCGAGCATATGAACTCGGATTGACTTGAAATTTGAAATGCTGACTCCTATGGTCTTTCTTGCCGTGTCCTATCAATTGTAGCTCAATCTGGACTCGGATAAAATTCAATGATATCCATGGCGAAACGAAGTATGACCGGTCTCTGAGACGAACTGTTCTCCGTGTCTGATCGATATTTTGGTATCGCGGCTTTGCCAAAAAGCGGGATAACATTTTGCCCCCCTAAAGTACGTCTTGTGGGAACACGACGTGCTTTGAATAGCTGCCGTTTCTTTCTGAACAATCATTGCCCTCTTTTTTGTTTAAACTCGTATACTGCATTGCTGTATAGTAGCGCTTAGCCGTTGGCTGTTGCATTTGTAACAGGATGAGTGTTTGATCCCTGTAAATGTTTAAAATCGAATGTTAGTTCGACATATATGCACATATGTTAATTTGACCCTTGTTAACATCGTGCGTTCACAAGTCGTTGCCAGCTTGGTTGGCTATTGAATTTCGTATCGATTCTCTGCGGGACCGATTTGGAAATCTGAGTTGAGACAACGCTTGATGGTTGTTTAGAAAAGTCCCTTCGTATCGATCCTCTCCTGAATCGATATTGAAGGTTGAAGGAATTGAATTCTGTATTGCGTGAGTGCAATATTTCGAACCGATGCATTCGAGCATCGATGGGTTCGAAATCCACGTTTGTATGGACGCGGTATGCTTGTGTTATGATGGGTTCGAAGTTAACATTCGAACCGGTTTGAGGGGATGGATACGAAATAATTGTTTGAGTCGATTCGAATTGGAAGCGGATGGATACGAAGTAATTGTTCGAGTTGATTCGAATTGGAAGCGGATGGATACGAAGTCATTTGTCGTATCGATAGGCCATGGATGGATTCGAAGTGGTTGATGTGAACAAGGTCTTCAAATCGATGTACCACAGTTCGTTTCGCATCGATGCAGCCTGTCACTCTGTAGTGCGTTTCGTACCGTTGAAGCATGAGGTGAACTTCGAATCGATAGGGCTTTTGGCAGATGGGTTCGAAAGCTAACTTCGAACCGATCTGGTACTTGACCGGTTGTGACCGATTGGGTTGACTGGGATACGAAACGGCCCGGTCACATCCTAGGCTCCATATAAATAGCAGTGGGTTTCACTTTTTTCATTTTTTACTTTTACTCTTGCTTGCTTTTTACTGTGCAGTGCATCGTTTCGGAGCTCCAAAGGAGGAAAAAAACACTGTGTTGCGTGAACCATTCAAGATCCAAAGCTCTAATTCCTCGAATCCATTATTCAAACTAGGTAATTGGTCTCGAATCTAAGCGGCAAAGTAATTTTAAATCCCATTCCTTCTTCATCGATTGCGTAGCCTCGAGATCGGCAAAACCAGATCTGGTTTGGGAGGGCTTCGAACTGATGCGTGGGCTCGAGTTCGAATCGATGATGGTGGCATCATTTTCTTGGATTTCACATCGATCCTTGGGGATGCCCTTATGGGGCGCACAGTTCGCACTAATTGATGGGTTCGATGAGTTCATCCGAGTCGATGGTTTCGAACCCATCGGCTATCGGTTCGGAGTTCTCAACTTTGCATTGGTACGAAGGGTATCGATTCATATCGGTTCGAACATGTCAATCAAGGATCGGTTCGAATTCGTCCATTATCGATTGATTCGAATTTGACACATGGTTATCGGTTCGAAGCGCGTCTAACGGTATTGGTTCGAAGCGACGTCAGGATGGGTTCGAACGAAGCGACGTTCGGTTGGGTTCGAACAAAGTCCTTGAGATCGTTTCGAACCCTCTATGATGGATACCAAAGTTTGAAATTTTTCTAAGCATGACTCCGACGAGCTTCCTTCTTGCATATTTGGACTCGAATATTAAACTGCATACTTGACCGCCTTTCGAAGCTTGTCGATGGAACTATAACAACTTCTATCCGAATCAATTTCCATCATAGAAACGGATTAGTGATGACGGTCAGCGATGACGGTCATTATAGCTGGACTCCGTAGCTTTGTCGTTTGCATATTTACTTTAACTCTGCGACATTTACTCAAGTAATGCATGGCACTGCACCACACACATTCATACACTTTACACTGGGGAATGCACGGGTCCTTTGTCGTCTAACGATGGTTTCTCACGAGTTAGCTAGTTATGGAACCGTCAAGTTCACAGCAGCAGGAGATTCAAGGTACAGCCTCTCCGAGACTAGAGGTTCCGGACATCGATCCTGAGATCGTCGGTCCAGCCCCGGATGAATTGCCTAATGCGTCGTTCATCGCAAATCCATCGGATTCCGTTCCATCCAATATCTCTGAAGACATGTTGGGAAGGATATGCTTGAGGCATGGCCTGTCACTGGACGATGTGTTGCTGCCGGGGCCGAATGATAGACCTCACAACCCACCGGAAGGGTATACTGCATTCAACCGCCACGCGTGTGCGGCCGAGACACTTCCTCCGTTCAACGAGTATATAAGGGAAGTATTGTCGTTTTTGAGGATCGCTCCATCTCAGCTGCACCCAACCGGGTACGCGTCGATCAATAGCTTGTTCATTGCATTTATGGAATACCTCCGTCGACCGCCACTCCCGATCGAGATCAGATACTTGTTCAATTTCAAAACTCGGGGTTATTATCCCTCCTTCACATTCTTGGAAGTGGTGAGAAATTGCCAAGTGGTTACTGGGTCTTGGACCAAGTTGAGCTATTATAGGTCAGAGTGGTTTTATGTCAGATGTCCTCTTGGATTTGCCCGACGATGGCTATTCAGACGTGAGTGTAGCTGAGTTCGTAAATAATTACTACGGCAATTGAAGCCGAAGTGGAACTTATATTTTATCCTTTTTTATAGCGGCGATTCAGCGACCTGAGGGCGAGCACTTTAGGGAGATTGTACGAGTGCTTCGAGAAGTCCCGAGTGGAGATAGGGATATCGACGTGTTATTGACGGATAGGAATCTCCGGGCCTGCGGTTTGATCGAACAAGGGCAGAGCATAAGCTTTGAGGTGGCACTAAGGGTCGTCTCGTAAACGAGTCAAGCACAAGAAGCCCAAAGTTACTACAACTGAGGAAGCTGACTCTGAAAGAACCCACACCGATGATGAGCTGCTGACCAGGCCCACGGACGCAGTTCCGGATGTCGCGGAGCAGAGAAAAGGCAAGGCTGCCATGTTTAAATCAAGTGAGAAGGGGAGATGGAAATCGGTTGTCACGGCACGGTCCGCTCCCGGAGTTAGAATCTCGGAGATGTCTCCTCCGAGAACTGAAAATCTTTTTGAAGGGCTTGCCGATCTTCCAATCCCGGACGATGTGTCTTTTCAACATGATGCCGGGTTGGAGGAATTCCATCGTACTCTAGAATTGAACGAGCCTCTTATTACTAGCGAGGTCGACACTTCTGGTTGGTCGGGGGGAATGCATATTCATACACATTTCACGACACTGCATAACCTTTGACTATAAACTACCTGTTTTGAAAGGTGAGTAATTCTATTTTATTTTGCTTCGCAGATATTATGTCTAAGCGAGGTTCAATGCTTGGGAGTCTTCGACATGCCCGGAAGCCTTCATATTACGATTCGCGCAGACGAGAAGGGGATAGAGGTTATGACCAGGGGCGCTCTGGGTATTATGACCAGGGACGCTCTGGGCATTCTAGTCATGAGAGATATGACACAGACAGAGGCTATAAGCGTCGATCGCGATCGCGTACCCCTCCTCCTTCCAGAGATCCCGTACAACCTCCTGCTCATGTCCCTCATCCTTCCGAGTCTTCTCGATATACGTCGGTTTCCCAATCTTCCCGATCTGAGGCGATGACCCCGATAATCGTGGAGCAGCCTCCTACTTAAATCTCGGGGGAAGGGGCAATTAGACTTGCGCAATCAAAGAGGGAGTTCCCGAATATTTGCTTCGATAACTACGTCTTTCCCCCGAACCTGAAAAGAATCCCGCCGGAGGCCGAGCGGTTGGCGCTCGACTATGTGCATGACTTTTACGCCCAATACAAGGCGTGGTATAGGGCGGCCGACAAGGCATCGACGTTGGCCTTCGAACGAGCGGCTACCATTGAAAAGCTTCAAATCGAGCTGGCTCAAAAAGATCGCATCATACAAGTGCTGAATACCGAGGCTGAATCATCTCGAAAATCAGAGATGGAGGCTCTTACAAAGGCCGATGAAGCTCAAGCAGCCATGGATAGAATGAAAAAGGAGCATTATGTTACGGTGGAAGACATGGGCCACCGGAACACTATCGTCACTACTGAGCGGGATGCGGCGTTAAAAGAACTTAATGAGCTCAAGGCTAAATTTGCCGAAATTATTAAAGATAGAGATGACACGCTTAACGCGGTGCAAGAAGCCTGCGAGCAAGCCATAGTGCTTCGCACTGAAAGAGATGTGGACGTGGCCAAAGTTCAGGCGGTCGAAGCAGAGGTGGAGGAGAAGGTTCAACAGGCAGAGGCCAGGCTAGAGGCCGATATCGAAGATTTTCTCATAACTTACAACGCCAATGTGTTAAAACACAGAAACTTGGCCTGGCTTCAAGATTACCCGGTTCACCTTCGTAGCGCTTAGGACCGATTGGTTGAGGAGGAAGAGGAAGCGCATCCAGGTGAAGCAGTCGATCGCTTCGAACTTGAAAACCAGCTGCTCACAGACAATGAGAAGAAGGTCCTTCATGACGCTATCATTGCTCATGAGAAGGAGATGATCGGTGGTCGTTCCCTGGAAGTCGGAGAGGGATCAGGTGTTGAGCACCATTCTGCTGTCACTGAAGTCACCACACCATCTTCATCAGTGCCTGTATCTACGGTCGGTTTGCAACCTGTTCCTTCTTACGACCCGGAACAGCCACGCTTATCTCCTATTCATGAGCATACTTCCGAGGCCGTTCAGCCGTCTGCGAGCCAAACTGGGGAAGGTATTCCGAAGTTATCTCTAGCGTTTTCTAAATAGAGTGTTTGTTTTGTAGCAGTTACTAATAACTTCTTATTTTTTGCCTAGTGACTGGAGTTGCGTTGACTGTCGCGGCTCAAGAATCAAGCAAAGGAGATAAGGCCATCGCCACCGAGACTACTGTTGTAACTGCGGTATCAACTGAGGCGGCGCAGGGGAGATCCTTATCTGTTGACGAACAAATGGTGAGCGAGCTGCTCGGTGAGCAGAGTGGTTCTTTCTCTGACTTGCCATTTATCATCGTTAGTAGCCTCCCGCCGACCTCAAGTTATTCGATGAAGACCGTGGATGCCCCCAGCCAAGCCCATGCGACTCGTGATGAGGAAATTTTGGCCGAAATTAGCGCCGAAATAGAGGCTGCGGGGCATAGTGGTAATGTTAGTGGTAGTACGGCGGCGCAGAGTCCAGCACCTGCTAGGGTAGTGTCATCGGGTGGCACTATCCCGTCTTCCGTCACGGATCCAGTCCCCCCTACTCCTCCGGCGGGAAGCCTCCATGCAGACTCAAGCTCCGAGGAGGATATTGACATCATGCCTCCAGCCGAAAAGCCACCGCCGGAGAGGAGACATTCAAAACGAAGAATTTCTGTCCCTAGTGATTCTGATGATGTACCACTAGTAAGAAGGACGAAAAAGAAGAAATAAATCGGCTTCTCAAGTAGATGTTTTGGTAAATAGGTACTTGTCTTCGTTTTTTGTCAGTAGGTCGTGTATAGATGCAGGTTCGGCCCCTTCTAGTAGGCATTCTTTTTTGGAAGAACTTATTTGCGTGTAAGTCCTTATTTTAAGTTAGTTGAAATAAAATTTAGTTTCTTTGTTTCAACTCTTGTTCTATTTGTGCTTAATTACTTGCAGTGTCTTGTTCTTGGTCCGGTGCACTTGTGGTGTTTTTACCGTTAAGTGGAGTTCGTTTTTATTCGTCAAGTCTGAGAATCTTGGTCGCAAGTTGTGATCGATGAATAACCGAACTTTAGACATTGTATCACTTTGGTTAGCGATTAACACTTAGCTTTTTTTTTGCCCCCTAGTCTCGGGGAATAACATTTGCGTTTTGGTGGTTGAGTGCGTTTATTGCAAACTTTGAACACATGTCCACATTCTGGGGACTTAAGATAACTTGAGATCGATAATCTGGTTCGCACTCCGGGAACTCGAGAGTTATCGATGCTTGTAACACGGTTCGCGCTGCGGGAACTTGGAAATGATGTTCACATTCCAACTCGCACTCTACGAACTCGGAGTTAGTATTAACATTTCAGTTCGCACTGCGGGAACTTTGAATTGTTGTTTGTATTCCAATTCATGCTTTGAGAGCTTGGAGTTGATATTGATGGGTTGGTTCGCACTCCGGGAACCTGGAATAGATGTTTATACTCCAATTCACACTCTGGGAAGTTGGAGTCAGCCGATAGGTGGTCAGTTACACCTATTTGGGCTTTTTAGGAGTTCGTTCGCACTCTGGGAACGATGGATTTGATGTTTATACTCCAATTCGCGCTCTGGGAAGTTGGAGTCAGCCGATAGGTGGTCAGTTACACCTATTTGGGCTTTTTAGGAGTTCGTTCGCACTCTGGGAACGATGGATTTGATGTTTATACTCCAATTCACACTCTGGGAAGTTGGAGTCCGTTCGCGCGGTGGGAACGAATTATGGAATGTTTATACTCCAATTCACGCTGTGGGAAGTTGAAGTCCGTTCGCGCAGTGGGAACGAATTATGGAATGTTTTATACTCCAATTCACGCTCAGGGAAGTTGGAGTCCGTTCGCGCTCGGGGAACGAATTATGGAATGTTTATACTCCAATTCATGCTCTGGGAAGTTGGAATCCGTTCGCGCAGTGGGAACGAATTATGGAATGTTTTATACTCCAATTCACGCTCTGGGAAGTTGGAGTCCGTTCGCGCTCCGGGAACGAATTATGGAATGTTTATACTCCAATTCACGCTATGGGAAGTTGGAGTCCGTTCGTGCTCCGGGAATGAATTGTTTAATGTTTATACTCCAATTCACGCTCTGGGAAGTTGGAGTCCGTTCGCGCTCCGTGAACGAATTATGGAATGTTTATACTCCAATTCACGCTCTGGGAAGTTGGAGTCCGTTCGCGCTCCGGGAACGAATTGTTTAATGTTTATGCTCCAATTCACGCTCTGGGAAGTTGGAGTCTGTTCGCGCTCCGGGAACGAATTGTTGAATGTTTATACTCTAATTCACGCTCTGGGAAGTTGGAGTCCATACTCCAATTCACGCTCTGGGAAGTTGGAGTCTGTTCGCGCTCCGGGAATGAATTGTTGAATGTTTATACTCCAATTCACACTCTGGGAAGTTGGAGTCCGTTCGTGCAGTGGGAACAATTATGGAATGTTTTATACTCCAATTCACGCTCTGGGAAGTTGGAGTCCGTTCGCGCTTCGGGAACGAATTATGGAATGTTTATACTCCAATTCACGCTCTAGGAAGTTGGAGTCCATTCGCGCTCCGGGAACGAATTGTTTAATGTTTATACTCCAATTCACGCTCTGGGAAGTTGGAGTCCGTTCGCGCTCCGTGAACGAATTGTTGAATATTTATACTCCAATTCACGCTCTGGGAAGTTGGAGTCCGTTCGCGCTCCGGGAACGAATTGTTGAATGTTTATACTCCAATTCACGCTCTGGGAAGTTGGATTCCGTTCGCGCTCCGGGAACGAATTGTTGAATGGACGGTCGTGTGTTGGTCCAGTTCAGCCTTTGATGTGTTGGCTTGTCCCCGAGCTGGGGTTTCACTTAGTGAGTGGCCGGTTGTAACGTAGTCACTCGCCATTTGAATAAATTCCATTGTTTGATGGAACTTAGCTCTTCGTGTGTCGTGATTGTTGAACGTCGTATTTGGTGAATCACAGCTTTAGCTTGAAGAGATAGCATTTTATTTGCTGAAATGAGAAAATGTGGCAAAGTCGGTGCCTTATTACAAATTCAAAATTCAGAATGTAAAGGAAGCTACAAAGCATTCATAGACTGAAGGAGCCTGTCATGTGTGACAGTGACGAGGTTCTTCGTCGTTCCAGGCTCCTGAGTAAATAGGCCCGCCACTGATGGCGTTTATCACCAATCTCCCACGGGGACAAGTCGTGTCCTCCTGCCTCGGTCGATTGGGTTCATTGATTGGATTGGATGGGCCCGCTTCTCTAGGCTGCGGTGTCCGTACCAACTGTTCCAGCTTCCTTTCTCTGACCATTTTTTCAACAAGATCTTGTAAGTGACGACACTCGTTAATATTGTGCCCGTAGCCTTCATGGAACCTGCAAAATTTTCCCGTCTGGATTTGTCTCTCTGACGACGGTCTTGGAGCAGGTTTTTCATACTGAATTGTATTACGGGTCTGCGAATACAAGTCCTCCAGTGAAGTATTCAAAGGAGTATAACTGTCGAACATCGGAATTTTGCGTTGTGGGCCACGATTTTGATCTTGTTTTTTAAGTTGATTCACGCTCTCTCTTCGCCGAGCTTGTTTATTTTTAATGTTCAACTGAACTTTTTCGGAGCTCTCACCGGACTGTTTTATTGCAACATTGCTTTGGGTTCCTTCCGCATTTGGCCCTGCGTCAGTTTGCTTCCTAGACTGTTTCGCGTCTTCCTGTCTCAGGAATTGAGCTGCTTTGGCATGGAAACAGTCCAATGACGCAGGTGGTTTCCCAGCTAGCCAATTGCCAAATTCAGAATCGGGGTCGATCCCCTTAGTTAATGCCATAAGGATGGAGTTATCGTTCTGATTACTAATCTCTGCACATGCAGTATGGAATCTTTCTAAGTAGTGTCTGAGTGTCTCTCCGGGAGCTTGTGTGACACTAGATAGAGTGTTGACATCTTTCGGCCTTGCGACGTGCATGCGGAATTGCTCAACGAATTTTGTAGCTAACTGATCGAAGGAAGTGACGGATCGAGGTGGTAATCGGGTGAACCACATGGTGGCGATGCCCCCCAAGGATATGGGGAAACTACGACACTTCACAGCGTCGTCGGCTCTGGCAGCAGTCATCGACCATTCATATTTTATAATATGTTGGTTGGGGTCGGAGTTTCCCTCATACATGGGTAGAGTGGGCATTCAGAATCGCCGTGGGGGTTCAGCATTAAGAATATCGTCCGTAAAGGGAGTGTGACTTCGGGAAACTCCCCAATCGTCGTTTGTGAATCCCTGACTCTCATGGATCATCTGACGTATCATAGTTGAAAGATCCGGCATTTGTGCCGGAGTATGATCACGTTCCGTACTTCGGGCTTGAACAGGATATCGTCGACGGTCCAAGTCCCGCCTTCTTGGCTCATTGTCCTCTGGGATGTACGGTTCAGGAGTACGACCGCTATGACGATGGTCCAGGTCCGACTGATCTTGAGCGTCGACCCCTGGTTCAGCCACAACGCTAGTGGTGCGGTATTCTGCGGCGTAATGGGGAACGGCACCTCCTCGGAAGGAGGGTCCGGTTTGGAAACTGGCTGACGGACCAACTCTTATTTGTCCAACGGTCAATGTCGGTAGGTTTCCAACGGGTGGCATACGACTCCCATCCAACCGGTGTCGTGGAGGCCGGTTATGATAATCAGAAGATGAAGAACTTTCGCTGGAAGAGTGAGTAGCACGATCTCTCGTGGATCTCTTTCGTTTCTGACGATCCAGCTTGTTGATATCTCAGTGTTAGCGCGTAGCTGTTCTTCTAGTTGTCGCCGACTCTCGGTCAGCTCTTGGAGTAACAGCTGCAACTCTTGTCGGGTAACCGGACCCGATGGCTCTGAGTGCCCAGCGACATCTTGATTAGATGGAGGCAGAGGGGCAGGATTCTGTCTATCCTGTTCTTCTTGATTGACGGCGTTTGAGGTGGTTCTTGGGCTAACCATCTTTAGAGTTGAGTTCCTTTCCTAGACTTTATGCAAATCTGAATAGAAGGGAAGGAAGTTGGATTTAACGATCTGGATCTCTCTCTCTCTCTTAGATTTATTCAATCCAGTATCGATGACAGATCCAACGAGCAGGAGAAAATCTGGGTTTTCTCAGTGAAAGCACCAAAGTGTTTGTGTCAAAATTGGGCACAACACTCTTCGGGAGTCGTTGAAGAGATAATAGTCAAGAATGTAAGTTCAAAACAGATATTATCTAACAAAAACTCCAATCAACAGTAAAGAAAATGCGTAGACAATCGATTTATAGTGGTTCGGCGTGTTGCCTACGTCCACTGTGAAATGTTTTGATGTTTTATTGCTTTTCTTTCAATGATTACAAGTTGTAGCAATCAACAGTGAATTACAGCAAGGAATTCGAATTTAACAGCAAGTTTATGATATTAAATGATGGAGATCTCGATCCGGCAGAGTCTGGGCGCTTCAGAGTCAGAAGATCCCTTTTCCGTTGGCCCTGGAGCTCTATTTATAGGTGTAGGCTGCTGATAGTTCGCTGAAAACTTGGAAGACCACTTCTGGCACGTGAGGTGGCCCACACGCACGGTCTTAGGAAATTTGGGCCCACTCTAGCATCGGTTCGAACTCCATTCGAACCGATCAAGAATTCGTCCAATCGAGGTGAAATTTGGCGTGGACATTCTTGAACATGCATGCAAGCTTCTGTGAAAATTTCATGCCATTTGGATCAGTAGATTGAGAGATATGGTGGATTCGAAATTGGATTTATTGCTCGGCTGTTTGGTTTGAAACCAAGGTTTCGAATCGATGGTTTCGAATCCATCATGGCACGCGTCTTCGTGGTGACGTGGAGCGCAAACTTCGAATCGATCCGGTCTTCACTCCGAGTTGACCGCTTCGACTCCATAGATCTCGGCGTATTCGAACCGATGGAAGACACATCATCATGGTTGGTTGACCCAGTGGGTTCGAGTGGAGCTATACAGGATGGGTTCGAACGAAGCCTTAGTGATGGGTTCAAAGCATGGCTTCTGTGATGGGTTCGAACTTATGTTCCTCTGACGGATACGAACTGTGTCACTTCTCTATGGATACGATGCACATCGATTCGACACGATGGTCTCGAATAAGACGGATTCGAATGTGATTGAGTCGAAGGTGGTCGAGTCAAAGCCGAGGCGCCTTGATGGTTGTGAGTTCAACCGATTCGAAGGTGATGGTTTCGAAATACTGTTTGGTGATGGTTTCGAAACCTAGTCTTTCCCTTCAAATTGAATCGACCATAACTCGAGCATATGAACTCGTATTGACTTGAAATTTGAAATGCTGACTCCTATGGTCTTTCTTGCCGTTTCCTACCAATTGTATCTCAATCTGGACTCGGATAAAATTCAATGATATCCATGGCGAAACGAAGTATGACCGGTCTCTGAGACGAACTGTTTTCCGTGTCTGATCGATATTTTGGTATCGCGGCTTTGCCAAAAAGCGGGATAACACGTACGACTTTTAGAAATGCATGCATGGATTTGAAACGGAACAGTATCATGGTGTACCACTCTCCAGCGATGGTAAATCGAAGACGGGCCACGGTAATCCCATTTTACCGTAAAAATCCACGTGTCGAAAAAACGAAGGGTAAAAAACTTACGTGACCCGATTGAGATTCGGGTTGTTATTTTGGGCATTAATCTATTCGTTGACGGCTGAAAGCTGTCAAAGCCGTAGAACTCATCGAGGCCTTCGTTTTGACAGGTTATGGCTCACATAACTCTAAACGAGCCAGAACTTATGGCCGTCCGAATAATCGATATCTACAGGGTGCAACATCCACGGTGCAAGGTGCAACATCCGTCCGAAATGGCGAAACAGTGCCGTACGACCTTTAGTAATGAGTGCATGGATTTGAAACGGAACAGTACCATGGTGCACCACTCTCCAGCGATGGTAAATCAAAGACGGGCCACGGTAATCCCGTTTTGCCGTAAAAATCCACGTGTCGAGAAAACGAAGGGTAAAAACTTACGAGACCCGATTGAGATTCGGGTTGTCCTTTTTGGGCATTAATCTATCCTTTGACGGCTGAAAGCTATCAAAGCCATAGAACTCATCGAGGCCTTCGTTTTGACAGGTTATGGTTCCCGTAACTCTAAACGAGCCAGAAGTTATGGCCGTCCGAATAGTCGATATCTACAGGGTGCTACATCCACGGTGCAAGGTGCAACATCCGTCCGAAATGGCGAAACAGTGCCGTATGACTTTTAGAAATGCGTGCATGGATTTGAAACGGAACAGTACCATGGTGCACCACTCTCCAGCGATGGTAAATCGAAGAACAGCCACGGTAATCCCGTTTTGCCGTAAAAATCCACGTGTCGAAAAAACGAAGGGTAAAAAACTTACGAGACCCGATTGAGATTCGGGTTGCCCTTTTTGGGCATTAATATATCCGTTGATTGCTGGAATCTGTCAAAGCCGTAGAACTCATCGAGGGCTTCGTTTTGACAGGTTATGGCTCCCGTAACTCTAAACGAGCCAGAAGTTATGGTCGTCCGAATAATCGATATCTACAGGGTGCAACATCCACGGTGCAAGGTGCAACATCCGTCCAAAATGGCGAAACAGTGCCATACGACTTTTAGAAATGCGTGCATGGATTTGAAATGGAACAGTACCATGGTGCACCACACTCCACCGATGGTAAATCGAAGACCAGCCACGGTAATCCCGTTTTGCCGTAAAAATCCACGTGTCGAAGAAACGAAGGGTAAAAAACTTACGAGACCCGATTGAGATTCGGGTTGTCCTTTTTGGGCATTAATCTATCCGTTGATGGCAGAAAGCTGTCAAAGCCGTAGAACTCATCGAGTACTTCATTATGACAGGTTGTGGCTCCCGTAACTCTAAACGAGCCAGAAGTTATGGTCGTCCGAATAATCGATATCTACAGGGAGCAACATCCACGGTGCAAGGTGCAACATCCGTCCGAAATGGCGAAACAGTGCCGTACGACATTTAGAAATGCGTGCATGGATTTGAAACTGAACAGTACCATGGTGCACCACTCTCCAGCAATGGTAAATCGAAGAACAGCCACGGTAATCCCGTTTGCCGTAAAAATCCACGTGTCGAAAAAACGAAGGATAAAAAACTTACGAGACCCGATTGAGATTTGGGTTGTCCTTTTTGGGCATTAATATGTCCGTTGATGGCTGAAAGCTGTCAAAGCCGTAGAACTCATCGAGGCCTTCGTTTTGACAGGTTATGGCTCCCGTAACTCTAAACGAGCCAGAAGTTATGCCCGTCCGAATAATCGATATCTACAGGGTGCAACATCCACGGTGCAAGGTGCAATATCCGTCCGAAATGACGAAACAGTGTCGTACGACTTTTAGAAATGCGTGCATGGATTTGAAACGGAACAGTACCATGGTGCACCACTCTCCAGCGATGGTAAATCGAAGAACAACCCCGGTAATCCCGTTTTGCCGTAAAAATCCACGTGTCGAAAAAACGAAGGGTAAAAAACTTACGAGACCCGATTGAGATTCGGGTTGTCCTTTTTGGGCATTAATATATCCGTTGATTGCTGAAAGCTATCAAAACCGTAGAACTCATCGAGGACTTCGTTTTGACAGGTTATGGCTCCCGTAACTCTAAACGAGCCAGAAGTTATTCCCGTCCAAAAAATCGATATCTACAGGGTGCAACATCCACGGTGCAAGGTGCAACATCCGTCCGAAATGGCGAAACTGTGCCGTACGACTTTTAGAAGTGTGTGCATGGGTTTGAAACAGAACAGTACCATGGCGCACCACTCTCCAGCAATGGTAAATCGAAGACGGGCCACGGTAATCCCGTTTTACCGTAAAAATCCACGTGCCGAAAAAACGAAGGGTAAAAACCTTACGTGACCCAATTGAGATTCGGGTTGTCCTTTTTGGGCATTAATCTATTCGTTGACGGTTGAAAGCTGTCAAAGCCATAGAACTCATCGAGGCCTTCGTTTTGACAGGTTATGGCTCCCGTAACTCTAAAGGAGCCAGAAGTTATGGCAGTCCGAATAATCGATATCTATAGGGTGCAACATCCACGGTGCAAGGTGCAACATCCGTCCGAAATGGCGAAACAGTGTCGTACACCTTTAGTAATACGTGCATGCATTTGAAACGGAACAGTACCATGGTGCACCACTCTCCAGCGATGGTAAATCGAAGAGGGGCCACGGTAATCCCGTTTTGCCGTAAAAATCCACGTGTCGAAAAAACGAAGGGTAAAAAACTTACGAGACCCGATTGAGATTCGGGTTGTCCTTTGTGGGCATTAATCTATCCGTTGACGGCTGAAAGCTGTCAAAACCGTAGAACTCATCGAGGCCTTCGTTTTGACAGGTTATGGCTCCCGTAAATCTAAACGAGTCAGAAGTTATGGTCGTCCGAATAATCGATATCTACATGGTGCAACATCTACGGTGCAAGGTGCAATATCCGTCCGAAATGGCGAAACAGTGCCGTACGACTTTTAGAAATGCATGCATGGATTTGAAACGAAACAGTACCACGTTGCACCACTCTCCAGCGATGGTAAATCGTAGACCAGCCATGGTAATCCCGTTTTGCAGTAAAAATCCACGTGTCGAAAAAACGAAGGGTAAAAAACTTACGAGACCAGATTGAGATTCGAGTTGTCCTTTTTGGGCATTAATCTATCCGTTGACGGCTGAAAGCTGTCAAAGCCGTAGAACTCATCGAGGCCTTCATTTTGACAGGTTGTGGCTCCCGTAACTCTAAACGAGCCAGAAGTTATGGCCGTCCGAATAATCGATATCTACAGGGAGCAACATCCACGGTGCAAGGTGCAACATCCGTCCGAAATGGCGAAACAGTGTCGTACGACTTTTAGAAATGCGTGCATGGATTTGAAACTGAATAGTACCATGGTGCAACACTCTCCAGCGATGGTAAATCGAAGAACAACCACGGTAATCCCGTTTTGCCGTAAAAATCCACGTGTCGAAAAAACGAAGGGTTAAAAACTTACGAGACCCGATTGAGATTCGGGTTGTCCTTTTTGGGCATTAATATATCCGTTGATGGCTGAAAGCTGTAAAAGCCGTAGAACTCATCGAGGCCTTCGTTTTGACAGGTTATGGCTCCCGTAACTCTAAACGAGCCAGAAGTTATGCCCGTCCGAATAATCGATATCTACAGGGTGGAACATCCATGGTGCAAGGTGCAACATCCATCCGAAATGGCGAAACAGTGCCGTACGACTTTTAGAAATGCGTGTGTTTGCGCAAAAAATGGGCAAACACCTCCAATCCGTATAATTTAGTTGATTTTATGTGGTTTTTAATGATTTGGGTGACTTATGCAAATATGTAAAAAGCAGGTACTTAACTGTAAAAGACACACAGATTTATAGTGGTTCGGCCAGAACGCGCCTACGTACACTTTATATGTTATTATCCTTTTTCTTTCAGATTACGAGTACAAAGCTTTAAGTACAAGTATAAGAAAGTTGTTTGAAAGTTCCTTCCTTGCTTGAGCTCTCAAACTTGTCTGCCATTGATGTACCCCTGCCCCTCTATTTATAGAATGAGGCTGGGGGTAGGGGTCCTGGATGTATATAGTTGCTGGTGGGCCTGGAATGGAGCAATCTGGCCTTGTAGCGTTGGTTCGGCAGTGCCTCGATGGAGAGTTGATTCGGTCCGGTGATACGTTGGTTCGGCGTCATGTTGGTCCGGTGGTAGCCCCCTTGCTCTTGGTTCGGTGGTACTGGCAGTGAGGATGTGGGTTCTGGTCCGGCTATGCAGGGTGTGGTGTTGGACCGGTGGAGTTTGGACCGGCGATGGATGGTTCGGTAGTGATAGGGAGGGGATGGTTCGGTAGTCACCTGGTTCGGTGGTGATGAGATTGGTTCGGCGGAGTTTGGTTCGGGGGAGGCTTGAAGTCGTGCTGGTTCGGCAGCGAAGTGGTGAGGTCAGATCGGCAGCGAAGTGGTCCGGCAATGGTGGGCTTTTGGTCCGGCTATAGGCGGTTCGGTGATGGTGGGCTGTGGCAGTGGTCCGGCGATTGGTGGTTCGGTGGAGGAGTGTATATGTGCTGGTCCAGTGAGGCCTACGACCGGATGTAGCTTGACTGGATGGCCTTTGGTTTGGCAAGGAGGTGTTGTTGTGCTTGATGGGCTTGGTTCGACGAAGGATGGAAACTCATGGGTGGAAACACGCCCAATATTTGCCCCCCAAAGTGGGGCACATGCTTGCATGTGTCGCGCTTTGCTTTAAGTTGGATACCTGGTATAGCTTTATTCGGTTTGAGGTGCCGAACCGGTTGATCCGGTGTGCCGAACCGGTTGGTCCGGTGCTTCTGCGCTTGTCTATATATAGGGGCTACACCCCTTCGTTATTCCTTACCGAATCAGAGAGAGACGAACCAACTTGAGTGCCGAATCAACCTTGTACCGAATCAACCTCGTGCCGAATCAAACTCGTACCGAACCAAACTCGTGCCGAATAGGTATGTTTATCTTTTTGCCGAATGGGCTTGAAAATTTTACTACCGAGTGAACATTATCCAAGTGATGCCGAATGGAGAATTACCGAATGAGTTCGATTATTGGGAATGCCGAATGTGTCTTTAACCTTTAATGCCGAAGGAAACTCGAAAACTTGACCACCGAATGGAACTTGATAGCTATTCGTTTATATTCCCATACTCCTTGTTCTAATACCATGTTTTTCTTGTGCGTAGATAAATGTCTCGCAAAGCGAAAACTCGATCAGATAGAAAGAAGTCCAAGGATAGAGAAGAGTCTTCTTCTGTGCCCCCAGCCCAACCAGGACCGGCGTGACATGGACCTGCTCCGAGGTCGTTAGTGGATGGGTATGGTCCCCAGGAACTTTTGGTCTCCCCTCCCGATTGCTTTCCTAGCTCCCTGAAGGAGCAGCAACTCGATGTTATATCTCGTTCCTTTGGAATAGATAGAGCGCTCATGGTGCTGCCGGGGGCTGGAGTTATGCCATATGACCCTCCTGAAGGGTATTTCGCGTATAGTAGGTACCACTATATGTGCGGGGCCATTCCTCCCATCAACGCCTGGGTAGTCAGCTTCATCACTTATCTGAAGGTGGCTCCCTTCCAGCTTCAGCCCAATTCCTATGCCATCTTGGTGTGCTTATACATTATTTTCCAGAGAAGGTACGGGCGCCCCCTTCCAACTGGGAGATTCGGTATCTATATAACTTGAGGGGTTACAAGAAGGGATCTTCGTACGTTAGCTTGGAAGCGGCTGTTCCCTTCAAGCCGGTCCTGGACCTATACTCGAAGCTTAGTATGTTTAAGAAAGAATGGTTTTTTATCAGGGATAACTCCGTTTCCTTCCGCCTTTTCACCTCTGGCTGTAAGTTGACCTTCATTTATAGTTTCCTTGTTTCGGATGCAACGCTTCTTCTGATATGCTTTTATTTCTTGCTAGCGATAGGTGGCTTTGCGGTCGTGGAGAACGATTCCTTGGTTCAGATGGCTGCGGAAATAAGAGCCATTCCGGGACGGGATCGGTCGGCTTCTTATCTAATCAGGAACGCTACTCTCCTAGAGCACAACTTGATCCTGCCACACCAGTCCGTGGTTAAGCAGAGAGACACGGCTGAAGAGAAGGCTGCCAAAGCCAAGGAAGGGGCCGCGGTGAAGAGTGGCAAGAGGGAACCTTTTACAAAGCCTCCCGTTGTTGGAGGTAAGAAAATTAAGAAGTCCGACGGCCCTTCTCCTAGCACTTGCCCGATTATCCCTGAGGAGGAAGATGTGGAAGAGGATAGAGGCGAGGGTGAAGGAGGCGATGTTGGAGGAGAGTCAGAGGGTGGAGGAGATGGCGATGGAGATGGAGAGGGCAATGGCGATGGCGACGGACAGGGCGGTAGTGGCACTGGTGCCTTAACCTCCGGGCAAGTGGGGGAGCTTCAGGAGTGGACGGATGAGGCTCTCCGTCAGGTTTTCGGGGAATCGGAGGGAGAATCGGATTTGGCGGAGAAGGCGAAGAAGACCAGCAAGGCCGGGGTTGGCGCCGATCCATCCCCTAAGAGCTCCTCAGCTAGGGTGACTCCAGCGGAGCAAGGTGAACTTTTGACTTCTGCAGATTCCATTTACGATAGGGATTTAGGAATATTTTATGGTTCGCTTCCGTCCTAGAATGAGATTCAGGACTTATTGCAGTGTCCTACTCCTCTGCAGGGTTTGTATAATAGATGTGCCTTCTCACTCTTTTTATCTTAATATATTTCTCGAATAGTGGATCATTGTATGTTCGTAACACTTGGTTTTTATTCCAGGGGCGGGTAAGGCGGCCAAGTCATCAGATATCTGGCACCGCCTTGAACAGTATAAGCTACTCAAAGCTTCTGCCAAACCAAAGCCTCCAACTGGCCGTCCTGGGGATGTAGTTAGATACTGCCCTCTCCTTGGAGTCATCGAGGAGGGTATCCAGCAGAGGAAGAGGAGGCGTTCCTTGTTTGATTCACCACCTGGTCCTCATCCTCCTACTCAGCCTTCCCGAGATACCACGGAAGACACCACGGAGTTTGTCCCCTCTCAGCATCCTTCCGAGAATCCTACTGTTATCCGCATAAAACGTCCCGACGTGCCTCGCAATCCCTTTGCCGGCCACCCATTTTTGGACACAAGCTCTCATAATATTTTATTTGACGAGGCCATGAGCGAGCATCTTCTCCCCCGCAATCCCATGGTTCGGGTTCTTGATGAGGCTAAGTCCCTAGATTTGGATCTGCTCACTACTCGGATAGCTGCTATGGGGGACGAAGCCAAGGCCAACATTGACCGGGTCGAGGAGGAGGTCAAGAAGTTAATGGAACATCACGCCCTATTGGCCAAGGCTGGGGAGGAGATAGGGTATGCCAATATAAGGTTGCGGTTAGTGATTGCTGATCAGGCCAAACAACTTGACGACCAGGCTATTCAGATTTCGTAGCATGAAGCCGACTCCCAACGACTGAAGAAGGCCATGGAAGAGGCTAGCAGAGCTGAGTTGCGGAAAATGGAGGCCGCTTGCAAGAAACGCATTGACATGGCCATTACCACGGTTGATGAGGTTAGGAGGGCGGATCTCGAGCGGGTTGAAGAGATATCTGGGAGGCTTGAAGCTGTAGAACTTGGTCAAGCCAAGTTGAAAGAAGAGATGGAGGAGATGAGGAGATCCCTCCAGGCTGAGTGCTCGAGATACCGGTGGGAGAGGGATGCTGCTGCCACTAAGTTGCAGATTTCCGAGGCCCGGGTGAAGAGGTTTGAAGAGGATGAGGGGATGATGGATGATATGCTGCAGGACATGTACTTCCGCACTTGGAAGGAGGGCAGTTTATCCTGGATGGATGACTATCCCCGGGTTATGGCCAAGGTATATCTTCGGGCTTTAGAGGAGGCCAGGGTTGATGCGGATAACGAAGGTGGAGCGGCCTTTAGTCTGGATGTAGTCACCGCTCAGTTTTCGAAGGAGGAGCAGGCGGCGGTGAAGGAGGGGATGCGGCTGCTTGCTGCGGAGGAAGCGGGTGTGCAATTGGAGGATGAGGATCAAGCGGCGGGCGCTGGTGAGTCTCTCTTCTCTTTCTCTTTTCTTTTTAGATTTTCATAACTTGATCGTTTACTGTTTGTTTAATGAATTCCTCTTTTGAATTGGACAGGTGGGACTTCCGATCAACATGCTGGGAGCTCCGACCCTGCGGCTAAGTAGGCTTGGAGAGTTGGTAGGATGAGGGCGAAGCGTGGACGCAGCTGGTTCCTTGTCCGAATTCGGCCACCTTTTGATTTCCTTTTGTCGTTTTTTATGTTAGTCCAGTACATTGATGTGACTGTAATAATATTGTTTGTGGTGAATAACTTTATGTAATTTCATAACATAAACTGATTCCTTTATGTTGGAATGTTATCGCTATTTTGTTATGCTGTGTAAGTGCTGTAACTATGCATGTTACTAGTGAATTGACTGTGCCTGATGCCAAGTTTTTTTCTTAAAGTATAATTTTCTCATTTTGCAACGTAAATGCGATGCGTGAATATGAACTGCAGCTATGCATTAATGTATAAAAGTAGAAGTTATGGCCATTGATGTACCCCTGCCCCTCTATTTATAGAATGAGGCTGGGGGTAGGGGTCCTGGATGTATATAGCTGCTGGTGGGCCTGGACTGGAGCAATCTGGCCTGGTAGCGTTGGTTCGGCAGTGCCTCGATGGAGAGTTGATTCGGTCCGGTGATACGTTGGTTCGGCGTCATGTTGGTCCGGTGGTAGTCCCCTTGCTCTTGGTTCGATGGTACTGGCAGTGAGGATGAGGGTTCTGGTCTGGCTATGGAGGGTGTGGTGTTGGCCGGTGGAGTTTGGACCGGCGATGGATGGTTCGGTAGAGATAGGGAGGGGATGGTTCGGTAGTCACCTGGTTCGGTGGTGATGAGATTGGTTCGGCGGAGGCTTGAAGTCGTGCTGGTTCGGCAGCGAAGGGGTGAGGTCAGATCGGCAGCGAAGTGGTCCGGCAATGGTGGGCTTTTGGTCCGGCTATAGGCGGTTCGGTGATGGTGGGCTGTGGCAGTGATCCGGCGATTGGTGGTTCGGTGGAGGAGTGTATATGTGTTGGTCCGGTGAGGCCTGCGACCAGATGTAGCTTGACCGGATGGCCTTTGGTTTGGCAAGGAGGTGTTGTTGTGCTCGATGGGCTTGGTTCGACGAAGGATGGAAACTCAAGGGTGGAAACACGCCCAACATCGTGCATGGATTTGAAACGAAACAGCACCATGGTGCACCACTCTCCAGCGATGGTAAATCGAAGAACAGCCACGGTAATCCCATTTTGCCGTAAAAATCCACGTGTCGAAAAAACAAAGGGTAAAAAATTTACGAGACCCGATTAAGATTCGAGTTGTCCTTTTTGGGCATTAATATATCCGTTGATTGCTGAAAGCTGTCAAAGCTGTAGAACTCATCGAGGCCTTCGTTTTGACAGGTTATGGCTCCCGTAACTCGAAACGAGCCAGAAGTTATGGCCGTCCGAATAATCGATATCTACAGGGTGCAACATCCATTGTGCAAGCTGCAACATCTGTCTGAAATGGCGAAACAGTGCCGTACGACTTTTAAAAATGCGTGCATGGATTTGAAACTGAACAGTACCATGGTGCACCACTCTCCAGCGATGGTAAATCGAAGAACAGCCACGGTAATCCCGTTTTGCCGTAAAAATCCACGTGTCGAAAAAACGAAGGGTTAAAAATTTACGAGACCCGATTGAGATTCGGCTTGTCCTTTTTGGGCATTAACATATCCGTTGATGGCTGAAAGCTGTCAAAGCTGTAGAACTCATCGAGGCCTTCGTTTTGACAGGTTATGGCTCCCGTAACTCGAAACGAGCCAGAAGTTATGGCCGTCCGAATAATCGATATCTACAGGGTGCAACATCCATTGTGCAAGCTGCAACATCTGTCTGAAATGGCGAAACAGTGCCGTACGACTTTTAAAAATGCGTGCATGGATTTGAAACTGAACAGTACCATGGTGCACCACTCTCCAGCGATGGTAAATCGAAGAACAGCCACGGTAATCCCGTTTTGCCGTAAAAATCCACGTGTCGAAAAAACGAAGGGTTAAAAATTTACGAGACCCGATTGAGATTCGGATTGTCCTTTTTGGGCATTAACATATCCGTTGATGGCTGAAAGCTGTCAAAGCTGTAGAACTCATCGAGGCCTTCGTTTTGACAGGTTATGGCTCCCGTAACTCTAAACGAGCCATAAGTTATGCCCGTCCGAATAATCGATATATACAGGTTGCAACATCCACGGTGCAAGGTGCAACATCCGTCCGAAATGGCGAAACAGTGCCGTACGACTTTTCGAAATGCGTGCATGTAGAACAGTACCATGGTGCACCACTCTCCAGCGATGGTAAATCGAAGACGGGCCACGGTAATCCCGTTTTACCGTAAAAATCCACGTGTCGAAAAAACGAAGGGTAAAAAACTTAGGTGACCCGATCGAGATTCGGGTTGTCTTTTTTGGGCATTAATCTATTCGTTGATGGCTGAAAGCGGTCAAAACCGTAGAACTCATCGAGGCCTTCGTTTTGACAGGTTATGGCTCCCGTAACTCTAAACGAGCCAGAAGTTATGGCCGTCCGAATAATCGATATTTGCAGGGTGCAACATCCACGGTGCATGGTGCAACATCCGTCCGAATTGGGGAAACAGTGCCGTACGACCTTTAGTTATGCGTGCATGGATTTGAAACGGAACAGTACCATGGTGCGCCACTCTCCAGCGATGGTAAATCGAAGACGGGCCACGGTAATCCCGTTTTTCCGTAAAAATCCACGTGTCGAAAAAACGAAGGGTAAAAAACTTACGAGACCCGATTGAGATTCGGGTTGTCCTTTTTGGGCATTAATCAATCCGTTGACGGCTGAAAGCCATCAAAGCTGTAGAACTCATCGAGGCCTTCATTTTGACAGGTTATGGCTCCCGTAACTCTAAACATGCAATAAGTTATACCCGTCCGAATAATCGATATCTACAGGGTGCAACATCCACGGTGCAAGGTGCAATATCCGTCCGAAATGGCGAAACAGTGCCGTACGACCTTTAGTAATGCGTGCATGGATTTGAAACGGAACAGTACCATGGTGCACCACTCTCCAGTGATGGTAAATCGAAGACGGGCCACGGTAATCTCGTTTTACCGTAAAAATCCGGTGTCAAAAAAACGAGGGGTAAAAAACTTACGAGACCCGATTGAGATTCTGGTTGTCCTTTTCGGGCATTAATCTATCCGTTGACGGCTAAAAGCTGTCAAAGCCGTAGAACTCACCGTGGCCTTCATTTTGACAGGTTATGGCTCCCGTAACTCTAAACGAGCCAGAAGTTATGGTCGTCCGAATAATCGATATCTACAGGGTGCAACATCCACGGTGCAAGGTGCAACATCCGTCCGAATTGGTGAAACAGTGCCGTACGACCTTTAGTAATGCGTGCATGGATTTGAAACGGAACAGTACCATGGTGCACCACTCTCCAGCGATGGTAAATCAAAGACGGGCCACGGTAATCCCGTTTTGCCGTAAAAATCCACGTGTCGAAAAAACGAAGGGTAAAAAACTTACGAGACCCGATTGAGATTCGGGTTGTCCTTTTTGGGCATTAATCTATCCGTTGACGGCTGAAAGACGTCAAAGCCGTAGAACTCATCGAGGCCTTCGTTTTGACAGGTTATGGCTCCCGTAACTCGAAACGAGCTAGAAGTTATGGCCGTCCGAATAATCGATATCTATAGGGTGCAACATCCACTGTGCAAGGTGCAACATCCGTCCGAAATGGCGAAACAGTGCCGTACGACTTATAGAAATGCGTGCATGGATTTGAAACTGAACAGTACCATGGTGCACCACTCTCCAGCGATGGTAAATCGAAGAACAGCCACGGTAATCCCGTTTTGCCGTAAAAATCCACGTGTCGAAAAAACGAAGGGTAAAAAACTTACGAGACCCGATTTAGATTCGGATTGTCCTTTTTGGGCATTAATATATCCGTTGATGGCTGAAAGCTGTCAAAGCCGTAGAACTCATCGAGGCCTTCGTTTTGATAGGTTATGGCTCCCGTAACTCTAAACGAGCCATAAGTTATGCCCGTCCGAATAATCGATATCTACTCGGCGCAACATCCACGGTGCAAGGTGCAACATCCGTCCGAAATGGCGAAATAGTGTCGTACAACTTTTAGAAATGCGTGCATGTATTTGAAACGGAACAGTACCATGGTGCACCACTCTCCAGCGATGGTAAATCGAAGACGGGCCACGGTAATCCCGTTTTGCCGTAAAAATCCACGTGTCGAAAAAACGAAGGGTAAAAAACTTACGAGACCTGATTGAGATTCGGGTTGTCCTTTTTGGGCATTAATCAATCCGTTGACGGCTGAAAGCCATCAAAGCTGTAGAACTCATCGAGGCCTTCGTTTTGACAGGTTATGGCTCCCGTAACTTTAAACGAGCCATAAGTTATGCCCGTCCGAATAATCGATATCTACAGGGTGCAACATCCACGGTGCAAGGTGCAACATCCGTCCGAAATGGCGAAACAGTGCCGTACGACTTTTAGAAATGCATGCATGTATTTGAAACGGAACAGTACCAGGGTGTACCACTCTCCAGCGATGGTAAATCGAAGACGGGCCACGGTAATCCCGTTTACCGTAAAAATCCACATGTCGAAAAAACGAAGGGTAAAAAACTTAGGTGACCCGATTGAAATTCGGGTTGTCCTTTTTGGGCATTAATCTATTCGTTGACGGCTGAAAGCTGTTAAAGCCGTAGAACTCATCGAGGCCTTCGTTTTGACAGGTTATGGCTCCCGTAACTCTAAACGAGCCAGAAGTTACGGCCGTCCGAATAATCGATATCTACAGGGTGCAACATCCACGGTGCAAGGTGCAACATCCATCCGAATTGGTGAAACAGTGTCGTACGACCTTTAGTAATGCGTGCATGGATTTGAAACGGAACAGTACCATGGTGCACCACTCTCCAGCGATGGTAAATCGAAGACGGGCCACGGTAATCCCGTTTTGCCGTAAAAATCCACGTGTCGAAAAAACGAAGGGTAAAAAACTTACGAGACCCGATTGAGATTCGGGTTGTCCTTTTTGGGCATTAATCAATCCATTGACGGCTTAAAGCCATCAAAGCTGTAGAACTCATCGAGGCCTTCGTTTTGACAGGTTATGCCTCTCGTAACTCTAAACGAGCCATAAGTTATGCCCGTCCGAATAATCGATATCTACAGGGTGCAACATCCACGGTGCAAGGTGCAACATCCGTCCGAAATGGCGAAATAGTGCCGTACGACTTTTAGAAATGCGTGCATGTATTTGAAACGGAACAGTACCAGGGTGCACCACTCTCCAGCGATGGTAAATCGAAGACGGGCCATGGTAATCCCGTTTGCCGTAAAAATCCACGTGTCGAAAAAACGAAGGGTAAAAAACTTAAGTGACCCGATTGAAATTCGGGTTGTCCTTTTTGGGCATTAATATATTCGTTGACGGCTGAAAGCTGTCAAAGCCGTAGAACTCATCAAGGCCTTCGTTTTGACAGGTTATGGCTCCCGTAACTCTAAACGAGCCAGAAGTTACGGCCGTCCGAATAATCGATATCTACAGGGTGCAACATCCACGGTGCAAGGTGCAACATCCGTCCGAATTGGTGAAACAGTGCCGTACGACCTTTAGTAATGCGTGCATGGATTTGAAACGGAACAGTACCATGGTGCACCACTCTCCAGCGATGGTAAATCGAAGACGGGCCACGGTAATCTCGTTTTGCCGTAAAAATCCACGTGTCGAAAAAACGAAGGGTAAAAAACTTACGAGACCCGATTGAGATTCGGTTTGTCCTTTTTGGGCATTAATCAATCCGTTGACGGCTGAAAGCCATCAAAGCTGTAGAACTCATCGAGGCCTTCGTTTTGACAGGTTATGGCTCCCGTTACTCTAAAAGAGCCATAAGTTATGCCCGTCCAAATAATCGATATCTACAGGGTGCAACATCCACGGTGCAAGGTGCAACATCCGTCCAAAATGGCGAAACAGTGCCGTACGACTTTTAGAAATACGTACATGTATTTGAAACGGAACAGTACCATAGTGCACCACTCTCCAGCGATGGTAAATCGAAGACGGGCCACGGTAATCCCGTTTTACCGTAAAAATGCACGTGTCGAAAAAACGAAGGGTAAAAAACTTACGAGACCCGATTCATATTCGGGTTGTCGTTTTTGGGCATTAATCTATCCGTTGACGGCTGAAAGCAGTCAAAGCCGTAGAACTCATCGAGGCCTTCGTTTTGAAAGGTTATGGATCCCGTAACTCGAAACGAGCCAGAAGTTATGGCCGTCCGAATAATCGATATCTACAGGGTGCAACATCCACTGTGCAAGGTGCAACATCCGTCCGAAATGGCGAAACAGTGCCGTACGACTTTTAGAAATGCGTGCATGGATTTGAAACTGAACAGTACCATGGTGCACCACTCTCCAGCGATGGTAAATCGAAGAACAGCCACGGTAATCTCGTTTTGCCGTAAAAATCCACGTGTCGAAAAAACAAAGGGTAAATAACTTACGAGACCCGATTGAGATTCGGATTGTCCTTTTTGGGCATTAGTATATCCGTTGATGGCTGAAAGTTGTCAAAGCCGTAGAACTCATCGAGGCCTTCGTTTTGATAGGTTATGGCTCCCGTAACTCTAAACGAGCCATAAGTTATGCCCGTCCGAATAATCGATATCTACAGGGTGCAACATCCACGGTGCAAGGTGCAACATCCGTCCGAAATGGCGAAACAGTGTCGTACGACTTTTAGAAATGCGTGCATGTATTTGAAACGGAACAGTACCATGGTGCACCATTCACCAGCGATGGTAAATCGAAGACGGGCCACGGTAATCCCGTTTTACCGTAAAAATCCACGTGTCGAAAAAACGAAGGGTAAAAAACTTAGGTGACCCGATTGAGATTCGGGTTGTCCTTTTTGGGCATTAATCTATTCGTTGACGGCTTACAGCCGTCAAAGCCGTAGAACTCATCGAGGCCTTCGTTTTGACAGGTTATGGATCCCGTAACTCTAAACGAGCCAGAAGTTATGGCCGTCCGAATAATCGATATCTACAGGGTGCAACATCCACGGTGCAAGGTGCAACATCCGTCCGAATTGGTGAAACAGTGCCGTACGACCTTTAGTAATGCGTGCATGGATTTGAAACGGAACAGTACCATGGTGCACCACTCTCCAGCGATGGTAAATCGAAGACGGGCCACGGTAATCCCGTTTTGCCGTAAAAATCCACGTGTCGAAAAAACGAAGGGTAAAAAACTTACGAGACCTGATTGAGATTCGGGTTGTCCTTTTTGGGCATTAATCAATCCGTTGACGGCTGAAAGCCATCAAAGCTGTAGAACTCATCGAGGCCTTCGTTTTGACAGGTTATGGCTCCCGTAACTCTAAACGAGCCATAAGTTATGCCCGTCCGAATAATCGATATCTACAGGGTGCAACATCAACGGTGCAAGGTGCAACATCCGTCGGAAATGGCGAAACAATGCCGTACGACTTTTAGAAATGCGGGCACGTATTTGAAATGGAACAGTACCAGGGTGCACCACTCTCCAGTGATGGTAAATCGAAGACGGGCCACGGTAATCCCGTTTTACCGTAAAAATCCACGTGTCGAAAAAACGAAGGGTAAAAAACTTAGGTGACCCGATTGAAATTCGGGTTGTCCTTTTTGGGCATTAATCTATTCGTTGATGGCTGAAAGCTGTCAAAGCCGTAAAACTCATCGAGGCCTTCGTTCTGACAGGTTATGGCTCCCGTAACTCTAAACAAGCCAGAAGTTATGGCCGTCCGAATAATCGATATCTACAGGGTGCAACATCCACGATGCAAGGTGCAACATCCGTCCGAATTGGTGAAACAGTGCCGTACGACCTTTAGTAATGCGTGCATGGATTTGAAACGGAACAGTACCATGGTGCACCACTCTCCAGCGATGGTAAATCGAAGACGGGCCACGGTAATCCCGTTTTGCCGTAAAAATCCACGTGTCGAAAAAACGAAGGGTAAAAAAACTTACGAGACCCGATTGAGATTCGGTTTGTCCTTTTTGGGCATTAATCAATCCGTTGACGGCTGAAAGCCATCAAAGCTGTAGAACTCATCGAGGCCTTCGTTTTGACAGGTTATGGCTCCGGTAACTCTAAACGAGCCATAAGTTATGCCCGTCCG